>OZ007589.1:185467002-186896502 GCA_963931845.1 Maratus michaelseni | reverse complement strand
TTATTATTATAATTTCGAAAAACCCTTGGTATTCTATTTAAACTGTTCACAGAATCAAAAATATTCTTTCTTTTCTTTTTCTCTTTTTTATTTTTGGTGTTAATTCCTGAATGATCACCATATGTTAGTACAATATGTTTTGTATACTGTTTTTTCACAAATAAAATTTATAATAAAGTTCTTAGCAAGAAACTGTTTGATTCTCAAATACCAGTTGTCGATCCTTTTGTTAATTGCATTTGAATACTTCTGGCAGTAATGATAATAAGACATAGACATAAAACGAAAATAAAACTATTACTTGTAAAAAAGATGAAAAAACTGTTTTTTTGAACATTAAAGTTCATACTGTTATTTTGCTATTGAAAAAAGAAAGATAATTTTCCCAAAATGATTATACAGTAGAAGATCTTTATAATGCACACCTTGAGACGAGAGGTTGTGGGTTTAATCCTATTTCAAGGCACCATTTGGCGCTTTTTAAAAATGATGCCACATTGGCGATTTCTAAATTGTTTACTTACATTTATCATATTGTAACCCACAATAAGCAAGTGGTAAAATGTTGCCATTCTTAATTTTTAAATAGTTATACATAGGAAAAGTCATAGATTTAGTGATAAAACGTAACTGAAAAATAGATTGCATTTATACGAGAGTAACAATGTAACGAATGTAAAATTTTATTCGTTCAAAACAATTTGGACAAAAGAATGATAATTTAAATACAGAATTATTAAATTAAACCATACACAGTTGATTTTTCTTAGATACTGCATTTATGAGTGAAATAAAATATTTTATTTGACAAATTTAATAAGATACATGTGAAAAAGATAATATGAGCAGTAAAAAACAACGTTTTTATACACATTTCATCGATATTACATAAAAGTTAACGATTAATGTGAAGTTGAAAAAAATGAAAATACACGAAATTCGTTAATGCCGCGATCATTGTACCGCACGTATGATCACTTCGCGAACATGAAACCGAAAAAAAAGTTCACTGGATACAGCAACCTCATCGTATCAGAATCCCAAGAAATACAAGAAATTCGTTAATGCCGCAATCACTGTACCGCACATATGATCGCTTCGCGAACATGAAACCGTAAAAAACATCACTGGATATACCAACCTCGTCGTATCGGAATCCCCAAAAATACACGAAATTCGTTAATGCCGCGGTCACTGTACCGCACGTATGATCGCTTCGTGAACATGAAACCGAAAAAAAAACATTACTGGATACAGCAACCTCGTCGTATCGAAATCCCAAAAAATATACGAAATTCGTTTATGCCGAGATCACTGTACTGCACGTATGATCGCTTTGCGAACATGAAACCAAAAAAAGACATCTCTGGATGCAGCAACCTCATTGTATAGCGATCACAAAAAATACACAAAATTTGTAAATGCGGCGATCACTATACTGCATGTATGATTGCTTCGTGAACATAAGACTTCCATAAAAACTGCAGTCAATTAATTTTTATACTGTTCTAAAGTAACAAGAGTAACCACTCACAAACATAAAAAAAGAAGAAAAAATCAAGCTTTAAATAAACAAGCAGATGATGAAATTTTTTCAATGCTTTTTTTTTTTTAATATCATGACATATCCATTTAATGACGTAAGTGTTATTTAATTATATTAAAAAAATGTTTTAAATAAATAATAAATCATTAAACATCATTAAAATACAAATAAACATTGAATAAAGAATCACTTGATGACGTAACAAATACGTCATACGTAACAAACGCGTCATCACAAAAAATATCATAGCTCAGCCTTTCCAACAATAAAAGAGCTACATCTGGCTGACTATCGACGATTTGGCAAGATTTCGCCAAATGGTGCCCTCAAATAGGAACCAACCGAGGTTGTGCATTAGGGTGAAGCTTAAAAGCCATGAATTTATTTATTTATTTGCTTTTGCAAGTTTCATCCTGTTACTTTGTCCTTTTTTATTTAAAAAATAAAAAATAAAAACATAAAATGTTTGAGCAATAAATTATATTATTTAAGGGTAGCTCAATTGACTCAAAGTTTATAAAAAATAAGATTATTTATAATGTATTTAATGCTTTAATTTATTATACATATTATCAGTTTCTTATTTTATATTAAAATTTCATTGCCTTTTCACATGCGAAGTGGAGACTTTTTTCTGCTATCAGGGTACATTTTGTATTGATTTTCAACAACTTGTAAAAAACAATTGTAGCTGCATTTTATCATGAGTTATCAACCCACTGTATTCATGAATTAATGCAACTTCACATTCAGTATGGTCATTTACTACTTGTAGAGATTTTATTATGTTTGTAGTTATCTCTCAACTTCGACAATTCTGGACTTGAGAAAACAAAGAAATCTGTTAAAAGTCCTTTACAAGAATTCAAATCTTTCTGCTCGAACAGCTGAAGATAGCACAAAATACAAGCAACATAGAACATGATATAAAAAGCAGGTATTAAAAATCTGTAGAAGAACCTGTGTAATTTTCCTCTGCTAAAATTCAAGAAATCCATTTGAAAAAATTAAATTAGTGCCATTTAAGAATTTTTATAAATCAGAACTATATGCTCTTTCTTCTTCACCAACTCAAGTTTACACAAGAAACTAAAGAAAGAAATCACATCAACAATCTTCAGCCGCTCAAATTGTCCAACCTCCGAACTGGATATCAAAGGGGATTCACACCTTTTAAAATTAACAAATAAAGGATGCAATTTATTTATTTAATTCAAACAAAGATCCAAGGCCAAATAATTTAAATCATTTTATAATAAGAACTTATTCAAGTATTTTAAAGATTACTTCCCTAATATTCTTTAATTATTTTTTTCAAATTATGGAAGATAGGAAAATTAATTCTCAAAGAAGGCAAAATCTGTAATTTCTTTCTTTTAGTTTCTTGTGTAAACTTCAGTTGGTGAAGAAGAAAAAGCATATAGTTCTGATTTATAAAAATTCTTAAATGGCACTTGTTTAATTTTTTCAAATGGATTTCTTGAATTTTGGCAGAAGAAAATTGCACAGGCTCTTCTGCAGGCTCTTTTAACACCTGCTTCATCAGCAGAATCATACAGATGCATCATTCTCCACCCTAATTTTGGGAAAATTCTTGAAAAATTAATATTAAGGACAGGGTTGGCAAGTTTTTTCCAAAGTTGGAGAAAACAGACAGAAGAAACTGGATATTTAAAAATATATGTATATGGATATGTTATAATTTATATTTTTGAGATGTATGTAAATGTATTTTCTTATAGATAACCTTATTTAAATTTAATTGGGCTTTTAAAAATTTAATTATGTATGCTAAATTTATAATATACCTGTCTTTTACTAAGGTCATTATACTTCATTAAAATTTTACAATATGCAACTAGAGAAATTTTAACCAAAATAAAAATTTAAAAAAGTATTATAATTTTGCAGCAATTTAGTTTAGTTTATATTACTGGGTGCAGAGTGGTGCTTACCTTAGACTATAATCATACCAGTATTTTTGAATTATTCAGAATTTCTGTGATTAAATAAGGCAAAAATTATTACATATACTTACTAATAATACTGGTATGATTGTAGTCAAATGTAAGCGTTGCTATGCACTGTGTATTATTTAATATAATAATTGCACACATTATTAAAATATACCATCACTATGCACTGTGTATTATTTAATATAATAATTGCACACAGTATTAAAATATACCATCACATTCTTTATTTTCAGTGCAACATTGTATACCACCAAAACAAAATTTTCCCTTCTGCCAATCATATTTTCTTTATTTATCCAAACTTTTAAGAAGTCAACAAAAGCTTAATCTCTCTATCTCAGAAAAACAGAATATTTGTTATTCACTACATTATTTTCTTCCACTTTTCTGAGACAAGAGCTTTAACTATGAGAGAGTTTTACAAATGGATACTAACAAGGAAGGTCTCCTTAAAGCGCATACTCGAAAAATTTTGGAAAAAAATGCTAAGGAAACTACTCATGAATGTTATAAATGATCCATCAAATTTATCTGTGGAATCCCAGTAGAAAATCTGTAAAAAAATAAAATATTTTTTGAGTATTTGGTGCAAAAAGACTCTGTTTGGCGAGCAACACTTTTATAAACATATACTGTAGACTCCCTCAAATCTGCAACCATAAAATCCATGAACACCTAAAATCCATATATCGTTGCAGATGTAAACAGTGAAACTTACATTTCAGATGAAAGGACAAAATTCAAGATGGCGCTGAAATCAGTGGCAATCGCAATGTTTATTTTTTTTGTCTTGGCTATTACAGTTGGTTAATTACTCGAAAAAAAAAAACTAAATAAAATGTATTTACTTATGATTTTATGTAAGTTAATGTTTGTATCTAAAGCAAAAATTCCATATTGTATCCTGCACAATATTTGCAAGTGTAAACTGTAACTGTAGCCGAATTGTTTATTTTTCTTCCATTCATTTCCCTGTTTTTCAATATTTATTTTTAGTTTTTCATTATTACGTATGCATTTTAATATGTAATTATGGTTAATATTACAGGTGCAGATTCACGGTCGCCACATGGCGACTAAATTTTTGGCTTTGGCCACTAACTTTCGATGACTAAGTCGCCATGTGTTTTACAGGAATGCCCCTTTTTTGCCAAAAACAGATATTTATTAATTTGGTCAAATCCACCAATTTTCCTCTATAATTCTATGATATTTACTGCTTTTTTTAATTTTTTTTTTTTTTTATTGTCCATAATTAATCTTCGAATCCGCAAATATTCAATCATTCAAATCATTCTTTGTAAAAAAAGAAATTAAAGTGGGTCTTCATAAGGTATTTTGCAAATATGTTGTAATGTAATTTGTGCAGTGTTGTGGCTTCGTCGTACTGGAGATTGTATAAGGTGGCAATAAATTTCTGCCCCGCAGCACTTACTTCCTGAGGCGTAGCATATTGGTTATTAAAGACTGTTGGAACATCCTGTAAGTGAGCATGTTTTCCAATTGCTTGACAAATTTCAGTTTGTCCAGCCTGAAGAAGGCCGATGATGAATCAGAGCCACTAAAAGCATGCAGGAATAAGATGTTGTTATTAACAATCAGCGAGTACTTGAAACTTAATGGTGAATACAAAACATTGTCTGACTGTCCTTTCCCAGGTTTCAAGAAGTATATCGTGGATGAGTTTGGAGCAAATGAAGTCAAAAGCCCAAGCAGATTAATATCTTCCCCAACTATGATGACACGTTCTGACTGCGGATCAAGTTGGATGGGATGGTAGTATCTGCATCTCGGCAGCTTGCTCCACAGCAAAATTGTTTTGCTCCAGTTTTTCAATGAGCATTTTTATTAAACACAGTGTATTGTCTTCATTTGCAAGGAAGTGCTCTTTTTGCAATTCTCCCCAAAAACTAATAAATTTTTTGTGTCACAGACTATCAGCCAGATTCAGATATTCGCTCTAGGATCTTAAAGTAAAGATCTCTAAAAAGATGTGTTTTAATTGGTTGATCGTATTTCTGGTCATGTGTCTGGTGATAGCGCTTTGACTTTCGTGTTTTCCCCAGTGTCAATTTAAAAAAATTCAAATGAAAAATGTTTTAAACCAGAAAATTTATTTTGCAAATTATTTTTTAAATTTTTGTTTTATATTTGATTACTTTTAAAAAGAGGTTTTTCAAATTGTTTTAGAATTCAGCGGACAGACAACTGAATTTCGCTGAATTCTCAAATTGCTTCCTTAAAAGTTAAATTAGGTTAGCAAAGCTCTTTTTTGAACTAATTCTTTTTGGCCTATTAATCTTGCGTGATCGTTCTGTCTTTTCTTTCCTTTTTTATTTATATACACAAATTTTAATGACATACTAATATAAATTCATCCCATGATACATACATATAAATACATGATACATAGATATAAATACTTCCATGATTTCTTTTTTTTAAAAATGTTAAAGCTCTCTACCAGTATGAATAAATATGGTTAACTGAAGATGAACATCGTAGATTCTTTTGAAAGGTGATTTACAATCACCTTTCAAAAGAGTTTCAGTTTCAAAAGAGTTTTCAGTTTTCCTTTTACAAATTTGTTAAAAGGAAAACTGAAATTTTATCTTTGATATGTAAACATTATTAGAATTTGGAAAGGATGTAAAATTAAGAGCTGCTACAGGGCAAAGTGTAAAGAAAACTCAAAAAAATCTCACCAAACATCAGAAATATAAACTGTCTGAATTGAAATGTATACTTCTTAAAACAGAATGCTTTCACCAAGCCTTTTGAAGAAAATACATTTGCTTTATTACAGTAAATGCTCAACTAACCAGCATGCTCGGGAAGTGCCGATTGCAGGATACTTGAGCGCTACAAAATCTGTCATGAAAGAAGTGGGGGACGGGGGGGGGGGGGTGCATCGATGTAACAGTGAAAAAGGAAAGTGATTTTTTGGCCTATTTTCCTGTCATCAGAAAGTCAATCAAATTCTTTTATTATTATTAAATATGCATTTGATAATGTTAATGATAATGGAAGTTAATTGTGACAAATTAAAAGTAAAGTAAACAATATTTTGTGTTAGGATGTCATTTTTAAATTTACTTATTAATCTTTTATAATGTAACATTATTTATAATTAAGACTCATAAAGATTTTAATTTAGGACTAAGATGATTAACAGATGTTGCTCTTACTTTACATACTAATAAAGTAAACCTCAACATGGAAAATAACAAAACTAATTAAGTCCACTAATCAACTGGACGTTTTTAAAAGGCAATGCACTCTGCCTTTTTTTTTCCTAACCATCAACTTTGCGCCCTGTAAATTTTTTTTTAAATGGTGCCCTTTTATTTCTTTTTAGAAAAAGCATGTGGATGCTTGGAAAATTAAATTCTGTACGATTCTTCACTTGTGTTGCCTCAATAAAAGGTGCAGCAACCCACCGTAATATTGAATCCTTTCTGCATAGCTAAGAACATTATCAGATGCAAGCTGATAACGTCCAATTTCGCCTCTCCGATCTCCATAAAAACAAACTATAGTTGTCTGCATTTTATTTTTGGAGTTACTCAGATAGTGGACTTTTTTGAGGGGGCTCTAATTTTCTGAAAACTTATTGTATTTAAATAGAAATTTGGTAAGCAGCCTAATTTATTATTATGTGAATTTGCTGAAAATTTGAACACGATCGAACAGTTAAAAACAGATATATATATACTTTTTTAAATGAAAAGTAAGGAAAAGAAAAGGGTATCGTTTTGTTCTTTTTTAAATTATTATTTCTGTTTGCCATTTATTCTGTTGAAAAAATATTTTTTCTCGGCAGGCGGCTGGGAAAAAAAGTTTGAACTGATAAACATACAACAATAAAACAAAAACAAAAGAAACTAACTTACTGCTATATAATCCAAACACTTTCAATTATAAACACTACTGTGTCTCTAAAGATAAAAAAAAGAAATCTTCGATATCTGAAATGACGGAAATGACCATATAACCCCCTCCCAATTCTTAGAAAACACAATGTAATTCTCCTTCCTCCTCCTGCTTCCTCAATTAGCTGTTCAGTTTTTGGAAAAGATGTAAAAAAAGTACTTTTCTACCATTTAATTGCTATCCTTCCCCCAGTCCAGTTTCGCCAAGATCAGAAGAATTAATTATTCTTCTCTCCTCACATCATCCTTTCCCTTCCCCTCCTCCTCTCTTTCGCCAGGAACAACAGCTGGCGGGCGACTGCTAACTATGACGCAACATGAAGCTATTCTGTGCCATCGAGCTATATTTTTATTTTATAACATTCACTGTCATGAATATACATAGATTTGTTTTACACCGGTTCAGTCGCTGTGATAATTTGAGAATGCTAACAATAAAGTTTCTAAAATAGCAGTAAAAAATTTTCAACTGTTTATGGGAAGAGAAAAATAACGGAGCTCTCTGAATTTTTTCCAGTTAGTTGAATGCCAGATAATCAAGCTTTTACTGTAAGCTAATTATTGTCTTTATTACATTAAATATCCAGCGAGTCAAAATCATTCAGTATGAAAGGAAGAAATGATGTCCAGAACAGATGAAAAAGTTTAAAAATACTATAAGCTGTATAAGTACCATTGCTAGAAAGTATTATATAGCTGGATATATTTATAAAAGCCGGATAAGTGCTTAAAAACTTATGGAACTTGTATTCGTATGCACATACTTAATCATAGTCAATCTAGAAAATACCTTAGAAATAAGATAAACAAATCTACCTTTTTATACAGAAATTTGATGGCTTTCCAGAATCATAAAGTTTTAACTGTTAATTTAGAACTGTTAAAAAGGTTTACCATTTTCATTTTAAATGCACAAATTATGAATTTGGATTATTAAAAGACCATCAATAGGCAAAGTACTTGTTTTCATTTGAAAATAAAAGCCCTGGAGTGAACTCCAACCTCAAGACAAATTTCATAATGATATCATGTTATTTGATAGTATTAGCGTTTTCAAATATAATTTATTACTTTGACAAAACAATTTTCAAAAAGAAAATGTATTTAATTTTAAATGTTGCTAGGTATTATTACAAAAATCATCGAAATGGAAATTTTTAGACTATAATAAAAATAACTTCAAAAAGAGGATTTTTGAATTTCAAGAAATATTAAAATCAGTTTAATCTATATATATATATTTACTGAACCTCTAATGATTGATGTTAAAATTGTTGTTTAGAATTTATTACTGCAGTTAATCAAAATTCAGTGTGACTAAAGCGAAAGTAAATGAATACGGAGCTTCCAAATTTCTGTAATTATTTATCAATTGTCCGGTTTTTAAAGTATAGTGTGCAATTAAGCATATTTTAGCTATGTTCGGTAGTGCACTTCTGTACGTCGTCTTTGCACAGCTGCCAACCATTGTTATTTTTCAGGTCAAATAAATATAATTTAAACCCGATAATGTATGCAATAAATGAAGTTAAATAAGTAACGTAAGGTACAAGAAACAATTTATTAAATAAAATTTTCTGATTCGAAATGTTTTGTTTTATTTTTTTAAATGTTTTTACTTGAAAAAATAATCCAGAAGATTGACAGCTATGCCTTTCCTGGATAAATATTAACAGATCAGTGTGCACATGCACAATCAATTTTTAAAACAAATACAATTTAAAAAATTCAATTAAATTTTATTGATTTGATAGTTAAAAGTAATGTCTAGTATTTTTTCGAAAATAAAATAAAATAAACTACGAATAATAATAACATTGGAAATTTACGTGAATATTACTTTAACATGACTGTGTTTTGTATGTACAAATTTTATTCTGTGCAATGGCAATAATATTACGTATCTATTTTTTTTATATGGCCCGCGGCTTTGTATATAATGCTTAATTTGGCCCGTGGTGGTAAATAAATTTGACATGCCTGGTCTAGAGGGTAACAATATTTTACAATGTAGAATGCAAGTGCTTCTTAACTGTAAAATTCAATATTTACATCTGGGAAATTGTGCATTATGTCAATTTATATTAAAGATCTTCTACTGTAGCTTTATTTTATCTATTACAGTTTTATGTTGTGTTATCATTCTTTTAACCACTTTGTATTTAAAATAATTGGTATTTTCAGTAGATACATAATTCTAATACAGGGCTGTCTACTACACATTAGGTGTAAAAACTACACATTGGCTTGGTTCTACCACACACTACTAACTGCACTTTTTTTCCCAAGTTGTTTTTAACAAGATACTCTTGTCTTTCCATGTTCCTGATTTCTTTTTCAGTTTTCAACATGCATAAATTTACCATTATAAATTTCATTATGATTTAAAATGTGTATTGTGCAGAGCTGTGTATATTGTGTGAAATATTTTAAGTAAAAATATTCAGTTGATATATCGTGGACAAAATTTTTATTTTGTGATGTTAAATAAAACTGGACACTTTGTTCAACTTTTGAGATGATTTTAACTTAGAAGAAAAAAATAATAAAGATATGCATATTTGTATAAAGCTTTTGTATTTTTATTAATGAAATTTTTCTCTGTGGGATATTTAATATTTTATACCTTAATGGTCTTCATAAGTAAAAGTTCATTTTAATATTAAGCATGTTCCTAATTTTATTGATCACACTTCACACCTTAAAATTACAGATTTTCTGCTAGTTACTCATAATATACAGACATGACTCAAAAAACATAAATGAGATCCTCACACTCACTTTTCTACCAGATTTTGGCTCTTAAAGAAATTTTCATGAGTACCACTGCTATATATTTGTTTTATAGATGAATATGCTGTATGATGCACTGTAATTTGTAAGGCAAACTTCAATTTCCTTACCAGTAAATTATATTGAATTAAAAATTTTAAATAAAAAAACTTATGTTTTTCATTTAAAGTTACTTATTGACAAATTTATTTATTGATATAGATCGTTCAGATGGTAAAAGAAGTTAGTGAAGGAAAAGATGCAGCTGATCTCAAATATATGCCTTGACATCAATCACTAATCATATTTTATGGCTGTAATTTTATTTTGTGATTTTGAATAGGTATTTGACGCTTCTTCTGCAAGGCCTTCCTGGAAGAAGACAGATGGTTTTCCTATTTCATCTACATAAATTAGCATTATAGCCATAAAATATTTTCATTTCATTTAAATATGTATATCTATTTATTTATTAATATGTAACATTTTTGATGACTTCTAATAAAATCTCCGAATTATCTTCTGGATCAATTAAGTTTATACTTTTTTCTAAGAATAACTTTATTTACTGCAGTAATCCCTTGTTATGTTGTGTTTGTCAGTCAACAACAACAACAAAAAAAAGAGTATGATATAACTAAGTACAATAAGAAAATTAAGAAAGATCATAATCTATAAATATTTTATGTTGCCTTCATAACAATAATCATATATATTATTTCTCCTGTCAACATCCCTTTTTCTCAGAAAATACGAAATGCAGAACAACGAATGAGATGGCATATGAAAGGATTTTAAACTGGCTTCTGACATAGCCCACTTAACAATTCGTTAAAACATGTTTTTGATTAAAATTTTCTGAAAATTAAAAATTAAATCGGCTTTGTTTTCGTAAAAGAAATGAAAGGTTTTCCTCAAATTATATTGTTGCCAAAAAAATAAAATACCACATTATATGATGCTCAGCAATTATAATAAAAAACACCGCACAGGTTTATTTTATATTTATGATTAAAAAGCGAAATTGAAATGTTTAGATTTATATTTCTATGTCCCATGTTTTCTCAAAGCGGATGACGTCATCCTCTAATGCAGTTAAAATACGATTGTTATTATTTTTTTTTTCTCGCGCATGCATTTTGCAATCTTGGATCAGTTTTTACTATAACTTTGGTGGAATAAATTAGATGATATTCTGGCTTGACTAAAAACTAAATGTTGTTTGCAGATATTTTTATCCTTACTTTTTCTTTAGAAGTTTAAACCTGCATCTAATAAATATTTCATATTGATAAAAAATTATACTTCTCTGTTATCCCGTCGACCACTTTTCATAACAAAAAAACTATCGCCAAATAAACGGGAGAACGTTGCCATTGGAATATCAAAATAAATAAATAAATAAAATATAAGAATTTAAGGACACAATTGTTATTTTAATGAATGAAATAACTAATAAATCAGTAAAACATAATGAAAAATACACGCAAAACCACTTGATGACGTAACAAACACGTATAATGCTTCTGATATCAAGTAAATGGGACTGCATTTTTGGTGTTTAATCTTACAGTTTGGCGATAGTTTTTTGTTATGAAAAGTGGTCGACGGGATAATAGAGCAGTACCTAAAAAATATTAGATTTCAGTGCAAAATCCTCGCACGGGCCCTCTGGTTTATCATATAAAATAATTTTCTTAATCAAATTAACAATATTAAATTACATTTAAGTATTGTTCTCTATATAAATTATCTCTCACTCAACAATAATAGATGGTATGTATAGTATGTTTTGAGATTTATTGTGCTGTCCTCTAAAAAAAACCCAGTGTGAAATGTTTCCTAAAAAAAAAACCCACCCTCTTAGTATTTTATCAAATATTTTCACTGAAGTCAATTTTTGGTTTTGCCCTGTTTCTATACACCATTTGCAGCAGTAAAAACGTTTGATAATGCCTAAGGAGTGTTTATTTAGTTTTAAAAGAATTTATTCTAATAATGCAGAATTTTGGCAAAACATGAGCTTCATTTTCACATATTTGCTTGTTATAATAATGATGTACATCAATTTTGAAATGTTTTTATGTTAAACCATTAAAATGTGAATAAAATGTTACATTTGCAGCTGATTATGTCATGTAGGGCTCGGCTGGCGACCTTTGAAAATGGAGCTAAAAAAAACCCATGGTGGAATTAAAAAAAACCCAAAAATTTTTTCAATAAATAAATAAAATATACAATTTTTTTAAAAAAAGACATTTATTTTTAAGGAACATAATTAAATTATGCAAATTTAATGCATATTGAAGGCACTTCTAAGGTTTTTTTTTTTTAAAGTATGTCATAAAAAAAAAAAAAAATCCATGTTTGCAAAATTAAAACCCGTCAATCTTTTTTACACACAGATACCCTTCACTTGTATTTTACACATTATTTTGATGTTTTCAAACTTTTATTTATTTTATTTTATTCACTCTTTTAACTTTTTAATGCAAAATATTTTACTTAAGATAAGAATAACTAATATAGATGCATAGCTGCTAATTTGTACTATTTATCTTCTAAGCATACAGATGAACTGTAAGTTTGTGCAGTTTTGTGCAAAACACAGTAAGTGAATTGCAAAATATCATTTTGTCTTTCGCATAAAAGGTAAAACTTGAAATCTGATGCATTCCCCTTTATGTAATTTAAAATATACCACAGAAGAAAATCGTAATACAATTCAGGAAGGAAGTGGCAGCAATTTAATCAGCAAAATTTCTTTCAAGAATACCCTTTCTGTGTCATCGATGAACTTCATTATCTTTGCTTTATCATCTGAGAAGGTAAAGCCAAGGTTGTAATTCTGATCAGTCAAAACTCATTTTAACCAGGATTGTGGTCAAAACTGGTTTTAACCATTTAAAAGTGGTCAAATTTGCTTCAACCACTCAAAAGTAATTGAAACTCTATTAAAAAGACATTTGACATTTTTGGATTTCATAATGCACCTGGTGAATTGTTGTGCAAACTCTTCAGCAATAAAGATAATTTTCAAAGTTTGATCTGAGTTAGTCTTAATACAGAAAAAGTCGTTACTTGATAAGTTACACATGTTGTATTAAATTTATTTTAATAAAATAAATTTTAATCTCTTTTTCCAACTCAAAATGAGTCTTAATTACTGATGATCAAAACATATTTTGACCAGGAAAGTTAAATCTGTTATTTTCCATTGTTTAAACCAATACAACCCTGGGACTAATAATATTAGGTAGACCAACAAGGACTAATAATATTAGGTAAAAGGCAAAATTGGGAAATTTCATTAGTGGCCAGTGGTAGCAGTTTTACAAGTGGCCACTAACTTTAAACTAGTAGCCACTTTTTTATTTAAAAGTGTTAAACAGTAAACTTTTGTTAAATTTTTATTAGTATTAATCTAAAATTAACTAGCCTAAATAAATATGTTAATATAAACATATTGCAACCAGCAAAAGTAGAATCCTTAATAAAATGCAAGAAAATTATACTCTCTTCTTGTGAGAAAAGTGCCATAAGGTGGCCGCTGGCAGACGTATTTAATAAAGGAAATGGAAATTTATTTGGTGCCAAATATGGGCTAAAGGTTCAGGCATGATAGTATGACTTGATACTTGCTGCCCCTAGAGTTACTGCATCAATGGTAGGAAAAAGTAAAAGTATTAAAAATCTGCACATTCAAAAATGTTGAAGAAATGTGATTAGTAAAATAAGATTTTGTGTGGCAATGTTGGCAGATGTTCTGGAAACAGCACCAATCCATTCCTTGTATTACCTTAGTACTCAATATTTTTTAATATCAATTAGATACATTTTTTTTCTAGATTGACACTGATCAATTTAATAAAACACAAACTACAGCTCGTACAAGATGTAAGGAAAGAATAAAGATGAGTGTTTCAGTTATTACACAAAAAGAAATAGATGAAGTGTTAAAATCACACTAATTTCCTAGCACTTAAAAGCATTGTAATCACTCTTCGCTGCATTCAAAAACAAGCATTGATAATGAAAGTACTACTACTAGTGAAGATGGCAGTCAGGAAAGTAATAAATCTTTATGGAGCTCAGATTTATCAGATATGCATAATACAGAAGTCGCAATTTTGAACACCGCAAGTGATATTACCGATAATGAAGACAATCATTTATTCTGTTCTGTACAAGAAGCTGAGAAGTTACAATGTGGCCAGTAGGTGATTATTAAATAAGATGATTTAAAGTTTCGTGTTATTATTATTGAAGAAGTATAAATGATGATCGTCGAATAAATTGCTTAATGCCAACAAAAATTAAGAATACTCAAGTTTGAATCTAATGACTATATTATTCAGAACAAAAGAAACCAAAATGTGGCTATTACTAATGCTTCTCTATTAATAAACTCTCGGAGATTTTACAAATGCTATTTAATAATTTTCTTCTTAAATTTACTCAAGATGTATGCAAAGAAATGTGAAAAGTCTGGAGCGAATTTACAAATAATTATACTTTGCATTTTGCATTTGAAATACCTTCAATTTACAAAATAATGAAATATTTAATATTTTGTTGCAGAATTGTGGTTTAAAAATAAATAATAATGAAAAAAAATATATTTTGCTGTCAAATAATTTTATTTCCAAGTATTTTTACATGTGGGTTTTTTTTTTTAGGTAACATGGGTTTTTTTGGGAAAAAGTGGGTTTTTTTCAATTTCTTGCTTAATTGGCTGTCATTTTGTAACATACTGATAGAATGAAAAATGCTCAGCATTAAAATCTTAGTCAGAACAAGCCGTGAAAATATAGCTATGTTTAATTTTTTTGTATTCCTTATTAGATTTTATATAAAGATAATTCAAAAAATGGGTTTTTTTTAGAGGACAGCCACGGCTACCTTCAGAAAAGGCTATGGCGCCTCTTGAAATTGGAGAGCGTGACGTCACAGTAGCAGTGCGTTGGTTTTCTTTCGAAAGAGTAGATAAGATAAAGAAGGGTGCATACATAATACCCCATTGCTTCTACTAAATTACATTTAAATTGAGATACTTTAATATATTTAAAACAATATTTTTCAAATGAAATATGTGAAGATCTTTTTCTCCTTAAATCAAATTTATTTACCTTAAACATTTGTGAAGCGAAAAAAAATACATTATTTAATTACAAAAATATTTAATATATATGTAAATATTAACTTTTTAAACATATTTTGAATATAAAAATATATGAGATATATAGAAAAACAAAACACAGAGGATATGTCGTATAAATATAATTTATTAGGGTTGAAAATCAGAGGATTTTTAAAGATATTTTAATGCTGATTCAAATTCAAATGTTATCAAATGAAATATATCATTATTTCCCTCCTTAAACTCTAATTTATTTATTGTAAGCATTTTTGGAGGATATATACATAATTTAATTACAAATATATTTAATATTTATGCAAGTATTATTTTTTTAATGAATGTTATACAATATTTGTTAAATGTGTAAATAATGAGTTTCATGAAACAATTTAAGTATCTCTCTCAACTTAAACATTTAAATTACACAAAAACACCCTAATAATTAACATATTTATTTTAGTAACATTATGATAAGATCATACATTTGTTACTATATAAAGTATTTAAAATTAATTGTTGCCTTAAATTAAATTCTTTAAACACCTTTAAGTATATGAAAATTTTAAAATCCCTTTCCTTCTAGACTCAATTCAATAGTTTATGCTCTTTTATTTATTCCAGCTAAAAGGTTTTATTTATATAGAAGCAATTTAACTTTTTTCTATCATGTGCCATTATTAATTTCTTTTCACTTCTGCGGTTGAAAAAAAAAGAAGAAAAAATAATTATTTTCAACGTTTGGATATATTTCTGTCGCCTATTTAAACATAATACAATAAAAAAAAAAATAATAATAAAGATAAATTTCATTTCTTTTTCATAAATGTGGTGTATTTTGTCTTTCCCTTCCTTAAAAGAAAAAAAAACACTTCTATTATTTACTAAATTAAGAATAGCAGAACCATTTAATTTTTTAATAAAAATGTATTTTTTCTTCTTTCTTAACAGACAGCTGAAATAAAAAAGTTAATTTTAATTTGATCAAGCAAAACTATAAATGTTTGAAATGCGATTTACAAAACATCCAATCAATTTTAGTAATATATATTATATTTAGTAATATTTAGTAATATATATTATATTAGCTATATATTAATTTTTATATTTATGAAGCAAATAGTAGAACTGGCTAATGAGTCCCCCAGAACTCATGTACGTTATAAATCCTGTACATTATCATTCTGTATTATCACAATATTGTGAGGATCCCAATAATTTGATCTTCACAATATTGTGAGGGTATCACCCTTGCCAAAGGGGCTCCTTGTCGCTCACTTTGTTCTAAATTTCTTTATTTTTCTCTCAGTATTTCTTCTTATGTCTTGATTTTTATTTTAAGATAATTATTTATCAAAATGTTTGAAGATCTTGATAGAGCATCTTTAACCAAATCAATGCTATGTTTTCCGCACACACAGATATCATTAGGATTACATACATCATCTCTAATTAATTTAAGTTCTGTCAATTTTGAAAGTAATAATTTATGACTTATTTCAGATTTTAAAAAGTTTCCTTCATGTAAAGGTGAAGTCAACAAATCTAATATTATAAGACAGAAAGATACAACTTGTATTAAAAATTCAGATGGGTATGTTAAACTCCCTCTATCTAATGCTGCTATAAGTTCATAGAATGAATCGTCCTCAATATCCATAATTTGATTAGTTGTAATAAGGGCAATACAAAAAGAACAATTAAGTTTCCTTTTTATTTTAAAGGATACATATCCGGCTATGAATACGCAAGCTTTTATGGAATTTTCATCATAATTACTCAAATCGATTATTTTATCTAATAAATCTCCAAATTTATCTACAATAAAAGTATTATTGATGTTGGATATTTCTGGAATGGCAATTTCTTTATCACTGAGTTTTCTGATATTAATATTTTCTCCACCAATTTTGATCGTAGAACACAATCTTAACTTTTTTTCCGATTCCAATATCTGTTGGAATGATATGTGATAATTACCTCCAGACATTTGTCTATACTGACTAAAGCGTTGTTCAAGCATATCGCTTTGAAATTTACCAGGTAATACATATTTAAATTTGATGCTCTGAAAATCTGAATTTAATAAATATTGTATAATTTGAATCATGGCGTTTGTTGAAAGAGATAAGGCAGTGAATGTTTCTTTTGTTAGTCCTGATAAGTTTTCAGAATTTTTCCATTTTTCTAGCCAATTACTAAAATTTTCCAGAAATTTCAATCTCTCATCATCACAAGAAGCGAAAGGGATTTGCCAACTGTCATTCAACCTGATACCTTTACTCGCAGATTTTATGTTAAAAATTTTCCACCACTTGATGATAAGTTCAATAAAATCCGAAGTCGTTTGTTTTAAAGTAGACTCGGAATCAGGAGAAGTTTCATCGCTTAAACGTAAAGCAACTACATTAGTTTCGTCGAATATTTTTAATGCTAAAGTTACATTCTGTCTTTCAATATTTGAAGGATAAAGAGATTTTAATGTTAGTTTATAGGCACATTTAGCAAGGTTTTTGTTTTCTGAAGTGTACAATGATCGAAGAATGCTAAAAGACGCAGTAGCAGTTTCCGATAAATTATTAAAATTCGGATATGTGAAAGATACTAAATCATTCTTCTTATTTATCCAGTTATTTCGTATCGACTTTATTATATGCACTGGATCCAACATAAAAAACAGAGGTCTTTCAGGGCATGCTGGATTAGGAACAGATACATGCAATTTTCCGTCATGAGAAAATAGTTTGAAAACTTTTCTATTTATTGAATTGTTATCAGCAATAAGAGTAAAGACTTTTAACCCCAAATTTTCAAGAGATATTATTGTTTGCAAAACAATTTCATATAAAACTTCTGCATTAATAGTTGTGACTGGTAAAAGTCTAACAACATCTCGATAAGACGATAACAAACTGGATATTAGTAATGTATGTACAGATGTAGCTTTCTGACAAATATCTGTTTCTGATCCCCCAGTCACACTTCCACCTTTATAAGTAAACATTGGATTGATATGAATTTCATCCATTTGTAGAAGAACAAGCTTTTCATGTTCTTTCAAATATGTTATGTTTATATTAAGGTATTCTAATGAATTTGTGCGGATATCATTCATGGATCTTTGATTTATAACTTTCTGTAAATTTCTAAAATGGGGTATATTAATAAAATCAAAATCATACATTTGTTTATAAGTTGATGAAGATTGCATGAATAATTTTAAGCACCACAATAGAGTTTGATTACTATATCTGTATGAGTTTTTGTTTTGCATTAACAACTCTAACTGCTCCATTAAAAATGTAATTTTTTTAATTTTATCATCGGAAATTAGCTCTTCCTTAATTACATACTTCAGAGTATCACATACCCCATTTATGAGTGAATTTAGGATATCATTATCACTCTGAACATGCAAAAGTGCTTTAAGCTCATTTAAACAGCTATCAATTTGAGAAAAAGAATTTAAATTTGAAATATTTTTTAATGATGAAAGACGAATAATATTATTATAGTTGTAGGCTGTGACAGAAAGATGTTTATCTATTTTCAAAGAAGCATGTATTTTGGGTACTGGTTTATCAGTTATGTTAGCAATTAAAATGTAGTTATCTGAAAATATTACCTGCCAGTTCTGATCTTCATAAACATTTAATTTCGTTTTTAATAAATCTGTGAGATTTTGAAAGGTATCAAAAGAATTATCCTTAAGAAAATTTTCATACGTTATTTTGCTTTCATTGATAGCTATATTTAATAAGCGTTCTTCTTGTTCATCTAAATTTGTTCGCCTTTTATTGGTTCTGTTGTTAAATATTTCGGGCAATTTGGAAAGATTATCGGTACTGCTCCTTCTTTCAATTTTGGGCGAATCCTGTCACATGCTAATATAGTGCCGTCATCTCTTTTGACACTGTCAACTCGAATTATATCGCCAGGATCAAAATGCTTTTCACAAACAACTGCATGTACACCTGGGCTATAATCCTTTCTGGGTATACTTTTTAACCATTTAGCCTTTAAAATAGGATCTTTTGGGAATGAAAAACACGGAGTATTTTTTTTACTACTCCTATAATTTGACGTACAGTTTGGTACTATACACATATTTGGCATTTTGAAAAAGCAATTTAAATTACTCACCTCAAAATAGTATCCAAAAAATAATCCAGCGTAAATAAAAGAGGAATTATAATGGTTTTAACTGAATATCAATAAGTCAGTTGCAACAATGCTCCCGAGAAAGAACAAGCAACAGCTTCCGGCTTTAGGTTTGCCGCTCTTTTTCTCCCCTTCCCAACCTATCCCAACCGCACTGCTATCGTGACGTCACAAAACATGCGCCGTAGCCTTAAAAGATTTCAGAAAAGCCGTGGGACAGCACAGTATATATCACCTCTCACTCTACAACAGCCTGGTTTAAACAGAATCAAGTGACTGTTATAGACTGGCCAGCCATCAGCCCAGACTTGAATCCAATTGAAAACCTTTGGGGAGTACTTGCACAAGGTGTATATGCCCATGGTCGGCAGTTTTCTACTATTCAGGAATTACAGCAACAAGTAGAGCAGAATTGGTTCTCTTTACAGCCGCACATACTCCAAACACTACTTGGAAACATGCCTGATAGGGTTTTCAACATAATTAAAAGGAATGGATACAAAATTTGAATTTAAATGCAAAATATTTAAAAAGTCCATATATTTTTGGGACAGCCAATTTTTATTTTTATTTTTTTACAAAAAATCGGTAAAACTTATACTTTATTTCTTTGCTGTAATAAATGTATGTTATGATACTATATGCATATTATTTTTTTCGTGATTATTGCTTCATTCTTTGAAGTGTTATTTCAAAAAATTGCCTGTCCATATACTTTTGAGACGCACTATAGATACATTTTTGGGAGATTTTAATAAGGAGGAAGTCAGTTATTATATAGATGATGTTTTAATAGCTGCAAACACAGTGGAAAAGATGTTAGCATTACTTATAGAAGTCTTGCAAAGACTAATTCATTATTACTTAACAGTGAAGCCAAGCAAGATGCAAGTGTGTAAACAAGAAATAGATTTTTTGGGATTTAAAGTGCATCAAAATGGTTATTCTCCCTTAAACAAAAACATTGAGAAAATTCAAAAATTGGTCAGACCTAAAACTAAAAAGGGGGTAAAATTGCTGCTCGGGTTAGCGAATTATTTTAGAACTTTGGTGCATAAATATGCTGAAATCGTCAATCCCCTGGTCGAGTCAACAAAAGAAAAAGTAAAATTCCAATGGAATGACGAAACGGAAAAAGCTTTTATGGCTATTAAAACAGCTATTCTAGATAACCCAACACCTTATTTTCTCTATGTGCGGTAATTAACTAATTATAGACAGCTATAACCGGTCATTAGTAGGCTTTGTCTAGATATTACCTGCACATAGCAGTGCCACCTGTCGGGCGATTTACACCAAAAACTAATCACCACCCATTTATATCAAGGTCTAACTGAATCTAAAGTTTTATTAAATTCCGTGCATTAGTTCTTGAGATACAGCGCCCACAAAATTCTTGTCACATACAGACAGACAGACAATTTCTAAAAACAGTCCAATCGTGTTCACAACCTTCTAAAACGTATAAATCCGTCAAAAACTGGAAGAGGAAAATTTTCATGAATCCAAGACTTTCTTTTTGTAAAGATAGAAGAAAGTAATAAACACTTTAAACTAATAATTATCAAAAAATGTTTTCTAAAGCCTTGCTATTGCAACATTTTATAAGTGAGACATTTATCATTAATGAGTATTTTGGCTAGTTTTAGAAATATATGTGAGAAAAAACTATGAATTCCATCTCAGCTGTGTACAGCATGATTAAAAGAAAACTCTCCTCACCCTCAAGGCTAGAATTTTACTGATGCATTCTCTCTTTAGCCTAAAATTTAAGGGGAATTGTTTTTGGAGGGGGTGGGGTATTCAATTTCCTAATTATTTGATTTGTTAATTTTATTTTATTAGTGTCTAGAGATGTAAAACTTCCGGAAACTTTGAAGTGGCGGAAAAAAAAAACTAGTTTTTTCTGGAAAAATTGATTTCTTACAAATGTTTCTTGAAAATAAGTTACATTTTCTTAAAAGATATAAAATAATAAACACGTTTTAAATTTCTGCATACTAAACAAAATATCTTTTTTCACTTTACATGAATATAATACAAAAAATAAAACAAAGTCTTTTAAAAGTTAGCTTTTCAGACTCAAAATTTTCACAGTAACTGTTCTTGCTTAATTTAACACCATTGTTTGTAATATATCATGTCTCTGTTGAAATGATATTTCAGTTGCATTTATTTCAATTACCAGTAGAGATAATTAAAAAAATAACAACAAAAAAAAATCTTATGAGTTTCAACCAGTGTCACTGCAATTTGAAACCAAATTTAAATCCCCTCTACATAGTATTGCTTTGTATATAAATGAAGCCACTTTAAAGAAACAAATTATTGTAGTTGTGACATTATAAATATATTATCAATATTATATCTTCTATTGCTTAAAAATTGATAATTTACAATATTATAATTTTATTTTCGTGCAATTAGAATTTTCATTTATTGTATATTTAGTTTTGGTATTAACTTTCCAGTCTAAATGTAAACCAACCCTATGTTTTGGTTTTAATTTCAGTTTTAGATTCTTAAAATAAAAGTAATATATATATATATATATATATATATATACACACACACACACACACACACACAGTGATCTCTCACTTATGCGCGACAAAAGGGGACGACGAAATTTTCGCACACAAGTGAAAAACCACAAAATAAGCTTAAACTACGAAAAGTTAACATAACTAATACTAATAGTACACTACTAATACACTAATAAATAAATACGCACATAATTTCCGTTTATATATTGTAATTTAATAAGAATGTAAAAATTCAAAGTGGTTACATACGTACCAAACTTTTGTTAAATTACATTTTCTTTACAAAGACGTCATCAGTAAAGGTTTGTTTTTGTTTTCGGGAACGGTCGATGACAGTGTTTTCAACTTCATTTAGGTGCGAAAAAGTTCTTTTGCTTCCGGAATTAAATTGAAAAAAATCCCGCAGAGTTTCCAATGCTTCATATGCTGTTGTGTGGGTTGGGGTAACTTTTGCTGTATCTCCTTCCACACCTTCGTCTTTGTTGTTGCCAATTCCCGCTGCAATATCGTTGATTTTCTGCATCTCAGTTGTAAGTAAGGTTTCGTCGACATCCACGAATTCGGAGAAAGTACACGAAGCCAGTCTGCCAGATATAGCATTCCAATCATCTTCGCTTACTTCGGCCTCGCTTTGTGTTTCTTTATCGTCTTCGCATTCCTTTTCTTCTGGGAGCAGAAATCCTGCCTTCTTAAAACAGTTTTTGATACAGATGTCAGTAATTTTTGTCCATGACGAGCACACCACGTGAATAGCATCAAGGACAGTGATCTGCTTTAAATCATGTTTCACCGAACGTTTAATTTCTATAGCAGCAAGAAGACGCCGGATTAAAGTTCTTCAGTACTGCACTTTCACGCAACAAATGATGCTCAGGTCCATAGGTTGAAGTTTGCTTGTGCAATTGGCTGGAAAAAACACAACTTTTGTATAGTTGAGAGGCGGAAGATCTTTTGAGTGTACTGGGCCTTGATCCATAAATAGGATGACTTTTCGTTTCTCTTTTTCCATTTTACTGTCAAATTTGTGCAGGAAATCCAGAAAAATGCCCGAAGTCATCCATGCCGTTTTATTATTAGCATAATCACATGGAACTTTCTTTACATTTTTGAAACATCGGGGATTTTTTGATTTCCCAATGACTAGTGGAGGCAGTTTATCCGAACAATCGGCATTGCAGCACAGCAACACTGTTAACCTGTCTATACTTTTTTTTCCACCATGACATGGTTCTTCTTTACATGCCAAAGTTCGGTCGGGCGTTACTCGATAGAAAAATCCAGTTTCGTCGCAATTGTAAATGTTTTTCGGTTCGTATTTTTTAACTAAATCAGGCAAGTCTTTTTTCCATTGTTCAACAGATTCATTAATGACACTTCCATTTTCACTAAAAAGGACACGAGTTGACAATCCATGTTTAATCTTAAATTTCTCAACCCATCCGTGTGACGCAGAAAAGTTTTCCATGTCATAACTCTTCGGTAATTCCAAGGCTTTCCTCTTAGAAGTTCAACGTTTACAGGAATGTTGGATGCACAAGTTTCTTTAAACCAGAGAACTAAAACTTTCTCGAATTCTTCGTTCTTTCCAACTTGAATTCTACCTCTTTTCTTGGCCTTTATTCCACATTCTATATAAGCTGTATTTATAGCTTCTCTGTTTTTCAGAATTCCTCTTAAAGTTGATTCTGGAATACGGAAATGATCAGCTAATGCTGTTTTTGATTTAAAGCATTTTTCATCAAATTTTTTTATGATATCCATTTTCAAAGAAAGCGACAAGTTCGCACGTTTTGCCATTTTTTATACATTGTACAGTACGTAGGGGAATGGCATAAAACGAAAACCTAAAGCTTGTTCCGCGAGCAGTGCTTACCGTCCACACCGATTGGCTGCGACTTTTAGTGACGTCAACATTTCGTATCTAACCCGTTCTCCCCTCTCGATGTCAATTACAAGCGAAAAAGAACGCGTTCTTTGAAGAATCAGAACAATAGATTAAGGGCGTGTGAATGAATTCCAAGAGACAGAACAGGAAGGGTACATTCTTGCGATAAGCAAAACATGGCGATTTTACTAAACTTGAATGAATAAGTGTTAGCATTGTTTTCCTATTTCGCTGGCCGGGCCCGCGGGAAAAACGCGTATAACAGGGGTCGCGTATAAGTGAGAGATCACTGTATATATATATATATATATATATATATGCATGTGTATTTCTTTAATGAAATTTATAAAACAGGTGAATTTTTTAATGCTTCAAAATATTTAGTTGAAAAAAATTTTTATCAGAAAATTTACATTTCTTTGCAAAGTTTATTTGTATGCATTTATATTTTAAAAAATATATAGTTAGACAAGTCTTAAAATCTAATAAGTCAAGCAAAACAAGTCTGGTAAAAGCAGGAAAGTAATTGGCGGTAGAAGAGTAAGGTCCATGCGTAAAGGTTACAGAAAACAATCATATCGGTATGAGGAACATGAAATGATGCACTGTAATGGGGAGCTGAAACAAAGTACAGTTCTGTGCAGAGTGCAGTATTTTGGTCTAAATGCTAGAATTCCACACAAAAAAAAATAAATAAAAATCCAAATAACATGACCCTATTATTTCTCTGTCTAGTGAACATGCCTTTTAGCTGTTTAATATTTTTGGCCTTTATTTGATTTAGACATATTCTTTGTTAAATTACTTCAAATTTCTTCATAACCATAGCTTTCTACACTTAAAAATATTGTTACACATTGATTTCTGGATAACTGATCAACTCTTTATGATGTTTTGTTAATTTTATTATGCTTTACTAGCTCAAAAATTGAAAGGTGGCAACGAACTTTAGCAACTTGATAGCAATCATAAAAAATAGTGATAAAAGTCTTCCTGTAAGTACCAAAGTATGGCATATATATGTTTATTTTTTAAATCCTACCCTAGCTTTGATTGACAAATTACCAAATAAAATGGAAACTGTCTGACACTCCAAACATTTATATGCATTGGCTACATTCAAGAAAAAGAAAAATCATTATCATCAACCTAATCAGATTTTACTGCCTCTTTCTGATTATTTGGCTATAACGTTTGATAAATTAATTAGAATTGAACAAACTGTATTGCATGACATTTTCGATTAAATTATCTTTCGAGTGGTATATTGCTTTTATGGTATAATTAAGAAATATTGGGTGTTAGTCAAACTTAAAAAAAAAAAAAACATTTGTCCTAAAAGGTTTCCACAATTTTGGCCACTACTGTATATACAGCTAGATAAGAGATTCATTGGCGATTTCAGCTGTTATGTGACATGTTTTGTTATTCTAAAATCATCACATTTCTGGAGGATTCAGAATGGAGATTGAAAAATATCCCGAAATTTTTTGAAGGGTCTATATCTGTAGAGGAAGACAGAAAATGATTGTGGAAAATTTTTACTGACAGAAAATCATTAATGAAAACTTTCTTATACCTATGGATCACATTTGCATTTCGTAACTTCTTGATGGTGTTTGTGTGCTGATTACTATGCCACTACCTTAAAAAAAAAGTTTGCCCCCCCTCCCTCTATAAGAAAGTTCTGAAATGGCACCCTTGCTCAAGAGACAGAAAAAGAGATTTGTGTCAGAATACACAGTATAATGGAAAGCTACTGTATTATTATTTTAGATGAAGGCATTCTAGAAATCCTATATAACATCCCAGTAGCAGAAACAGTGCGGCATGGCAGTGGACGCTGCAAATTTTTTTATACCTTGCAGATCAATCTAACAGCCTTAAAAAAATTCTGGGCAAAGAAAAATTACTAAAATTTATTTTTTGTCACTAGATTTATTGTATTTATTTCTTATATTTTCTTTGTAAATGCAAATTTTGCTTATTTTATGTACTACTATGTGTTATGATAGTAATCTTGGTCCAGCATTCTTGGGTCACAGATAAATCTTGGTTTGCTGCTACTGGGTATAACATTAAACTAAAGATCCTAAAAAATAGAACTTAAAATTCTATATAACAGGTATTCTAAAAATCCTGTATTACAAAGATATTAAAAGTTCAGAAAGAATACCTCATTTCTGCGATTACAAGAATAATAACCTAAACTTATAAACTCGACACCACGAAATGAAAAATAAGTACTTCCCGGCTATCCTTGCGTATTAGCCCGCAGTCTGCCATCTTGTTTTTTTATTAAACTTTTATTATTAAACATAAATAAATTAGCCAATAAAATTAAATAATGTGTTTATAATAAGTAAATATGGATGAAAATTGTTTTGGAAATGAGAAACAAAACAAATATGTTTTGATTTAAAAAACAAGATGGCAGATGGCAGGCTAATACGCAAGCTGTTCCTACTTCCCTACTGTAGAGACCTCAGCACTTTTTCAAAAAGCTTGGTGCAATTCAGGCTTAAGAAAGTGAGATTTCTTGCTGAATAATAACAAAACTGATACTTGTTTAAGTATGCATTTAGAAAATTATATTTAGATTATATGTATTCATTAAATTACTTTTGAATATTTATCAGAACAGATAAATGGCTTCTACATAAGAATGGTTAGCTTAAAAAATGGTTGGGCCTAAGAAAGTGAGATTTGTTGCCAAACAATATATATAGTTTGAATCTTTAAATTTAGAAACAACTTCTTATTGTTTTTCATAAAACTATATAACATATTTCTATTGAGCTCATTAGAAGCTTAACTTCTAATGTTCAATATAAAGTTGTTAATCTCCCCTCTCTATCCACGCAAATATAATGAATAATCTGTTAAAGAAAACCTCGATGTAAATTAAGAGCCTGATAGCAGGTGAAAGCCACCTAACTGTCATATTTGTCATGTGAACTAAACGAGATATTTAATAAAAAGTAGTTTCTCCCACCTCTCCCCTACTGTATTAATAATCCCTATTCACATTTGACAATGTTTCTTTATTAATTACATCAATGTCCATTAGCATTTTATTTCTTTTTCTATACAGAAATCGGGATTTAGCTATGAAAAATTACAGCTATGATGTCATACACTTACACATTTAAATTTTTTTATTGGTTATAAGAAGGAAAAAAGTCACCAAATTTAGGGTTTTTTCCCTTTAATGGCAACCTAGCTAATTGTATTAAGTTATTGGTTTGGCGCAGGCTTGTAAACCACGTCAACCAAAAAGTCGCCAAAAATCTGTGCACAAGTGTAACACATCTGTTCCAAAATTACTGGCAGACTTTCAAAATTTTTAGAAAATCTTAACCCCCAACCCAGTTTAAGCAAGGATGCATAATTTTCCAATCGAAAAATCCAATATATTTAATAATTTTACATACCCTATAATAATCAGACTCAACTTTTAATTCTGTATTTTATATCTTCCTCCCAGTTTACTATTTTATATTTTGTAGTCTGGAATTATCAAAACATATGCAACTCCAGTGCACCTGTCTTGAAATAAAATAATTTTCCATTTTCATTAATACGTTTTTAATTAATATTGCGAAGAGTTAGATAGACTTTTATGAATCTTGATTTTTTGAAATGTCTATATGCCTAATATCAAATCGATAAACATAAGTTTTATTTATTTGAATAGGTCCACAAAACCGTGAATTGACTTTCAATCTGGCAGTCCCCATTTACAGTAACCCTCTTTTCTGTCCGAAACGTTACTGTACGATTTTTACAAAATTTGCATTTCTGGAATCAGAAAAATAAACTATGCATATAGTGCAAGTTACAAATTGATATCACCAATAGTATTTTTAATATTTGAGGATAAGTGAAAATGAGAATATTTTGTTGTCTGGAATTATCAAAACTTATTTCTTTGGAGAACTTATAAAGTATTAAAAACAAAATTTTAATTCTCAATAAATGCATAAGTTCATTGAATCAAAAGAGAATGTAAGACAGTTTGCTAAAAAGTGCAAAACTAAATATATCTGATGAATTTATGTGAAGTACAGTGATTAAATTTTCAAAATAAATATTATTCTGGATGGTTTACTCAATTAAGATTCTTCCTCTTTCAAAAAGAAAATTCTCCATGCTAAATATATGTATGTCAAAGTGAACTTTGTTTCAGAAATACATCATTGAAATTACTCAATCGCTGTGAAAAAGTGCGACAAAATATTCTATATTCCAAAATTTAAACTGACTTTTGATTTGATGGTTTTTCTGCACAGCAATTTAGAACAAACTCCAATGGTTTAAGTAGACAAAATGTCTGACTATATAATTTTTCAGAACCTACTGCCTTATATGCTTCCAATATTTTCTTTGCACTTTTGTATCGCTTTAGAGAATATCAAAATAGCTTTCAAAAAGATAGAATTCCTCCTTTCCTTTAGAAGAAACTCTTTCATACCTGATATATAGATTAGCTATTTTAAGACTGGACTCAACAATATAAAATATATCTTTTTCTCTAAAAGAGATGTTGATTACCAATACCATGCCAAGACAGATACTCCTGATATTGAAAAAAAAAAAAAAAAAATAGATTTGCCATTTTATAGTGCCGAATCTAGTTTTGATTATTTAATTTTTCACTGGCTGCATATGGCCAGTCAGACATTCACAGGTATTGGGAAAAAAAAGTTGTCCATACAATATCAGCCGGTGTCATGTTTACAGATATTGCTGCACTACCTGGGTATTTTCTAGTAACCATTCTGATTTGCTTACTTAACCCAAGGCCGATTGAGATTAACCTTTGTAAAAGTAATGGAACAGTCATCACAAATGCACCGGGTTTAGCATGACTTGTTTTGCGCCATTCTGGTGAGAAAACCTAGCGTTCAGGTACCTGTTAGGCATAGTTTGCTGAAACAGAACGTTAGTTTTATTTTATTATAAAACACACAAATGATTATTATAAAAGACACGATTAATTTATTATAAAACACACTGAATCTACTATACCTGGTTGGCATACGAAGCAAAATCTTGTTAAAATCACTGTGTTACCCAGGCATAAAATAGTCATTTTGGTGCCATAAATATACCCAGTGCGTCTGCAACAGCTGTACCTTTTTTAATCTCTATATCTTCTTTAAATCTATTAACATAAATAAGCACAGATGTCATATACACACCACATTGGTGCAATTTTTCCCCCTTGCCAATTTGGAGAAAACTTTGTTATGTAAACAAACTGTTGATTATTTACTTTTATTTTATTTTAATTCTATAAACTATAAATTATTTTTATTACGTAGTACGTCAATATTTATTTATATCAAACTATCATTTTTTTTTCCTTTTTAAAAATAATAGAAGCTATTTTGTTTATTATATTTTATTTTTATATTGAAATAAAAAATCATATGCTATTATTTTTGCATGCTATTTGTAACTAATATACAAAAAGTTTTCGCCAAATTGGCGAGGGGAAATAATCGCACCAACGTGGTGCGTATAGGACATCTGTGCCATAAATTCAAACACATTGTAATAGATACTGTAATTTTATTGATAGAAGCTACAAAGTTAAAAATGTTTATTTTAGCAAGCACAACAAGACTTCAGATTTTTACATGATCCAGAACAACTTTTAGGTTTACAGCAAGATAAGTAAATAGTGGGATTGGGTAGCAAAAAAACAAAAAAAGGAAAAAATAATAAGGTATTTAAATCTTTAATGAGTGAAAAAAATGCTTTATTTTTTAAAGTTTGTGGATAGATATAAATAAAATTCTGTTCCATCGGAATTTTTAGATTAACGTCTTCAAGTTAGGCGGCGTTTGAATTGCAAAAACTAATATTTAAGCGAAACCCGCTTTCTGGCATTTTTTCTTGGCACAGTAATAACTTTTTGAACCCCCTTTTGAAGACTGCAGAGGAAAAGCATCTAACGTGTCCGCAGTAAAATCACAGTTAGCACATGAGATGGAAAATTTTTCAGGATTTTTCAACACTTCAAAGTTATGTTTCGTACCATAGGTAACGTAATTAGGGGTATCAAAATCGTCTTTACATTTCTTGCAGTCTTGCCAGCTACCTTTGTGTTCTTCTGTAAAGTGATGAGAACACAGCGTGTAGCGGTCATGATTTCGATAACAACTATTTCTTGCATATGAAAACATAACATAGGTGTCTTCATCATCGCAAATCCAATTATTACAACAAGGTGTTTTCGTTAACTTTCTTTTTTTACCACACAGTCCGCATTTGGGTTTACTTTCAGCCATAATAATTTCCACAGTTTTAGTACAAAACTTCTCAAGATGGGTTGTTTATATTCTTAAACGAAACAATGTTATATCGCCGAACTCGTTCTGTTCTTTGTTCTATACGCTCAAAAAGTGTGTGTGAAACAAATGGCGGGAAACTTTTAAATAAAGTTGATGGAGTTGTGTTTAGTTGTTTATTGGGCTTTCCTGCGATTCAGCGTAAAGCTTCCAGAAGTCAGCCAATCAGTGGCCGTAAAATTTATCTACTAGTGTTACCGCGCCTACTAGTGCTGTCCCGTTATTAACCTCCATGATTTCATGTTTAAAAGATTTCGTTGCCTGGCAACATAAAGTTTGTTTACATTTGTGATGATGTTTTTTAGGCGAAAGGAGAGGTAATGTAAGTAAAGGAAAACTGTTTATATTCGACCAATATTTATGTAGTGAGTATTTTTTAAGTGAAACATTACGTAATAAATGTTTATAACTAGTACCTTACTTTTATTGTTACAGATTATAATATATTTTGGGGGAATAAGTTTTTAAAAGTAATGAAGAAAATGGAAAGCGTGAAAATGACTGCCAAATTTAATTCACTGAAAAGTCAGTAATTACTTTTTAGGTACCTTTAAAAGAATTCCAGGTACGCCGAAATGAATCTTGTGACCTCTCAGGATATACGCAATTAAATTTATAGCTAGGTACATGCAATTATTTCATTGCCATATGCATTTCAGATATCTAAATCCAGTTTTACACCGGACTGAATTGACACTTAATTTTTTTCATTGTAGGCCTGATTGACTTTAATTTCTATGGTTTCGGTTGATTTTAATTGTGTCAAGTTAGGTTTGATCAGTTCCGAAACTAGGATGGAACAAAAAAAAAAAAAAAAAAACCTGGACAGGCATGAGTTTTGGGAACAGATGTTGTCGACGCACCAGGGTTGACGCAATTTTTATTTTTGCGCCATTTTGGTTAGAAAATCCCTTTTTTGAATACATGTTAGACCTAGTCTACGAAAACAGCATGTTAGTTTTATTTAATTATGAAACACACACAATTTTATTATAGTAAAACACGTACAATTTATTTAACACACAATTTTTTATTAATATAAAGCACATTTATTTTATTATAAAATGCACAATTTCATTATGAAACGCACACATTTAAAAAATATATATAAAACACTCTTATTTTATTGTAAAACATACAATTTTATTATAAAACACATACAAATTATTTTATTATAAAACACACACAATGTTTAATTTATTTTAAAACGCATACATTGTCAAGAATAAAACTGACTCCAGCTATTAATACCAGAAGTTTTTGATTAATATGCACTATCTTGTCTATCGGCCAAAATCGGCAGGTTGCCACACAATTTAAAATATCGCCATTTTGGCACAAAAAAGAAACCTTGATGCATCTGTGAGATCTGTACCAAAATTCGGTGCTGTGGTATTATGTAATACTCAGAACTTTGAATGTGACAGGAGTCCATTATAGTTTTTAAAAATTATTTATGTAAGACAAACTACTGTAGGAAAAATTAAAATATTATTAACAAAAAATACACGGGATTGTTTCACATTTTTATAAACTCTTCATTTTATCAGAATAGAAAACAAGACACCCTACTCAGCTCTCACTGTCCCCTCTTCTGCCTCTTTTTACCTCTGTGAGGAAAATGATGACCCTGAGCCTGCCCTCTCTCATCAAAGTCGATTCTGACACTACAGGCACTTCCCCTACCTCCCAGGTTACCAAATTTTAGCCAAGCTAAAAAAAAAAAAACTCGCTTTTTTTGGTGTTAATTGCTTTTATAAAACTAGCTTTTACCGAAAATTAGGTGGTTTACAGAAAGTTCACATTAAATTTACAGTAATAAAAATCATTCATGAGTGCATCAAAAATAAATTAAAAAGTTTATAACCTTCTATTAAATATCACCAAGTAAATTAAATCTTTATGACCACTAAAAAAATAATATGTAATCAAAGAAAGCATGCTTAAAAGAAAATATATATAAGAAAATTGCATTAAATTTGACACCAACATGGTGTTTTGAAAGTCGTTACATAGCTCTAAACATTGCAAATCCCACCTTAAAAAAGGGGGGGGGGAGTTACATACTACTGTTTATTTTTTTGTATTGATTTTAAGACAAAATGATTTATATGTATTACACAGTAGATTCTTTCAAATCCACACAGCTTGGGACCAGGGGTTGTGCGGATTTTAGAATTTTGCAGATTTCTGGTCACTGTTTTGTTCACATTTTTTAAACCATAATTTGACTCTACTAAAGAATTGGGAATTATAATGAATCATTACAATAAGTAAAATATTAAAATAATTAAGTAGAATATTAAAGTAATTGATGTAAATTATTAAAATAAAATTATGTAAAATAATAAAAATTAAGAATAAAGATCAAGTAAATAATAATTAATCATGCAGTAGGTACTAAATATGCGTAAATTTATGAACTATCAATCCTTCTTGTTTCATTCTGCCATATTAGTCAAAATTATGTACAAAATCATGAAAAAATAAAAATAATTAAAGATTAAACCTGAAATAACATACCCATGCAAAGTGGCTACTGTTATACCGATTTTTAACTTAGGGGTTGTTCAAATATTACGTAAGCATGTTTTTGGCAATTTTTTACCATCCCTTCCCGCTTGTCAGCAAAAATAAGCAAATTGCAACCCTCCCCCTTAATAATTACGTAAGCAAATTGTAACCCCCCCCCCCCCACACACACACACACACACTTTTTTTAACAGTAATAATTTAATTTTAAAAAATTAGGACTTAATTCAAAAAAAAAAAAAAAAAAAAAAAAACTCTACTCGACTTAAAAATAATAATAAAAAAATGCTTGTTTTATTTCCTTACAATGCCACCACATATCATTAGAACAAGCACGCTTTACATTGAACATCCACATAATTCAAAGGTTTATCTGATGCAGACTTTTTGAAACTTTCAAAAAGTTTTTTATACAAGATTTTTCGAAATGAAGACAGATTTCTGATTTCATTTATTTTAAACACCACTACACTACAGTACTGAGAGTTTTTCAAAACTTACGAGACACCAGACAGTAGAGCAGTCAGTCACTACACTATGGTTATGGGATTCAACCACTTGACAGAGGAGGGGTGGAAACAAAGAAGATGGAATTTTACTTACATTTTGGAAACTTTCCCGGAAAACTCGTACTGTCACAATACAACATATCACATCGGTCTATTCAATTCTATTTTCACAATTGGAAATAGTAGTAAGTTCTCTCAGATAATAAGCACTCATGCATCAAACATGAACAGTCACCTCTAGGTAAAAGAGATTGTTTGTGTTTTTCTTGTGCGGTCAAAATAGCTGACATCAGAACTTCAAGTTTAATATTCTTTTGTATTTCTTTTTTTCAATTTGAAAATTTTAATAGTTTTATTTTTATTTTTTTTATTTTGTCAAGTTAAGAGATTTTGAAAATGTCTTACGTAAGCATCATTCAAACCCCCCCCTCCCCCTTGTCAGCAAAAATAAGCAAATCGCTGACCCCCTCCCCCCCTAGGTGCTTACGTAATATTTGAATGGCTCCTTAGATACAAAAATAATTTGCATCAAAATCTTAAAATAATGAAATTTTATGTCACGTTTATGCTGATTTAGTAAACAAAAAATTAATTAAAAATTTTCTAGGAAAGAAGATTGCGGTCACAACTAATATTGTTGCCTTTATGAATTTTCTCCATTCCTTCATCTGAAAACTTGAGTTCGGCTATATTAAGCATAATACGTATTAAAATGCATACATAATGATAAAAAACTAAAAATAAATATTGAAAAACGAGGAAATGAACACAAGAAAAATAAACAATTCGGTTACACTTGTAAATATTGTGCATGATACAATGTGGTGAATTTTTTCTTTAGATACACTAATGTACATCACAATCATAAGTAAATAAATTTTATTTAGTAATTAACCAGCTGTAATAGCCAAAAAAAACCATGAATAACTAAAAAATTAGTTTAAAAAAATTGCTATTGCCGCTGATTTAAGCATCATCTTAAATTTTGTTCCTTCAACTTAACTGTAAGTTTCACTGTTTACTTCTGCAACGATACGTGGATTTTAGGCATTCACAGATTTGTAGGAGTCTAATGTTTTTAAATGAAACTTTTCTGTTGATACTTAAGATCGTCCATATTTAGAAATCAGTAGGTTTTGATGACTTATAAAAATGATATATTTTATTGATATGTAATATACAATATATGTTTTTTTTTTCTTTTGGCCTTATTTGCTCCTAAATAATTTCATAACTTATTCCATATAACTCTGTAAAGATACTATTGTCTTCATATGTTAAAGAACATTCATTTTTGAAAAAGGAATTGGGAAGAAGATTATTTGAAGATGAAAAGATTTTTTTGAAGGAAGGCTATTTGAGGAAATTTTGGTATGTCTAAGTTTAGAACAACAGAGAATAATATTTAGGGGAGACTGGTACACAGTGGACCACTTTTTCAGTAATTTTTTTTTTCTCTTTAACAGACTGACCGATCTGTATGAAAATATTTTTGAGTATTCCTTAAACCTTCTTACATCCATCATAATTTTCTCACAACATAGTTTTCAATACATTTTTCAAAAAAAAAAAAAAAAAAAAAAAAAATTATATACACTTGTAAAGTGGACCACTATTAGGTATTATCTAAAATACAATATAAATCTATTTTTCATTAATCTAATTCTTTTTTGTTGCCCCTTCACCCACAAAATAACATAGTAATATAAATTTTGTAACAAAAACAAAAAATTAATTATATTTTGAAAATAATAACAGATTAATACAGGAACAATTGCAATTTAGTTGAAGTTATTACTTAAGTACAAAAAAATCAGCGCACATTAAAATTTGCAAATGAAATTCCAAAGTACTTATGAGTAAGATTGAGCCTGGAATTTTCAAGAAATAATTTTGGGTCTGAGAGCAACATTATGAAATCATTGCTATTAACAGCAGATTCATCTACAGTTTTGAGAGAAATAAACTGATTTCCATTCAATTTGCGTCTCATGAATCTTACTTGAATAGAGTCATCAACAATTAGACTACAGTTATATTTATCAAAGGCAGTAAATACAAAACAAAATATTTCTTACTATGTTAAATGAATTGTTATTTTTATTTGTTTACTTTATTTTACAGTTAAATCTACTTTAAAACAATCTTTCTTTATAGAAAACAAGCAATTATTAAATATTTTGAACATTCTGCATTACAGGAGCAGAGTGGATTGTGGACCACTGTGCCCCAGGAGTAGGTGGTCCACTATACCCCATGTTGAAGTTCAATAAATAATCATATTAATACTGTTTATAGCTTTCTTTTAAACATATTAACTTTAAAGTAAAATAAAAACAAGTATCTTAGCTTTGCAAAAAAGCTGTTTTATTTTATTTATCTACAACCTTTAATTACTAAAAAAATAAAAATATGATGATGAAAAATTTTACTTTTAAAAGCTCAAAACAACCAATCAGGATAAAATAGTTCAATCTGAGCTAACACATATTTTCTGAAGGTTATAAATAATCATTGCAGTGCTGTTGTCTATTAGGATAGAAGAGAAGCTTAAAAAAAATGTAAATAAATAAAATATTAGGAGGTGGTCTACTGTGCCCATAGGTCCAGTGTGTACTGGTCTACCCTATATATTGTATATATAAAGAAGTTAAAAATTGTTCTCAAAATAAAATTTTGAAAAGATTTTTTCTACTTGAAAAAGTTTTTATGCTTTTGTTATTCTCATTACTGTTTTCAACAGTGATAAATAATTTTTTATTGATGCATTTATGTATGATTTTAAATATTTATGAGAGAAAAATAAGGGAACAGATTTGTAATCAGAAGACAGTTTTTTGCCGATTTTTTTTCTTTAATTGCATTTTTTGAGTTTGCATCAAACTACTGTTTTCTAATAGACCGCCATCTTGGAATCATGGGAAATACAATATTTATACATAACAATGTATTAGAAAACTCAGGTAAGCATATTTTTATGTGACAATCAAAATAAAGCAAAAAAATTATTTTTACAAGATAAATTTAATAGGAAATAAATTTAATAGATATGCATCATTTCAATCTTGAAGTGACTTGCTACATCAGAGCAAACGTTCAATAATTTAAATTCTGATTTTTCTTAACAACTTTTGCATAACATCATCACGTCATTTCAATCTTTTATGAAGTGTCCTGCTATCTTAGAGATACTTTTTTCTCACTAAGAAATTTACATAAAAGAACTATTTACTTATTATAAATTAAAAAAATGAAATAAAAATTACCCCACATATATGTTTGTAAAAATTTATATTGATTATAGGGTACAATTCAAGATTCCGGTGATAATCAAAATAAAGCAAAAATTGTCTGCTGAATATGGCTGCTTTGGGGCACAGATACTGCCCTGCTTCCATTTAATATTGGCCCCACCAGTGGCTGAGAGTTTCTGCTCTCAAAGTTGGTAGACGGGAGGTGCTGGGTTCAAACCCCTGTTGTGCTCATTGACCTAACCATTCGGAGTTTTCCGTGGTTTTCTTCGAACCTTGCTGTAAACACGGGTTAGGATCCCTTAGAAAGACCCCCGACGGAGGGCACTCTCCTCTAGGGCCTTTATCCCTCGAGTAGATAATTGGCCATCATAAAATCAACCAACCAACCATTTAATATTGACACTATTCTTGTGTAAGGGTTTGTAAATTTCCTAAATTAGTATATTTTTTAAATTATTCAGAATCATCATTAAATTGTCAAATTATTGTCAAAAATATGATTGGAAGTCTAAATATAAAGCTGTATTAAAATCATAACATTTAATAAAATTTAGAAATCATGGAAAATACATTACTTATAGATATTAAACCTTTTAGTGTGGGAGTTGACATCTAGCAGTTGGGTTCTGTAGACTACATTAAGCATCGACAAAAGTCGCCTAGGCGTTCACGGCATGTATTGTGCTCACTGTAGTGCATCATGGGCTTAGTAGTGATGACGTATTGTGCCTGCGTAATGCAGTAATTTGGCTATAACCAAAACCAGTAGCGTGCTTTTCATATAACCATAAGATATGATTTTTAGTTTTGTATTGGGTCGTTTGAAAAGTCCCTTTGGGAAAATCAATTCATACCGGAAGATTCTGCCCGGTAATCGGATAAATAATGTCGCTTTTTTGGGCAAAATATTCCGCACAGGGCATTAACCCTCCCAAAAAAAATTCCGCACTGAAAGGGTTAAATGAATTATTAGAAAATACTGGGAAGTGCATTAAGTGCAATTTAATTAGGAAGTGCATTAAGTGCAGTTTAATTAGGAAGTGCATTTAGTGCAGTTAGTTTAACAAATAAAAAACATTAAACATTACTACAAAAGATACATAAAATTGTCCACTCACCATTTGAAGCCTTTTAAATAATTCATAACCAGAGCTTAACAAATGTGGTCGCCAGGTCACCACTTCCGACCAACTTTTTTTATCTGGCAACTAAATTATTTAATTTAATTCATTTCACTTTTTTTTTTTTTTTTTTTTTTTTTTTTACAAAAATTGAACTAAGAAATGAACATAATTGTCTCTCCAGCATCCCCACTCGTGCGGGCAGCAAGCAGTGATCTCCCTCTTCTCTCATATTTTTAATGGAAAAGCCAAGTTTAAAAGACGTTTTAAATTTCATGCACATAACATGCCATTCGTTTCTGCTCTAGTCGGCTAGCATGTCATGTGATTAGAATGTGGGGAGAAAAGGGGAAGTTTCAATAAAACAGTTAGAAATATTGTCAATCCAACCTAAAAATCGCGAATTTTACCGATAGGGTGCATATAAATCGCGAATTTTGCCGATCAGGTGCGTATAAATCGTAAATTTTGCCGATCGTATGCGTAAAAATCTCTATTTTTGCCGATCGGGTGCGTATAAATCGTAAATTTTGCCAATCGCCTGTGTAAAAATCGTGAATTTTGCCGATCAGGTGCATGTAAATTGTAAATTTCGCCGATCGTCTGCTAAAGATCACAAATTTTGCCGATCGGGCGCGTAAAAATCACAAATTTCGCCGATTAGGCACGTAAAAAATCACAAATTTTGCCGATCGGGTGCGTAAAAAGCAGGAATTTTGCCGATCGGTTGCGAAAAAATTGCAAATTTCGCCAATCAAGTGCGAAAAAATCGTGAATTTCGTCAATCACTTGGAAAAAACTACGAATAATGTCAATCGCACATGGAAAAAAAGATGCAAGTTTTTTCCCTCCTCGCCAACTGAATTGGGTTATGCTGACTAAGGAGGTGGTTGAGTATAGGGAGCTAACCCTCCTTTTAAAATTAACATTTTTATGAACTTTTAGGCCGATCTTGCCCCTCCTTCCCTGAAACCAAATTTTTGTCCACCCTATGGATGTTGGCTCGTGACAATCCAGTCATTTTTGTGACTGGCCTTCCTCTTATAAAGGTTGTGCACCCCTACATCCACATTTTATGACTGAATATGTATATATAGAAGTACAATTTAGAATAATATATGTTTCTCCTCCTCTGCATCTTTATTCATGAAAGCAGAATTTTTTTTTGGCACTGGCAATCTTTAAAGCTAAATTTACTCCTTCAAATAAAGTCAAGGAGTATTTTTTTTAGTGTTTGAAAATAATCTTAGCTATATCTCTTGTGTAAATACAAACGTAAATTGTTGATATATCCTTGTCAACAGAACTGAATTCGTTGACTGCAAAGGAAGGAACCTAGGGGGCTAAAACTACCCTTCCGAAATTGATGTTTATTTTATCTGATTGTAGACTTAGACCCCCCCCTGTCACACCTCCTCGAAACAAAATTCTACTGATGATGGCCCTCGACAACCCAGTCATTTTTGTAAGTGACCCTTCGCTTAAAAAGGTTGTGCACCCCTAATATAAGTGATTATAAATAATTCATTTGAAGTAAATCTTTAAAACTTCAAGAATAAGTCATTTTAATAAAAATATGTATTTTTTAAATATTTATTTTCCGCTTAAAATGCTTGGTGCCTATCACCTGTGTGCACCATGTACGTTGGACAACAGTTCAGTGTCACTCTGTCTTACAAGAAGAGCGCCAAGCTTGGTAATCACATATTTTGATTATTTTATATATGTTATAGGGTAGAAGCCCCTTAGTCTCAGGTTCAATGGATTTTATACAACACTTCTTAGTTCTCCAGAAATGGGGGGGTCTAATATTATAACACAACTTAAATACTTACTTTGTAACGAAATAACTACGTTGGTTGTAGCTCAGTTGGTATGGCATTTGCTCGTTGTTCCAAGGGCCCGGGTTCGATGCCAGAACGTGCTGCGTTTATTTTTCTCATTTTTTTAATAAATATACTTGTAATTATAATTTAACAATCTCAATAAAAAATTTTGCTAACATAATTTAATTTTAATTGAGCATTTTTGATTTTTAAACCATTATTAAACATTTCTCATCATCTAAAGACCTTTTTAAAAAATTGCTGTCTGTGAATTTGCTATTTTATATCGATATTTGGATCATGAGCATGACTAACATGAAAAGGTGATCCCAAGCTAGCAATGCAGTATAATGTAATTTATAGGAAAATAATATATATATATATATATATACTAGGGGGCCTACCCCCTGCGAGCTACGCTCGCCAACCCCCGCTCAGACTTCGAGGCCTCTAAAAACATGACAGCGTGCTTTATTTTAAAAATATTGGTAAATCTGTAATTGGGTTGCCATGCTTTTAACATTTTAATGGGACATTTTTCGATTATCATGGCCTCATACACAGCTGTTGCGACGACTGTTTTCGGGATTGATAAGTAAAATCAATTACTACTTGAAAACCAGCTTGTATAAAATGGTTAGGTTTAAATTGTGACTACCTCTCGGACTTTTATAACAACAATCTCTATTCTATTCTTCCTTTGCGTTTAAGGATGAGAAAAATTCCATCTGCTTGTGAATAAAATTAAGAACCACGGTATTGAAAAGTACTATGTTATAGACATTTTCAGTAACAGGTTTTAATTTTCTCTCTATTTTAGTGCACCATCATGCATATTTTCTGTTATTTTAAATATGTAAATTATTTTTTTTAATTAATATGTATATACGAATTTTCTAATAATTATTTATCATACAAAATTAATTAAATATTTTGTGCATGCATGCCTTCATTTATTCGGCATCAATTGATGAGATATTTAAACAAATTTGCTATCCGCGGTAATTTTACACCATGTTCTGTCACTTGAATATTGTCCATAAGAAAATCGGGTACTTTTCCATTATAGGATCCTTTGCTTTTAGGTTTGGCGTAATTCGAGCTTCAAAAAGGGATAGATTCATTAATATACATAGATTTGTTGCCAAAAGTTATGAAAATAAACCCAATAAACTTTTGGTGCTTTTCTATTATAGGGGTTTTGACGCTTTTTAGCTCACAGGCTATCAAAGCCTGAGAGCTTATGTGCCCGCCGGTTCTGTATGTACGTACGTATGTATGTATGTACGTAACACGATAACTCTTGATAGAACTAACCGTTTTACTTTAAATTTTGTTTATAGGTTCCTTGTGATAAGGCGCTTCCCTGATTAGTTTTGGAGGTTCATTGGTTAAGCATAAAGGGGGGAAACGGGGGGCTAACCCCCCATAATTTAGATAAATGGGTTTTTCATGCAGAATTATCCCATATTCTTCAAATTTTGTATATAGGTTCATTTTGATAATGTGCTTCTGTCAATAGTTTTGGGGGTTCATTGGTTAAGTATAAAGGGGGAAAGGGGGGGACAACCCCCCCCCTAATTTAGATAAGAGTTTTTCATGCAGAATTATCCGATTTTCTTCAAATTTTGTATATAGGTTCATTTTAATAATGTGCTTCTGTCAATAGTTTTGGGGGTTCATTGGTTAAGTATAACGGGGGAAAGGGGGGATAACCCCCCCCTAATTTAGATAAATGAGTTTTTCATGCAGAATTATCCGATTTTCTTCAAATTTTGTATATAGGTTCATTGTGATAATGCGCTTCTCTGAATAGTTTTGGGTGTTCATTGGTTAAGTATAAAGGGGGAAAGGGGGGGCTAATCCCCCCTTAATTTAGATAAATGGGTTTTTCATGCAGAATTATCCCATTTTCTTCAAATTTTGTATATAGATTCATTTTGATAATGCGCTTCTGTCAATAGTTTTGGGGGTTCATTGGTTAAGTATAAAGGAGGAAAGAGGGGCTAATGCCACCTTAATTTAGATAAATGGGTTTTTCATGCAGAATTATCCGATTTTCTTCAAATTTTGTATATATATTCATTGTAATTAGAGACTTCCCTGATTAGTTTAAGGGGTTCATTAGTTAACTATGAGGGGGTAACGGGGGATGACCCCCTCCACTTAATATATTGTTGATTTCTTTATTTTTCGAGGGGCATATTTCAAATTCTTTGAAATAAGAGTATAATATACAATTAGTGTGAATAGCCTGTGAGCTCAATGCCCTCAGTTTAACTGGGTAGTTTTCTTTTTATTTAAAAAGCTTGGCGGAAAAAACCAAGCAGGATAGAAAACCAAGCAGGATATTTTATTCTTCCGTTCAGTTGGGCAATTATTATTTTATATATTAGTTTCAAATATCCGAATTAATGATTTTATAATTTCGTTTAGTTAAATTTTACAAAAAAATAACAAAATGATATCAATAAATAATAATTACTATTAATTCCTTTTCCTCCCTTTCTTTTGCGTTTACCTAAATGACGTCATTTGGACGAATTTATTCAAAATATTTTCAGTTTATAAATTAAATTAAATGCTGACAGACGATTGAATCCTGACGATAGAAATGTGATTTTTTTTTTCACATTTTCCTGAAAAACATAATTTAACCACAATCTTATCTTCATTATCGATTGAAATAAAAGATAAATTCAATTTCAATTTGAAAATGACGAATAAAAAGAAATCAATAATCCCTATCGGGATCCTTTTCAATTTTTTTCCCTTTTTTGTCACAAAAAAAACTGAGTAATTAGTTGCCATCATTACAGAAATGCCATTAAAATTAGAAAAAAATTAATATCTCGAAAACTAATTCCAATTTCAAAATTCTATTACCAGTTTTGACATCCGCGGATTTTTATGAACAATTGGTATTAATTTCACCATCAAGCGTTTGATATTTTATTAAAAATAGCCTTGAAACATAATCAGTCGTTTAATCAGTCGTTTCATAAAATCGTTTCATAAATTCGTTTCATAAAATCGTTTCACAAATTCGTTTCATTAGGATTTTATATATATAGGGTAGATATCTGTGTGTGTTAAATTTTTTTCACCTAAATTAAAATATTAGAAAACTTCATGCATATATATGAATGAAGATAACTTTGTAAATGTGCTAGAAAGATTCGATTTGTCAATTAAAATTATTAATTAAATTAAAAAAAATAAATAATTAAGAACACCATTAATCTGTCATTTATAAAAATCCTTTCATATTTCTAACTACAAATAACCTTACAAAAGAAGTGTTATAAAATCAGCAGAACAAACAATGTGCTTTTTCTTGAATGTAAGAAAATCAAGATTGATGTTACAGTAAAGAGAGTCTTTGAATGCCACAGTAACTCCTGTGCATGGGTAAATTTGTTTTTGTGAAAGTGCAGAGGGGAAAATGGGATGAGGTGCTTGCATCCTCTAGTGCCATGACAACGAAGGGATAATGAAAGCAGGATGTTTGTCCTTGAAAAGCCAATTTCTTTTACAGAGAGTATGGCTCTGGCACTCATTATGAAACAGAGTGTACAATTTCTACTTGTCATTATTATCTGATCACACCAAAATCCCTATGTTTGGTTTCAAAGTAGGTTTTGAAATCAAACCGAGGGTAGGTTTTGAAGTCCAGCATATGAAAAACTACATATTTGAATATGAATGAATTTATGTATGTTTTTACATAAAAGATGAAATTGATGTTAGAGGTATAATTGTAGATTGGTTTTCCATGATTACTAGTTAGTTATTTTAATTTGAAAATTTTATGTAAAAGAAACTCAAATCTACTTTTTTGCTATTTCATTAAAAGACAGGATTCATATTGGACCCTTTAAGAGAGCCAGGCCCTGGCACCTTGTACTGGCTTTACCCTCTTTCTGTGGCCCTGTTCAGACCAGATATAACCTGGCACATGCAGGACACTATCTATCTATTTAACTAATATTGCTTTTTTTCCATTTTCCATTTGAAATAAATTCATGATTCTTAGGAAACATATATATTACTTGGAAGCTTTGATTACATGCTTGGCAAGAGTATGAAAAAACACCAGTTTGTCATATTTCCCATTGCAATGGTTTCTTAAATCTCAAAAGTTCTGAGTTTGAAGATGGTGACACAATAAAAAAAATATAAACCACAAGTTTAATGAAAAATAAAATACAAAGAATTATGAATAAATTTATGTAACAAATGCACTAAATTGCACTCTTCTCTTAAAGTAATGCAACACAAAAAAATGTGATTTTTCAGATTTGAATGTGTGTGAATCATAAAAATGCTATCGAACCTGTCATCAGAAACACTCAATATTCTTAAAATTGGACAAATTGGAAGGTTTATATAGTTTTTCACATCGGGCATTATCTAACTCTGTTGCCTATAAGTTATCTATGTTACATTGAAATCATGATTTTTGCTAAAGCATGTGATTGTACAATTCATGCAATATTTTTAAGAATACATTTAAAAGAACTCCATTTTTTGAATATCACACTTAAAAAAACTCCACTTTTTAACTATCTTACTTAAAAATTTGACTGGGATCTGACAATCTCACCTTTTTCTTTTTTTCTAGTACAAACACTGGAAATACTATGCAATGCATATTAAAATGTACATCTTATAGTGTAGTAACAATAGTCTGTTATTTTTTAAAGCAAGATATCATAAAATTATAAATATATATATATATATATTTTTTTTAATTTTCAGATAATTAACTTGTATTAAGCTTCTTAAAATGAAAATGGCAGATGACCCAGAACGAGATATTTATCCATCTAAGGAAATGAGAAATTCCAGTGTAACTAGTGAGGTTCATGGTAAAAGCATTTATTTTTAAATAATTTATTTATTTGTGAAAATTTGTATGAATAAATTTGTATTACTTATTACTTTAAATGCAATAACCATTTCAGAAGTTGAAATCCATTTTTTTTTTCTTAGAGGGGAGTCTCCCTCCAACATTTGTAAATAGTTTGTAGTTAAATTATTTAAAAGGATGAGAAAAAATATCTTTAACCTAGCATTTATTTTGGCATGCTGTTTAAATCAACAATAAGTGGCATGATACAGGGCAAAGTATCATTGAAAGTATTTATGCCAGAAATTCTTAATAACAATGTTAAAAGTTCCATTTATATATTTTTGAACCAAACTTTATACGTCTTCTATTTTTCAGTTTTAAATTACATCCCCTTAATAATTGGGTTTCATTATTTATTTATTTTGTTAGCAATTATAGAATAGCCACTGCAGTAGTTAAACAGCATCTTTACTTTTTGATTATTCAGATGCCTGTTTAACAATGCAACGTTATTTTATTTTCTTCAGCTGAATTACATGTATTATTAAATGTATTGCTTATGATTTTTTTCATATCCATCGATAATTTAGAACTTAGCCACCTTCCATTCAGATCTTGACTTATATATCTAATTTTTGCCCTGTGATAACACTCGTATTCATAAACCAATTTGGATGTGACTGAGCAAATGGACAGCTTGATCTGCTATCTTGTTTCACAATTGTGACCCCTTAAAGATTTCAAATTAAAAAAGTTATAAATCTAAAAAAATTTCTCCCATTCTTAAGTGTTAGGCCTTTATACAAGGTTTCTAGAGCATTTTCTGTTTCACCTCTATCTTAAAAATTATTTGAAATACAAGATTTTGAAATTTAGTGGCTGCCATTTTGAAACAAGACTGCAAATTGAAAATAAGAAATTCTTCCATAATTGGGTTTTATTTATGAGTTTTATGGAAGGGGATTCTCTCAAATTTACTTTCATTGTTGTAACCATTGTTACAATTCTCATACATTTAAAACTGCATAGTCATGTCTTAAAATGATGTCATATTTAACATACTGGAATTCATCAAGTATTCTTACACACACATGTCTTCTATACATAGTTGTGTCCACCAGCAGTAATTTCTCACCAAACTTCATGATACTCGGCAGAATATTGCCAAATTTCATGACAAAAATAGGTTGCTATAAATGAAATCAACTTGGTGATAATTGACTAATTTGGCGAAATTTCCATTCTAATTCAGTATTGATGAAAATTGGGAATCGTCTATAATTGGTTTCCACTCATGTTATCTTTGTGTTTTCAAGTAAAATTATCTGAATTCTTAAAATTGAGGAATAGAAAACCAACCCTTTCCTCATGGTTCAGATTCAAAGGACTTTTATTAAATTACCACTAGTGTCTCCTGAGTTCTCATTTAAATTTTATTTCACATAATGTTCAGTTGTTGATAAATAGTTTGTACATTTCAGATTATAATTTATATCAGTATCAAATATATATTTATGATTCATTCACTACTTCACAGTTAATAATAATTTGACTGAAAGTTATCCCAATATTATATTCCTTAAAAAATTTTTTAAAACATTCTGGATCATACCATGACATAGAAATTTCTAAAAGCTTCAGGTTTTATTTGCACCTTATTTTCTTATTTGTGCATTATTATTTTTTTATTTCCACATTATCATTATTTTTTTTTTTTTTTTCACACTATTTTACAGTTATTCAGGGGTCAGGAGAGGTAAGGAAGCCCTAGCCTGCCTCATAAAACTAATTTAAAATAAACAAAAACTAAATTAAAATATTTCTAATATAAATGAAATTTAAAATGACTGTATGGAACACTTAATCATTAAATCACTTTAAAATTTTCTATGAAAGGTCTGTGACAAAGAATTAAACTATGTATATTTATTTTTTTGGAGACAGAGGCTTGAAATGGATTAGCTGCCCAGCATTGCCATTTAAAAGTGAACGATTTTGAGAGGGAAGGGAAAGAGGAGAGAACAGATGTGTCAATCAAGACTGTAGGCTATAAGCTGTCTAACTTCCGTTAGGTAGAAGAAATAGTAGAAGTGACTCCATTGAAACCATAGCCATGGCTGCTTTTTTCTGTAAAGGACTCAATTGCAAGAAAATTATTGGGGCTCTCAGTTACTTTCAAAGACAAAAGAAAAAAATCTTTTAGTCTCATTAGGGATCTTATAAGTATAGGTCCTGGTTGCAAAATTTTAGGAGCATAACATTTTATAAAATATACTGAGGAAAAATTCTTTCAGTTTCATTTTTGTCCCCTATAGGCACAAGTGCATTTACATGTGCATTTCTGGCTGCCCTCACCTATTCCCAGTATGACCCACTCTGAAAAATATTTTTGTATCTTTTAACTTTAAAGACAGTGTAAGTAATTACATCTTTTTAAAGGCATGTTAAAAGCATAGAATACACAGCAAATTTCGAAGAAATGAATACATCTTCTTTAGGCTGTGGCATGTATAATTATTTCAGGACTGTTCTTACCATATTCTATATTCTTATACTATTTTTAAGAAGCTTTGTAATTTTATTGTGTTTTGTTCTGTATAATCTTTTTGTTGTTGTTTTATTTTTCATTATTTCAATGAAATTAATGCATTTTATATTTTTTTATATTTACTCTCTTAGTAATATTAAGCTTATAAAATTTTCAGAACGCATTGGTCCGAATGAGAGACGCACTGTTCCCCATTTATCCAGAAGTGATCTGGAAGATCAATTTTATAAATTTAAAGAAGAAAATTATCAATTAAAGAAAGCTACCAAGAAACAAGAAGAAAATTTTAAAAAGTAATACTTGTTATTTTGGAAGAAAATAATTTTTATTTTGTAAAATTCTTTGCCTTTTTTAAAATTTGTACCTTTATAAATGCATAATTATATTTTGTAATATATGTGCAAGAGGTAAAGAGGTTACCCCCCCTCCCCCCCCCCCAAAAAAAAAAGAAAAAAAAATGTTTGTTTTTTTCCCCCATTAGAATATGTTCTTAATAATTCAGTAAAAAGATCTATCTTTCTTGATATTTAGTTTCCTTTGTATTCGTAATGGATTCATGAAAATTTTTCACTTCCAGTTTTCGATGGATTTACACGTTTTCATGATTTTTTACACGGATGTCATGAATAGGATTTTGAAAAACACCTGTCTGTGTGTTAACAAGTTTTGTGGCCCACTCTAACTCAAAAACTAATGCATGGAATTCCTCAATAGTTCTTAGTTGGAGCATTATATAAATTTTAAGTGTGTGAACACTTAAAATATAACTGTGAATTTGTGACATAGATTTTAGTGTATAATGTCTAACAGGTGGCAATATTATGCTGTCTTTTTCATGATTTATGTGATAGCTATATCTCGGTATCTATGGGTGACACATTTGGAGAAAAGTAGGGTAAAATTGCATACCTTATTATTAGTTGCTTCTTGATGGCAGAATTACTAACAGAATTTAATGAAACTTTGCTTAAATACTCTGCTTTGATGCTTGTACCTTGATGCTGCCCAAATTCATTCAAACTTGAGGTATCCGGTTCCACTGGATTATACGGCGTTACCCTGTTTTCCAATGTAAAACGTAAGATGCTCATTATGAAAAACTATGCTGATTTTATTTTAGTTTTGATCACTCAATAGAGGATGCTGGTGTGCTGCGCTTTTTTCTATAAACATTATAGCTTTATTTCAGTTTCTATTGAGTAGAAATACAAAAAATTTATATTTAAAATTATCAATATATATATTGTTCTAATTTTAAATTTTAACACCCAACAAGGGCACTGTTCTGTGCTGTTTTTCTACTCACTGAACACCAAATACTTAAAAAAAAAATTTTTTTTAATTTTTTTTTAAACAGACAATTTCTACTTTTAACTGTCAATTAATAATTATATTCAAAATAATTAGAAATAAAATCACTTTTCAATGAAAGAGAATACTTTTACATTATGTATTTGCTATTTGAAAAGTGTCACTTAAGATCTTAAGAAAATTAACCATTAATGATGACCTTCATACTAATTAATGATGTGCAAATAAATGCAAGTTCCTGAATATTGTCTAGTAAATAATCTGTTTCTTGCTTTTTTCCAACCATCATATTTCTAAACAAAATGGAAAAAATCTTTCACAGGTGATAATAGACAGCAAGACAGACAATTTTTGTGCAGGAAACCAGGATCGCAACACACTTATTCAATCAAAAATAAAGTGCATCTCACTCCAGGTGAAATTTGAATTTTCGTTTGTTACTTTAATAATATTGAAGATATTGTAACCAGGGCTTGACAAATGCGGTCGCCAGGTCGCCACTGGCGACCAACTTTTTTTATCTGGCGACTAACTTTTTTAATCTGACATTTTTGGTTCATTTATCTATTTATTTTTTACAAAAATTGAACTAAAAAATGAGCACAAACGACATTTTCTCTAAAGCGAAGTTAAAAAGGCATTTTCCATTTCATGCACATAAAACGCCATTCTTTTCCGCTCTAGTCGGCTAGTCATGTGATTAGAATGTGAGGAGAGGGGGTGTTCAATAACAAATAGTCTTATGTGGCTTCTAAAAATTGGATGCAATGATAAAAAATGCTTACTTTTTTGTATGTTTCAAATCAGATTTTTGTGTTCAGAATTAAAACTTTTAATCTATTACATTCATTTTAAAAGAGTAATAACATATAAGTGATTATAAGTAATTCATTCAAAGTAAATCTATAAAACTTAATTAAAATTTCAAGAATAATTCATTTTAATAAAAATATGTATTATTATTTTTAATATTTTTTCCCGGCTTAAAATGCTTGGCGCCTCGCGTCTGTTTGCACCACACGCGTTGGACATTGCCGTCACTCTGTCTTGGCGACAAGTGTCTGGTTCAGAGTTGTTTCTCAATAGTATTTTATAATTACATTGTTTGGATTATTATCTGCAGTAAATGGAAATAAAAAATTATTGATTGCACTTCAAAAAGTTTTTTTTTTTTTTTTTTTTTTTTAATTCTTATCGTAGATCGTTGAATCAAAATAAACCTCAGCCGGCTGCTGATTTTGATTTAATCCAGCGCGGGAAAATATATTTTTTTCTTTGCTTTTTAGCTACGAAAACAAACGTTTACGTAATAAACTCATAATATTACGCGTTAATAGCCCTCGAGTTTCCAAACATCACAACGTTTAATTAAATTTCTTGTAAGATATCTCATTATAGATGCTGCAAAGTTACAAAATATTAAGAAATAAATTTGAAATTATATTCACACACACATAAACAAACAAACAACCAGACTTGTATAAAACCAAAAACTTTCTGTGCACGTAAATATTGAGTCAAAAACTTTCTGCAAATTAATTTAATGTTTAATAAAATTACGTGTTATATTATTTTGACGATATAAATTAAAAACATTAGCTTAAAATAATTACCATTTAAAATTAATTAATATTAATTAAAGAATAATTATTTTGGTTAAAAATAATAATAAAGCTAAAAATCCATAATAGGAAGAGCTGAATTCTTATCAATTATTTTGTCAATGCATTTAGAAACAACCCAATCCTTAATATTTTGACCTCTTCGCAAGCGTCTGTAATGTCACAACAATGTTTTGCATCTTTAAATTTTAAATTGTGCGCACACAGTAAATATTTTTACACAAAAAAGGATTATTTGCGTAAAAAGGGAATATTCAGGGATGAGATTGACAAAAAAGCTGAAAACTGTGCGAACGACGTTTGAGCAATAACTTATGAATTTCAAGCGCAGCAAATATAATTGCAATTAAAAAAAATATATATTTTTAAATAAAATATATAACATCAATTTAGCTTTGAGTACATTAAAAAGAAATGTACATTTATTAACAAAAATTAGGTAGAAATTATTTACTTTAATAAAAAGTCTATTTTACCAAGATACAGCACATTAATAAAACCTTTCAATGGCATGAATATTTTTTTAATTGAAAGTTTGAAAAATTGTCACACTTTTCTTGAAAGAGCAAATCAAGTATATGTTAATAATTGCAACCACCTTAAATAAATGATAGAACAGCCCTTTTTTAAATAAAAAATAAATTTTTAAGGAATTATAGATTTTTTAAGGACATTATCAGTGCCACCAACTAGTCAGTGCTATAGTTATTCCAGATTCTAGGTCATTTTTACCAGTCAGCTTGAAGCTAGTTTTTGGATTTTTTAATATTAGATTTTTAGTAATAGATTTTTTTTAATTTAATCTGTTTTGGTATCATAGTGAATTTTCTACATTACTAAAAGAAATTTGGTTTCATTCTTTTAACCCAATGCAGTAAATTCTGACGAAATTCGCTTATTTTCAATGATCCTTTGACGAAATTTGCTTATTTTCAGCGATCCTTTGACAAAATTCTCTTATTTTTTCGATTTTTTTTTGACGAAATTCGCTTATTTTCGGCGATCTTTTGGCGAAACTCGCGTTTTTACGACAATCTTTTGGCTAAATTCGCGTTTTCTACAGCGATTTTTTGGCTAAATTCGTGTTTTTACGGCGATCTTTTGGCTAAATTCGCGTTTTTACGGCGATCTTTTGGCTAAATTCGCGTTTTTACGGCGATCTTTTGGCTAAATTCGCATTTTTTACGGCGATCTTTTTGCTAAATTCGCGTTTTTTACGGCGATTTTTTGGCTAAATTCGCGTTTTCTACAGCGATTTTTTGGCTAAATTCGTGTTTTTACGGCGATCTTTTGGCTAAATTCACGTTTTTACGGCGATCTTTTGGCTAAATTCGCGTTTTTACGGCGATCTTTTGGCTAAATTCGCATTTTTTACGGCGATCTTTTGGCTAAATTCGCGATTTACGGCGATCTTTTGGCTAAATTCGCGTTTTTACGGCGATCTTTTGGCTAAATTCCCGTATTTTCAGCAATAGTTTGGCTAAATTCGCTTTTTTCAACGATCCTTTGGCTAAATTCGCGTTTTTACGGCGATCTTTTGGCTAAATTCCCGTATTTTCAGCAATAGTTTGGCTAAATTCGCTTTTTTCAACGATCCTTTGGCTAAATTCACGTTTTTCAGCGATCCTTTGACAAGATTTGTGTTTCTTCAGCGATCTTTTGGCGATTTTCACACGATCATTTGAAGAAATTCGCGTTTTTCAGCGATCCTTTGGAAAAATTTGTGGGGTTTTTTTCGCGATCTTTGGGCAAATTTCGCGTTTTTTCGGAAAATCCAAAAATGGAAAATGACAAAAAAAACGGAAAACCCCGGAGCCGCGGAAAATTTTCTGCAAAATTCGGAACTTTGCAGAAATTTTTTTGGTAATAAAAAAAAAAAAAAAAAAAAAAAAAAAATTTTTTTTTTTTTTTTTTTTTTTTTTTTTTTTTTTTTTCTAAAAAATTTTCTGCAAAGTTCCGAATTTTACATAAAATTTTCCGCGCACGGCGTGCGTCTATATTATACAACTCTGCAAACAACAACAGAAAAAAATAACTTATTTTTAATTTGGCAAAACTATTGCAAATGTCATTAAATGCAAATTTTGAAATAATTAAATCAGAATTATTTGACTTTTTTATTTTGATAGGCTAAATAGGCATAAAATCGTTTCCCGGCTTCACTATTTTATAGATGCCCTCTCATCCGATATAGATTTTGTAGCACTCAACTATTTGAACATTTGAAGCATACGGCAATCAGCATTTCCCAAACATGTCGGTTAATTCAGACTTTACCATATTTCCTTTATTATTATTTTTTTCACAAATATATAACTTTGATAAGTTTCCTTAGAAAACTTAGTTATTATGCACTATTATAAACTATGTAACTAATAATTCTAAACTATGTTTGTTATTATTTTTTCTGACTTAATTCCTAAGCAAACGTTTGTACTTTTTAAAAATCAATAACGGGGTGGGGGGGGGGGGGGGTGTTAAATTTTTTTACTGGCGACTAGAATTTATACCTGGCTACCAGATTTTTTCAAATTTGTAAAGCCCTGATTGTAACTATATATCAACATAGTTACTTTGATTTCTGTGAATCACAATAAGTACCGGAAATTTCCACCATTCATATCTAAACAACACTGAGCTAGATATTCCTTTATTCAGAGTGCAGCTGATAGTACTACTTATACTGTGTCACTGGCAAAAAATTCAGTCACTTCCAATAGTATCGTCATATTTTCTACAAGCAAAATTAATACTATGCAAACATCTCTAAAATATCTTCATTGTTGTTAAAGTTTTAACCAAAAATTCAAAGAAGAAAACTGAAATCTGCACTTTATATATTTTCAGTCTTTATATTTTACATTTTTCATTGATGTAGTGTGACTTCCATTTGGTAGAAGTTGATACAAAAGCAATTTCATCAACATTGAAAACTTCTCACGATATATAGGCACTTCTTCCTTCTCCAGAAAATTTTTTTTATGCTATGCCTTACCTATGACAAAAACAAACCAGCCAACTAGAACTCGCTTCAAATTTCTCGATTTTCATGTTCTGTGAAACTTTTTTGGCTTTACCATGTGATATAGGTCATGAAATGGGCAAAGTGTTTGTCTCATATCTTTAAACCAAGTGTATACATTTTCATAAGTCGCTTGATAGTCCCCAAGTCACATTGATTTCCTGTTTAGGCACATATTAGACCTTTCAGAAAGCTTCAAAGGTTTTCATTTTCTTTTAAACTGATAGCCAATGCAGAAGTTTCTTTCGCGGCATCTACTTGCCTTCCTCCAGCACTTACTGCTTTTATAATATTAAATTTTTCTTTTAATGAAAATTGCTAGCTTTTTCCTTTTTCTTCCATTAAAAAAAGAAAGAAATCTAATTCCAAATGTGAATTGTTCTAGATTAGAAATTCACTGATATAGGTACAGCTATTTATTGCCGAAGTCGAATGTAAGGCACTACTTCGAAAATAAAATTTTTGGACTTCCTACATGTTTTTAAGCGAGTGTAAAAGCGAACCAAAGCAACAACAAAAGTGATTAGATATAAATAGAAAGAAATAATTTCTTAATTTTACAGATGCGCATAGGGCAGCAATTCTCCCCGTCTCTCAAAAAACAACTGCAAGATACGCTGAAAATTCGAAAATTGTGGGGTATTGAAAATTTAAAAAAGTTTTCTTTCAGTATTATAGTTTTTTGCTAACAATTGTTTTTTTCTTATCAAGTCAGCATTCATTAAAATGAAATGAGCATTCCTTTTAAGACCTCAATAAATTCATTAATTTGAAAAATTCGTTAACCTGAAATTCGTTGAAGTGAATATATTTCTAATGACAAACTATAGGGGATTTTTTTTCTAATCTAAATAATATTCATTAAACTGAAAAATTCGTTAAAGTGACATTCATTGTAACGAGATTCTACTGTATACATATATATATATGTATGTATGTATGTATGTGTGTGTATGTGTAATAGTAAGTAAGCAAAAGTAATTATTTTAAATTATGGTGTATAATTTGCAGGCTTGCTACAAAAATGTCAAGATTATTAAGAGAGAAAAAATCAATGGAAGCCATGAACAGTCCAAGTAATGCTTTGTTTTATCACTCTGTTTTTAGTTATGTGTTTTTTTGCTGTGTTTCTCAATTAAAGTTTCATAATTTCTATTTTTACACTGCTCATAGAATTAAAGGGTAATTTAAAAAACTGTGATTAAGTTTTTTCACTCATTTAAGTTGCCAACTAATGTGCAGTGTAGTAAGGTCATTTATATTAATAAATGCAGTTGAATGCATAATTGAACTTCTGCTCACAAATTAGTGTATGGGCTATGAAAATTAAGTGACTGGTCATGTATCGTGAAATGAAATTCAGGTGTGTAGTATTGTTTAAAGTTAATGTGATTTCTGAGAGTGATTAGTATTTGTTATCTACATATTTAAAGCGAAAAGTGCATTATGTCAAATTCACAATCACTTTTTCACACGAAAATCGTCTCATTATGCATGCTTCAATGTTTTTTTGAAGGATTCTTTGCTCAGAAATAGGAAACGTGTTTAGTCCTCACCTGTTTAGTCTAGGGGGATTGAAAAGGGTTGATTGAAAACGGATGGTGTAATTTGGCTATTGCGTTGAAAGCTTTTTTTTTTTTTTTTTTTTTTTTTTAAAAGAAGTCGTGTTTTTACGTCTAAATATGCATATTTTTTCTCAAAATTTTAAAGAGAGCTTGGATACAGTTATATTTATAACCGATTGAAATTTCAGAGAGTTTGGAAGATGAGAACTAGTTTTTTATTGCTATATTAAAGGAGCTGGTGCGAAAACATACAAACAAACAAAAAGCGAGAAGAAAACATTTCTTTTGCAACTCGATAACATTTTTTCACAAAATTTTTACACGGGCTGTAAAACAGTTTTATTTATAACCAATAAAGATTTCAAAGAGTTCAGACAAAAAGAACTTTTAATTTTAAAACTATGAAACGACCCTACATGAAAAAACAAGAAAATGAGCACTTTTATCACTAAACATCAATATTTTTTCGCAAATTTTTCATTTTAAAATATAATTTCATACAAAATCGGTTAAAGATATAAAATAATAAAAAAATGATGTTTTTTTAAAAGTTATTATCACAGGCCCGGGCAACACCAGTCGGGTCAGCTAGTTTAGTATTAAATGACATTATTTAAGTGAAAGGCAAAATTAGCATATAATTGTTAGATTCAAGCTGTATCAAACACAAATGGAAGTCTCACTAGATCTGAATATCCCTGAAAGTACCATATGAAGAACTTTGAACTAGTTTAAACAGTTGATCAGTTAGTTGACAGCTTTTTCAAACACAACTGAGAGCAATAATTGTATCTGAAGCTCCCTTTCTGTCATTATTGGCTCGAATGAAGCAATCACAAGAGACTTGCAGGCTGTTACTAGAATTTGAATCAGCTACTCTCCTACTGCATGAAGTCATCATGAGGTTGCCTTTTATATGTTAGAAAAATGAATGTTTTATGTCCTGCTCACTACAACTTCTAAAAGAGTCTTCTTCACCATTGGTGGAGCCAAGAGGAATGGAATCATGTGCTGTTTGCTGATGAATTTAGGTCAGGGATAGACATTTTGCCAGCAAAAAGATATTTTGGCCAGGATAGTGGCAAAAACTGATAAAAACAAGACAAAAATGAAAAAATCGATCAAAATTTCAAAAATGAAATATTGTTAAAACTTATTAAAATGAACAAATGCTGTATGCAATATAGTCATACTTCTAAAATGATATATTTTCCTTGGTTGGTTGATAATAGTGTTTTAGAAATTTATTGATTAAAATTATAGATGAAAGTGCAGCAATTACAATATTACAAACAACAAACAAATAAATTTAACAAGAATCTCTTTTTAAATCTTTGGTGAAAGGGGAGGGGGGGGGGATAAAATTAAAAAATGTTATTTAATAGATTATTTATAAAATTAATTTATTTTTAATTTGTTTTAAATCTAAAAATTTGTTTAAAAAAAAAACTTTGCTCTATTTTTGGACAAAAACTAAGTCTCTTTGATTTGATCTTGAACTGGAGGGCAGCTTAACCTCACAATACTTGCCTTGCTTGATCTTCTATTCTAATTTCATGCTTGACCCCTTCAAATCTTTTCTTTCTATATGACTTTGAAGGTGGCTGTAAAGTTACTGATTCGTCACCCCCAGTTCCCTGCCTGTCTATGTGGATGGCATTACGGTTAATGATTGGTCCAGGTCTCCAAGTACACTTTACTGCACATTAAGAAAGTAATTAGTGGCTTTTTTTAAGTTTGGCTTACTGCGTAGTGGCTTAGTCTATTAATATAGAAGGTGGAGACAAAAGAAAAAGAGACCGGGAGAATTAACATCTACCCTAGCACCTGACCTCCGCTATGATCTGATTTGTATTGCGATGCACTCTGCACATTGTTCTGCTTAAATTTTTACTTTTGAAATTATTGTACATGTGTTGATCTAATTTCATATTTGAATTTCCTGTAGAGTGTGCTGTTATGCAGTGCTTGTTTTAGCTGTGTTCGTAATTATATAAATACGTAGCACCTATAGTCATCATCTGGTCCGTCTGCATATAACAGTGCAAAAACTATCCAACCGAATGGTTTGATATTTAATATATATAATCATTGCAGAATTTTGTCAAGTCATTTCAAATTTTATGATAATCGAATCAAAACTTAAAAAGATATTAACACGTTCGCTGCCAAGCTAAAAATGCCAAAATTTTCATTTTATTTAGAAAGTTCAAATTCACACCAGAAAATACTAATAGCAATATTTACTTTGTTTTATTGCAGACATTTTGTGATTACATAAAATAAAAATTCTTCTTTTGAAATTTCCGGTGCGAATAACTAATTTTAGATTAAAGAAACGTAGATAGCAGTACGAGTATACTCGTAGTTGGCAGCGAACGTGTTAATAAACATTTTCTTTAATCTAGTAAATCCTATCATACATAATTTATATAATAAAAGTGCAAGTCATGTGACTGAAGAAAACAAGTACGGGTTAACCACTTCTTTTTTCATAAGTCAAGCGAACAGTTTTATTAAAAATTGTTTTTTCGAATAAAATTGCATAAAAGTTACATTTTTGGAAAGATCGTTCAAAAAAATTCTTTTGCTTACATGAGTTACATTATAAAATGTATAGATTTGGATATAACTTCAGTGGAAATTAGGTTAACAGCCGAATATCTCAATCTATTAAAGTAAATAAACACAAGAGATTCGTTCATAGTGAGTCATAGAAATATTAAACCATGGAGGTAATCATTTGCAAAACAAGATCTCCATAGTGAATTTTGCAGAGATGTCTGGTGTTGAAAAAAAAAATTGCATCTGTAAGCGGGGCATACATAATAAGAAAAATAAGTGTATATGTTCATTTCACTCATAATAGATGATATAATTAATTTTACTGAAATAATAACGATGATTTTTTTGCATTGTAAAACTAGTTATAGTACGAATGCACCCCATTTGTCATGTTTAATGTACAACTTGTTTAGTTCCAACTTGTTTAATTCTTGCATCAGTGGGACTACATGTTAAATTCAAATAAATGTACATCCTGTTAGCAATTGTACATGTGTTGTTTTGTACATATTTAAGCTAATGTAGTAAAAGGATAATAGAAGAAAGTTTTGTATTAGTTACAGCATACTAGTTAAAAATTTAAATTTTTTACAATACTAATATTTAAAAAAAAAATATCACTACCTTTTAATCAGAATGATAAGTATCAAACAAAATAAATATGAACAGAAATTGGGGAAAAAAAAAAGGAGGAAAATGTTTTGCTCTGTCCTAGAAATATCTTTATTTTTGTTGTTAACCAAAACATTTTTGAAAATTTTTTGAAGAGCAGTAAACCTATGCTTTTTTCACTGTGGCAAAAACTAGCCCAAATCTGTTTTTCCCCAGATGGTTTTTACTGGAATTTTTTCCACCTGTGTTGTGTCGTACCTGAACTTATCCTAGGCAGACACTAACATGTGGTAGATAAAATTAATCTACCATTTAAGCTATTGTATTTTGTCCAAAACCTGAATTTAGTAGTTAAAATAATAAACATGATCGTATAGAATTTCATAAATTTCAACCTAAAACCTAAATAAAGGGAAATAAAACATTTACTGCTGCTGTGGGAAAGAAGTAAAATATGACAGAGATATAGGTTACATGAAAAATTAGAGTTTATTTTAGAAGGTAATTAAGGTATTTTGTAGGATAAACTTTCACATTACATAGTTTATAACTTTTTTTTTGTTTTACAAGAGTTTGAAACTTTAAAGATTATTTAATTTTAAACATATTAATTTTTAGAGATAATGTTTAATGGTAGAGTTTACTCTGCAGTAAAACAAAAGAAAGTACCTTAATTTAAAATGAGTTCATGATTTGTGGTCGACCACCTTAGTAGATTATTCAATTACACATACATCTTCTGCAGTTCCTTTATAGCAATGTTGCTTTTTTGGCATTTTGCTAGTGGATCGCTCTCTGAGGTGGTCTTCCGTCGATGTTACACGTTCCACTTCTCGGCGTCACACTCTCTCTGAACTTCTTCCAGCCAGCTCATGTACCAAAAAGCTCCTACTCTCTGTGAGCGCTGTCCTTTTATCTGCTCGCTTCATTGCATTTTCCCCTGCTGCATCGGAAAATAGCCCGATCGCGTACCGAAAATAATAATGTTACAGCTCGTTATTCATTTACAATCTTTTTAAAATTTGATTAGTTGGTGCTCAATTTACACTTGTGTACTTTCTTTTTCAGTAATTTTTTTTATTTAAAAATGGAGTGTAATCACCTGTAAAATGTGGTCTGATTGCCCCAGATGAATACGATAACATCGGCGTTCGGGAACACGTGTTTCGTAAAATATAAAATAAGTTAAAGTTACATATTTTCTAACAGAACATCTCTAAAAACTTTTAAAATAATAATATTTTTACATTTAAATACATATTTTCAAAATTAAATTATGAATTAGCTATAACTTTAGCTATTTTTTTAGACATTTTGAAACATTATAAACTTGAATTTTACACACATAATATTCATAAATATCCGAGGAAGAAGTTTTTACATCGGCGGGCGTCAAACCAATATAAAAAAAATCTCCTCAAAAAGTTATTGAATACTACAATCATATATTAAATATAATATGGAGTAATTTGTAACTATTGCCTGACAAAAAAGGAGATATCTTTGTTAAAAAAACAAATACTTAAATAAAACAGCCTAAAAGATAACATATATATATTTTTTTCACTTATTTAATTACTTATTTAGAAAAACCCAAATTATCAACATATAACACCTGTAACAAAAACTTGCCAATCTTGGTTCAGGTGTATTCTGAAGTGTGATTCTAGATTATTTTGCAATAAAGAATGATTTATTGCAAAACAGGTTAAATATTTTTTCAATCTCTGAATATTTAACTTTAAATTCAATATTTTGAGATTAATCAACTGGCAAACAAGGCACATCATATCAAATAATGCTTTTGTAATTAATCATTGTTATTAATCTTTTCTCAGTAAACAATTGTTGTTTTATTTCTATCAATATCCTTTAATTTAACAAGCAGTGTATAGTTAATAAAAAAATTGTGTCTAATTATGAAAATAACAAAAATAGTTTTGCAGCTTACATAACATTTTACTTTTACTGAAATAATATTTTAATGTAAAATCATAAAAATGGAGGGATAGAATATCCTTTATATTATATACATAGATGGCAATATATATATTTAAACTCATAACCAATTTTTTAAGTGGATGACAGTCAAATCACAATTATTATAAAAGATAGTAGTTTTTGTATGTCTGAAAAATTTAATAAGTTCACTTTTAACTTCTGTTTTAAATATTTTTAAAAGCAAAGACAGAACTTCTTTTGAAACTTCCTACTCTGGAAAATAATTTAAAAAAAACAGTGTGTATATCACAAAAAGTAAATTTTATAAATAGTGTTTTTATTTGTGTAATTAAAATTTTGTCTGTATATTAATTTCACTATGACTATTTTCAGGTCATAAAAGAGATCTTGAGTTAGAAGAAATGGTTGAAGATCTTCAAGATAAAGTAAGGCAGCTCGAAAAAACGAATTCTCATTTGAGAGAAAAAGTGAGTTTGCAATTGTATTGATATAAATTTAAATAATTGTTTTTTAATGTTTCACAATTTTTATTTGCATGTAATTCTTTTAGAAAATATGTATTATTTAAGAGATTTCTTGTCTTTTCTCTGTAGATGCTAGTTGCTAAGCAACAAGTTATCATGCAAGTAAAAAAGCCTTATAGCCACATTGGACCTAAAGTAAATTCTGTAAGTTTTTCTAAGAATTCAATTATTTGATATGAATAGTTTTTATTCAATTTAATTTTTAACAGACTATGATAATTGATAGTTAAAAAATACAGTGGATTCTCAATTGTCCTTCACACAATTTAATTGACATTTCTGCTATATTAACTTTAAGTTGACTGTAGATTTTGGTTTAATTAAAAGAGATTATAATTAATATTAACAGGATTTGAAAGTGTGGGAATTGTGCAAAAAAATAAAAAAATGCTGTGTGGGATTCCTGCCCCCACCCTTAAATTCTAGATCCTTTATCTAAGCAACAGATTTTTCATAATTTTAGAGTCAAACAATTTTTAACAGTGCAATAGTAGTTATACCTGTGACTTTTGTTTTGAAAGGAAAATTATATATATTTTTGTCAAAATTAGATATTTATACTCTGAAGGGCATTTTTTCAAGTGTAAAATTATTAGAAAATTGATGTTTATAATTGTTAAAGCAACCCTAAAATAAATGATATTAGAAAATGTATTCTCTTTGTACAGAAAATACACAGAATCTCTTGGTATTTCTATTGTTCTTTTGGACTATGCAGCTCATTCTGTTAATCTTTCTTTAAACTATAGAAAGAGGCAGATTGAAAATAATTTGTCTTATTTGATACACATTGTAGACTCTTAAAGTCATTGTTAATTATTTTGATTTTATGTGATTTAATAAAGCAAATGATTTAATAACTTTCATTTATATATATATAGATTATAGAGAAGCAAAATCTGTCCTGTTGTTTATAATTAATTTAAAATTATGTTGAAATATCCAAAATGCCATTCGCTTAGTCATGTTTTTTTTCTTCTTCTTTTTAAATGCAAACATTATTTAAAATCATTTAAATTTTCATAATGTATTTTTGCATTTTTAAAAGATAAAAAGCTTTTGCATTGAAGAAAAGTCTGGTTTTCTAAAGAAAAACTTCTGTTTATATATATATATATATATTTAAACTTGGAATTATTAGTATTGGATCATTTTACAATTTTTAAGTTGCACACTAAATTAAATGTTAATAAAGGCAGATTTTATTATTTTGCTGTACTTTCTACTATTGTGACTGAAATGTAATTTTAATCTCAATTAATTAAGCCATTTTTCTCTTATAACTCCTATCTTTTTAAATCAATATGAATAAAATTTAACTTTTAATTGATTTTTCAATTCGATTTCCCATATAGGAACAGTGATCTGTTAAAGGTTAAGTAATTTGTGATACATATTATTACTATTAATTTTTATTTCTATTACTTTCTGTTGACTTACATATCTGTAAATATTTTGTAAATGTTTTATTCTGTTTTTTAAATACTTCTATGCTGTTTCTATAACATAAGTGAAAAAATAAGTGTTAAATATAAATATTTGCATACTGATTATACAGACCTCAGCAATCAATTACTGTCAAGCATAACATGAAGTGACATTTTATAAATCATCATCATATACCTAAACATTTTATTAAAAGGCTAATTTTCACACTTGTAGCTGACTTTATTGTTATTTTTTTCTATTATTTGAGCATGGGTAAGCACTGAATTAATTTTTGAAATTCAAAGTTTTTATTTTCTTGACTGTATATAAGAAACAATGTATCTCATTTCAAGACTTGGGGATTAGTGTTTCTGTAGAGTTCCTTTCTCTCTTTTATCTCACTCCTCATCTTCAAAAATTTCCCTTTTACTATTTTCAGAAAATGATCTCTTCAGTCAACAAAGATGATTAATTGACATACAGATGATTGTTTTGACTTAAAGAAAATAGTTTTTTAAAGAAATTAAAATGTATAAAACATCAAAATTCGGCATCCAAATTTTGATGACTGAAGTTTTTAAAAATGTAGCAAGTGTACCAGTATCTCTTAAAATAAAAGGTTTTTATTGAAGATATCTTTTCCCCTTTACATTAATGTCATGGCCAAATAAGTTTTATTTGTATAATCAAGAAAAAATTTTCCCCTTTTGTTACATAATCAAGCATTTTAAAAATTCTATTTCATTGTGGAAGTTGTTTTGTTGTACATTATTTTATTAGTAAGGGTGTAAGCATGCAGTTAATGCATAATAGTTACTTTTTTCTGGTGAACCACAGACTTCCATTGGAAGATTCATAACACCTTTTCATATTGTTCTTACTCTCAGTGATTTCACGGGAGCATTGAAATTTTCCTTTTCCTTGAAAGTTTTGGAATTTTACTCTGTTGGCTCTTCATCTACTTTTCCAACCCGTATGCAGCCACTGATAAAAAGCCACAAAGTTGAGAGAGTACAATGGACAGACCGAAACATCCCAGCCACATTGAAAAGTTTGTGTCATGTGGTCAAATACACACACAGTTTAGCATTGCCCTGATGTAACACAATGCCCTTTTTATAGGTTAATTCAGGTCATTTCTGGCTGATTGCTCGCTTTAATTCAGTTAGTTGTAAGCAATATTTTTTTGAATTAATGGTCTAGTTTTTAGGTAACAGCTCATAATAAATAATTCACTGCCAATCCCACCAATTGTATAGTCAAATCTTTTTCGGATGTAAACTGACTTTTGTACTGGTTAAAAGGGCAGGCTCACACTAGACCATGATCTCCTACACTTACCATTATTCTACACAATCCACTTCATCACCTGTAATCAGGGTTTTTGCTGACTTTTGACCAACCTTATCAATTTGGCTAATCAGCAAAAAGAAACTGTAGCCAAATAGAGAACAGTAACAGCAATATAAATATATTTTTAAAAAAATAACATATATTTTTAAAATCAGTTTTACAATGTCTTAACTTATCATGTAAAGAGAACAACAACAACAACAAAAAAAATAGAACAAGGTCGGTCAAAGAGTCTTTCAAAACTCCAAAAATAACTAATTTTATTTATGCAAGCTGAGAAAGATAAATCAAATAATCTTTTCTTTTTTATATGGCTGGTTTTTATTGTTTCATTTACAAATGTGGGTCTAAATGGGTTATATTATACTTTCTAATCAAAGAATACCTAGTTCCATTTACCAAAAGTAACTGCACTCCGATTTGTTTGTTACAGTAAGACTTGTGAAAAGCAACCTATTTGAAATGAAAAATTTTCATTTCAAAAAGAAAATCTTACAATTACACCTTATAGAGTTCAAATCTGCCTAAAATAGAATTTTTTATTCGGTTGCTTGCAAATCCATCATATCAGGTTTTTCACTATATAAACAACCAGTCAAGTCAATATTAACCTTTTAAGTATTGAATTAATTAAAATAAATTTTGTTAAATTTGTATCTCATTAACTAGATTTTATATAAAAAAAATTGCTTCCACTAAATGGCCTATTTATTGTAAAATTTGATTTATAATACACATAACATTTTACTTTGTTATGAAATGTATTTTTTGAAATTGTATACTTATCAGTATAAATATAAAATACTTTTATTATTAACATATAAAATTGCAGTTTCATTAACATTGTCTTGGATAAAACTGTCATATTAAGCTTATGAATTTTTGTCCTTAACTGAAGAATTTTGAGTGGCTATTTAACAGATTTGAAGTGAGATTTTATAGATTTAATCAGAATACTAATGGAATTTGACAATTATGTTATTTCTGATATCTCTTCAGATTTTATGGAAATTCATTGCTGTGCAATGAGATTTTATGGAAATTCATTGCTTTTCAATGAAATTTCTACAAGATCAAATATCAGATTTAAAATAACTTTAAAAGCTGAGTTTTGTGTAAATGTAGATGTATATTTATAATGTTAATTATCAACGGATGAGTTAGATTCATTATTTTACATTGTAGCATAAGAGATGGCATGAGAGTTTAGCTTGTTATCATAATTACTCTGCTTGCATTCATGAATCTACAGATTCTTCTATTTTCTTTTACTGCCTTAACTTTTTGCTGTTAGTAAATGTGTAATTTTATGCAATGTTGATGTTTACATTATTAAATTATGAGAATAAAGACTTTATTATGATTAATTTTCCTTCAAGGGAAATGCTGCAAGGTCACTAAGTGCACCTTATGCCTCTTCTATCAGCTTAAGAGGAAAAAGTATTCAAAATTATTTAAGGTATGTTATGATATTTACTTTTCTTATTGAAGTTATTAACTTTTTTTTATTTAAACAAGGAATTTTCTTTTTTAGAAAGTTTATGAATAACAAATACACTTTTTGTTAAAAAATTATTTTTAAATTCAATTTTTATTATGTATATCCACATACATAAGTCTTATAGTACAATGTAGATTGATGATTTGATAGTTATTATGTTTTCTGTGACATTTTTTTAATTTATAGAAATAAATTATTTAAAATTACTTTTTAATATGTTGTTTGATAATTTAGTTACATATCTAAAATTGTATTTTACAGTTTTTTTCATTTATTTTTCTTTCTTTTTTTATTTTTTTTTTATTTCATTATTATTTTTTTTTATAGGAAAACTGGCACTACTTCAATTCCTCCATATGCTATAAACTTGCTTGAAGAAGCTAGGAATGAACTATCTAACTTGTAAGTTATGCTTAAAAATGTGATTTTAATGTGTGATAAAAGTGTGTTTAGCTTCTGTTATCATATAATCAAATACAGTAGAAGATCTTTATAACGCAAACCTAAAAACATGAGGTTGTGCGTTATATAGATCACATTTTATACATCATTGAATTTATGTTGTAAAACATGGCCAAATATGTGCGAAACATACCAAAAACATTAGAGTATCTTTATATTGCATTCTTTATTACCAGGAGTTGTGCAGATTATAATTTTTTGCATAATATAGATCATTCCACACATTGTTAAATTTACTTTATAAACATTGTCCAAACATATCTATATCAAATCATAGCATTTTTTTCAGTAATAAACTCTGATTAAAGGAGATAAAGTTGAACTAATGTATAAAATTTAGTCCTCTAGAGAATGACAACTTTTGATAATGTGGGAATTCAGGTGTTTCTTAACTGAAAATTCATTGTTTACATCTGAGAAGTTGTGCGTTATATGGAGAATTGCGTTATAAATATCTTCTACTTACTATTAATATGTTTACAGTTTTTTTTTCCCCTTCTTTTCAACAAAAGTGATTTAAACATGAGCACAAATGTATATTAAAGATATGTTATTCTTTTTAGATTTTCATAAGTGTCTCAACAGATAAAATGATAACTTCTCAGTTGCCATATTAATCGGTTTTAAATTAATAGCATAAAACATTATTGATTTCTCATTTACTTCTCTGACAAATCAGACCTGAAACTGTAATTAGTTAGGTGCTAGTATAAATTATAAAAATCTTCCCATTGTTTATCAAGTACAGAGCCGCCAACTGCTACGAAAAAATCGTAGTTGCTACGATTTTGAGCCAAAAACTACGATGCTACGAAAATCTGTTTAAAACTACGATTTTCTGAAAAAAAAAAAAAAAAAAAAACGTGAATTTTGTCACAGGATCGCTCGAAAAAACACTGATTTCATCAAAGGATCACGGACAAAATTCATATTTCATCAAAAAATCGTGAAAAAACGATAAATTTCGTCAAAAGATTGCGAAAAAACGGCAAATTTTGTCAAAAGATCACGAAAAAATGGCAAATTTCGTCAAATGATCGCAAAAAACCCGCATATTTCGTCAAAAGATCGCAAAAACGGCAAATTTCGTCAAAAAATCACGAAAAATCTGCATATTTTGTCAAAAAATCACAAAAAAACGATAAATTTCATCAAAAGATGGCGAAAAAACTGCATATTTCGTCAAAAAATCATGAAAAAACGATAAATTTCGTCAAAAGATGGCGAAAAAACTGCATATTTTGTCAAAAAATCACGAAAAAACGATAAATTTCGTCAAAAATGGCGAAAAAACGGCAAAAATTGTCAAAAGATCACGAATTAACGGCAAATTTCGTCCAAGGATCGCGAAAACGGCAAATTTCGTCAAAAAAATAAAAAAAAAAAACGGTAAATTTCGTCAAAAGATCACGAAAAACCTCAAATTTCGTCAAAGGATCGTAAAAAAACCATATATTTCGTCAAAAGATCGTGAAAAAACGGCAAATTTCGTCAAAAGATCGCGAAAAAACCACATATTTTGTCAAAGGATCGTGAAAATGGCAAATTTTGTCAAAAAAAATCATGAAAAAATGATAAATTTCGTCAAAAGATCACGAAAACCCTCAAATTTCGTCAAAGGATCGTAAAAAAACCATATATTTCCTCAAAAGATCGTGAAAAAGCAGTAAATTTCATCAAAGCATCGCAAATAAACCACATATTTCGTCAAAGGATCGTGAAAAAATTGCAAATTTCGTCAAAGGATCACGAATAAACGACAAATTTCATCAAAAGAAGGTGGAACAATGCATCTATTGTCAAAGGGGTGCGGAAAAATAACACGTAGTTAGTGGCGGGAGTGGATTCCCCCTCCCCCCCCCTTGTTGTAACCTTTCAGAAAATTTGTTGTGAATTTCAGAATTTTTTTTTTTTTTACTCACCATCAACCCTGATGCATATACACATGCGTTTAATTGATTAGTACTTGTTCGCTTAAAATTTGCAGCATAAAAAACAGCCACCAACCAACCAACCTCCATATAAATTTGAATTTGGTGTGCTACTATTTCTCATTTTTAAAGGTTGGCAGGTCTGCAAGTATATAAAAGTGTAATAGAATTTACTAGTAGCATTTTCAACTAATTTAAAATAAAAATCCCTGACGGCTCGGCCTACAGGCACAGGTAGATTTCGAAGACGCAGACCGTGGGGTGCCTGTTTGTCGGGAATTGCGTAAGAAATGACCTTTTTACGATGATGCGGCAGTTGGAACCGCCTACTTCGAAACCTAACTTGTTTGCAGGCGGAATCGGCAGGGATTTTTTTGTTTTTAATTTTTTTTTTTGCTATAACGGTTGGTCCTATAAAAAACTTGTAAATATAAAAGTTTTAAATAATATTAAGAGGATTAATAATAAATTTAAGCGGATTTGAAATCTTGAGAATTGGCGAAGTTATGAATTTTTTTCTTCTAAACCCCCCTCACCACCCCTTAAGGCAATTTTTAATTATATCAAAAATCTGTCATACATAAATTTTCGGCCCTTCTCCTAGAAGTAATAATAACTTCAAACGGATTCGATACGTATCATAAGTAAGAAATTATGGGGTTTTTTCTGTTTTCACAAAAAGCCCCCCCCCCATCCCCCCCCCCCCCCCCTTGGTTCGATTTTGTCCATTAACGAACTTGACTGAGATTTTATGCCCCTTGATTTTATGTATCAGTTTCAAAAAGATGCGGGAGTTGGAACCGCCTACTTCGAAAAATAACTTGTTTGCAGGCGAAGCCGGCAGGGATTTTTTTGTTTTTAATTTTTTTTTGCTATAACGGTTGGTCCTATAAAAAACTTGTCAATATAAAAGTTTTAGATAATATTAAGAGGATTAATAATAAATTTACGCGAATTTGATATCTTGGGAATTGACGAAGCTATGATTTTTTTTCTCTTAAAACCCCCCCTTTTTCCCCCCCTTGGGGCCATTTTTAATTATATCAAAAATCTGTCATACATACATTTTCGACCCTTCTCCTAGAAGTAATAATAACTTTAAACGGATTCGATACATATCATAATTAAGAAATTATGGGGTTTTTTCTGTTTTCACAAAAAGCCACCCCACCCTCCCCCCCTTGGTTCGATTTTGCCCATTAACGAACTTGACCGAGATTTTATGCCCCTTGATTTTATGTATCAGTTTGTAAAAGATTAATGCAGAATTTTTCCAGTTATCGTGGTCAGAAAAAAGTGACATAGATAGATAGATAGATAGATAGATAGATAGATAGATATATAAAGTTTTGAACTGGGGGTGGTTTTGGGTTCTGGGAGTCATAATCGGCGTAGATCTGCAAAAATTTTTCAAAATTTCCAACTTAGGTGAGAATGTAATAGGTAGTATTTCTTACGAAATCTACCTAATAAAGGAGAAGAAAAAATTCTATTCAATGCATTAATGCTGTTGTTATTATTATTTGTTTCATTTATATCACTAAATTTATCATATCATATTTTAATTACCTTATATTCCAGCATATAATGCACACTTTTGAAACATTTTTTTAAAAAATTTTATTGGTGTGTGGTATGTGCCAGGTATAAAAATGAAAACCTTAAAAATTAAACATAAGAATTAAGATTTCTGTATTAATGAACAAGAAAACAAGATGTGATTGTTTGAATGAATGACAGTACAATATTCCAAGTTCTTTGTACGAATTCAAGCAGATAGACTTGGCAGTAGTGTATGTCCTCACTTTGCATTTGCTTATATTCTTTATGTTTGTGCTAGTTATTATACTTTTTAATGCTTTTTATTGTGTTTTCATGGTACATATCTCATGAAGATTACTTTGTAAAAAAAGGGTTGCACATAGTGCTGTGAATATACCTAAAAATAGAAAAAACACAGTCTCAAGTCGTATGTTCATGTTATTTGCCAGGTTGCATTATATGCTGAAATATAAATAATAAGTAAGTTCTTTTTGTTTTTCATGATATCTATTTTGGAAAAAAATAAAATGGAACTGTCATTAATATTGTTATTTGTAATTTTAGGAAAATGTTGATATCTAGTCAGAAAATTGAAATTGAACAGTATGAGCATGAAAATGAAATTTTAAAACAAAAGGTAAAATATTATTTTCAATTATTTTTGGCTTTTTAAGAATTAAAATGTTACATCAATATTTTTTTAGCAGATATTTGATTCAGATTTGTGAATGTTTTAAAAAATCAAATTATGTACATAGTTTTAATAAACAAACAAATTAATTAATTGAAAAAAAATTTCCCATTAAAGAAGTATTATTTAAATAGATTATTAAATTTAGTAAAAGAACTCATGACTTAAATGGTGTAACCTTAATTGCATGAGATCGACATTGCAACCAAGTTTTTTAAGCTTATATTGTATGAAATTGAAATTTTTATCTCTAAAGAATCTTCAAAAAAGGATTTTTGAGCTAATTTCTGATAAGAAAGAGATACGATTTTTTGTAGATATAATTTTTTTAATGAAATTAATTATAAAAGCTGTTGATCCCTACCCCCCCCCCCCCCTCCTTCTATTTGTTGAACTGTATTTAAAGCAGAATTTAATTAGCAGAATTCACAGTGATGAAAGTTATTTGGAGACATCTTTTATTGGATGATACTTTATACCTGCATTATCTCCACATAGTACAAATACATAAACAGACGCTTAAATTAAAAACCAAGGATTAACTTAATTCATATTGTATTTTAACTATCTGTAACTTTTATCTTGCTGCATGCACAGTGAAAATACTGGCACTTCTTTCTTGACAAAGACACTTCACATAAATCCCTACTTTGATCTTCATCCAATGTCTTAAAAAGCATCTACTTCACGAAATAATGCACGAAAAAAATAATATAAAAAAAAATTGCACAAGATAGTTAACCAATCTAGCGAATCTGGAATTGCAAAAAATGCTGCTTAGAAATTTAACAGAAAAGAAAAAAAAAATGGTTGAACATCAATCAAACAGTAACGTCAAACTGTAACTAAAAGACAATACAATTTTATAGTCTTTTTGACATCTCTGCTATTACGTCATATCATTGTAAACCAATGATAAAGTTACTACGATTTCTTGAGCTTAAGTAGATTACCAATACAACTCAAGCCTTTGTTTATATGTAAGTGAAATTGGGAGAACTATTTAGCCAGCTGAACTATGGCGATGGAATGAAAAATGAAAATTAACTTTTAAGGATAACTTAGAAAATTGTTTTAAATTCTGATAACATCTAAAAAATATTTAAAAATTTAGTTAATGTTTTCTTTGTTTTTAATTGCGAACAAGAGCTATGCTTGCAAAACAAAAGGAGAAATTTCTTGCTTCATTTTTTGTCATAAAAATATAAAAATTTTGACTTTAACTATATGAAAAGTTATTTGTCTTGAGTTTTTAAAACAGAAAAGTTGTTTTAAAAAATTCTATTTTAGTTTCTTTCAACATAAAAATACATTTAATGGAATATAGATTTATTATTGTGTTATTTATTTAATGATTTCTTTTATGACAGTTAAGGATGAGAGAAATAGAATTTGAAGATGAATTAAATGCATTGAAATCTCAACTTACACAACGGCAGAGGTTTGTTGATTTTTTACTTTGTATACACTTGTGCAGGGTTCACACTGCCATCACTATTGCACTAAATCACGACAAAATGTTTCATGATAAAGGGAAAGAAAAAGATTAATATGGTTAAATTGTCAAAGTTTCAAAACCCTTTTTTTTCTTCTTTTTGGCTATACTTTCAATCTTGTTATTTTGTACAATTGAAACACTTAATAAAACTTACTATTTGTATTTTGATTTTTTTTTAGAACTTGTATTGTTTTTCTTTTTAGTTAGTCTAATAACATACTATGCTGAATCTTGAATTAACTCAGGTAGACATAAATCAAGCTAATTTTTCTTTCCAAAACATCTAGACTAAACTTGTTTTATTAGTTTCTACAGCTCATAATTGAATTTAGATCAATTGATAATTTGATAGTTTGTGTTTTTATGACAATATTTTTTGCTTATTGAAATAAATGATTTAAAATTATTTTTTAAATATATTTTTGATAGTTTAATTTGAAATTATATTTCACTATAAGTCTTTTCTTTTTTCTTTCTGTCTTTTGTTTTAATAGAAACTACTCCACAACCTCCATATGCATAAATTTATGTAGATTTAAGAACAATTACAAAAATCTAGAACCCTTATTGAAAAATGAAAAAGGGAGTATATATAAAAAAGTTTAAGAACAATTATTAAATCGGTCTTTCACAATGAATCTATTCTAACATTATTTTCATTTGGCTGTAGTTTTTCCTTGCTGATTAGCCAAATACGTAAGGTTAATCAAAAGCCTGTGGAACCCTGCACTTATGCAATACTGTTATTTATCATAATATTGCATCTAATTTATTCTTGCTATATTGTAAACTTTATAAAGTAGTTTATGGTAAAAGTGTAGTAATATTCCAAGTTATGTTACTGTTACAACGTTATATGGAAAGATGCCAAGAGATGGCGCTTTTGTTCATTATTATTATTATTTTTTTTACCTGTACATATCTAGTCTTCGATCGCCGAAGCTAGTGGCTACGTTGTAAATAAAATGCTGCACGTTTATCAAATTGAAAATGTGTTCTTATTTTAGTTGCGTTGATTAATTACTACTTCCATCCCCCTAGCATAACGATGATGATCATACATTTTTGGTGTCAGGATCGGGATAAAAGTCACGCGTTATGAGATGGTTGTAATTTTATGTTACTGGTAAATTCTATTTCCCCTCCCCCCTTGTTCTTTATTTGTGCTCAAAGGATTGGTGAGTAGTATCTTTGTTTTTGTTTGGAGATTTAGTGTAAAATGGTTAGAATTTCGATGTGCAGTGGTGAATATTTAAATATTTAAGTTATAACTAGTGAGTAAATTGTGTTGGTCATTTGCGAATTTGTGATAGACTTAGATTTGAAGTGTTTCTTTTAATAGTGTTTTTGTGTTTTGATTGTCTTATTTGTTTCTTGGAAAATTTGTGAAGAGTTGTTAGGGGAATAAAGTTTTCCTTTAGTTTGTTGTTCGGTGGAAAAAAGGTTGATTATTATAGTGTTGAAGTATAGTATTTTTTTGTTGTTGTTGTTTATTGTATTATTCATTGTATGTTTAAAGAATATATGAAAAGTATAGTTGTATATTGTTGTTAAATAGGCAAAAAGAAAATGAATGATCTTGAAAAATCGAAAGGCAAACGTAAAGCAGTTAGAACCGCTGCCACAAAATTGTTAAACAGCATCGAAGAATTATTTAAAGATATAGATACTGTTAGTGTAGATACATTAAATGAAAAATTATTCTTAATTGTAGAAAAAGAAATTTCTTTAAATCAATTAAATCTAGAAATTGAAGCTTTGCTTTCCGCTAAAGAAATCGAAAGTGATGTAGCGACCTCAATAGAATATTCAGAAAATGTTTGTGGAAACAGAGAATGAAGATTCAAATCGGAAAATTGAAGGGTCCTGAAATAACCGAAATTAAACCTTCAATGAAGGAAATAACCGTTAAATTACCAAAATTAAATATTAAACCATTTTTTGGTGATTCCGCTTACTGGTTGGAATTTTATGGCCAATTTGAATCTGCGATTGATAAAAATCCTAGTCTTACGAAAATAGATAAGCTAAATTACTTGAAATCTTATTTAAATGGTCAGGCGGCGAGTTCGATTGCTGGGCTAGCGATTACAGAGCAAAATTATGACGCGGCACTGAATATTCTTAAGAATAGGTTTGCTAATACAAACTCACATGAATGGTTTGTTAAGAATTCCTACTGTTCATAATTCGCAAGATACGGTTGGTTTAAGAAAATTATTTGACAAAATTGATGGGCAAATTAGAAATCTGGAAGCCTTAAGTGTTAGGAAAGAAACCTTTGGAAATCTATTAATGCCAATAATTTTGGATAGGATTCCAAAAGATCTTGTCTTGGAATTTAATAGAAAGTGGCTGATTGACTATACATTTCATGACGTATTTACTTTTTTAGGAAATGAAATTCAGTCTCTGGAAAGAACATATTTAGTTCGATCAAAATTGGAATCTTTTAAAATAAAGTCTGAAAGTTATAATAATGAATACAAAGGTAATTTCAGAAAATTTAATAATAAAGGATTTGATCAGACACGAACAACCGGAAGTTATGTATCAAACATGAAAAAGAAATGTGTTTTTTGTGATAGTCAGGATCATGAATTTTGTGAATATAAGACCGTAGAAGACCGAAAAAATAAACTAAAAACAGAAAATAGATGTTTTAAATGTTTTTCAAAAAATCATTTTAGCCGTACGTGTAGACTAAAATTTGAATGCAAACACTGTAAGAGCAAATTTCATAATTATATTTTATGTACTCAGGTTAATGATCAAAAGGAAACTCAAAAGATTAATAATGCTAACAGTGAATCGGATAACAGCTGTATCATTATGCAATGTAATTCTTCTGTTTCGAAATCAAATATTCTTTTGTTGACATGTTCCGTTATTGTTAGTCCAATTAATCAAATGAAAAATGCTAAAATTGCGCGACTGTTACTTGATAATGGGTCAGAAAAATCCTAGATTACTAGATCTTTAGCTAATTCCTTAAAGTTAAAGATAATTCGAAAAGAAAGATTATCTGTTTATTCTTTTGGTTCCGTAAAAGCGAACGAAAAAACATATGAGGTCGTGAAGTTAAAATTAACGAGTAGAAATGACAGTCAACAATTTATTGAGATCGAAACTTTAGTTACGGATATAATTCCTTCGGCACCCGTCGCGGTACCAGATTTTGAAATACAGAATGTTTTGAAAAGTAATGGTTTGATTCTAGCTGACAAATGCAAAAATGTTGATCAGTCAATAAACATTTTAATTGGAGGAGATATGTTTTGGAACATTATTAAGAACCCTGGTTTTCAGAAAATAAATAAAACGCTCACTTGCATACCGACAATATTTGGATTTACTCTTCAAGGCTGTCAACAGACGCGTAATAAATCGAGTTGCGTAAATACAGTGTCAGCTAATTTTTGTGTAGCTACTCCAGACGTTCAGTTCTTATGGGAACTCGAGACTTTAGGAATTAAAGAAAGTGAAGAGCTAAATGCAGCGGATAAAGCGTTAATAGATCAGTTTGAAAGAAATTAAAAATTTGTGAATGGGAGATACAAAACTGATTTATTGTGGAAATTTAGTTTTGATGAATTGGGAAATAATTATTTTTTGGGGAAAAAAAGGTTTGATGAGTTAGAAAAGGTTTTTCAAATAACAATTGGGTCGCTAATGAGTATAAAGAAATAATAAATGATCAATTAAAAAATGGGATTATTGAAGAATGTGAGAGGGATCAACAGGAATATTTTATGCTACATAGAGCGGTTGTTAGAGAAGATAAAGAAACAACGAAAGTTTGGATAGTGTTTAACTGTAGCTCAAAATCTAAAAATAATTTGTCTTTGAATGAATGTCTAGAAACTGGTCCAAATTTAAATCCTAATATTCTTGATGCGATTCTAAATTTTTGCAAACATAAAATAGCGTTTAATGCTGACGTAGAAAAAGCATTTTTAATAATAGGAATTTCTGAAAGAGATAGAAAATTCTTGAAATTTCTTTGGTATTCAGATGACCCTAATAAAGATTATAAAATCATGAGAATGAAAAGGTTACCATTTGGCTGCAAGGTTTCTCCTTTTGTTTTGAGTGCCACTATAAAACATCATATTAAAAATTTTGAGACGAATGAACCTAAGTCGTTTGAAATGTTGAATGCATCATTGTACGTGGATGACTTATATTATGGTGGAAGTAATGTGAGTGAGTCGTTTGAATTGTCGTCGGATGCTGTAAAAATATTAAAGAGTGGTGGATTTAATTTAAGAAAATTGAGGTCTAATAATAGAGAGTTGAAGAAACTATGGAAAGAGAATGGATTTAATTATGGAGAGAAAGAGTGTGTTCAGAAGATGAAGGTTTTGGGATTGAACTGGTGTCCAGAGAAAGATGAATTGTCGTTGGAGGTTAAAGGTTTAGCAGACTCCTGGGAAACATTGCGGAACAGTAAACGGTGTGTCTTACAAACAGCAGCATGGATTTTTGATCCCATAGGTTTGATTTCGCCATTTGTTGTTCGTATTAAGTTGTTGTTACAGGAAATTTGGGAAACGGGCTGTGATTGGAATGAAGAATTACCTGAAGATTTGTGGTAAAAATGGTTTAAGTGGTGTATGGAAACTGCTAAATTATGTGACGTCACCATTACGAGATTTTGTTTGCTGGATTGTAGAACTGAGCATGTGGAAGTGCATGTTTTTTGTGATGCTTCATTAAGTGCATATAGAGCAGTCGTTTATTTTAGATATTGTGATAATAGCGGAAACTATAGAGTGTCATTTATTATGTCGAAGAGTAGAGTTGCACCGTTAAAGAGATTGACTTTGCCACGTTTAGAGTTCATGGGTCTAGTAATAGTTGCTAGGGTTGGAAGTTATATTAAGAATGTTTTTAAGGATAAAATTCAAAGAGTAGTGTTTTGGAGTGACTCAACAATTGCGCTGTATTGGGTTAAAGGATGTGCGAAAAATAGAAACAGTTTGTTGGTAATAGGGTTGCTGAAATTCAGGAGTGATTGGTATTATTGTCCATCTGAAAATAATCCGGCCGATGTGTTAACAAGAGGTATTGCTGCTGAGAATTTGGTTCTTAATCAGAAATGGTGGTTAGGTCCAGTTTGGCTTCAAAAGAATAATGAGAGTTGGCCTAAACAAATAGTGAAAAGCTCAGTAGAGGTAGAGAATGTAGACGTATTAAAAGAGCAAAGGGCGAACCCTGTCAAAAGTATTGTCGTTAAATTAGAGTTGGTTGACCAACTTTGGAATAAGTTTTCAGTTTGGAGTAAATTACAGAGAATCGTTGCTTGGTGCTTAAGATTCATCAGCAATGTTAGGGGAAATAAAATTTTGACTCCATTTTTACAAACTACTGAGTTAAAAAGGTCGCATGATATTATTATCAAGTTAGTGCAAAGAACTTATTTTACGAAGGAAATAGCTGATTTAGAAAAGAAAAAGGTGTTAAAAAATAACACTTTAATTTCATTGAGTCCATTTTTAGGCAATTGTGGTTTTCTATGTGTTGGCGGTCGTCTGAGAAATGCCAGCTTACCAGAGACTGTGAAATTTCCTTTAATTCTACCAAAAAACCATGCAGTTACACGATTATTAGTGAATTTTTATCATTTAAAGTACTTGCATGGAGGTGTACATTTAATAAACTCTGCTATGAAACAAATTTACTGGATTTTGGGAGCAAAATCTGTTATTCACAATGAAATCAGAAAATGTGTTACTTTTGTTCAATTTTGCTGTGAATTTTCAAAACAGATAATGGCAGACTTACCGTCTTCCAGAGTTAGTCCAGGAAGAGCATTTATCAATTGTGGTACGGACTTCACCGGCCCATTCTTGATTAGTCATCGACGTGGTAGAGAAGTGAAACAGTCAAAAATGTACATCTGTATTTTCGTGTGTTTTTCGACAAAGGCAGTTCACTTAGAGCTTGTTAGTGACTTGAGTGCCAATTCTTGTATTGCTGCATTAAAAAGATTTATGGCACGTCGAGGAAAACCAATAGAAATTTTCAGTGACTGTGGGACCAATTACATCGGTGCAAAAAATTATTTAAAAGCTTCTGCAATAGAAGCAATTGGTAGTTATTTGACCGACGAAAGTGTTAAATGGACAATGAATGTTCCATCTGCTCCCCATTTCGGAGGCCTTTGGGAGGCAGCTGTCAAATCCATGAAATTTCACATGAGACGTGTTATAGGATCGCAGATCCTTTCTCAAGAAGAATTTTCTACGATTTTGGCAGAAATCGAAGCAGTACTCAATTCCCGTCCTTTAGTTGCTGTTTCTGAGGATCCAAGTGATTTTTCAGTCCTCACTCCTGGTCATTTTCTCATTGGTTCAGAATTAATGAGTGTTCCTGAACCTGATATAACAAGCCAGAAAATTCCCATTCGTGATCGATGAAAATTAGTGATGCAGATTTCCCAATCGTTCTGGAAATCGTGGTCGAAGGACTACCTTACACAGTTGCAAGTGCGCAACAAGTTGAAAATTCCAATGCAAAATTTGTGTGTCAACGATTTAGTGCTAATCAAAGATGACAATTTGCCACCACTTAGGTGGAAAATGGCAAGAGTGATTAATATTTATAAAGGTTCTGATGATAAAGTGAGAGCAGTAAACTTAAAAACTGCATCAGGTGAACTGAAAAGACCAATTCATAAGCTGATAAAGCTTCCTGTTAATGAAAATTGATTTATTTGTTTTATTATTTTTTAAGTTTTAATTTTCAACTAATAAGTAAGAATTTGTGTAGTATTGATTGTATTTTAATGTGTTCAAATTTGCATATTGTGTTAATATTTTAATTGTGATTATATTTGTTTTGATGACATGGTCATGGGGCCCCATTGTCTTACAACGTTATATGGAAAGATGCCAAGAGATGGCACTTTTGTTCATTATTATTATTTTTTTTTTTTTACCTGTACATATCTAGTCTTCGATCGCCGAAGCTAGTGGCTGCGTTGTAAATAAAATGGTGTGCATTTATCAAATTGAAAATGTGTTCTTATTTTAGTTGTGTTGATTAATTACTACTTCCATCCCCCTAGCATAACGATGATGATCATACAGTTACCCTCATTTATTGAAATTTTAAGTTACATAATTTCAATTTTTGACTCATTCTTTCCTTTATATAACACACATTATGTAGATACAAGCTTGCGTAGGAATATTTTATGTACACAAGGTACGTTAGGTTTTTAAAAATCTGTATGAGTATTTATTTTTGTTTTCTTTAGCTTGTTTTTGATTTTTTCAATAAATAAATAAATAAATAAAACATAACTACTATGTCAGCAAAACAAAGTATGTGTGATTCTTTAAATTTTACTAACATGGGATACTCATGAAGTGCTACATGCTGATTGTAATGAAATTTTGAATGTAAGTAAAGGGTACCAAGTTACGCACATCTACCAAATTTTATCTGCAATCGTTACTTTGGGGAAGAGATATTGAGGTTCAAAACCGCTATACTAAAGCACATTTGAAGGAGAACTATATAAATTAGTTATTATTATGATATAACATGTTACAATTGCGCAAACCAACAATCGCGGCAACCCCGGTGTTTCTGCGATAGCTGTTCCAATTTAAAATATATGCAGTTCACATTTTTCATTTAAAACAGAAAATAGATAAATAATATTATTAGAATGGATATAAGAAATAATATCTTTTGGATTTTTTTTTAACTGATGCAATTTAGTTAACTTTATATCCATAATTTCATCATCAAAAATAGTCAGCAAATAATCCATTGGACTCTTTAAAGGCTATCCTTGCTTATTCATCCATTGTCTGCCATCTTTTTTTTTTCTTTTTATTATTATTATTATTATTATTATTATTATTAAACTTTTATTATTAAATATAAATAAATTAGCCAATTAAATTAAATAATGTGTTTATAATAAGTAAATATGGATGAAAATTAGTTTGGAAATAACAAACAAAACAAATGTGTTTTGCTTTAAAAGACAAGATGGTGGACTGTGGGCGAATACACAAGATTTAAATGCTGTTCTTTCACACTGGGTCTAGATGGGTAACAATGTTCCTGGATCTTTTTTCCATGTTCCATCTTTCCCAATGAAAATTTTCACATTGCTATCAATTTCTTCTGCTGTAATTTTTTAATCATCTTCTTGTTCAGAATTTATATCATGTTCACTTTCTGAAACGTGATCATTTTCTGACCCCCCCCCCTCCTCCCCCCAAATCATCTATTTCACTATCAGTTTATACTGAAGTGAGAAGATCACGCAGGCTCTGTTTTTCTTGTTCGAAAGTGGGTGTCGTTCTTACTCTTCAGTGTTATTGAAATAAAACATTCATACATGCACAGGATTATTTGCTTCCAATGAGTATCTTTCTTCCTTCCTAGCAAACAAAGAAACAGCATTCCTTCACCCATCCCTTGACCATGACAGGTACAAGACAGGTCAGAAGCATCTTCAAAATATTTCTCCTTTTTTATAAAGAAAAATTGTGACTGGAGTGAGATCTACCTTAGAGTGTGTGCTTATGTGTTAATGAAGTTTGTATTCATCTGTAGTTTCAGTTCCTTTTATATTCAGTCTTGAAACTTTTGGCCTGGAAAGTCATAGCAGTACTTCTACATTATTTCATCTTGACAATTTTTGTCTCTCACTTTTGACCTTGTATTTTCCCTTAATGTTTAACTGATTTTATTGTTTCTTCCCTCATATTATTTCAGTACAAAAAATTTTTACTTAAAAAAAACTTTTAGTTTTTGTTTGTTAGTTGGTAAATAGTAATACACTAAAGCCTACAAAATATAATCGCAAGGGCCAGTAAATAATTCCATTTTAGACAATTTTCCATCTAAGCAGATATAATCCATAAGTGTTCGTAAGGAGAAGGCTATTTCCCCTCTCTAGATTTTTAAATTTAATTAACTAAATTTACTTTGCCTCTGATGATTTTAAAAAAAAACAGTATTTTTTTCTTTTTGTCAAATGATATAAAATTATTAAACACTAAGAGAGCTAAAAACTTTTCATCAAGGTGCTTCTGCTCTCCTGAAACACCTTCATAAAAGACAATTTTTATTTACGTTTCTCTTTTACATTTCTGTGTTTTAAATTTATCTTAAATTTGGGATTCAGGGTGGCTCTCCCCCCCCCCCCCATGTGATGAAAAAAAAATGATAGAACTGTTTCAATCTTCCATTTTAAAAATGTTCGTAGAAACTTATTTTTGAATTTTTAATATTTCTTAATTGTTAAATTTATTTATTGCCCTTTACTTTAATATGTTTAAGAATTGTCTTGCATGAAAGTTCTTATAAAATTCTTCTTAAATTTTTCCTACATGTTAACTGATTTTGTTCTTGTTGCTTTATTTTCTTTAAAATACATATTTAATTTTAAATAACATGAATATTATCATTATAATAAAACCCCATGTCTCTCCGATGGTGTTCAGTATGGACTGACCAAGCAATAAAATTGCCTAAGAGTTGGATATTTTAGGCTAATTTCAGAGATTTAAGTGTTTGAATAAAGCTGCATATAAATTACCTGTTTAGACGCATCGGGAAACAACAAAAACATCTTGAGAGATGAGCTATATTGAAATATGTATATATTTCGAGATATCTTCAGTTGAAATTTGGCTAATTCCACGTTCAGTGATGTAAACAGAAGTGATTTATTTCATTTAAAATAATGACCATGGACGAAAAAATTGTGCTTATTCACACAAAGCAATCAACTGCCTGAACACCCCATACTCTATAAATCAATCAGATAAAAAAAAAAAAAAAAACAGGCAATGAAGTTTTTTTCTGTATTTTTCTGTTAGAAATTGTCAACAGTTTCTTTTTCAGGATATTTTTTGTGAACTCTGATCAAAGCTGTTTATAACTTAAATAGGTGGCTTTGACTCTGGTCTACTTTTAGAATTTCAGATAAGGGATAAATTCATTTCATTGGGGTTTTTTTCTTCCATTTTTGGAAAGAGTTTTTGCAGGGAACAAATGTCTTTATTCTTTGTGTTTCACGGTTTATATTGGATTATTTCAAATGTGTATAAAAGAGGTAGTAGTATTTTCATAGAGAAAAGGGACTGTTAGTTGACTATGGAGAAAATCATTAAATTTGTGTGTATTTATTATGATATTTATTATGATTTTAAAATAAGATGATTATTAATTTTAAGTTAAAGGGGTTTATTTGTTTATTTTTCTTTTGGCTAGCAAAGAACTGGGCTTTGCCCGTCCATCCAATTGTTTTATTAAGGTTAAACCTGTCTATAACAAAAACCTGTATAAAACTAAATATAATTATCATAAAGCCTTGCTTTAATCATCTATCCAAAGTTTATTTTCATATGAAACTACGACCCAATTATACATTGCCAAAGGCAATGGGGCCAAACTAGTTTGTCAAATAATTGAAATAATAAAGATTCTACTACATATTTGTTAATCCCGCCCCCTCCTCCTCTTGTAAGTTCTGAACTAATGCTAGCATGTAATTTATCTATTATTAGTTTATGTTATCAAAAGTTTCATATAACTAATTTTATTATTGTTATTATCATCATCATTTGTATTAGTAGTAGTGTAATTTTTTTTTTTAGAAATAAATTTGAAATGAAAATACTTGTGATTATTCTTAAGACTTAATGCTCGAGGGAGGCCACCCGTCTTGGCGAACTATGCCATTGAGCGTTGCAGCCTCCCCTGGCTATTCATAAGACTGACTTTATTTCTATTATATATACTGTAGATTTTGATTAATTAAGACACCAATTCTGCTCAATTTGTCTCAATAACGTGGCTGGCCCAATTATCAGAAGTGAAGCTAATGATATTTTTTATTATATTCTTGACAATTTGTCCCAATTAAACAGTAAGTTTCACATAATGTTTCAGTAAGGTTTTTTTAATCATTTATGTTTATTTTTAAATTATATGTCATCTTTAATTTTCCACTGTTCCAGGTATTTTTCCTGATAATTTTCTAAACCAATTGATTTATATATTTTTGATAACACTGTGTGCTTAATAAAATAATGATATTTCATTAATAGGCAGCATGTTCAGGAAAACTTGGATCTTATACGTCTTCACAGAGAGTTAAAACAAAAGAATACAAACTATAATGCTTTGCAGACTCAGTGTAATGATATGGAAGAGGTATTCATTGTTATGTTGTTAAAATTAGATAATATTGATTAAATGCATAACAGATAGTTTTTAAATAAAAATATGCTACATTATTATGTTAATAATTTAATACAAAATTAAATAATTTAAATTTCTAAAATGCAACTGCAAGATTTCTTCGAGAAATATTTTTAAAAAATGTATTTACTTTTTGTTTTATTTAATTTTAAAGCAACTGTCACCGTACTCAGTAAAATATCAATACAGAAAATAAGAGATAAAGAAATGGATAAACAAATTGAGTCTTGTTTTTATTAATGTTCATCAAGTGCCTCAAATATCAGTTTAATAGATGTAGTCTATTACAATTTGATGATTTTTAATCTAATTAATAAAGCTTTTTCATGTTAGTATTTTAAATTCCTTGCATATGTATTCTTATATACTAAAGTCTATTCAAAATAAAGAGAAACTGAAAATAAATAAACGAACATGTGAATTTGCTGCTTTTGCAGTGTCTTTACAGCCAGTGCCAGCCAAGCAGATAATCATTCCTATGCTATATAAAAATTTATTTTGTTCTCTCTCACTTAGATCATTATCGGTATTTGTTTTTATAAGGGTTGCCCAAATGAAAGTGGGCATTACTGTAATAACTCCGCCATTTGAAAAGAAAGATGAATGCGTTGCTCCTATAGAGGGTGCAGAGTGCTGGGAATGCATGCAATATTGTCAGATCCTGCCAGATGCATATGTGATAGCATGGGAGCAGGTTAAAAGGCATCGTTTACATCATGGATGCCTTCAAATAGTATCAATGCACGGTCATACAATTTTTAACAACGGAAAATGTGAGTGCTAGTGAAATCTATCATCGAATGCAAAATGTGTATGGCATGGAGTGTATGTCACGCAGATCGATATTCTGATGGTGTAGGGATTTTCGTAGTGGAAGAAACAGTACATCCCCTTTACAGCCCAGACCTCTCGCCATGTGACTACCACATGTTTGGTCCACTCATTAAAGCTCTGAAGGGACAGTGATTTGCTGACAGTAATGAGGTCCAAGCTGCCGTTGAAAATTGGTCCCACAACCAACCCCGGAGCTTCTTCACCCTGGGTATCCATTGTCTCGTTTACCGCTGGGACACTTGTTTCAACCTACAAAGTGACTGTCTAGCCTATCTGTTACGTCTGTATTACTTCTTTCTTTTGTATGCTAATCAATACTATTAATGTCGGTAAACGTCTGTGTGTCTGTACCCGCAAAGGCTTTGTGAGTAGGCGATGCACGGAGGGCGCTCGAGCACCGAAAAATTCACAAAAAAGGCACGGAGCTCAAGTTTGGCCGGGTCGGGAGTCCGACCCGGACCCGGGGAGTTATTAATTAACAAAACTGTTTTAATTACTGACCAAAATCGAACTTGAAAAAGAATTGAAAACTGCAAAAATTTCGCCTGCGAAAAGGGTTGCCAGTCTCTCATGTCTGGGAGAATGCAGGGCCACCGCGGAGCAAATTAAGCCACAAACCGCAGTACGGGTTTTTAAACCGACCCGTATCTCTGGAAGTCGGGGGTCCAGAAATTCAGAAGCGGTACGGACGGAAGCGTGACACCTTCCGGTTTCATAAATTCGAAAAATCATTTCCGTACGACAATTAGAACCGAAAAAATCCTTTAAAAATCGATCGATAAAATATAAAATTCTTTTCCTTTCGAGACACGGCTGCAAAATGATTTTACTCTCCGGCGCCGCAGGTGTTCGGGAGGATTTTCATGTGACGGGCCTGTATTCATCGCTCCAGTGCGCTTTCGAAAAACAATGATGGAATTAATCTCTGGACCCCCAAATCGGCCATCACACGTAAAAAAAATTCCTGATTTCAACAAAAAAAAGATTGTACGATTCAGCCCGTAAAAACGGAATATATCAATTAAAAACCAGTTAATGAAGCAATTTATTTCTAATCATTTGTAACCTATGCAGAAAAACGACACGTGACCGGATATTTTCATACAAGGAAATATTTCAAAAGGAAAACCTACTCTTTCTTCTGAGCCGGGTATAAAATTTTTTTAAATATTGCTTTTACCGATTTGAAAATCATGCATCGTAGAGTTTTTTTGCATGAGGATTAAGAATATGTTTTTTTTTTAAGCTAGGATGATTAGTTTACGAGAAACGATTTTTAATTTTTAATTAATTCCATCGCTTTCCTACAGTCTTTTAAACAAGCATTTTTAATGCCAGACATAAAGGCAACACTATCCCCAGATTTTCAGCTAAGATGTCTAAACGGCATTACTCGTAATTAGTTTTTTCTATTAGAGTGCCAACCAGGTAAAAAAATTTCGATTTCGGACCATAAGTTTTGATTTTAGCAAAATCCCGATTTTTGTATAGAAAAAAAAAAAAAAAACTAAGGAATTATCAATTTCTTTTCAAAATATCTCCTGTTGTATGGGTCCCATTGCGATGCAGTTTGGCTCATTCGACTCGATATCGATAGTGCTTACATATTTTAGTTCCAAGTTTCACCACCAGGGGCGCTTCCGGAAATCGGGTTCTACGGGCTTGACTCTCGGGGTTTGGCTCTTTCGACCGGACATGGATAGCTTTACAGATTTCGGTCATGTTCGTATAGAACACATTGCGCCCCCTGGTGGTGGTAGGTGTAATTAAAGGATTTTTCAGCCAACTTGGGTTCTATGGGTCACATCACGACGCGGTTTGGCTCAATCGACTCGACATCGATAGAGGATACTAGAGCTTATCAGTTTTAGTTCGTTTTTCATCACCAGGGGGGCGTTTTCTTATCTCTGTTCCTATGGCTTGGATCACGACTGGATATGGCTCATTCGACTCAACGTCGATAGAGGATACTACAGCTTATCGATTTTTGCTCCGAGTCTCACCACCAGGGGGCGCTTTCCTATCTCTGTTTCTATGGGAAGGATCACGACGGGGAATGGCTCATTCGACTTGACATCGATAGAGCTTACCGATTTTAGTTCGTTTTTTCACCACCAGGAGGCGCTTTCCTATCTCCGGTTCTACGGGCATAAAAACGACGGGGTATGGCTCATTCGACTCAACATCGAAAGCCTTAACGATTTCAGTTATGATTGTATAAACGGATTGCGCCACCTGCTGGCGGAAGGTGGAGCTAACGTATACTGCAGTGCGTGTGCAGCACGACTGCTGTACGGTGCCGCAGGCAGCGGGGACCAGAGCCAGAGGTTCGTTCAGTTAGAGGTTTATACTATTCGATATGCAATTTAAGGGATTATCCGGTGCGTGCGTAGCACGACCGGTATACGGTGCCGAAGGCAGCGGGGACCAGGGTCGGAGGTTCATTCAGTTAGAGGTTTATACTTTTCGATGTGCAAATTAAGGGATTATCCAGTGCCAAAGGCAGCAGGGACCAGGGTCGGAGGTTTGTTTAGTTAGAGGTTTGTACTATTCAATGTGCAAATTAAGGGATCATCCGGTGCGTGCGTAGCACGACCGGTATACGGTGCCGAAGGCAGCGTGGACCCGGGTCGGAGGTTCGTCCGGTTCGAGGTTTTACAAGATTCGAGGCACCGATGTAAATTAGAGGTCCGCTAGCGGGCGAAGCCAGCTAGTTTATATTAATACCATTAAACCAGTTCTCAAACCGACTGTAGTGCCACTTTCATTTGGGCGACCCATATATTATTAAAATGTATTTTTAAAAAAGTGTGATCTTGAACTTTTTTTTTCTAGGTAGATTTTCTTAGGAAAAGAAATGTTTGTTTATTTATTTGAGAAAAGTTCTGAAATCGGTTTTGCACTAATTGACTTATTTTAGCACAAATTTAATTTCATTGTTCTTTTTTTCTTTTTTCCCATTTGCACTTGAATTTAAACATTAGCCTCCATGTTAAGGTTTACATAATTCCTGTTTGTATAATTATATAAACCATGTATATATAATTTTCTTTTGACTGTAAACCCCTTGATATTTATAGGTCAGTCAACTACTCTTTGCATCAAATACAAGTTTCGTTATTTCTTTCTTTGAAAATGTGTAAATAATTAATTCAAAATTTTATTTAACATGTTTACTAGATTGATAAATGAAGTTTTAGATATGCTAACTCGACTAATTACCGACAATTTTTTTGAAAATCATTATCAAATATCATTGGATGATTCTGCATTGATAGATACCTCGAGCGCCGTCAACTCCCCCGCTGACCACCCGAAAACTAAAGTTTATGTGTAACAGAAAAATGTATTCTTCTCAAAAGTATGTTACCTAAGAGAATTGCTATAGTTTTCCTGCAAGGTTTAAATAAACTCCTACTAACCCTAATTTTTTCATAATTTTAGTTTAAGTAGATTCAGAAATAGAGGGAAGGGGGGGACATATTTTTGCAGTGCATTTTCCATGATATCTCTGAAAATATAGTACCTAAAATTAAATGTTAAGGTAGATCAAGTGAAAATGGAACACTCATGTGTATTTCATCTTGTGACTTTTGTTCTGTTTCCATTTGATACAACCTAATACAGGCATGATTTAAGAAATAAAGAGACTTATTTTATTTAATTTTTATTTATTTATTTTAAGAGCACTAAGTGTCTCTCAAACACTGTAAAATAAATACAGATAATTTACCTTTTCCACAATTTATTAAAACTTTCTATTGGCTGACAGTTATTTAATAAATATAATAAAAGAAACTGTAACCTTGCATAACTCTACTAGCTCTAATTTTAAACCCATTCCCTGCTGATAATTTAAAAATGCACCATTTTCTTAAGTAATTTTTTTCTGTTATGAAAATAAATGTTTGGTTCAATAAACATATTTTGTTCTGTTGCCATTTTGTTTTATATTTAAACACAAAATGTGAAATTATAGTTTGAAACATTTCTTAAATAATTAAAATTTGAATTTCTATGAATTTTTATAAAATATAAGTATGAAGTAAAAATTTGAATAAAAAGTTATTGCAGCAGAAAATGGGTTAATAACTATATTTGTATTTTAGCTTTTAAATGTATATATTTGTTATTATTAGATTTTGTTGGAAATTTTAATAATTTTATATTTTAGAAAATGAAAATGTTAAAACTGAAACATGACCATTTAATTAAAGAAATGGATGATTTATCAGCTCGGTTCAAATCAGAACAAAAAAAGAATCTAGAACTTTTCACAGAGTTCCAGAAAGCTCAGGCATCTCTTTCTACTGTGTCTGAGGTAAGTATCTGTTAGCAGACAAAAGCTATTTAGTTTGAAGTCAGATGAATCAGCAACTATCTTTTCATTTTAGTGAATTGATTTTCTTATTTTGTGAATTGTATATTTGAATTGCTTCTGAGGCCCGTCGACTCTCTTTACAGCCCTATTTATTAGGGGCTCGCCCTCTTGCTAAAATATTAAATTCATTCATAAAATTGAATAATTATGATTCTTTATTTTATTTATTTATTTTTTTTTTTTCAGAAATGAGGTAATTTCAGAAATGTTTTATTTCATGCATACCAAAAATTTTTAAATAAAATCTAAAGGGTCCAGTCTCTTTATGTTCAAAAATAAAGATCAATGACTATGTCATATTGATATAATCACATTAAAACATTTTAGTTTCGTGGATAAAATTCATCATTTTAGAATGATTATATTTTTACCACCAAAATCATTCCATTCTTTCAAAATTAGGATATCATTTAACGTAACTATTTTAAAATATTTGAACTTTATGAAATCACGCTATGAGTTCAAATAAAATAAAGCTATTGCAATTTTTCAGTTAAATATGACACCATTTTCACTGATTGGTGAACTATTGATTAAGCAAATTGAATTTTATTTTATAGAGAGGACAGACAGAAAAGTATTTTTAGAATTGTGATAATAAAATTACTGGAGCTGAAAATTATACATAAGTAGATCTTCTTTCTTCAGATAGTGTTTTACCCTCACTGAGTTAACTACTCTCTGTTATTCAGCACCTAATCATGAGAGCTACTAATCTTGAAATTAGTGTGAAGTTGGAATAATGTTTCAGAAACTAAAAAGAATAGAAATTTAAGACCAGTCTTTCTAAGCTTCCTTATTGACATGCTAGTAAAGGCTAAGTTCCGAACAGGCTAAGTTAGCATGTAATTTTATTGATTAGACTTTGATTAGTACTAGAAACTAAGTACTAAGTACTTAGTACTAGAACTTACTGTTCTATTTCACTGTCTTTTTAACTATTCTTATAGTTTTAAAATAATAATAATAAACTTTACTTACTTCCTGCTACTTTTATTTTCTGTGATAAATATTAATTAGATGTTTTAATGAAATTAGCAAATATTTTCTAGCTTCAAGGAAGAATTGCTGTGTTGCAAAAAGAAAATGCCTTTTACAGAGAAACTAATGAAAAGTTTATTCAAAAGTGAGTAATGTATCTTTTCACATGCCATTTTAAAAAGTACACTCCTTGAGTAGAAAAAAAGTCCTTCCAGCCTGAACCGGAAGGAAAAGGTAGCTTTCCTATTTGTTCATTCTAAAATTTTAGCTAATGTTACTCAAAACAGCAAGCTAAAATTCTAAGAACCCGATTACACAAGATTCATTAATACTGAATTTGAATAAGAAATTTGCCAAATTACTCAACTATAGCCAAATTGGCTTCATTTATGAAGACTTATTTTGGTCGCCAAATTTGTCGATATTCTGCCAAGTGTTGCCAAATTTGGCGAGAATTTGGTGCTAACGAATATGAATATATAGTTTTATGCGTATGATTGGGAAAATGATTACAACAATGAAAGATAATAATTTGCGAGAAGTCGCGTTTACTAAAACTCATAAATTATTTGTTGGTTTTTTGTAATGTGCTGTCCAGTTTCAAAATGTCAGCCACCATAGAATTTCAAACTGCTCTATTTCATCCAATTTTTAAGATAGAGGTAAAACAAAAAATGCTCCGGAATCCTTGTATCAAGGCCTAACACATAAGCAAAAAATAAATTTATTTTTTAACTTTTTGTATATTTATTTTAGTTTTAAATCTTTAAGTGGCTGCCATTTTGAAACAAGATGGCGGGCCAAGCTGGCCAACGAACTCGGTCGAGACATTGGTGAGCTTAATACACACAATTAGTTTCATCCAAATTGATTTATAAATACGAGTGTTATCGTATGATATAAATCAGATATATATATATATATATGTATATATGAATCAACATTTGACCTGAGGGTGGTTTTAGGGTCTGGGGGTCATGGTCGGCGAAAATATACCAAAATTTTCTGGAATTGCTTTCCTCCGAACAGCTGCAAAATAGATATAGATAGCTTTATACTTTTGATAGATACTTTTGATAGATATCAAAATAGATAGCTTTATACTTTTTTGTATTGAAAGCTACCTAACAGTAATATGAAAATGCTGATGTTTCAATATGTTTCTGAGTGTGTATTTTATTTTCATATTAAATATTATAAGTTAAATCTTTTTTAGTTTTATTTTTCTCTCTATGTTTTTGTCAAAATGTTCTTCTATTTCCGGAATAAATTTACCACAGTGATAGATTTCTAATCTGTATAAAATCTTTTATAGTTAGCAGAATAATAATTTTTTTTTCTCTTGTTTTTTGTTTATTCAAATTTTTATTTAAACTTAAATTGAACATTTTGAATTAAAACACATGCATTTTTAAGGTAGTTTTTCTTTAAATCTGTAAATTTTCAGAAAATTTATTGAAGAAAACATCTGATTAAATATGACGTAATCTCAGTTGGTATCTTATTTAAATTGCATGTTAAATTATTATAAATAGACTCGGATACTCTATTAGTGAAATTCATATAGAGTGTCCTGTCCACTGTTATTGCTGTACAATAGCTATTTTCTAAATTGTTAATTACAAATGCATTTTCCAATCACAAAGAAGATTAAAATGAGGTAGATGTGAGAGGAAAAAAAGCTGCACCTTTGATTTTTTTTAATGCTGTTTTTTTTAATTTAAATTGAATTTAGTCAAATTTAAACATTATTTTAATAAGTATAGTAAAATACTTATTGTAAGCCCCACCCACTTTTAAGCAATTTTAATTTTCTTTTCCATTCCCAAATTTTCCACACCCCCCCCCCCCCCCCTTACACACACAAGCTTTTCTTTCACAAGAAATTGATGGGGGGAAATTGGGGAAGAGAACTTTTTTTTAGATGGTTGTTTAAATATTTACAACAAAATTACAAATAGAGCAGAAAAAAATTAAAGAATTTTAAAGATTCTAAATTTTATGAGATGTGTGTGGGGGAGTAGGAGAGGGGGTGGTCTTCATGAGATGAGAGTGAGGGAACAGAGAGTTTGGGAGGAGGGTGTAATTTAGGTGGTATTTAATTTATTTATTGTTACTATAGAGTATTAAATTAGGTCAGAAAAGAAAATTAAAAGTAAAGTGTTATAAAGGTTAAACTATGCATTTTAGATACCAGAGCGGGGAGAAAGAAGGGGAAGCAGTAATTTCGCAAGAGATTTAGATGATTAGTTATTTATTGTTACAATAAAATAAGAAATAAAAAAGAAGAATTTGAAATTTTTTGTTTAAAGATTTTAAATTTTGTGAGATAGTGATTTTGTGAAAAGGTAAAGATTTACCTTTTTTACTTCTAAATTAATGATGAAAAGAGGTTTTTAAACAATTTTTTTTTTAAAATCTTGATTATAAGCCCTCCTCCCAAATTTAATTGTTTTTGGTTCTGAAAAAGGGGGGCTTACAATAAGGATTTTATGGTATATATTTCTTCAATATATGAACCCAAAACTGAAAAAAATTCTGATTAAATAAAATTATTTTTTGTATTTTTGAAAAATTTAATAATTTGTGTTTAAACCTGTCCCATGTATCTTTGAACAATCTAGGGGTGCCTTTGAATACATTAAAAAACATGTACTTTACTGAAAAATATACATTTGAAGATACACAAGGTAATGAGTATAAATTAAAAAGACAAAATAAAGTATTTATAGATGGCTAAAGTTGTTTAATATGTAATTTAACAAAATTTATAATCATTAAAATTATTGTCAAAGTACATTGTGGAAACAGCATATAGTTATATTTGGTTGTGATAGTTTTCTTCCAATATCTTTAAAATATACCACACTGATATCGGATGTGTTTGGGTAAACAAAAATAAACTTGTAACAATTTTTGGTACTTTTATGTTAGGTGCAGATGATAAATCACCAAATATTCTTTCCATTGCTATCATTTATTTCATTTAATATATAAACCTTTCACCCATTTAATTTAAAATACATGCCTTTCACCCATTTCATTAAAAAAAATAAAATAATACCACAAGCCAAAACATTTTGTTTTTACATTAAATCATTGTTTCTAATTTACACACACGTAAAATAGGAGTTGCTAATGATGAGGCAAGAAAAAATACTGTTGGTGAGATTTGTACCTGGCTAAAGTAAAACTTTTGTACAAAGGAATCTAGCAGTGAATTCTTCTTTATCTTGTCATTCAATCTGACCCTCAAAGTAAACCAATGTTTTTTTGTTTTTTTTTTGTTTTCCTGTATGTAATTGAATTAATATGAAATCATTAATGATCAGATGTTCTAGTGAAAAAGATTTTCTTCCTTTTTGATTTTCCATGTCACTAATTGCTAAATCATCAATGTCAGATTCATCATGTAAAGAAAATGTGTAATAATCATCAATGCACAGGTGAAATTTTCTGTCTTTTGGTTGTCTGCTTTTAAGAAAGTGATAGACACTTTGTTTTCTTGTTGAAATGTTTCTTGATTTCCAGTTCATTAATATTTTTTTCAGGGATTAATGTTAATATTCTGGATGTCCTTTCTTGTGCCCACCCCAATTATTTGCTCAAGCTTTTGCTTTTGGGTAGGGACATGTTAGAAACTCATATTTCTCCATGAAATTTGGATAGTGACTATAGTGACACATTTTTTAATCACAAGCAAATGGAAGGCTATTAGGTAGAGATTTTATTTGACAAATACAGATGTGAGATCATTTAAAGTATGTTGCTTTATAGACACATCAAATTTAACTGATTTAAAATTCAGCATTATGTATTATTATACATGACATCTCTATTGCAAATTTGCACTCAGATTTGAGAGCAATTGGCGTAGTTACATATTCAGTACCCTGGAGCAAATGTAACAGGTGTGCCTCTGGGAAAAGTTCTGAAAAAATTTGTTTTGAAACAAAAATCATATATTTGCTTATTTCAGTTTAAAATCTTTATTTATTTATTTAAAATTCAAAGCATTTTAACTTAATAATAAGATATTCAATTCAACACATACAAATAAAATAATGCAAGAACAAAAAATTATGTGTCAAGCATAGATTATGTAACACTTCCAAAATAATTTTACGAATCTTTACCATTTAATAAGGTGAAAGATGATATCTAAGTACACAAGGGATGACCACCCCAGGAACCCAGCTTTTGTTTTAGAGTATAAGTGCAATCCTGGGACGAAAATCTATGTAAACAATTTGGAAAATGCATAACATATTTTAAAACCCAATTTCAGGAATTACCTGAATATTTGAAAAAATATCCGAATTCTTTTGTGCAGCCCTGTGTATGATCCATAGATTTGTTTATGTTCTACATTGAATGCTAAATTTTAGTCAGTTAGGAAACTCTTAGCACAGTTTAAAATTCCCCTTCTGGAATTTCTGTCAATAAACAGAAATGTACTCGAGAACTTTTGTGCTACCCTGTATATGATCTATAGAATTTATACACACCAAGTAATAGATAAAAAATGAGTTAGAGTTAAATTTTAAAAAGTGTTCACAGCACCTGAAAACACACTTCCAGCAATTATTGTTAACAGACAGTACCGAATTATTTTGTGTGTCCCTGTAAATGAATGGTGAATGCTATATGCACAATATTCTAGCCTCTTGTAATGCACCTTAGTGATATATATCAATTTCAATATGTTTGAAATAGTGAAACATTATTGAAATAAATCGTAAATGATTTTCTGCATAGACCGTAACTGAATTCTTTTGAGTGTCCCTGTAAAGGAACTATAAGTGCTATACACACCATATTCTATAGTAAGCCTCTTGTAATGCACCTCAGTGATGTACATCAATTTCAATACATTTGAAATTGTGTGACATTATTAAAATAAACCGCAAATAATTTTTCTCCATAGACCGTAATGAAATGGAATTCTTTTGAGTGTCCTTGTAAAAAACTATAAGTGGTACACACTTCATTTTCATTACCGAACATGCCATAGTAAACCTCAAATCTGTGCTTTGTATTTCATTATACCAATAAACAGGATTGGAGAATTGCATCATTTTACTCGCCACTGGCGAGTGGATTTTCTGACAAGGCGAGTGAATCTTTAAGAAGTCTTTAAAAAACTGTAGGCTAAAGAAGATAGGTTTTTTACTTGTTAGCTATATTTTGCAATACTCCAAATTACCGCAATGTAAATATGGTACAAAATTTCATCCTATACTAAACTTTCCTCTGTTATATATATTTCTTAATTTTACTGAAATTTTTTTATGAAAATGTATTGTAGTAGTAATGGATTTTTTCAACTATTTGTTGCTTCTTGCTGGCTGGTAAAATAAATCCTTGGCTGGTAAAATTTTCTGAAAATTCCCCACCCCTGCCAATAAAGAATGGTTCCGTACCCAACCACATAGGTTGTTCGCTCAGTGTATTTACAATCTAATGAACCACTAGGACATTTGTTTCAACCTTTATGGCAACTATGTTTGACTATTATGTTCCATATGTATCACTCTTTATTCTGTATACATAAAACACTGATATCATTAAACCATTTGTCAAATCGACAGCGGTCTCATTTTCATTTGGGCGACCCTTATACTTTCAAAATAAAAAACAATGCATTCTAAATTTAATTTGCCAACCCTGTGCCTTGGCCTCCCATGTGGCATATGTTTATACTTAGCTTTGACTGTGTATTTTATACACTGCATTGATAAAATGTATGCATTTTTAGTTTCCACACTGAAAAACCTTCAAAAGATTCGTTTTCTTGTTTTTTCATTTGTAAAATGGTTAGTAACTTTCTCCTGATCAAGTTGAAAAACTATTCCTTTCAATCGATATGATGGCCAAAGAACTAAAATGATATTGTGACATATCGCTCCATAAATAAGCTGTGAAAAATTTCATTCTGCTGTGGCTGTTCTCAACAGCAAAGATAAAAAAAAAAAAAAATCAAGCATGCTGAAATGATAGTAGAAAAGTTATTTGGGGCTGTGGTGTTGTGTGAATTAAAATTAAAACTTCAGAAATAGAAATAATTACTTTTAATTGAGTATAAAAAGTATTTTAAAATTTTGAAATTGAAAATAGGATGAAATATGAATATATAAGCTGATTATAAAATTTATGATCCATCCATAATATCTGGTTAAGGATAATTTTAAAAAAATTACACAAATACTTTTATAAATCTTTACTTCACCCTTTCTAATTTTGCATCTGCAGCAGTTTGCTTGAGCTGATCCACAATAGTTATGCCCTGTTAATAAATGTTCAAGATTACAGGATTTTCTATTAATTATAACAAAAGGGAAAAGAAATAATAAAATTCTTTTTTAATAAAGCTCTGAATGAAAATATGAGATTGTAATTTAAATAAACATAAATCTTTTTGATGTCTTTAGTTGTTTTTCCTCTAGATTTGCAGTATTTTCCTGTTGCTTCTTTTCAAACTTGTAGAAATTACTATTGATGTTATTAGTGTTTTTCCATCCGTTGTAATTACTAAAATTTCTACATTTTTTGCCTAATCAAATATCTTTGTACTGTATTGTTTTATACTGTCCTTATAATGTATTTATTGAATAAAAATATTAATAATTATATTTTTCCACTAATTTAAATACTGGATGATCCAAAAGTTAGGAACAACTTTAAAAATTAATAACTTGTAAATGAATAAAGGTAAATAGATGTGGTTTGCACCAAACGGATGGGAAAAACAGCCTTTTTTTTTAATGACAAAAGCAAAAAAGATTGCTTGAATAAATGCAAGTGCTTGAGCAAAAAATAATTCTTGAAACTGCCATCATTGGCAACATTGAAAGATAAATAATAATGCCAATATGTGCCTGCCATACCACAAGAAATGTTGCCTAATGCTGTGAATGGTGTTGTGCCTCGCCTCGTGTGACAGCTGTGTTGCTGAATGATGGAGAGCAGGAGAGCACATTGAACAGTTGTAAATCTACTTGTAAGTCTCTTGTCACTTTTAAGTCACCAGTTAGTCAAAAGAAAAAAAAGTCCAAGCATTTGTTTTTTGCTTTTGTCATAAAAAAATCCAACTTCTTTTACATCCATTCAGAGCAAACCCCATCATTTTATCTTTCTTCGTTTTCAAATTATTAATTTTGAAAGTTGTTCCTGACTTTTGGATCACCCAGAGAAATAAAATTATTCCTTTGCTTACACATACATATTTTCCTTAAAAAAAAAAGGGAGGAGGGGGTATCTAAATATATTATTCATTTCTCCCTCTGTAAATATTTAATTCTTTATGCAACATTGTTAAAGGCAGTAGCTTTTATAAATGATATTAGCTTAAATTTTTTAAAACAAATCTAAGATTTATTCCACTTTAAAATGCATTTCTACTTCAAGGGAACTTCTAGTATTGAATTTTAAGTATAGTTAAAGTTGATTTTTTGCAGTCTTCACAATCCGATTTATTTTTTTAGAAGGCAGTCTTTTGATTTTGAACTCTTCTACACTATCACACAACCACAGAAAAATATTTTTTTAAATCATAAATTTTAAATATTTTACGTAATGCATACTGAAAGATTTTGACTTTAATCTGATAAAGGAACCCTAAAAATCCATTATTTAGATTTAATATTATGTTGCCTTATTAATATGTATATTTTCAATTTATACACATGTATAAACATTTTTAATACTGATTTTGTTTGTTTATATCCAGCGCATTGGACATAGATAATCAAAGAGTTGCTTCTCTAGAAGATGGGAAACGACTTCAAATGGAGGAAATGTTAAAAGAAAAGATATTGAATTTGGAATCTTCTTTAGAAATTCAGAATAAAGAGAAGCATGCAATTCAAGAAGAATTATCAAAAGAAAAAGGTAGGATTATGTGAGAAAACTGTTCATTTTTAATTGTTTCATTGCTCATTTTAATGCTTACTGTATATAAATATAAATAAGTTAGAGGCCTTGAGGGCTCATAAGTTTAGGTAGCACTAGCTTCGTAAAATGGTTTGGCTATTGATTTTATAATATTATACATACTTATTTGAAATGTTGCTTAACTTTTAATTATACATATATACATGTGTGTGTGTGTGTGTGTGTGTGTGTGTGATTTTTAATGTAATGTTAAATTTTTAATTTGCAACTGAAATATGATAGCAATATTTTAAAAAGTGGTAAGATTTTTCCTAAATGCTTTAATAAAAAAACAATCTACAACAGTTTCTTATGCATTGGCTTTTTAAATTTTTTTTAAAAATCTATATTAAATTTGTAAAAATTTGATGAAACAATGATATCACTGTTAGCTTTCATCGCAATCCATGATATATTTATATTGTAGTTTCTAAAATCAAAATTAAGAAGAAATGATTTATTCTGAAAAAGTTTAGAATAATTCAGTTTATTCATTCTGAAAAAGTTTTCAGAAAGGAAAATTCATCATTTCTTTTATATTGAGCATAAGGTGTTTCTTGCTTCAAATAATTACTTAAAACTACATATAGCTCTTTCATAATGTATTTAATGTTGAATATTTTATTTATAGCGGCAAGTTTATCGATGGAAGAATCTTATGCTATGTTAAAAGAAAAGTTTGACCAAGCAGAATCTACGATAGCTGATTTAAAAGTCAAAGTAGATGTTATAAAATCGGTTTGTTTCTTTGTTATATTTTATTCAGTTTTTAAGTAATATTTATTTAAAATGTTTAGTTCAGTGGTTCCCAAATTTTGTTATGTGACCCACCTTAAAGTTTGAAAATTGCTTACGATCCACCTAATTTATAGGTATATATAGAATTTTATTGAATCTGTTTTAACAAAAAGGTGAACTTTTGTACAAAATATATATAAGAAAAAATAATAATAAGTTTTTCTAATACGAATAATCACAGTAACAATAATGTGTTGTAATAATAAAACATACCTTTCTTTACTAAACATGAAAAAATACATTCATTAATAAACAAATAATAAAAAATATATTTTAAAAATCAGTGAATTTTATAATATTGTTTTTTACCAAATATATTATCTATATCAGGCTTCAAACTTATTAATTTTAGCCTCAATTCATTCTCAATGCAAAGTTTAGTAAATCCTTGTTATTTCATGAAGTTCCTTACCTATATTTCAGATTTTTTTTTCTTCAAAGATAAAACATATATTGTATCTGTAAATATTTTTACAGCAGATAAAATTAATATTACATTTTTGAAAAACTGATCAATCATTCTGCAACCCACCAAAATATCACCTGTGACCCACTGATGGGTGTCACAACCCATAGTTTGGAAGCCACTAATCTAATTAATAAAAGCTCAGAGATGCTGTTTCCCATAATACACAGCATTTTTAAATAAATAGAAAATCTACACTAATCTCTCACAATTTTCATTCAGAGTTTCCAGTGCACTGTAACATACAGTATTTTAAAATTTTAGTATAATGTTTAGCAAAACATTATACATTACATTTAAAAATACTCCTTATTATGGGTGAAATGGCAACTCTGAAAATATATGAATTCTTCCTTTGTAGGGTTTTGTTCATCTCACGAAACCCTATTACTCTCGCGCTGTTGTCTGTCCGTCACAGAGCCATTCTCAGAAACTATGTAACTTACAGGCATGAAAATTTGTGTAGTTATAGTTAAATAGCTACTATAAAGCTCAAAGTATTAAAATTTGAAAAAATTATATTATTTTAATAAATAGAGATAAAAAACCAAAATTCTAACAGCCGTTTCCTATTAAATTTAAACATTTTTCGTTACAGCAGTTGCCAACTATTAAAAATCCACAATAAAATTATTTCTCCAATAATTAATTTTCTATTAAAAGATTTCCACGTGAAAAATAAAAATTAAATAAAAAATTTCACCCGTTGAAAGAAAGATTCATATGACGTCATAATGGTAATGAAATGGAAATTTTCAAAGATTTCTCAATAATACAAGGAGTATGAGTATGTGTATGTACAGAAAGCAGATTAATATCACGTCATTAGAGAATTAAAAAGAAAATTAATCTGACATCATATTGGAAGTTTAATGGATTTTTCAAATGTTTGAGAATAATACAAAGCGTGTATCAATATGAGTAATAGAGAATAGTAAATATGAGTTTGAAGAACGTATTGAATCATGATAAAACTCAATTTTGGAAATATTCGCATATTTTAGCATTTTGAAGGTGTACAACATGTTTAATTTTGAAATAATTTTTTTTTTAAATATCGCATTTAGTCCACATGACAGATATTACTATGACAGAGTATAATAGCGCGCTTTGCCTGCTATCAGGCCTGTTTAGATATTCGAAAAAACTGAGTTTGTTCTAAAGAATACATATGTTTTTAATTATCAGGGAGGAAATGTTTTCTTTAATTAATGCATTTATTTTTCTTTTAATGTTACGTGAACGGCATCACGGGTAACAGATAGTAAAATATAAAATAACTATCCGTAATCTGTGGGCATGGTTAGCTCCAAACATGGGCGTTTGCTAGCAACAGTTTAAAATATAGTTTAAAATCAATGTAGATACTTTTAAAGAACTGTCACAAAAAGTCTCACTTTCTAAAATATGCAATTTGGCAGTAGGACTTGGATTACGGAGGATTACACACTTGGTTTAAATATCTATTTTATATAAACTATTTTTTTTAAATATCGCATTTAGTCCACATGACAGATATTATTATGACAGAGTATAATAGCAGACCGGGCAAAAGAAAAATAGACAGGTAAATTTTTACTTTATAATAAACATGACTTTTTTATTGCTAAATGAAATTTAATTGGATTTATTAAAGAAAGGATAAAGTGTTTTGAAAGGAATATTAAACGAAACCCTTTGTGCGATCTTCAATCACACTTACCCACTTTTTTTTTTTTTTTCTAGCATAATATAGAAGTTCATGATTTAGAAGAAGCTGTATCGCTTTTGAAGCTAAAAAAAGAAAATAAATTGAATTTAGCAGCTGAAGTTCCCGAGGTACCAAAAACTTCCAAAGTTGCAGAACAAGTAAAAGAAATTAGTTCTGAAATAATACCTGAATCGTCTTCTGCAGTTACACTAGAAGAGTTAGAAGAGTTAAAATCACAGCTGATAAAGGTAAATATAACTATTGAATAAATCATTCAAAGAAAAATCCATCCATTTAGTATATATACATATTTAATCTTGGATGTTTTTAATAAAAAAATTTTAACCTTCTGACCACCAGACAAAGCAATATTTGTTCGTTTTAATTCATGAACACAGTAATTAAGATCAGGGTTGTTATTTTTAAATCATTTTATTTAAAACAATATATAAAAAATATTTAATAATTCTTTGTGAAGCTGACAGAGGTAGATGCCAAAAAGTTCGAGTTGCCATCATATATCGGGTGGAATTTCATGGTGGACACAATAGAATCTTATATGGGCAATTGATCACTATGTTTAAAAGTTTGTGAAGATAATTGTCAGAATATAATTGTACTATAATTTTGCAATAAAAATCACAGTTGTTCAGTTAAAAATAAAATTTTGGAATTATCTCTAGAGACTCAAACCCATTACAGTTGCATGTGACAAGTCTCAGAGAAATAATTGTACCATCAGTGGAGAGATTAAAGTATGGAAAGAACTATAAATGTCTGATGTATGTGCTGTAAACAATCTTAATATAGCATCAAGGAAACAAATTTGAAAAGTTGTAGAAGACAGATATCATGGAATGGCCATGACTCCTGTACATTCCTTTGCTAACATTACATTTTCACACTTTAACAGAGAATCTCTTACAATTAATGGTACATCAAAGGGTTAGAGATTTCCTGCTGTTCTAAGTCCTAGGCTAGTTCTTATAATTATAAAGTTAAGTTAGCTTTGTTCTCTAGTTACATTTGATAACATTGACAGGATTATGATACAAAAAAAAAAAAAAAAAAAAAAAAAAAAAAGAAAAGAAAAGAAGCAGCACTGTCAATTACAAACAACCAATTCTTTGTATAAGAATTAAATGAAATTGTTAATTTTGTAAATATAAAATCTTGCATCCCTTATCTTTGTTGATAAGCTTTGCAAAAGACAGATAAAAATGTCATGCAAGTCATAGTTCAATTGCATACACTGTATGCTCAACTATAGGCGTAGAATAAATATTCCCTACATTCAAATTTGTTCAAAGCAAAACTAAAAATTGGTTAGGTGTTGATAGCTGTTAAATTTGTAACTATTTTTAGAGCACTACATAAGATTTTTTTTTTTTACATAATAATAAATTATCAGTTAATTAATTAGTACTTGTCATTTCCTGTTATAATTGCTCTTAGTTTAGATTAATTGAGGTTGAAAAAAAAAAGTATATTGTGGTCATCACATAACTTTCTTCTATATAAATCAAATTGTCTGCATCCAAAATTAAATGACAATCTATTATAGGTGAAAATTAGCGGTCGCCACTCGCCACGTGGCGATTAAAGTTTAAAAAGTGGCGATTAAAAAATCAGCCATCGATCGCCACTCGCCAATTGGCGATTAAAAAATCTGTTATCGATCGCCAAGTGAAATACACCATTTTTCATGGAAATATGCATCTCTACATTGATTATATCTAATGAGAGAACTGGTTCATTCTTTTCCCTACCAGATGCAAACAGATTTCAACGACTTAGCTGTATTTTCAATATTTCGGCTTTTTCTTAGTTAGATTATTTTTTCAAGAAATACAGATTTATTCTGCAAAATATATGATTCCACATGCATTTCAAGTAATTTATTCCTTTTTCCACACCGGATACAATCAGATTTTAAGGACATTTTAGTATCTTCAATATTTCGACTCTGCCACATGCTCACCAGTTGGATTATTTTTCTTCAAAAGATACTGTTTAATTATGCAAAATACACTCATACTCATACAATAGGTATAAAACTCTTCTAGAAAAATATGTTTATATACAACGATTATAATTTATCTAGATGTCACGAAAGTTTGAAACATAATAGTGGCCACTAACTTTAAAAAGTGGCCACTAATGAAACTGAGTCTACCGGCCACTGACTACTAACTAAATTTCCCAGTTTTCACCTATACAATCTATTCATTCTTGATATATAGCTATCACAGAAATCATGAAAAACAGAGTACAGAAGTGATTCCTGGTGAGTGGTATACAGCTAAACCTAATCAGCATCTATTTATGTTATAGTCTAACAGAATATGAAGTTTGGTGACATTCTGTGTATTAGTTCTTGAGATATAGCTATAATAGAAATTGTAAAAAAATTCATCATAGCAGTGCCACCCACCTCTTGGGTGATTTACACCAAAACCTAATCAGCACCAATTTATGTCAGGATCTAATTGAATCGGAAGTTTTATTAAATTCTGTGCATTAGTTCTTGAGACACAATTTCTGTCACAGACGGACAGACTCATGGACAGATATTTTCTAAAAACAGTCAAATCATGTTCAAGACCTTCTAAAATGTATAAATCCATTGAAAACCCATCCCTTCAATGGTGCTATGCGCCCCTGTGCCAGGCACTAAACCCGTTTAAGCTAGGGAAACCTGGCAGATAGGGGCCTAGTCACCAGTCAAAAAAAAAAAAAAAAAAAAAAAAATCCATTGAAAACCAGAAGTTAAATTTTTTCACAAATACAGTACTTTCCTCTTGTAAAGTTAGAAGAAAGTAAAAATGTTTTAAACAACAACAACAAAAAAACATGCTTTTTGTTTTTGAAATAAAAAATGTTTCTTATTTCAACTCAGATTAAGATAATAAAAATATTTTCATAATCAATATAATTATTTTCTTTTTGTTTATATAGGTTATGTTGTATTATTAATTAGATTTACTTATAGTAAACTAGTGGTTTGTTTGTATTTTAGTAATTTTACATATTTAAATATGGGTCTAATCGACTCTTATTAAATTATAAAAAGCAAAGATTTCAGAGTCAAAGAATAACTGCACAATCTGACTTGTATGAGCTTTAACCTTAAATAATCGATTCTGCTTTAGAAGTCAATTGATTCTAATAATTGTACAAGTCAAATACAATATTCTTAACTCTTTGGGCAATTAAAATTTCTCTCAAACTATTTGTCTTGGCTCTAGTAAATTTACTTGCACCCTAAATAAAATGTAGTTCATAATTTTCCATTTAAAAAAAATTATTTTCCATATTAATATATTTTTGACAGAAACACTGTCTAGAAAACAAATCAGCAACCTTTTGCACAGTATTATCAAAGAAATACATCTTTTTCTATAATCAAAAAGAGCTTGTGTGCAATCACCTTCCTTGTGATTCCGTATTTTAAGATAAAAAAGTTTGTTTCAGTAGATTCTGTCAGTATGAGTATTTTTTCCCCATTAATTTGAAACCTCCTTCATATACCTGAACTTTTCATTCTTTAAAATTCTGTAGAAAATAATATTTTGAACACTGGCATATTTGAATCTTAATATAATGTTTATAACCTGAACATAATATTTAAACTTTTACACATTAGTTTATGTGATGTAAATGAATGATTCTTACAGTCTAATTACATTTATTATTTTATTTTTGTATATGTATGTATGCTCTTTTCTAAAAAGAAGTTACTAATGCTGCCGCTGCTGAATCTATTGTATCCCTTTCTCTTTCTCAGCTTACCCTGCAAAAATTATTGCATATAAAAACTGGAAAATTGGTAGTTTTAAAGAGAAATGTATGATAAGTACGTCGAAACAGACAATTTTTAAATCAAAGAACTATTTTAAGCACTACTTAATGTTGAAATCCGTCAAGATAGTCTAATTACATCAGTATTATAGGATCAAAAACTATGCATAGCAATTTATCCATCTTTTGCAGGCATATACTTGACTAGATTGTGGTGTGCAGTGTCTGATCATTTTTTAAATTTGTCTAATTTTTTGAGTTTTTTTTTCTTTTCTTCTTAAAAAAAAAAAAAAAAAAAAAAAAAAAAATTATTATTTGAATAGAGATTTAATTTAAGGTCGAAATAGCTGTGTTTTATTTATGGTTGCCAAACTTTTAGAAGCCTGAATAATAATATTTCTAAACACTTTATTTTAAATTGAAATATATATTTACACGTGAATATTGAAAAGAAAGAAAACTTATGAGAGATGATTATTATATGAGAAAAGCAGTTGATAGGGAAAATTATGTCACATTTAAGATATTCTAGTGTCTAAAAGAAAACTAACAACATAAATTATATCATTCTTATATGTGAAAGTTGCATCATATTCAGCAGATCATTTGCATTTATAAATCATGAACTTTAAATCTTCCCCTGGTTAAAATGTTTATATTTAAAAGTGAAATGTCCAGAAAACTTAAATATTTTCAGAAACTTAAATATTTCATTATAATTACACAAAATGGTTTAAATTCTACAAAATTGTCTGTTCATACTTCCTTTTTCCAGATTTTTTTTTTTTTCAGGAAGGGGGTGGGGTAATAATATTTTATTAAATTAAAAGCACTTTTAATACTTTTTAATTTATCTTAAAATAGCTATTTAATTGCTATATTTACAACTTTTTTTCCTTTTTAAAACAGAGCAATTTAGTGTGCATTTACAAACAACAGGGTCTGGAAGTCTGGATGGAGGATAGCAAGCGTAGCCGTAGGGGCAGAGCACCCTAATTTTTATAATTATTTAGTCAAAAAATATTTTGATTAAATATTTTTTATTAATTTTATGGTATATATTCAATTTTAAAAATAAATATTTATGGTAATCTTTTAGATCATCTTCTGACTTTTATTTTTGCTATTAGAAAACTTATTGTCAAAATATAAATGAGTAATGTCTATCCTATCCTAATAATATTATAAATCTGATTGTGTGCAAATGTTAGGCTGAAGCCAGCGTCAAAATGGAGAAATTAATGGCCCTGTATCTTTGCATATAGGTGGATTATAACCCGGAAATGAACATAGGCTGGTTTTTGTTCATTTTATTCAAATATTTTTCTTAATAATTCAAAATTTCGTTATTTTCATAGAGAATAAATGCACATTTTTCCATAAAATTTAACCATTTTACTTTATTGTTGCTAGGGCTTTGATCATTGCCAATAAATAATATTTCCTCAACAATTAATTTTCAATTAAACGATTTTCACGTGAAAAATGAAAATGAAAAAGAATTCAAAAGAAGATGAATTTCCGTGATATTTGAAACAAAAATATGGAGTATTTGTTATTATACATCAAGTATGAATATCGGTTACATTAAAAAGATCTTTTTCTGTCAAAAAACTCGTTATAATTAGAAGGAAAAATGAACAATAATTATATTATTAAAAATAGATTTCGCTTGGACCATGGAACTATGAAAAGGATCCTCCTCGGGTTGGACAAATATGACGTCATAAATAAAACATGTATTTTCAAATAGTCGTAATAATACAAGGAGCATGAATATCAATGTATAATGAAAGTAGATAGATAATGGACGTAATATTTAAGATGAAAAACTGAAATATTTTTTATCGCTACTGATTACATACAAATGTGATTTTTCCGCTAAAATTTACGTCCTGATTGCCAGAAAAAGAAAATTAACAAGAATTATGGTATTAAAAAGAGATTTCTCCGAGGAAAATATGACGTCATATTTGAAATAAAACGGGAATTTTCAAATGTGTTTTACAAGGAGTGGAATTAATTTCGTACATCAAGCAGGGCGGTCGCTCTGCCAAGCCAAGCTTTAAAAAAAACGCCACACAAACAACGCCAAGAACTGAACTAGACCGCTACTGCTTATTTACAGAAATCAACTTCGCAATGTTAAATCGACAAAACATGCCAGATTAAAATATCAGATAACAAATAAACCAAGCATCGCAGAAAAAAAAAACGAAAACTAGAAGAATCTAATGAAGAATTTCTTCAATTTAAGACCAAACTCATCTTCATAAGTGATTTATAAACAGAGATATAGATTTTTTTTAAAAACGTCGAGTTACTTAAAATGATCACTTTTTTCTTCGTCAAACTTTTTTTTTTCAAACAACCTACAGACCTTAATATTCGGCAGAATAAAAAAAGGATTGCATTTTTGGGCAAGTGATTACGTAATCTATGTGCTTTGATAAAATTCAGTGTAAAAAAATATTATTTTCTATCCTTAATTAGCAAAAAACTGTTAATTAACTTGGCGATTAAAAAATTATGCCAAAACAGAGATAAAACATGCCAACGACCATGTACCATCTCTATAATAAAACCGTAAGTCATGTGACTGTCATCAACAGTTCCGGAATGTCCGTTTCACTTTTTCATATGCCAGGCGGCCATTTTTATTAAAAAATTTTTTTTCGAATAAAACTTCATAAATGTGACATTTTTAGAAAGATCGTTCAAAATAAATTAATATTTGAGAGATGACTTACGTTCAATTCTGTATATATTCTCCAATAACTTCAGTTGAAATTAGCTTCGCAGTTCAAATTCTCTATTCATGAAAGTAAACAAAAAAAAAAGATTCATTCGTCATGAAGGTTTAAAATATTAAATCATTAAAACATGGAGATAATCGTTCGTAAAGTTAGTTTTCCATAAAAGATTTTTTTGGAGCGCTGCCTGGTGTCAAAAAAATAATTCGTACCAGTGACACAATCAAAGTTTACCATAATTATGTGCTATACAACTCAACTTCATTCTTTATCTTTTCTTGATGTAAGCTGAATGTAAACAAATACAACTCATGTAATGATATTTAATGAATCAAATTTCGAAACAAATTGTCAGTTAATTTGGTATTTATGTATTATACGTGAAAGGAAGAGAGACCACCGAAAATGATTGTTAATCACCAATCTTATTTACCATTATTAATGACCAATCGCTTTCAAAACAGTAATTTAATATACATTTAAAAAATACATAACATCATTAAGTACTTTTGTGTTATTTGGGCGCAAATCTTGCCAATAGAATTTTTAAAATCGCCAATACCAGCTTTTATTTTTCGTGTGTGCAAATTAAAAACGATACTTTTATTTTGAAATCAAATGTTCTGATGGAACAGCTGTCGTAGACGCACCGAGGCACTATATTAACTATCGTGTTGCAATATAGAGAGAAAAAAAGGGTTGCTATAATTAGAATTATTGGCGGTAAGGTTGGTGTGACATATTTACGTGATTATCAAAACTGGCTTCCAAAAGTTCAGTGTTTCACCAAACCATACTCAAAAATTACATGTTATAATATGCACTCCGATTATGTCACATTATTCAAGACGTTTTAAATGAGAATAATGATAGATTTTCTTCTTGATTCTCCCGTAATCAAGTCTACAGCCAAAGTTAGCGAGAAACAAACAAACAAACAAAAAAATATTGGCAACAATATGGTTCAGTGTAAATGGTGGATATCATTAAAGACTTTCACAAAATAGACTTCATTGCACCAAATCGTATTAACTAAAATACGCCATTTGGCAATGGATCCAATTACGGAAAACTACTTAATATGTTTAAGAATCTCCTCATTAGCAAGCATATTGCAACTGATAAGCAAACGGATATGAAGCATAAATGCTTAAGTTGGTTAAGCGGCTTTTGTCAAGAAAGATGAAATACATAACAACAAAAAATATGCGAAATGCTACCATGATCGAACAAGTTTTTGATTTGTCTATTAGAATCTTCCGGTTTGGCGAAGGATTACGGAAAAAAATAAATTATGAATAAAAGTAACGTGTTACAGTGCTTAACATACATTTAAGGGAGACCAAACTGGTCGCCAGTGGCGGCTAGTCTGTATTATAATAGCACAAATCAGTTACAAGTTATAACAACATCAAATTTCATCTGCAAGTCAGCCATTTTCTTCTGAAGATATTTAAAAAATAAATAAAACTTCATAATTATGAGAACACACATTTTATCAAACAATTAAATATGACTGCCAACTGGGGCAGATGACTGTTTCCAACATGAATAAGTATGAGAAATTCCCTTTAAGCGTATCAATCTGGGTGGCTCAGTCGCAGAGCGTCGGCATGGTATGCGTAAGGTCCCAAGTTCGAGTCCTGGCCCTGGTCAATTTTTCACTCGTGTTTGTTTAGTGCATTTAATTGTCTGATAAAATGCGTGTTCTTAAAATATTGTAAAATAAAGTAATCAGACGTAGTGTTTATGCTTTAAAAAATATTTTAAATATATAATATACGTTTTTGAAAGATCTTTAAAAATAAATTAGTTTTTGAGGGAAGATATACCTTCTAAAATGTATACATTAAGAGTTATCGGCATTTAAAATTTCTTTCCAAACGTAAACAAAATTTTTGAAATGAATTAAAGGTGATTCATTTATTTCTAAAAAAAAAAAAAAAAAAAGAAAAAGAAAAAGAAAAACGGTAAAGGACAGGCATTTCGTTCGCAGGAATACCTGTCACGTCATTTTTCTATAAATTAATGAAATCCAGTTGTTAAATTATTTTTGTTTTAGAAGTGAAGTTTCCATTTAAATTTATTGTAACAGTACAATGTTTAATTGAATAAAATAATGTAAATCTAAGAAATTGCTAAGAAATTCCAAACATGCACAGGGCAATGCAAAAAAAAATAAATAAATAAACAAAAAATAAATAAATAGATAAATAAATAAATAAATAAAAATCAGCTTTCATAAATTCTAAAAATTGTTCATATATCTCAATTACAATCAAAAGGAGGGTTTATTTCTATATTATTCTACATAATCAATATAATAGTAATTTCAGCAAATATATTAAATTCCAATGCGATCTGTTTTAAACTTTAAGATGGTTTATAACACATGATAAAAAAATTATAAAAAAGAATGGCGCGTCACAGTTCGGGGAGAGGATGGGGAGGAGCGTGAACAAAATTAGGAAGTATAATAAGGCTATCTGTTTGAAACTTTACGATATTTTATAACACATAACATAAATTTTAAAAATAAAGCTGCGTCAAAAATTATAGGGAGGGGCGGAGTGCGTTTTGCCTACACAAGGGGGGGGGGGACACTTTTCTAAATTTTAACGATATCCGTCATGTCACATATCATTACAAAGGGCTGTGACCACTTATTCATGTTATGCACCACAGGTGAAACCCCCACATTTTGCGCCCCCCCCCCAACACTACTCATGTGATATATTGTTCGAAAGGCCTGTGGCCGCTTATTCATATTATATATCTTCGGGGTCCATCCTCCCGCTGTCATCCCCCCCCCCCCAAAGGGGGCACTTTTCTAAATTTTGCCGACACCTCTCATGTGATATATCGTTGGAAAGGTCTGTGAACGCTTAATCAAATTATGCATCTCCGGTGTTCATCCCCCCACTTTGCCCCCAAACGGGATTAGCTTTCACCACCAGTGGGCGCTTTCCTATCTCTGTTTCTATGGGTCGGATCACGACGGGGTATGGCTCATTCGACTCGACATCTATAGAGCTTTCCGATTTTAGTTCGTTTTTTCACCACCAGGGGGCACTTTCTTATCTCTGGTTCTATGGACTAGATCACGACGGGGTATAGCTCATTCGACTCGACATCTATAGCCTTAACGATTTCAGTGCCCGAGGTTCGTATAGAACAGATTGCGCTACCTGGTGGTGGAAGATAGAACTTGAGTGTGCGCAGCACGACTGCTATACGGTGCCGAAGGCAGCGGGGACCCGTGTCGGAAGTTTGTTTGTTTACAGGTTTATACGATTCGATGTGCAAATTAAGGGATTATCCGGTGCTGAAGGCAGCGGGGAACCAGGTCGGCGAAGCCAGCTAGTGCTAATAATAAAAGAGCGTGATATCACGTTTGATTTCAAATGCAGCGCTGACACGCTATGTACATATTCCATTTTTATTCATTTAATGGATTAGTCAGTGATATTTTTTAACGGAGGATAACAAGTATTATAACAAGCCACATTTAGTATGTTGTTTTTAAGAGTGTAATTAATTTAATTGAAAAATCTACTGGTATTTCTAGTTAACCCTTTAAACAATGACTGAAAGTAAAATGCATTTTTAAATTATTTCTCATGTTTAGATTATTTAAATTATGTTCAATATATTTTTAAAAAAAGAAATGATATCTACAAAAACAACTTTTCAAAAGTAAAAAAAGGCCAAGCGTAAAAAAAAAAAAAAAAGTTGTGGCTAAAAAATGGTGTGATATCAAATTTCCAAGCTATTATATTGCTTATTTATCTTTTTTCCATTAAATAAGTTATCATATATATAAGTCGAGTGCCTACGTATATGTTAATAGAAATCGTTTTCTCCAAATAAATTCAAAAGTAAAAAAAGGCCAAGCGTAAAAAAAAAAAAAAAAAGTTGTGGCTAAAAAATGGTGTGATATCAAATTTCCAAGCTATTATATTGCTTATTTATCTTTTTTCCATTAAATAAGTTATCATATATATAAGTCGAGTGCCTACGTATATGTTAATAGAAATCGTTTTCTCATGTACTAAATACATCCTAATGAGTTTCTGAAAATTCAATTTTTTTCAAATTATGCATGATGGGCTTGGCGACCATCTTTGCATATTATTCACAAAATTCTAACCACCCAAATCCGTAGTTAAAATCCGAAGTTCAAAATTGTTATTTAAGCAAATATTTAAGAGTTTCATTTATAGACTTGTATGCTCTGAAAATTGTGTCTTAAGATAATGATGACTTATCTTAAAGATTCATCTTATGATTTATTTTTTAGAGTAATTATTAATTTCAAACTAGTAAAAATCAATTTAACAAAATATCAGTCTTATCTAATTTATCTGTCCGTAGTTAGAATCTGAAGTTCGAAATTTTTATAAACATATTACATTGCAAACATATTACGCTTTTACTTTAGAAATTTGGGTGCTTAGAAATATGGAAAGATGGCCGCCAAGCCCATCATGCATAATTTGAAAAAAATTTAATTTTCAGAAACTCATTAGGATGTATTTAGTACATGAGAAAACGATTTCTATTAACATATACGTAGGCACTCGACTTATATATATGATAACTTATTTAATGAAAAAAAGATAAATAAGCAATATAATAGCTTGGAAATTTGATATCACACCATTTTTTAGCCACAACTTTTTTTTTTTTTTTTACGCTTGGCCTTTTTTTACTTTTGAAAATTTGTTTTTGTAGATTAATAATACAAGGATCAGTAAGTATAGAAAGTAGATTAGTTTCACGACATATTTAAAACGAAAAATTGAAATGTTTTTTTATCTATACCGATTATTAAGCATGAATATCAGTTACATACAGATGAGAGTTTTTTGCCAAAAAACACACCATGATTATTAGGAAAAGAAAAATAAATACGAATCTATTATATTAAAATCTGACCGCCTGTTTGTATTTCGCAACTACTCTTTTCAGATTGTCGAACGCAATGTGATTTACTTAACACCGGTTATCATTCATCCGAGGATGTCATAAACTCTCAGAATTTTAAAAAAAAAAGATTTAAATTTCGAGAATTATTATTTATTTATTTATTTATTTATTGTAAATTTTAACGAATTTTCTCTAAAAATGGCAACTAAATTATTCCATTTTTGTGGATAAAAAAGAAGAATTAATATATTTTTTCTCATTAAAACTGAAAAAAAGAATTTATTTTCAATTTGAATAGATGGTGAAAGAAAAAAAAAATCTTGATTACAGTAAATTTTTTTAAAAATAAAAACGTATTTTCACATATTCAAACTTCATGAGTCAATTTATTCTGGAGAACAAATATCGTCTGTCAACATATTTTCATTTAGAAATAAAGATTTTTTTTTTCAGTTATAGTACAGCGCCTAGAATATAGGCGCTGTAGTTATAGATTAAATCAAGGAAGCAAATTTAAGCTCCTTGCATTTAGGTCTACAATTATTGCTCCCTATTCACAAGAATTTTATTTAATGAAAAAGAATATACTATTTCCATTATCTTTGAAGGATGGCTATTAAAACATTTCACAAAGGCGTTAAAAGTAAAATGGTTTACCAGGTAAACTTGACATATGTTTTTACACAATTACACGATTTTGTTTGGGCCGCCTTTTTTCATTGGTTGCAGTTTCCTTTCCGTGATTATTTGTCACAAAATTTCACTTTTTTAAAACTTAGTTATGTCAAGGCCTCTATAACATAGAAATACTGTATTGTCTCCTATGGAATGTGATAAAGAGTTAGTTAATTATTTACGTTTCTAATTATCGGGAATGAAATATTTTGCTTAATTAATGCATTTATTTTTCTTTTAATGATACGTGAACGAAGTCACGGGTAACAGCTAGTAATATTATAAATCTGATTGTGTGCAAATCTTAGGCTGAAGCCAGCATCAAAATGGAGCATTTAATATTCCTGTGTTTTTGCATATACACTGCTCAAAACAATTAAAGGATATTGCAGTTTTAGGTGGATTTTGTATCTGGGAAACTTTTTAGCTGATTGATACATGGTCGACAGACATAGTAGGTTATATGAGAATAAATTACACATGTTTGGCAGAAAAAAATGCATTTTATTGCGCATTTGTGTACAAAAGGAAAAAAACACAATTTGTGCATATGAGAAAAAAAGAATAAGAAAAGGAGTTTTCTTCAAAGAAAATCATTTTCAGTAGGGGGTATGGTTTCCACGGGCGGCCAGCAACGTTGAACACCTTTGAGGCATGGACTCAATGAGGCTATTAATGACGAGTTGGGGTATTCTGCCCCACTCTTCCAGAAGAGCTCTTTCCAGTTCTTGGAGAGTGTGTGGGGGTTGTTGGCGGCCAGAAACTCGTCTTCCTAGAGCATCCCAAACATGCTCGATGGGATTCATGTCTGGAGAACACGCTGGCCATTCCATTCGAACGATTCCTTCCTCGAAAAGGAAATCCTCCACCAGGTTTGCACGATGTGGCCTACAGTTATCGTCCATTTAAATGAAGTTATCTCCGATTGCTGCAGCGTAAGGGACTACAATAAGTCTGAGGATCTCATCCCTATATCGGCGACCAGTCAGAGCTCCATCTCGAATGATGTAGAGGTCAGTGCGCCCGTCAGTGGAGATGCCACCATACACCAACACTCCTCCACCGCCAAATCTGACACTTTCGTGCACGAACGCAGGATTATTCCTACTGCCACGGTCCCTCCAGATGAAAATACGCCTATTATCCGAATGCACAGAAAAACGGGACTCATCAGAAAACAGAATATTGCTCCATTCATTTCTCCTCCAGTTGACATGCTCGGTTGCCCACTCCCTGCGGTCGCGACGATGCCTTGATGTTAATCTAACACATACCATCGGTCGGCGAGCATACAGACCTACAGCATGGAGCCGGTTTCGGACAGTCTGAGTTGAAATCGTGGTGCCTGTAGCCGAGCGAAGGTGTTGTTGGAGAAGAGTAGCGTTCATGTTTCGGTGTCTCCGAGCTGTTAACGCTAAATACCGATCTTCATTGGGCGTTGTTGCCCATCTACAACCTTGCCCTGGTCTTCGGCCTGCACATCCACTCTCCAAAAAACGGTTCCAGATCCTGGAAATGACACTTTGTGACACTCCAATGGCTTGCGCTACTTCGGCTTGAGTTTGGCCCCCTTCTAACCTACCAACAATTCTCCAAGCTTCTGAATCTGTCAAATGACTTCGCTGAGACATCGTACTCATCGAAACAAAGCAATCACTGAATGCCGATCATCCAGTTGAAAGTCAAATTTCATTCGCTGCCGCTGAAGCGACGTTTTTGACGTCGAACTCAAAATTTGCATACTCCACAGTTTGAAAACCAGAAAAATTTGCATTTGTGATTCTCTTCTTCTATTTTCGGCAAAAAAAATTTCGTTTATATCTTTATTTTATATAAAACTTCAAATATCCTTTAATTGTTTTGAGCAGTGTAGATTGATTATAACCCTCAAATGAACATAGGCTGGTTTTTGTTTATTTTATTCAAATATTTTTCTTAATAATTCAAAATTTCACTATTTTCATTGAGAATAAATGGACATTTTTTTCGTATAATATTTTAAAATGGTTAAATTTACTTTACCGTTGCTAATACTTTAACGTTGCTAAAACTAATTCAAAACCCAGAATAATAATTTTTACTCAACAATTTAGTTTCAATTGAAAAATTTTCACGTGAAAAATGAAAATGAAATAAAAAAATTAAAGAATTAAAAAGATGAAATAACATTATTAGAAGTAAAACGTACTTTTTTTAGTTTTTGATAATAATACAAGGTTTCAATATGCGTAACCATAGGAAACAGGCGAATATGACGTCAAACATCGAAAATAAAGCGGATATGCTTTGATTGGTGAAATAAAATGATCTTGGGTTTTTTCTTCACTTTTTTTCTTTTTTTTTTCTTTTGTATGGTAAAAATACTTGGCGTTTTACCGTCTGCGCACTAGGGCTGGGCGATATATCGATAAAACCGATATAAAATGCATACCGTGATACCGATATAAAAAAATCCTACCCAACAGTATATCGCAAATATCATAAATTTGACGAAAACCATGAAAACCACGATATTAAATCTCTTCCTCGTCTTCGAGTATTCATGAATACGAACGGTGTGAGCTCCCCCAGCCTAAACCATGATACACCGGATACAGCCTAACCATGATACAGCCATGATACAGCCATGATACTAAACCATGATACTAAACCATGATACAGCCTAAACCATGATACTAACGGTGTGGATTCTCACAGCTGATAAGGTTTTTGAAAAGAGGAAGGGTGATTTTCTCCAGCTCTGAGTGCATGCGTGGGATATCGCCCTATTCTTTCATTTCATTATGATATTCAGTGGCACTGGTGTGCATGAATATTCGAAGTTATTGAATGATGCGTAAATTTAGGGCGATAAAGAAAGGAAGTATTTTATTTGCAACAGTTGATTTAATGAGACAAATGAGCAAAGAATAATTCAGACATGTTTTTATTTGTTTTTTATAATTATTATTTTATGAAAAAAATATTAATTCCTTAGTAGTATTTATTAATGCATATTTTAGGGTAAAGAAGGATTTTTAAAAATGCAACTATTTTTACTTCTATACCACGAGTTTTTTTCTCCCCAGAATTTATTTTAAAAATCGCGTTCGCGTGACAGAGAGAGAGAGATATGAGTATTTGGTATTTGATTGCCTCTGTATATATGACCACTGGTCACTGCCAAAAATCATTTGGTGGTAATTTTGCATTTAAAATTTTAAAACCATTAACCATTATTATATTTTATTTGCAACGGTGGAAATGAATATCATGCAATTTTAATTTTAATCGAATAAAATATGCTGAAATGTTTCTTCTCTATTTTTATGCGATCCCCCCCCCCCCCTTCTTCACAAATGAGATATTAAAAAACAGTTTAGGCGATGACGCGGCAAACAAGAAAAAGATAATATATATTTATTTCTTCATAATTTTAGTTGTAAAATATTAATGTACTATTTGATAAAAAAATAATGGAACATGCAGATTATTCACTTTTTAATTATTTTTCATATTTCCATCCATTTTTTAAATTTTCTTCGTGTTTTTTAGGTGCGTTCGTAATTATATAAATACGTAGCACCTGTCGTCTGGTCCGTCTGTCCGCATATAACAATGCAAAAACTACCCAAACGAATGGTTTGAAATTTGAAATTTAAGATATATTATCTTTGCAGAATTTTGTCGAGACATTTCAAATTTTATGAAAATCGAATCAAAACTTTAGCAGATATTAATAAAAATATTTATTAAGAAATTTGATTTTTTTTTTTAATCGGTGCTTTCTTGTTATAGGAGTTTCCGAAGTTTAATTGTCAAGCGATCGAGATACTTATTTTATAACAGAAATGAATCTGCAGACGATGTAATTCATTTCACAGAATTAAAAATCATCAAGATCGGAATATTTATATAACTATCTATAGTACGAACGCACCTCATTTGTCACGTTTGACGTACAATTTCCAACTTGTTTCCATTATCATGAAAAAATGTGCTTGATGACCATTTAATACTCTAACCAGTCTTGAATTCCGATATTTTTCTCTAGGAGGTATTTCGAAGGTTCGGGATGGCGGGTAGCTGTGTGTATGTGGAGGGGGTGGGGGATTATCATGGGCGCCTGCAAGGGAGGATAATTGCCTCTCCCTGAATTTTGAAATTTAAATCTGTATTTTTTTTATGTTGAATAAAATATATAATTTACTGATCCCTAAGTAGCTTGATTAATTACGCACTGACAGAAGAAAGAACTATGAAATTTTGGTCACCGGGTATCTGCCCGCTAAAACTCTCATGGAACAAAGTTTTTATTATTATTATTATTATTATTATTATTTTTTTTTTTTTGAGTTTATGTGTTGAAAAATTAACTCATCTGACGAAAAAGAGATGTAAAAAAAAATTGATATTTTTTATTTGTTAAATTTCTGTATTGCATGTTGAGGACTAGCAGCACAACTGTTTCAATATCCACCCCCTGTGTTTCGTCGGCGTCCATGGCATCAGCGTGTGTCTGAGAGGGGGGGGGGAGATTTGCACTTTCGGGACATCAATTAACCGAAATGCCTCTAGGGACTCAGTGTCACTCCTGAATTTCTCACTGACTGTAATGTTAAAGTAAAACAATTTCTGTTGAAATATTTTACATGATAGATAATGTTTCTCTGAAGTGTTTATTTCAGTTATTTGGGATTTTGAATATATCAGTACAGGAAATTGCTGATTGTTTTAATGTAATATATGCTGTTAAATTTATTATATTATAAATTGAGTGGAGGAGGGTGTGAAGCGAACCAATAATTACGACGAGCAAACCGAAAATTTTTGTTTGAATTGTTGTAATAATCAGTCTCATTACTTTGTTAGAGATTTCACAAGAAGCTAAAATTTCATAAAGCGCAAATTGGTGAATAATTTAGTAAAACTTATTTTATATTATTTATAGATTTTTTATGCAAGTAATGCTCTTTAAAAGATTTTATATATAGCAATTGTTTTGATAATGGAATATGGAAGTATTTAAAATTTCCATGTTTGGTGCCAGATGCGGTTTTACTAGCCCGTGTCCCTTGAAGGCGAAATTTTTATTCATTGCTACGAATGATATCTTTTAAATATATTTAAGTTTTAACCAAATTGTTTGTCTATTTCCCGCTAGTTTGATTTTAGCGTCTCAAACGGTCTCCTAAATTCGCTTTCGTCTAAAGCCAGCCCTATTGTGGAAATACGAGTAAAACTGATTTTTAGGTAGATTTCGTAAGAAATACTACCTATTATATTCTCCCCTAAGTTGGTATTTTTGAAACATTTTTGAAGATCTACGCCAATCATGACTCCCAAAACCCAAAACCACCCCCCCACCCCCAGTTCAAAACTTTATCTATCTATCTATGTCACTTTTTTATGGACACGATAACTGCAATAATTCTGCACGAATCTCTTCCAAACTGATACATAAAATCAAGGGGCATAAAATCTCGGTCAAGCTCGTTAATGGGCAAAATCGAACCAGAAGGGGGAGGGGGAGTGCTTTTTGTGAAAACAGAAAAACCCCCATAACTTCTTAATTATGATTCTTAATATTATCTAAAACTTTTATATTGACAAGTTTTTTTCATAAGACCAACCCTTATAGCAAAAAAAAAAACAAAAAAATCCCTGCCGGCTCCGCCTGCAAACAAGTTGGGAAACAAGTCTGGAAACAAGTAAGATTGTGGGCGGTCCCAACTGCGGCATCATGGCAAAAAGGTCATTTCTTTCGCAATTCCCAACAAACAGGCGTCCCGCGGTCTGCGTCTTTGAAATCTACCTGTGCCTGTAGGCCAAGCCGTCAGGCATTTTTTTCTTTCTTTCTTCTTCTCAAAATATTCTTTTATTTATTCTGTATATTTAGTTTTAATATCACGATATATCGTCATATCGCGATATATAGCTGACGATATACCACGATATTGAAATTGAGATATCGCCCAGCCCTACTGCGCACGGCTAATATAACTATACCATATTTTTTATTTAAATTTTAAGAAAGTAAAAAGAAGTTTCAAAAGAAAATGGTTAGCAAATGTCAATAATATGCTCCGCAAAATTATCCATGTCGAAACTGATGTCATGGATAGCGAGAAATAGTTATTTTCAATCTTAAAACTAAAAGAAATAACTCGATTACCTAAAAAAAAATAACGAATGTTAGTAGTTCCCTTTTTGTTGATAAAATCTAAAGATTTAATATTATTTCGTTAAAGTAACATAATTTCCCCTATGCCAGTATTGAAACTAATTGCCTGGAAAAGAAAATTAACAAGAATTATGTCATTAAAAAGTGATTTCTCTGGGGAAAAAGAGACGTCATGTTTGAAATAAAACGGGAATTTTCCAATATGTTTTAAAATGAGTGTGAATCAATTCCTTACATTAATAAAACAAGGATCAATAAGTATAGAAAGTAGATGAGTTTCACGCCCTATTTATAACGAAAACTTTAAATGTTTTATCTATACTGATTATTAAGCATGAGTATCCGTTATATACAGATGAGAGTTTTCTGCTAAAAATCACATCATAATTTTAAGAAAAGGAAAATGAACACGAATCTATTATATTAAAATCGTGTGTTTGTATTTCGCAACTACTCCTAGACTATCGAACGCAACGCAATTTACTTAATACCGGTCATCATTGATCCGAGGATGTCACACAAACTCCCAGAATTAAAAAAATTAAATAAGATGCCAAGATTTTTTTATTTTATATTTATATATTTATTTATTTATTTTTGTAAATTTTAACGAAGTTTCTCTAAAAACGGAAAGAAAATTACTCCATATTTGTGTATAAAAAAGGAGAAATAAAACAGATCAGTATATTTTTTACACTATTTTCTCATTAAAACTGAAAAACAGAATTTATTTTCACTTTGAATAGATCGTGAAAACAAAATTTTGATTTCAGTAAATTATCCGAAAAATAAAAACATATTTTCACATATTCAAACTTTATGATCACAAATCAATTTATTCTGGAGAAAAAAAATTTCCTGTCAACATACTGTCATTTAGAAAACAAGATTTGCTTCAGGTATACATTAAACCTAAAAATACTATATATTTAAGTGATTAAGAGAAAATGATTTAAAATATCATATATTTCATAGATCGAAGAAGAACATGCTGAAGCATTAAAAGAACTCAGTAATGTGCGAGAGTTGTTGATGGCTCAATATAAAGTTAATGAAGCTTCCCAAGGTACAATTTCCATGCTTACTGAGAAGATAAAAGAGCAAGAGAAAGAATTTCAATCTAAACTCCAAGAATATGTACAGTTTCTTAATTTACGGAATACAAGAATTCAGGTAAAATATGATTTTATGATTGTTAAAGAAATGTTTTCAATCTGTTGAAACAGACAAAGTGTTTTTATACATGAGCACCAGCAAAGAGGTGCATTTCAATTTTGATTCTATTCCCTATTTCATCCCTATTTCAATTTTGAACTTTTATTAACTAAATTTCTTTTTCCTCTGATGATTAAAAAAAAAAAAGAGCTCTGTCCTCCTGAACCCCCTGTGCAGCACAAGTTTTCTTTCTTTTCTTTTTCTTTTCTTTCTTTCTTTCTTTTTTTTTTTTTTTTTTTTTTTTTTTTTACTTTTATGTGTTTAAAAATAATATTAAACAGGAGGTTTGAAAAAATGTAAAATTTATATTTCTTAATTGTTAAAATTTTGTGTTGCCTTTTTTATATGCATAAAGATTGTCTTGCACAGAATGTCCTGTAAAAAAATTAGTCTATTTCATGTTTATATTCTCCATTTTATGGAATGCAGGTTGAAGAAAGTTTTAAAAATGATTGCTATTTTGATATCCAGGGTTTCCTTGAACTTTGGCAATCATTTTTTGAAATAGCATTTTGCTGCTGCTTCCAAAAAATAACCAAGTCTAGGCTGCAGAGCACAGCACATCTGTTTTAAAATCTTGTCCCTCTTTGCATTTCGTTCTCTTGATGCCTATGTTTTTACAAATGCATTTTTAAAGCTTAAAGGATAATTGTTTTTCATAGTCATCATTTATAATCATTATAGTCTATTAATAGGCATTATTTTTCATTGAGCATGGTTTTATTTATTTATTTAGGAGCTTGAAAAACAACTTAATGATATTGCTTATGGAACTCAAACATATGAAAGTGCTCTTCCTTGTGCTGTAAGTGTTTATATAATAGTATAGATTTTCCATAATATAAATTTTCTATGTCTCATAATAGTAAAAATTCTAGCTGTAAATGTCATTATGATCTGTTTATTTCTTTTATAAAATATGCATTTTATACTTCATTATTATGGAAATTGAAATCAGTCAATCAGTTATCTGTAGATAAAAAAAAAAAAAAAAAAAAAAAATGTTTTCATTAACAAACATGCCACATGCTTTAAAAATAATATCGATTTACAAATGATATTTTAAAGCAATCCAATTCTTGCAACAACAATATATATATGTGTAATTATCTTGGGTAATTAGTGCTGTTAGTTGATGACTCGCTTATATAGAAATTATACGGTTTTAATATCTGGAGTAAGGCATGAATTCTATTTACAGGACATATACAAATTATATACAGGTTTTAAGGGGGAAAAAGGGACTTCTGCTGCAATTTATTGGCCGTTAATACATCGGTGATATCAGAGCTCGGCTGGACCGTGTGTCCAGACCAACTCGAAAAAGAACTCTTCAATGAATTTTAATCTGTTCCCAGGTCGGAGATGCAAATCACTAAATCATCAAATTTATTGTGTGTCGAGTTTTGCAAGTCTTGTTAATGGCTCTTTGGGTCAAAAGTTACTTTGTATTATGAAGAGAAAGTATAAAATTAAATAAATAATGCATCTTACTTTAAATATGGAACACACTAACTTGAAGGCTGTAAATAAAGACAAGTAAATTGTAGAAGAAATCCTGTTTATTAATCCATCAGTGGAAAAGAGGAAGGGCTTATAATTATTCTCTTTCTTGATCACTGCACTCCATTTTTCAAAAGAAAAGCAATATTATTTAAGATTCTATAAAACAGCTTTGAGTTTATGAAAGATGGCATATGATGAAATAAAACTTGTAAAATACTGAAGAATTCAAATTAGCTGACAAACTCTTTAGAAATTTAAAATAGAATACACTGCATCACTTCACAAAATTTTCACTTTTTCAGCTCTTAAGAACGATTAAAATAATTTGAATTTCAGCATATAAAATGCAAGTTTCGATAAAACGGAAACTCGTGACGAAAATAAGATAGCAATCGCACTACATCATCAAATTGAGTTTTGTCTTCCTTTTCTTAAAAAATATGTTACTTCCGTATGTATACAAATGAACTGGGGTTTCTAAAAGTAAATGAAAGACATTATTCGAATTTGTTAATTAAATGATGAAAAAAATCTATAAACAAATCAAATTAATTGTCTGAGTGCAACGAAGACTCATACACAGCACAGTATTACTTTGCCCCATATATAGCTACGATGGATATTAAAACCTTTCGTCAAGCATAACTCAAAAAATATGTAACGGATTTCGTTCAAATTTTTACAGCAGGTACCTATAAAAGTGACAACGACGTCTATTTATTACCAAAAATAAATGTCAAACCGTTTGGAAATTATATTAAAAAAATAGATAAAAAAGCACAATTAAAGTACATACGTCACGAAATTTTGTGCGTACGTCATTTTCACCGGCGGGAGATTTTCGTAGACAATCGGAGTTGAAAAGTTCATGGAGTACATGGAGCAAAAAAATATGCACACACTAATATTCAGCACAATAAAATATATTTCAATTTAGTAGAAATCGAAAATTAATCTGGATTTTTTTCTGTTTGAAAGAAAAACTCCGCAATAACTTAGTAGACTTGGTATTAGAGATTTGGCGCAAATCTCAGCAATAGCAGCTTTTTTTATCGCGCGTGAGTAAAAAAAAAAAAAAAAATTCTTTGGTGTTTAAATAAAAGGTTTCGATTTATGGCATTATTTCTTTTTTTTCTCTCTTTTAAGCATTTTAAATGGGATTAATGAAAGGCATGTATTTTAAATTAAATGAGTGAAAGGTTTATATTTAAATGAAATGAATTCAATATGAAAATGTTATAGGAACAATATTTGGCGATTTATCAACTGCGCCAGGATAACATAAAAGTACCAATGTATCAAACGGTATGTAGTATGTGAAATGAAACAATTATAATCACCCATCGTACAAGAAAAAAAAAACTAATATTCTGCATTCAGAGGGAAAAATCCATCTCCTGTGCCGTCAGATTTGGCGAGTTCTTTTTTGGTGATAAGTTTTTCAATGTGATTCTTGGGATCTGCAGGATTTGGCTTACTTTTTCTAAATCTTATTTTTTTGCAGATGTAGTATTATGTAAATATATTTTTTTGCAGATATTTTTCTATTTTGTATATTTTCTATTTGGCATTTGGAAAAGAGATTTTCACCTTTTTATCTGTGCCTTCGGAAATATTAAAAAATAAATAAAGATTTACATATATCAAGCGTTTAATTTTTATACGGATCACTTCTCCATTTTTAGATTTGGTACTTTTCGGTTAGCCGGGCGCCAGTGAAATTTATATATCTATGTATACATATATATACATATATCTATACATACACACATTTATATATGCATGTATATATATATATATATATACATATATATACACATACATATATGTGTGTATGTATACATATATATGTATATATAGATATATACATATCAGTGGCACCCGGCTAACCGAAAAGTACCTTAGATTTTAAATGCTATTTATTATTTACTAGCCGTTTATTAATTGTTTACAATTTACCCCCCTGACAATAACAATTATTTATCACAAAAATGCCTCTTAGGTTTGTTAAATAAGTTTGTTTATGTGTTTTCATTACTTATTAAAATATCAAATATGGCGATAAAATTTCATTTTAGCATCGTGCTTAAATTTTTAAGATGGCGCAAAAACATGCTTTAATAAACGTATGTTTGTAAATATTTGTAAAACATGTTTTACCGCTCTCTTGAAAAATTTTATAAGATACCAAATGCACCATTTAAAATTTTTTTCGCCAACCGACATAGGATACGAAACTTTTCCCCATTCAGATACACAGGCAATGCTGGTCTCAAACAAGATTAAAGCTAGCAACAATATTGTTTTAACTCTATAAGAGTTACAATAATGATATTAAATACTCCGATTGGCTTTGGACCCAATTACGAAAGTTTCTCCTAAAAAAAAACTGTAGAAGAAGTCTTTTACATTTGTTTCAAATGAAGCTCGGTCTACAAGGTGTTAGTTAATAATACAAACAACACTAATGGCATAGAGGCAAAAGTTTTAATTTAAATGTATATATTTGAAACCCTCCCCCCCCCCCTACCCCTTCAAAAAAAAAGAAAAGAAAAGAAAAGAAAGTTACAGTAATGAATTTAAAATGGTGTTAAGCCACGCTTTCCGACATAAACAATTGGCTGCAAACGCGATAACGAAACTTTCACTTAACTTAATAACATGTAGCTAATATAGCCCTCAGGGTACTTTGCAGTTATACAGACCTTGTAGTTTTTTAAAAAAGCTTGAGACAATTCAGGTTTAAGAAGTTGAGATTTACTGTCAAATGATATAAACAACTATGAACACAAAACTGATGAATTATTATTCAGGTTTATGTATGTATTTAAAAAAAAATTATATCTGATTACACTTATTAGATAAATTACTTCTGTTTGCATTTAATAACTGATAAACGGCTTCTGTATATTAAATGAATTGTTTAAATATTGGGAAGAGGTGGCGAGAGGTAGAAGATGAGTAAACAAATGGGTAGACAGATGGGTAGTGAGATGGGTAGAGAGACGAGTAGCGACATATGTAGGCTGACGGGTAGCGAAATGAATAGACATACGGCTAGAGAGAAAGGTAAAAAGAGGGTTGACAGAGGGGTAGCGAGATGGGTCACAAGACGGGTAGCTACACCGGTAGACAGGAATGTAGCGAGAAAGGTTGCGAGACGCGTAGCGTGGTAGATAAAGAGACGAGTAGAGAGATGAGTACAGAGACGAGTTAACTGACGGGTGATGAGATTGGTAGCGAGACGGGTAAAGAGTCCGGTACAAAAACAGACAGATAGTGAGACAGTAGATGGGTACGGAGATGGGTAAGAAGATGGGTAGAGAGGCGTATAGCCAGACGGGTAGAGATATAGATAGACAAATGGGTAGGGAAATGGATAGAGACACGGCTAGACTTACAAGTAGTTAGATGGATAGACAGACGGTTAGAGAAATAGATTGGCGGGTAGCCAGACCGGTAAAGAAATATAGAGACGGGTAGCGAGACCGGTAGAGAAATATAGAGACAGGTAGCGAGGCGTGTAGAGAGATATACAATCGGTTAGAGAGACGGACAGAAGAACGGATAGGGAAACAGACAGATTGTGGAGAGACAGACAGACAGGCAAAAAAAAGTTTGCGGATTGGCGCAGTAAAGGCGCAGGGGGCAGAGCCTCCTAGAGAATAATCAAGAAGTATCTGTTAAGCTTAACTTTGTAATATATATATTTTTTCAATTTTGCCGATATGGAGATTTAATGTAAAAGTTATTTTACAGAAGTCATCGAAAGATTTTTTGTATACTTTAATAGTAATTTAGACTGTAGTTTTGCAATCTGGTTTGTAGCAAAGCATGCTATCAATGTGGTTTGAAGTGTAAGAATTTCTATAAACAGTTATACAAATAATAGATATATAATCAAGGAAGAAAAAATTTAAATTCACACACAAAAAAAGGTGCAACAATGAAATTAAATTTGCGTTAAGCCACGCTTGATAGAATAATCTATTGGCTTCGAATTCCGGCGTTTTTTTTTTTTTTTTTAAAGTTTTGCGCAATACGCGCTCAAGAAAATGAGATTCTTTGCCACATGTTAAAAAAAATTATGACAACACATCTGATGAACGGTACTTCTTTTCTATTTTTTTAACAATGTATATGAATTTATATATGATATTTTGTAATTCTATCATTTAATTTGCTCTTTTTGTTTATATTGTGATTGTTAACCCTATGTTCTCAGCAATATCACTCAGACTAATCCCTTTGAGGGAAGTCCTAGTTTAGAAAAAGTGAACGAACTTAATACGCTCACTGACAAAAGCCACACCTCCTATCATGCCGAAAACATAACCAAAACCATCCACTCAGAGATAGGGCAAACATGGCACTATTGCATGCGTAGATCAAATGACTGAATGGCGTCAGAGAGAGGAGACCCAAAATGCTGCTTCCTATGCAAGCCTACCAGGAGGAATGGCAAGTGCAATGTCGACGCTGGCCTTTGCGAAGGGATAAAATGCTAATAGAATGCTTGTACTAAAAACGGCACAGAAATGGCGAATATAATACTCAAAAATAAAAACAATGTGATAGTATTATCACAGTTAGATGATAAAGCATTTTCCACAAATTGTCATCTTTTATTAACTGACCTTCAACAAAGTAGTTAGTTTTTAAAGTATGCCTATGCCTAGCTTTGGAATGGATGGTTTGATTTTGATAATTCTTTATTTTGTTGGGATGGTCTCATTCTGATGATTTTTCCCAGAACTAAAGCATCAATAAAAATGAAAATAAAATAAATTAAAAATGACAATTTGTTGAAAATCCCTTATCATCAAGCTACTTTTAGAAAGCAACTGAAATTTAGCTCACTGTATTGTCGATATCATTTTGAATTTTCATTATACTCATCTGTCCTTTTTATACAAGTTGCCCAATATAGTTGACAACTAAATTATGCAAAAAATTATTTTAATATAGTTGAATGTAATATGGAATTGTACTTGGTCTTTTATGCTATTTCTCGTTCTCTTACCACTAGTATCTACTGAAACTTTCATACCATTCTCTTAAAAAAGTTGATTTTGTTACTTTTAACAGTATGGAATTGTTTATCTGGAAACCAGAAAATCAGTTATCCAGAATCACATTTCCATTCAACTGACTTCAGAATCTTATCCAGAAAAAAGCACCATACTATGTCAATTTGATATGTACATTGTTTGATACATTACAACATGCATGGTATAATTTAATACCAACATCTGGGATTTGAAATGGAAACATTTAGCTACAGGGCATTTTGAATTTTATGCAGAAATATTATTTCCAAGAGATTACCATAAACCTTCCCCTTTTCAAAATCTCAATTATCTCTGATTTTGTTTGGATTGCACCTTTCCTCTTAATATCTTATTCTAATCTGATCAAAGTAATTTTTTTCAGTTATCCGAAGTGCAATTAAATATTTTTACATGTATAATTTCAAATTTTCTTTGTTTTTAATCTTCAAATAATTCCTCATTTTAGTGCCCTTCCAAATCCAGTGTGCTTACACCTCCCTCTCTCCTTAGTTTTGTCACTGCTTGTATCTCAAAATAAATAATAATGAATATTGAAAATAGCATTAATTAATGAATGGCTTTTTAAGTCATTGTACTTCATCTTTAATCTAAATATTGTACTAAAGTTAAAATAGTAATAACAATATCCATTCACATTCACTTTTTTAGTTTTAATTCTATATGTTCTTTGATTCAAAAAATCTTTTTTTCCCCAATATTTATTTAATGTATGAACTATTTGCTATATTTTTCTATATCCTTGCCTAGAATGAAAATAATCTTCAAACTGTGGAATTAAGTAAAGGAGAAAATATATTTGAAATTCATATTGTGAAGGTAAGAGTCATTTAATATTTTTGCTTAGTATTTTAAAAGTACTTTTGTATTTTAACGTTATATATAAAATAACAAAGTTTTTATTAGTCACATGTAGCAAAAGAATAAGTAATAATAAATACAGTCTGTTAAGAAATTATAAGACCACTTAAATTTTATAAATTATGAAATCAATAAGGATTCTACTTATAATTTAAACATAAAAAATATGATGTTACAACCTAGTTATTACAATTATGCATCAATAAATTTAAATAATGTGACAAATGATTAAATTAATTAAATCATTAGAAAAAAAATCCACTATTAAGAAATTATAAGACACTTATCCAAATACAAAAAAAGTATGAAAATAAATGTGATATCAGTTCTCCATTTTATCTTATAACCTCAAACTCTGTATCTTACATTGAAGTGACCAGGTTTTTAAATTATGTTTTAGGAATATTGTGCCACTCTCTTCCAATGCCAACTTTCAGCTCATTTGTAGAAGAAAAGTGTTTTTTGTTAGCTTAAACTTCCCGACATTAAATATCCCAAAGATTTTCCATGTAGTTCAAATCTGGACATTTGGCAAAACATCAAACTTTTCTTTTTTAAACCATTCCTTTAAGTGGGTTAATGCTTAATATGAGAAAAATATATCCTTATTTATTTCAAAAAGAACCAAAAATTTTTTTGCACACTACAGAAAATCCACATGCTTGCTCTGTATATATATATATATATATATATAAACTTTCTTTACTATTAAACCATTGAAACATAAGATATTGACCAAATATTATGAAAACACTATAATAAATAGCAGAGGCAAAATTCAAATTAAATTATGTAGTCCTATGAAATGAAATATGTAAAAATCAAATGAAAAAACAAGAGTATATACACATATGAAAGCTGATATTTGAAATCACATCTTTAAGGGCGGAGGATTTACAAATATAAGCAAAGAATAGTCGATTTCTATTGAAACACTAGCTTTAAGCGAAGATTGTATCTCACTCTACCCAATCAACTGTGGAACAAGATTAATAATAACAAAAAAAAAAAAGAAAAAGAACATTGAATAACAAGAAAAGCTTTGAAATGGAATATAAAAAAATTTCTTCTTACCCTATATAATTACAAAAGTTTTAACATTGTTCCAAGTTGCACATGTTCAAATATTGTAGCTATTGAATAAGGTTAATTTAACCTTTAAGAGATTTTATATTAAAACATATATTATATCTATCGGTCACAGTTAAATTAGATATAAAAACTTAGATTATTACATTCATTCAATATAAAAGGGAAAATAAAAACTATAAATTAAAATACTATATAAAACTTATAATGATAATATAACTAAATTAAATTATATTCAAAATCACTTAAGCCTCCAAATTAAACCTAAAAATAATACCCATAGTTGCAAGTTCTGCCATCTAGTGATATATATTTAAAAATATGTTATGAATTGCTTAGTCGTAAATGCATATCATAATGATCTGTAATGCTGCCATCTATTAAGGAAAAATAAAAACTATGTTATATCTATTATAAGAGAGCAGCCTCTCATTTGAAATTATTATTTATAAAAATTTTATTTCAAATTATAATTAGTGATATTTATTTAACTATCTATTTAATACAGTGAACTCTCGTTAAGACGGATAGTCAAGAGCAAGCGTTTTTTGTCCGTATTATTGAGAGTCCATTATAACAGGAGTTCACAAATTTGACATTTTACATTACAGTAAAACATACTTATTATGTACATATATATTGTAATATGACTAAAAATTTGATTTCTCAGACCATTTTATGCTACTTTTCAAAAAATGTACAAGAACAACTTTAAAATGAAAAAAAAAAATATATATTTTTGAAACTCGAGTTTACATTGAAGCATGCTTGCATTGTTACTTGAAGGTGAAAAATGTTAGTACATGAAAGAAAACGGTCGAGAGTACTTAAAAGCAATCCAAAATAAGAAGTAATCTTCTTTTGTTTTTTCTTGGTAAGCGATCTTCTTTTGATATCATTCTCAAGTTTAGCCAATTGTTCAAATGTAACATTTTCAGTTGATTAATAAAGTTTCCTAATTGTCACCAGCATATCACGGACATCTTGCACCCGAATAGCTTGCACTTTTGGAGGAGAGATTTCTTCGTCGGCTGCTCCGTGACGTCAGAGGCAAGGTTTCTACTCCTTTCATCTTAAAAATAGAATAGAAAAAAATTTGGGATTTCGTTGTCCTGATGAATATTTGTCCATCTTAACGAATGAAATCTTAAACTGTACGTATTAAACAATGTCTGTTACATGCACTTCCTATAGATTTTAACCGGAATTTCGTTCTTGTACGTAATAACGAGAAATCCATCTTAAACGGGGCCGTCTTAACGGAAGTTCGCTGTATATGAATATAAGTAAGTTGTTATATATATGAGATAGGCTGGCATTTGCTTTAATTCACTTCGCCATTTGCTTTTGTTTTAAATTGTAGTCATGGCTAGATGTTAAATCATGTAGACATAGAGATAAGTTTGTAGAGGGGGGCCAGACTTTTATTCCTTTTGTGTTGCACAATAACCTTTTTAAGTCCGGTTCAGGTTCTAGAGAGGCATCGTGATTATTAGATAAGCATTTTACCGAAAACCGTGTGATTTCCTCTCATATGTAAGTTTTCTGATTGTAATTCTGATTTTTTCCTGCAGAGGGTGAAAGTGTTGAAATGGAAATAAATTTCAGTTTAATTGGATAATTGGTTTTTGCACTGGATTAATTTTAAAACAGTTATTCTAATTGGTAAATAAATCATATGAGTTGTAATTTTCCAACTGGCTAAAAAATGTCCTGTGTATCCTGACATAGACATTTTTTGCCCAGTTGGAAAATTACAACTCACACAATTAGCTTTTGATTGATATTTAGGCTTGTGATGAAACAAGGCTTGGCCGAGACCTAGGTGCATCACAAACCACAAATAAAGTTGCACTATTTTCAGCAATTTATATCTTAATTTTAATTTGAACTTGAGCTTGACATAATAAATATTGGTCTGAGAAACTAATTTCACAGGGGCAAATTGGATTTTGAGTATTATAATTTTAAAAGCTAGGGAAAATAAACTGGGAATTTTTAATTTAAATTTAATTTTTTAATTTTAATAAGATTTTAATTTCTTATGCTATCATATATATGCATCTTACCTACGTAATAACTAAGTGGGTTGCTACATAATCGAACTTCATTATATAAATTTTTATATTAGTTATTTTATAATTGTTACATTAAATTAATTTTGTTTATCTATATAAATCAATTTGAATTTATAGATTGACTTAACTTCAGAAGGGTTGAAACAGTTTTATTCTTCTAATCCAAATATATTTTTAACCTGGAATTTTTATGAATTTGAACTGCAGTCAACACCACTTATATCAGCAAAAAGGTAAAAGTTTTATTTATATATTATGTATATGTTCAAAAAACTAATGAGATCTTTTCTTCATAGCTTAAAAACCTAAGATATGCTTTATTTTCTGTGTAAATTTCTTTTTCTTTTATTTATTCATATTCATCAGTACAATATTAGGTTCTGTACAGTTTGTAACACCACTTGCTGCCAAAAATTAATGCTGACATAGAATTTAACTTCAGGTATTAATAATAAGCCTAATGATACATGCACTTTAATAATAAGCATAATAGTAAAAAAATGTCTGTTTATGTTATAAAGCACAAGCATGTGTCAGTCCTGCTTATGTCATGCACTATGCTGGAATGACATAACCATGCATCATAGTGCATGCTTATGTCCCTATGCTGCTCGTAATTTGGGAAAAAGTATTGACAGGATGAACAAAACTAGACGAGGACATCATAGCTTGCGAAAACCTGCCTGTCCAGTAGCATACGAATATTTTATCTGCAATTACAAATTCTTATAATAACAGCAATAATATAACCTTATAGTAGTTATTGGCAATGTATGGCACTATAAAAACAATCAGTAAACTTAAATCACACTTATTTCTATGAAGACATCTGTTTTTCACTGAACAAAATTTTGAACTTTGACCCGGACCTCTGTCATTATAAAAACTCAATAGCCGATATGCGAGGTATAAAATTACTGAGCTCGGTGAGACAAATCGAATGAGTTATAAAAATCGAAATTCGGCGTCACGAACTATAGTACCTTTACTTGTCAGAATTTTCTCCCAAGCATCGTTCTTTTTATCTTTTTTGCTAGCAATATTTGGGGAAAGATGAAGGACAAAGAACACATGTGACTACTACAGAGGTTATTTCAAGTTTGTGAAACCTGTGGAGGAGGTGGGATGAAAAGAATGGACAGTGGAATAGTCTGCTCGTGAGACAAGTTTGATATTACTAAACGTCGCTTCATTTCTTGATTTCATTGTAATTTAGACCATGTTTGAGCATGATTTCAATTTTTTTCAATCTCTTTTGAACGTTTAATGTTGGACTGCATTGACACACTTAGAACCTTTTTTGTTTCACACAATACTAGTGAGAAAACTTTTCATCAATTTAATTTCATATATAATGCTCTGCTTAAGTTTCAAAGTAAATCGGCACATCAGACGATGATTGAACATTATTTTAATTAAAATCTGTTTGTATGTTCGATAATGGAATAAGAAAAGAGTGCCATTCAAGGTGTTCAAGTGATATAAGGTTTGATAATTCTCATTGTCATTTTTATATTTGAATTTTATGTAATTTTTATATTCAAAATTTTTGAAATGATTATTTAGTTTTCTTTTCCAATGTTTTAACTTTTTTTTTTCAATATGTAGTTCATCTGAAACATCCCAAAATGGTAGCAAAATTAAATTTGCATGATTGCAGCATTATATTTCTACAAACAAAAATTTTACACTTTAGGCGAGTACAATTTTGATTGCACGTCTTTCTCAGCTATACGTCATTTTAGAACGGTCCCCTGAAAGACGTATAATCGGTGCTTTACTGTACATATAAATCTGAAATGGACATCTCTAAACTGTCAAAGTCAGAAGCAATATATTTAGGCTTGGGGCACCAGGTGTGCTTCTGTAAAGGTCATTATTTCACTGTCATAGGTAAAACGATCAAATTACCAAGTTTGTAATCTTACTTCTCATGATACAAGACACCTTATTTATTGAAAATATGTGATCTAGTACAAATTTTGTGCAGGAAAACATATTTGCAGTATTAAGGATAAAAAATCAATACATTCATCATTACTCTTCCTCAAACTAGGCTATACAGCCTATCATGATGAATTTGATCCTTACTTTAACAAGCTAAGTTCATATCTCAAAAGGGGCACTTCTGATTTGATTACCATTAATACCACTGGGAGAAACTTCCTTAATTGACAAGAAAACTTATTTTATTTTGGGCCTCTTCCGTATAAGGTAAAAAAAAAAAAGCAATCTTGAAAACACTTACTTTGTATGAGATTTACACCTATATCTGTCTGCAAAGTAAAATCCCAATACATTCAAATATTTCTAGAATGGATAAAGCTAGAATTGTGGATCAAGTATCTACCTATAGTAAAATGATTATGCACTATCACATGAGAGTAGGCTTCGGTGCCCATAATGGTGAAATTCAGAAGTTACCAACCTTGTCTCAAAAAATATAGATGATAATGAAAAAATGTCAGTTACAAAAGTGTAGAGCATCTTCTATTTAGTATGAAATGACATCTTACATGTAAAAATAACTTTATTAGAAGCTCTGAAATGTTAATTTTATATGACCAATAACCAGCTTAAACACATTAGATCACTAATCGCTTCTAGAAGTGTGGCATTATAAAAGAGATCTATATTTTCTAGTAAGACTAATATGTGTAAGCAAGGTACAATTAATTTTCAGTTAAGTGTGCTCAATGTGTCCAGCAATATGCATGCATTAACATGCATTTACATACATAGCTGCAGGTGGTGGATACTTAACTCTAATTTCTTATTAAAAGAAATTGTATCTTGCTTACATCTGTTAGTTTTATTAGAAAAAATGCATCTGGCCTTATAATGCCACACTTCTACAAGCTATTAGTGATCTATTCTAGTCTATCATTGATTATCGAAAAATTAACATTTCAGAGCTTCTATAAAGTTACTTTTCACTTTTAAGCTATCATTTCACACTAAAATGAGGATGCTCTACTCTTTTGTAATTGGTATTGTTTTGCTCTCTCTCATATTTTTTGAGATAAGGTCTATAACTTCCAAATTTCGCCACTAGAGGTGTTGAAACCACTCTCATATGATAGTGCATAGTTATGTTATTATAAGTAGACACTTGTTCCATAATTCTAGTTTTATCCATTAAAGAGATATTTGAGTGTATCCGAACTTTAGTTTGCTCACAAATATAGTTGCAAATATCATGCAATGTAAATGTTTTGAACCTTGCTTTTTTTACCTTATATGGAAGAAGTGCAAAGTGAAACAAAAATTTTCTCGTCAATTAAGATGTGTTCTTTCCAGTGATACTAATGGCAATCAAATCAGAAGTGTCCATTTTGAGATATGACCTTCTGAAAATGTGGTTCAATTTATGAATTTATAAGTAAAGTTTTTTATATCATGAGCAGCAAGATGACAAAAATGGTGATTTGATCATTTTTTCTGAGTCAATGAAATAGTGAACTTTACAGAAGGCCCCCCTGATGACCCAACTATTCTACTTCTGACTCTAACAGTTTGCAGATGTCCATCATAGACCTATCTGTACATCCTTTTGAGATTGCATCACAATTGAAGAGAGTCAAGCAGGAACTGTATCCAAATTTAGATCACTTGACATAGAATGAGCTAGCTATAATGTTCATTGCAAAAAGCATAGAGTTAATATTCCATAATTAGGTCCACAGCCAAAAGTTGGCATTAAAAATGAACAATTTGGGCAAAGATGGGGTTAAAAGCATATGAGAGATAAAAGAATGGTGTTAATAATATGGCAAACCATGCTCGCTGAATTGCTTCAAATGATTGTGATCTCGATTAGGAATTTTTCCCCAAGCATAGGATACTAGTGGCCCCCATTGAGCGATCAAAGCCAAAATTGAATCAGCATCTTTGTCAAAGTCTTAACATAATATGCAGTTTGATGAAATTCCATGCACTAGTTCTTGAGATGTACCTATCACGGAAATTGTGAAAAACACAGCATAACAGTGCTACATGTTTGGTGATATACACCCAAATCTAATCAGCACCAATTTATGTCAAGGTCAAACTGAGTCTGAAGTTTGATTAAATTCTGTGCTTTAGTTGAGATAGAGCAGCCACAAAATTTCTGAAATACTCAAACTAATGAACAGACTTTCTCCAAAAATAGTTAAATCATATTCAGGACATCCCAAAACATGTAAAAAACATGTGATCAAAAAAACAACAGAAATTGTCATTCAACAATTTTCACAGTTCCAATACTTTCTTCTTGTGTGTATAGAAAATAGTAAAAAAGAAAAGAAATATTGCATATAAAATAACAGTAAGTAAGCTGTTTTTTCTTATTACAGTCCCCTTTATTATTACCCCAACTTAATGAATTCATCAGGACCGAAAATTTTATTCATTAAATTGGAGGTTATTCATATTATCGGGGTCTAAAATAAAAAATTTAAAAATTCTGCACTTACCTTATCGAAAAACCTTAATAATCAACTACACATTAATATCCATAATCAGAAATTGTACACTTTTTATTCAGCAGCTAAAAATGCAGAGAATAATTCACAGTAGTTAATGTGAAATTTTAAAGCACTGAGTAATAGATTTTTGACAATTTCTTTGATTCCTGACTCGATTTTATGGAGAGGAGAAAATATGCGTCATTTAAATCTTGCTGCATGATGTACGTTTTAACAATTTCCAAACCATGTAAAGCATGAAAAAAAGTAACAGTTTTAATGGGAGTTCAATATCGATTTCTGCATCAGAATCTCTATTCGTTGGTTCTGACAAATCAACAATTTCATTAATTTCAGTTGCATAGATAGACAGTCCGTTATCACATATGACATAATTGTTAAAGTCTGTCTCAAAAGTGACTTCTTTCCATATGACTTCTTCTGAAGGGGCGATATCTTTATTATTTTCATCACTTTCTCACTTGTGGGCCTGGAAATCCCGCTTTCTGAAAGCATTTTTCAATTGTATTTTTAGAAACTTGGTCCCAAGATTGTGTCACAAAATATAGAGGATCCAAAACATTGGCTTTGTATCTTTTCTCAACATTTTCCTCCAACGATGCTGTAGTTTTTCTCATAAACAATTTTCTGTAATTAACATTTACAGTATGAATGATACTAAGATCTAGTGGCTGAAGCAAACTTGTACAATTTGCAGGGACAAAAAAGACTTTGACGTTTTTTTAAATTTCAAATTGGAGGATGAGCGGGACATTGATCAATAAACAAAAGAATTTTTTCTCTTTTGTATCTTCATAGACTTATCTAAATACATTAAAAAAAATCTGTAAATAGAAAAGAAATCATCCAGGATTTTTTGTTTGCTGCGTATTTTGTCGGGAAGGTCTTTACATTTTTAAAACATCACGGCTTTACTGCCCTTCCTATCACAAATGACTTCAACTGGTCAGTTCCATCAGCATTAACCGCAAGCAAAATCGTAATCCTCATTTTGCTTTTTTTCCTGCAAAAGCATTTTACATTTCTATAGCAAAACATTTTGCAGGGTTGTAAATCATAAAACAATTCTGTTTTATCTGTGTTGTAAATGTTGGATGGTGAATACCCTTCAATCAGTCTGAGCAATTTTTCTTCTCAATCTTTTACTTCATCTTTTATTGCCTTTTGTCCGCACACTTTCTTTTGGACCATGTCGTATCTTTTCTTAAAACAGTCAATCCAACCACTGTATGCAGAAAAGTCTTTCACATTATGCCTTTCGGCAAGTTGAAGAGCTTTTTTTTTTTAATCAGAGACTCACTAATGACTATTTTCTTGGTACGAACAATGTTGAACCATACAGGTTGTAAATTTCCAACTGGACGAAAAATGTCCGGGCCAGGATTCGAACCTGGTGTAAAGAACTTACTTTCAGATAACTTATTTTATTTGTATTAATTACATATATTTTTTTTTTCACGGTGGGAATAAGTCAGGTGTGGTTCAAGGTACTAATCTATTTTTTTTTGGAACTAGTGCTTGAAGAACAATAATTTAGAAAGAAACTTTTCCCCGTCAAGACCGTGAAAAGTTTTCTCCAGGTGGGGAGGAGTCTGTAAAGAACTTACTTTCAGATAACTTATTTTTCAGTGTAAAGAACTCTTTCACAGAACTTATTTTCTCCAGGCCTCCGATAGATGGCAGTACTCGTCCAATAAGAGAGGAAATTGAACTGTTTTGCTAAAGAAGAATCTGAGAGCGTTAGTGAGCGGTCAGAGTCTGATGTATGCTGGTGAAGAGATGTGTCAGTGTGATGAAACAAAAATTATTGTTGCTACGAATATTTACCTTTTCGTCTGTGTTGTCAATTGTGTTTGTAAGTGTGTAAATAAAGTTAAAAAAATGACCTGACGGCCTTTTACCTAGTGATACGTCTACACATAATATGTACGTCGTCGACTTCCGGCCTTATAGCCATTTTGGTGGCAGCAGGTACGATACCTAGATGATAAACCAGTGATATACTCAAAAGATGCAAGTTCGTCTACATGAAGCGAGTAAGCCAGTTCCAATTTTTTTGTATTTTTTTTAGTACCTTGAATTGAATGTATTATCGATTATAAAATTTCTTTTTAATCTGGATTAATTTGATTCATTTATTTTGCTTTCGTCAATTAATTTCAGACTTTAGTAAAAGTTGTGAGTTAATTGGGGCAAATTCAAGTACTGAAATATACTGGACTTATTCCCATCAAATAAAATTAATTGGAATATTGAAAAGTTATTAAATAGTTTTCTTGATAAATGGTGTGAATTCCGAATTCGTAAGCTATTTTATTTTAGAAAATATTAATAATTGTTCTTATAATAGATTTTAAGAATAAATAATACAGTTTATTTATTTTTTGTTGGGGATAATTATGATGTCATAATTCTTTTGAATTAAAATGGTTTAATGTGTAAAATGGTATTTCATTCTTTGAAGGAAATAGAATAAAATTTCCAATCTTAACCAATTTGCCATTTGGATAAATGCCAAAATTATAAAGCACTGGTTTATTCTGTTTTATTTTAGAGTATTTCTTTATTTGGTTATTTGTTTATTCTAAAAATAGAATAAATGATTTTTTGTTCTTTTATATCTGAGTGGAAAATGATCAGATTTGATATTTGTTTTGTTGTTGTTAAAGGGTAAAGGTAACAAACTGAGTTAAAAACTGAAACAGTAATAATTCTGTTTTGTTTGTTAGATTTATGTAAAAAGAAAATAAAAACTTGATGAAGTATTAAGTAAACAGAAAAGTGTTATTTTCATTTGCAAAGAACTTGAGTTGAATATTTTAACATTTATTCTTTTTATGTAAAAAAAAAAAAAAAAAAGGAAAAAATGTTTCCTGGATAATTTTAAATATTTTTTTTTTTTTTTTTTTTTTTTTTTGCGAGTAATTGGTTATGCTTGTATAAAAGGTTTGAGAATTAAGAAAAATTCTCGTATTTACGTGGTTTTCATTGGTTTAATTTTAATTGCGTAATTTAATTATTGATTTGAAATAATTTTGTTTATTGAACATAAAGTACAGTTGTGTATTTTGAGAGTTTAAAAATATTATTTTATCTATCTGAATCGTATTTTTGTGATAATTACATATGCTTATTTAATTTGTTTAAAATATTTGCATAGTGTTTAATTTACTAAGAATTTTGGTAAAACGTTATATTGTTCGATTTTCTTACTTGGTTAAGATTTTAATTTGTTTATAAAAGAATAGGTCTAAGCAGAGGATTTAATAGAAGTGGAATTTAGAATTGCTTTATTAATTGAAAATTATTCTATCTGCTTGAAATCTTTGTTGTTAGTTTTAAGTAGGGGAGACTTGGGTGTTCTATAATTAGAAATTAAGCATTCTGATTTTGTTTAGTTTAGTCAAAAATTGCGATGGCGTTTTTAGCAAAAGCTAGAAAGACAGATTTATTAGAAATCTGTGATGAATTAGCGTTGAAGATTGATCCTGTGAGGACGATTCCAGAAATAAAAAAACTGATTTTAGAAAGTGAAGTTTACAAGGAAGAAGAGATTAAAATCATGCTAGACCGAGTAATAGAAGATAGGAAAGCGCAAGAAGAGAGAGAGAAAAAGGAGAAAGAAAGAGAAGAAAGAATTCGACAAGAAGAAAGGGAAGAACGTATGGCTAGGGAGGCTCAAGAACATGAACTACAGTTAAAGAAACTCGAGCAATCGCAAAGAACTTCTACACAGAACGACGGTTCAGAAAGAAAGGCTGATGTCGGACCTAAGATACAGTTGGCACAAATTGTTCCAAAATTCGACGAAAAATCTGATGAGATGGGTCTCTTTTTAATTAATTTTGAGAGAAGAGCAGAGATGGCTAAAGTTTCGAAGACTGATTGGGTTGCATACTTATTAGCTGTTTTGCCCACAGAAATTACGAACATGTTAGCCAGGGAATCTCCCGAAGATGCGATTAACTATGATTTCGTTAAAAGTCTTATCTTAGAAAGATATAAGTTGAATAGCGAGAAATTAAAGCAATCTTTTTATCGGCATCATAAAACGCCAGACAAGTCTTGGAGGAATTATGCGCAAGAACTCGCTAGTTATTTTAACGCTTGGATTACAGAATTAGGTATTGAAAAGTTTAATGAACTTAAAAATCTAATTATTACAGAACAGTTAAAGTTTCGAGTCCCTGCGGAAACAAAAGAACATTTTCTTGATAATTGGTTAAATTTTGTGACGCCTTTAGATTTGGCTAAGAAATTGGATGACTATGAAAGTATCAAAGATAATTTAAAAAAGAAAGAACTTCCGAAAAAGAACACGTTTAATTCTCGATCCCAGTTTAAGAATTCAAATAACTTTGACTACAAGAAAGAAAGTAAGGATAATAAGCCAAAATTTCAAATTAAATCAGAATCATTTTCCGGGAACCATAAAGAAAGAGAATTTGATAAGAGGAAAACATTACGTTGTTACAAATGTGGATCAAGCAATCATCTTCGTCCTCAATGCGATAAACTTAAGAAATCCACAGAAATCATTTCTCATGTTAAGGTTGGGGTTGGACAAGATTCTTCGATAACGCCTTATCTTAGTGTGGGGAAAGTAAACGGCGTACAAATGGAAATTTTGAGAGATACAGGTGCGACAATAGATTTAGTTGCACAAAGGTATGTCAAACCACATATGTATCTGAACGAAAAAGTGTGGGTTCGGGTGCCCTTACACGATGGTCTATTCTGTTTACCTCTCGCAGAAATTGAATTAGACTGTGAAATGGGGCATGTGATAACTAAAGCTGCTGTCTCTAGAGACTCTGTAGATATAGGAAGATATTTATTAGGAAATAAAACAGCCGCTTTATTCGAACATTGTAAGAAAGAAAAGGCAGTGAAAGAGCATATCATTAATGCTGTTCAAACCAGAGCTCAGAAGAAAATTCTGGAAGCAGAGAAGGTTTCCCTTGAAGAACCTGAAATGCACGAAATTTCTGATGAAACTTCTGCAAAGAATCATAGCAATAATATAGAAAATGAAAACAAAAAAATGGATGCGAAAAATAATAAAGATCAATCTGAAGAAGAGAAGTTGGAAATCAAAAAAGACTCAATTTTGCCAGTATGTCAAACTGTCTCAGTACAAGAGCTTATAAAAACTTCTCCTAAGACATTTTCCGAAGAACAAAAGAAGAGCAAAGATCTAAAACCTCTTATTGAAGAAGCTAAAAGGAAAAATACCAAAGATAGCAAATTTATTTTGGAGAAAAATATGCTTTTTTATAGAAGGAAAGATAGGAATGGTGCTGAAAGAAAATTATTAGTTGTCCCAGAAAGATTTCGTGAGCAGTTAAAAAAATTTTGTCATGAAACGGTTGCAAGCCATTTGGGTGTAGCTAAAACTAAAGATGCTTTGTTTAAGACCTTTTATTGGCCAAATTGCTTTAAAGATATTGAAGATTATGTTAGAACTTCCGACTACTGTCAACGGGTTGGAAAGCCTCAAGACAAAAAGAAAGCACCTTTACAAATAGTTCCTGTTATTTCATAAATATTTACAAAGCTAAATGTTGATGCTTGTGGACCCTTACCTGTCAGTACACTAGGGAACAAATACATAATAACTGTAATTTGTTTAGCTTCGAAATACCCTGACGCGGTTCCAACACCTAATTTGTATTCTACGACGATCATTGAGGCTTTGTTACAAATTTTCAGAAGACTTGGATTTCCTCGTATACTACAAACTGACCAAGGAAAGTCATTCATGAGTGTACTTACAACGGAATTCTTAGAGAAATTTGGAGTTAGTGTTGTGCGAAGTTCGGTTTATCATCCCCAAAGTAACCCAGTTGAAAGAATGCACAGGACTTTGAAACGGATACTCAGAGTACTTTGTTTAGAATCTGGAACTGACTGGGAGAAAGTACTCCCTCCTGCCCTTTTTGCGTTAAGAACTGTAACTCACAATAGTACTGGGTTCAGTCCAGCAGAATTAGTTCATGGCCAGAATTTAAGAACTCCAATGATGCTACTCTATGAAAATTTGACTGAGCAAGAGATAGAAGAAGATAATGTGATATCCTATGTATTTGACTTAATGAACAGAATGAAGAAATGCCAAGAGCTCGCTGCGGAAAATATGGAAAAAGAGAAACAAAACCAAAAATATTGGTATGATATCAAAGCCAGAAAACAAGAGTTTAAAGAGGGAGATCAAGTTTTAATTGTGGCTCCATCCAGACCAACTAAACTGTCGGTTAGTTGGATAGGACCTGGGGAAGTAAAAAAGAGATTATCAGAAACCAACTATGTTATTTACAATTCAGAGGGAAAGAAGTCCCAAGTGTATCACGTAAATATGCTAAAGCCTTACCATCAAAGAACAGTAGAAAATATAAATTTACTGACGGTAAAAACAACCTCTAATGATGAAGAAGAGGATGAAATTCCTAAATTGGATGAGGAAAACAATGACAATGCGTTGTTAGAAGTATGGCAAGACATCCAAAAAAATAACCAACTAAATGAAAGTCAACGAGAAGAATTAGGACAACTTATCGGAAAATATGCTGATTCTTTTTCGACTGAACCAGGGTGCACGAATCTAGTTGAACATGATATCGAGCTGGAATCAGAAAAACCAATCTGTGCCCGGCCTTATAAAATGTCGCCTAGACAGACGGAAATCCTTAAGACCGAAGTTGAGAAAATGCTAAAACTGGAAGTCATTGAGCCAGGTGAATCAGACTTTGCCTCTCCGTTAATTTTAGTTGAAGTTCCAGGCAGAGAAGCGAGACCTTGCATAGATTATCGCCGTTTAAATAAAGTGACTCGCACAAAATTTTACCCTTTGCCCAACATTGACCAGTTAATAGAAAAGGTGTCTTCAGCTAAATATATTTCAGTTTTAGATCTGACCAGAGGTTACTGGCAAATTCCGTTAACCAAACGTGCTCAAAGGTATGCAACTTTTGTGACAAATTTTGGGACGTACAGACCGCTACGCCTCCCTTTTGGTTTAAAAAATGCTCCATATGAATTTAGTAAACTTATGGCCGAATTACTGAAAAACTGTGAAGAGTATGCAGTGCCCTATCTGGATGATGTTGCTATTTTCTCTCGAACTTGGGAAGATCACCTAAAACACCTGGAAGACGTTTTCAAAAGACTGAGTGAGGCAAACCTGCATATTAAACCATCTAAATGTCAATTCGCCCAAGCTTATGTAAAATACCTTGGACACTTAGTGGATCAAGGTCTTAGAACTCCAGGAGAGCTGAAGGTTCAAGCCATAAGAGAGTTCCCAGTTCCTACTACTAAAACTCAAATCCGGTCTTTCTTAGGTTTAGCCGGATATTATCGGAACTATATTCCGAACTTTTCTGTAATTGCAACGCCTCTCACTAATTTATTAAAGGGAAAGGTTCACAAGTCAACAGTAGATTGGGATAGCTACTGTCAAAATGCATTTGACGAACTGAAAGGTAAACTCTCTGAAAATCCTGTCTTATATAGTCCGGACTTTACAAAACCTTTCATCCTTCAGTGTGATGCTTCAAATTTGGGAATTAGTATAGTGCTATCCCAGCTAAATGAAAATAATGAAGAACATCCTATACTGTATCTGAGCAAAAAGTTTTCCGACAGAGAACGAAATTTTAGTACCACCGAAAAAGAATGCGCTGCTATTGTGTTTGCAGTGCGAAAACTACGATGCTATGTGGATGGACATAAAAAATTTCAGATCCAGACTGACCACAACCCTTTAGTATGGTTAGACAAAAACAGCGGAACTAATCCTAGACTTTTAAGATGGGCCTTACTTCTACAGTCCTTTAATTATGAAATTGTTCATAAAAAGGGAAAACAACATCAGAATGCTGATAGTTTGAGTCGTGCCATGAAAGCCTAAATTTGATTAGAATGCTAATATGTAAATATGATAATTTGTATGATTGTTAATTTTGAATTTATTGTTTTGAATATGTGTATATTATTTTTCAATTGTATCTTGAATATAATGTCTGAGTATTTGTAAATTTTATTTGTATTAATTACATATATTTTTTTTTTCACGGTGGGAATAAGTCAGGTGTGGTTCAAGGTACTAATCTATTTTTTTTTTTGAACTAGTGCTTGAAGAACAATAATTTAGAAAGAAACTTTTCCCCGTCAAGACCGTGAAAAGTTTTCTCCAGGTGGGGAGGAGTCTGTAAAGAACTTACTTTCAGATAACTTATTTTTCAGTGTAAAGAACTCTTTCACAGAACTTATTTTCTCCAGGCCTCCGATAGATGGCAGTACTCGTCCAATAAGAGAGGAAATTGAACTGTTTTGCTAAAGAAGAATCTGAGAGCGTTAGTGAGCGGTCAGAGTCTGATGTATGCTGGTGAAGAGATGTGTCAGTGTGATGAAACAAAAATTATTGTTGCTACGAATATTTACCTTTTCGTCTGTGTTGTCAATTGTGTTTGTAAGTGTGTAAATAAAGTTAAAAAAATGACCTGACGGCCTTTTACCTAGTGATACGTCTACACATAATATGTACGTCGTCGACTTCCGGCTTTATACTGGGATCGCTTGGCTGAAGCCGCCACGCTCTACCACTGAGCTATCCCGGTCGAATCTGGAGGGCATAATTCATCCAGTTAACCTTATTGATCAAAGCATCTGGTCTGATATTTTAATCAGCTCAACAGAAAAGATCGCAGGTAATTCAGGATTCAACAAAAGATGCAGGCTTCAGCCAAGCGATCCCAGGTTCGAATCCTGGCCCGGACATTTTTCGTCCAGTTGGAAATTTACAACCTGTATGATTACTTTACCAATTTGAAATAATTGTGTTAAAAAATAATCCAATGTTGAACCATTCCACTAGGTCAGAATCAAGAATGAAAAAAAGGAGTGGCTTTCAATGACTTTCTTATTTTCAAAGATTTTTTACCAGATGCTGCTGATGCTTTTTCAATTTCTGTTCATTGTTTAAGAATTGTAGCTAATGTGGATATAGAGATTTCAAGGCGTTCTGCTAATGCGTTTTGTGACCCAACGTTCTTGTCAAATTCTCATAACATTTTAAGCTTTTCACGTAATGAAAAACATTTTAGTTTCCTACAATCTGCTATGCTTATCAAAGTTTTAAAAATCAAATGTTCAGCAAAACAGAGCATCCAATAACCTTACTTTTCTCAAAAAATAGGACGATTGGTGAAAATTTTTAAACTATATCCTCTGCGTTGTCGAGTGGGGAGAGATAAGAAAGGAATTTCCTGTCCTATTTGAAACCCACATGACAGGTTACACTCATGACTCATCTGCACCTGTGAGGTCTAATAATGGGCTGCACCCTCCCCTGTTAACAATTGCTGGTTAAAAAAAAAAGTCTTTTTCTGTTCCGGACAAGATGGATATGTCATTTGAAAAGCAATCCAATATTAACCTAACTAACAAAATATATATATATATATTTCGGCTGTTGAAAATTTTTTTTAATTCGGGGTTTATTATTCTTTAAATAGAGGTTTTTGCCTTCATTTTAATTGGGGAAAAAAAGAAAAATTCGTTAAATTGCGAAATTCAGTAAATAGGGGTTTGTTAAATCGGGGTCTGATATTTTTTTCTATATACATAAGTATTGGAATTGTGAAAATTTTCTATTTCCAATTTTTTTATGGCTATACCTGTTTTGCGATGTCCTGAACACTATTTAATTAATTTTGCTTTCATATACATAAGAAGGTATTGGAATCGCAAAAATTTTCAACTAACATTTTTGATGGATAGACATGTTTTGGGATGCATTAAACACTATTTGATTATTTTTTCTTCCATATACTTTCTTCCATACTTTCTTCCATATACATAAGATGAAAATACAGTAAAACCTGTGTAAGTTGACCACTTGCGGTGCCACGCTTCAGTGGTCAACTTATAAAGGGTGATGATAATTTTTTTTAACGTAATATTCATATTATATCATTTTCCCACAAAAATGTTAGTTATGGATAGGGCTTTAAAGTAATATTGTATTACCATGCATATTTCTAACACCTTATAAAAGAAATTTTGGAGCCATTTTAGGTTAACAAAATCTTCCTTGATAAAAAACAATTACAAAATATAAATGTCTTGTACTACCTCTGTACCAAGTTTACTGGATGGAAATAATAATGCTTCTGTACTACAACACAGTTCTAGTGTAACTCATCATTATCACAAATAATTTTCTTAACTGGGTTGTTACAATTGCCACAAACTATCGCAACTGGTGGAAATATTTCTGCTTACCAACTAGCACATGGGGTTATTGAAAGAAGGGAAGGAATGATAAGAGAATGGGAAATAAAAGAAAGAAATCTAGAATCAAAGAAGGGAGGGGGGGGGGGTGTTGAAAAGCCAAATCCACAAGAGCAACAATGTAAGAATAGATAAGCCTTGAATTATTTACCTACACCTATCACTACTAAAAACATTTCCCAGGTTAATACTATTTCACTTTTTTAGAAATTCTAGTTAAAAAGAAAAAAAAAATAGAAAATTTCGCGGAGAGTCACTTTCTTTTTTAAATTCATGGTTTTTGTTAGCTTTTTGGATGGTCAAGTTATAAAGGGTTTTGATGGGCATTTTATAATAGTTCTAGTCAAATTTGAATAATTTCAGTGGTCAAGATACAAGATAGACAGGTGGTCAGGTTACAGAGGGTTTGTCTTATAGTTTTGTATAGGATAAATTTGGTTCCTGACAATAGAGGTCAACATAGACAGGTGGTCAACTTACAAGGGTGGTCAACTTTACAGGTTTCACTGTATTAGAATTGCAAAAATTCTCGCCTTCTGGTCTTCAATTTTGACTTTAATCACTCAACAAGGGGTGCTGATATCCTATGCTGGGTGAAAGATTCCTAGTCTGGCTCTCAATCAATTGATGCAATTTAACAAGCGTAGTTTGCAATATTATTAACTCCATTCCTATGACTTTTATACATTTTTAACCAAATTGTTGCTAGAATTGCACTATTTTGATACCAACTTTTGTATGTGGACTTGATTACGGAATATTAGCTCTATGATTTTTGTGATGAACATTATAGCAGTACAGTCAAACCTCGTTAACACGAAATCGCTTAACGCGAAATTTCGCTTAACACGAAATAATTTTCAGGTCCCGCCAGATGAGTCTGAAAGTCAGTGTTAATTAATTCGTTTAACACGGAATAGAATTTCGGAAAATCCCACTTAAGGCGACCTCGAATTTTTTAATTCGGGGTTTATTATTCTTTAAATAGAGGTTTTTGCCTTCATTTTAATTGAAGGAAAAAAGAAAAATTCGTTAAATTGCGAAATTCAGTAAATAGGGGTTTGTTAAATCGGGGTCCGATATTTTTTTCTATATACATAAGTATTGGAATTGTGAAAAATTTTTATTTCCAATTTTTTTATGGCTATACCTGTTTTGTGATATCCTGAACACTATTTAATTAATTTTGCTTTCATATACATAAGAAGGTATTGGAATCGCAAAAATTTTCAACTAACATTTTTGATGGATAGACATGTTTTGGGATGCATTAAACACTATTTGATTATTTTTTCTTCCATATACTTTCTTCCATACTTTCTTCCATATACATAAGATGAAAATATTAGAATTGCAAAAATTCTCGCCTTCTGGTCTTCAATTTTGACTTTAATCACTCAACAAGGGGTGCTGATATCCTATGCTGGGTGAAAGATTCCGTCTGGCTCTCAATCAATTGATGCAATTTAACAAGCGTAGTTTGCAATATTATTAACTCCATTCCTGTGACTTTTATACACTTTTAACCAAATTGTTGCTAGAATTGCACTATTTTGATACCAACTTTTGTATGTGGACTTGATTACGGAATATTAGCTCTATGATTTTTGTGATGAACATTATAGCAGTACAGTCGAACCTCGTTAACACGAAATCGCTTAACGCGAAATTTTGCTTAACACGAAATAATTTTCAGGTCCCGCCAGATGAGTCTGAAAGTCAGTGTTAATTAATTCATTTAACATGAAATAGAATTTCGGAAAATCCCGCTTAAGGCGAAATTTTTTTTTTCGCTTCAAAGTCAAAACATGATTCCTTATGCAATGTTTTCAATATTTCAAACTTAAATATCACATACTTAAGAGACAACATTAACAGGACATACTTATTGTCACATACTTAAGAGACAACATTAACAGGACATACTTATTGTCACATACTTTAAATCATTTTCAAACCATGAGAAAATTCCACTTTTAATAAAAGTGGAATTTTCTCATGGTTTGAAAACGATTTAAAGTTAAAATGGGTTTCAGAAAATTCTGAAATACTGAATTCCCGAATAATCGCTGCTTTTCTTTGATCTCTGATATGCGCAAGTGTTCCCACATTAACCATATGAGCAATAGATTAGTCACAATGAAAGTTTGGGGAAGGAATTTCTTTTTTTGAAAGTGATTGAATTGCTCTCTTGCGGTGGATAAAAGAGGCAATAAGCCAGAACATTGTTTTAACTTTTGCAGTTTTGCAAGATGAAGCAGAGGTTTTTGCTGATGCTCTCGGTGAGAGCGATTTCATATTTTCTAATGGATGACTGACAAGATTTAAATAGCGTCATAGACTTGTCTGCAGAAAGATATGTAGCCAAAATCGGTAAATTCTTTCTTAGACATTGTTTTTTCCAAGTACATTTGCATAGATGAAGATGTGCTGACTTCGGATGTGACGACAGATGAAGAAATAATTGCTGAAAAATAAAGATGACAACATTGAAGTGTCAGACAAAGAAGAAGAAATTGACACAGAACGGAAAAGTTTAGTGTCAATAAATGAATCTACCACAGCATTGAAAACTGTACAATGTTTGTTTCCTTATGGATCAAGAGGGTACTTCCCGAGCTTTGGACAAATTAGATTAGGTCCATACATTCCTAAAAAAAGCATTCTACAAAAATTGAAGCCAAAGTCAATAACGGACTATTTAAAAATATGATTAGCATGTAAATAAAATTATTATTGCCTAAAAAACGATAATTAATTTGTTAATGAAATTTATTATTTCTTATTAATTTATGATTTTTGAGCAGGGATATATTTGTTGGTTAATTTATTTAGTTTTTATATCTAACATAGATGGCGCCACTATTATGACGGTTAACACGAAAAAAATTCCCAGTCCCGTCAATTTCGTTTTAACGAGGTTCGACTGTATCTTATTTTCTATTATGTAAAAATGCACCAAATTTTAAATTTGAGTTCAATGATTAAAATGTATATGTTGATCTAATTTCAAATTTTAATACCCAACAGTCTATGTAGATAGGATAGTGACACTGTTGCTCTGCTCTTCTTTTAATTCACTGGTCATTGTAACTCTGTATTAAATTCAATGAAATGCCTTATGCTTTATATTCATAATTATTGATGCTATTATAAATTAATATAACAATGGTATAGAAGAAAGTTTTGTGATGGCCACAGCATATCACTTTTGCCTTTAGTAGTCATTTTTAAAACTATAAATTAATACTGAAAAGGGATGTCTTATGTTGTCTTATGTTTGATTTCACTTTTGTTTATTTAACAAAGTGGAATAAATGAAAACTGCTTTGAAAGAAATTTCTGTAAATTTTCTTATACTTAAATCAAGGGCGGTTAACCACATGTCTGTAGGCACACTTAACCCCCCCTTAAGTTTGTTTTTCATTAACCAGTATGTATTTGTTACTTTATCCATCTAATCATATATTTTTTACCCCTGTATGGAGCAGACTTTCACTATTCTCTTAAAACATTTTTCAAAAAATATGAAATAGATTTTAAGAATTAGAAGAAAATTATTAAAGAAAGTAAGGCTACATACTAAGGCATTTTAACTAATGTACCAAGCAGAATGCAGTGGAATTCCATTGAGGAAAAACTTCCAGCATTATTTTTTTAAGTAACCTCTCTATTGCCAAAAATCATTGCTCTGATGACATACTCATGGTCAGGAGCTCTTTATTTAACAATTAGGCGTGTGGAAAGAGGTTCATTTGGAAAAACAGACTAGGATAGCGAGTTACACTTAAAATAATTCCAGGAAATGATGAGGTAATTTTAGGTATATTTACTGTTATTATCCTGAGCCCGCACAATGCTGTGTGTATCTTCTAGTAAATAAAAGAAAAGGATACTAAAGATATTTCTTAAAAAATGCTTCTAGACTTTATGCTGGACAGAGATAATATTTCAAGGGTTCTGCAAAAGCATTAAAGGTGCTTCATGTCTTTATAGTTGTGTTTGTGCATGCATGTGCTTTAAAGTAAATTTATACATTTAGATTTATTGTTGTTGAATATACTTTTAAAACTAAACATTGGTTTTGGTTTTAAATAGTTGCCTAAAATTACTTTGCTAAAAAAATTAAGAGATATTTTTGATTACATTTTTATGATATAGCACTGTGTCTTTCTTATTGTTTTGTTTATCTATTTTATTTCTGTTTAATTTTTTATAACTATAGTTTGTTAAATCTTTTTCTTTTAATACTCTCATTTCAGGCCCTTTTTTAACTATACTGCCCAATATACCGTTCAAGTTGATGATTATTTTTTGTGTTATTTATTAGAAGTAAGTACTGAAAACTGTTTTAGTATATTTTAAATTGTAATATCAATGTTGTAAATTTCTGTTTTTACTTTTGACATTGTTATATATTTTGATATATTACTTTGTATTTCATGCTACTTTGTATTATTATTTTTTATTTTTGTATTTCAGAAAACTATTATTGTAGAATTACATGAATCCCTTGGAGTAAACTTTAAAACATTTGCTTCTAGTAAATTAACCTTTTCAGATATTTTTTCTGAATCTTGTACCAAAGTGCATCGAACTCAAAATTTAATTGGTAAGATTTTTGTTTTCTGCTTTTAAATTAATTTTTTGCATATGGTTTTCAAGATACAATATCTTTAGACCCCCATCTTTGAAATAATAAAAATTAAGTTAACAAATTTAGTTTGCATGAAAGATAATAAGTAATGTTGAAAAACAGCATACTATAATTTAGGGTTACTTGGACCCCAAACAAAAAAAGTGTTTTAAATAAGTTCTAGATCTACTGTGCTAAGAATATTGCCATGATTCACAATATTCTATAGGTAACAGTGGTAAACTTTAATACTAATCCAGTATGTAATCCAGAACTACTAATCCAGTATGCCAAGGACTAATTAAAAGTATTTTTTATTTGGTTCCAAGTAACTTTCTCCTGGGTTTAAGTTATGGTATCTTTTTTTCCTCATAAAAGAATCAAATGGCTGTATAAAAAGCAAAATGTGAAATATTTGTAACTTTTTTTTCTTTTGCAGGATTAGTTATCATTTATTATAACTTTTCTCTGGCACATCTCATTTTTTTTTATCATCAGTCACCAGCTTGAGCATCAGTCAACAGTTTGACTTGAGCTATTTTCATCAAGCTATATTTCCATCTATTTAGACCAAATATTTAGATTTTATTATAGAAAACTATAATAAAATCTTATTAATTATAGCTTTTGAACTGTACTTTAGGATTGTTTCATTAATTTTAATCTGGGAATTAATTTTAATAGAAAACAAATTCATTTAAACAAGACTATGTTTTCAAAAATGTCAATTTTGCTAAAAAGATGCACATATATATTTTGGAAAAAGTGTTGGGTTAGTATATGTTTTCATGGTTAAAAAAAATAATAAATAAATAAAAAATCTTTAATATTAAAAAAATTATGTATATCTGCTGAGTTATAATCAGAAATTGTGTGAAAGAGATTAAAAATGATATAAAAGTGCAAAAACTCAATCTTGGTCCCTGCAATCTGATATTCGTCGGATGTCTCAAGATCAGAGATTATATATCATGCTAAATGCATAATGTTAATAATTAATAAGAAACAAGTTTTAAATAACTTTTATTACATTTATCATACTTAATTTTAGTTACTTGAGTCAAAAAAGAACAAAAACAAAGTTATCAAAAAAATTTTTTTAGCATGGGCACATGGCATGCAAGGGTCAATTTGAACTGAACTCAACTTCACACAGCTGTTACTTGTACACTGAATGTACTGTTCACTAGACCATTAGTCTTATTTGTACAATGATGATCAAACTTTTATATACATTCGCCATCCAGTCATACCAAATTTTTACCAATAAAAAATGAAGGCAAATGAAAGTCGATGCGTCAAAATAATCCAGTGTGCTTTTAAAGGGTTAAATTATTACGTGAAGCTATTACTGATTATATATGTATGTGTATTATTTTATCTTACAGTTACTTAAAGATTCACTTGGCTTATAACTACAAATGAACACATCTCTTCACTTTTCAATTGTATACAACATTTATTATTTACTTGAACAAAAAGTATGATGAGTACATCACAGCAATTCATACACATCAATAATATAACACATTCATAAATATAAATACTGGAATTCACCTAGAATTCTAGCTCCAATCCTTTATTTGGCATATAAGGGATTTTCAACCTTCATGTTGAGAGAAAAAGTATGGAACTGAGCATTCCTCTCACTTTTTTGGTTTACCTTTCATCTTATGATTTTATCACCTTATGATTTTTCCATGCTCCTAGTGTTATATTTTTTCTTTCCATATGATATTGTGTATTATTGAACCTTTGAGTCTATTATCTTGTATTGTTGAGAATATTAATTTACAAATGGGTATTATTTATTATGCCAATCCCACACACACATATATATTATATGTAAATATTTGCTCTCAGGGTCAAATAGATTCTGTTCTAAAATCAATTTATGAAGATAATTCGCAGGAATTCTTATAAAATCTTTTTTCTTAATAATGGACATTTTTGAAAAAAAAAAAAAACAATTATTAATTTATAAGTCACATCTTATATCACGAAAATATATATATATATATATATATATATATATATATATATATATATATACTGTATTTACTCGTATAATTTGCACCCGTGCATAATTTATGCACTCAATACTTTTGAAAGAAATTTTTGGTAAAAAAAATTATCTGCATAATTTTTACACATTTTACTTTTAAAAGTTAGGTTAAAATAGTGCTTAAAAAACAAAACGTGTAATTTTCAGTTGAAGCATATGTGGGGAAAGTCTGAAATAATGAAACAGGGTTTGAAATTACTCTAACTGCATATATTTACACAATTTTGATTTCATAATCAAATTTGAAGTTAAGTTGGAGTTGAAGTCAAATTTGAAGTTGAGTTTTTAATTCTGTGTATTCAAAGGAGCATATTCCGCTCTTTGTGTTAGTATAAAGTGAATTTATGACCAATAATGCTGCCTCAACAGGCATATGATATATTAGTATTTCCTACCACAAATTAATCAGTTTAAATTAAGACAATTGATCATATTGTTTGTGCTGTGAAATTTTAATGGTTAAAAATATAAGTTTATCATAGACTTTAAATTTAGAGTGGTCCACTTTGCGGGAAAATGTTGTAGTACAGTTTTTAAATTCTAGTAATGCTCTGTCGCTAACTTAGTTTTTTTTAAATTACACTGATTGGCATCAAAATGCTCCCTGTAAAAATAATGATTGTTTCTGACAGCTTTAACGATACAGTGATCAAATATGACAATCAAATTGCTCCATCATGTACCAATTTTTTTTTGTATAGGGTCACCTACAAAATTAAAATAGTTTTCCCTTACTAATATTTTAGCATTAAACACATCCTATTACTTTATTTTTGGATTCTCCGCCACTTTGTTTTTTTTCCCACACTTATTTGAAAAAGATTTCTACCATCTTCTGCAATTCAATGATCTGAATTTGCATATATTTAATCACAAATGACCCTCTATATTTTACTCACTGGGGGGGGGGGGGGGGGATTTGCATAGCTTCTGTGTTCAGAGGCACACACAGATTCTTTTGTTTAATTTAATAACTAACTGAATAATTAATTAGCATTGCTAATGGAGTTACAACAAGGTTTCATAAATATAGTAGTTTTTTATGTGAATGGAACAGTTGAACAAGATATAAATACCGTAAAATCCCGATTGTAAACCCCTCTTTTTCAAAATCAAAAAAGGTTAAATTTGGGAGGGGGGCTTTTAATCGGGATTTTAAAAAAATAATCATTTAAAAACCTGTTTTTATCATTAATTTAGAAGTAAAAAAGGGGCGAGAATCTTCCGTATTTCATTTGATTAAAAAAAAAATAATAAAATAAAATAAAAATAAATTCCCAACTCTAAAATCCTGCCCCCCCCCCCCCCAAAAAAAAAAAAAAAGAAAAGAAAAGAAAATTGTTTAAAAATCATTTGTTTAATATTTTTCTTTATTTCTTATTTTATTGTAACAATAAATAATTAATCATCTAAATCTGCTCTCAAAATTGCTGTTTCTCCCCTTTGCCCCCCTCTGGTACCAAAAACGCATAGTTTAACCTTTATAACTTTTTAATTTTAAACTTCTTTTCAGCCTTATTAAATACTCTATGTTAAAAATAAATAAATCCAACCTACCACCTAAATTAACCCCTCTTCCTAAAATATCCCCCTGCTCCCCAACCTTATCTCATGAGGATCCCCCCCCCCTCTCCAAATGCATCTCGTAAAATTTAAAATCTGTAAAATTTTAAAAGGGTGAGAAACTTCCGTATTTTGGCAGATTAAAAAATAAATAAATAAAATCAAATACAAATAAATTCTACCCTAAAATCCTGCCCCCTCCCCCCCCCAAAAAAAAACATTTTTTAAATATTTTTCTTTATTTCTTATTTTATTGTAACAATAAATAATTATCTAAATCTGCTGTCAAAATTACTGTCCTTTTGCCCCCCCCCCCTCCCTCTGGTACCAAAAATGCATAGTTTAACCTTTTATAATTTTTTAATTTTAAACTTCTTTTCAGACTTATAAACTACTCTATATTAAAAATAAATAACTCCAACCTACCACCTAAGTTATCCCCTTGTCATAAAATCATTGCTGCTCTCCTCCTGTCCCCCAACCTTATCTCATGAACATCCTACCCATCCAAATACATCTTGTAAAATTTTAAAAAAGGGACGAGAATCTTCCGTATTTTGGCAGATTAAAAAAAAATAATAATAAAATAAAATAAAAATTAATTCCCCATCCTACAATCCTGCCCCCCCCCCCTCCAAAAAACAAAAATAAAATAAAATTGGTATTTCTCTATTATGCCGTCGACCAATTTTCATAACAAAAAACTGTCGCCAAACTGTAAAATTAAACGCCTAAAATGCAGTCGCATTTATTTGATGTCAGAAACATTAGACGTGTGTGTTATGTCATCAAGTGGTCGACATTTGCGTGTATTTTTCATTATATTTTACTGATTTATTAGTTATTTCATTAATTAAAATAACAATTGTGTCTTTAAATTCTTATATTTTATTTATTTATTTATTTTGATATGCCAATGGCAACGTTCTCTCGTTTATTTGGCGTTACAATTTGGCGATAGTTTTTTGTTTGTTATGAAAAGTGGTCGACAGGATAATAGAGAAATACAATAAAAAATTTTAAAAATCATTTTTTAAGTATTTTTTATTTCTTATTTTATTGTATAACAATAAATAATCTAAATCTGATCTCAAAATTACTGTTTCCCCCCTCCCTCCCCTGGTACCAAAAATGCATAGTTGTTAGGAGATGCATAGTTTACTTCTTAATTTTTTCTGTTCTATTTGTCATTTTTTCCCAACAATATTTAAATAACGATCTACATTATTCCCTCCTCCCTTCCAAATAGTCCTCTTTATTTCCTTTGTCCCCCTCCCTCTCCTAGTACATACTTTAAAGTCTTTAAAAGTTTTTTTTTAAATCTATTTAGAACTTTCTTGCAACTATAATTAAATAATTATCTAAATTGCTTCTCCCCCTACACCCCAAAAAATTTGCTTCTCACCCCCCCCCCCCCCCAAGCCACAAACTTAAAAATCTTTAAAACTATTTTTTAAGGATTTTATGTGGTATTGCTACTTTGTAGCAACAATAAATAAATCATCTAACTCTCCCCTTAAAGTTCCATTCTCCATCCCCAGAAAAAAGAGTGAATTTCTATACATGGAGGGGGGGGGGGGAAGGGGAAAGAGAAAATTTTAGTATTTTTGTAGTTTGGCTATTCTCACAGCTGATATTTTGTTAATGGATGGAGAGTTATTTTAGAGAACATATTTATTTCAAAACATAAAATATACACATGATTCGGGGGAGAACAGCCAAACGGCAAAAAAGATGAAAATTTTTGCTTTCCTCTCACATATTTAGAAATCCATTCCTCTTCTTTGGCAGAATAGGACAGAGCAAAAATTTCAAAAGGGATGATGATTTTAGATGAGTAATACTTATACGAGATGATGTAAATGAGATGAATTACCTTACTACAAAAATAAGAAATAGGTCAACATTTAAAAAATATATGTATTATTATTAAAGATTTTAAACATTTGCTGGGTGAGAAGACAGAGGAGGAAATGGAACTTTTGCGAAGAAGGGGGGTAATTTAGATGATTGATTATTCATTAATATTGTTACTAAAGAGAAATAAATATAGCAGTTTTTTTAAAATAGAGTTTTAAAGATTTTTAAACTTGTGTGTGTGGGGGGGGGGGGGGGGGGGGGGGCAGCAGACACTTTTGGAGTAGATTGAAAATGTAGGTGACAAATTAGAAGGCAGCAAGTCGGGCATAAAATGTCTTCACATAAGAGTTTTATAAATTTTAAACTTTGTACTCTTTGGATGAGAGGTAAATATGAATTTCGATGGAAGGAGTTTGTAATTTTGATGATTCGTTATTTTTTTATTGTTAACAGAGAGCAACAAAAAGGACAGAAGATTTTATTTATTTTTTTTTTTTTTTTTTTGATACGGTGAAGGGGCTAAGTGAAAGAAGCGGACATTTTGGTGGTAAAGAGATAATTGAAATGGTTGATTAGTTATTTATTGTTACTAGACAGCAAATTTTTTAATAAAGATTTTAAACTTTTTATCCTGAGAGGAGAGGGAGGGAAGGAAGGAGAAGTGTAAGTTTCAGAGAGAGAGGAGTGGAGCGGAGGGTAATGTATATGATTGATTATTTACTTATTTTTACTAGAGAGCAACATGTAAGACAGAATATATTTTTAAATAGAGTTTTAAAGATTTTTTTGCTGGGGGGAGGCAAAAGAGCGGAAGCAGACATCTTGGTGGTAGAGAGATAATTTAAATGGCTGATTATTTACTTATTGTTAGTAGAGAGCAACAAATAGAGCATATATTTTTTTTAATAACGAGTTTAAAGATTTTAAACTTTATATGCTGAGGAGGAGGGGCATAAATTTTGGATGGAAAGGGAGATTGTAGTGTAGAGGTTTGATTTTTAATTGTTACGTTACTAGTGAGAAGGAAGTACAGAAGGATTTAAGATTCTCAAGTTTTGAAACTTTTTATGTTAGAGAGGGCATAAAAGGGAAACAGGCATTTCTTGTGAGAGGAGGGATTTCATTAACATCATATAAAAACATAAGTGGAATTCTGCCAAAAATATCAAAAGAATGAAAATTGCCTCCCGTGGATTTTTAAAATCAATTTTTTGTGCATAAAACATTTTGTGTATGTCAGAAGGGGCGGGGGGAGCTTATATTTGGGAATGGAAAAGAAAATCAAAATTGCTTAAAAGTGGGAGGGGGGTTTACTTTCAAGGGGTGGCATACATTCGGGATTTTATGGTAAGCATGTCTGTGTGAAAATATGGCCACTGTGAGAAAAAAATTTTCCTGGCATGAAAAATGTTGCACACCAGGTATTAGTTGACAAGACAAAAATATGTTTATCTACTCCATATGAATAGTGGACTTATAAAACAATTCATTAAAGCAACGAATAAAGGCTGTGACAAAGTTTATATATATGAGCAAATTTCCACGCATGAGTGGGGCCAATATTAAAAGAAGGTATCTTTGTTGGACCTCAAATAGAACTCCAAGATCTTACATAAAAAAAAAAGAAATGCTGTCAAGAAAGTAGCACAAAAGCACTTTTAAAAATGATGTTAAAAATTGTTTGGCAAACAGAAAGTCTCAAAAATATAAAGGGATTATGGACATTCCTACTCTTCTCATTTAGCCTCTTGGGATGCAATATGTCTCTAAAATCTGCGCTTCTTACATTCTCAATTGGACTTATTTCTGGATAATATGGGAGTTTTTTCTACTGAACATGGAGAAATGTACCACAAGGATGTAGTTGAAATGGAAAAGAGATACAGCGGCAAAGGAAAAAATATATGTTAGCCCGTCATGGATCCACAGTTTTATGTAGACTTTTTTCTTTTGTGCTCATACTTTTTTTATAGTATATTTCATTGTTATAACAAAAAATATATTTTTGTCTTGAATCTTGCTTTTTTTTCTATTAAAGTTTTTTATGAAATGTTAAAAGGAAAAATACCAATGAACGAACTCTTCTCATTTAGACTATTGGGATGCAATATGTCTCTAAATCTGTGCTTCTTACCATTCTCAATTGGACTTATTTCTGGATAATATGGGAGCTTTTTCTACTGAACATGGAGAATGTACCACAAGGATGTAGTTGAAATGGAAAAGAGATACAGCGGCAAAGGAAAAAATATATGTTAGCCCGTCATGGATCCACAGTTTTATGTAGACTTTTTTTCTTTTGTGCTGATACTTTTTTTATAGTATATTTCATTGTTATAACAAAAAAATATATTTTTTTGTCTTGAATCTTGCTTTTTTTTCTATTAAAGTTTTTATGAAATGTTAAAAGGAAAAATACCAATGAACGAATGACAATGTCATGCTTTTCTCCGATGGGTAGTATTATAGTGGGATATTTTCAGGACAGGTCTGTTTGCTAATAGACACTTCAATCAATCGTAATACTTCTAAATAACTAAATCTGTCCTAATGAGTTAAAAACCCTTTTAACCATTCTTCAAAAAATCATCTTGGCATAATCTTAGCCTTTTTTCTTTTCCTGCTAAGTTTTCTCTTGAGACAAGTGTTTCTAAGACAAAATCGATATACCCGTTAAAATAAAATCTGATGCCAGATTTTTTTTTTGGAAATGTGGGGGGGGGGGGGGGGGGGGGGGTAATTGTTTAAGTTTTCAGCAATAATGTTTTTTTTTTTTTTTTTTTTTTTTTTTTTTTTTTTTTCAAATTAAAATACACGAATAGACTCAGGCGACCCACTTCTCTGGCTGCTGCCATGCCTGAGTATGGCAGAATCCTGTTTTAAGTAGAAATATTTCAAAATTCCAACAGAACAAACAACATACAATTAAACTTGCTAATATGGATACTTTTCCCTGACGCTGGTGATTCCGTTTTTGCAGGTTCTACTATGATATGTAATAACCAATATATTGTAAAAAGTCAAATAAAGTAAGCTTGCAGCTAGATAGAGCTAGCTGTTTCACACCTTCATATAGGACCTCCCCCTTTTTTAGAGCAAAGTGATAAAAAGTAATGAAAAACTGCAGCAGCAAAGTAATGTGTTGCTCCTGTTTCTCATTATCTTTTATATTGATTTTGCATTTAAATGGTTCCTTGTTATGAAGCATCAGAAAAACTTCATGCTCATTTTTTAAAACTATTTAGCTTTTCATTCTGTTGCCTGTATACACCACTTATGCATCACAGTACAAGTGTTTTGTACTTAGCTTATCAATTTTTAATTGGTCTTTTAACCTCTAAATCCCCCTCTACCCTCCCCCACACATCACCATCATCATCTCTACAGTGGTGTAACTACTACTTTTTCTTTGTTGCGATATTTGTATTACTGAAATTGCTTTGAAAATTAATATTATCCTAATGCTAGCTTTTAAATATTTTGAGAAATGTGTAGAATTAGCTCCATGTCTAAGTACGAAGTATAATTTTTCTGCTTTTAAAGAACTAAAATTATTCTAATGACAATAAAATACAGTAAAATCTGCTAAAGTAGAATCGCTAGGGATGAAAGAAAAGTTATGTTTTAGCCGGATTCCCTACTTATCAGGTATAATTGCATGGTATTCATTTCTCCACAACATAATTTTTTTTTTCATTTAACGTAGAATTCCGTCATAGACAGTTTCTGTTTTCTTAGGTTTTACTGGTCTTAAACAGAAAACTTCATGGCCCTGATGGCAGGAACATCATACAATTATGCCTGCTCAGATGATTGAGACAGAAAAAAACATGAAGAAATCAAATATTATAAAATTATATCTACTTAGACAAAGACTTGTCTAAAATAGATTTTTTCATTGGTCCCTTACAATTACGTTTTAGCAGGTTTCACTGCATTCATTTTCTGTTATCTTAAAAATTAATAATGAACTATGAAGTACAGTAACTCTTGTGAAAACAAAGTTGCTAGGAACTGGAAAAAATTTCTGTGTTTGACAGGTTTTCATTTTAGCAATATTTGTATGGAATTCCTTTCGTCGGTACCATGAATTTTTTTAATTTAAAACAGAATTCCGTCATAGACAGGTACCATTTCCACATACTTTACAGTATGAATTAACCAGTAAAAATTATTACTTATCGCAAACAATATAATCATAAACAGTAACTCATTATATCGTTTTACATACACTAAAACTTGTGAAAACAGAATCTCTAGTACCAAAATAATATTCTGTTTAGACAGGTTTCATCTTAGCAGGCGTAATTAAATGGTTTTCCTTTCATCGAGATCCTACAAATTTTTTTAAGGCATTTTTTTGTTTAAGGCTTAATTTCGTCATAGACAGGTACCGTTTTCACAGATTTAGCTGTATGAATTAATCAGCCAAAATAATGACATCATAAACAATTATTGCAAACAACATAATCTTAAACAGTAACTCATATCATTTTACATGCACTAAAACTTGTGATAACAGAATCGCTAGTACCAGAATAAAATTCCGTTTTAGACAGGTTTTGTCTTAGCAGGTATAATTGTGCGTTGAGACAACAGAAATTTTCCATTGAAGACAAGATTCCGTTATAGACAGGTTTTGTTTTCACAGGTAATACTTTACAATATAATGACAATTATATATAAATCTGTATCGCCCCCCCCCCCTCCCAAAAAAAAAAAATTGGCTATCGGGATCTCCCCCTTATGTTAGCAGATAACTGCCAGAAATTTATATGGGAGACACAAAAAATAAACAAACAAAAAACAAAAAATAATACAAAAGAAAAATGTCAAAGAAATTACTTTTCCAAGATAGGTTTTATTTATTTCTTAACTATGGTAATGAAAATAAATCATTTTTCAGGTTTTTATTGTTTTGTAGCATGGTTGATGAATGTATTAATTTTACATTTGACACTGTAATTTTAAAAATGTCTCTCTTAAAAATGGTACATGATGGAGGAATTTCAATGACATATTTGGAATCAGGAATATCAAATTCATAAAGTTCACCCATTTTTTTGCAGGGAGGAAAAATTTGTTTTTTTGCTGACCAGTGCTATTATTATTATCTTAGAATACTCCTGAAAACTAAAAAAGAACTGTGTTCACCCTGTTAAAAAATTGCCACTTAAATAACTGATGCAACTAATATATATTTTTTAATTTTATAATTATCGTAAAGCGAGATATTTCTTAAATTACTCTCTGTTTTTTGCAAGGAAATTGATTATCAATAAATACTCAAAAATAACTTTCATATTTTTCACATCCTCTACTTTTGGCACCAAAACAATGGTAAAGGAAGCACATAAAATATGCCAGTAAATATCTTATTTAATAAAATAAATAACTATATCAGAAAACTGCAATTAAAATTTCATTTATTTTATATTCAATCTCTGGATGTCAATGTATAGTATCCAATTAAAACATTTAAAATTTTCTAAAAAAATCTTAAATCTTGCCAAACTAATTTAAAAATTTTTGAAACACATTTCAGAGGTGATTGTGTTCATGTTATATACCTGAATTCAGATATTTTTTTTCATTTTCAGTATCGAAATTATGGTTTTTCTGATAGTTAAATTCATAAAGTAAGACTAAAATATCAATTTCATATGATAGCTAAATATAATTAAAATTCATATTTTTTATAATTTGACTTCCCTATAATAAATTATATGTTCCCTCCCCTCTCTCTCCATAAGTAAATATTTTCTTGTTAAAATTTCAGTTATTTTTTTATGAACCCACATTTCAATTTTTTTTTCCTCATCAGATTCACAAAATGTTTAGAACATTCCCTCCTCATCCCCTCCAAAGAAAAAAAAAAAAAACCCTTCATTTTATCAATCCAGTTATTTCTGCTTTATGTTATTAGGTACAGAAGAATATCACAGTGTTAATTTTGGTACACTTGAATACTGGATACACCTTCAGATTCCCATGAAAGAAGCTTTCAAATATTTCAAAGTAAGTAAAATGTATCTTTTAGCTAATGTAAATTTAGGAAAGCCTATAAAAGTAAAATTTTATAATTTTATAAATAAGAGAGGCATTAAGAGAATTCTAATTGTTAATTTTTTTTTTACGAGAAGGGGGGGTGTCTTTTTTTTAAAAGTATTCCTTGTTTGATTACTATAATGACTTTTTTTTTTTTTTTTGCTAATTATTGTTAGCTGATTAATTACGATCTGTTGAGTATAAATAACCAGAGTTAAATATAATAAAAAGAAATAAGCCAAGTTATTCTCAGAGTATATAAGGCTAGAAATTTAAGCATTCCTATTTAAAAAGTTGATGTGCTTAATTAATAATTAGATATTTGATATTGAGCTATAGTAATTACCAAACTAGCCAATTGAGATACTTTTAGTTATACAAATCATCTCTTCCTTTGTTCTTTGTCTATTTTTCCATTGGTATGCATTTTATGATATAATAAAAAAAATATATTAAGCATATTTTTGTGATTATTTAGGTGATATCAACATGCAATATTATTGTTTCAAGTAATCTAACTTATGAACAGTTAAGAATTTTCTGTATTTGTCCATGTTTAAATATATATCAGTTTATATGTAGCATAATTTATTTTTTCGGCTCATGAGATTTTATATGTATTTGCATTTACTTATAGGAAAAACTGAAGGCACTGAAATACATCCATAGTAATAAAGAAAAATCTGCTGTAGCTGTTAGTATTTTTGAACAACCAGTTAACAGAGATTCATTTATGAATGATTTACATATAAAAATTATCCAAGGAATAAATTTACAATCAAAACAGAAAGGTACAGTATTCTCAGATGTTTACATTAGTTTTTACTTATATAAGTTTTCACAGATACTTCCTTATGTGATATTATGTTAGGCCAAGAAAGTCTTATTTAAAAAAATTAAAAAATAAATAAGTTATATATATATAGTTTACAGCTTTTGTTTTCAAAATTAAATACATCTCATTGACTTTATGTGAGGTATTTGTTGTCTGACAACATGAACTGGAATTATTTTTAAAAAAATTATACAGTTTATGTATCACTGAATTGTAAATAGTTGATTCTGAAGAAAAACATTGTCTATTTAAAGCCTATCTAGGAAAGTTTCTGTTTTAAAACTGCTAATTTGGGGGAATGGGGGAGGGATAGTGAGAGTGTATATAGTCGAATGTATTAAGTTACATATAACCAGAGTTGGGCAAAATACATGTACAAAAAACAACTTTGAATACAAAATACATTGGGTTTAGAACCTAAAATACAAATTACTTTTCAAATTTCAAAAATTCAAAATACAAAATACATATATTTTAAAATACATTCAAAGTACAAAATACATTTAGAAAAATTAAAAATTATTATGCATTAAATTGCACTATGCAAATGCAAAATTCATTTGCGAAACTGATTAAACTATTTGAAATTATAAATTTCTAAATTAAAGAAGAAAAATCAATTAAACCTTTATGCTATGGCCATCACTAAACTTTCTTCTACATCATTCCAATATATTAATTTATAATAGAATCAACAATTATGAATATAAAGCATAATACAACATAGTATAAAGAACAACAGCACCCACTGTGGGATAATAAAATTTAAAATTAGATCAGCATCTACATTTTTAATTATTAATCTCAAATATAAAATTTGGTGCATTTTCACACAATAGAAAATAAGACATAGCTATAATGTTCCTTCTAACTACTGTAATGCTGATATTCCGTAATCAGGTCCACAGCCAAAGTTGACGTCAAAAATGAAGATGAAGGATTGCAGAAACAATATGATTAAAAATGTATGAAAGTTACAAGAATGGAATTAATAATATGGCGAACTATGCTTGCTAAACTGCATCAATTGAATCTCTTTCACAAGGTATAGGATAGCAGCACCCACTATTGTGTGATCAAAGCCAAAATTGAGACAGAATCGATTTTCAGGAAAAGCATCATGTATAAAAAATTTGGTGCAATAGATGCAGAGATATAGATATCTTGGAAATAAAAAGAAGAAGCACCATCTGTAGAACGATATACACCAAAAGGCTATCCATACTAATTTATGTCAAGGCCTAGCTGAATATGATGCAGTTGCATAATATTATGTGCATTAGTTCTTGGGATATAGCTCTCAAGGGACACACCTGCCAACTTGAACCACCATAATGAAATGCACATCTAGCAAAATTCTATAAGTCCCTTTTCTTTTTAATTTTGTACTTATATATATAGGTGGATCCATCAATAGTGATTATTCATTTAATAAAATATTAAATGTAAAAGGATTTTTTTTATTTTTGTACTTTCACACTATATTCTTTCCCTTGGGTAAGCACATTGTAATTATTAATTATGTTTATATGCGTTATCAAAAAAATTGCTGAAACAACTATTTCTTTTATAATGTTTTCCCCTTTGTTATAGTCAAAAATATTATTAGTTTAAATGTTTGGTTCATTTAGAATTAATACCTTGGATGAAGGAGATAGATTTATCTATTAAGATTAATTTTTTATATAGCACAATATAAGTTTATTTTATTTATGTACAATTTTGGCCACTATATGGTATCTTATGGAATGTTGGAACATGTGTATAGCTATCTATTCTAACAAAAGAAAAGAGTTTGCCTCTGTGTGTGTAGTGGCTAGGAAAATAACTGTTGAGATTGATTTTATATATAGCACAATATAAGTTTATCTTATGTATAATTTTGTTCACTTTATGGTTCTGTGTAGAATGTTGGAACATGGGTATAGCTATCTATTCTAATTTTTTAAGAAAATAGTTTTATTTGTGTGTGTGTGAGATAGTAGTCTGAAAATTTGAATGAGGATATTCTGAGGCAGGTCCAAATGCACCTAAGGCTCAGGTTTTTTTCTTTTTCGATAATTAGCCAAGATATTAATTAAAAACTACAATGAACACTCATAAAAAATGACATTCTTTTTATCAAAATGTCCCGTTTTAGAATATTGCTAGCATAGAAAATCCAATTCCACACCTTCCAAAAGCCCCAACTGTTTGAAATAGCGAAAAATAAAAATAACCCTCCAATTTATCATGCTTTATCTTTCTAATGATGCAATTCATTAAAAAAATACGAATATTAACCCTTTGCAAAAAATTATTTTCAAAAAGTAATTTTTCATGTGTGTGTGTCCCCCTCCTGAATCTTTCCAAGCTTGCATTTGCTCGACTTTTCAAAGTACGAGAAAGTAAAAAAAATACCCACTTAATCTGTGTACCTTCTTCTCCATTGTGGTACAATCCATTTTTAAAAATACGAATTGATCCTTTCAGTAAAATTGGTTTCCAAACAATATTTTGGTGTTTTCACTATTTTCTGGGGCTTTGAAAAATCTGTATTGGATTTGAAAATCAAAATACAAAAAAAAAAAAAAAAAATGTACGTTTATTTCTTTTTTTAATGGTGCAATCTGTATTAAAAAATTATGAATATTAACCTTTTAAAAAAAATTCTTTTCCAAAAATCACTTTTGGCGAACTTTGCTTTTTCTGCACTTTGAAATTTTGTATCCTCTTTTCTCATCAAAATATACGAAAGCAGATAACACCCTTTTTTCTGTAACTCGCTTCACTACTTCTTGAGACATTTTTTTTTTCTCAAAACTAAATGCCGGTATTTTAACACAAATTTTTACACAGTCATTGGACATGTCAGCTCATATTCAAAATATTAAAATAATTACTTTTTTTTACAAATTGAAAATATCGTTTGGTAATTTAATGTCTTTTAATGCAAATATGCAAACAATATTTTTATTAAGAACTTATTGTTTTACACTTATTTATTATCTTAAAATTAATATCATTTTTAAAAAGATTAATTGAAAAAAAATTATTTTGAAAAGTCAAAATATTAGAATATTTATTCAAGTGGTTCAAAATATTAGAATATTTCACATTAATTCTCCTTTAATTATCACTAATTCATAACTGGTGGCATCATTGATTAAATTCAGATGATTTTATTTAAAATCAGTATTCTTTTTGCAGTTTGTTTGCTTTTTCATCTTAAAATGGGTCGTGTGAGTGATTTTCCTGAATCTATTAAACTTCGTATGGTTGATTTGTATCGGCACAGTAAAAATCAATATTATATAGCAAATTATTTACATTGTTCACAATCAAACATTAGTAAAATACTAACACAATATTCAAAAAATGGAAAATTTCAAAATAATCGCCGAAAACTAAAAACATCTGCTAGATATGACAGGAAACTGAAGCGTATAGTTAAGAAAAACTGTTTTAAGACAATTCTTGCACCGAAAATGGAAAGAAGAAGGAGTTGAAGTTTCTACATTGACAACATTAAGACGTCTCCATAAATTTAAGTTTAAATCTCGTGTACCGAAAACAAAACCTCTCATGACTGCAAAACAAATGCGTATAAGATTGAATTGGTGTAAATCAAGACGTTTATGGGTCGAAGAAGATTGGAAAAATATATTATTTAGTGAGGAAAGTATGTTTTTTGTTTCATATGGTAAACAAGATATTCGAGTTTGGAGAATGAAGCTAGAAGCATTTGATAAAGAATGCCTTAAACGTTCTGTAAAATTTGCTGCTAGTGTCATGGTTTGGGGTTGCATGAGTGCAGAATGACCTGGAAAGTTATTCATCATCTATGAAAAGGTTAACTCTCCGATATATCAAGAAATTTTGGAATATTACATGATTCCATCATCAGAAGATTTATTTGAAGATGATTTTATCTTTCAACAAGATTTAGCGTCACCGCATACCTTGGTGTTCTGTTAACTAAGAATTGGTTCCACCAACGCAATATTAAGGTACTTCCTTGGCCACCAAACTCACCAGACCTTAATCCCATTGAAAACTTATGGTGTATAATGAAGAAAAAACTCCCAAGAAAATCCTCTTTCAAGTAAAACTGGGTTAGTGGCACGTATAAAGTCTATTTGGGCTAATATTGATAAAAATGTTTGTAAACACCTTGTATATAGTATGTAAGATCGATTGTACGCTGCTATGAAAGCTAAAGAGTTATTATCTACCATTTACTTCATATTCATAAGGTAATATTGTTGCATAAAATAAAATATTGTAATATTTTTAACCATTCTAAATTTTATTCTAATATTTTGATGTGTTTCAGAAAGTTGTATACCTAATTTATTGTATTGTATTTTATATTTTGTAAATGTTAAAATCTTATGTAAACATTTCAGATTTAATTTATAAGAAATTTAATTGCATTTACTTAGTATCAAAAATAAATAAATGAAAAATAATTTTTTCTTATTACTTATTCTCAATTATTCTAATATTTTGAATATGAGCTGTATTAGAAGTCTTAACCCCTTGTAACGATCACATAATTTTCAAGAAAACAGTAAAAAAAGTGCCTATTTTTTTTATTCAAGAAAATTGTATAAAAATAAGTGTATGAACAATATATACATTCATTTTTAATTTTTGGAATTTTTTTTAGCTCAAAATCAAGAAAAATTAATTTTTCAGAAAAATCAACTATCAGAGTTATTGTGACTGTATGTTGTTTTTCCAGTAAGTAGGAAAAAAAAAAGTTGTATTTTAAACATTAAAAGATAATTTTATGAAGCTTAATCTTAATAGTAGATACAATTTTAGTCCATACTAGTCCAGGCAACAGTTGAGTTCCATCATCACTGTTCTCAGACTCACTATCCGAACTTTCTTAAAAATCAGTTATTTCATAATCACTCTTAGATCCATTTATAATAAAATTAGAATCCAAGTCACTTTCTGACTCTGACTGCATAATGTATACAATATTAAAAAATATATTTTATTATATAACACAAACTACATGCATTCAAAAGTCTAACTGAGCTAAAGTTAACAAATACATATTGCAAATATACATATTTGTGTAGTGCTGACATCTAGTTTAAAAAAACCAACTATCTCCACACTATAAATAGTCTGGTATTGCCATGTATTATCTAAAATGAGAAATGAAAAAAATTCCAGACATCAGAAATGGACTGTTTTTAATCATTTTGTTTTGAACACTCCAGCCTGGAAATATCACGGCACGAGAAATAGAAGGTGAAACTTTACCCCGTGATTTTGATGGGAGCGAGAGGGAAGGGGTTTAAAAAAAATCTGCTCAATATTTGTTTAGATCATGAATATGTCGGTGACTTTTGCTCATGTTTTTACAACTAAATATCAGTATTTTTGCATGACACAGACTTCACAAATATTATATTTATAACTCATAAAAATTGAACAGAATTTGGACAATAAGAACTGTTTTTTTTTTTTTTTTTTTTTTTACTATTTAGTGTACCTGATGACAGTCAATGTGAAAAAAAAAGTCCCCTTATTTTACTTAGAAAGATTTTCTTTGGGAAACTGGGAGAGATTTTAATTTTTTTTAATTTTTTTTTTCGTGTGTTACAAAGATTACTATTTCATTTGCTATTGTGCAGGTAATCATTTCTGTGCATGCACCATCTAACTTTAGCTTTAACATTTTAAAAAAGCACCAGAGATTAAATGTGATTTTGTCGTCGTCGTCTTTTTTTTTTTTTTTTAACCATGTTTAAAATGTGATATCTTAATAACTAAACAGGTAATTGACAGATTTCAATGATTTATTTTACATCTATGTTTTTATTTAAAGGGAAGAAAATAACAAAGTAACAACCAACACAGTGGTGCCCCCAACATTAGGTTTGTTTAGAAGTGTTTTCGTTTAAATATATAAATTTATTCAACACTGATTTTAGTTTTCTTTAAGGTTATTACCATGGACTCTGGCTATGCTGGTCTTTAGTTTAAAAATATAAAATAATGACAGATCAGAGCGTGCATAGCACTCCAGGCGTACTCTGGGACCCCCAACTTTATATTCATTTTGATAGATTTTCATTTAAATATATAAAATCATTCAACACTAGTTTTAGGTATATTTAAGGTTATTATCAGTGGGCCAGGCAACACTGGGCAGGCCAGCTAGTATATAATAAATCTGAGTAAAATTAAGATAATTCTATTTAAGATAAAAGTCTTCAATGTCTGCTTAAGTTGACTATCATATTTCATTAATTTTTCTTTATACCCATTTTCCAATGTCCCATTACAACAAGACTTAGCTTTAAATATTATATTGATTGAGTTGAAAATGTTATAAATTAAAAGAATATATACTCCAATGTAATTATTTTTATAATTTATTTATTAAGCTTAATATTCCATCGGATGTGAAGGATAATTTCTTTTAGTGAATGATTTTAATATCATTTATTAAATCAAATCTTTCTTTAAATCAGTCATATATGTCATTTAAAGATATACTTTTTATTTTTTGTTTTCTGATTGTATTTTATTTATTTAAGATGTTCAACCATCTTCTTTTTGTGTATACAAGTTCTTTGATTTACCTGATCAGGATACAGCAATTGTTTCTGCCTCTAACAATCCAGTATTTTCAGATCATCGAACCTTTTCAATTTTTATAAATGCCAACGTAGAAAAATATCTTGAAACTGAAGTAAGTGTTTCAAATAATCAAGTTTTTCTTAAAAATTTTATTAACTACATTTAAGTAGCAATGTTTGAACATCTTTTCATCTAATGTTAAATTTATTGTTTTCTAAATATTATATTTAGATAATTTTATAAAATTCCTCATAGTATTATTTAGAAGAATGTATGCATTAAACAGCTTAAATCTTAAAACTATTCAATGCTGAAGTCAATTCTATTTTTATAAAAATGTTAGTTGCATAGATTGTGCCACCTTTTAAAATTTTAAATTCTATGAGATCACTTATTTTTCAGTTCAGCTTAATTTGTAAAGCAATTGAAAAAAACAGAATTTTTTTTTTTAGATTTTTCAAAATAAGTTGCAATTAACTGATTGTTTCTTTTTTTTGTGAGTGATTAATTTCAGATGGATGTTTAATTAGACATTAATGGTAACCTGTTTGAATCTATATCATTTTTATTTTATTTACTTAATGTATGCATACTATGTATATTTTAACTGAATTACTTTCAATATATTTTCTGTACCATCTGTTTTCCAACATCAGAACTTTCAGTTAGAAATATAATGTATGTATCTCACATATGTTAAATGTCAACTTTATTTGCAGAATATCTATGATTCTAAATTATCTTATAAATGGTCTGTCACTATGTTCTCTTTAAAATCTCTTTACAAAGATGGCAAAGCAAAATAAATAAACAAATTAATTTAGATTACAAATAAATAAGTAAACATATATAAAAATAAAAGTAGATCAAGATAGAAAAATATAATAACCAAATCATACATACATACATGTATTTCTGAAATCTGCATTTTAATGCTATTATTAATTTAGAGCTTGATTTAGATGTTTTCTTATTTTACTGTAAACTAATTTTAATCAAAGTTTTTGCTGCTTTGAGCTGAAGTAGTTTAAATTTAAAACTGTGATTCATTTCTAATTACATGCAGCATATCTTTAAACTGCAAAGAAGAACCATAATCTGAGTCCAAATAAGAATTTTCTAATAATGAATTTAATTTTTATTCAACATTTCTGTACCTGTTTTTTGTTTTAAGTAAAACTAATGAGAATTGAATGATTAAATGATTATTAATTTGATAATTAAACTTATTTCAGTTACATAGAATATATTTTTTTCATGATGCAAACTTGAGATTTAAGGTAAACTGATGAATATATGTAAGATATACTGCTGTTACTTCAATAACAATGTCCCTTAGATTTAACTTAATTTTAGCTGTGGAGTGTTCTTAAGTAAATAAATACAGACAAGTTTGTTTGGGACCTCACTTTTATTCTTTCTTCAGTTTCATAGTAGTCTTTTTAAGTCAGGCCTGATTGCCTAAAGAATCTGAATGATTTTAACACTTTGTTCCTCCAAAAAAGTGCTTGTTTTCCTTCTTGAGTCTGTTTTTATTCACTTACTTCTGATTTTTCTCTGTAGGGGACCAGGATGGATTATTCTATTACTGACTGGATTTAGGACCTTTTGCTTGATAATTGATATCCAAGCCAGTCTGTGCAAAAGTTCCCGGGAATTGTTTCCAACAAACTGACACCACTAGAAAAAAGTGCTTGTTTTCCTTCTTGAGTCTGTTTTTATTCACTTCTGATTTTTCTCTGTAGGGGACCAGGATGGATTATTCTATTACTGACTGGATTTAGGACCTTTTGCTTGATAATTGATATCCGAGCCAGTCTGTGCAAAAGTTCCCGGGAATTGTTTCCAACAAACTGACACCACTAGAACAATTAGAGTTGTGTTTAACTCAACAGTTTTTATCTTAAAACTGGCAGGCTATGTACGCTGCACTGGTCATTTTCCAAATGAACCTTGAATCAAACGAAATGGGAATTCGGCCATGTATTTTCAAATAATATGGATTTTCACCTGAAAAGTCCTTCCACATTGCTAAATACAATGCGAATGCCATTGCGTTATTATCTTATTTTATGCGTTATACAAAATTCAGGCTATTAAAAAGTAACTCTTTAATTTGATGATTTATATTTGAGTTTGGTTGAGAAATGTGACCATTGTGACCAATAGAAATTAAAATGTTCTCTGAGTCGCCACACTACTAAACAAGTTGGAAATTGTACGTCAAACGTGACAAATGAGGTGCGTTCGTACTATAGCTAGTTATATAAATATTCAGATCTTGATGATTTTTAATTCTGTGAAATGAATTATATCATCTGCAGATTAATTTCTGTCATAAAATAAGTATCTCGGTCGCTTGACGATTAAACCTCGGAAGCTCCTATAACAAGAAAGCACTGATTTTAAAAAAAAATTCAAATTTCTTAATAAATATTTTTATTAATATCTCCTAAAGTTTTGATTCGATTAAAAAAAAAATTGAAATGTCTCGACAAAATTCTGCAAAGATAATATATCTTAAATTCCAAACCATTCGGTTGGGTAGTTTTTGCGTTGTTATATGCAGACGGATGGACAGACAGGCAGACGGACCAAGCGACGACAATAGGTGCTACGTATTTATATAATTATGAACGCACCTAAAAAGAGAGCATTACAATCATTGCAGAGATTGACCATTGAACTTAAATAATGTTTGGGTTATTCATTTTCGTTTTTTCCTGAACTCTGGGCCTCTCAGTTTGGTGTTATGTGTGGTTCTGGTAGCTTAAATATAATCTCACTCTAGGTTACATTATAGTTCGTAATATACTCATCTTCTAGCAGGTCTACTATAGTTTTCTATCTTTGGTTTCCAGCAGATAAATACAGTAAAAATGTAATAAATTCTTTGGACACAAAGAACAGTGTTTAAGTTTCATATTTAAAAGAAATGTGAATTATTAAAAAGTGGATTTTTAAAGCTGAATTGTTTGAATAAAGTTAAAATACGTTATTTTCACTGCCTTTTCATTTTATATACCAATTGCAATCATGAAACCAATTAACCTGGGAAAAAAAACTTCATTAACTGATTCTGGTAAAAAAAAAAAAAATTCTCTAATATGCACCAAATAAAATATTCCTAATCTTCTTTAATGGGGTCCACAGTAGAGATGAGATGGGCTCATCCTGGGCCCGACACGGGCTCGGGCTTGATGTTTGTACCAGTCTTTGGGCTCAGGCTCACTTTCTGAAACTAACAATATTATTTATTCTCATATATATATAAAAATAACTTTTATTTTTTTCTTTAAAAATTACTTATTGCAGTTGAAGTCATTTTAATGCTATTTTGATCAGAATGAAAGGAAACAGACATCTTTTTTTTTTTTTTCTAGCTTTAGGATGCTATTTCAAAAGAAAATTTTTCATATTAGCAGATTTTTGTCTGGCATTGACGGTGACTGTTGATATGGCGCCAATCCAAAGAGCGCAAATAATTTGTTGTTCGATTTTCGTTTGTGATAGTAGGAAATGTTTTAATTGGAACGTTTATTTATTATTTTCTTTCTTTTAGAGATCTATTACAAAATGAATATTTTATTTCGTTTTTAGTCAGCCAGCATTAGTTTAAGGTTTGCAAATTTTTTAGTCTTTTATTGTGGGTAAGTCATAATTGCTAACTTTAGTGATTCTTATATCGATTTTTCATCATGAACTCTGCTCATACTGCGGCTGTGCTCTGCACATTGTTGAAGTCACTTTTATTCATAAGTAGATATAATTATTAGCATGTATTTTTATTCCGATAGAAAGCAATTGAGCAGTGTTTCCTCTTTTCCTATAAAAGCATCAGATCATTCAGATAACAATGTCAATTATGGTGTTAATATTTAACCTGATTTTCAGAGGCCGTAGAATCACAAAAGATTGTTTTGAGGAAGTAATCTATTATAATTTAAGATGTACACATTTGATAAGAAATAGAAAAATGCTGTTCGATTCTTTGGCATATAAATGGTAATTTCTACAAATATCATGCATTTATTCATAAAACGAACTTCGTTAATGTGCCCTTCAGATTTGCTTGTTGGGGGGGGGGGGGTGAAAAATATGAGAATCCTTTTAAGGAAGTAAAATTTTATTTGGTACCAAACTTCTCTTTTGATAAGATTGAATATAAATTTCCAAAAAAATAATTATGTTCTTGGGATTAACAGTTATTTTCATGTAAGATGTTTAAAAATGAGATACTATTACTTTAAAACAAATTTTAAATATTATGCATTTTTTTTTCTATTGCATATTTTCAGTATCGGGCTCGGGCAGGCTTGTGCTCTAGGGACACAAAATATTTCAGGCTCAGATTTAAAATCATCGGGCCTGGGCTCCAAAAACAGGGCCCGAACTCATCTCTAGTCCACAGCGAAGATTGAAGTTAAACGTTAGAAGATTTTACAAAGTTACAAATGTACCAGAGTTAGCTACAAAACGAAGTTAATTACGCTCCAAACTACGTTCCATTAAATAATGTCAAATTGCTGTCTACTGAATTATAGATCTTTCACCAACAAAACTCTTTGAGAATGATAAATAAAGTTAGTTATGCAAAATGTTTAGTAATAATCTTTTTTGTGAAGTCTTGAACCGAAGATTTTTGTGCTTTTCGCTAATGCGCATAATAACTTGGAGAAATAAAAAGGCTTACTATTTCTTTATTTTCAAGATTACATTATTTTCCAGTCTGTTGTCTAAATAAACCCCATGATGTACATAATCCATTAATATGTCACTAAGTTTAGCGAGTAGGGCTGTGTGTTAGCCGAAATTGCTTTATAATGATCAAAAGTTTATCTAATCTGAATTCCAGGTACTTTTTTTCTTATCTAGGTTAAAATGATAAATCAGCAAATATTGTTCCTTGGCCACCATTGGCATTTCAAAGTATTTTTCATACATTGCAAGTATTGCTTTTTTGGTGATAATAAAATAGCTGTAGATGAAAAATATGTAATAGTAAATATTCTTTTGTCCGTTTGCTTCATAATGAAAAACCATAAATTTACTAATCGCTGAGTACAAATTCGCTGTAATCAGATTTCCCCTTCAAATATAAAAGAAATTTCCAACAATATAGTAAATACTCCAGTTGGCGGGTGACCTGATTACAGAAAATTAGTGCATATGTTTAAAAACCTTCAAAAAGAAAAAAACATATGCAAAGAAAACTAAAAAGAAATGAATAGTGAAAAATTTTTTAAATGTGTGATAATAATTAGTGTGTCGCAGACATTTACCATAAAATTTAAATATTTGACTCTATTTTATAATATTAACTGTTATTTATGTAATTTACATTTGAATATAAGAAATTACTTCAAAAATGCTGTCATACACTTGAAAAAACACCATCATTATGAACATGCATTATTGTGACCGATGTCATGCTTATGCCTTTTTTGGCTTAAAATCAAGTTGTTTGGTGACAAAAGTAAAATCAAAATCGTAAATAAATAAATAACATGTGACTGAATTACAGTCATTTTTATAATTACATCTGCTAGTTTCTTGTGTAAGTCGTATGACGCAGGAGTTAGATGAAAATTAAAATTAAATTAAAAAGTAAAGAACAACTCACAAATAAAAGTGTTACTCAGATTTTTTTCTAATAATATTTTCAGATGCATTTTTCTTAACCTGACGCAAACGATAAATTGCCAAATATGGTTTCAATTGCATTATTTCACATTGAATAATTTTTTAAGCATTGCAAACATTCCCTTTCACGTATTAATTAAATATTTTCGTTTTGTAGCATTATTTTTTATCAAAACTGCTTTGCTTATTTTATTTTAAATAAAATTAGTAAATTTTTCTTTTATTTTTGAGGTGTTTGTGTTATTTTCTAAATGATATAGCCATTTCAGTTCTTTTACCAATGAAAATGGTCACCAAAAAATAACCAGTGGTAACCTTTTCATCCAAAATAACAGAACTTTTCATCATAATGCTATAACTAATCTACATAGAATGTTGTTTGATGCACTAAAACCTTCCCTGAAAAATTATCTATCGAACAGTGCAAGTTCTATCAAAATTCATTGAGAAAAACTCGAGTTATAAGCAGTCGGAATGAAATTTCCGTTTGTATTTTATATATATAACTCAAAATTGAAGTTTGGAAATAATAAATGCTGGACTGAGAAAAAAACTTAACATGGGCAAATTACTTTTAAGCATTGGGTTTTAAAGTTAGAAAAAAGAACTTGAAAATTTTAATTTAAATTTTGAATTCAAAATAGGTTTCCTTTTCTTATCCTTTTATATATATTCTGTGAAGAATAGCATTAAAGCATATAATAAAATCAAATCTTTCCAAATTTACAAAAAAAAAAAAAAAAAAAAAAAAAAAGAAGCCATATTAAATTTTAAAAATGATTTTGCATAAATAATATTTCATAGTAAAAAGGTCCAACCTGTACCAAGAAGAAAAGATAACTTCCCTATTCTTTATTTTTAAGAATTCAGCTAATTTTACTCAAACACATGAAACTAAAATGCATGGAACCTGATTATAGAAGATTCATTCTCACTTTTAGTCAATACTGCATTTGAATGAGAATTTCATGAAATTAGTGAATTAGCTTACTTCATTTATGGTGATTCCATTTTGGTTGCCAAATTGGGCGATATTTTGCCAATTATCACCAAGTTTGGGGCAGACATGAATATATAGTTTTAAGAATATGAGAATTGGAACAATGGTTACTACAATGAAAGGAAATTTGCACAAAACCACTTCTCCTTTAACACTTACTTCCCAGCAGGCCCTGATTATGACAAACTGTAAACCTGGGCCAAGATTAATCTGATAGCCTCCCACACCACTGCTAATCACTATGGATTTAGGAGAGAGCAATAATGTCGCGTGCACATTATTGGCTTGTTGACAACTAGCCAAATGCATTTTAGCAGTTATGAATACAGAGGTTGTTCGCACATTTTTTAGATGAGTTTGTTTTGGTGTAAAAGAAAATAGTCTTCATAGATAAGTTATTTTTCACAGCTAATATGTTTTTGAAAGTATAAATTCATGTCTGGCAAATGAAATTTTTGTTTATGTGCAAAATGGTGCTTTTAAGGAACCAGTGGATGGAAGGCTATATTCTGCACTTTGCAAAGAGCATTATTCGTATTCGGTCATAAAAAAATGCTGTGAAATGCATGCTTTTTCTGTATGTAAAGCCACATTAGGTAATATAATCAGTAAGACAGGAAAAAATGTGAATGTCTGGCTTTAAGTGGAAAAATTGTTCCAAATGTATGTACCCAAGAGCAAAAAGGAATCCTTCGAGTATTGTAAAGGTAAGATTTTTTTATGGTAAAACAAAATCCTCCAAGTCAAAGGACTATTGCTAAATTGTTAAAATGCTTAGTGTCAGCTGTTAACAAAATCATTAACACTGATTTGAATTTTTAAATGGTCAAAAAGCACAATATTCTTTGTTTTTTTCCGTGACATATCGTCGAACATAGAACACAATGCAGAGTTCCTTATGAGAAGCATTTATCCAGAGAAAACTAGAGAAATGTTGTTACAAGCTTCTATTGGTCTATTTAATTGATTGTAATAAAAAGAGATCCATTTATTATCATCAAAGAGGAAAAAAAATCAATTAACTTAATCAATCTTAAAACATGGTTCAATATGTCTAAGGAAAGTTTTAGCAAAGGTTTTACGATCGTTGCTTGTGATATTACTATCACATTGTTTTCATTTTTGTGTATATTTTTTCTTCTGTAAAAATTTCTATTCTACAACATCAGCGATTTTCTCCGATCATCATTCTTCATTAGGCCTAGTTCGTCTATCGGCACAGCTGTTTTGATTGGATGTCTGCTCTTAATGAAGTCGCTATGCTTTGTACATAATGCACACATGCCAAGACGTGGCATCTTGTTTTGGTTTTTCTCCATTTTTGGCACTGAGGTAAAATGGTTGAAAAAAATCTTTTCGCACGAATTAAAATCTTGTTTTGGTTTTGGATTGTTAATTTGCTCTTTCATATTCATCGTCATTTTTTAATTAGCTAATGAATTTAAAGTAATCATGCAGACCCTTGTGTGCCCTTTTTATTCGTATTTATATGAATTTCACCAAAATTTTCATTAGAATTGAAATTAATAATGTAGTCTAAAAAATGTGATAGAGCCATTCCGGTTTGCCTGCTTCAGAATTGTTGGCCGCTCGAAGTACTTAATGTTTTTAAGTTGGTGATGATGAAGCCTATAATTTTAATTTAGCAATTTTAAAAGCATATTAAACTAATCTAAAGTTTTTAATTTTGTTTACCAAGAGTCTCCATGATTATGGCCAGCTATGATATTAATATTTTAGGATCTAAATTGATTCTTGGTTGTGGAATTTTATAAAGTTTTATGCAGTGATCAAATCAGTACTATTCCTTCTTCTTCTTCCTAATGCATAAAAAAAAAAGGATACATTAAGTTGTTAATATAGTTTCATCACTTTCCTGCCTGCATTTTTACTGTCTTCCTCATTTAAAGTAAGATGCTTATTTAATTTAATTTTAATGTATTCTCTCCAAGAATGTTAAAGACCAAAAGTACGAAAGCACTTTGTGCTGAGTTGTTGTTCTCGTTTTCCATAATGCAATAGTATGAATTTACGATCACCCAATTTCAATATTTAATTATTGTATCAGCAGAATTTATAAAATAGCAGTATGGTACCAATCCAGCAGTATATATATATATTTATTCATGCCACATTGCTGGCTTTGCATATAATGCACAAATTAAAAATAAACAGAATGGAGAAAAATGTTAAGATCAACTCCACATACTATTAGAAACGTATATTACTCCCAATCTTCAAACATAAAGAAAATTCAGATTGTTTCAAAATGTCAGCGACCCTAGAATTTCAAACGGCTATATCTCAGCCATTTTTTAAGACAAAGACAAAACAAAAAATGTTCTGGTGTCCTTGTATTGAGGTCAAACACTTAAAGGAAAATTTTTTTCATTTTCTAATAATTTTTTTTGTAAATTAAAAAAATTTTTAAGTAGTTGCCATTTTGAAACAAATTAGCAGATGAAACTGGCCAAAGAACTTGGTTGGGACCTTGGTATATACTGCACACCATGATAAGTTACATCCAAAGTGGTTCATAAATACAAGAGTTAAAGCATGACAAAAATCAGATATATATTATATTTGAGGTCGAGAAGGGGTGTCATCTGCCGCAGGGCCGTAATCAGTCGGCAAAGTCAGAGGGGGCTTTGAAATGTTTTGATGGGGCTAATTCACAGTTTGTCTTTTTCCCTCTATTTTTTATATATTTAAAGACAAGAAAGCCAGTCCCCAGTATCATAAAACTTTTGATTATAAAGTTTTAAAATTTTTAAATGTAATAATTTATGTTATTTGCATTGAAATATTATGAAGTCTAGAGAGGGCTCAGCCCACCTTGCCCCCATCTGGTTACGGCCCTGATCTGCTGGCTATTTTAGCGTAGCGTCTTCGTTATGTTCTAATTATCAGAAAAATGCAATTATTTTTTTAATGATCGCATTAATGTAGGTGACGTTGGTTTTCTTGAACAAATTATTCATTATATATGCGGGTATGGGCAGTAAATGCCTTTCTCTTAGATTGTAATTATCTCGGGCCTGGGCAATGCCAGGCGGGTTAGATAGTATATATATATAAATCAGCATTTGAACAAGGGGTTGTTTTGGACTCTGGGCCTGCAGGTTCATGGTTGGGAAAAATATACCGAAATTTTCTGAAATTTGCTTTTCTCCGGATGGCTGCTTTTGTAACGGAAGCTACCTAATACTTGGTCATTTCTGAAACAAAATGGTAATACATTGTACAATTATTGAATTGTAGATAAACTCTGTATTTATAATCTACACTGTTTCTCTAAAGGAGATATTAAATTTAACAAAATAATTTTTTGAAATCTTTAGCATGTATGGAAATTTATTATCAACAAAATATTGTATTTTTCTATGCATGCCGCACAGTTTTTCCTCCTTAAAATTTACTTCAAAACTCAAAGTACTTGATACATAAGCATTTCAGGTTCATGCACTTTTACCACAATTTTTTAATAGAAGTTTTATATTTAAAATTTAAATAGCAGAAATTTTAGATGCCTCGTTTAATTGCAGGATTTGTAATACTTTTCTGCATTTAAATAAGGCAAAAAATTCTATTAAAAAATTGTGGTAAAAGCGTATGAACCCAGTATTTGGGATTTCACTGGCTTCTGTATGTAGACCATTGGTTACTGCATAAAATTTTTGGGTGGGAATTTTGTATTTACTTACAAAATCATTTAGTAATTCATTGTGAAATTTTAACATGAACTGTTGGATTTTAATTGAATAAAATCTATTTGAAATGTTTTTTCTTATTTTTTCAATCTGAATTTTTGCCCTTAAATGAGGTATTTAAAATCAAATGAGCATGTTATACAAGGGCATGGCATGCATGAAAAATAAGTTCTTAAAACTGCAATAAAGCAAATCTAATATCCAAATTTTAATAAAAATTATAATTCAAATTAATTGAAGCTGAAATACTTGAATATCTTAAAAGTTTATTTTTTTCTTTATCTTATATCGTTTAAAGGCTATTTTTTGCTATAAAATGTATTACTTCAAGTTTCAGCCACCAAATCTAACTTTTAATAAATTTGTTGTAAGAACTATAACCATCAAAATATACTAAATAGCAAATAATAAACTTTTAAATCTAGAATTTTTTTAAATGGATATTTATACAATTATGCATTGTGAAATTATCTTAGTGATGTGACTCAAATTACATACAAAACATGTTTTTACTTCAAGACTTGCCTTAATTTATTGCACAATTACATTTTAATTATATGTAGTCATTAAATTTTAATGTATTTCATTTAATTTTGTTTCTTTTGTATAGTTTAAATTATATTCTTTTTCTTATACAGGATTTATATGTGTATGTCTTTGATGATAATGAGCTTGATATTACATCTCAAATTGGAAGAGCAGCTATACCCCTTCAACCTCTATTACAAAATAAGCCTGTTAAAGGAATATTTGAGCTAGAAAAGGTTATAATACTATTATTTGTTTATTATTTTTGTGCCATTTTATGAGATACATAGCAAAAGAATATCTAGAAATATGTTTAATGCTCTAGTTTCTTCACATTTTAATTGCTAAATAATCTTAAACATTCTTTTTAGATTCCTTTTTCTTATTTTATATTATATTATTCTTATGCTACGTTATTATATACTTATCTTTCTGTAGATTGATTATGGTCCTTGCGAGTTTGCACATACATACATTTTTTCTCAGAGTAATATGTTAATCTTGTAAAATTTATTTTAATGAATTGTGTTTTTAAAAATTGTGATAACTGCATTTTAATACTTAAATTTAAATTGAATGTTGCATTAATTAATTTTTATTGAGTATATTTTATATATAACTTCAGAAAATTATTTGATCACAAATCAGCATAAACAAAAGACAGTGGAATTAATTGGTTTAAAAATTTTTTCTCAACTGATTTTACTTATACAGTTTACGTAGGTAATTGTGGTCACATTGAAATTACAAATACACACACACATATATATATTTAATTTGTAGTGTAAAGATTCAAATTTAATTCTGTGTTTCAAATCTACAAAGAAAAAAAAAAGAAAAAAAAAAGAAAATTTGGTTGTAATTACGACATTTGTATCAGACATATTTTAAAACTTAATTGATAAAATTTTGAACAATAATGTTAAATTACTTTTTTGTACATTTATTGAAATGTGATAAAATATTAATGCAAGAATAATAATAAATTCACTATTCAAATCATCTGTTCTCTAACTGTTTTTTCTTTACTCTCATCTCCTGCTAACTCAATTAAAAAAGAATAAAATCATGATCTATAAGTAAACAACAGATGCTAGCAATAAAAAAAGAGATATGCCAACTAATATGAAAACGAGTGTGACTGTACAATCAAACCCACATGCATTTATTTTGTGGTCAAATCTTGGAACACATGTCTGTCCTCTAAAATAAGTGGGAACCGTAATTGTGTCCAGGTTATTAACATACAATCCATTTTTTACAGCTTGTTTTTACAATGTTCATACAATTCCAAAAAACACCAATGTAGCTGTATCTTAAGTTCCTAGTCAATGCTGCCACCAACAGCAAAAATGAGCACTTGTCTCCTGTAAAAGACTGTATTAAAAAAAAAACAAGTGGAAATAAACTTTTTTTGTTAGACTTTTGAAAAAAGCCTTAATAGGTCACCTTTGTAATTTTCTGTCTTGCTTTGTAAGTATGTAGGCCTAAACATTGATAATGATAATGAAGTGATAATAAATATTGGCAATTATAATAAAATGAAGATGGGTTACATACAAGATTTTACAATGTAATCAATGTCTTAACTTTTTGTTAAAGTAAATAAAAAACAGATTAATAATAACAACCTGGACTTTTTCACCCAGTTGGGAAAATTACATCTCATAAGATAGGCCTATAGTCCCCTGCTAAGACCAGGTTTTTTGAAATGAAGAATATTAGCATGAAATTAAGTGAACTAAGAATTTTTATCGGAACACCAGTGTAAGACCCATATATCATAATCAGAAGCAACACAAAATGTAACAAATAAGAAATATTAAAAATCCAAAAATTAAGCTTCAAAACAACTCTTTTCAAAATAGAGAATTGAAAAAGTGTTTTCTCTTTTTCATCAGGAGGGTTCAATCTCGCTAAGCCCCTCATTTAAGACATTTTTCAAGTGCATAAATATAAAAAGAAAATATATATATATATATATATATATATATATATGTATCTGACATTTGTCATGCTGTAACTCTCTTATTTATGAACTGATTTGGATGTGACTGAGTATGTGTATAGGACATACGAAGATCTCGACCAAGTTCGTTGGCCAGCTTCATCCACCATGTTGTTTCAAAATGGCAGCCAGTTAAAAATTTAAAAATTTTTAAAAATTCAATGAGTTGTACAAAAAAATTATAAATTGGAAATATTGTTTCTGTTAAGTGTTAGAACACGATACAAAGATTCTGGAACATTTTTTGTTTTGGCTATATCTTATAAAATGACTGAGATATGCAGTTTGAAATTCTAGGGTGGCTGAGATTTTGAAACAATCTGATATTTGTTATGCTATAACTCTTGTATTTATGAACTGATTTGAATGTGACTGATCATCTGTACAGAACATACAGAACAGGGAAGATAGCGTGCCAAACCTTTTTTTTTTTTTTCTGCCAAACTGTCATTGGAATTCCCACCCTCCAACCGAGACCTGTTCATTTCACCTGTGTTTGCGTCTCCAGGAGAAAGATGTTGCTCTGAATTCATCACTGATAACGAACTTTCCCTTATTTACCATGTGTAAATAACCATTGCAAATTGACAACTTTGACTGCATTTTTTGGAAGATTCTTTCCCTTTATTGAAAAAATGAGAAATACTCTTCTATTTCTTATTTTAAAAGAATGCCTGGTGAAATTAATGTATTAATTAATAAAAATTATTTCAGGAATGTGTTTTATTGTATCCATTTTGGATCTCAGAATAATCTTAAAAGAAAAGAAAGTGCTTCATCTTATTTTACATTTTCCTAAAATATTTTATTCTATATTTCTAAAATATTCAGTTATCCCATGAAATTTATCACCTTAAATTGTTAGATAGGAAATTAATATTTCAATAATTCATGAAATCAGTGTTGAATTCAGGCATTTTTCTCAGGGAGGGATTCCTGCAGTTAGCACTTCTAGACCATAGATAAGTATAAAATGGCATATATTCTAATGGGGGGGGGGGGGGGGGTCACACCCGGGCCACCCCTGAATTCAACACTGTATGAAATGATTTTGTCAAAATTTTGCTTTTTTAACAGAAATCTTAAACCATTTTGGACTATCTTACTAATAAAGAGGTTTTTTTAAGTAACTTGCATTAGATTAGGTGTGTGTGTGTGGGGGGGGGGGGGGGGAGGTATAATGTATATAATGTATCCGGTTCATTTTTTATCATTTGAATAAAAAAAATTAAAGCAGCAAAAATATTGCCAACCAGTAGATAAAACAATCTTCTTTTTCCTGGTCTTTTTACAAAATAAATTAGGGCCTCAGAACCTTTCTTGTGCCAGGGCCTCTTTAAAGGGAAAAAAATTGGTCTTGCCCATTGGAGAATTTTGAAATTACAAGTCATAGAGTAAGATAAAAAATAGATTTTATGTAAATTAAATTATTATAAAAGATAAATTGGTTACTCCAATTTTATTTTTCGATTGGGTGTGGTTGACTCAAGGAGACTCGTAGACTAGTTCAAATAAAATGCTAAAACTGTATATTACTTATCAACGCGACAGCTTGCTTTTCTAGTTAAGTTTCAGTTTCGTTTCTTTTATTGCGAAAATGAAAACAGAAAGTTGCCACAAAAAGGATTACTGCTAAAAAATGATACCCTTTTGGCGATGAAAGCGGGAAGATGAATGCTTCAACTTTCTGCAGGAGGAACAATGGAAACTGCACTCTATCTCCTCTATGAGTTCCTGCCTTTCAAATGAAACCTGTATATAATGAAATCCTGCCCCAAACTGAAAATTTTCATGGTCCCAGCTAAAATAATTGTAATAGATGGTGTATCTGCTAAGATGGAAACCTGTCTAAAACAGAATTTTTTTCTGATCTTTGTGATTCTTATTTTAGCAGGTTTTACTGTATTTGAATTTCATTTTGTGACTTACAGTTTGTTTGTGATATTATAGCTGGACATTTCTAATTCTGTTTGTGCAGTATGTAATATGGATGTATCGCTTTAAGCAAGTTTACTTCATATTAATATTTAGTAAAAAGTATTTCCAAATTAATGGTTTGTTTCACTTACTTTATGATACTTAAAAAATAAGTACTGGCGTTATATTTGTTGTTGCCGTTAATTTCCTAACTGTGCATTTTTTCATTTTTCATTGAAATTTTGTCAAAACAAGTAACTTAAAGCATTATTTATATTATAGATATATTTTTTAATTATTTTGTAGAATGGGAAAACAGGTTATGGAAGTATTGAAGTTTTGATATATTGGCAGTATGAATATATAGCTGTTTCAAGAAATAGTTGTATGCTGAATGAAGTCAGTGAGGTAAAATAATTAATTTCTTTATAAGTATAATTTGTGTATTTTCACCTCATATATTTATTTAATTTATTATAATTCTGTGTTATCATTTTTAGTATTAATCAGCTATTTAAATTTGGTGCTTATTAAGCTGAACTTTGTTATTATGAATAAGCAAAACATTATTATAATTTTGCTGTAATATAACTTTTTTAGTTATAAAATAATAATATATTTTCTTAAATTTATTTTTTAACTATGTAAAAAAAAATATATTAATAGTTTATAGCAAAACAAATCAGTTGTGTTTTCTTTCAATAAAAGAAATGGAAAAATAAATAAATATTAAATCAAATTTATGTAAAACTATAATAACAAAGTTTTTTATTTTTATGTATTTATATTATGCTTTCTTTTTCTTACTACTTTTTTAGGTAACTATTGATGAAAAAGGAGTAAAAAATCAGCTAAAACTAATTTTTATTTATGTAAAATTCTGAAAATAGAATTTCATTTCAGAATTTTTATTGAAATTTTAATGCACTGAGATGTATTTAACTCATTTAATAACTCTTCAAAAATGCTATTATAAGTTTTAATAAAATGTTTTCAGCCAAAGAAACCCATGGTAACATCTCCACATTATTCTGCATCATCAAGCTCTGATGATGAAGCAATGCATCCTCCTCCTTCTACTAATGCATCTTTAATACAGCCCCCTGTACCAAAACCTCGTAAAAGTATACCCTCTGGACCTGTAACATCTACTCCTGTACCAAAGAAATCATCAAGTTCATCTTCTGTATGTTCACTTTTTGAAATATTCTGTAAAATCATTACTTTTTATGGATTAATAATTACCTTATTATGTTACCTTATTGGTTTCACACTATTTATATAGATTATAACTCATATATGTCTGTTATATTTTTAATTTTGTAGCAATAGTGAACAAATCTGTCATTCAAACGTACGAATAAGTTGCAAGATTTTATCAGGCATTCTCAGTTAGAGATGAATTTGGGCTCTTTTTTGGAAATCTGATTCTGCCTAAGCCCGATGATTTGAAATCCAACCTAAATTTTTTTGTATCATCAGAGCTGAAAAAGTATACAGTAGAAAATTGCTAATAACATTTTAAAATTGTTTCAAAATGAATTTTCTTATTTAAAAATCTCTTTTTCATAGAAATAAATATTAATCCTAAATATTCTTTCATGTTCATGAAAATTTGCTTAAAATAGCACATCTTTTATATATACCGAAACTACTGACAGAAATCTGCAAAAGTCACCATTTTTATTCTTTTAAAATATCATTATTGTACAATTATGGCAAAAAGACATAAGTTCTTTTTTCCAGTAATTCTGGAAAAGGACTTCAAACAAAAAGCGAGAATAGACAAGTGATATCCCACGGCTTTTTTATGTTACTAACACTGGCAATCCAAAGGCTTCAGAAACAGATAGAATATTTCTCTTTATATCCCATCAGTTTCCTTTCAAAAATACTTTTTTTAAATTGTAAAACACATTAAGAAAATTAAGACTACATTCTTCGTTTCTCAAATAGCAATTTTTTTTTCTTTTCGCAATTTGTGAATAAATAAAATTTTCATTTTTAGCCCGAACCGGAAGATGGAATAAAAATCAAGACATCAATCCATTTTGGGCCAGGATCAGGCTGAGCCTGTCTCATCTCTATTCTCAGTCATAAAATATACATATAATAATCAATAAGTATCTTTAAAATAATATAGAATAAATTAATTTATTTTTTAAATGAAAAATAGTCACCCTTTTGTTTATCCATTCTTGATTATAAAACAGTTTATCAAGTATTGCAAAAAGTGTAAACGGAAATCATTATTGTTAAAAAAGAAAATATTTAGAGTTTTATGGTTATTCTAAGTATTTTCTATATCAATCAATAAAGGATGAGTACAAGCATTTACCATATGGACATACCTTGTAGTTACATCAGGGTTTATAAATATAAAAAAATCCAGTATTTTGATATACAGTGGTGGCCAAAAGTGTGGACATTTTTTATAAAGTTTCATGTTTTTCAACTTTGTGTGCTTGTAGAATATATTAATTTTCACTTAAATACAAACATTTATATATCAAATTAAAGGTAATTTAATGTAGAATTTAATAATAAAAACAGTATTACCATATCTGTATTACAAAAAAAGTTATGCAACTAATAGTAAGATCTATCTTAGATTTGCATTTTTTTAAAGTGATACTTACACAATCAATACTTAGTAGGATAACCCTTATTTTTTAAGACAGCTTCACAGCCTCTTTTCATCGAGTGAACGAGTGCTTGAAATTCATCTTTCGTAATCACATGGTGCCAAGAATCAATTATAGCTTCAATAAGTTGTCTTTTATTGGATGGACGTTTTTTTCGTATAAGAATTCTCAAACGTCGCCACAAATTTTCAATTGGATTGAGATCAGGGCTGTTTCCTTCCCATGGTAATATATCTATGCCTTTATTTTGAAACCATGCTTTGCTTACTTTTGCTGTGTGGCATGGAGCTGAATCCTGCTGAAAAATAAATGGTGCGTTGTTGGGGACGAGATCCCTGATGGAAGGCATTAATTTTGGTTCCAGGTCAGTTTCGATGTATTTTTTGGCATTCAGGATGCCATCAATCACTTGAATTCGGCCCACACCATCATACATGCCCAAATCATGACATTTGTTGGTTTTTTTGTAGTTGCTTCAATGCAATCAGGATGAAGTGCTTCTCCTACTCTACGTCTCGCGTATTTTCTACCATTACTACCAAACAGCAATATTTTACTCTCATCGCTCCAGATTACTTGCTTCCATTGATTTTCTGACCATTTAATGTGTTCTTTTGCCCACTTAACTCGTTTTTCACGTTGCTTTTGATTTAAATATGGTTTTTTCCTTGGAATTCTAGCTTTTAGTCCAAATCCTGATAACCTTCTTTTTATTGTTCTTGAACTTACTGCAATACCTGCTGCATTCATTTCACATCTAATGCATCTGATGAAATTTTTCTATCTTGAAAGCATAGCCGTTCAATTTTTCTATTGGCAGTAGCACTTGTGCATTTTTTCGGCCTGATTTGTCCTTATTTTCCACTGATTTCGTTTTTTCATAACGTAAACAGAACTTTTGTACACCAGAACAAGTCACTGAACTACCAACTTGTCTTGCAATTTCAGCATAAGAGAGGTCATTTTCTCTCAATATGACAATTCGGCTTCTTTTTATAGATGTCCAATTAGTTCTTGTTGATGACATTGTTTAAAATTAGTTTAATTTAAAACAAAGGACTTTAAATATTCAAAAACAGCAATACTCTATTTAATTGTACTAGTATGCATCATTCCACAAAATATTTCTACGACAATAACTCTTTTACCATCCAAATAACCTAAACTATAGTTACAGACATTTGATTGGTCCTCAGAACAGTGTTTGTGATTGGCTAGTATGCTTTTATTACAAGACATGTCCTTATTCAAAACGATTTGTGTTTGTTTGTTCTACTAAAATGAGCATAACTTTTTTTGTAATACAGATATTGTAATAATGTTTTTGTTATTAAATTCTACATTAAATTACCTTCAATTTGATATATAAACGTTTGTATTTAAGTGAAAATTAATATATTCTACAAGCACACAAAGTTGAAAAACATAAAACTTTCAAAAAATGTCCAAACTTTTGGCCACCACTGTATATCCAATATTTTTTATATATCGATATTTTGACATATTCGACTTATTGATGATTATAAACATTTTCAGGCCTAATATAAGTTAGAAACTAAAACATATTGCACTTAGCATAACAACTTAAAACAATATTCTAAATGTATTTTTTCCTTTTCTTTTTTACTTATGTAACAAAATTGGAGATCAACTAATTAAAAACAGACACAATTTGCTTTTTACACTCACAAAAATAAAACCATAGGATTTAGTATCAAGTTTCAAGAAAATTTTGTTTCATACCACAAAATTTTAAATACAAAATAATTTGTTTTTATTGAAAAATTTGAATATAAATGTAAGCGTGTCTGCTTTTACATTCCCTAACCTATTGTACAGTTTAAACTGAACAAATTCAAAACCAGAAAATATTATTTTTAATGAAGCTGTAAAAAACTGATTGTCTAAATTAGACAGTTTATCTTACAATCATATATATTATTTTTGTTGTCAACATCCCTTTATCTAAGCAAATAAAAAATACAGAACGATAAATGTGATACCATATGAAAGAATTTTGAAGCTGCTTCTGACATAGTAAGTACACTCACATTTTGTTAAAACATGTATTTTGATTAAAAATTGCAATTAATTAAAAATTAAATTGGCATTGTTTTCATAAATGAAATGAAAGGTTTTCCTCAAATTAGTGTTGCCACAAAAGAAAAATACTGCAACAATGATTATTAAAAAAACGTTCAATAAAGATAAAGTGGGACATAATTGCTGAATGGGTTTATTTTATATTTATGATTAAAAAGCAAAATTTAAATTCAAATGCTCAATTTATTTTTCTTTATCCCATTTTTCTTTCTGAAACAGATGATGTCACCCTCTAATGCAGTTAAAATATGATTGATATATATATTTTTTTGCATTTGCTATCTTCAGTCAGTTTTTACTGTAACTTTGATGAAATAAATGAGATGATATTCTGGCTTGACTAATGTTGTTTGCAGATATTTTTAGTCCTTAATTTTTTTCGTTTTTTAGAAGTTTAAACCTGCATCTAAAAATATTAGATATTGCTAAAAAATATTAGACTGCCGTGCGAAATCTTCGCACAGGTCCACTGGTCATATATTATTTCTATTGTCAACATCCCTTTTTCTATGAATTTACGAAAGACTCATTAACAAATGAGGTATCATTCGAAAGGCTTATGAAGTGGTTTCTGACATAGTACACTCATATTACGTTAAAACATGTTTTTTGATTAAAAATTGCTGTTAATTAAAAATTAAATCGGCATTGTTTTCATAAATATAAATAAATGAAAGGTTTACCTCAAATTAGCTTTGCTACAAAAATAAAATACCACATTATATGATACTCAACAATGATTATTTAAAAAATAAAAGTAGTACAAAAAAGATAAAGTATGCTTTCTCTGCATGGGTTTTTTTTAAATTTATGGTTTAAAAGCTAAAGCGAAATTGAAATGTTTAGAAGAAAAAGACACCATCGATTGATCAAAGCTGTGAATAAAAGATGTGCTTTGTTATATTATATTAAATTGTATTTTAAATGCATTCAATTTATTTTTCTTTGTTTCATGTTTTTCAAGAAGCAGATGACGTCATCTTCTAATACAGTTAAAATACGATTGTTAATTTTTTTTTCTCGTGCGTGCCTTTTGCTATCTTTGATGAGTTTTTACTGTAATTTTGATGGAATAAATGAGATGATATTCTGGCTTGACTAATGTTGTTTGCGCAGATATTTTTATTCTTAATTTTTCTTTAAAGTTTAAACCTGCATCTGAAAAATATTAGACTGCAGTGTGAAATCCTCGCATGGATCCACTGGTACTATTTATTCTTAGGTAAATATTGTCCCACATACTTATTGGTTCTACATTTAAAATTTTAGATTCAAACGTAAAGCTTGGAAAATATATTTTTTTGGGGAGGAGGGGAGATGGAAAGGGGCTAAAAAAGTCACTGCCAGAGCAAAAGTTCTTTATCTACATAATGACATAGTCAATAACACTTTCAAGATTCAGTTACACTTGTTTTGACTGAAAATATCATACACAATATTTTAAAAATAAATATCAAATATATAAAAATATTTTAAATATCAAACTTTAAAATATTTTGAAAATAAATATTGGATATATATATCTATCAATATATATCACTGAACCCTCACTTACATGCATGACAAGCAGTAATCCAAGGCAGGTTTCCTCTAGTGAATGCTATAGTTGATGAATATTTCCTGAATTTGGTTAACTCTTGAAAATGATTTATTAATTTAAATCTTTTATTTGAAATTTTATTCCTAACATTTATTTGGAAACTTTGTACTTTGCTTAATATAGTACTATCATCTAGAATATTCTTTGTCCCTGATGTATATATTTTTCTTTTAACATCAATAACTATTTTCTTTGCATATAGTGCATAGTAAAAAGTGAAATTAACCATTTCAGTTATTGAAAATTAAAAGTTTTGTTTCTTATATATTTGATATCATGATTACAAGTTGTGTTAGAAAAATAATACATTTTGTTTGTTTTTAAAATGCATTAAAAAAATTTCTTATGAGATTATATTTTGTAATATCTTTATGTTTTACTATTTTTCTGTTGTGTAATTAATGCATGATTAAAATAGTTTTTCAGTTCATAATTTAATAAAATATTTTTAATTTATTGCTAGGAAGCAGGAAATAGTTCTCAGGAAGTTTCTCCTGTTCATTCCAGAAAAGATAATTTCACCCCAATGCAAGAATCTGCTAAGCAGTCATACAGATCTTCTGGTGCAGGTAACACAAATTTAAATTACTGTAAATTTTGTGTGAAATATACATTGCAGAGCTGCCAACTACTGCACATTCGTTTGCTACACACTGTACATTGCTTACTGAAAACTACACTTTTTTCAAGTTGTTTATTAACGTGAGATACTCTTATCTTGCTCCTAATTTCTTTCTCATTTTTCTACATGTATAAATTTCCCATTATAAATTTTATTATGATTTAAAATATGTATTGTGCAGGGCTTTGTGTACTGCGTGAAATATTTTAATTAAAAATATTCAATTGACTAAAATTTTATCTTGTGATGTTAAATAAAAATGGAAACTTATTCAACTTACAAAATGATTTTGGTACTTTTCGGTTAGCCGGGCGCCAGTGATATATCTACATATATAAATACATATGTATATACCTATATATGTATATACATACATATATGTACATAAATATATGTATATGCAGACATATGTGTATATACATAGATATGTGTATATATACATGTATATATATCACTGGCACCCGGCTAACCGAAAAGTACCATGATTTTATATTTTAAAAAAATAATAATAATAAAAATATGCATATTTGTATAAGGAATTGATGAATTTTTTTCTTTGTGCTGTGTGAGATTTTAATATTGGATTATTTATTTGTTACTACAAAAATTACAGGTTATACATTGAAATATAAAATTCCAATATATAAATGTAGCATGGATGTAGAAGATTTTATAAAATAATAATAATCTGCCATTTTGATTTAAACTAGAATTACAATATTTATTTTTGGAAAACCTAATTTTGGTTTGATTTTAATGTACCCAACTCTTCTATTAAAGTAGATTAATATTTATTTAGATAAGAGCTCTTTACTAAGTATTGAAAAAATACTGTTTAACTTTTAAATTGATATTTTAAAATGTAAATTAGATTTAAGTCTTGTAGAGGTAGTTTACACTATGTTTTCATTTCCATAGAATTTTTTCTTAACCTACATTTTATTCATTTTTTGCAACAGTTGCATAGGTTTTATGTTTGGAATGTATGTAAATATTGTTTTTAGAGTAGATTAAAATCTCCTGCGCAAAGAGATGCTTATAAAATCACATTGATAGTGCATCCATGGATATACTAAAATATTGAAATAGCACACATATTGAAAATTACAAATATAACGAGAAAGGTAGTGGGTGGTAGAGCCACCCTGAGAAAGGGCAATTTTACTCTAAAAAAATGTACAAGAACAAGCAGCTCACAAATATTCCTTAAAAGTTACATTTCCTGAATTTTATTGAATGTAATGTAAAAGAATTAAATTTCACATGGATTTTAGATTTTATGTAAAATGTGATTATAATTAAAATGTGATTTGCACAGCTGATGTTGATATGATAACATATAAAAAAGTAAGGTTTGTTTATTACCTAATAACCTAACAAATTATTTGATTGGTAATGTACTCGGTATTAAATATTTTGTTATGGTTTGTATTATATAATAAAACTAGCTGTTACCGGTGACTTCGTTCACGTATCATTAAAATAAGAATAAACGCATTAATTAAGCAAAATATTTCATTCCCGATAATTAGAAACGTAAATAATTAACTAACTCTTGATCACATTCCATAGGAGACAATACGGTATTTCTATGCCTTGACATAACTAGTTTAAAAAAAGTGAAATTTTGTGACAAATAATCATGAAAAGGAAACTGCAACCAATAAAAAAGGCGGGCCAAATAAAATCGTGGAAATCGGCGAATTGTGTAAAAACATATGTCAAGTTTACCTGGTAAACCATGTTACTTTTAACGCCTTTGTGAAACGTTTTAATAGCCATCCTTCAAAGATAATGGAAATAGTATATTCTTTTTCATTAAATTCAATTCTTGTGAATAGGGAGCAATAATTGTAGACCTAAATGCATGGAGCTTAAATTTGCCTCCTTGATTTAATCTATAACTACAGCGCCTATATTCTAGGCGCTGTACTACAACTGAAAAAAAAAAAATCTTTATTTCTAAATGAAAATATGTTGACAAACGATATTTGTTCTCCAGAACAAATTGACTCATGAAGTTTGAATATGTGAAAATACGTTTTTATTTTTAAAAAAATTTACTGTAATCAATATTTTTTTTTCTTTCACCATCTATTCAAATTGAAAATAAATTATTTTTTTCAGTTTTAATGAGAAAAAATATATTATTCCGTTTCATTTCTTCTTTTTTATCCACAAAATTGGAATAATTTAGTTGCCATTTTTAGAGCAACTTCGTTAAATTTATAAAAAAAATAATAATAATAATCATATCTCGGAATTTAAATCATTCTTTTAAATTCTGAGAGTTTATGACATCCTCTGCGAAATACAAACAGGCGGTCAGATTTTAATATAATATATTCGTATATATTTTTATTTTCCTAATAATCATGGTGTGGTTTTTGGCAAAAAACTCTCATCTGTATGTAACTGATATTCATGCATTATAATCGCTAGCTAAAAAAAAAACTAAAAAAAATATTTAAATTTTTCGTTTTAAATATGATGTGAAACTCATCTACTTTCTAAACTTACCGATTCTTGTATTATTAATGTAATGAATTGATTCACGCTCTTTCTAAAACACATCTGAAAATTCAAATTTTATTTCAAATATGACGTCACTTTTTCCTCAGAGAAATCTCTTTTAAATGGCACAATTCTTGTTAATTTTCTTTTTCTGACAATCAGGACGTAAATTTTAGCGGAAAACTCACATTTGTGTGTAACTGGTATTCAAGCTAATTATTAATCAGTATCGATAAAAAATATTTCAGTTCTTCATCTTAAATATTACGTCCATTATCTATTTACTTTCCTTATACATTGATATTCATGCTCCTTGTATTATTACGAATATTTGAAAATACATGTTTTATTTTTGACGTCATATTTGTCCAAGCCGAGGAGGATCCTTTTCATAGTTCCATGGTCCAAGCGAAATCTATTGTTTAATAATATAATTATTGTTACACTTTTTCCTTCTAATTATAACACAGTTTTTGACAGAATTTTTTTTTTTTATTTTAACCGATATTCATACTTCATGTATAATAACAAATACTCCATATTTTTGTTTCAAATATCCCGGAAATTCACCTTCTTTTGAATTTTTTTAATTTTCAGTTTTCACGTGAAAGTCGTTCAATTGAAAATTAGTTGTTGGGTAAAAATTATTTTTCCGTGTTTTTATTTTTCTGGCAACGATCAAAGCCCTAGCAACGATAAAGTAAAATGGTTAAATTGTATGGAAAAATGTCCATTTATTCTCTATGAAAATAATGAAATTTTTAATTATTAAAGAAAATATTTGAATAAAATAAACAAAAACCAGCTTATGTTAATTTGAGGATTATAATCAACCTATATGCAAAAATACAGGATCATTAAATGCTCCATTTTGACTCTGGCTTCAGCCTAACATTTGCACACAATGAGATTTATAATATTATTAGGATAAATTAAATATTTTGTTGAATTTATTGAATTTTTGCATTCCAAAATTGAATTTCAGTATTGCATTTTTGTATGAAAAAACTTAACATAAAAGAAAACTTCAGGCAAATTATATTATCTGACTTGTCTTTCCAATTGTCAGTTGTTAAAATTCAAATATTTATTGTAAGCTCTTTTACATTAAAACTTAACACTTTAAGCATTGGACTTACTTGAAGTAGGTTTAAAGTGCCGGGCCCATTTAAGTTAATTTTTTGAAAAGATTAGTAAAAATGATTTCAAGCATTCATGCAACAAGCATGATTGAGACCAACAAGAAAAAAGAAAAAGGGAAAACTGCTGATCATTAATAGAATAAATAAATGAAAGGTGAATTAGTTTTTGTCATGCTATTGGGTGTATTTTCTTGGTATAGTGAAAATCAAAGAAAAAGAGTTAGAAAGTAAATATGCATCTTATAAATTGCTCACTTTTTAATTCTTTAAGAATAATAAAGTCACTTGTTAATATATTTAAGGATAGAAAGATAACTTACATTTTTTTTTTTTTAATGTCAGATTACCCAGAATTAAATAACATAACTAACAAATTATCAGTAAAGATGCTGTGCTCATAGAATTGCTTATAGTTGGACCATCTGTAAGCAATCTGACTGCTGTGTAGCTGATAAAAAGCCTTAAGTAAGGCTGCTGCTTAAGAATGTTCCAAAATTTGATGGGAAGACAAGTTGTTCCATAGAAGTGGGATTATGATTACCCCCACTGTATGGGAGGGAATTGGTGAGAAAAGAAAATGCTGAATTTATCTAAAATGAAGTTGGGTGACTTGTTATCCTGGCAACCGGGCCAGGACTAGAACAGTCCCTGTTTTTTTCTTAATAGACATGATTTCATCTCATGAAATTATCACTCGGGGAAAAAATAAAGTAATGAAATGAGATTTTTAAAGTTGCAAGATTCAGTAGTGTTATACTTGTGTTATGCATGAAAATAGGAGTAAAATTAATTTTAAAGATTTATTTTTGTGATATTTCTGTTCACAAAATTATTTGTAGATTATCATACAGAAAATATATTAGTTTTAAGAATAAATATTAAACATATATTTATTCTTATTTGAAATCATAAGTATAAAAACAATAAACTATTAATATTTCCATATTTTAACATAAATACTTATTTCATCAAAAACATAGCAAAACTCTATAGAAATTTTATGTTCTAAAAACTGTTTTTAGATATTGTAAAAATAAAACTGTATAAAAAAATACTGTATGCAGATTTAAACAGGAATAATTTTATCATCAAATTTAGTTAGTTACACACTTTATCAAAATTATGTAAAAATGTTGAATAGAAATTTTGTACTCTACAAAACTTCCAAATATTGCAGCATTTCAGGTAAAGTTTCTTACATAATATCTGGTGCTTTTGTTGTTCATAAGTAAAACTTCCGTCAACAAAATTTGATTTAAATATTTTTTGTTTCATGTTTTATATACAAAAACATTTTGGTTTTTATAATTATTGTTATATTTGATTCTGTGAAAAGTTATCTGATTTCATTATTTTCTTTTGAATCTTACTAATATTATTTCAGGTAATGAAATGAAGGTTACAGCTGAAATACATTCGCCTTCAGAGAGTTCTAGTCCTCAAAATAAAGTAAAAATTATTAAATACTATATTTTGTTCATCTTCTTTTTAATTAAGTCAATAAAGTAATATAATTATTACCATTACCTTCCTTGTGTTGCTCTTATGCTTTAAATACTGTGATGTTTATCCACATGTCAAAATCTATATGTAACAATTTAATTAAACAATATATATATATATATATATATATATATATATATATATATATATATATATATATATATATATATATATATATATGATAAAAGTACCAATAGTCGGCTACATTGAGATAAAATGCCTTACGAATAGCTTATTTTTGGTTCTGAATGAAATATTATAATTTCTCTATATGCATCCATCTTTTATAAGTCATAAACCATCACCAAAGAATCTTGGGTATTTATATTGAATTAGTAATCAGCCACTTTTTTCAAGATTGAGGTCAGATAACCATTTTTCTTATCTTTTTGTTAACTGATGGCAATTTTTTTAAAAGGCAAGTATTAATTTATTTTTTATTATTTTCTAAAATTATAAGGCTTGAATATTAGCAGGATAAATAAACTAATGTTTTTGAGTATAAAAAGTAAATAAATTTATTAGTTTTAATTAATTTTCATGCGGCTAATCATTGTTTATTATATTTTGCTTACATGTTCAGTAGTCGGCCATCAGGAGATGACTACTGGATAAATAGTTTAATTTACTTTTTTGAGTTTATTTTTCATAATTTGGTAGATATAGCTTTATCTCTATTACTATACTAATATTATGAAAAAAAAAAATGTTTTTTACGTGCTTGTTTGTTTGTTTGTAGGGGAAACTACTGGGATTACCAAACCAATTTCAAAAGTAAAGGTGGCAAAATGAGAACTTGCCCTTTTTGTGATATTGAAGATACTAGTAACTTGAAATTTTGCCTAGTGGTTGTTTCCTAGAAATTTTGAAATTTAAAAATGTGAAATGAGTGAAAATTATTCTAAATTACAATTTGTGTAGAATTGTTAGGAATGTAAATTTGAAATTTAACATGTCTGTTACTTTTAAGACGTAAATACTGGATCAGGACAATTAAGGAATTTAAAAAAATGAAAAAAACTGAGAACATTCTAAAAACATTCTAAATTACAATTTATATGGAATTAATAGGGATAGAAACTTAAAATTTGTCAAGGTTGTCATTTTTAATATGTAAACGCTCGTACAAAATAGTTTCTTAAAAAAAATGAAATTTTAAAGGGTACAGGACCAAACAAACATTCCAAAGTTTCGAATTCTGTGATATTTTTTGTGCTGGAAACTTAAAATTTGGCATGGTGGGTAATTTTAAGACTTAAATGATTGCTAATAAAGGTTTCTAAAAAAATTGGAAATTTAAAAGGCTGAGATAAGAAAAAAATATTCTAAATTGCAGGGTTTTTTTTTTCTTCTTTTTAAATATATATTTTAGAATAGAATTTGAATGAGGCTGAAATGAAAAAAAAAAATTCTACATTACTGTTTTTTTTTTTAAATTTTAGAATAGAAATTGAAATTAGACATGGCTAACATTTTTATACATAAGTGGTCTGGTCGCACCCGAACAGTATCTAAAAAATTCGAAATTTAAAAGAAACTAAATATGTTCTAAAATTGCGATTTCTGTGGTACTGTTGGGTCTAGAAACTTTAAACTTTGCATGGTGATTTCTTTTGAGATGTAAACTCTCGCTAAGAATGGTTTCTATAAAATTCGAAATTTAAAAAATTGAAATGATCAGTAATTGTTGTTTATGATTCTAAATTATAATTTATTTAGAATTAATAGGTATAGAAACTTGATATTCGCCACCAGGGTTACTTTTAAGTTGCAAATGCTCACACAGAATAGGGTGTTTTTTTTTTGTTTTTTTTTAAAATCTAAATTTAAAATGGGGAAATGAATAGAAAACGTTCTAAAATTCAAATTACTTTTGACCCACTGAACCAAATCTGAAATTTCTTTCAGGATGATACTGACAACTGGCACTCAGGAACATACAACACATGTTCTAAATTATGATTTTTTTGGAGTTGATAGGGTGATTGCTAGACACTTGAAATTTTTCATGGCTTTTACTTTTAAGAGATAATGCGCCATCAGAACATGCTCTAACATATTCGAAATTTAAAAGAATTAAATGAATAGAATAGGTTTTAAAATCAAGATTACTTTTGTACTACTGAAATGATTTCAAATCTTCTCTTGGGATAATAATGATGATGTTCTCTGCTTAAAAATAGGCTATGTTTGATCTCTGTACAAATTGACCTCATAGGGGTGCAAGAACGAAAAATGTTCTAAAATTCTATTTACTTTGAATCTGTTGAGACTAAGAAACTTGAAATTCCTTATGGTGATGGATTTTAAGGCTTGAATGCTCATTAAGAACGTTCGTTAAAGTATTTGATATTTAAAAGAAAGAAACTATTGGAAAGCGCTCTATAATTATGATTTTACTTCCAAATTTTCGAGGCTATAAATTTGAAATTCGACATGCAGTTTTCTATGGGATGTGATGCTCCTAAAGATGCCTCTTTCATAAAGATTTTCAAATAAATGAAATGGAGAGAAAACGTTCTAAAGTTATATTTTTACTATGATTTCGCAAAAAATGTCAGCCTAGAAACTTTAAATTTGGCATAGAGATAACTAAGACATAGATGCTCAAGAACAATCAATATTTGTATTTTTAATTTAAATTTTTAAAAATTTAAAAGAAAAGTAAAATTAAATATATTTTCATACCATATTAGAAACAGCTTTTCTGAGCAGTGGAATAAACTCAGGTATGAGCAAACGTTATAATTAATTCAAATTCAATATGACTAATCAATTCAAATGACACAAATACAATATGACTACTTGCCATATTTTAACTATGCGTGCAAAGCTATTGGTTTTGATAAAAGGAAAACTTGTTACCTGGTTGTTTTATCCAATAGTTATTCACCCTAATAAGAGGCTAACTACTGGGCTTAGAATCCATTTCCAAATCTCTATTAAATAATAAAATAAAATAAAATAATGAAGCATTCTACGTGTATCACTTTTAAATGAACTGCTACTTTATGATTTGCATTGTACAGAAAATTAATTTGGTTTAAATGTAAAAAGGTTTTGTAGTTTCTCGTAGTTTAACACTAAAAAAGTAATCATTTATGAGATATATCAAAAATTTAAAAAATAGTTGTTTATGATTGATGATTTTGATCAATGTTACTTTGAAAAGTAACACTCATGAGAAATAACTTGAAATTCCCAGAAGAATACCAAATGTATGCATTAATACATAGGGTTGTTAAAAATGTTTTCTTTTTTAAAAAGTTCTACTGTAAGTTGTTTACAACCAGCTGGGAAGACTGAGTTATGCTCATTAAAATAATCTTTGTCTTTAACACATGTAACAATAAATTCTCTGTACAACACATAACAATCAGTTCTATGTACCCTAATTGGTTAAATTCTGTTTTTTAGAACATTGTATGGACTTTGATTTGTTTAATCATGTATCTCGGCTCCTAATGGGAATTTCTAGAAAATTCCTTCAATTTCTGAAAGCAAATTTGTTTGCTAAATATTGCCATAATTTTGTGAAAATTCGGAAACTTGGCACATTCTTTCATTTGGCGGCAAGCATGTGCTTTGGCATTAGTAATCTTGAAAGTCGATTTTCCCGCCAAATCTTGCTAATGTCGCAAAACTTTTGCCAAATTTAGCGATAGTTGGCAAAATATTTCTAACTTTGCAATTTTGTTTACTACCAACTGTTCAACAACTGTCTCAATCTTCATTCACAGTGAAATGCACTGACCCATAGTGACCCCAAAATGATCCACTAATCGAATTTTCTCAAACATGTTACCCAACCAAATGGTCTTTTCGTATCCCAAAATGGTAGTATAGAAAATTTAGTCAAAATCGTTAGAGCTGTCTTTTTGATAAAATTACCTTAACCGATAGTGACCCTTAAATGACCCACTAATCGAATTTTCTTGAACATGTGACCCAGTCGGATGGCTTTCTGGTACCCCAAAACAATAGGATACAAAATTTTATAAAAATCGTTAGAGTCAATTTTTATATAAAATTAGCTTGAACTGTAGTGACCCCAAAATGACCCACTAATTGAATTTTTTCAAACTTGTGACCCAGCCTAATGATCTTTTCATACCCCAAAATGGTAAGATACAAAATTTAGTCAAAATCGTTAGAGGCATTTTTTAGATAAAATTAGCTTAACCCATAGTGACCCCTAAATGACCCACTAATCCAATTTTCTCGAACATGTGACCCAGCCCAATGATCTTTTTGTATCCCAAAATGGTAGGGTACAAAATTTATATAAAAATGGTTTTAATGATTTTGACTAAGATAAAATTAGCTTGACCCGCAGTAACCCCAAAATGACCCACTAATTGAATTTTTTCAAACATGTGACATAGCCCAATCGTCTTTTCATAACCCAAAATGGTAGGATGCAAAATTTAGTCAAAATTGTTAGAGTCGTTTTTCAAGTAAGACAAAATTCTGAAGTGGCCGACAACTGGTTCAGTGATGGCCGACTACTAGAGAACTTGTCCTTTTTGAACTTAACTTTGTCTAAAAAAAATTATTATCATATTTTTTTTTTTTATAATTGCTGAATCATAATAAGAAAAGTATGTTTTAACATATATCACTTTTAAAAATGTGGTGCCGCTTTTAAAAAATTCTACTGTAAGAGATATATATAAAAGCACTTAAGTGGCTGACTATTGGTACTTTTACCCTATATATATTAATTAAAGAAACAATTATAAAACATTTATTATTTTCAGATACTTAAAAAATAAAACATCACTTTTTATCCTTCTATCTCTTAATTATAAATGTATAATTTTAGTTAACAAATACTGTTTCAGTTAGTTAAATATGCCAATACAAATTAATATCAATCCTTAAAGTTATGAAAGGGATTGTATTATGTTACACTTCAGCTGTGTTATTCTAATTATTTAGAAAATTACTTTTTTTTATCTACATAAAATTCATAAACTTCTGCATGTATTCAAGCAAAATTAGCTAATCATTTTTCTCATGTGTTACTGTGTTATTATTGTTTTCTGTGATATTTAACTGATTATTATTATTAGTGACATATGTACAGATTTAAGTATTATAACTTAACTTATGTTATTAAGCCTTGCGTAGTAGCACAAGGCTTATTTATTTCCAGAGCGAGTTCGCCATGCTATTCTAACACAGCAAATCCCATTGAACGAGTTAATTTACAAGAGTTTTTCCCACTTTTTGTACGCGCTTCCAAAAATTTTCTTCATAACACCCAATTCTGTAAAAAAATAAATCCTCCAATCAAAAAACTCTAAATTATGGTGGTGTTACTTTCTTTAGAGATCTGGCAGGCTTCGACTATTCATCCAATCACTCCTTTTTATTTCTGATGTTGTTACTGTCTTTAGTCTTTATCAAAATTGGATGAATGTTCGTTATTCATTTATCTAGCAATCCTATGATGTTACGAAATGCGTTTTAAATTTCTCTCTTAATCAATGATCACTAAAATTCAACATGGGAAAAAAATGCAAATTTTCTGGTTGCAAGAGTGAGGCACAATAAAGACTACATGCTGGGAGTTTTGTTTTCCCCTTTTCTCAAACCACAGAAAAACTTGTGTAAATGTAACGAATGGCTTGCTGCTTGTGGTAGAACAAATACAGAAATGGTGACTAGAGACTGGTATGTTTGCTCTCGGCATTTCATTGATTTAAATCAACTGAAGAGTATCCTAACCTTATACAAAGAGAATCTCTGTCTGAACCATTAAGTGATACATCAAATAAATATTCATAATATTATCGACGAAATCGGGAAATTATCAAAAATAAAAGAGCCACATACTATAAAAAAATCCCTGACGGCTTGGCCTACAGGCACAGGTAGATTTCGAAGACGCAGAACGTGGGGTGCCTGTTTGTCGGGAATTGCGGAAGAAATGACCTTTTTGCGATGATGCTGCAGTTGGAACCGCCTACTTCGAAACAAAACTTGTTTGCAGGCGGAGCCAGCAAGGATTTTTTTTTTTTTTTTTTTTTTTTTTTTTTTGCTATAAGAGTTGGTCCTGTAAAAAACATGTCAATATAAAAGTTTTAGATAATATTAAGAGGATTTATAATAAATTTAAGCGGATTTGAAATCTTGGGAATTGACGAAGTTATGAATTTTTTTCTTCTAAAACCCCCTTCCCCCTCCCCCCCCCCTCCTCTTAAGGCAATTTTTAATTATATCAAAAATCTGTCATACATAAATTTTCGGCCCTTCTCCTAGAAGTAATAATAACTTCAAACGGATTCGATACGTATCATAATTAAGAAATTATGGTTTTTTTTCTGTTTTCACAAAAAGTCCCCCCCAATCCCCCCCCCCCCCCCCCCCCTTGGTTCGATTTTGCCCATTAACGAACTTGACCAAGATTTTACGCCACTTGATTTTATGTATCAGTTTCGAAAAGATGCGGGAGTTGGAACCGCCTACTTCGAAAAATAACTTGTTTGCAGGCGGAGCCGGCAGGGATTTTTTTGTTTTTGATTTGTTTTTGCTATAACGGTTAGTCCTATAAAAAACTTGTCAATATAAAAGTTTTAGATAATATTAAGAAGATTTATAATAAATTTAAGCAGATTTGAAATCTTGAGAATTGACGAAGTTATGAATTTTTTTCTTCTAAAACCCCCGTTCCCTCCTCCCCTTAAGGCAATTTTTAATTATATCAAAAATCTGTCATACATAAGTTTTTGGCCCTGTTCCTAGAAGTATTAATAACTTTAAACGGATTCAATACGTATCATAATTAAGAAATTATGGGATTTTTTCTGTTTTCACAAAAAGCCCCCCCCCCCCCCCCCTGGTTTGATTTTGCCCATTAACGAACTTGACCGAGATTTTATGTCCCTTGATTTTATGTATCAGTTTCGAAAAGATGCGGGAGTTGGAACCGCCTACTTTGAAAAATAACTTGTTTGCAGGTGGAGCCGGCAGGGATTTTTTTTGTTTTTAATTTTTTTTTGCTATAACGGTTGGTCCTATAAAAAACTTGCCAATACAAAAGTTGTAGATAATACTAAAAGGATTAATAATAAATTTACGCGGATTTGATATCTTGTGAATTGACGAAGCTATGATTTTTTTTCTTCTAAACCCCCCCCTTTTCCCCCCCCTCTTAAGGCAATTTTTAATTATATCAAAAATCTGTCATACATAAATTTTCGGCCCTTCTCCTAGAAGTAATAATAACTTCAAACGGATTCGATACGTATCATCATTAAGAAATTATGGGTTTTTTTCTGTTTTCACAAAAAGCCCCCCCCCCCCCCCCCCCCCCCACCCCCCACCCCCCTGGTTTGATTTTGCCCATTAACGAACTTGACCGAGATTTTATGCCTCTTGATTCCCGTATCAGTTTCAAACAGATGCGGGAGTTGGAACCGCTTACTTCGAAAAATAACTTGTTTGCAGGCGGAGCCGGTAGGGTTTTTTTGTTTTTAATTTTTTTTGCTATAACGGTTGGTCCTATAAAAAACTTGTTAATATAAAAGTTTTAGATAATATTAAGAGGATTTATAATAAATTTAAGCGGATTTGAAATCTTGGGAATTGATGAAGTTATGAATTTTTTTCTTCTAAACCCCCCCCTTCCCCCGCTTAAGGCAATTTTTAATTATATCAAAAATCTGTCATACATAAATTTTCGGCCCTTCTCCTAGAAGTAATAATAACGTCAAACGGATTCGATACGTATTATAATTAAGAAATTATGTTTTTTTTTCTGTTTTCACAAAAGCCTCCCGCCATCCCCCCCCCCCCCTTGGTTCGATTTTGCCCATTAACGAACTTGACCGAGATTTTATGCCCCTTGATTTTATGTATCAGTTTCGAAAAGATGCGGGAGTTGGAACGGCCTACTTCGAAAAATAACTTGTTTGCAGGCGGAGCCGGCAGGGATTTTTTTTTGTTTTTAAATTTTTTTTGCTATAACGGTTGGTCCTATAAAAAACTTGTCAATATAAAAGTTTTAGATAATATTAAGAGGATTAATAATAAATTTACGCGGATTTGATATCTTGTGAATTGACGAAGCTATGATTTTTTTTCTTCTAAAACCCCCTTTTTTTCCCCCCTTGGGGCCATTTTTAATTATATCAAAAATCTGTCATACATAAATTTTCGGCCCTTCTCCTAGAAGTATTAATAACTTTAAATGGATTCGATACGTATAATAATTAAGAAATAATGGTTTTTTTTCTGTTTTCACAAAAAAGCCCCCCACTCTCCCCCCCTTGGTTCGATTTTGCCCATTAACGAACTTGACCGATATTTTATGCCCCTTGATTTTATGTATCAGTTTGTAAAAGATTAATGCAGAATTTTTCCAGTTATCGTGGTCAGAAAAAAGTGACATAGATAGATAGATAGATAGATAGATAGATAGATAGATAAAGTTTTGAACTGGGGGTGGTTTTGGGAGTCATGATCAGCGTAGATCTGCAAAAATTTTTCAAAATTTCCAACTTAGGTGAGAATGTAATAGGTAGTATTTCTTACGAAATCTACCTAAAATGTAAAAGCCAGATACAAAAGTGTAATACTTCATATTATTTGCAAAATAAATCAAAGGCTAATAAATATAAGCTAAACAACTAAAAGGCTAATAAATATAAGCTAAAAATAGCTTTCACACACCGCTTACTAGTGTCAATCAATGTTTCAGCTGTAAATTTTGTACTGTTAAAGCTCATTTTCATACAAATATTTCAAATTTAGTTTGAATTCGCATATTTCTGTGATTTTTGGCCATTTTAACCTGACATTTTCTTATTATTTGTACTATATAACAAAAACTCTTGACACATTCACTGTTTACAATTATATTCAAGAACATTCTGCTCATATATACTCGTGATTATTTTTATACTTCTTATCTACTATATATATAAAACACAAACGGAAATTTCATTCCGTTCCTTTATAACTCGAGTTCTGCTGAATGGAATTTGATGGAACTTGCACTGTTGGATATATAATTTTTCAGGGAAGGTTTTAGTATATAACACATAGTTATACGTATATTAGTTATAGAATTATGATGGAAAGTTCTGTTATTTTGGACGAAAAGGTTACCATAGATAATTTTTTTGGCGACCATTATCGTTGCCGAAAGAATTGAAACGGTTATATCAGAAATAAATACAAACACATAGAAAAATAAAAGAAAAATTCTGATATTAATTTTATTTAAATCCCCCCCCCCCCCCCCCCCCCCCCCCCCCGCAAAAAAAGCTGTTTTATAATAATGCGGTTTATAATGCGGGATAATATTATAAAGCGAAACTATTTAAATTAAACCCCAAAGGAATGTTTGTAATGCTTAAAAATATTTGAAATGCATGAGATTAGAATTAAGTCTTTATTTGGCGACTTATCGTTTGCGTCAGGTTAACAAAAATTCAACTAATAATTTGATTAGATAAAATATGAGTGATTTTTTTTTTCTTTCTGTTAATTTTTTTTATATAACTCCCCTATCATGTGACTTACTGGAGGAACTAGCAGATGTAATTGTAAAAATGACTGCATTTATGAGTTACATGTTATTTGTTTATTTATTATTTTGATTTTACTTTTGTCGCCAGACAATGTGCTTTTAAGCCAAAAATGCATCAGCGTGACATCAGCTTGAGCGATATTAGCAATAATAGTGTTTTTTTGTGTATACAAGATCCTTTTTGAAGTAAATATTTATATTCAAATGCAAATTATATAAATAGCAGCTATTGTTATAAATATGGGATCAAATATTTACATTTTAGTGAATGTCTGCCACTCAAACACATATTGTAAAATAATTGAATTTTAGACATTTAAAAATTTACTACGGAAACATGCCGGTTTGTTTTCACCAAACATATGATTTTTATAGCCTCGAACTCAGATCAGCGAATATTGTCTATTCTTTTATTTATTTATTTATTTTTAATATATCGCCAATTTCACTTATAGAAATATTCACTGCGTCAAAAGTTAGGAACTAAAGAATATTCTTACGGAGATATGTGCAATTATGCGTTATTACTATCACAAAAGGCGCCATTTTGCAACAAAAATTGCTTACTGAAATAAATTTTCTATGCTCTTTTTGATTCGTCATTTCTTTTTAGTTTTTCTGCATATCTACCCTTCTTTCAGGAAGGTTTTTAAAAGATATTGGGCTAATCGTCTGTATTCCGGCCACCTGCCAGTTGGTATTTTTACAATATTGTTGGATGTTTTGTTTGTGTTTGAAGGTTACTCTGGACGACGATTCAGATTACAGAAGATTAGACGACTTTTGAAATTAGCGATTGCTAAATTTCTGGGGTTTTTTTTCACTATGAAGCAAAGTTTTATCAAAAAAGCGATGCTTCTAATGTACAGAAAACTTTTTAATGCCAATGTTGGCGAATGGAATAAATATAATATTTGTCGATTTATCGTTTCAGCCTGGATAACAAACACGAGTACCTTAAATTATGATTAGTTAACTGTTCGATCATTATAAAGCATTTTTGACTTACATACAGACCTAGCAGCTAAACATAATGACAAATGAAACTTTTTCTGCGTGTTATTATACTCTTTACAGAAATGCAACGAAAATCTTCGGTTCAAGTATTCACCAAAAAGATTAATGACTAAACATTTTGCATAACTAACTTTATCATTGTCAGTTTTATTTAAGGTATGGAATTTTGTCAATGAAAGATCTATAATTAAATTAACAGCAATTTGATATTATTTAATGGAACATAGTTTGGCGCATAAATAACTTCGTTTTGTAACTAACTCTGGTACATTAGTAACCATATCATTTCCAGCACTTCTAATGTTTGACGTCAAACTTTAATATTGAAAAGATTATGGAAGATTAGGAAGATTTTATTGGATGCAAACTAGAGGTTTATTCTTCTACCAGAGTTTTCATTCAGAGACTTCTTCATCGTTTTTTTATTTATTTATTTTTTTTTTCAGGTTAATGGTTACACGAATGCAACTGTTCTAAAAAAAGGAAAGACAGTGAAAAGGGCATCATTTTAATTTTATTCAAACTATTTAGCTTTAAAAATGCACTTTTTATGTTTCACCATTTTGTTTTAAATATGAAAGTTAAACTCTGTTTTTTATGTGCAAACAATTTGTTACATTTTTGACTGTATTTACTCTGCCGGAATCGAAAGATGAAAAACCGTAGTAGACTTGCCAGAAGAGGACGTATATTACGAAATATAATATAACATAGAGTAAGATTGTACTTATGTTACCAGAACCAGACAAAGAAAGAGGGACGGGGTTCAAGAACTTACAGACGAAAATGAATCACCTGAACATTACTTAAGTTCAATGGTCAATCTATGCAATCATTGTAATGCTCTCTTTTTTAGCAGTATGTTGACTAAAGAACATTTTAGTTCCTGTTGTCATAATCTCATAATGACCTCATTTCCCTACCAAACTCTACTATCAACTAAATGAGTTGCTTCTTATTAGCCCAAATTTTGTCAAATGTATAATATAATATAAAGCAATGCCGTTCGCATAGTTTACAGCAATATTGAAGGAAAAACCAGGTAAACGTCCCTATTGCTTTAAAATACATGCTCAAATCCATTGATATAATTCGTTTGATTCAAGGTTCGTTTGAAAATTTTGACTAGGGTAGCATCTGTAGGTGAAGATTCGTATTCCTTTAAAATACAAAGCCAATTCGTTCGATTTAAGGTACATTTAGAAAAATGGCCCAGCGCAGCGGGCGTAGCATGCTAGTTATGTGATAAAACAACATAAGATTTTATAGATAGCTTTCACACACCGCTTACTAGTGTCGGTCAATGTTTGAACTGTAAATTTTGTTCTGCCAAAGCCATTTTCATACAAATTTTTCAAATTTAGTTTGAAATAGCACATTTCTGTGATTTTAGGCCATTTTAACCTGACATTTTTTTATTATTTGTATTATATAACAAAAACTCTTGACACATTCCCTGTTTACAATTATATTCAAGAACATTCTGCTCATATATACTCGTTATTATTTTTATACTTCTTATTATGTGATAAAACAACATAAGATTTTATCGATAGCTTTCACACGCCGCTTACTAGTGTCAGTCATTGTTTGAACTGTAAATTTTGTTCTACCAAAGCTCATTTTCATGCAGATTTTTCAAATTTAGTTTGAAATAGCACATTTCTGTGATTTTAGGCCATTTTAACCTGACATTTTCTTATTATTTGTATTATATAACAAACACTCTTGACACATTCACTGTTTACAATTATATTCAAGAACATTCTGCTCATATATACTCGTTATTATTTTTATACTTCTTATTATGTGATAAAACAACATAAGATTTTATCGATAGCTTTCACACACTGCTTACTAGTGTCTCTTTCCAAAGTGGTTGCAAACATATTTTGCACAATGGAATAAAATTATTTGCAAAAATGAACATGATTCATTTATTATTATTATTATGAAGATGAGAAACAATCCATTGAAGTCTGTTACATTTTTTTTGTTAAAAATTACTTGTATTATTTTAATTGTTTACAGAATAATCAATGTTTGAACTGTATATTTCATATTACCAATGCTGATTTTAATCTGTGCAATCTTTCACATACTTACCTTGTGTGAATCTTATCTGCTTCATACCTGAGATATTAAAAAAAAAGTAACTTGCAAAGCAAATTTTAAAAAAATTATTTTCATATTGTTAAGCCTGAGAAGGGACAGATATTAAAATTATTTTATTTAGTCATTGCTACAATAATGCTGCATTTTTATATTAAATCTTGTTCAGTCTATTTAATCTTAAAAAATTAAATTTAAATTTGAAACATGATATTAAAGCAACTTTAAAACATTTCATTTAGTTGAAATGAAATCTAAATAAATCTTCAACTTTTTTTTCAGTTTTACATGCATTATGCAAAATTTGTATTGTAGCAAATTCTAACAGACAAGAAACATGAGAAGTTCAAATAATTAAAAAAGTTAAAGTTTTATTTAGATTTCATTTCAACTAAACGAAATTTTTAAAAATTGCTTTAATATCATGTTTCAAATTTAAATTTAATTTTTAAAGATTAAATAGACTGAATAAGATTTAATATAAAAATGCAACATTATTGTAGCATTGACTAAATAAAATAATTTTAATACCTGTCCCTTCTCAAGCTTAACAATATGAATTTTTTTTTATTATTGGTTTTGCAAGTTACTGTTTTTTTTATCACTAATATTAAGCACGGTAAACGTCTGTGTGTGTGTGTTTCTGTCTGTGCACTCCACCTTTGTACACGCAAAGGCTCCGGGACAAGGCGACGCACGGACGGCGGACGCGGACCGAAAAATTCGCAAAAAAGGCGCGACGCTCAAGTTTCGATCGGGTCGGCATTCCGACCCGGACCCGGGGAGTTATTAATGAACGAAAGTGTTTTAATTACCGACCGAAACCGAACTGGAAAAAGAATTGAAAAAAATTTCCGTTTTGATAATCGCAGACATCCAAATCGTCGCTTTTTAACGCATCATCAAATAAAAAAAAATGTACCGGAGGTATCGATCCGAAAATCGGGGTACACACACAGCCGATTTTTGTCGTTCCAAAATGTCAAATTTTTTGAAATTCGGACCGTAACTTTTCTTTATTTCGGCCAAAAACTGACCAGATATCCAACATCGACCCCAGACGTAAAAAAAGGTTGCCGTAAAGAATGCAGGGTTGACAGATCCGAGATCGAATCGCCCCATTCCTTTTTTAAACAAGTGGAAATAATGACTCTACATTCGCGAAAATTTGCTAACACGTGTATAAAAAAATCGCGAATTCAACAAAAAAAAATTCGTAAAAATCGACCAGTAATTTTTGAAGATATCAATTAAAACTCATTAATGACACGGCAAATGAATTTATTTCTATTCCGAAGAGACAGCTTCTTTTTTATTTCAACATTCAACGGAGACAAATCGTCTGTGGATAAGTCATTTCTGAAAGAGATAAAATAGTCACGTGACTTTCAACTGCGTTTTTTCAGAGGGGGGCCCATTTCCGAATCTAAGGGGCACATTAATTCCAAACTTTGACAGGGCGACTCAAAATGGATTCTGCTTTCAGAATATCTAAAAATTATTCTCATATCTTCATTAGGAGCCGATATATTATTTTATTGTATAATTAATCATCGTTATTTGTATAATTAAAGCTAAAGAAAGATTTCTATTACAGTGCCGGCTAGATATTACGATTTTAAGAAGTAGGCCGCGTCTAAAAACTGCCATAACGAGTATCTTAAGTTTTTGTTTTAGAGTGGCAACCAGATATTATGATAGGGAAAAGCGGGCTTCGCCCGTTATCAATTTTTTTTTTTTTTTTTTTTTCAGTTTTAAGTTTTCCTACAGGTCCCTGTCTTTGAACAAGAAGTCCGGTAGTCTAAATAAGTTGTTTGACATCAGATTTTTTTTTTTTTTTCCGGCAGTCTAATTCAGTTGTTTAAGGAAAAGCAGTGTCCTCCCCCCCCCCCCCCCCCCCCTTTCAAGTTTTTTTATCTTAACTGTGGGGTTCTAGAGGTTCGTTCAGTTCGAGGTTTATCTTATTCGAGGTTTATTTTTTCTATTTGCGCCACCTGGTGGCGGAAGGTGGAACCAACGTATACTGCAGCGCGTGCGCAGCACGACTGCTATACAGTGCCGCAGGCAGTGGGGACCCGAGCCGGAGGTTCGTTCAGTTAGAGGTTTATACTATTCTATGTGCATTTTAAGGGATTATCCGGTGCGTGCGTAGCACGGCCGGTATACGGTGCCGAAGGCAGCGGGGACCAGGGTCGGAACGACTGCTATACGGTGCCGCAGGCAGCGGGGACCCGAGCCGGAGGTTCATTCAGTGACAGGTTTATACTATTCTATGTGCAATTTTATACGGTGGCCGAAGGCAGCGGGGACCAGGGTCGGAACGACTGCTATACGGTGCCGCAGGCAGTGGGGACCCGAGCCAGAGGTTCGTTCAGTGACAGGTTTATACTATTCTATGTGCAATTTAAGGGATTATCCGGTGCGTGCGTAGCACGACCGGTATACGGTGCCGAAGGCAGCGGGGACCAGGGTCGGAGATTAGTTCAGTTAGAGGTTTATACTATTCGATGTGCAAATTAAGGGATTATGCAAATTATGGGATTATCCGGTGCCGAAGGCAGCGGGGACCCGGGTCGGAGGTTCGTTCGGTTCGAGGGGGATGCGAGCCGGAGAATACAAAAGTTTCGAGGCACCGATGTAAATTAGGGGCCCGCTGGCGGGCGAAGCCAGCTAGTTAATATAATAAAGGGCTTGGTTAATGTTCCTCTTCAGAATTGCTTTTATTTTTTTTTATAGAATACTAGCTGACTCACCCAGCTTTGCCTGGGCCCATGATAATAACCTTAAGTATACCTAAAACCAGTGTTGAATGATTTTATATTTTTAAATGAAAATCTTTCCAAATGAATTTGATATTGGGAGCCCCCACTGCTTTCAGCAGCATACACCCTTAAAATTGTATGACTTTATATTTTTAAATGAAAATCTATCCAAATGAACCTAGGAGCCTGGGAGTCTCTCTGGCTTTGGCAAAGCTTAATTGTAATGTAGTAGACTTTACACACTTTATTCATATTATATTCCTGAATAAATTCATTAATAAAAAGAAAAAAATTCTCATTCTATTTCATTAATACATTTTAAAAAGGGAAAAGGTGTGGCTGATTTCATTTCTGACATTTAGATATATTAATCTTTCAATTCTGATCAATAGTTTCTAAGGAAACCTAAATATTAGGAAACACCCTCCCCCTCCTCTTTTAAGACATGAAATGACATTACCAGTTTGAAAATTTTCGAAACATAATTCTCTTCCTGCCCTGTTACTTCTGATTTCAAAAACTTTAAATGCATTTTGTAAAAAAAAAAAAAAAAATATTTTCATCGTGAAAAAAAGTTTTGCAGTCTGGTGAAATTCTGAAGTGATTCCCAGTCAAGAATTTTTTTGTAAGGGTTAATATTAGTATTGTTTTTTAACTGAAGATGTTGTTAGAAAAATAAATGCACAATGGATGTTTCTTTTTTGTATTTTAATATCCACATAGGATGAAAAATTAAATAAATTGCAGAAAAAAAAATGTGCAATCGTCTTTGGGAAAATAATTTATTTTGAAAGGGTTGATAGTATTTTTTTTTTTTTTTAACCGAAAACGTCATTTTACAGTAAAATCTATACAAATTAAGTGGATATTTTTTGTTTTTTCATATTTCAATAAAAAATAACAGTTACAGATTTTTAAAAATTGCAGAGAAAAGAAAAACAACATCACAAAAATAATTGTTTTGAAAGGATTAATATTAATACAGGGTCATTCATAATTCCCTCCGGGGTTTCGAAACGTTATAGTAAAAAAACGAAGACGAATATGAAAAAAAGAAACATATGAAATTATTCCGAAACTATTCAAGTTTTATTTACATACATTACAGGTGTTCTATGTGTGAACGCTTGGTCACACGGCATACATCCATGCGATAGTCCAGTTCCTGCCATACTCCATTTCTTTAAATCTGAATCAGTGGTATCAGTTCAACGGGCCTTTCATAATAAATATCGAAAACAGGGACCAACTGACAAAAAAATTCATGTGTGATACCGGAAATTTAAAGAAACGGAGTATGGCAGGAACTGGACTATCGCATGGATGTATGCCGTGTGACCAAGGGTTCACACATAGAACACCTGTAATGTATGTAAGTAAAACTTGAATAGTTTCGGAATAATTTCATATGTTTCTTTTTTTCATATTCGTCTTCGTTTTTTTACTATAACGTTTCGAAACCCCGGAGGGAATTATGAATGACCCTGTATATTTTTTAAGAGGATAATGCTGTTAGAATCAGAAAAGTATCTGAGTGAGTGGGTATTTTTTGTTTTTTTTGTATTTTGAAAAGAATGGTGGATGCAGAGTTGTAAATCAGAAAAGGAAACAAAAACAAGAAATAAACATTGCAAAAATAATTTTTTTTTGAAAGCGTTAATATTAATATATATTTTAACAGATTACATCTTTAGAATCATAAAAGTACGACAGTCAAGAGGGTGTTTTTTATTTTTTCATATTTCATTAAGAAAAATGGTTGCAAGCTTGAAAAAATGCTAAAAAAAAAACTTTTTTTCCCAATTTTATCTTCTTTTCTTCCAGAATAGCAAAACACTTTGGAACAGGTTTTTTTGCTGGACTGCCACAACTTTTACTCTGTGAGGCCATGTTAATTATGTGATTTAATTAATATCTTGGCTAATCATCAAAAAATGAAAAATCTGAGCCTCAGGTGCGTTTGCACCAGCCTTGGACTATCCTCATCCAAAATTTCAGACCTCTATGTGCGATAGATTTTTCTAGCCATCGCGTGCCACAGACAAACATCTTTCATATATTAGTATAGATTTCAATAATTTAAATATACTCAGAAAATTCTTTAAGCTGTTTCATGTATGATTTTTTTATTATTATTCTAGCCTCAAGTTTCCCAAGTTAAAAGAGCATCATTCTCTTCAGGTATTTTTTTTTAATTAAGCTATTTTTAATTGCTATTTCTTTAAAAAAAATCATTCTGTATATTGTCTGGAACAAACTGTTCAAAAAATTATCTCTTCCATAGTTTTTGAATTTCTGGTTTTTTTTATTATTATTACACTGGCCTCCAAAAGTTAAGGTACAACATATTTTTCGATGCTCACCAGACAAAAAATGACAGTCAAATTAAACTTCATAGTTTATATGAATGACAATAATTAGCTTTAAAAAAACTTACGCAAAAATTACAGCTACCACTTTTATTTTATAGAAAAGAATAGGTATTTGTGAATGAGAGAAAAATATGCCATTACGAAGCTTTCGTAATTTCATGTGTAAGTTTTGTTGTATTCGAACTATTGTTGTCAGTTTTGTTCACAACAGCCAGTATAGTCTAGAAATGTCTAGAAGAAGTCGTTTGCCCGATTCATTAAGTTGGCGGGCGGTAGGATGGATGGAAATGGGGTTGTCACAGGCCGATACTGCTAGACGGCTCAATGTGTCTCGCAGTGTAGTCCAACGACTCTGGGATCAGTATGAATCCGAATATTCTGTGTCCAGAAGACATGTTCCAGGCCGCCCCCGTGTTACAACACCTGCAGAAGACTGGTTTCTAGCTCTTTCGTCCCGAAGAAGAAGACGCACTACTGTGCCGCAACTCATTGAAGACCACTTTGCAGCATCAGGGAGAAGAATCTCCACTACTAGGTGCGAAGACGTCTTCACAATGCAGGTCTCTATGCAAGGCTACCAGTTGTGTGTGTCCCCTCAACAGACGACAGAGAAGTCACTTATGTTGGGCAAGATAACATGTTTCCTGGACCAGACAACAGTGGGCTTCTGTACTCTTCACAGACGAGTCCAGATTCACACTGGAGAGCGATTCAGGACATTTTCTGATCTGGAGAGAACAATGCACTCGATACCATCAATCAAACACTGTCGAAACACACAGGTACAGAAATGGTGGAATCATGGTTTGGGCAGGGATCTCACTCGGAGGTCACACTGTCCTGCATGTGTTCCATGGAGGAACTGTGACTGGTGCGAGATATCGGGATGAGATCCTTGATTCATATGTGCACCCATATGCTGGTCCTATTGGCAATGGTTTCATTCTAATGGATGATAATGTAAGACCATACTGAGCTGTGGTTTTTGAGGATTGTCTTGAGGATCACGGTTTGGAGAGAATGGAATGGCCAGCTCACTCTCCCGACTTGTATCCGATAGAACATCTTTGGGACTATCTTGGAAGACAGGTTGCGGCTTTAAGTCCTCCTCCAAGGTCATTAAATGAGCTGAAACAAGGCTTACTCCAAGTATGGTCAGCGTTACCTATTTCAGTGTCCGACAATTTAATTGAGAGCATGGAAAGTCGATGCCGGCAATGCATTCAAGTCCGGGGTGGACATATTCCGTATCAGAACCAGTTTTTTAATGTTTCTGTCGCATTTTACTGCATAATACTGCGATGTACTGATTTCCCAAAGAATGGAATTTTCCACAATGAGTGCTTTTTTGTTGTAATTTCATTTATACGTTTAACTTAAGTAAATTTCTATGTCGCATTTAATAAATAACAGTTTAGTGCATATTTCCTCAAAATTTGTTGTTTCTATATTCATTCATTTGCAAATTAGACGCAAAAAAACGGTTGTACCTTAACTTTTGGAGGCCAGTGTTATTATTACCATTAGTACCAGTACCATTATTATTTTCTATATTTTCTCATCTTTCAATAATAAAAAGTATTTTCTCCTCTAACACTATAATTATAAATGTTTCTTTTCTATGTTATCATTTTAAAAAAATTTCATTTTCCTTTTAATATTTAGTCTTTATTTTATCAGTGTGGTTAAATAATTCTAGGAAAACTTTTTTTTTTAAACATCTAATTTTTTTTTTTAATTAAGCATGGTGGCAATGTTTAAGTATAACATTCCTTTCACCTCTGTTTCACAAAGACAATTTTATAATACCAGGTTTTCTGCATTTCTTTTTTACTGTTTTTATCATAAAGTTGAAAATTCTGTTGCAAAATAGTAAACACTTTCCAACCTAGTTGAAAAGTGTTTATGACTTTGGTTTATCTGTCGTCTGTCCGTGCTTTAACTACCATAAATATGCTCGGATTGCCTGAAATTTTTATGTGTTATTGTCGTTATCTATAGCATGTTCCCTATTTCAATTGAAGTGCGTAGCACTTATAGTTTTTGTACAGGGACAGTCAAAAGTATTCCGTTACATTACAGTCAATGGGGAATATTCGTTTCAAGTGCATTTTGATGACGCTACGTCATTTAAAACATAATGAAATTGATATATAATTATGAAGCACATTAAAACATGCTTTTTGTAGCATATAGGGTGCAAAGCATTTATTATTCATTTACAGGGTCAAACAAAAGAATTCTGTTACACATCGTTCTATGGGGAAAAATTGTTTGCAGTGTAATTTAGTGATATTTCACTATTTCAAACATAATGAAAATTATATGCATTACTGAGGTGCACTATAAATAGCTTTCTTGTGTGCATTGCGTTTATTTAAAGGGACACACAAAAGATATTGGTTACAGTACTATACATGTGCGATATTTACAGTCTATGTGTGATAAGTGCGTTTTCAATTTTGGTTTGCGTTTTTAAGTTTAAGTTTTTTTTTTTTTAAGTACATGTGTGTTTATAAACTTAGTTGATCATATACAGGGCTACACAAGGGAATTCATAAGTATTACAGGCTATGGGAGTGAATTACTTAAGGGTAGTTTTTAATTGTATTTACACATTTTCCTGCTGAACTATATTTAGTAGACTAATAGAAGTTTGTGGAATATAAATAAATTCATATACAGGGCACGTAAGAAAAGATACATTGTTGTTTATGTTTGGTAATTGCTGCAAGTCAGTTTTAAGTTGCCTTTTAGCTTATTAGGTGGTGTGTAAAAAGTCTTCAGATAATATACACGGCTGTACAAAATATTTCGAGTGCATTTCCATCGATTGGCGAAAATTGCTAAATGTGAATATTCTAACTGAACTAAATTTCATCATACTGTATATCCACATCTATTGATTATATACAGGGCTGCACAAAATAATTCGACTACTTTTTTGACACTGGAAGGTAATTTCGAAAACTGTATTTTTCAATGTGTTATATGTTTTCTAAACTGTTTACTTATATATCTTCTTTCACTTTATTTAACGGAAGTTTCGTTGCGATTTTCTAGCTATGTTGGAAAGTGTTTCATAATCTAAGCTTGAAGCATGATTTTTCGTTCTTGTTACTTTTGTTGGGGTAACTCTTCTCTGCTACAGTTGAGGAAGGGAGTCATTACTAATTGCTGACAAAATTGTAGTTATGATTTTACTTACTATCTAGAGAAAAAAGAAGATGTCCTTCTATACATTCCTATATTTATTAGTTTGGTCTAAAGTATTAAATTTATCTTATATTCTAGTTTGTTCTGGATGTTTAGTTATTTTGCAAATACACTGCTACAGCTCATTACTTGTTATCACTTTTTTTGTATCTCATTGTCACGTGAAAGTAATGTCATAAAACTTACATAAATTATGATTGTATGTCTGTTTGGTTCCAAAAACTTCTACATAGATTTTCATCAGAAACTAGTTCACCATGTTTAAGGCAAGTTATAACTTTTTTTTTTTTTTAATTATAAAAAATTTCTCCACATTTTTGCTATTTTTTTCCCGCAATTATACAGCAATAATAAATGGAAGGTTTTTTACAAATAAAAAAGCATATCTTGAAGTTTTAAAAACAATTTTTTTTTTTTTGGTGGGGGGGGGGGGGAAATTGGTTGAAAAAATGGTGTTTTGGCAGCCTTTGATATGGGGGGTGTACAAAAAGTGAAGTGTTCCGCAGTGCCAGATGAATCTCAGAATCTGCTTATTTATAAGAAAAAACCAAATAAAAACCTTAAAATTTACGATATTTTGTAGTTTTTCTTGGATGGGTTTATCAATTTTTTGATCCTAGAGAAAATGGAAGCTGTTCTTTTGGATTTAAATCGTGCAAAAAAAAATTTACAATTCGAATATTGAAAAAAAAAACATCCGTGAGGGACTAAAATATAGTATATACTAGAAAAGCATAAAATTTCAACCAAATCGGTCGATCCATTCTCGAAAACTACCTGGTACCGATTTGTAAAACAGAGTTTCGAGAAAAACAGGTTTAAAGTTTTCCAACGTTTTTAAACAAACATAGATAACAGTGACAATTGTCAGCTTACATAAATCTATACCAGGTGAATATAATGAAGCCTCCTGGACTTCCTCTTTCTCAATTCTTTTGTTTGTACCTGTGTGCTGCACACAATACGCTAAAAATGAACCTGTTCACTCCAACACCAAAATACAGATAATTTTTAAACCAGTACAAATTTCAAAAATGAAAAAAAAAAAAATCCATTTAAAAAAATAAAAAAATAAAAGTTATAACATGCCTTAACTTGCAACACCATTTCTGTAAAAGGCATGGTATTGAGTATAATAATAAGATGAAATATTTTATCTCCTGAAAAATCCATACAGATATATAATTTGTATTGTTTTTATTGTTGATGGTTTTCTGAATATACAAGAATGCTTTTAAATCAATAATAATAGCAAACTATAATAATAAAATTCTTTTGCAATGTGTTTAATTCTTAAAATAAATATATGATTGAAAGTTTTGCATCTCAGATATTCTTAACTTGCTTGTCATTTTCACAATATTTTATTAATTTTTTTGAAAGATTGTGAAGATTATGAAGATTAGCATTCACGTCTCATCTTATACTTTTGCTGAATCTTTGATCACCTAACACTTCTCCATATTTTCTGAAACTTTCTCAAAAGTTATGTTTTGAGAAAATATTATCTTGTTACTGCTATCATGTGCTGTGAATGAAGTTACATACATCTAGATATTATATGCATAGTATGATTAGAGGTTTCATGTAGATTCCTTACAGAAATTCTTTATTTTTAATAACAAAAATTCTCCTGAATTTAAAACATAGTGTAAGGATGCATTATAAAACTTTGACGGATAATCTGATGTAGTTAAAACAACTCTTAAACATAAAAAAAATACTCTTGAATTTATGTAAATTAATTTATAAATGCTGTCTAGACCAATCTTAATAGTAGATTCTAAGCAGATGGTGCTTTGTTATCATCATATTGCCTATCATTAATAATTAAACTTCTTTAATATTTACTGCTATTTTATATACCTGGTCATTAAAATATTTTTTTTTTCAAATTAATGCAATTAATTTGAGGAGTACATCTTCATTTAGTTAAATTTGATGTCATAAATTTCATTACTGTACGTGAATTTTCACATTTATTTTTTCCCACAAGAATACAAATTAATTTTGGAAAAACTTTAAATCGGTATCAGACTGTGTTATTAATTTGTGTTGTTACAAAACACTTCCCATGCCTTTTTTTATTTTTAATGTCTTTCTTCAAAAAGGCATGATATTCTATAATCAGGTTCACAGCCAAGTTTGGTGTGAACCCTATTTGTCACACTAAATATGGAAACTGCCTTTTCCTCTTTGTACATGCCAGAAGGACTGTTTTTTTTTAATTCTGATAAACATTATTTTCTTTCTAGATGTCTCAGAAGAAAATAAACTTGCATTTTCTGATGAATCAGAAGAATCTGAAGTTGAAACCAACTCTGAATCTTCAGAGAAACAGGTAAACAATGTCACACAATAACCGCACATGCTAAACAATACTGATAAGTTTAATCACTCTGCTTACTATTTATTAGTACACTAGCTGTTACCCGTGACTTCATTCACGTAACATTAAAAAAATAATAAATGCATTAATTTAGCAAAGCATTTCATTCAATAATTAAAAACATATATAGATAACTAAATCTTTATCACATTTTATAGGAGACAATACAGTATTTCTTTGCTATAGGGGCCTTAACATAACCCAGTCTTAAAAAAGTGAAATTTCATGCCAAATAATATATACAATCGCAAAAATGAAACTGCAACCAATGAAAAAAGAAGGGCCCAGTAAAATCGTGAAAATCGACGAATCCCTCTTCATAAAACGAAAAATAACACTGAGAGAATTCTTCTATACAACAGTGCATTTTAGGTGGTATTTGGTGTGAAATTTGTGTATGTATTAATTTCTAAATGGCCATTATTATATTGTTTATTTGTATAGACATGTGTTATATATTTCTTACTACATTATTATTTTATGTCTTGTTTATGTATATATTAAATAAAGTGCTTCTCGCTAAGTGGTGTAAATATTGAACAAACTGCTTGTAGATTTTATACATTGATAGATATTTCATAAAGATATAACAATCTGATGCGATTCTAAAATGTAAATAAAGGTTGCTAGAAAGTACTTTAAATTCTGCCGAATTTAACCTCGATATTTTTTCTATCGGATCAAGGACACTCTAAACAAATAACTACCGACAACACCAATCTGATGATCTAAATTTACATATTTTTGTTAGTATATATAGGATTATTTTAATTTATTTCGTGCGCTTGAAATTTTTTACGCTTTTTCTAGTGTTAAGTGTTGAATAAATGTACTTTCTTGTTATTTTATTTTGTCATTTCTATTTATTCTATTTTCCATTCATTCCACTTATGGATATTGATTTAATTTACATATTCGTTTCAAAGAATATTGTTTAAAGTTATTAGGATTAGGATAGGATACGATTAGGGTTAGGATTAAGATTATAAACTGGATGACAGTGGTATGATTAATTCAGGTTTAAAGGATGAACCAGGATGTCTTACATCATGAAGTAATAAGAAAATTAGAAAATTATCGTCTGATATTTTTTAATATGTTTTACAGTCATAGTTGGCTTCAAAGGTGAGTGAGGAAATGATTATCTAAAATAGCATTAAGTGTTTACCATGCAAAAACAAATCTGGTTACAACAATTTATTTAATTTTGCACCAAATTTCAGTTGATAAAAAAAAGCAAATTGACACACATTCATGTTTATAATATTATGAATTGGCACGATCGGCTTGTTCAAGTTCACATAATTCGGCTGGAAGAAAAGTTTCTTTGCTTTTTTATTTCTTCTTTGCTTTTGCATTACGCGAATTTGTCGGTAAAATTGATTTCCGTTTCGATAACATTGTTATTTTTTAAGTTTTTAAAAATATTGTAACTTTACTTAAACATTGCTTTAAAATCTATGCCATTTTTCTCAACCTACAAGACTTTACAAAAATCTATTATGAAACAGAACTTTAAAAAAAGCTATATTTAAAAATTACAACAAAGTTTTTACTATTTTAAAGCTAAAAGAAATGTAAAATTAAATTACGGTTCGAAACGACCATTTACAAATGTGTTTTGATTGCTGGAAAATGATAGAGGAAAAATGCTATTACTTCGACGCAGTCATATTAAATCTTTAGCTTTTATGAAAAAATGCAACTTTCTTTTAAAAAATAATGTTATTTTTATTAAGATTTTCTGATTTTCTATACAGATAATTTTGCGGTGCATATTATTGACATTTGCTGTCCAATATCTTTTCAATGTTTTTTTTTATTATTTTTTTTTTATTTAAATTAAAAATATGGTACCTTTATGTTAGCTGTGTGCAGATGATAAACCGCCAAGTATTATTCCTATCACCATCATTCGTATTGAATTTGTATTAAAATATAAATCTTTCACTCATTTCATTTAAAATACAGAACTTTAATTTACAACACATACATTTAAAATATTTCCTTTCATGCGAAATAGAAAAATAACAAAAATAAAGAAATTAATCACAAATAATTTGATAACCCAAGATCATTTTATTTCAACATCAAAGCAAATCTGTTTTATTTTCGATATATGACATCATATTCGCTTGCTTTCCATACTTACTTGTATTTATGCACCTTGTATTATTATCAAATATTTGAAAACTCAAGTTTTATTTCTAATATGACGTCATTTCATGTTCTGTTTCTTAAATAATTAATTTCAATTTCATTTTTCACGTGGAAATTTTTCATTTGAAAATAAATTGTTGAGTAAAAATTATTATTCCAGATTTTGATTTAGTTTTGGCAACGATAAAGTATTAGCAACGGTAAAGTAAATTTAACCATTTTAAAAAATTATACTAAAAAATGTCCATTTATTCTCTATGAAAATAATGAAATTTTGAATTATTAAGAAAAATATTTGAATAAAATAAACAAAAACCAGCCTATGTTCATTTACGGGTTATAATCAACCTATATGCAAAGATACATGATCATTAAATTCTCCATTTTGACGCTGGCTTCAGCCTAACATTTGCACACAATCGGATTTATAATATTACTAGCTGTTACCCGTGACTTCGTTCACGCAACATTAAAAGAAGAATAAATACATTAATTAAGAAAATATTTCACTCCCGATAATTAAAAACGTTAAAATTAACTAACTATTTATCACATTTCATAGGCGACAATACGGTATTTTTTTGTTATAGGGACTTTGACATAACTCAGTCTTTAAAAAGTGAAATTTTGTGCCAAATAATCGCGAAAATGAAATTGCAACCAATGCAAAAAGGAGGGCCAAATAAAATCGTGAAAATAGACGAATTGGGTAAAAACAAGTGTCAATTTTACCTGATAAACAATTTTACTTTTAACGCCTTTGTGAAACGTTTTAACAGCCATCCTTCAAAAAAACATTAATTGGAAATAGTACATGCTTTTTCTTTAAATTCAGTTCTGCCTCCTTGGTATAATGTATAGCTGAAACAAATCTTATTTTCTAAATGACAGTATGTTGACAGGCAATTTTTGTTCTCCAGAATAAATTGATTCATGAAGTTTGAATATGTGAAAATATGTTTTTATTTTTCGGATAATTTACTGAAATCAAGATTTTGTTTTCACCATCTATTCAAAGTGAAAATCAATTCTGTTTTTCAGTTTTAATGAGAAAATGGTGTAAAAAATATACAGATCTATTTTATTTCTCCTTTTTTTATACACAAATATGGAGTAATTTACTTTCCGTTTATAGAGAAACTTCGTTAAAATTAACAAAAAAGAAAAAAATCTTGGCATCTAATTTAATTTTTTAAATTCTGACAGTTTGTGTAACATCCTCGGATCAATGATAACCGGTATAAAGTAAATCACGTTGCGTTCGATATTCTGGCACTGTAAATGAAAATTGTAAATTCACGGGCATTCTCCGTGAATTGCTGCCGTAATTTTACAGGAAATGCCCCCTTTTCAAGGTAAATGGTCCATTTCAGTAAATTTCATGTTTTTACGGGCAAAAACCGTTTATCTAATAACAAAGTTCGTTTATCTAGTCACAAAACCGGTTTTCTTATGGACATTGCCTGGAATCTCCGCTGCAGTAATTTCACTGCAGCAATTTTTTACAGTGAGGAGTAGTTGCGAAATACAAACATAGATTCGATTATTTTCCTTTTCTTAAAATTATGATGCGATTTTTAGCAGAAAATTCTCATCTGTATATAACGGATATTCATGCTTAATAATCAGTATAGATAAAAAAACATTTAAATTTTTCGTTATAAATATGGCGTGAAACTCATCTACTTTCTATACTTACTGATCCTTGTATTATTAATGTAAGGAATTTATTCACACTCATTTTAAAACACATTGGAAAATTCCCGTTTTATTTCAAATATGACGCCTCTTTTTCCCGCAGATAAATCCCTTTTTAATGACATAATTCTTGTTAATTTTCTTTTCCAAGCAATTAATTTCAGTACTGGCATAGGGGAAATTATGTTGCTTTAACGAAATAATATTAAATCTTTAGTTTTTATCAACAAAAATGGAACTATTAACATTCGTTTTTTTTTTTTTTTTTTTTTTTTTTTTAGGTAATCGAGTTATTTCTTTTAGTTTTAAGAATGAAAATACATATTTCTCGCTATCCATGACATCATTTTCGATATGGATAATTTTGCGGAGCATATTATTGACATTTGCTGACCATTTTCTTTTGAAACTTCTTTTTACTTTTTTAAAATTTAAATAAAAAATACGGTATAGTTATATTAGCCCTGCGCAGACGGTAAAACGCCAAGAATTATTACCATACAAAAGAAAAAAGCGAAGAAAAAAAACCCAAGATCATTTTATTTCACCAATCAAAGATATCCGCTTTATTTTTGATGTATGGCGTCATAGTCGCCTGTTTCCTATGGTTACTCATATTGAAACCTTGTATTATTATCAAAAACTAAAAAAAAGTACGTTTTATTTCTAATAATATTATTTAATCTTCTTTTTAATTCTTTAATTTTTTTATTTCATTTTTATTTTTCACGTGAACATTTTTCAATTGAAACTAAATTGTTGACTAAAAATTATTATTCCAGAATTTGAATTAGTTTTGGCAACGATAAAGTATTAGCAACGGTAAAGTAAATTTAACCATGTTAAAATATTATACGAAAAAAATGTCCATTTACTCTCTATGAAAATAACGAAATTTTGAATTATTAAGAAAAATATTTGAATAAAATAAACAAAAACAAGCCTATGTTCAAATGAGGGTTATAATCAATCTGTATGCAAAAATTCAGGATCATTAAAGGCTCCATTTTGACGCTGGCTTCAGCCTAACATTTGCGCACAATCAGATTTATAATATTACTAGCTGTTACCCGTGACTTCGTTCACGCAACATTAAAAGAAGAATAAATACATTAATTAAGCAAAATATTTCACTCCCGATAATTAAAAATGTTAATAATTAACTAACTATTTATCACATTTCATAGGAGACAATACGGTATTTTTTGTTATAGGGACCTTGACATAACTCAGTCTTAAAAAAGTGAAATATGTGCCAAATAATCGCGAAAATGAAATTGCAACCAATGCAAAAAGGAGGAAGAAATAAAATCGTGGACATTGGGTACGAATTGGGTAAAACAAATGTCAATTTTACCTGATAAACAATTTTACTTTTAACGCATTTGTGAAACGTTTTAACAGCCATCCTTCAAAAAAACATTAATTGGAAATAGTATATGCTTTTTCTTTAAATTCAATTCTGCCTCCTTGGTTTAATGTATAGCTGAAACAAATCTTGTTTTCTAAATGACAGTATGTTGACAGGCAATTTTTGTTCTCCAGAATAAATTGATTCATGAAGTTTGAATATATGAATATATGTTTTTATTTTTCGGATAATTTACTGAAATCAAGATTTTGTTTTCACCATCTATTCAAAGTGAAAATAAATTCTGTTTTTCAATTTTAATGAGAAAAGGGTGTAAAAAATATACTGATCTGTTTTATTTCTCCTTTTTTATACACAAATATAGAGTAATTTACTTTCCGTTTTTAGAGAAACTTCGTTAAAATTTACAAAAAAAAAAAAAAAAAAAAAATCTTGGCATCTAATGTAATTTTTTTAATTCTGAGAGTTTGTGTGACATCCTCGGATCAATGATAACCGGTATTAAGCAAATCGTGTTGCGTTCAATAGTCTAGGAGTAGTTGCGAAATACAAACACACGGTCAGATTTTAATATAATAGATTCATGTTCATTTTCCTTTTCTTAAAATTATGATGTGATTTTTAGTAGAAAACTCTCATCTGTATACAACGGATACTCATGCTTAGTAATCAGTATAGATAAAAAAACATTTAAATTTTTCGTTATAAATATGGTGTGAAACTCAACTACTTTCTATACTTACTGATCCTTGTATTATTAATGTAAGGAATTGATTCACACTCATTTTAAAACATATTGGAAAATTCCCATTTTATTTCAAATATGACATCTCTTTATCCCCAGAGAAATCCCTTTTTAATGACATAATTCGTGTTAATTTTCTTTTCCAGGCAAATAATTTCAATACTGGCATAGGGAAAATTATGTTACTTTAACGAAACAATATTAAATCTTTAGGTTTTATCAACAAAAATGGAACTATTAACATTCGTCATTTTTTTTAGGTAATCGAGTTATTTCTTTTAGTTTTAAGAATGTAAATAACTATTTCTTGCTATCTATGACATCATTTTCGACATGGATAATTTTGCGGAGCATATTATTGACATTTTCTAACCATTTTCTTTTCAAACTTCTTTTTACTTTTTTAAAATTTGAATAAAAAATACGGTATAGTATTGTTACCAGACAAAAGAAAAAAACCCAAGATCATTTTATTTCACCATCAAAGCATATCTGCTTTATTTTTAATGTATGACGTCATATTCGCCTGTTTTCTATGGTTACGCATATTGAAACCTTGTATTATTATCAAAAACTAACAAAAGTACGATTTATTTCTAATAATAGTATTTAATCTTCTTTTTAATTGTTTATTTTTTTATTTAATTTTCATTTTTCACGTGAAAATTTTTCAATTGAAACTAAACTGTTGAGTAAAAATTATTATTCTGAGTTTTGATTTAGTTTTTGGCAACGATAAAGTATTAGCAATGGTAAAGTAAATTTAACCATTTTAAAATATAATACGAAAAAATTTCCACTTATTCTCTATGAAAATAACGAAATTTTGAATTAAGAAAAATATTTGAATAAAATAAACAAAAACCAGCCTATGTTCATTCGAGGGTTATAATCAACCTATATGCAAAGATACAGGATCATTAAATGCTCCATTTTGACGCTGGCTTCAGCCTAACATTTGCACACAATCGGATTTATAATATTATTAGGATTAGGATTAGCTGCTACCCGTGACTTCGTTCACGCAACATTAAACGAAGAATAAATACATTAATTAAGCAAAATATTTCACTCCCGATAATTAAAAACGTCAATAATTAACTAACTATTTATCACATTTCATAAGGGACAATACAGTATTTTCTGTTATAGGGAACTTGACATAACTCAGTCTTAAAAAAGTGAAATTTTGTGCCAAATAATCGCGAAAAGGAAACTGCAACCAATAGAAAAAGGAGGGCCAAATAAAATCGTTGAAATAGACGAATTGGGTAAAAACAATTGTGAATTTTACTTGATAAACCATGTTACTTTTAACGCCTTTGTAAAATGTTTTAACAGCCATCCTTCAAAAAAAAAAAAAAAAAAAAAAAACATTAATTGGAAATAGTATATACAGTGGAACTCCAGTTATACGTTTTGCCCGGGACCGGACAACAAAACGTATAATTCAGTAAAACGTACAAATCAATTAATGTTCTACCGGAACCTTTTCTTCAATATATAGTAAAAACTTTGTTCCACTGAGGCATTTCAGTTACCTTTTATATCGAAAACATAAGTTTCCTAAGTATTACTACATAAATTTTCGAAATGGAACAGAGTGAAAAAAAGTACGTAAGAAAAGTACACATGATGTTATTTTATCATAAAAGCTTTATTAAATGTATTTGTAATATACATAGAGAACTTAAAAGAAATCATATCGCCTTGGCATGTAAGTCATCAAAGTCATATAAGTTTATCAAAAGACATTTCAGTAGTTTACTGAATCTTGTTGAAATAATCATTCATCTTTGATTGTATCTTTTTGGCAGAGCCAACGTTTAACGACAAACTTTGCATTTCTGTTAATAATGCAGCCACCTTATCGTTACAACTTTTACTATACTGACGAACCGCTTTACTACGTCAAAAACCCTCAGAGCAGCTCCGAAGTTTGAGTAGGATCTTTCAAATGATGCTCACCCGACGTGTCGTCAGTGTTTCCGGTTACAAAATGTATAAATGAGACAAAATTTCATCCGGAGACTCAAAAACGTAACGTATAACTGAGGAAAATGTATAACTCAGCTAATTTTTAATGGCAAGTGGTCGGGACCGCTGAGTTGTAACGTATAACTAAGGGAAACGTACAACTCAGGTAACGTATATCTGGAGTTCCACTGTACTTTTTTTTAAAATTCAATTCTGCCTCCTCGGTTTAATGTATAGCTGAAACAAATCTTGTTTTCTATATAACAGTATGTTGACAGACAATTTTTGTTCTCCAGAATAAATTGATTCATAAAGTTTGAATATGTGAAAATATGTTTTTATTTTATGGATAATTTACTGAAATCAAGATTTTGTTTTCACCATCTATTCAAAGTGAAAATAAATTATGTTTTTCAGTTTTAATGAGAAAATGGTGTAAAAAATATACTGATCTATTTTATTTCTTCTTTTTTTATACACAAATATAAAGTAATTTACTTCCCGTTTTCAGAGAAACTTCGTTAAAATTTACAAAAAAAAAAAAAAAAAAAAAAAATAATCTTGGCATCTAATTTAATTTTTTAAATTCTGAGAGTTTGTGTGACATCCTCGGATCAATGATAACCAGTATTAAGTAAATTGCGTTTCGTTCGATACTCTAGGAGCAGTTTTGAAATACAAACACAGGGTCAGATTTTAATATAATAGATTCGTGTTCATTTTCCTTTTCTTAAAATTATGATGTGATTTTTAGCAGAAATCTCTCATCTGTATCTAATGCTTAATAATCAGTATAGATTAAAAAAAAAAAAAATTCATTATAGATATGGCATAAACTCATCTACTTTCTATACTTACTGATCCTTGTATTATTAATGTAAGGAATTGATTCACACTCATTTTAAAACATATTGGATAATTCCCATTTTATTTGAAATATGACGTCTCTTTTTCCCCAGAGAAATCCCTTTTTAATGACATAATTCTTATAATAAATATAATAAATTATAACACCTTGTAATAATATATTTCTTTTAAATGCTAAAAGGTGTAAATTAACAACATAATACAAATTAAAATAACTTTTATTAGGTTGTTTTACATGGTTCGACTCACTCCGAGTCATTTTCAAAAACAAAAACGTTTTTGAAAATGACTCGGAGTGAAGCAATTAATTTAAATACTGGCATAGGGGAAATTATGTTACTTCAACGAAATAATATTAAATCTTTAGGTTTTATCAACAAAAATGGAACTTTTAACATTCGTAATTTTTTTTAGGTAATCGAGTTATTTTTTTTAGTTTTATGAATGAAAATAACTATTTCTCGCTATCCATGACATCATTTTCGACATGGATAATTTTGCGGAGCATATTATTGATATTTGCTAACCATTTTCTATTCAAACTTCTTTTTACTTTAAAATTTAAGAACTTCTTTTTAAAACGCTTTTGTGGAGTGTTGAAGATATTTTATTGGAAACTGTTTTTACATTTTTTAAATGGGGGACGTTTCTAGTGAAAATTTTTGACCAGGTTTTGTTAAATAATGTCTGAAAGAAAATTGGTAGAATGGACAATAAATACTTCTTTTTACTTTTTAAAAATTTCAATAAAAAAATACGGTATAGTTATATTAGCCGAGCGCAGAAGGTAAAACGCCAAGTATTGTTACCATACAAAAGAAAAAAAGTAAAATAAAAACCCAAGATCATTTTATTTCACCATCAAAGCATATCCGCTTTATTTTCGATGTATGATGTTGTATTCCCCTGTTTCCTACGGTTACGCGTATTAAAACCTTGTATTATTATCAAAAACTAAAAAAGTACGTTTTATTTCTAATAATATTATTTAATCTTCTTTTTAATTCCTTAATTTTTTATTTCATTTTCATTTTTCACGTGAAAATTTTTCAATTCAAACTAAATTGTTGAGTAAATATTATTATTCCAGGTTTTGATTTAGTTTTGGCAACGGTAAAGTAAATTTAACCATTTTAAAATATTATACGAAAAAATGTCCATTTATTCTCTATGTAAATAACGAAATTTTGAATTATTAAGAAAAATATTTGAATAAAATAAACAAAAACGAGCCTATGTTCAGTTGAGGGTTATATTCAACCTATATGCAAAAATACCGGATCATTAAATGCTCCATTTTGACGCTGGCCTCAACCTAACATTTGCACACAATCGGATTTATAATATTATTAGGATTAGGATTTTATGTGTTGCTACAATATAAACAAATAACATTCTGGTATAGGTACTGCAAAAGCACTTAGTTTCGTGAGCCCGTCGTAATCGCAAAAGTTTAAGCGTCGCGGAAATATTTATTTTTTCGCCTAAAATAATAATAATAAATCCGAAATTTTTCACTTATACAAAATTTAATGATTACAGTTACTTAAATAAGTACAAAAATTTCTTGAATACTTACAACTATTTCTTGAATACTATACAGCTATTTCTTGAATAAAAACAATAATACAACTAATAGAATGCAGCTCATTCACTTACAATATGTATACCAGCTTCTTGAAGCCATTCAAAATTATCTCATGTTCAACACCGTTAAATGTGCACACAAGCCAAGAATTGGTTTTAGTCGTGATGTTTGCAGTTCCACAGATTCTTTTTCTTCAAGAAATTTAAGCTCATCTGAATACCACTCAATAAACTCATTCTTGAGCAAACGCTTGAACTCGCCGTTTACAGTTAAATCCAAAGGCTGGAGCTCTCCTGTGCAGGAAGCAGGCACAAAAACTGGAATAATACTCCTCTTCTCTAGTTCAGCCAGTAAAAGAGGATCTTGGTGTGCCTTAAAAACGTCGAACAATATTACACCAGATTGTTCAGAAACTAGCCCGAGAAGCTTTCTTTACTTGTTGTAATAACGTACAAGAATATTCTCGTGGTATCGAATCATTGTATCAGTATTGTTCCAGTGTGAATCGGTGTGCCACTCATCCCAGTCAGCAGGAAATATAAACTTTGGATGACAGTTTGTTGTTTTTTCAGTGTACAACAATTGTGGTGGGAGTAGGTTTCCAGAAAGGGAACATGCTAACAAAAGAGTCATCTCTCTTTTATATTGCATGCCGATTATGGACACTTGTTTTGAACCACATTCTTCCAATGTGTATTCAGATGTAGGCACAAACTTTGCATTTGTCTGATCGAAGGTAACGAACATCTCAGGTGGAACAACATTTTTGTCGATCACTGTACGAACACAATTAACGAACTCGTCGCGAATAGCTGGGAAGTCTGGGGGCAGTTTTCGTGCAGCTGTGATTCCCTTTCTACGGACAAAGTTCATTCTCACCAGCAGGCTTCTGGCCTAACTCAGGCTCAAATCAAAAGAGTTTAGTAGAGATGGATCATGTGATTTCACAATTCCTTTTGCAGCTGCAATAACAATAGTGCAGTTCACTATTTCACTAGTAATCTACAAATTACATATATATGTTTGAACACTTGCATCGAAATCACTAAGTTTTAAGGAGCGACCGCGATTACCGTACAATAAAATTGTTGTATCGGCTTTAGCTTGTTTCGATGCTTGAATGTACTGTTTCTTTATGCTGCGAACGGTTGATTCACTCACCGGCCTTCCCAGTTCAGAGGTGAAATGTTTCACTGCTGCAGAATTTCCGTTCATAGCATATTGGCCAATTTTGGACCTCAGCACTTCGTCGTATACTGCATACTGCCCATGTTTTTCTTTCAAAGCAGTAGAAACCTCGGTATTAGAGGATATTATTTCTTTTGATTCAACAAAAGACTTAGCATTTCTTGCATCTGGAAGTCCTACTGGTGGTGGAGCTCCTATAGGAATTTTCTCTCCATTGTCCGTCAACTTGTACAGGTATTTCCACATTTTTTTATGGCACTGATGACATGTTCTCTCTCTTCAATTTTCTATCTCGCACTGACAGGCATGGATGGTATGAATCCGAGAAAAGCGAAGGGGGTGGGGTGATTACACTTTTGGTGCAAAAGGGGGTTCAGAAGTCCCTAGTTTGATAAAGAGCGTGGGAAAAAAGATATTAAAAAAATAAACTTATTTGGTGTGGAATGCACATGTTGAGCCAAGGTCATAGTTGATAAGTACCACGTCTTGTTTTTAGAGCGCTGTGGAGAGGGGGGGGGGGGGGACGAACTTTTCAGGCAAAAGAAAGTTTCTTAAAATGCTTTTTTCAAAAGGTATTCTATTTAGGTAGTTTCAGGATTTTTCAACTTTCGGTTCTGTTCATATAAAATTCATGAAATTTTCAGCTCGCAAAATCACTGATATCTTCATTTCCGTAAAAATTGCGGCTCGCGAAAATAAGTGCTTTTACAGTATTTAAAAAATTATCTTGAAATGATCTGTTAAATGCATGATTGTAATTTGAATTGTATGAATATGAGCATTAGCTGACTGCATACTAGATAAAGATTGTAATTTAAAAGTAAGTTCTAACAGTTGCTTTAAAGAAGAATTAAACATTTAAAATTTTAAGAGCTATGCTACATAAGATTTTACATATACCGTAATTTTGGGAGTAAGCGCTGCGGCACATACATGTTTAAAAGTTCAAAATATCGGCGATGCGGCGCATACGCAAGGGCGGCGGGTACAATGATTTTTTTTTTCTCAACATAGCAGTATCTGGATATTGTGAAAAGCCTTCATTTCATGTTTTTTTTTAGTCTTACTGCCTCAAATACACTTTTAAACACATGGATTCATTAACATTCATTCATATTTCACTTTTATTTACATTCATTTAATCTCAGTATAAAGTTCAGTAACAGTTTATTATAAAAACATAATTACTGTAGTCAAAACATATTTAACTTACCCATATTTCTCTATTTTCTGCGCAATATTAATAGCTCACTCTTTAAAAGTATTTATTGTATACTTTACAATAGTTGATAAATTATATTTATTTCATAAACATTCAAACACCACGCTTTAGTTACATTTTGCTATTCTCATTCATGGCATACGCCGATGTTTGATTGAAACGATAATCGAATAATCGATTGGCGTAGTACGCTATCGTTCCAAGAGATGGCGCCAGACAAGTCTTTGAGTTTTATTTATGTTCTGTTTACCTTTATCATTTACAATAAACCAAGAATGTGTTTTTCTAAAGGTTTTGAAAAACATCTGTAAAGGGAAATTCTATGAATTTTTAATTAGTAATTCAAGCCTAATCTTCTACAAAGCATCGATCTTCAAAGTAAGCATAGACAATTTTATTGAATTGAATTTTTCGTACGATTTTTTTTCCTATTGTATTTTAAGATAACCTGTGTTTTATTGTTAATTCATATATCTTGTAAGATTTTATCGCTATTCTTGTTACTTTTAATCCAATTTTGCCGATCGTTTTTTATCGTGACTATTTCATTTTTTCCGCTTTTACAATGATGCGGCACTTACGTGTATATTTGTTTTTTTGTACCAATTTTTCAATGATGTGGTGCTTACAATGGGTGCGGCGCATATTCCCGAAATTACGGTACTTAATTGTATTCATTCTTAAGCTAATATGCATACACATTACATAAATTTCAATCTATCTTTAGTTACACCAATAGTTTTATAAAATATTTGTCTTTTACATTTTTATTAATAGAAAATTGTAAAGCATAGTTTGAATTTTTCATAATTAAAACATTTAAAAGCGATACATTTAAAGCATTGAATTAACAATTAAGTATTCAATTTTTCTAATAATATATGTTTCTTAGAGAGTTAACTAAATAATGATAGTTCATTTTTTGTTTTAATAAAAGTAAGTTTTAGTTTTCATTAGTTTTATGTAACACTTCTTTTAATTTTTTTAAAAATTTGTCCATTCATTAAACATTTTGTGACGAGTGTCCAGTACACAACTTTTAATCTTTTAGCACCACTATTTCCAAATAGATATCTTTCTTAATTTAATCACAGAAATTCTGTGATTGAATAAGATGAAAATTACTATGCAAATTACATTAAAAGATATTACTATTTGAAAATACTGATAAGAAAAATTAAGTACTGTATGTGCTCTATACATCACTTATACACGACACTTGTCACAAAGGGGTTAATATTATCTACTTATTTACTATCATCATGTGTGTCATTCGCAATTATATGCAATAGTAGCAAGTATGCATTAAGATTTACCTTTTGTTCTTCTCTCAAGGATTATAAAATGACGTTATGTGTACATTCTCTAATGTTGAGGGCTGATGCTGCTGTTCTTCTAGATGATACAGTAAAAATGCTATATGTTGAATTTAGATTTTTGGACTATCCTCTTGAAGAGCTTGAAACTCCATTTTCACTGCCCAAAGTAGCTTCACCAAATATAATGCAGTACAATTTTGAAAAAGGTAATACTATATGTATATCTTAATAATGAATAAATAATTTTCATGTAAAATTGATTTATTCATTATATGAATGATTAATATATTGAATGTGTATATTATTCCTTCAATTTTATTCATTTTCATAAATGTTAGTTTTATTGTGTGGTCAAGTCTGCTTATTGCAATGTCATTTTATGAGTGAATATTATTAGATTGTGTAAAAAATAAAGTTGGTTTTTAACTATTATACTTAAAGGAATGCAACTTTTTTTCAGTTATTAATCATAATAAAAACCATTAGATTCTATCCACTTATGCCAACGTGAAACAAGGCACTTTATTAAAGTACCATACAAAATATGGAGTTCTGAAGCTGATGAAATCTTCAAATGTGACTTGAGCAGTGCTTTGATTTTTGAAGATTTTTCCCTGTAAGAAGTTGTCAAGATGTTTAAAAAAATTATTCAATCGGCTAAAGGTCTGATGTGTATCCAGCATTGGGATATATATCATAGTTCAGCTCATTCAATTTTTATTAGGTCATTTGTGAGATGTGAGGACAGAGGTTGTCAAGGAGAAGAATGTGACTTTTTCTGTTGATCAATGCTGGACATAGATGTCTTAGTTTTTGGTGCATTTCTTTGATTTGGTGACAGTACCTTTCTGTAGGAATTATTTCGCCCAGATTTAAAAAATTGTAATGGATCACTCCGGTTTAGACCACCAAACAATCACCATAACCTCCTTTCATGCATTTGTGCCTTCAGAAAAGGTGTTTCTTCTTGGCCTAACCACTGAGCTGGATGTTACTGGTTATTGTACAGGATCCATTTTTCCTTACATGTCACAATACGACCAAGAAATGAGTAATTTTTGTTGTGTCAAAAAATCAAAAGCATGTTTTGAAAAAACGATTTTTGCTCAGTTCATTCGGAATGACTTTGTCAGGCATTTTTATCTATCCAATTTCTTCTAGATGGTTGAAGACAGTTTTGAAGCATACTTGAAGTTCAGAAGCAACTCCTGGACCAATCACATTGCCGATATTCCAAGCTGTTTCCACTGCTTTCTACTCCATTTTGCTTTCTTACAAAAAGCCACAAAAACTTGCTTCTTTTTCATAGTTCTTTAACAACCTTAAATATCCTTGTAGAATGATAAAAAACAAAACTATAATACTCCATAAGTAGACAGAAGTCTGTCTTTCAAAATAATATACAACAACGTAATATTCTATCAAAAATATTTTTAAAAGTCTCGATGAAAATTATGTCACACAAACCAACATTATTTTTTACACAACCTAATGCCTAACTGGGATAATTGCATTTTTTAAAATTCAAAATACTTTAATTAGTCAATCCAGGTATCATTTTTTAATAATAAACTTGTTGGATAAAAGGAAAAGTTTGTTAGGCAAATTAAAATTACAATGATTAAATTAAAATTGCAGTGTTTTATTTTAACTAATGTATTATAAAATGAAGAAATAATAATTAACCCATCAAAAGTGTGACGTTAATTTTTCAATGTAGACTTAATCTTTTTAAAAATATACTTTAATTATAGAAATCTTGTACTGAGAGGAAAAAGTACCTTCCTTATTCCTTGTTTTTAAAAATTCAGCAAATTTTATCTCAAATACACCTAGCTAAAATGCATGGAACCTGGTTATAGAAGATTCACTGTTTCCCTCAATATTGAATTTGAATGAGGATTTCAAAATATTAGTCAGTTATCGCCAAGTTAGTTTCATTTATGGTGACCCATTTTTCTTGCCAAAATATTTTGATATATCACCACGCTGGCAAAAATTTGGCAGTGGCAAATATGATTATGTAGTTTTAGGTGTATGAGAGTTGAAACAATGGTTACAACAATGAAAGAAAATTTGCGAGAAACCATGTTCACTAAAACTCATACATTAAGCCCATTTATGGAGAAATCCCTTATTTTTAATCTGTTGTCTTGTTTCAAAATGTCAGCTGCCGTAAAATTTTACACCGCTATATCTCAGCCATTTTTTAGGATAGAGACAAAACAAAAAATGCTCCCAAATCCTTGTATTGAGGCCGAACACTTAAGATAAAAAACTTTTGACCACTTCAATACATACTTTTACAGTATCATTTCCAAAGCACTGTTACAATCCAACATATGTAACTTTTTTTAGATCACAAGCTGTCAAATCCTGAGAGCTTATGTGCCCACCGGTTCTGTATGTATGTATGTATGTAGGAGAGATTAGGGAGGGATGGGACAATTTTAACAAAAATATTTTTTACAAATTATTTTTCGCTAGTACAAAATGAAAATTTTCAGAATAACATCTTAAAACATTTTAACATATTTTAAAAACATAAATTTGATGTTAATAATTAAAATTTTAGATTAATAAACCAATTAAATTAACAAGAAAAATGTCCCATCCCTCTCTCATGTGAGGGAGAGATGGGACATGTTTTTATAATGAAAATTCATATTTCATTTTCAAAAATGTGGTGAAAAAATGCCAAAAACAGTGTGACATTTGCAGTGTGATATTTCTGGTGTGTTATTACCTCAATTTGCAGTGTGATATTTTACCTAAGGTTTATTGTAAATCCTAACATTTATTTTATCTTATATTATGCTTTGTAAAATCCAAATCAAATGAAAAAGTATGCTTGTACTCAATTAGTGCCGCCAATTATTTTGGTGGATGTAGCTTTGCAGTTATGTCTTGTTCATCAATGCTGGAACAGTCATAATGTACTTTTACATAGCTTTTTAAATAGTATATTACCATGTAAAAATAAAAGTTTGCAGTTTGAGTTCAATAATTATTTCATAACAGTAATAGTTTATTTAAAAAGGCTAAGGAAATTGATATTATAGAAATAAATATAAATATCTAATAGTAATGGTTTACATTGATAAATAATGTATGAGTAAAAAAAGAAAAAATTGCACTCTCTTAATTTTTCAATGTATACTAGATGGAACCCGTCAAAACTTGACGGTAAACAATTTGATATGAATTACAAATTTTATATGAATATTGCTCGGGCATGTGACAAAAACCTTAGATATGTTTAAAATCAGTGTTGATTTCTGAAAATTTTTTTCAGGATTTCTACAGCTATACGTAAAAAATCTAATTCATAAAGTGTGAAAATAAAAATTATTATCACTTGTGATACACCCAAGGGGTATAGTGAACTCTAACCCTTTATTAACCTTTCTGTGGCTATATGCGTTAAAAAGTTTTAGACAAACATTGTTTTTCAAAAAATTTCCGGCACTGTTCCACCATGCCAAAATGTATGCTAATGCATAATGTATGTAAATGTATGTATTAAATCTGTGTAAATGTATGCTTGGCGACAATGGTGTCCGTATAACGGAAGTACCAAATTTCCTCTTACATATTTTTAACTGACGTAGTATGGGAAGAGTTTCACATTCTGTGCTGGTTGGTGCGATTGGCCAAAATATCCAAAATAGCGCGAAAAGGAGTGTGACGTCACGTAGATTAAGTTCACTTCAGTAGTTAAAATGTAACCCCAAAGGCTGAAGATCGCAACAATCCCATCAAACACTTATCGCCAAAATCAACTTGCCAAAAAAAATCATCAAGGGATACGGAACTCTTCCCTAAAAGATTTTCTTACAATTATTTTTCTTAGAAAATATAAAATTAACAATTTTTAGGCTTATGAGGTATGGATTATTTTCACTGTACATAAATATGTTACAAAAAAAAATATATAATTTTTACTGTTAAAAATTTAGTCTGACTCTCAGAATTTTCACAGAAGTTTTTTTTTGCTTAATTAAACGTCATTGAGCCATGAGGCATATTTCCAAGATCAGCAACAAAGCGACAAAAAAAAAAAAAAATATATATCCAATACAGTACTTTTATGTTTGCTGGGCGCCGGTGATAACTCGCCAAATCTTGTTTCAATTGGTATCATCTGAATTGCAACCCTTTCAATTCAATTATTTCAATTTTCATTTCAATTCAATTCTTGAGATTTTGTTATTTGTATTGATGTGTTTGTGGTGGCACAGATATCGTATACGCACCACATTGGTGCAACTTTTTTACCCGCTAATCTGGCGAAAACTTTGTTTTTGAATATTAACGTTATAATGTATATTAGCGTTATAACGTTATTTTATTTTTATATTGAAATAAAAAAATCACAAATTATTGCATGCTATTTGTAACTAATATTCAAAAACAAAGTTTTCGCCAAATTGGCGGGGGAAAAAATTGCGCCAATGGGGTGCTTATATGACATCTGTGCCTTTGTGGTTACGTATTTCCCCATGATTATATTTTAGCTATTTTTAAGTAAGTTTTTAAAGACATTGTGCTGCAATGTTAAAATATTGGCTATTTGTTATTAGCTAATGTTAAAAGATTGTCGAGAAAAAAAGGGTTGGCGAGATTAAAAAATTTTGGGGATCACTGGCACTCGGCGAACATAAAAGTACCCAAAATACATATATTCAGACATTTCAGTGCCCATTTCGATGTTATGAAAAAAAAAAATTGGACTTTTATTATGTAGTACATAAAAAATTATGGCATGATGTCATATTTTTTCCCCCGCCAATTTGGTGAAAACTTTGTTTTTGAATATTAGTTACAAATAGCATACAATAATAGCTTCTATTATTTAAAAAAAGGAAATAAAAATAAATAAATGATAGTTTGATATAAATAAATATTGATATACATGATAAAAACAATTTATAGAATTAAAATAAAATTAAAAGTAAATAAACAGCAGTATAAACAAAATAACCGGGTTACCATGTGAGGCTAACAGGCTGTAGTTAGCATGTTCACAAATTCCAAATCATTCTCCATAATCAAAGATTTACCTGAAACATTATAAAAACTATTCCACCATTCAAAGTCGGACATTGTATCAACAACTTTGGGGTAAAAAAAAACATTTTGATCATGATTATGAAACGGTTCCAACTTCCCCAAAAATTTTAATGTAAGTGCTAAGAAATCAGAGCCACATTTTTGTTTGATAAATTCAAGACCCTTGTTTTTCTCTTCTTTTGTGACATCAATTCCTAGGTTAGAAATTAATATCAATGAGCTTAAAATAAATGCAGCAAAATGTGCATCTACTAATGATTGTTCATATCTCTGTTTATACGCTGATGATATGGCCTTTTTATTGTTTGATGTTGATGTTTCTTTTAGCTTCAATTCTAGCTTTTTCCATGCTAATACACATTCAGCGAGAGAACAGCTATTCCTCTGTACAAAATCAATAGTTTCGGCAATTGGTTTCAAAATCGCAATCATGTCTTCGACATTTCTTTTTAAACCAATATTTAAGATTTTACTGGAGATGTCACGATCAATCTCAGATCTGTGATCCTCACAAACTTTTGTAAGAATTGACCAATTTTTAACATAAGATTCAAGTGAATCACAATAAGTATTCCATCGTACCTCTAGAGGAAGTACCAATGCACTTCCACCTTCTGCATGATACCATGCTTTCGGGAGATGATGGTTGTGAAAATGTTTAAAAATACTTGTAACATGTTTTGTTACATCACTTTTAACCAAATCTTTGGCTAACAGATTTAAAATGTGGGTACTGTACCCATATGTAAGTCCCGAAAAACCAAGCTCTTCATGCAGAATGTTTCTGGCAGAAACCATATTTGCAGTATTGTCTGTGACAAAACTTGATATTTTACATTTGAACTTTTCTTCTGCCGTCTTCACTGAACTCGAGACCAAATTTGCTAAATAATTTCCAGTATGTGATGAGCCGGATGTGTCAATAGTATCAACAAGAGTGACTTTACTACACTGCTTGATAACACTTACACACACAATAGGTTCATTATGGATGTTCGACCATCCATCCATTGCCATGCAAACTGTCTTGTTTTCTAAATCAGCTTTACATCTCTGAAGTTCGTCACTGTAAATCTTGGGCAACCATTTATCAGCTAAATCGGCACGACTAGGTGGTTTATAACCTGGTCGTAAAGACATACAAAACTGTTTAAATTCCTTATTTTCTACCAATTTAAAGGGGCAATTGGCTGCAAAAATAAATCGTGAAACTTTTTCATCAAAATTATCCTTTTCCTTGGCAGATGTTCTTACTACAAAATCATCTAACTTTAATCTTTTGGAAGCTGTAGGCATTGAATTAGAAGTTGTAGGTTCATCAACATCCTCTAAAAATAAATAAAAATATGAAAATTTTAATGATTAGAATTATAAATATTTTTTATATTAGCTGGGCGCCAGTGATAACTCACCAAATCTTGTTTCATTTGGGCTCATTTAAATTGCAACCCTTTCATTATGAAATAAAATGTTTCCAGTTATGTTATGTCTATTTTAACATTTTTGTTATTGACAAAGCCTAATCATTAATAGACCCAATTATGTGAGATTTTATTATTTGTATTGATATGTTTGTGTTTACATATTTTATCATGATTATATTTTAGTTATTTTCAAGTAAGTTTTTTAAAATAATATATTGCAATGTTAAAATATTGGCTATTTGTTATTAGCTAATGTTAAAAGATGGGAGAGATTAAAAAAATTTGGTCATCACTGGCACCTGGCTAACATAAAAGTACCGATATTTTTTACATATAAAAATTTAAAATAATGCATTTAAGGGCTAAATCTACTGTTTAATATTATTTAGAATATGTTATGTAACATAACACTCATAAGATAACATTAGGGACAAGTATAAAAATAGGCAAATGTAATATTATGGTGTACATTTTAAATAAAATGATGTAAAAATTAGATTAAAACAAAATTAGTTTTAAATCAATCTTATTCCAGGGTTCATACTCTTTTATGAAAAAGAAAATTAAGCATATTTAAGCACCATGAACTAGATTGTTTTGGGCAATTTAAAATCAGAAATCGAATTTTACCTTTGAAAAAGGAGAGTTTCAAGTATTGTGATTAGAGAATATCTTCTAACATTTCCTGATACAAATACACAAAGAGCATCAGAAAATAAAACAATGTATTTCTTTAGGAGAGGGGGGGGGGGGACAAAAGGAAACATTTAAATACTCTAATATTTATTTTAAACATGCTAAAGTTTTTAATATTTGTGTTGATTTTCTCTCTGTTTTCTTTGCAAATGTTCAGTAAAGTAGCCCAACTTTTAATGTAAACTTCTAGTACATCTTTCATTGAATTCTACTTAATTTCGCTAGGGACAACTAATTTCAAAGCATTTGTATGTGATCTATATAATGCATTTGCAAAGTGATTATTGCCAAAGTACAAAAAAAACTATGTAACTTAGTTTTTTTTTATATTACTATAATATTACTTAATATTATTAAAGTTTCTGTTTGTTACATCAAAACAATGGGATGTTAAATTTATAATTTAATTTAGCAATCTTAAATTTATAGTTTATTTTAAAGTTATTTCATTTTTATATGCATAATTAAAAATACAGTACTTACTTGAATCTTCAAATTCTTTATCTTCATTTCCTGAACATTTAGAAAGATGATTCTTCATTCTGTTTATTTGGCCTTCCAATTCTTTACTGCAACTTTTACATTTGGCTCTAACACTTTTCCTGGATTCATTTTATATTTCTTCAAATGATAACCATGTTATATCTGTTTTTCTCCCAGTAATATTGGCCATTTTATTTTTTTAAATGACAAACTCAGAATAAAAATGTTATTTTTCAAATCAAAAGTTAAACTCAATGCTAAATAAAAAAACAAAATTAAACTATTAACTGCAGATTCTCTAACTAGAGTAACTGCCAATCACATCACAGATCACATGGAATAAGAACAATCAACCAATAAGAAGATACCTAATGACAACATACCAGACATCTTGCATCAGAGTCTGAGTTGCATCATTTAATTGTCTTACGCAATAAACATGTTTCACTCTTTCTGAATTCAAATTATTTATACAAATCTAAATAATAAATCATCACATTTGAGGAAAAATAAATGTTTTTTTTTTCTTTTTTTTAAAAAGTTTTGGTATTTCAAAAAAACCAAGTCTGTTTTTTTTTTTAACAAGTCTAGTTTTTTTTTAAAAAAACCATTTGGTTTAAACCATGGTTTAAACCTAAACAACCCTGAGTGGCAGCTGCATTTTTATATAAATGGCTTTCTAGATATTGGATGTTATTTTGTGATACTAAGCCAAGGGCGGTTTCACGCTAGGAGTTTCAAGATGCAGTCATCGTATTCATAGCAGATGTCAGTGTGAATAGGCAGAATAAATACTCGAGAAATCACCAAAAGGCTTTTTTTTTCCAGCTTAATAGGCTAGGCGGAGAACCTCTATCACAATTTATCTGTCATTTCAAGATCTTAAGACAGGCTCCAATTATTTATGACATTATAGCAGCAGATGTTATTAGCTTAAATCAACTCGAAGACACAATAAAGGCATTAAAAGATGTTAGAATTAATCAGACTTAATAATCTATTAAGAAGCAGTATCCAGGAAAATATTTGATCTCTGTTTCACAGATACCAGGTATGTATTTGAATGTATTAGGAGCTTGGACGCCAAACAGCACTCTTCGGGTCTCTCTTTTCGTCTGCCGTTCGGAAGCATGGACCGTGATATATGGTTTCGATGAGAGTATGAATACAGAGATCACGTAAATGCTGATTTGCCAATGGAGGATTGGGATTCTTCAACGGGAGAGGTCAGAATTTTAGGGAGAAAGGGTTTCCTGTCCAAAAGCACGGCAACGAAACTTCGAGGTTTTTCCATCATGTTTTATAGATTAGCTGTGAACCGGATGTATTTTAAGATAACTGATTATTGTTAATTACTGAATCGAGGCTATGGAATAAATTTTACGTTTACAAAAAGGAAAGAAATAAAAATAAGAGAAATGGTTTATTGATTTTGGATTAAAGCCAGAATGAAATTAGAATAAAATGTTTTACATTTTATAATAAGAAAAAGATTTATGATTTTGAGAGGTACATTTAATATTGGAAATTATTAAAATAAACACAGATTTTTTTAGAATTTAGAAATATAAAAAGAATACAGGTTTTTAGAGGGATGAATGTTGAGAAGCTTTTTATAATTTAAAGATAAAGACGCAATTTATTTAGTTAACTAGTCGCTATTAAATATTGAATTTAGATATGAGGTTTTTGGAATAAATATAGTTAGGATATTTTAATAAACGGAGGAAATAAATATTATAGAGTAATTTAGAATAGGATGATATGAACATAATTTAGCGGATCACGATAAATTTTAAATTTTGTTATATATAAACTTGCTGAATCAAGTAGGTTGAAATAAAGTGTCCAAAATGAAAATAAATTTGTTATAGAGAGTTAAAATTATCCTTTAAACCAGATTTCATTAACTGAAATTTTCAACATGAAAACTAATTAGAATGGTCTGAGATACTGAGAATACAACAGCTTAATTAGTAAATTCCTTTAGTTGATGTTATATTGAGTGGACTGAGCTGTGTAACATAATTTAAAAGTTCTTTTAATATTATTTCTGTTGTCAACATCCCTTTTTCTATGCATTTAATCATATTTCAAAGGAATTAGATAAATCCATGTTGTGTGAAAGTATACACTAGTTAACTGATCATATATATTATTTCTGTTATCAGCATCCCTTTTTCCATGAATTTACAAAACGCACAACAATGAATGAAGTATCATTTGAAAGGTTTTTGAACTGGCTTCTGACATAGTTAGCACACTCACATTCTGTTAAAACATGTTTTTTGATTAAAAATTGCAGTTAATTAAAAATTAAATCAGCATTGTTTTCATAAATGAAATGACAGGTTTTTTTTAAATCAATGTTGCCACAAAAATAAAATACCGTATTATATTATGCTCAACAATGTTTATAAAATAATAAATAGTACCATAAAGATAAAGTGGGATGTTTCTGTATGTGTTTATTTTATATTTATGATTAAAAAGCAAAATTCAAATCTTTAGAAGAAAAATTGAAATACCATTGCTTCGATTGATCGGAGCATTGGTATTTCACATGTAGTCTAAAATATATGCTTTATTATATTAAATTAAATTGTATTTTATGTGTATTCAATTTACTTTTCTTTGTTCCGTGTTTTTTCCAAAGCAGATGGCATCGTCCTGTAATGCATCTAAAATAATTTATTTTTTCCTTGCTCGTGCCTTTTGCTATCTTTGATCAGGTTTTATTGTCACTTTGATGGAATATGGTGAAATGATATTCTGGCTTGACTAATGTTGTTAGCAAATATTTTTATCCATAACTTTTCCTTTAGAAGTTGAAATCTGCATCTAAAAAATATTAGACTGTAGTGTGAAATACTCGCACGGATCCATTGGTTATCTGTATTATGTAATATGTATAAAACATAAAAATTGATTTAATATTTTTCTTTCAAAAAACTGCAGATGCTTTATTATAACTTATTGTTTTCAATATATATATCTTTTTAATTGTCAAGTCAAGTTCTTTGCTAAAACATTTTGTTATGTTTTGAGAAAGTAAAGTAGAAAAGAATCCTAACAATATATTTTTTCTCATATATGCGAGAGTTTAATTGTGTTAATGATTATGTTGAAAACCTCTTTTCAACTGAATTAAATCAATATAAATTATTTTATATAGTTTGTTTCATATTTAGTATTTGCTATTTGGAATTAGTTGCTATTAATTAATTAATAATTATTATTATCTGCTATTTTGAAACTAGATTTATTTTATTGTATTTTTTTTTCAGTTTTTACATTTAAATCAAGTGACATAGAAAAATGGAACTTGCTGGCCAAGATGATTTTTTCTGATATCCCTGAATCTAGTCTGTAAGTAGTCATAGTCTTGATCCATAACTATTTGCTATATATTTAACAAAAATTTCTATTTAACTTATTTTAGTACTTTTTAATCTTTTAGAATAAATTTTATTATTGTCAGTGAACCTCCATCAGATGAACAAGATTTAGATTGTGAAGAAATTGGTTATGGTTCAGCAGATTTGAGAGAGGTTTGTTAATAACATCATGCATTTTGAAAATATACATAATTTTTAATTACATTTTTATCCACCATATATATTTTTAAGTTAGGGGTAATAAAGCTTCTTAGATAATCAAACTGTATTCATTATAATTAGCTTAGATATAAATGAACAAACTTTAAAGAAACATTGATAGAAAAGTATTATTTGTTTTTACTTAAAAAAAAAAAAAAAATCTTTTCTTTCCTCTCAGTTATTTTTAGAGATATCATTAAATTCGACCAGAGAAAAATACATGAAAATAATAATACAACAGATATTTTCTTAACTTTTTTTTCCTTAAGGGTATATATTCATTCATGTAAGATTTAGTCATTTAGGAAATGCTGAAAATAAAATTAAAACACAATTTCTTGCATTAAAAAAAAAAAAAAGTTATAAACCTTTTTTCTTCGTAGAATTTTTTTAAATGTTCCGCAGTTACTTTAGATTATTATTATTATAAAGCAAATCATAGCCTAAATAAAATTAAAGTATCATAACATTTTTTTTTAAAATAAATAATAATAATAATAACATCTCTGTTCTGTTGTAAATATAATATTAATTTTGTTGTGAAAATTTTTGAGAGCTTTATAATACACTGCTCAAAACAATTAAAGGATATTGCAGTTTTAGGTGGATTTTGTATCTGGGAAGCTTTTTAGCTGATTGATACATGGTCGACAGACATAGTAGGTTATATGAGAATAAATGACACATGTTTGGCAGAAAAAAATGCATTTTATTGCGCATTTGTGTACAAAAGGAAAAAAACACAATTTGTGCATATGAGAAAAAAAGAATAAGAAAAGGTGTTTTCTTCAAAGAAAATCATTTTCAGTAGGGGGTATCGTTTCCACGGGCGGCCAGCAACGTTGAACACCTTTGAGGCATGGACTCAATGAGGCTATTAATGACGAGTTGGGGTATTCTGCCCCTCTCTTCCAGAAGAGCTCTTTCCAGTTCTTGGAGAGTTTGTGGGGGTTGTTGGCGGCCAGAAACTCGTCTTCCTAGATCGTCCCAAACGTGCTCGATTGGATTCATGTCTGGAGAACACACTGGCCATTCCATTCGAAAAGGAAATCCTCCACCAGGTTTGCACGATGTGGCCTGCAGTTATCGTCCATTAAAATGAAGTTATCTCCGATTGCTGCAGCGTAAGGGACTACAATAGGTCTGAGGATCTCATCCCTATATCGGCGACCAGTCAGAGCTCCATCTCGAATGATGTAGAGGTCAGTGCGCCTGTCAATGGAGATGCCACCATACACCAACACTCCTCCACCGCCAGATCTGACACTTTCGTGCACGAACGCAGGATTATTCCTACTGCCACGGTCCCTCCAGATGAAAATACGCCTATTATCCGGATGCACAGAAAAACGGGACTCGTCAGAAAACAGAATATTGCTCCATTCATTTCTCCTCCAGTTGACATGCTCGGTTGCCCACTCCCTGCGGTCGCGACGATGCCTTGATGTTAATCTAACACATACCATCGGTCGGTGAGCATACAGACCTACAGCATGGAGCCGGTTTCGGACAGTCTGAGTTGAAATCGTGGTGCCTGTAGCCGAGCGAAGGTGTTGTTGGAGAAGAGTAGCGTTCATGTTTCAGTGTCTCCGAGCTGTTAACGCTAAATACCGATCTTCATTGGGCGTTGTTGCCCGTCTACGACCTTGCCCTGGTCTTCGGCCTGCACATCCACTCTCCAAAAAACGGTTCCAGATCCTGGAAATGACACTCCAATGGCTTGCGCTACTTCGGCTTGAGTTTGGCCCCCTTCTAACCTACCAACAATTCTCCAAGCTTCTGAATCTGTCAAATGACTTCGCTGAGACATCGTACTCATCGAAACAAAGCAATCACTGAATGCCGATCATCCTTGTCTTCATTCTCTTTTATCCAGTTGAAAGTCAAATTTCATTCGCTGCCGCTGAAGCAACGTTTTTGACGTCGAACTCAAAATTTGCATACTCCACAGTTTGAAAACCAGAAAAATTTGCATTTGTGATTCTCTTCTATTTTCGGCAAAAAAAATTTCGTTTATATCTTTATTTTATATAAAACCTCAAATATCTTTTAATTGTTTTGAGCAGTGTATTAATTATGAGCATACTTTCTTTTTAAAGTATACAACTTATATTTTGGATTCTGTCACAAATAAAAAAATTTACCACGATTTTGATGTTCATATTTTATTAATGTATTTTACTTAGGTATCTGCCTTGAACATTCATACTGTTTTCATAATAAGTAAAATAAAATTTCTTTTTGAAATATACCTAGAGTATTATTATTGTTTTATAATGAATAATTTACAATTTAAAAGTAACACTATTTATTTACTTCACATCTTGAAATTGTGTAATTATTTTGTTTTACATCCATGAAATCCTAAGTACTTAAAAGTATTTAATTATGTTCTGTCAAATAATTAATTCTACCATTATGCAAGCATATTCATTCACATTTAAAATTTTTATATTAATTTACAGCTAGCATGACTGTTTCAATAAGGTATAGTTATCCCACAATACTTTGGCAGATAAGGATGCAAATGGATAGTTGATTTTTTCATCAATTAAATTAACAATCATTACTAGCAGCCATCAGAATCTAGTTTTTAATTAAATACTAGCAGGCTTTGCCACTAATTTGATCGATTTTTCCAAAGGAACCTCTTTTCAAGCAAACCTAGTGTTTAGGACCCTACTGCCTTCGTTAGTGCACACCCGGGTATGTTATGCATGCTCTGGTCTGTTTTTGTGAACAAACCCCAAATTTATATGATTTTATATTTTCAAATGAAAATCTTTCCGAATGCACCTACTATTGATGAGGGCCCCGATTCCTTCAGCAGCATACACCGGCTATGCTATGCACGCTCATTTTGTTTGTGGCTCAGGTCTGTTTTTGCAAACAAACCTCAAATTTGTACGGTATTATAAGTTTTAAAAATACTCTTTCCAACGAACCTAGGGTTGGGAGCTCCACTGCCTTTGGTGGGCAGGCTGCAAGAATGTTCACTGTGGGCCTGTGAGGGACACCCGTTATGGTGATTGCTAGTTTAATTTCTGACATTTAGAAATATTACACTTTCAATTCTGACTAATAGTTCCTGAAGAAACCTAAATAATTCCTCACCCCTTCCTCTTATAAAACTCAAAATGAAAAATTCCAATGTTGAAAATGTATAGGCTTACCTAGACTTGCACAGAAACGAAAAACCCTGGCTCTACCCATAATATATGACATTTTTAACACCGCATTTAATTTAAAAAAAAATCCCCAGCTTTTTTTTTTTTTTAAATGCAAAATTATACTATTCAGTGTTGAAAATAGAAAAGCAAAAAAGAAAAGAAAAACCTCCCCCTTGCTCTAATCACATATTAAAAAAATTATCAATCTTCCCCATCCAAAAATGGTCAAAAGCACAATTCTCTTTAAAAACGACATGATATCTGGGAAAGCACTGCGGGAAAAGGGAAAGAAAGAAAGGCTGATGAGTTCATAAAATGACTTCCAGAAAATAATTTTTTTTTAAATAATTATAATATTATTTTTTTAAACCAAAGATATCGTTAAAACCAGAAAGGTACCATGAGTAAGTAGATATTTATTTATTTATTTTTTCATATTTCTACCCAAAAAATAGTTGGCATTTTAAAACTACATAAAATTAAAAAACAAACACAAGTCAACCTCCAAAAAATATATATTTTTTAAATAGTAAATATTAATATTTTTTTTAACTAAAGATACCATTAGTACATTAAATAAGTTGGTATTTTTTTATTTTTTTGTATTTCCATCTGAGAAACCAGGATGGCAATTTGAAAATGCAGAAGTAACTGAAAATTTGAAAAGAAATCTGAAAACATGACAACCAAAATGAAATCAAACTACAGATTTTTATTTATTTATTTTTAAATTTAAAATAAGCAGTAATACGCTGCCGTGCATATAGTAAATATTAATATATATATTTTTAAAAGGCACTGAAAAGAGACCCCAATTATACTCTATGTAATTTCAATTGGCTTCTCAAGGACATCCGTCCTCCCCACTTCATCCCTTCGTTGTCATAAGAGTTACCATAGTTACTGACCTAAGATAAGAACTGGGAAACTGACCTTTAAAAGTCAATTGTAATTACATATAGTATAAGTGGGTATTTCTGTTTTTTGTAGGTACATCTGGAAAGCGGATGTATCAATTTAAAGCTGCCGAATAAACAAAAAAGCTCGAAAACTAATGCTTAATCAAGCTCCAGAAAAAATGTTTTTTGAAACACTAAATATTATTTTTTTAAAAACAAAAGATACAGTTAGAAACAGTAAGGTAACTTAAATTTTTGTTTGTTTGTAGCTGCACGGGAGACCTGGCGATTGTGATTTCAAAATGCAGAACAAACAGAATCCAGTCTGTTTGTCTGCTCAGAGAACTGAGAAAAGTCCAGAGAGGCATGATACAATCGGCAGAACTGTCGTTTTGCGATTTTAATTAGTTGTTAATTAATATCTTGGCTAGTTATAGTCTGATTCTTTAGCAAATAAAAATTATGACTTTCTTGTATTTTTCTGCATTCAATGCTACCAGCCTGGACCCTGTACTCCCTACAATGTTGTAGAAGTTTTGGGTACAGACAGATGTTTATAGATTTTAATAGATAAGAGAATGTCTTTCCTGCAACATTTGTGTCTTTGCAACTTTCTTTCCCCATAGCATCATAAACTCATTCAAGGTAATCAGCCAAGTTATTGTAGGAGGGCTATAGTAGATAAATTAAGCAAATATTGTCATGTAAAAAAAATTATCACGGCAAAAGAAAACACAAATTTATTTTCTAAAACAATTTTTTTTATTATTTATGCTATTAACAAACATTTTTGCTATTATTAAATCTTTATGAAACATCATATCTGTTTTTGAAAATTATTCTGAAGAATGAGTATTAAATGTTTAACAATTTAAATGATATTTTCTAGATTTTGCAGAACCAGGCTGATAAAATTCAAGAAGAAATAACAAGTGAGTAATTAAAGTACTTCACAAATACTCTGTATTTTTAGTTATATTTAGATAACGTTCAGAAACAACAACAAAAAATAAATAATAATATATGTAGTCAAAAGAACAAGATAAAAAACTAACACTATATTAAACGTTTCATAATAATTTATTTATTTCATTATAATAGTTAACAAATAGCAAAAATCATTATAAATTTTGATTTTAGAGTTATGTATCTCGATTAACAAAATTAATTTATGAAATATTCTACTGATAAGTTTTCTGAATGGATTATCAATAATATTCCTTGTTACTTTCTATACACAGTGTAAAAAAAGTATTGTAATCATGATAAAAATTAATTATGGAAATATTGGTTTATTTTTACATTTTGAAGTTCACTGAATCCATTTTCACTATTTTAAAGCATATTCTATATATTAGAATTTCCCCATGTCTTTAGGTCTCCAGAGCTTGTTTTGGTGGTTTTTCGATTATATCTTTGCATAGATGTGTGTGTGTGTGAACATGATTGTCAGTTGCAGATTTCAATATCGTGTATTTTAGGACACAATAAATACAACTTCATACTTATTATATTAATAGATACTAGCTGGCTTCGCCCGCCAGCGGGCCCCTAATTTACATCGGTGCCTCGAATTGTAGAAAATTTCGAATCTTGTAAAACCTCGAACCGGACGAACCTCCGACCCGGGTCCCCGCTGCCTTCGGCACCGTATACCGGTCGTGCTACGCACGCACCGGATAATCCCTTAATTTGCACATTGAGTAGTATAAACCTCTAACCGAACGAACCTCCAACCCGGGTCCCCGCTGCCTTCGGCACCGTATGTTAACTATTATGAAAGATAATAGTTATGGGGTTTAAGAAAAGATAACAGAGTTAACACGCTTTTAAAGGAAACGTAAAAGCTGATTTTTATACCCCAGATAAATGAAAAACAATTAAGTTAAACCCAAATGTAGTGGTTTAAAAACAAGGAAGATAACATATTTAAAAACCAAGGATATTTATTTAAACATTCAATCAAACAATTACAACAATGATAATTAAACTTAATTTAAAATCAATTAAATAAATATAACAATGTCACACCACTCAATATATATACTTTAACAATTACTAAAAAGGTTCTCAATATCTAAATGACAACATGACGTGATTAGATTAAATATTGACCATCTGGAACCTTAGCCACTTCAACATTATATGGCAGCAAAGCACGTAGATCTGTTTCCTCTATTCCACACATAAGTTCATTTCATAAATGAAAGTCAGAAAGCACTTTTAATGAGAAACTAACTTCTTAATTAAAGGATTTCGCCAAGTTTCCGAAACAACGTATTCACTCAACACCATATCCCATTAAAAGTCAAACCATTTCCAGGAATACTTCTTTCCACTTCTTTCACCATAATAACTGCCGAACAAGCACTAAACTCACAATCTAGAATGTCATCACTTTCAACCAAGATAAAATATAACCAACATAAATACGACTGACACTGGGATGAACGTACACACTATTACAAAACACCACACTAAAACAATAAGGACAGTCTCTGAAAGCGGCAGCTGAAGAAGACGATCATTCACCAAAGAATGCAACTATATATACCTCAGTACTCCCTCAGATTACTACGCCACGCATGCTCACACCGATCTTCCGAAACCTCCAGAACGTCAATGACATTGATTTATGCAAAACTATCGTTCTGGCGTTAGCCTCCTGACACGTACCGTGATTACGTCACGACAACGTCATCTCCCGGCATCTAGGCCAACTACGATGACGGAGATTGAAATCGATGAAGCGTATCAAATGATGTAAACGAAAGAAAAGTAACCGCGAGTTATGAGGCCATGCAAGGTAAACGGAAAACTAAAGATTGTACCAGAGTAAAGATTAACTTTATATTTACATTTAATATAGATACAAAAATGGTCAAATTCATTTCAATAAGTAAGTTTATCTTTCACTATGAATATGTATTTCCATGAAAGTTTAACTAAAGAATAGTATTTAACTGAACTAACTTTAAACATAAAACATGATTTCATTACTAAATTAAAAATATTTTTATGAGACTTCTTGAATAAAAACATTGTTTAATTTAACATAACACAAAATAAAAATATAATTTAAAGATGTCTGTAAGGTATTATAACTTTAAATATTATTAAACTTTATATGAATGTTGAACTAAAAAGGTTTATAAAAGATATATAGAATGATGAGACAAATTATATAGAAATGAGGGACTCCATTTCTTAGACATGTTCTCATTTTTCTAACATGTGCCCCCCCTCTCATCACTTCTACATTGCCAAACTCCACTTATCTGTAAATCAAACAACCATTTAAACAAACCCAAAATGTCACCTTGTCAACCAAAATAACATACACAACTAACAGAAAATTGCAAAAAAAAAATAGCCAAACAAAAAAAAAACAGTTCCAGACAGCCAATTCATCATTAAAAAGCACATTTAAATCACATACAATAAACAAAAAAATACAACACATAATACACATATTTAAAATCTTTATATATATTAAAAATTCATTCCAGTCTTTACTTAGTCCATCTTTTCAGTTCATATATAAAAATATGCGTATATACACACTAACACAATTTAATTGTATATATACCGATCATTCACATTCCCAAAAAAAATATCCAAAAAAAAACTTTATTTCTTGCAACACATCTTTCTACAGCTTACCAACATATTTTTTTTTCTTTTTTTTTTTTTTTTTTTTAACACAATTACACTTTATCACCTTAAACATTAAAAATATGAATATTTGATGAACAAGCTCCACCTGACACCAATAACCCTTGTTAAAAAAATTTTTAAACATTTTCTATATATATATTCAGAAATTATTCAATACGAGTCAATTCAAAACTCATTAAAAATTTACATGTATGCCTAAAACAATTTATTATCTCTATTACCTAACACTTTAATTTAAATAATTTAACACTTGAACATTTTCTAACACTCACTATAAACTTCCTTAATCTAATACTTAATTTAACCTCTATCACTTATTTTCTAACACCTGCTTTAACACTTTATTTTTATTTAAAAAAAAAATTCAAACTATTAAAATAAAAACTATTATTTATACAAATTTTTTTTTTTCCCTTTTTCTAAACCATCCCTCCAGGCAATCTCACAATAATACATCAACACCACGTCTTATCTATATGATATCCACTCCTGCAGCTCCAGGCAAAGGAAAAGAAAAGATACCTCAATTCATGCCGGCCTGAATCAAGAATCCTATTTATAACTATAACTTCTCTTTCTCAAATCCATGATTATCTATCTCCAAACCTACCTCTAGGGATCCTGACACACAGGACAACACAGAAATAAAACGTAATATCTCTAAATAGAGATCAAAATTATAACATTTATTGAAGATGTACATAACACTCTTTCAACTTTCACCATACTGAAATTCAAAGAACTTCAATATTCCCTTTCTGCACTAATGCCTAAGCACGCACTTTCTCAATCATCATTACTTTAGGCCTAAAGATTCCATACCATTTTCTCACATAAAACAACGTAGAAATAGGCTAGATACATAGACAATATCCCATAGACTGATTAAACTGAAACTTTAAGTTTCACAAGAGAAATTTAGCACTATGTTCAAAATAATTTATCCTGAGCCGCAACAGATACCATGAATACTCAATATATTTCCAACACTCTTAAAACATTCGATGGAGATCTTAATAATGTCAAGCAGAGAAAAACCTTACAAATTCACTATCTCATGAAGGTAACCAAACAAATTCTAACACATTTCAACTAAAAAAAAATCCAGATCAAATTTAAGGAAAATTTAAACTACAGAAACAATATTTCCAACAAACATTTTCTCAAAAAAAAACTTTCATCTAATTTAGAAAACGCTGAAAATCCAGCTCAGCAACTTATGTGACATTCCTCATACAGTTTAACTGGCCTAAAATAACATATAAATCCATGTTAACAATGGATTATATACAAATGTTCTCCAAAACACCACTCCCCATTACACCATTCTCCAAAAACTATCTTTAAAAAATTTATATATAAAAAAAATACAAATAAAAACCAGAAAATGTCAACACTGTCAAAAATGAGAATTAACGTAACAAGACTACTAACTAAAAATCTCAAGATAGTCTATCCATCATGAGAATAGAGCATTTAGCTCAACACCACCAGTCAAGACTGTTCTGAGGCACACACTGCCAAGCCAATATTTATTTTACATTAACAATATCAAATGGAAGTCAACATCTCCGCCTGGTTCAAACAATTAAGGGGCCCCAGTCAAAAATGCCAAAAACCATTTAACTGTCAACTATCAGACTGCTAACTAAAAATTACCAACTTCTTCACATACATTCTGCTTTTATTTTACTACTCCTGCACGACACACGGGTCCTAGTGGCATTCCCATTACAAAAAAAACTGGACTCACAAAATTAAAATAACTATGCCTGCGGTAAGGCCCTGATGTGGCGGTAACCCCCCAACAACTCCCCCCGAAAGAGTTCTCTGTCATTTACCGGTCAAGGGTCACCCTCCCGAGACGGAACCGAGGGCTGATCGAACTCCCCGAAGAGGAATGTCGAAGGGCACCATCTCCACATCCTGACGGAAATTAAATTGCATGCCGTAACAAGAGACAGTAAAAGTTAAAAAATGCAAAAGATTTGCAAAAACATAAACCCTTCAAAAAAAAAAATTCTTTTTTTTTTCCCTTTCTTTTCTCTCTTATGTAGCTCAATTTCAATTAATCATTTTAAAAACTCAATGCCTGACCACCTTACAAATGAAAAGACCCCTTTTTTTTTCATGAAACGTTAATGACATTTACCCTCTAAACATTTTTTTTCTTCAAAAGAAACCTAATAAGATGGATCGACCAAGTCTCTCTCCATTCCCAGTTCCCGGAAAAAAAAAACAACCAGATCATAGCATACAGAGCTGAACCATAAGATCCCTAACAAAATATCAAACAGCCGCCTGCAGCTATCCAGATCTATTTAATAGTTGCACAATTTACCAAATCCTCAGGAACCAGAATTCCTTAAGCCACAATCCATCAAAATACCTAAAACTTTTATTAACATATTTTATCCTTCCTCAAACCTTAAAATTTTTACCTGACACAAAAAAAATTTAAATAGATTTTTCATTAAAATTGTACAAGTTATATTCACAAACAACAGATTCCCTTCTTCCAAACCCAGATATTCCCTACACTTTAATATCCAACTCCTCTCATTTATTTAAAAATATGACATGAAAGAAATCATAAATTTCAAATTTCCAATTTTTAAATTAACACTTCTTAAAAAAAATTTAAATTTATTAATTAACTCTCCACCAAAAGAACTCATTAAACATATACAAAACTTAAAATATATAAAACTTCTAAATTAAAAATTATAATGATATATTAGGATCAAACTGATTTCAGTGGAGCTGAACACACTTTTTCACCTAGAATGACCCCTTAAATAAAGATAATTCAAAAATAACCAATTAATAAATTAACTTAGTATATACAAATTAAAATTTCCTTTAAATTAACATAACTCAAGTAAATTCTCTCCCCCTCTCAGCATAATTCCCAGGATTCCTAAAAAAAGTTAAGTCCAAATTACATGACTAACTAACAGAGCATATCTTACACAAAGCAAATTAAAACTGCTTAATATACTCAAAAAATTCCTAAAGATAACTTTAAAAATTCTAACAAGGCTCCTGGATAAATGCCTTAAAAAGTGGAGAGACAAGACATAACTTTACACTACATAACTCCAACATATAATTACTTATAATATAACTTAAAAAATATATATAAAACAGTTTTATTATAGTCAGATCAAAAAAAAAATAAAAAAAAACTTCTGGTAGAGAATCACCAAAAAAAAATTAACAACATGTTTATTTATAAATTTATAAGTATTGCAATAAACAAAAAAAAACATTTCTTTCATAAATTCAAAAATATTCTCTCAAAAAAAAAATTCATCATCAGGTCCATTATATACATCTATATAAATAAAATATAGTTTATTTCTGACCAACAAAATGTAATTTAACTGAAATTAACGATAAAACATTCATAACACATGAGCTAGCCAAAAATTAGTTAAATCTGGGTCAGAAACAAAAAGATCTTTAACCCAAACTGGTTGTCCTTACAAAAATCAACCCCCTTGATATAAGATTTGTCTATATTCAAATCTCCAACATATCAAAAAATATGGTCAAAACCAATTCTATTTCATCCCCAGAATATACATTCAAAGCTAGACCCAATAAATGATATCTATAAAAATTTATATGACCCTTACTTTTAACTTAAAACAAGACTAAAATTTTAAACATTACTTTAATTTTATTCAATACTAAAAAAAAACTATTTCAACAATTCAAAAGTAAATTTCTATTAACTGTTACATATTAAAGTAAAACAAAAATTAAACCATTTAACATTACTTAATTTACTTATAAAAATTCTATTCTAAAAGTACAGAAAATTTACCATTAAAAAAATTTGCACAACTGGGTCATATTATATTAAATTTTTATTAATAAAAAAATAAACTCTCATAAATCCAAACTAATTTAAACTTAAAAAAAAAATAACAAGTCAAAAAGTAAAAAAAAAAACTTTTAAACTTCAGACCTGACGATAACTTAAACTTCACTTATTTTCCCAAACCTATACTTAACAACTTGAGTCAATATCCAAAGAAGATTTCAGGGGATCTGCTGTAAAGACCTTTATTGAAAAACATATTAAATCAAAAAAAATTTAAATAAAGCACAGGGTATTCCTTTTACAGACGGTGGGCTTTCATCATCTAACACAATTTCTCACAACTTTCTCTTTCATATTCATCATAATTTCTTATTATCTCAAAAAAAAAACTTTAAAGTTAATGGCTCAACTCAGCAGCCTAAAACTCTGAAAAGAAAGAAGCATTATAAGTCCTTAAATCATATTAAAAAAAAAATTAAAAGTTCAATGTCCACCAGCAGAAAGTCCTTTTTCACAACCACGGGGCTCCAGCACGCTCCATTTACTAGATATATGACAAAAAAAAATTATATGATGAGCTTGGAAAATCATATCTCTTCCTCCAAAAACATTTAATCTGAAAACCAAGAAGACGAGACGTCATCGCACTCATATTCACTCTGCGTTATTGAAAATGTTGACGATAGATCGGAATCCGATCCGTCCTCGTAGGGGAAGAAATATTTACTTCTTCGACGTGACTGCCCAGACATATACTCTTTGCTTTCCTCTGGAGAAACATTGTCCGATGTATCAATTGAATAAATATTCAAAACTTCTTCTATCATAAACAAATGCTGTTCATAATGCAACACATCGCCTCGGATAAAACTTTCAATTAAATCACAGTACAGACACATTTCTTCTCGTTAACTGATGACTTGATAGCAAAAAAATGACCTCTTCCAAAATTTAAGGACAAAGATGCCTTCCCTTCAAAAATGATGCACCTTAGCTGCTTCAGAAAAACCACGCCATGTGTCATTTGAAAATAAATTACTTTAAAAAAAAATCTTTAAACTATAACATTTACTATATTACTACAAAAAAAACTTATTAAAAACAAAATTTAATAAAGATTAAGACTATAATTCATATTTTTTACTACAATATTTTACCTTTTAAACTACATTTAAACTTAAAATAAAAACAGTATAAGGATATTTAAACTTAAATGCTTCAAAAAAAACTTCGCCCCCCCCTCTCAAAGATCGGTAAGGGACCTAAACCACTACATTAAACCTGTCAGGGTTAAGATTTAGAAAAAAAAAAATGAAGAACCAGAAATAAAACTTTATAGAAATAAAATAATTTGTTAAATTAAAATAAACCTATTACAATTTACAATATATGAAATTTAATTTAAAAGCCCATAACCTAATGTTAACTATTATGAAAGATAATAGTTATGGGGTTTAAGAAAAGATAACAGAGTTAACACGCTTTTAAAGGAAACGTAAAAGCTGATTTTTATACCCCAGATAAATGAAAAACAATTAAGTTAAACCCAAATGTAGTGGTTTAAAAACAAGGAAGATAACATATTTAAAAACCAAGGATATTTATTTAAACATTCAATCAAACAATTACAACAATGATAATTAAACTTAATTTAAAATCAATTAAATAAATATAACAATGTCACACCACTCAATATATATACTTTAACAATTACTAAAAAGGTTCTCAATATCTAAATGACAACATGACGTGATTAGATTAAATATTGACCATCTGGAACCTTAGCCACTTCAACATTATATGGCAGCAAAGCACGTAGATCTGTTTCCTCTATTCCACACATAAGTTCATTTCATAAATGAAAGTCAGAAAGCACTTTTAATGAGAAACTAACTTCTTAATTAAAGGATTTCGCCAAGTTTCCGAAACAACGTATTCACTCAACACCATATCCCATTAAAAGTCAAACCATTTCCAGGAATACTTCTTTCCACTTCTTTCACCATAATAACTGCCGAACAAGCACTAAACTCACAATCTAGAATGTCATCACTTTCAACCAAGATAAAATATAACCAACATAAATACGACTGACACTGGGATGAACGTACACACTATTACAAAACACCACACTAAAACAATAAGGACAGTCTCTGAAAGCGGCAGCTGAAGAAGACGATCGTTCACCAAAGAATGCAACTATATATACCTCAGTACTCCCTCAGATTACTACGCCACGCATACTCACACCGATCTTCCGAAACCTCCAGAACGTCAATGACATTGATTTATGCAAAACTATCGTTCTGGCGTTAGCCTCCTGACACGTACCGTGATTACGTCACGACAACGTCATCTCCCGGCATCTAGGCCAACTACGATGACGGAGATTGAAATCGATGAAGCGTATCAAATGATGTAAACGAAAGAAAAGTAACCGCGAGTTATGAGGCCATGCAAGGTAAACAGAAAACGGAAAACTAAAGATTGTACCAGAGTAAAGATTAACTTTATATTTACATTTAATATAGATACAAAAATGGTCAAATTCATTTCAATAAGTAAGTTTATCTTTCACTATGAATATGTATTTCCATGAAAGTTTAACTAAAGAATAGTATTTAACTGAACTAACTTTAAACATAAAACATGATTTCATTACTAAATTAAAAATATTTTTATGAGACTTCTTGAATAAAAACATTGTTTAATTTAACATAACACAAAATAAAAATATAATTTAAAGATGTCTGTAAGGTATTATAACTTTAAATATTATTAAACTTTATATGAATGTTGAACTAAAAAGGTTTATAAAAGATATATAGAATGATGAGACAAATTATATAGAAATGAGGGACTCCATTTCTTAGACATGTTCTCATTTTTCTAACACCGTATACCGGTCGTGCTACGCACGCACCGGATAATCTCTTAATTTGCACATCGAATAGTATAAACCTCTAACTGAACGAATCTCCGACCCTGCCCCGCTGCCTTCGGCACCGTAAACCGGTCGTGCTACGCACGCACCGGATAATCCCTTAAATTGCACGATATTATTTAAGTATAAATAAAAATGCAGCAGACATGACATTCACATTGTAGAACCGATCACCAACAGATACAGTACGAGTCTGGTCTGATGTTACACAGTTACATGGTTACAGGTTATACAGTTAATATGGTTACAGTTACAATACTTAGTACACAAATATATCATGACATCCCCCCTTTTAAGTTATTTCATTATACAACATAGTCATTTAAATAAGTTGGCATTTTACGCATATGACTACTACATCTTAGATTAGTGTTTACAGGTTTATTCTTTGGAGAAGATTTCTAAAGATGCATTTGGATCATTTTGAGGAATACTTATTATTTCATCATTTGGATCTATTGTTTTTAATGCACATGATTTTCTTATATGTTTCCTATTACGCCTCAAAATTTTCCCCGATTGATCTCTAACATAATAAGATCTTGGATGTGATATGTCTATTTAAACTATTTCAGCTGGTTCCCAAATTTTATTTTTAAAGTTTAAATTCCGAACACATTCTTTTTCTGTAAGCTCAGGTAGAGGATGTGCTCTTTTGTCATAATGGTTCTTTTGAATAGTTTGTCTCTTAACTAATTTTTTTCTAATGTTATTGAACAACTCCACATTCAGCAATTTGTTTGTAATTGGTAATTTTGTTTTTACTTTATGATTAAACATCATTTGAGCTGGGTGTGATAAAGATATATCACAGTTTTATCTTTTTTAAGTATTTTATTTTTCAGCTCAACGTATTTCTGTATTTTTATAGCCTTTCCAGTTTAATTTGCCATTCCTTAAAAGCTATTTATCGGCAGTCGCGCACCTTGTACGTTGCTCTTTTGGCAAGGCCGTCTCCCCCCTCATTGTGCTTTGCGTTCGTTGAATCGGCGATGTTGTTTTCTCTGCGAGGCTTCTTCGCGCTTTGTGTTAGTTTCAGTCGGCGCTGAGCTGTGACGTCATCGTCATTCAGCGGCTCTCACTCCGCACGCGTGTGTTGTGTGCATGCGTCACCGCCACTCTTGTTCGGTATGTTTTCGGGAGCTGTTTTGTTTTGGCGCTGCATCCGAAAGGGGCGTGTCTTTCAAATACAAATTAGAATCGTTCTTTTAATTATTAAATGTTAATTTGTTTCTGATTTGCTCTTTTAATTTTCACGTAATTCCTAATCATCAAATTAGTTTAAATTAATCTTGCTCTCACATTTGTGCACCCCTCTTATGGGTATAAATACTAATGTCGCACATTTTTCCAACAGAATTTTAATAAAAATGATGCTGTAAATTTATGATAAACGTCGTATGGTCTGGAGGTCCGCTGGCCTGTGCCGGCGCTCGCTCGTATCCTAGAATCGCGTAGCGCTGATTCTTTGGAGATCAATTTCGCGTTTTCAGTTTTCAATTATTCTATAAAATGCTGTTGTAAATTTTAAGTTTAATATTTTAAAAGTTTTAAATCAACTGGTAAATTGACTTCTGAATTAATTCTATAATTCTTCATGGACGCGGCCCGAAGGAATATTTAAAGATTCTTCGAAATTTACGAAATTTGAGCCAGTACTTTTAAAGACTTGATGTGCAGCTTTCATCTCATCCTTCCTCCTTCAAGAAAATGTAATAAACATTATTGGATCCAACATATGGTATTCATCATTTATAGTCTGCATGTATTTTTTCACTCAAGTAAGACCGTTTAATTCATATTATTATTATTTTGATTCTCTTCTCAAAGAATATCAACCTAAAGAACGTCATGCAATTTTTTTGCATTGGGTTATTGCTCACACATTAATATTCCCATCAAATTGCTCTCTCTTAAATAATTTCTCCTTCACATTTGGCGCCGTGTTTATTCTTTTATGAAGAGAAAAGTTGAAAATTTTGTTGTTCTTAAAAAATATTCTCAAATTTTGAAACTTATAAAATAGAATATATTTGAAGATTTGATGCTCTATTAATTAATTCATATTAAAAATGAAATATTATTTGAAGAATTGCTGATTTTGATTGGATTTTTGGAAGCTTAGGAAATATTCTTGTGCTGCTGAAATTAAAGAAATTTTCTCCACAGAAGATCGATGTTTGCAATACATCGTTAATTTCGGAACTTTTATTCTCAACTGGCTTGCATATATTTAATAAATTATTTTTAATTGAAAAATGATATTCTAACAGAAATTAATTTTTATTCTGGTATTTTTCCATGAGATTTATTGAATATTTTATGCAAATTTTAATGAAGAATGAAATTTTTAGAAAATGAATTTATTCTTTTTAACAAATGAAAAATTATGGTGCTTTTTATATATATGTAAAGTAAAAAAATATATATAATTCATGATGAATTCAAATATTTTTTTTGAAAAATGTGAAAATTGTTCTTGTTCTAAGTTTTGAGAACAAAATTTAAAGAGGCTATGGTTGTTCTTATTCTTATTTTGGGTTAATTTTTATTAATTTATTGGCACTTTTAAATGAAATTGATAAAGTTTATGAATATTAAAAAAAAAAAAATTATTGAAGCAAATTTTATTGGAATTAAATTTATTGAAGTTTATGTTCTCATCATATTACTAATTATGCTGCACTTATTCTCAATATGAATGAAATGCCTTCATAGAAGCTCTTTTTTTTTCATGTGATTTTGTAGTTGTTTTATCATACAAAATTTTTGAGTTCTTGGTTGCTTCTACAAAAGTAAATTACTTATTGCAATGCCACTCCAAGTTCATTGACTCTCGCCATTTTCCTACAAATGTTTGTAATGATTATGATGTGCAAGCAGTCTGTGTTCTTTCTAGAAATTAAAATTCAAGAACTGTATTTATATTTTGAAAATATTACACAATATTTTGCATTTTCTGTTCTACATTTTGAGAACTCTGTTTTTTTGAATTTCAAAGAATTGTTGCTTCATCCTAATATCAATTTTATATTACACAGCATCTGCATCTTTTTATTAAGATTCTCATACCATAATCACAAAAAGGAGACTGGTATTATATATATATTTTCTTTTTTGAGAAGTTATAGCCATTACCTAACTGCTCCATATTCTTGTTCCTGAAATAGTTACTGTCTACTCATGCTATATTTTTAACATTCTACAATCTGACTATATACTGACAACTTCAATAAACTGGTTATTTTTATCATCTGACTTTGCTTACCTGGTGGAAGAATCTTCAAAATGTGTTATATCCATTGATTGATTTTCTCTGCTGTTTGCAAATATGATGGTTCCTGATAGTGCAAAAATTACTTACCTGCACTCTTTTGCGAGTTGAAGTGACTGTTTATGGTCGCCATTCATATAAGGCAAATATATCCGTGTGATTGCTCCTCGTCAGTCCTCTTCATCTTGTAGAACTTGTTTCTCCCTCATCAATGTTACTCATTTTTATGGATCTAAAGTATTACAAGTTTACAGCTGTGCCTATTTGCAATAGTTTTCTATCTTTTTCTACCCTCTGTTGCAAGACCCGATTATGGAAGTGTACTGTCATTTATTTTAAAGTTCAGTTTTACAGCATTTACAGAAATTGCTGCTTCTTCAAATGGAACTTCTCAAATTTGGAAAAATTATTATGATTATTTGAAAATTTTTATTATGCGTAAATTATAGTGCCTTTTCTTTTTATTCTAGTATTATTTCATAACCCAATGTTTTCTAAATCATTTTTACCATATGCCTCACTTAAAGAAAATTATTTTATAAATGAAGAAATTATTTTATAAATGAAGAAAATTTTTTGTTGCATTAAATTATATTGCAAATTTACATGCAAAGCAACACATATTCTTAGAACTTTCCAGCGCATTATAAAGAAATATTCTACCACTTGTGAAATGATTTTGGTGAATATTATTTTCTTCTAAGAATCTAAAATGCTTTTATAGTCTTAGTGACTTTCTCAAATGTCACCAATCCCAATTTTGTCTCTAAAGTGTGCAAGTAGTGTGATATTGCCTGCAATTTCTGCCTGCTTGAATACACCTATAAAAAAAATATATATAGGCAACTTAGATTTTCCAGCGCTTCTTAACAAGAGTCTTGTGCTCTCTGTGTTATTTTATTCTAAGTGCCACTTCGTCATATTATTCCACAGTTCATGATTTATGTCTGCTAATTACCTGATGTGTCTTCAAATGCTCTTACCTGCTGTGTCTTCAAATGCTCTTACGTGATGTGTCTTCAAATGCTCATCATTGTTTAGTGCTAAAATCTCCTGATAAAGTCTTCAATTTTATTTTAGTGGTGTGTGTTTCAGGAAAAAGGCCAATTTGCTGCTACACTGCCATTGTGTCAATCAACCAATCAGTGTGCCACTTAACTTGCAAACTTTTCAGCAAGTAGTTACTTTTTTCTGAATGTGATTATCTTTTTAAAATCAGACTGATTTTAGAACTTTTAAAGGTATTACATCTAATTATTTGTTATGTAAAAGCAGAACGTTTATGATCCTTCATCTGTAAACAAACAAAATTTTTTTTTCCTTCAAGCATTTTATTAGCAATATTCATCTGTTTATTTACAATAGTTTTAGCAAGAATGTTGTATGTTTTTGTCTGGTTTACATACTTGCTAATGGTTTAACGGATCGCTATTAGCATTTTTGTAAGTTTTGATGAATTTATATTATGTTTTATGCTTATTTGATTTACAGATTCGTCATCAGTTCGGGAGATCGCCTTTGACAGTCTTGTAGGTTTTGGTGTTTGTTCAGTTTGCAGATCTACTGATGGTTTATAAGGGGGCTATTAGTGTTTTGTGAATTGTAATGAATACATATTAATAGTTTATATTTATTTGATTTACTGGTTTGATAATGGTCTCAAGGTAGTGAGAGGCTTTTACCACTTTGGTAAGTTTTGTAAATACCATCCAAATAATTCATATTTTGTCAATAGCTGATTTTTCTATAGGATATATTATCCTTTTCATTAATGTTATATAAATTTATGATTATAACATGCTTTACATAACGGTGCACTGTGTTTGTTTTCATAATTCTCATAAAATGTGTCATTTGATTTTAACTTGTCTTTCATTATGAAAGTTAATGGTTAAATTATTTTTTTTTAGGATCCTCACCTTCTCTCATTTTTGCAAAAAAAAAAACCATGGTATATTATAAGAAAATTTATTGTGTATGAAAAGAAAATTTATTGTGTATACTAAAGAAAAAAATGAATTGAGTATATTTGAAAGAATTTTGTTGAATATTTCAGAAAGAATTTTATTGAGTGTATTTCATGAAAAATTATTTCTACTAAATATTTACGGAAAAATTTTATTGAGTACTTGCAAGTATATTAAGTATGAAGTATTACTAAAGAAATGTGTCATTTATTGTTGGTTAAAACTTATGCATTATTTTGTTATATTTTGAAAAGTTTTTACTAAATCCAACTATTTTGATTAATTACTATTATTTATGACAAATGAATTTAAATTTTGTTGCAACATAATTTTATGCAATTTTCATATAAATTTTGGGTAATAATTGTTATGCACTTATATATACTTGTTATGTATATCAGTATTATGTGCATTATGTTAAATACTTAATTTTATATGATTTGAATTATTACTAATGCAAGGCCTTTTTTAATGAATTTAAAATCCTTACAATGGATTGTTTTTGTGCACATTTATGCTATTTAGAGTTAAGTTTATATGCTCTATATTTTAAAAGTCCTAGGCATCAGTCAGAATTTAAAGTATTCTTGGCTTTTTGTTGCTTTAAAATTGCAACTTATTATTATAATTTAAATATTTATGTCTAGACAAGTCGGATAAGTAAGAAATTACCGACTCTTTTTTATGTTGCTTTACTGTTGCAACTACTTTGATATGATCTCATTGCTAATTTAAAGAAAATATTAGCTTGTTTTTTTTATATACATGATGGTATTTGTTTAGAGATCAAGATTAATGGAAGGTATGCCTTTCTTTGCTAAAAAATGCAATGGGGCTTTTGTATACTATGTTATATTGTATACATTTTGTATAATTTGTGATGAGATTTTTGAATGTACTAAATGATGTATATTCTTTCTCTTTTTCTTTTTGGTCGCTGCACATCACATCAAATTTTAATTAATTTACTTTTCATGGCTCTAAATTTATGTAATTGTGTCATTTTAACTTTGGCATTTAAAAATTTTGTCTTCCCTGTATCGAAAAAGGCTTTTACTGTTTTTTAACCCTTTTTCTCCTTCTGGTCAGTCAAAATTTTTGTCGGTGAATGGGGGTATTGTGATAAAGATATATCACAGTTTTATCTTTTTTAAGTATTTTATTTTTCAGCTCAACGTATTTCTGTATTTTTATAGCCTTTCCAGTTTAATTTGCCATTCCTTAAAAGCTATTTATCGGCAGTCGCGCACCTTGTACGTTGCTCTTTTGGCAAGGCCGTCTCCCCCCTCATTGTGCTTTGCGTTCGTTGAATCGGCGATGTTGTTTTCTCTGCGAGGCTTCTTCGCGCTTTGTGTTAGTTTCAGTCGGCGCTGAGCTGTGACGTCATCGTCATTCAGCGGCTCTCACTCCGCACGCGTGTGTTGTGCGCATGCGTCACCGCCACTCTTGTTCGGTATGTTTTCGGGAGCTGTTTTGTTTTGGCGCTGCATCCGAAAGGGGCGTGTCTTTCAAATACAAATTAGAATCGTTCTTTTAATTATTAAATGTTAATTTGTTTCTGATTTGCTCTTTTAATTTTCACGTAATTCCTAATCATCAAATTAGTTTAAATTAATCTTGCTCTCACATTTGTGCACCCCTTTTATGGGTATAAATACTAATGTCGCGCATTTTTCCAACAGAATTTTAATAAAAATGATGCTGTAAATTTATGATAAACGTCGTATGGTCTGGAGGTCCGCTGGCCTGTGCCGGCGCTCGCTCGTATCCTAGAATCGCGTAGCGCTGATTCTTTGGAAATCAATTTCGCGTTTTCAGTTTTCAATTATTCTATAAAATGCTGTTGTAAATTTTAAGTTTAATATTTTAAAAGTTTTAAATCAACTGGTAAATTGACTTCTGAATTAATTCTATAATTCTTCATGGACGCGGCCCGAAGGAATATTTAAAGATTCTTCGAAATTTACGAAATTTGAGCCAGTACTTTTAAAGACTTGATGTGCAGCTTTCATCTCATCCTTCCTCCTTCAAGAAAATGTAATAAACATTATTGGATCCAACATATGGTATTCATCATTTATAGTCTGCATCTATTTTTTCACTCAAGTAAGACCGTTTAATTCATATTATTATTATTTTGATTCTCTTCTCAAAGAATATCAACCTAAAGAACGTCATGCAATTTTTTTGCATTGGGTTATTGCTCACACATTAATATTCCCATCAAATTGCTCTCTCTTAAATAATTTCTCCTTCACACTGGGGATAACTCAAAGCCTGAGATGGGGGTGTTTCAATACTCCATCAATCCCACAAAATAGTCTTTCTCGCTTTTCTCATAATACATTTTACAATCCCCACTGCCCTTTCTACCATCTCATTACTTTGGGAATAGTGAGGACTGCTAAATGCATAGTTGAAGTCCCAATCTTTTGCAAATTGTAAGTAACTAAATCCATTGAATGGAACATTGTCTGTTACTACGGTGTTTGGGACACCATACCTGGAAAAGATTGACTTTAGTTTGTCTATTACATCACCAGCTGACTTATTTTTAAGCTCGCAAACTTCTATCCATTTTGAGTAATAATCCATAAGAAATAAATAATTGACATTATCAAACTCCATTAAATCAACCCCTACCTTTTCAAATGGTCTATATGGAACTGTATGAGGTTTCATAGGTTCTTTGCTATTTGCCCTTTTAAATTTTTCACAATTTAAGACAACTTTCTCTATATCCGAATTCATTCCTGGCCAATACATTAAGTCCCTAACCCTTTTTTTGCACTTTTCCATCCCAAAGTGTGCTTCATGAATTAAATCTAACATACTTTTTCTCAAACTATGAGGAATGACTATCTTTTTATTAAGAAATAACAACCCATTATTACTATGAAAATAATTTTTAATTTTATAATATGTTTTCACCCTGTTTTCTACATTTTTGCATGATTTAGGCCAACCTTCCTTGATGTAATTTAAGATAATTTTCAATTCTGAGTCTGATTCAATTTCTTTTTTAAATTGGGCAATTCTATATTCACTCATAGGTAAGTATTTAGAAATGGTATGGTCAATGTTTAGCATCTCAGGATCATCTTTGACAGTTACATTTGTAGGGAAAGCATGTAATAAAGTATCAGCTAGAAACATTTGTTTGCCTGGTAGATAATTTACTTCAAACTCATACTTGAGCAATTTTAGAAGCATTCTTTGCATTCTAGAAGATATTTTATGCATAGGTTTCTTAACAATTGGCATTAGAGGTTTGTGGTCACTTTGACTGTGACTCTCGACCATAAACAAAATTATGATATTTTTCAAAAGAAAAAACTATGGTTAACAATTCCTTCTCTATCTGCACATAATTTTTCTCACTGTTAAAGCTACGTGACACAAAAGATACAGGTTTGCCTTTTTGGATTAAACATGCTCCCAAACCATCTTTTGAACTGTCACACTGAATTGTTATTTCATCTTTTGAACTGAATACTTTCAAAACTGGGGCTCTGGTTAACAGTTCTTTAATTTTGCTGAATGATTCTTCCTGTTCCCTTCCCCAACTAAATTCTACATTTTCATGAATTATCTCTCTTAATGCGGCAGTAATTTTTGATACATTGGGTATAAATTTTGATAGGAAATTTATCATGCCTAGCAGTCTCCTAACTACAGTTTTTAGGTAGATTTCGTAAGAAATACTACCTATTACATTCTCCCCTAAGTTGGAATTTTTGAAAAATCTTTGCAGATACACTCCGATCATGACTCCCAGAACCCAAAACCACCCCCAGTTCAAACAGGGTTCGTACTCCTCCTGGAATTCCTTGAAAACTCCTGGAATTCCATTTTTTTCTTCAAGGGCCCTTAAAACTCCTGGAATTTACCTGTGACTCCTGGAAATTAAAAAAAAACTCCTGGAAAATATTAAAACTACGATATTTTAATTATTTTTTTTACCCTTTATAATTTTGAGAATATTAAACATTAAAAATTTATTGATTTTGAAGGAAAATCGCAAAAAACCTAATTATTTCATCATAGAACAGTGTTAACTGCAACTGGCATAGTTCACACAATCGGCACAGAAAGTGTATTACGCAGTAAACATGCGCAACCGGCAGCTAAGAAGAACAATTGAGCTTGTGGGGGAACACAAAATCAAATTAAACTGGGAACTTCTAATTCTTAGCAGTGAATTTGACATTAAAATATTGAGGGAATTTAAACAAAAGTTTAAAATTAATTTTTGCTTCTGATATGTATCAACTGGAGCTTAGTGATCCATAATGAGAAATCAACATTCTCTTAAGTCTCAAATTTCCAAGGCTTTTTACTATTTTAAAATTTAAAATTAGTAAGATTATTGCAGATTTACATTTCAGGAGGATCAACCTCATCACTGTATATACCATCTTGAAAAAAGATAGCAAGGTTGTATTAAAAACTCAAAGCAAATCTCCTGGAAAAAAAATTGAGACTCCTTGAAAACTCCTGGAATTAACTTTGTTAAAAAGGGTATGAACCCTGTTCAAAACTTTATCTATCTATCTATCTATGTCACTTTTTTATGGACATGATAACTGCAACAATTCTGCACAAATCTCTTCCAAACTGATACATAAAATCAAGGGGCATAAAATCTCGGTCAAGTCCGTTAATTGGCAAAATCGAACCAAGGGGGGGCAAATGGGGGGGGGGCTTTTTGTGAAAACAGAAAACCTCCCATAATTTCTTAATTATGATACGTATCGAATCCGTTTAAAGTTATTATTACTTCTAGGAAAAGGGCCGAAAATTTATATATGACAGATTTTTGATATCATTAAAAATGGCCCCAAGGGGGGGGGGGGAAAGGGGGGTTTTAGAAGAAAAAAATTCATAACTTCGTCAATTCTCAAGATATCAAATCCGCTTAAATTTGTTGTAAATCTCCTTAAAATTATCTACAACTTTTATATTGACAAGTTTTTTATAGGACCAACTCTTACGGCAAAAAAAAAAAATGAAAACCAAAAAATCTCTGCTGGCTCCACTTACAAGCAGACGTAAAAACAGATAAAACCCACAACTTCTTAATTTTTATACATATCGAATCTGTTTAAAGTTATTATTACTTCTAGGAAAAGGGCCAAAAATTTATGTATGAAAGATTTTTGATTTCATTAAAAATGCCCCCAATGAGGGGTGGGGGAAAATAGGGGTTTCAGAAGAAAAAAATTCATAACTCCGTCAATTCCCAAGATATCAAATCCACTTAAATTTATTATAAATCTTCTTAATATTATCTACAATTTTTATACTGACAAGTTTTTTATAGAACCAACTCTTACGGTAAAAAAAAAAAAATTAAAACAAAAAAATCCCTTCTGGCTCCGCCTACAGGCAGAGGTATATTTCGAAGTGGGTGGTCCCAACTGCCACATCATGGCAAATAGGTCTTTCTTCTGCAATTCCCAATAAACAGGTACCGCACGGTCTGCGTCTTCGAAATCTACCTGTGCCTGTAGACCGAGCCGTCAGGGATTTTTTGACTTTGGTGTTGGCATGTCAACAATTGCTCTGATGTGATTCAGATCAGCTTTAATACCAGATTCAGAAATAACTTGAACTACATATTTTACTTCTAGCACTCTATATTGTAATTTATCAGGATTAAATTTAATATTTAATGACATAGATCTTTCAAGAACCTTTGACATAATTACATCATGTGTAGCCTCATCAGATCCTGCAATAATGATATCATCAAAGTATATCTCAACACCTTCAATATCCCCAAAAAGCTTCTGATTTCTCTTTTGAAATATTTCAGGAGCTGATGAAATTCCAAATGGCATTTTGTTAAATTTATATCTGCCAAATGGGGTGTTAAATGTGCAAATTTCACTACTAATTTCATCCAATGGAACATGCGAAAATCCATCTTTTAAATCGACTACAGAAAATATTTTTTTACCTTCTAATCTTATTATTATATCATCTGCAGAAGGAATTTGATAATGTTTCCTTTTTATTACTTTATTAAGATCCCTTGGATCAAAACACAATCTGAGACTCCCATTAGGTTTTTCTACAATAACCAAACTTTGCACCCAGTCAGTTGGTTTATTTATTTTAGATACAATTCCCTCTTTCTCTAATTTATTTAGTGTCTCTTTTAATTTTGGCTGTAATGCCTGAGGAACACGCCTAGGAGAGTGAGTAACTAGTATGGCATTATCTCTTAATGTAATATGGTATGGTTCATCTGGAAATTCTCCAGTACCAGTGAATACACCTTGATTTTGTGCTATCAACTCATCTTTACTTAAATTATTGCCCTTTACTTCATTTGTTTGTTGTATTAAATTTAATTCAGAATAAGCTTTTAAGCCTAATATTGGTTTAGACACAATATTTACAACTTAAAATAATGGTGGCACAATATTAAGTTTCCCAGTTGAACAATCTATCATTAAGGTGCCTTTTGGCTTTATTTTAAAATTACCAAATGACATTAATGTTACCTTAGTTTCATTAAACTTTGATTTAACTTTAGCATTATTTAAAATACATAATGGTAAAATATTAACTTTCGCACCAGTATCAAGTTTGAATTCAACATCAAAATGCTTATTATCTACAGACATTTTAATATTTTTATACCAAGTTGCACTTACCGTTTCAATATTCCTAATTTCTACAGAGTTAACGGTGTTTTGAAGTTCATATAGTTCATATTTAGTAGTTCTTAAAGTCATAGTATCACTCAAGTTAAGTTCGTTTTCAGATTTAAAAATAGTCACAGAGTCTACAAAAATATCAGTTTCACCTAGTTCATTTTCCTGAATACTCACTTGATGTAGTTTCTTCGGATTCTGGGGGCATCTTACAGCAAAATGATTCTTCTGTTTACATTTGGAACAATTTTTCCCGAATTCTGGACATTCCTGAGGCTTGTGTGTTCTTCTGCACTTCTTGCACTCATATTCTAATGACAGTTGCTTCTGCTTTGTCCTTTTCCACTGCTTCTTGACACTGTGTACTTCGTTTTCATATTTCATATTTCTGACTTGCTCTCGACTCGTTTCTGCTGCGCACACAATTTCTACTGATTTTCCTACTTGAAGGGACGATTCACGAAGCAAATGTTCTTACAGTCCGTTATCACGAATTCCGAGGACAATCCTATCACGAATTAACCCATCTTTTTGGTCAGCGAACTCGCATGTTGAAGCTAATGTTTTCAGTTGAGTCACGTAACTTTCGATGTTTTGACCTTCTTGTTAGACACAGAAAAAAATTTATAGCGTTCATAAACAACGTTTTGATGAAGTAAGCAGTATTCTTCAAATTTCTTTAGCACTTCAGTGTATTTTTCTTTATCTTCAGGTGAATCAAATCGGAATGTATTGAAAATTTCTAGTCCTTCACTTCCAAGGAGATTCAACACAATTGCTATTCTCACTTTGTCTGGACGAGCATCTTTCTCGGTGGCTAATAAATAATTTTCTAACTCTTGCCTCCGTTTCTTCCACTTTTCTTTCACATTTCCTGTGGAAAACTTCAGCTGGCCTGGTGGTCGAAAAGCATCCATAGCTGCCGGTAATTCAACTGCAATGAAAAATGTGGTCCATTTCAACATGATGATAATCTTTTATTATCTCTTCAGTCCTGACACCATGTCAATTGCAGATTTCAATATCGTGTATTTTAGAACACAATAAATACAACTTCATAGTTATTATATTAATAGATATTATTTAAGTATAAATAAAGATGCAGCATACATGACATTCACATTGTAGAACCGATCATCAACAGATACAGTACGAGTCTGGTCTGGTGTTATACAGTTACATGGTTACAGGTTATACAGTTAATATGGTTACAGTTAACATGGTTACAGTTACAATAATTACTACACAAATATATCATGACAATGATAGCTCCCAAATTCTGCTTTTGATTGAGCTCCCACTTTCTGAATATGTTACTGGCCACTGTTGCAAGAACTGTAACCATTTTCGAAGAAATCAGCTGGCAGGCTTGGTATCTAATCCTTTTTTCAATCACTCTGTGATGATAACTGATAAACACATTATCTCTTATGTCTCAATTAAATTATTTTTATTGCTCATGTTCTTCTTATGTCGATACAGCAACTGTATTTCACTAGAGCGTGACTTAATGGAGTAAAATCTTTTCTCTTTTATTGACAGTAAAAATTTTTTACTTTGTTTTGTAAAGAAAGATTTTGCTAAATAAAAGCACATTGAAATTTATGTATAATTTTAAGAAGAAAGAAAAAATATCTATATGTTTAAAGAAATCAAATAAACTTTTGAAAAATAAGCTAAAATATACTAAAATGCCTTTTTGGTGAAAAAAAAAGAGTTGTAATTCTAATACATTTGAAACTAATTGTTGCCAGAATTGCTCATGTTTGACACCAACTTTGGTTGTGAATCCAATTATGGAAAATTAGCTCTATAATTATAGTATTTTAGTACAATAAATTCATATGTTGAATTACATATTTTTTCATTTACTTTTGAATTGGTATCTGAATGCAAAGTATTCTATAAAATGTTCCGAAAGTCGAGTGGAGTCGCTCCAGATTTATCGTGTAATGTTGTCAAGTGTGTTAGTCAAACTAAATATTTTAAAATTTGTTGAATGAAACACCAAAATTTTGTGAAATATCATAATTAATGTTCTGTTCATACATGATCATTTTTTGTTTAACAATATAACAATAACTTTTATTTTCAGAACCATATAATTTTAGAGCTTTTTATATATGACTGGCGGAGCTTCATTCACTACGCTGGTCAGTTTATTTAGTAAGAAAATTTCACTTAGGATCCTGCAGAAATTGCATCAATGTATTTTTAAAAACTGTAATTGTTGATTTATTTTTTCACTGGTCAAACTCAGAACTAAAATTGGTAAGTTCTATCGATATCGAGTCAAACGAGCCAAACTGCATTATGATTGGACCCATACAACCAGAGATAATTTGAAATGAAATAGCAAAATCCTTAGCATTTTATTTCGTTTTCTATATAAAAATTGGGATATTGCTAAAATAAAAAATTATGGCCGAACTCAAAAATTTTTTGAAACTCTGAAATCCCAGACCACTTTAAGCAAGGATGCATACATTTCAGACCCAATCCATTATTTTTAAGAATTTTATAGGACACCAAAATTTGGCAGTATATAAAAATTTTCAATCTTTCGGTGAATAGACTCAATGTCTCGAGTGAAAGTCAGGGGTTTCAGCTATGAAAGGATGCGTTAAAAAAGCAAATCAATTTATTAAAAAATAAATGATATCCTCGCTTCTAATTATTCCATCATTATGAAAATTGGATATCTGGACTTGTCTTTGAAAAATACGTATATATGCATAATTTTCAAATCCATAAATGCAATATTTCGAAAAATTTCAATAGGGCCGTAATTCTTTTAGTATAAAGAAATGTGGTTTCCATCCTCCTTTCTGATTGAATACAAATGAATGGTGTTCTCATCGTAAACCCTGCTGTCAAACAAAGCTCATTGATCACATTCAAGGCACTCGGGAAAGGGGTAGAAAAAGTAGAAGTTGTAGAAGGAGCGCTAGGATTGTGAGCAGTAAACCAATAGGCAAGCTATGTTAAACTATTATAAAAATAATAGTTATTGGGTTTAATAAATAGATAGCAAAGTTAACACGCTTTTAGTGGAAACGTAAAGGCTGATTTTTATACCCCAGATAAATAAAATAAATATGAAAATCAATTAAGTTAAACACATATGTAGTGGTTTGAAAACAATAAAGATAACTTATTCAAAAACCAAGGATATTTATTTCAGCATTCAATTAAACAATTACAACAACAATTAAACTTAACTTAAACTCAATCAAACATATAACAATATCACATTACTTAACATATACTTAACAATTACTAAAAAGCTCTCAATTTCTCAATGACAACATGACGTGATTAAATAGAAATGTATTAGACCTTTATAAGTGTTGGCCATCTGGAACCTCATACAACTTTCCAACAAAGTCACTTTAACAACACATGGCAGCAAATTACTGAAGCACGTAGATTCATTTCTATTCACTTAGTTTACTTTGTAAATGAAGATCAGAAAGCCCTTTAACTATAAACCAACTTCACTATTTAAGATTTTGTAAAGTCATAAAACCTCTGAAGAAACGTACTTATTTGCCTCCATATTCTATTAAATGTTAAACCATCACCAGCAATAATTTTACAACTTCTTTCACCAAAACAACTACTGAATATGTATTTGACTTAAACTAAAAATGTCATTTACTTCCGCTGAGATAAAATATAAGTATAACTAAAATGAAATCTACTGACACTGGAACGAACGAACATACTATCACAACATGCAAGACAACTCCAAAACAACACAGACAATATCCTTGAATGTGGTAGCTGAAGAAGAAGATATTGTTCACCGGCAAATATAACTATATATATCTTACCACTCCCTCAGATCACTACGCCACGCATGCTCACCACGATCCTCCGAAACTTCTAGAATGTCAATGACATTGCTTTATGCAAAACTATCGTACTAGCGTTAGCCTCCTAACACGTACCGTGATTACGTTATGACAACGCCATCTCTCGGCATCCAAGCTAACTACGATGACGGAGATCGAAATCGATTAAACGTATCGAATGATGTAATCGAGGGAAAGTTACCGCGAGTTATGAAGCCACGTATGGTAAACAGAAAATCGGGAAACTAAAGATTATATTAAAGTAAAGATTAACTTTATATTTCCATTTAAGACAGATATCATATGGCCAGATTCATTTAATAAGTAAGTTTATCTTTTAATATTGATATGTATTTTTACGAAAGTTTAAATAAAAAAATATTTGCTTTTGACAAACTTTAAACATAAAACAAGGTTTAATTACTAAATTAAAGATATATTTTATGAGATTTCTTGAATAACATATTGTTTAATTTAACATAAAAGGAACAAAAATATAATTTACATATGCCTAAAAGGTATTATAACTTTAGATATTGTTAGACTTTAAATGAATATAGAACTACAAGTTTATAAAGGATATGTAGAATGATGAGACCAGTTGTTTAGAAATGAGGGACTATTTCTTAGACATGCTGTCCTAATTTTCCTAACAAGCTAGTCTTTCCCCAGACCTCTTGATTCTTGTTAACCTATTTCTACAACGTCAAAAAAAAGTTGAAGCATGCACAGAAAGATCGATTTTGCACTGAAATTTTTCTCTTGTTGCTTTAATATATAAGGATTGAGTTTTGTAAGTTTTCTAAGTTGAAAATTTTAAACATATTAGAAAGACAAATTTATGAAGTGTGCTGAAACAATGTTACTATTTAGGAGCTTTTACAGTATTTAATAGTGTTCTGATTGAAGTTTTTTGTTGTTGTCCATTTTTAATTACATCAAAAATGTGTCATACATAAATTTTTGGCCCTTTTCCTAGAAGTAATAATAACTTCAAACAGATTCGATACGTATCATAATTAAGAAGTTATGGGGATTTTTCTGTTTCACAAAAAGCTCTCCCATTTCCGCCCCCCCTTCCCATCCTGGCTCGATTTTGCCCATTAATGAACTTGACCGAGATTTTATACACTGGCCTCCAAAAGTTAAGGTACAACCGGTTTTTTGTGTCTACTTTGCAAATGAATGAATATAGAAACAACAAATTTGAAGCAAATGTACACTAAACTGTTATTTATTAAATGCGACATAGAAATTTACTCAAGTTAAATGTATAAATGAAAATACAGCAAAAAAGCACTCATGGTGGAAAATTCCATTCTTGGAGAAATCAGTACATCACAGTATTATGCAGTAAAATGTGACAGAAACATTAAAAAACTGGTTCTAATACGGAATATGTCCACCCCGGACTTGAATGCATTGGCAGCATCGACTTTCCATGCTCTCAATTAAATTGTCGGACACCGAAATAGGTAACGCTGACCAGACTTGGAGTAAGCCTTGTTCCAGCTCATTTAATGACCTTGGAGGAGGACTTAAAGCCGCAACCTGTCTTCCAAGATAGTCCCAAAGATGTTCTATCGGATTCGAGTGAGCTGACCATTCCATTCTCTCCAAACCATGATCCTCAAGATAATCCTCAACAACCACAGCTCGGTGTGGTCTTGCATTATCATCCATTAGAATGAAACCATTGCCAATAGCACCGGCATATGGGCGCACATATGAATCAAGGATCTCATCCCGATATCTCGCACCAGTCACAGTTCCTCCATGGAACACATGCAGGTCAGTGTGGCCTCCGAGTGAGATCCCTGCCCAAACCATGATTCCACCAATTCTGTACCTGTGTGTTTCGACAGTGTTTGATTGATGGTATCGAGTGCATTGTTCTCTCCAGATCAGAAGACGTCCTGAATCGCTCTCCAGTTTGAATCTGTACTCATCTGTGAAGAGTACAGAAGCCCACTGTTGTCTGGTCCAGGAAACATGTTCTCTTGCCCAACATAAGCGGGCCGTTCTCTGTCATCTGTTGAGGGGGACACATACAACTGGTCGCCTTGCATAGAGACCTGCATTGTGAAGACGTCTTCGCACCGTAGTAGCGAAGATTCTTCTCCCTGATGCTGCAAAGTGGTCTGCAATGAGTTGCGGCACAGTAGTGCGTCTTCTCCTTTGGGCTGAAAGATCTAGAAACCGGTCATCTGCAGGTGTTGTAACATGTGGGTGGCCTGGAACATGTCTTCTGGACACAGAATCTTCGGATTCATACTGATCCCAGAGTCGTTGGACTACACTGCGAGACACATTGAGCCATCTAGCAGTATCGGCCTGTGACAACCCCATTTCCATCCATCCTACCGCCCGCCACCTTAATGAATCGGGCAAATGACTTCTTCTAGACATTTCTAGACTCTACTGGCTGTTGTGAACAAAACTGACAACAATAGTTCGAATACAACAAAGTTACACATGAAATTACGAAAGCTTCGTAATTGCATATTTTTCTCTCATTCACAAATACTGATTCTTTTCTATAAAATAAAAGTGGTAGCTGTAATTTTTTCATAAGTTTTTTTAAAGCTTATTATTGTCATTCATATAAACTATTAAGTTTAATCTGACTGCCATTTTTTGTCTGATGATTTTCGAAAAACATGTTGTACCTTAACTTTTGGAGGCCAGTGTATATCAATTTGGAAGAGATTTGTGTAGAATTTTTGAAGTTATCGTGTCTATAAAAAAGTGACATACATAGATACTTAGATAAAGTTTTGAACTGGGGGGGGGGGGGGGGGTTGGTTCTGGGAGTCATGATCGGTGTAGATCTGCCAAAAATTTTCCAGAAATTCCAACCTAGGGGAGAATGTAATAGGTAGTATTTCTTACGAAATCTACCAAAAACTACAATAGTGCTCGTTATATCGCACATACAGGAGACACACACACACACAAAAAGGGCAACAAGAAAATTCTTTATATTTGTCTCCAAAATATTAGTTTTTATGCATATTACAATTTTAATAAAATAATGAGTTAAAGAAAAACTTATTTTTTGGGAGACACATAAAAAGAGCGATATATAGAAATGAACAATGTAACGCGGGGCTATTGTATTTATCATCATTATTTAAATTTAGTTTTGCATTTTACATACTTTTTAAATTTTACTTTTATAAGTATTTTTTTTCAGTTTATGATGCTTCCGACAATACTATAGAAATAGGACAGCTAAAGATCAGTATCAGAGCTTTGGAAATTCTTGAGAAGCTTCAAGAAATTGTGGAATCCTGAATGCAGTTACTTTAAGCTAATATTAATTCGGTGATATCAGAAGAATTTTATATTTATATACTTTTAATGAATTGTATTTATAATCTAGTCATTTATATTTAATATCTTTCATATTTTTTTAAAAAGTTTTGTCTCTTTTTTTATTATTACACCTATGTTACTAATATATTTATGAGAAATATAATGCCAAATATCATTTGTTATATTTGAGAATATAGAACAGGGATGGCAAACCTATGACACACGTGCCATAATTAGCACGTGATAAAATATTTTAGGCACAGTGTTGATAGAGATTCTAAAACAAAATAGAATTGAATTGAACAAAACACACGAATGTATTCAAACTGAGCTTTTATTTTTTCCCCCCTCCTGAAATTAAAAGGTTTGAATTCCAATCTATTTCCATATCTGCTCAATAATTTATCAAATTGAGAGAAGATTTGGAGCATATCAGGCAACATAGGTAAAAATGCAATAGATACTTGGTATGAAATTTGACAATTGTCCCTACTACCTATTACTGTGAGTCATTATTTTCAGAATTAATGGTATGACAATCTTAAATAGAAACCATATGTCAAATGATTCCAGTTCAGATTGCATCCTGTTAAAAGTAACTAGGTATGAACACCATATTAGTTATTTATCATCCAAGATGCAATAACAGAAATAGCATTATGTTGCTATAATTATTACAAGTATGTTACTCCCATATTTTTTTATCCTAATAAGCAAACAATCAAGAAATTATGATTCAATAATTTTTATACACTAAATTACTTCTTGGTTGTTGGCACATCATGGTCACATAAAATCACTTTTTTAAAAATTTGGCACGCGGATGTAAAAAGGTTCACCATCCCTGATATAGAATATAATTTAAGCTATTGCCACTTAATACTTAAAAAATTTGACAAAGTACAGGATTTTTTAAAAATGAGATTGTAAAAATTTTTGAAGAACATATTTTCTTTGTCAAAGTTCACAGTTTTAATAAAATATTAAAATACTGATTTGAGATTATTTAATTCACATAATTGAGATCAGACATTTCTTTAATTTTTTTTTTACTAATAATACTTTTGTTGAATGACACTCGTGTTTTCATGTACAAAATGCAGATTGACAACTCTAATCACCAATTGATTTTAATCAGTATTTTGGAAAAATATTATAAAATAGCTACAGATTTCAAAACACAACATAAATATCAAACTTTTATTTGGATATATACCAAAAATTTTAAAAAAATTCAGACAGGTTTGAATAGTTTAATTTGATATTCTGCAATTTGATAAAAAAAATGCATTATCAATCTATCTACTCAAGTTTACTAAAGGCTACAGGGCTAGTCTAGGCTTAGGCATATTAGATACAATCTAGAGGCATTTTTGTATAAGGGGCAGCTCACAATAATCCTAATAAAATATTGTTTATTTTATTCTGGTATAACATTTATATTTTTTATGGCTAAAGTATGTGAATGAAAGAAAATGTGTGGCACTATATATACTCTTGAGCTGCTTTTACATGGATATTTTAACAAAAATTGCAAATGTAGGGTTATGTTAATAACAAACACTTTATAGATTAAGACACCAAATATAACTTTTTCAATTTAGAATTAAAGTTTACATTATTATTGTACATTTGACATGGTATATTCAATAAATTTTTCTTCTCCAGAAATCTGATACCAGAGTTATTAACCATAACTTGGACTTGAACCCAGATAGAGGCTACTTTGCACCCAAACATAAAATATTTTAAACCATTCCTGCATCTATTTTTTTTGTACTAGCTAGTGCCTGTTAGTTACCTGTTATAGATAGGTGAATGATGTCAATACTCTCAACTCACTAGACTCAAAACAGATTTAAGACAGGTTTTACTTACCCATCATACGTAGTATAGGGTAAGTCTTGTAATCGTTTTGAAAATCGAAAAAAAAATTTTGACGGATTTACACGTTTCAGACACTGGAGATTCCGAAAAACATATTTTTAGAAAAAAAAATTTGCCGTCCGTCTGTGTGTCTGTGTGTCTGTAAACGCTCTATCTCCCGAAAAAATTGAGATAGAGACTTGCAATTTGGTATGTTCTTAGTATGTAATAATGGGAAGAAGCCTATTTCATTTCAATAACCTCGATTAACCGGAACAATTTTTTTCGGACTCTCGAAATATTCGTTCTGATGAAAGGTATATAAAAAATTTCGAAATTGTTTATTTTAAGAAGTGAACATAAAAGACAATAAAAAAACATAAATTTTGAATAAAGCATGAAGTCGATCGGATAATGAGTTGCCGAGATATTTGGAATCCTATTTTCCACACTCTTCGATTTTTCATGACCCTGTATTTCATCCAAATTTCACTTCAAAGATATATTTTAATTGGAAATTTGACGCTTAATCAGATGCAATAAACCGCTAGTTAATAGGATTATTATTTTTGGAGTTATAAGGAAAAACCTCTTTCAAGCAATTCAGTAATCGAGCATTTAAAGTTTGTGACGTCATCAAGCCACGATTTTATTTGAATTGCAATGCATTTTATAAGTAGTTTACACATTTTTATTTTAATATTTTACATTATGCATATCCATGATGGGTAAGTATTACGGTGGCCCCCAACGACTAGTTTTTGTTTGGGTCCAAGTAGCACCCCATAGTCCAGGTTACAGTATTCTGTATTTTACTAAAAACTTAAACACAATTGCCTGAGAAAATTTAGTCAATAATTCAGTGCTCAATGGATTAAATAACAGAAGTTTCTGTTTTTGACGTTATTTTTCTTTAGCTGCTTTTTTTTTTTGTATTGTTATGAAAAAAATGCTTGATACTCTTTGAGCGATAATGTAAAAAAGAAAAGAAAGAATTCATATAATAATGCTTTAATTTTAAGCTAAAAATTTTAATTTTATCAGTTGTGACATAAGTATATATGTGATATAAGGATCATGCATCTTTTACGTTGATACTTTTGATTAGTCATAAATAAGAATAAAACGGAGATCATGCTTCTCTTTATTCCCACTAATTATGTTATTGTAAATTAAAACAAAATGCTATAATTAGCATAACAAGTAGACATAATTTACATCATATACAGTTGGACCTCTATTTTGCAAACTTTTCCTAGGAACCAAGGACCTTTTGCAAATTTCTTCGTAAAATAACCTCCAAATAGCGAAGTGCATTCTCTATTTAACGAATTTTTTCTTGTGGTCTGTCGTGTTGAGAAAACGACATATTTTATTCACAATCGCGATCTTTTGCGATTGCACGTGGTTGCGCTCATTAATTCTATAAGTTTAACTATTTTAATAATTTTCATTTAAAATTTAATTAATCTTTTATTTCCTTTATTCGGCATATATTTTTATCTTTCATTTGACACCTTTTTCAAGCATTTTCAACGGTTCGTTCATGTTTTGACCTTGTGTCACGATGACCGTATTTTTCTATTTATTTCGTCGCGTATCTTTCCCGTTTTTCGTAACCACGTTTTAGCCATCTTGGTTTTTCATTTCAACCTAACAGTTGCCAAGTTTTCTTCCCGGTACAGCGTTGGATTGTGCGCGCATCCCGTACCAGCGGAACAGCGTATCGCTTGTTGGCGTGGAGCCACCGTTTGGTGATCTACCGGTTTCCGCCGCCAAACGTTGGGAAGCCCGGCAGTTTTGAAGCTCCGATCGGCAGTTACATTTGTTCAGTGCAGCAGTAAGGTCGGTCTTCGGATCGCTCCCGTTTTCGTAATGCCCGTCACTAGGATTCCCCCCTTTACACTTTAAATAAGTATTTTTAATAAACTAATAATTTAAACCTTAATGATATGGCCTCTGTCTTCCTCACATTTTTAACGACATCTTTTTAGTACGATTTCAAGAAGCATCGATGGACAGGTAAAGACATCACCTGTATATTGCACGTGTTCACCATGCTTGACGTTCACGGTAAGACTTGTCTTTTCTTTTCTAAGTGCAACTTCGTCAAGACCATTTGAGAGAACTCTTTAGCGAATTATAGTACCTGGATTTGATTATTTAATACTCGGCAGTACGTTTCTGTCAATGTTTAATTCACGCCATGTGCGTAGGCTTTTTCATAATACACGTGGTTCTCAACACCACTATATGAAACTCATCTAACAAGCAATAACACTCCTCAATAAATTATGGTGCCGATGTCAGTTTCGCACTTTCTCTCAAATATAACATAAAATAAATAAATTATAACTGCAATATTTACATGAAAAGAAGTATTTATTAAATTTTTCTGCATAATATCAATCGTTTAATTATTTTTTGAAGATGCACGATGTCAACATTTAAATTTCATTCAAGATAATACAAGCTTGTTTTTCAAATTTTTTTAACAAATAATATTTTTCAAGTGTTTAAATATATTATATTAGTGAATTTATATTTTTTTTTGACAAGAATATTGTTGTAACAGTGGAATTCCTCAAGATAACAAGAAATATTTTATATTGATAGAATGAAGTTTATCTTTGAAGAATTTTTTTACATTTAAGCTCATATCAAGATTTTTTTTCCACAAAAAACTATATTTCTTTTTGATTTTTTTGGATCCAGTGACGTCGCCAAAATTTTTTTTTCATTGCAGGCCTGAACTACGTAACTCAAAGCCAATCAAAAAAACATTTTTTTTCAAATATAATATTTAAAATTACATTATTTAACAATTCAGTATGTCGTTTACTGCTGCTCCAGATTTGAGCACTCCTTGCCAAAACGCACCAGAGTTCAAATTTTTTTAAATCATGTTGTCAGGTCTTCCTGAAAGACTTGATGAGTCAATAAAATATTTCATTAGTCAATACAGTACTCAAGAGAATCCAGCTTTGACACAACTCACATGTGAAATTTCCAAAATTGATAAATTTTGGCATCCAAGGTTTTTTTGATTTATTTGCCAATGTGAAGAAAGAATTTGAACAAGTACTTAAAGATAAAGAAAACCTCTAAGAGGTCAACAAAAAGCTCATTGGAAGGCTACAGAAACAAAAGGAAACACCCACTTCGAGTACTTGTGAAAAATCTACTCAGGTAGAAGACACCAGCTTGCCCAAACAACAAAATACTTCCAGCAATTCAACCCAAACAGAAAAATTTAACCCTTGTGATGACTTGGATATGTGTAGTACCCCACATCAATGCAATCTAAATTCTTCAATTAATTGTTCATTTACTTCTAAAACCACGATGGACTGTTCATTTAATTTAAACGTATCAAAAGTGGCTAAAGTTATGATTTACAATTTAAAACAAGATATTAATACAATAGACATTATCGAAGCCATATCCAGTTCTATTGACCAACCCATCCCATCCATCAATTTCATTAAAACATACCCACGTAAAAATTCTGATAACTACAATTACTTAATTGAACTCCCTTATCATATTTCCAGATTTTTGACCAACAAGAGAGTTCTTCAAATCAATAATCAAGCATATCCAATTAAAAGATTTATTCGCATCACAAGATGTTTCAAATGTCAAGGATTTAATCACCTTGCAAAGTCATGCAATAAAAATAAAATATGTGGTTGGTGCAGTGAACAACACAGAAGTAGTTGTTCCGAAGAAAAGTGTTCAAAACCTCCACGGTGCAACAATTGCATCAATAGCAACCGGTTACACGGACACAATTTCAATATAAACCATCCAGCCTTTGCAAATAATTGTGAAGCGCTGCGATATTATATCATGAATGTACATCTTCGATTAAACACGAAGTATCCAATTTAAGCTATTTACAGTCAGTGATTCACATCAATTTTTTTTTCTCATAATTGCTATGCCTGGCAGATAATCTCTTATAGAACCCAATGGAGTGGTTCTGTCAAGATTAATTTCTTGACATTGGTTGATTTCTGTCAGATAATTACTCATAAAAAAAAAAAAAAAAAAAAAAAAAAAAAATTAAAATCCTTACCTTTATCCATGACAGCAGTGATATGCACATCTAGTTCTTCAATCTAGTGATAACATCCAGTTCTTCAATGTAAATCCTGTAGTAATCTTGTTCACATGAACTATATCATTCTCTAATTGGACTTTTCATTTTTTTTGTACAATTCAAGTCAAGAACTGTTTCATCTTCATTGAGAACTGTCTTAAAAGAGTTCATTAAAAAGTTTTTTTCACTAAAAATTTCATTCCTGATTTCTTTTTTTAAACATTTCCCTGTTGATATGGTTGCTGAGAACATCTGTAACTTTGTTTTTTTTAAAGTTATGACCATACTTTATTTGTAAAGATAATTTTTTCTCAACTATTTCTTTTCAATACTTGAAAAGGTGTAACAAATATGTCAAACTTTGACATACAAAACAAATAAGACAAAATATTGTCATGTACGCATTTTTTTTTTCAATATTTACCTTTTGATTAGCACCTGTCTTTTCGACAGTTTTTATTTTTATTTTTCATTACAATTTTTTTGGTACTTTTTTTTTTTCAAGTGTTATTTGTGTTTGTATTATGTGTTCCCAGTTCCTTAACCCTTAATTACTCATGAGTTGCAACTCTTAAATTCCTATCTCCCTATTATTCCCCGTCCTTTTTTCATTTTGATTTGTGTTTGTCCTTTGTATGTTTATACCCAAGCGCTTGATAAAATTTTTGTATATATATATATATATATTGATTTATGGTACCTAACTAATTACTTTATGCTAGCTATTTATTTATTTATTTTTCAAACATGTGTACACTCATTTTGCAAATATGAAATATTTTAAAGTTTGCCATGCAATTATTTCATTATTTTTTTCAATACCTTATGCATTTATATAAATACATTGCTATAGCTATAATCTCACTAAAGTAAAGTTAACATTTGTTTTGCAAAAAAAAAAATGGTAAGATCCATTCATGGTAAAAATTTGCAAAATTACTTAAATTTTTTTACAGCATATAATCAATGATTTAAAATGATGATACTTTAACATTTCTTTTACATACACACATGTTTCACACATATTTGGTAAAATTCATAAATTAAACTTGATAATTTCATAATTTTATTATGTATTTCATTTTCACAATTCTATACTTCAACTTTATACATTTATTATGAATTTCATTCTAACAATTTTTTTTTTCAATCAACTCAATATTATTTTCTATGTTTTTCCAGGGTATTTTCAATACTTAATTTTTTGTTGAGTTCATTCCAGCTTCTTCCATATATTTTTGATAGGATTTATACTATATAGTTATATATGCTTACTTATCATTCAAGTTTTTCAACTCGAGTTTGCTCGTGCGTTACTTGTTTGCTACATTCATTGTACTTGAACACTTAAGTTCCTATTTGAATGTTGCATGTTTTCAACTATGCTCTTTGTCACTTTTGTGGCATAATTCATGCAAATGTCAGTTGAGCAGTGTACAAAATTTACATTATTTACATTTGTTTTCCTGTTCAGTCATTGCTCTGATGTACATGTGATTTTGACATTTTACACACCACTTTTCATTTTTAAGTTCAGCTAATTGTTCGGTCATTCTTTTTACATTTACATTCTAAACTTTTACTTTAATTGACACATATTCTAGTCTTATCCATACATTGTTACAATCTGTACATACATTCACTCTCAATATTGTGTTTTAGTAATTTTTAGTAACGGTTTGTGTTGTATGTATTATTTCATTTTTATAACATGGTTTACTATTGATATTAGTATATCTTAATGCTTGAGTATTGAATACATAATTTTTCATCATTGTTGCCAGTAAGTAACACAATATGCTAATTTTGAGTTATATATATATATTTTTCACCTGTGAAGTATGTATCACAAGTATCATGTGTGTATGTATGTAATACTTATGTTATTGCAATAATTTTTGGAAATTCATCATTGATCATTTTCATCATTGATTAATCATTAATATGCTACTTAAAATATACTTTGATATGTATGAAATTTTATAATAGGTTGATTGTCTATGATATGACTTATTGTAAGTCATTTTGTTAACCCCATGTATTTCCTGGTGGCGAGCACTCTTCCCATTTTTCTAACGGTTTGCAAAATTTTTTTCTATTCAATTTGTAAGTATTCTTTTGGCATTTTTTTTTTTCAAATTTCCGTTTGTCCGGGTGTAATATGTCGTGTTTAGAAAACGACATATTTTATTCACAATCGCGATCTTTTGCAATTGCACGTGGTTGCGCTCATTAATTCTATAAGTTTAACTATTTTAATAATTTTCATTTAAAATTTAATTAATCTTTTATTTCCTTTATTCGGCATATATTTTTATCTTTCATTTGACACCTTTTTCAAGCATTTTCAACGGTTCGTTCATGTTTTGACCTTGTGTCACGACGACCGTATTTTTCTATTTATTTTGTCGCATATCTTTCCCATTTTTCGTAACCACGTTTTAGCCATCTTGGTTTTTCATTTCAACCTAACAGTTGCCAAGTCTTTTTCCCGGCACAGCGTTGGATTGTGCGCGCATCCCGTACCAGCGGAACTATTGGTCAGTACAAATGTACTGACTGGGGTTTAAAAGAAATAGCAGATTAAATTTGCAGTAAAAGCGTATTAGCTGATTTTAATAACCCCAAAAAGTTAATTTAAACTATTAAATTAAGATTCAATTTTAACATGAAATATATGTCCAACTAAACTAACTATTAAAGTAAATGTATAAATTCCATGAAAGATTAGATTTAAAGACAATTATATTTAAAACAATTAATATATTTATTCAAAACTTAACACACGTAAAATGCAAATACAATAAACCTAAATATATATATTCACTTACTAAAAATAGAAAAACTTGTTTAAATAAACGATAGACAGACATCATGATGTGTAAACTCAAACTTCATTAAATACACAAATCATATTATTCCGGAACTCAAAGTAAACAAACCAAGAACGTTCATTTTTAACTTTATTTAACTTGTGAAAAACTCGAATAAATGAAACTTGTTCTAACGTTAAATAAACGACAAATAGATATCCAGCACATCTTTAGTTAAAAAAATCACATGAAAAGGAAAACCACTTGAAGACATTTTAAGCACTTATTCCGTTCGTCAAAAACTGATCCGTATGCTTCCAAGTTCACACTTTAGAACAGTGAACACATCGACTAACACAAGGTTAACACTTCGATGAGGAAGATATCCAGCCAGGTTGACCACACGTATTTCACCTTAAAACATACGGGGAAAAACCATCAGGCTTCACCACTATCGATCATCGTTTAAATAAACACAGATATGTCCAGAGTTCCAAAGAAATCGTAAACAAGGCACTACGATCTTATCTTGACAATTAAATTAATTTATGTGAAACTAAAACGATGCTTTAAAAATGAAACTCCATTCCAATTCATAACTATTGCATCACACTGGAAAGACTACAAAAACAGCCGTCACATTTCCTCAGACGTCTCACGAGATAAAAACAAACAACTAAAAGGATGCAAGCCACAAATGTCAGTGGGCAGAACTATTTATCTCATCAAAAACAACTCGTTGTAAATGATCCCGCCAAGCCACAAACCTAAAACGTCAGCCATAAAAAGAAGTGATATCACATAAAAAGAAGCGATATAGAAGTGCATACTCCGAGTCCCGTGTAAAAATCTATCACCACTCATAATGTTTCCAAAGAACTCGGAGTGTTCCGATCTCTGGGCCTTTCATAATTGAGAAAGCTCTTAAATTTGCGAAGGCATTGGGATATGACAAATTTCAAGGAAGCAGTCGAGGGCTTGAAAAATTTAAGAGAAGACACAGAATTGTGTCAAAAGTAATATCTGGTGAAAATAAAGACATTGATGGTAATGATAGTAAAAACTGGATAACAGAGACACTGAGTAAAATTTTAAAAGACTATAAGACAGAAAACATCTTTAATGTGGATGAGACTGCTGTATTTTTTCAATGTTTGCCTCAAAAGGCATTAACTAACATTTAAAAAGGAAAAATGCTTTGGAGGGAAAAAAAAAGCAAAGCAAGATTAACTGTTATGTTAGGTGCAAATATGACTGGAAATCAGAAATTTAAACCATTAGTTATCTGAAGAAGAAAAAAATCTAAGATATTTGAAAGGTGCAAAACAGAGGTAATGGAGGTTGATTATGACTTTGTGAAAAATGGGTACAAAAGTTGGACAAACGTATGATTGCAGAGTGTTGCCAAATTGCACTAGACTTTTACAATTGTCCTGCACATGTGAAGGAAATCAACCAAAAACTGAAAAATGTTACTGTTTTTTACTTGCCACCTAACACTACATCAAAACTTCAGCAAATGGATCAAGGGGTGATCAAAAGTTTCAAAATACAGTACCGCAAGAGAATAATGTGAAAAGTTATCACTGCATTTGAGAACAATCAATCTATGACTGTGAGGCCTGCGCATGCCTTTTCTTGTTCTAGTAGCACACCCTTCTAAAAAAACACAGCAGAACGTGGAATGGCGGCAACAAAGAATGTTGTCTGTCATCAGAAACCAGAAGACGTCATGAGAATGGATGTGAATATTGCCGATCATAAATACGAAAAATGAAATTAATGGTTTATGTTATTTAGTGTAACTTATGCTGTAACTTTATGTCATGTATTAAACTTTTGCTCGTCAGCAGTGATAGAAATTGAAAAATGAAAGGTAGGCGTCAAATGACGCCTTCTGGAAATATCTTAGGAGTCAAATTAAAATTTTTAGTTGCAATTTCTAAAATTCATTTTTAACATATAACTGTAACATTATATGCTACTTTTTAGAAAAGCATGAATATTTTGTTTTTATTTAAAATTAATGAATCCACAAGAATATAATAATTGAAGCTACTGCAAAATTAATATAAAGAATTTTTAATTATTACTAAATTTAGAAAGTAATAGAAAAATGCACTTATTTATGTAAAACAAAATTAAACTGATAACTTCCTAGCAAATCAGAGACAAAATTGTATCCAATAAATTGATAAATACACTTGAATTTAGTAAAAAATACCATATAATGGAATTGCAGTCAAATCTTGTTAACATTTTTTTTTTTTTTAACTGTTCTGTTAAAATAATAGTACCATCTTATCTGTTGAGACTAGATTATTAATTCATGTCAAGCAAAATTTTACATCAAGCGATTTAATACTAAAAATGTTTCACTGTATATAAATTGCAAAGATCGCACTCAAGCAATGACCACTAGTTTTAATGAAGTTAGATACTAAAAAGAAGTTTTCTGGGGATATGCAGGCAACTATTTTTTATTTATAAATCAAACAATCATTCAAACAGATATATATATATATTTTTTTAATCGAGATGCCTAATTTGTCATTCAGCTACATCATTTCACCAGAGATTTCTAGCTTTATCTGGACATAAGTCTGCTAAATTGAGTCCATACAGTTTTAACATTAATAAATCATTAACAGTATCAGCGAATAAACGGTTATGTGTATAATTTAATAAATACAACTGACTGAATCGAACTTAGGACACATACCCCTATCCCTTCTGCTCTTTTCAAAAGTGGGTGATCACTTTGGAAGTACCACGTGCAACAGGAAAAAAACAACAACTAAACTATGAACCAAAGCTTTTAAAGTTTAAAAAAAGCTAGGCGTCAAATTTGACGTCCAGGAATATATTTATAGTCGTCAAATGCAGTAATTTAGTTGCATTTGACGACTAATGACCGCTAATTTTGAACACTGCTCGTCAGTTCATTAGAACAGCCCTTTATTAAATAGAACACTCCCACATCAATAGAAGTCTCACACTGGTGTCAGAAGCGGGATGAATAATAGGCCATATAAGTAAATGAAAGATTTAGGATAACTTATATAGAGGTAAGGTAAAATTTTCTATTTAAGCATGGACGATCAACTAAGCTTAAGAAAACTTGAGGCGTAATAAAAGCATCCATCACCTCTATTGTTAAAAAGATAGAAGATGCATGGGTGTTGGAATCGCCAGATTTTGATGAAATTGAGGAAAATTTAGCCCAGCTGGAACAGAAAGGTATCAATCTCAACCAAGAAGATACCGAAATTTTATCATTAATTGATGATGAAAATGAAATTGAAAAAGACGCAAAAGCATCTATTGAATATCACGAGAATATCACTTTGTGGAAATTTAGAATTAATAAGAAATTAAAACAAAATAGCAAAAGTGAAATTACCCCCATAACTCATGTCAATAATAAGCCTGTAGAGGTAGTTTTGCATACAGTTAAACTCCCTACTTTAAAGATAGAAAAATTTTATGGCGAAATAAGCTAATTTCAAAATATTTTGAACTCATTCAAAATAATACATCACAATGAGTCATTGTCAAATATTAAAACAAGTGGGGTAAGTAGGATCGAAGATCGCACAAAGGGTTTCGTTTAATATTCCTTTCAAAACAATTTATTCTTTCTTTAATAAATCCAAATAAATTTCATTTTCAAAAAAAAAAAAAAAAGTAATGTTTTTTATAAAGTAAAAATTTACCAGTCTATTTTTCTCGTTTTTTCGAAAATCTGAACCAGTCTCATAGCAGACGAAGCCCGCTATTATACTCTGTCATAATAATATCTGTCATGTGGACTGAATGCGATATTAAAAAAAAATCAATTTAAAAACTAAACATATTGTATAGAGACCTTCAAAATGTTAAAATATGCTAATATTTCCATAATCAGGTTTTTATCATGATTCAATATGTTCCTTAAACTCATATGACGTTATAATCACTTGCTGATGTCATATCTATTTGCTTTCTCTATTACTCATATTGATACTCTCTTTATATTATTCTCAAACATTTGAAAAAGTCCGCTAAACTTCCAATATGATGTCAGATTAATTTTCTTTTTAATTCTTTGATGACATTATATTAACCTGCTTTCTGTACTTACACATACTTATACTCCTTGTATTATTGAGAAATGTTTGAAAATTTCCATTTTATTACTAACTAGCCAACCCGCCCAGTGTTGGCCGAGCCCGAGATAATAATAATCTGTTCTATACGTATATGACTGAAGTATGTAAGGCTATCGAAATCAAGTCGAATGAGGCAAACCCCGTCATAATCGGGCTCATAGAACCCACGATCAGAAAGCGCACTCTGGTGGTCGAAAGTGCAACTAAAACATTTAACGCTATAGATATCAAGTCGAATGAGCCAAACTCTGTCGTAATCGGGCCCATAGAACCAGAGATACTCCTATAGTTCCACCTTCCACCGCCAGGGGGCGCAATCTGTTCTGGAAGAGTCTTTTTCAGAACACTCGGCACAACCAAATTTCCTAGTAGAATTTAAATTTAACCATGGGTAAACATTGACAAAATAGCAGAAATCACGAAAGTGGGTTACGTAAACGATCGGTTTCGAAAGGGTTAATGTAGATATTTTTAAAAATCCAATGGTGCATTTTGAAAAAAATGAACTTGTTTTGGAGTCTATTGTTTGTCCGTATTCACATTTCCCGAGTCAATGACTATTTTTAAACCTGGGCCAAAAACAAAAATCGCGTGAGTGAGTTTTGAGAAGGATTTTTTTTTTTTTTAGGATTAAAATTTAAATTTTTCAAAACGGATACCAGATTGTAAAAAGCAAAGAGATATAGATTAGGCGTGGTATTTTTAGTTTTTCGTATCTTGTTTATAAACGGCAATTCGAATTTTTAAAGATAGGAAAAATAGTTAAAAAGCAAAATTTACTTACGGTAAAAAATATTTTCAAAAGGTTTAACGTGATTTTTTTTTAAATTAAAGGTTTCTGCCTGAACCCGATAGAACGTAGATGTCTTTGTTTTTTGTTTGGTTATCTTAGAGAGCCAAGATGCCAGATTTTATATATCGCAGAAAATCAGAATTCGCAAAAGTGAGTCCTGCACGCAAAAAAGTGGCTTTGAAAAGGGCAAAGTTAGCTTTTTAATTTGGTGACCTTCGTTTTTCCGTATCTTTTGTATTCTGGTGGATGCGAGGCTCGGAAAATGGGAGAAAATAAAAAACATGAATTCGATGCTTATTGATTATTTTTTTTGAAAGGGTTAAATGTGAAATTTTTTCGAACCAACCAGATCGTTCGAGACGTAAAAGTATGTTCTTTGAGAATATGTAGACGGTTTTTCTGTATTTCCAGCCGTTCGCTCATGGTGAATTTAGAAAAACTTAAAAAGAAATGGAATGGCTCACGCTTTGTTTAATGGAGGAACAAATAAATGACTTCTGGGCATGCACGAGCTGTTTTCGGAAAAGCGATTTTTGATTTGCAATCTTTTATCAGTTTTTAATTAATAACTACTCTAATTTTCAAAATATTAAAATTCTGAGACTCAGGTACATATGACTAGATCTTGGACTATCCACACCTAAATTTCCAGACTTCTAGGTCGACTAGATTTTGCTAGCCATCGCCAACAGACACACAGAACGAAACTTTATTTTATTATTATAGATATGACGTCATATTAATCTTTTTTTTAATTGGTGAAACTTTTTATTTCATTTTCGTTTTTCACGTGAAAATATTTCAATAGAAAATTAATTATTGTAGAAAGAATTTTATTACAGATTTTTAATTGTTGGCAACTTCTATAATGAAAAATGTTTAGATTTAATATGAAAAGGCTGTTAGATTTTTGGTTTTTTATCTCTCTATATTAAAATAATACATTTTTTTTAATTTTATGATTTTCATCTTCATTGTAGGTATTCAGCTATAAGTACACAAAATTTCAAGTCTGTAAGTTACATAGTTTCTGAGAACCAGTTCTGTAACGGATAGACAACAAAGCGGGACGAATAGGGTTTGGTGAGATGAAAGAAACCCTAAAAATGAGCTATTTGCAAAGTTATTTGGTGGTAGCGCATATAGTTCCATCTCCGGATTTGCATTATCAGATTAAAATTATTTGGAAGCGATTGAAATCCTCAAACAACAATTTGGACCAAAAGATCTAATAGTTGTTACAGCACACATCAATACTTTATTATCTTTGAAACCTGTATCGAAAATAAATGACATCATCGCCCTACGGAAATTATTTGATATTATTCAATTGCAACTAAGAAGTCTTAGATCTGTAGATATTGAATGAAATGGATTTGATAACCTGCTGACACCCATAATTCTTAAATCTCTGCTGAATAATCTTTCATTAGAATATAACAAACAGTGTATAAAAAATTCCAGTAGCTTGCAATCAAGCATTGATGATTTATTATTGTTTATTCTTACTGAAATAGAATCCAGAGAAAAACAAATTATTTAATTGGTAATTGGGAGTATCCAAGGTCAAAGCAATCATATAATAATAATTCACTTGCATTTTGTAAACAAGCGTTCCCTAGCAATGGAATTCATTCTGAAGTTTCTCATATTGCAGCCACAGCAGAAATCTTTTGTATATTTTGTTCGAGTAATAATCTTTTATGTCATGTATAAAACTTTTGTTCATCATTAGAACGACCCTTTATTAAATAAGAACACTCCCACATAAATAGAAGTCTCAAAATGCCAAAGATCAACTTACGAGAAAGCATATCAGAAATTTCCAAAGCATGGAACTATGATGTCACAGATTGTACTATTTGAACAGTTTTGCCGAAGCTGGATTCTTTGTCAGCAATGAGAATTCGGCAAGTACGGAGGATGAAGACTATATTCCCTTAGCAGAACTTTAAAAAATGTGGATACAGCTGAGGGAAAAAGAGGAAATTAATGATGATGTGCTGATTGTTGATTTTCTTTCACTTGATTCTGATGTTGAGACATTGGAAACTCTAACTGAATTGGATAATTTCGACAGTGTGAAAAATAAAAACAAAACAGCAATGAATTGCGATGGAGATGAAAATGATCATGATGCAGAAATCAACAAACCTTCATATGATGAAATGCTAAAATCATTTGAAACAAGAGGGGATTGGCGGCATGTTTTAGTACAGGTTTAGACAGACTTGGGCAATTTCCTTTCATAATACTCGGACTAAGCTTGTGCTGTTCTTCTTCTGCAGATTTGGGCCGGGTCGGGAACTCATTGTTACTGTGTCATGCCGTAGCAACATTTTTTCTTTTTTGGTAAGATGGGGATATATTAGTTATCAGCAAAAAAAAGAGAGAAAGAACATCCCCATGCTTTTCAATTGCCAAATTGCTGCCGTGATACGCTAAAGGTACTTTTCAAATTTGAATACATTTTTGGAAATAGGGATCATCTACATATTAAAAATGTATGCTGGTTATTTTAAATAGGTTTCCAAAAAAGTACCAAACAGTAAAATTTCATATATAAATAACAGTATAAACCTACTAAAATTTCTGGTGGATCATGGAATTCAACACTTTAATAATGACCTTTAAACTTCCCAGACATAAAATTTAGCAAGTTCCTATAAAAGTTAAGTAAGTTATTGGAATTTTTTTTCAGTGATGTGAAAACAAGATTACAAAAGTATATTTCCTGAAATGATAAAAATATTTAAAAATAAAAGCTTATATATTTTGTAATTTAAAATTTCTTCAACAAAATAATGCAGGCTTTGTTACACACCATAAATGTTTTCCTAACAAAGTTATGCTTGTATGTTTGATATTTTTTTTTGCTTCCAACTAAAATTAATGTTTACTGTTAGGAGTATAAAGGTTGTAATAATGGCTGTTGAATCATCATTCACAAGTACAGTAAAACTTCCATTTAACGAAGTCTCATCGTTACACTTAAATCTTCGTTATGAAGAAAATTCGTTAAATAGAAATCAACTTAAATTCATGAAATTTTTCCTTCAGATATGACAAACAGGTATTGGATTCCGAAGCTTTTGATTCAGTTTCAATTATCAAGCCGTCTTTTACAAAACAGTTCTGTACGGTGAATGAAATCAAGTCATATCCCTAAGCATTGGTTCAAGCTTTCATCAGCTCTGATACACAGGTTCTCAAACGAATGGTTTCACTACATTCTCTTTTTTCTGTCTTTTTCGATAATGTACTTCAAGATTTTTTATTATTCCTTAGACTAATTGCTGAAGTTTAGAAGTTGCATTGTCAGGAACAAAAATAACTTTGATGTTCTTCGATTTACATTTTGAAGCACATTCTTATGGATGTACAAAGCAATTGTCTATCAGCAATGGAAGGTCAGAATGGCAACTGTCTGACTCTGATATTTTTTGCTTCATTGCATCTGACGCCATTTCGTCACTGCCTCTTCTATATCATTGAATGTAAAAAGGGGATTTTGACTTCCGTCAACTGTCAGCGCTGGAGTCTCGGTGTGGGAGAGTAATGATAACAAGTGTTTTTCTTAGTTTGAAAAAAATTTGTTTTATTGAGCATCAAGCAAAATGGAAATTGTTTAAATGTGTTCATTTTCATACAATCTGCTGAAATAAATTCGCATATCCATCACAACAGCAACCTCTTAGTTTGAATTCTGTACACGTACAAAAGTGGAACAAACTTTGTTGTATAGAATATATTTTTTGTAATATGGAGATTAGTTTACATGCTATTGGTGTTCAAAGTCAAAGTTCTGCAGAAAATTTCGTTAAGTAGAAAACTTCATTAAATAGGGACTTTGTTAAAGGGAAGTTCCACTGTATCTATTCAGTCATCAGTTGCTTCAGGTAATGCTCAAATGCTTATCTATCAATAAATGCATCCATTCTTCTAATTTAATGAAGCCTATCCAGGTAATGTTCAAATGATTATCTCAGTAAGTACCTCAATTTTTCTAATCCGGTTAAGTCTCTTTTGCAAAAAGCACTTTCATAAATATGTATAGCAAAACAAGGTCAGCAACAGTGGGGACAACATGCCAGATTTTATCTCATCTCCAAATATTAATAAAACTTATTAAACACATGTATGCGCCTCTGAAACTATTTAATCTATTAAAATATGGACCAAAAATAATTTCAACATTTAAATACATTGTCAATGCACCATCATTTGGGAACTTTTTTATAATTTCTTTTATGTGCCTTTTCTTTTGTATAACATTTATCATCCACTTCAGCAACATATAAAAGGTCTTTTACTGTAGTTGTAAAAATAGTCGCTCACAAAAATAATAATAATATATTAAAAAATATATATTTGTAGTTTCTTAATAAATAATTCAGCTAGCAAAAAAAAAAAATAAAATTTTAGATGAAACATTTTAGGGATAATATTACAGATATAAAAAAATAGCTAAAACTTTTTGTGTAAAATTCTGATATGGTTTGTTCTAGAAAAAATATTCTAGATGAAAAAAAAAAAAAATGCCATTACCAGAAACTGTTTTACGTAGGGTGTGCTGGATTTTTTAGAAAAAAATTTCAAAGATAATACAAAAAAAAAAAAAAACATAGTTGTCCTGTGCTGAAAATGGTTGCAAATAATTGTTTACCTATGACAACTTTACTTTCAAACATTTTGCATTATGTTGTCATACAATTGATATGCAGCAAATACTGCTAATAGTTATTAAGGAAGAGAGATTTATTTTTTCATTTTAATTAAGCATTAGAACATCCCATTTTTCTAAACTATCCTATTTTACTCTAATTCAACACTCAATATTTTTTATTATTCTTATCATAATGGTTTATAAATTTTGGAATAATTTTCATTATAATTCTTAGGCATGCTCAAATGAGTATATGTCAGCTTACAAACATTTAAGTCTAAATCAGATTCAAGCACAATTTTTAAATCACTGTTTTAAGAAGTATTTTATAATTTTTATATTAAAAAGTTAATTAGAAATTTCTAAAAAAAATCTTCACTATGGGAGGGAAAGAAAGAAGAAAAGTTGGCTTATATTAACTAGGCTCAATTTTCAATAAAATATTTATAATTACTATATATATAGGCATATTCATTAACCTATTAATATTCACAGGATATCAAATGTCTAGATGAAGAAAAATTATGTTTGAACTTTGCTTCAAGAAATTAACTCGCTGCTATATTCAACCAAATTGCCAAATGTGTTATGCAACTAACATTGCTGAGAACTACTGTAACCATAATTTTGATTTTGATTAGACCAAATAATCAGAAAAAAAAAAAAAAAAAAAAAAAACACCTTCACGAATTAGACTTTTTGGAAGCTTTTCACATTTATAAAAAAAACTACAATATTGTTAATATTGATTTTATTATTCTCCATGCTTCAGACTACTGGAAATCTTACAAGGAATATTTCTTTCAATAGCACTTTTTCCTTCTACCATTAACTACCAGCAGTTTATACAATTTCCTATTGGAAAGCTTTCATAGGTTTACTAATTTCAGATTAGCCAGTTTTCACATGCTTGCTAGAGGTCTGCCCGGCCCAGGCCTGACTTTATTCTGCAGGCCGTTCCTGGTCTTTACTTCTTCTGGGCCGGACCGGGCTTGAACCTTTCTTTATTCTGCATGTTCGGACCCAGTCGGGCCTAGTGTGTTTACTATTTTCGCTCTTTACTTTTTTCTGCAGACTCGGTTTGGTTGGACTAGACTTCATTTTTCTGGGCTGAACCAAGCCTAAACTTCATTCTTCTTAAAAGTCTGCAAAGGCCGAAGTTTCCACTTACGACCTAAGTTGTATGAAGATCATTATTGGCTGGACTCGATCCATGCAAAAATCAGTAAAATGTGTCTCGACGCAACAATCAAGGGTGGATCCAGCCCTCCATTTAGATGGAGAGACATGGCTCCTTTTTTTTTTTGATGGGGGGGGGGTCACATCTCTTAATAAGCAGCTTTTATATTGAAGACTGTTGCCATATCCAAAATGGCTACCATGTATAATTTTATGATTTCTTTTTCTTTTTTATTCATTCTAAACTAAATTGACTGTCTTACTGAATATTTATTTGAATATAATTGTCTAAGTCAATTTTTTTAAATCAGTGCTTATGTACGTTAATTGTCTAAATGGTCACTAAATTGTTGTTATTTTGTATTTCGAACATAACCTGAAAATAAAATCTATGTATAGTAATTGTAATAGTAGAATAATGTTGCTTCGGAAATATCAGCATGTTTTTCAGAAATTCAGTCGGGTCGGGCAGGAGTAATTAAGTTTTTGTACCGGCCAGGCCCGGGCCAAACTTTTAGCTTCCATATCAGAATGGGCTCAGCTTTCATACTTTTTACCTTTTATACCGGTCAGGGGTCGGTCCGAGATTTTAGCTTTACTCGTATATCGATCTGGGCCAGTATTTTGTTTTTTATGGGCCGGAGCTGGCCAGCATTTTTTTTTTCTCGGGCCGGGGCAGAACTTTTAGCTTTTATACCGGGCTGGGCCAATAATCTGTTTTCAGGGGCCGAATTTTCAGATTTTATACTGGGCCGGGCCGAACTTTTAGCTTTTATACCGGACTGCAGGCTACATTTTAAGTTTTATACTGGGCTGGGCCAATAATTTTTTTGTATGGATTAGGCCGGTCCTGGAGATTCCGTTTAAGAATGCAGAATATAAGTTCTATGCAGATCTCTGATGCTTGCTAATTTCAGATTGGTCAAGAATGTCATCAACTTCATTCAAGTAAATAATCAATTATAATATAGCAGAGTAGTTTAATCATTAAAAATTAGATTTATATAAATTTTTTGAAACACCATATTTACTCGCATATTTTGTGCACTGTTTTTTTACCATTTCTTTGATTCTAAAAGTAAGAGGTGTAGAAAATATGCTTTTTTAATAGCATTAATTTTTTTTTGAAGGGCATCTTAGAATAAAAAAGGAAATTACTTTCCTATAAATAAGATTAATAAATGAATAATTAAAATGTATAACAGTTTCAGAAGTTCGTAGATAATTTTTGAACTGGTGCAATATAATCTTTTTTGTTGTTGTTTTTTGGAGCATTCTACAATAAAATATGGGGGAAAAAACCCTTTATGCTTTGAAGCATGGAAGCACCCTGGCATCTTCTATGACAGATATTTTCTAGATTCACAGCCACAAAATTGACTTTTAATTATTTTTCTTAGTGGATATTACTGTTTATGCTAATATTTAAAAAGTGCTTCATTAACTCCAAATTCTCAAACATCTGTTTTTTACAGTATATTCAATGAAACACTCTACCATGAATAAGAAATTTTCAGTATAAACAAATTGGCACCTATATAACACAGTATTGAAAATATTGCTTATCAGTTATAATAAACATTTGTACAGAGTTGTGCTGCAGCTGAAGGAAAGATATCAGGTGAAAAAAATAATTTTATTCTAAATAACCAAACTGAAACATTGAAAATTGAAAACTATGAGGATACATACAGTTTTATTGTCTCAAATTATCTCATAATCTTAATGTAAAAATTATGCGAATCTTTGTTTTTTATCCACATTTTCTTTCAAAAGTATGGGATGCATAAAATATGCAGGGGTGCAAATTACATAAGTAATTATGGTATTTTTTAAAAGAATTTTTATGAGAAGCAAATGGTAAAGATCAAGGGTAACTGTGATTGTTAAAAAGCATAAAACAAAATTAAATTCTTTCTGAATCTCTTGAAAATTTATAATATTCAAACAAAAAGTAAAATTTTACATTTAAAAAATTAAGTAAAATAAAAATGTTGTATTATTAATGTAAAATTTCGGGTGTCCTATCATTTTATGCATTAAAACTGTGCTCAAATTCAAAGTGGCTTTTTTCTGACACATTCACAAAGTCATTTTTATTCTTAAACTAGCCAGCTGTGCTGGTCAGTGTCTACAAATGAACCTTGAATCAAACGAAATATATCATTTAATTTGACCTTGTATTTGAAAGAAATCTGTATATTTACCTCGAATATCCTTCCACATTACTGAAAAATGACGTCATTGCGCTATTATATTTTCTAATGTGCAGTCAAAATTTTAGCTGTTAAGGACCAACTCTTTTATTTGGTCATTTACAGTTAGGGTTTGCTAAAGAATGATAAAACTATATGCAATATACTAAAACCATCACTAAAAATTGTTGAACTAACAATGCAAACAAATTAACTAACAAAATCCATTCAGTAGAAGCTTTTATAGAGGCTAATCTTTGATAATCGGGTTCATCTGATTATAGAACTTTTCCACATAATTCTAAAACTAACAAAACGATATGAAATATACTAAAACCATCCTTACAAATTATCTACTTAACAATGCAAGTCACAAAAAATACGTCCAGTAAAAACTTTCAAAAATGTTAATGTTTCGGAATCGGGTTCATCTGACTATATAACCATCACACATAACTGTTTGACTAAGCAACGTAGAACAATATGTAGTACACTATAACCATTCCTGAAATAGCATCTAACTAACTAACAATACAATTCTCATCAAAATCCGTTCAGTAGAACTTTTTCAGAAGGCTAATCAAATATTGAAAAGGCTAATATTTGATAAAAAAAATGGTCACCCGATTTACGAATTTCCCCCTATAATTCTAGAACTAAGCAACGTAGAATGATATGTTATATAATAAAACTTTCCCTAGAAAATTATCTAACAGTGTAGATTCCATCAAAATCCATTCGGCAAAATCTTTTAAAAAGGCATTTCATAATCGGATTGATCTGATTATAGAACTTCCCATAATAATTCTATAACTAAGCTACGTAAAATGATATATTATACAATAAAACCTTCCCTAAAAAATTATCTTACAGTTTAAGTTCTATGAAAATTCATTCAGCAGAACTCGAGTTATAAGCAACCGGAACAAAATTTCATATATGTAGAAGTAAATAGAAGTATATTGCCATTAATATAGTTTGCATTTAAATTTAAAAAAATCCCTGACCTACAGCTCAGCCTACAGGCAAAGGCAGACCGTGAGGCGGCTGTTTGTTCAGAATTGCGGAAGAAATGACCTTTTTGCCGTGATGCGGCAGTTAAAACCGCCCACATTGAAACCTAACTTGTTTGCAGGCGGAGCCAGCAGGGATTTTTTTTTTTTTTAAATTTTTTTTGGCTATAAGGGTTGGTCCTATAAAAAACAATAGCTGGTCAATATAAAAGTTTTAGATAATATTAAGCGAACTTATAATAAAATTAAGCGGATTTGATATCTTTTGAATTGACAAAGTTATAAATTTTTTTCTTCTAAAATCCCCCCCCCCCCACCACCCTTGGGGCCATTTTTAATGATATCAAAAATCTGTCATACATAAATTTTCGGCCCTTTTCCTAGAAGTAATAATAATTTTAAACTGATTCGAAACGTATCATAATTAAGAAATTATGGAGTTTTTTTTGGTTTTCACAAAAAGCCCCCTCCATTCCCCCTCCCCTGGTTCGACTTTGCCCATTAACGAACTTAACCGAGATTTTATGCCCCTTAATTTATGTATAAGTTTGGAAGAGATTTGTGCAGAATTATTGACGTTATCATGTCCATAAAAATGTGACATAGATAGATAGATAGATAAAGTTTTGAACTGGGGGTGGTTTTGGGTTCTGGGAGTCATGATCGGCATAGATCTGCAAAAATTTTTCAAAAATTCCAACTTTAGGTAGTATTTCTTACGAAAACTACCTAAAAGGTACTTTGCGGTTAGCCGGGCGCCAGTGATATATGTACATATATAAATATATATGTATATACATATAAGTGTATATATATGTATTTGTGTAGATACATGTGTGTGTATATATACATGTATATATCTATCACTGGTGCCCGGCTAACCAAGAAGTACCCAAAAAAAAAAATACTGCAAAAATGCTGTCGTACATTTGAAAAAACATCTTTTGGCATAAAATCTCTCATCAAAATTGTTTTTCTTTTTTTTCTTTTTTTTTAAATAAAATTAGTAAGTTTTTTCATTTATTTTTCCAGATGTATAGCTATTTCAGTTCTTTCTGTAACAAAAAAACACTTTTTCGCTTAAAAGCAAATTGTTTGGGGTCAAAAGTGAAATAAAAATCGCCAAAAACAAAAGATAAATCGCCAAATATTATTTCAATAGCAATCTTGCTCCTTGAATAAATTTTAAGCATTACGAGCATTTCCAATCATGTTTAAATTAAATATTTTCGTTTTATAATATTATCTCTCATCAAAACTCTTTTTCTTTTCTTTCTCTTTCTTTTTTCTTTACTTTAAAAAAAAAATAAAATTAGCAACAGTTTTTCTTTTGTTTTTCGAGATGTATAGCCTTTTCATTTCTTTCTGCAACAATAATGGTCGCCAAAAAATTAGCAATGGTAACCTTTTCGGCCAAAGTAACAGAACTTTCTATCATAATTCTGTAACTAATGTACGTAGAACAATATGTTATATACTAAAACCTTCCCTGAAAAATTATCTATCGAACAATGCAAGTTCCATCAAAATCCATTCAGCGGAACTCGAGTTATAAAGGAACGGGACAAAATTTCCATTTGTGTTTTATATATATAGTAGATGTACAAAATTTAGAAGTATTTTCATTCATATACTAAGAAATCAAATAACATTTCTCTTTTTTTCTACAAAGAAAGAGGAAATTTCTAAAAGTAAAATCAAAGTTCCAATTTTCGATACACGACAATTTGGTGAAGGGTTTCTTGCTGGAACATTTGTTTATAACTAGAGATGCAACACATTTATTGAACTAGTCGGATGTGCCAATCCCAAAACTTTCTTCTTTCTCACACAGGTTTTGCATACATTAAAGACGAATCAGCACCAACTTATATCAAGGTCCAACTGAATTTAAAGTTTTATTAAATTCTGTGCATTAGTTCTTGAGACATGACTATTGCTAAAATCATGTAAATCCTGCAAAATATAGCATAGCAGCGCCACCTGTTAGATTTAGACTAAAAGCTCATCAACAACAACTTATGTCAACGTCTAACTGAATCTGAAGTTTGATGAAAATTCGTGCATTAGTTCTTGGGATATAGTTATCGTGTTAATAATGAAAAAAGTAGCATAGCAGCGCCACCTGTTGGGCTATTTACACCAAAACGTAAGCAACATCTATTTATGTCAAGGTCTAACAGAATATGAAGTTTTATGAAATTTTGTGCATTCATTCTTGAGATATAGCTATCGTAAAAACCATGAAAAAAGTAGTATAGCAGCGCCACCTGTTAGGCTATTTACACCAAAACTTAAGCAGAATCTATTTATGTCAAGGTCTAACAGAATCTGAAGTTTGGTAAAATTCCATACATTAGTTCTTGAAATATAGCTATCGTAAAAATCACGAAAAAAGTGGTATAGCAGCACCACCTGTTGGGATATCTACACCAAAACCTAATCAATGTCTATTTATGTCAAGGTCTAACTGAATCTGAAGTTTGGTGAAAATACATTAGTTCTTAAGATAGAGCTATTACGGGAATCACGGAAAATGCAGCATAGCAGCGCCACCTGTTAGGTGATTTTCACCAAAAACCAATCAGCACCAATTTATATCAGGGACTAACTGAATATAAAGTTTTATTAAATTTTGTGCATTAGTTCTTGAGATAGAGCACCCACAAAATTTTTGTCACATACAGACAGGCAGATAGACTCACAGACAGACATTTAATAAAAACAGTCAAATCGTGTTCAGGACCTTCTAAAACATATAAATCCGTCAAAAACCGGAAGTCGAAAATTTTCATGAATTTCTTTTTGTAAAAGATAGAAGAAAGTAAAAATGAAAAAGCTTATTTAACTCCAAACCATTTTAAATAGTTATGCATGCCAATTTTATACTTTTAAATATAAAAGAGATTTGTAAGTAAGTCAGAAAATTTGGCATTGTTGAGAAGGGTAAAATATTTTTTTGAGAGCAGCCTTAACATGCATGCATGCATACAATAGAGCAGTGGTTCCCAATCGGGGGTATGTGGCGCACCTGCTGGGGGTAGGTGAAAATAATATGGGGAATGGCGGAAATCACAAAAATGGTTCAACTGAAAACACATAAAGTTGATACTCTTGGATTACGAAGTTAGTTTCATGGGTAACTTGAATATGTTGCACTCAAAATCCGGGTAAAGGCCTATTAGACCTAATAATTCAATCACTAGCTCCGCCCGCTGCTAATCATATTGCATGAGTAGTTATACATTTTCTCCAATCTTCGCAAAAACTACCATCGATCATTATACAATGTTCTTTTCTCACACATTTTTCTTATTTTTCCATTTTTAATAATAATTTCAAAACCCCTAAATTACACCATAGCTTCTAATTTTCCTATTTCATTTTAAAACTTGTTGAAAAGCAGGCCTTTTTTGAATAGGCAGAGTTATTATCACTAACTTATATCAATTGGAAAGCTTCGTTCTTTTTAACGAGTATTTAATTTGAAGAGTTTACTTATTATTTGAATAATTTGGTTTTATGTTTAAAATGCATAACTGTATGAAATTCGGAACTTTTAAGAACACTGCAACTGTGATTGAAAATCAACCTGATGATTCGGCAGCTGTAAGTTCTTCGAATCAATCTGATTGTTTAGAATTGCAAGAGAACCTGAGTGCAGCTGTTAATAGGCCTGTTCTGATAACTGATAAACCTAATACTTTAAATAAACTGAAAACATCAGTGCTCCCTTTATGAATAGAAAATATAATAATGAATATTTTTTGAAATATGGATATTCATTTACGGGACATGAAGATTTTAATAATATTTGGGGGAGGGGTGGGGTGGGTGGGTGTTCATGATAAATGGAGGGTACACCGAAAAGAAAAGCCTGAGAAAGGGGTACGCGAAAGAAAAAGATTGGGAAGTGCTGCAATAGAGCAATAAACTTATAAATTAATAGAGAGAGATAAAAAGAGGTGTATAATTATTGAAATAAGTAAGTATAAGTAGTGAAATAAGTAAGTATAAGTAGTGAAATAAGTATTGCAAAGATTTTTCCAGATACTGTGATTTTGTATTCACAGATACTGTGATTTTGTCTTTGAAGTTGTGTGTATCAATTCGTGACATTAAATTTTTACTGCTTAAATCATACATTGGGCAATTTCTGACTTTTTATCATTGATATATCAATTAGTATTCTTTTGCTATCATTAATTTTATGAATAAATATTTAATTTATTTTTGTTAATTCCAATTCAGAAGAATTTGGTTAAAGTTTAATCCAACTACAAAGGGTTTAATAAAATTAAACTAAGTTTTCAAAATATTAATTAATTCCATGAATATGATTCCACGTACTTAACTAAAAAACAAAGAAACAAAACTACAAATAATTTCATTTATTCACTAAATTTGGTATGTGAAGATAAGCAAAGTTACTCTTCCAGTTATTTCTTAAAATTAATCCACCGAAGCAGAATATATATATATTTATATATTTTGTTTTCTAGATGACAATTTTTTAAGTATTTACAGCTCTTTCTTTATCTTCTCTGATGCTTTCACTGTCAAAGTAATCTTTATTCTCTTGCTTAACACCTCGTATGTATTGAGGAGCAGACTGTCCTAGAACCACATCTTTTGTAACACGCACAGAAACTATGTCAGAACCAGGAATTTCAAACATTGCTTCAAGCAGAATATTTTCCTGAAATATATTATTAATAGGTTATTACATTCAAAAGTGCCATTTTAAAAATGAAAATATTAATTTTCTATACACTCTTCTCATGTGAAATTAATTCAAGTCGGGCTGAAAAATTCACATTTAAAGTTGCTTGTCATATAACTAGTAAAAGTAACAAATTCAGAATAAATTTCTTAAAAAACTAATATTAATTATTTATTATAATATGAACAATTCAATGTAAAATAAAAATGAAGCACTCAAAATTTAACATATCTACAAATTTTATGTTGTTGTTTTCTAAAATCCATATATAACAAATATTTTTTTTGAAACACAAAATTTTTACATGCATACAATTATTTCATTCTGTTAAGCACTTATCCTGAATCTTTCTAATATTTTAAAAATGACATTATATGTGTATTACACTAGTGAATGTAATAATGTATGTAAGGAATTACACATATCATGCTAATTTAAACAAAGGTAGTTGTGACACCATATAATTTTAGTAAAACACGAAACAGTTCAATTCAGGACCTGATTTTTATTATCCTTTTAATTATAAAGCCTTTTTACAACAGGCTCATGGTCCAAAGAGTCACTAAGTTTATTAGCAATCCATTCTAGCAAAAAAAAAAAAAAAAAAAAAAAAAATCTGCTCTTCACTTGTATTAGCAACTTTTATTGTTGAAATTCAATTTTTTTTTCCAGATGGGGGCTACGGTGGAGAGTAGGCATTAATTTCTTAATGATTGGATTAAAAGTTTTTGATTGATGCATAATCAAGACCGTGCGACATGTTTTATGCAATCTCTGACCACAAGGAACGAAGAGTTGTGTTTATGTTTGCATTTTTTGATTTAAATAGAGTTGTAAAAATTTAGAAAAAGAATTTGGGAATTAATTTAAATTTTGAACTTTAAAACAGGTTTTATTTTATTACCTTTCATGTATACTGCATTACATTTCCATGAGCAGAGTCAGAGAATATAGACAATTGCATGAATGTCGTTAAGGTTTAAAAAAAAATTTTTTTTAAAGGAGGGGGGGGGGAGGAAAATATACAAGTATATTTTCATTTATTAATATTTTATTAAGGTGACAGAATAAACATCTGGCAATGGCATTTGTTTTCAAAACTTACAGGAATCTTCTGTGCTTCAATTGATTGATAAAAAACAAGTGAAGGGTTCAGTAAGGAATTTTATCGCCAATTTCACATTATAATAAAAACTAATAGTATAAAATAAAGCTGATATATCCAAAATAGTGTTTTGTTTTATTTTTTGTTTTAAGAGTTTACTGAGGTAACTATAAAATGAATGGTAACATTCATGCAGTAAGTAGATGGAGAAGGATTGAACACAGGAAGTCATGACACAATTTCTGATAACAGATCCCAGGAAAATACTAAAATTTCTTTGAGATTAATAAAAAGGTTGAAAGAAAAATGTTGCAAAACATGTAGGCTGAAATTCAGAAGAAACATGTTAAAATTGGCCAAGTTAGCATACGTTTCTGACATTCCATTTACTGATGAATGTTGTTATTTAACTTCAGTCATTTATTCATGTGTGTATGCACATACGATTCAGCAGATTTTTGCAAAAATATTTCGGATATATAATTATTTTCTCCGATAATTTCCAATTTTATGCAATTCTGTGCATAAGAATATAGTAATACATTTCACTCACATGAAATGTATTGTTTGCATGTATTTGATTTTCAAGTAATTATAAATGAGAAGTAAAGTATGAAAATTTTAATCTGGAGATAGTTTTTTTTTGAGAATATGAAAACTTCTCATATACTGAGCTACATAGAATAATAAATCTCATCTAACCAAGATTGACCATACACTATAGAAATTGTTATGATTTAAAATATTTAACTTTAATTTATTCATCAAATATTTCTTTAAATTAATAACATAAATAAATAATTCATAATCAGTAAATACTTTAAAAATCATACATTTATCTTTAAAATTATAACTTTTATTTTTAAATAAATTAAATATTAAATTCTTTTACTTTTAAATTAATATTTCATATTTACTTTTTTCTTTAATTTCAGTAAACATTACTTCTAGTAAATTTTAACTTAACAACATTTTAATTTTCGTAAATTTCTCTTTTTAAAATTAATATTTTAATAATAAAGCGCATTTCCTTTTTATTTATTCATCTAAAAATGGTTAATCACTATTTTAATAACAACGTAATGTAAGTGTTTTTTTCCTTTTTGAGCTTTCTCAAAAAAACTTGATTAAAAATCACGATGTACGTTGTATTATTTTCTAAATATTAAAAATAATTTTTTAAACTCTTTTAATTTTAATCATTTCTTTTTCAAACCATTTTTAATGGAAAGAAATATTTATTTTATGTACAGAGTTAAAACTCATATTATGCATAAGTTTTAGACTTATGGGTCTTTGTTTATTTTTCTTCATTTTTTGTTTTGAAAGTTCTGCAATTCATTTATGCCGGTGCTCTAGCTTCTCCTCTTACTTCCAAAAATACAACTGCTTTTTATTCTTTTAGCATCAATCTTGCTGCCGATCAGTGCCGTAGAGGTTTCAAGGATAATATCACGGCATTCAAGAGCAAGATCAAAAGATCTGGCTCTTTCTAGAACATGCTCTGGATGGTTATAGTACATTTTTAACGGTAGCGAAAGTCGATTTTTCAACCACGAGCGTTCGTTTGCTTAGGGAGTAATGGAGTTTTCCATTTTCATTTTCATCAGGTGGTGCTAGTGTCGCGGGGATTTGTGATGTAGTAACCTGTTTTAAACACGCTGATTGGATGCTTTTGTAAGTGCTCAGAAGTTGAGATGATCATTGTATTCTGAATTTAAATTCAGTTTGATTAGAGTTGCAGAGGTAGCAGGTTATGACTATAAAAGAGCCTCGGGCCAAGGGCCCACAGCAGAGTCCATTGGTTTGTGAACTTAGTGTTAGAAGTCTGATTTTCAGCTCAAAGATAATCTGAAGAAAAAGTTTTCAGAATTTCATCACAAAAGAAGTTTACTTATTCTTTTATCTGGCTGCGGTAAAATATTTTCGACTATACATCATTATCGTCATCATAGCATCTATGAAGAGCTCTACCATTCCAATGGTTAAGCAAATTCTTGTGTGATTTAATAACAACTACTTTTTAACAACATAAAGAAATTTTTGGTAGACATCTTTTTCCCATTGATTTGAATCGTGGAGTTTTTGTGAGACTCAGATTATAGACACTAACTCTTATCTGCTGACTTACAACAATATGATGTATCACTTCTTTAATATTTTTGGAGGCCCCATCGGAGCATTATCCAATATTTTCCTTATATCTTTGGTAATTTTGTGCCAGCAGTGTTAGAAGATTCTCATTGTTTTCTTTTTTTTTAAAGTTCAGCACAAAGTCATCAACGAATGTCATCCATTTCTTCTACAAATTCTTTTGAATGACTCATCTCTTAATTTAAAACATTTCAGCAGAATAATCTTCAGCAACTTTATAACAGAAGATACTATTTTTTAGTAGCAGTACTGTGATTCACCATCCTGAACTTTAAAATTTAAAGTAAAAAAAATTAAAGACTAGAATTGAACATTATTACCAATGATATGATTAAATAATAAAACAGTAATCTTTCATTTCAAGAATTTTTATATATTATGAAAATATATGCATTTTTGTTATATTCTCATTATCTACTACTGACTTTCTAATTCAATATATGAAGTTGTGCTACAGAATAAATAAATTAGTTAAAGTGCAATATAGTGTGTCTTCAATTTGTTATCAACATCATCTACTCTGGTGAGTTAATTTATATTAATATATATTCATGATCCTAAAATTGTAAATTTCATAATGATCTAAAATATATTTACTGAATCAGTTCAAGTAGTAAATTTAAATATTTTTATTTAAACATTTGATTAACATTTTCAAAATTAAACTTTTTCACACCCATCTACTATCCACTATATGTAGGGGCTTATAGTGAAGTTTTGGAATAAGGTAGAAGTATTTATTTTTTCAAATTTATTTTAAGTATTTTTGATTCAGTCTGGTTCTGGTGACTAGTGAATCATTGTTTAATTTAAATCTATTTTTATACTCTGCGTTATCCCGAAATTTCAGTATAGAAATGATATTGTATAACCAAAAAAAGTTTCAGCAGTATTATCTCCAACTATAGTAAAGAAGCAAGTTTGTGTGTGTGTGTGTGTCCGCTGTGTTCTGAAGAGACCGCTGCACACAGAGCTACAAAATTTTGTGGGAAGGTACCTTTATGCATGTAGTTTTGCACCTCGAAGCCAGATTTTGGAATTTTGGAATAGATTTTTTTAAATTAAATTTTTTATGTGATTTTTAGTGTTTTTTCATGTTTTGATGCAATTTTTCCACATTAATAAGGGGAATCCGGTTCCAATCTTTTAGTCCAATATAGTAAATTTTATCTTATTTTCAATAAAGTTTATGCGAAATTCGTACAGCGATTTGTGAATTTTTGGCGACTTTTTTTCCTTCGACACTAAGAAATTTTGCCAGAATGCTTGATTGGTTCGGTGGCTGCGCTTCCATTTAAGCCTGAGATACGATCAGAATCGTTATTTTTTTTTCTCTTTTTAGCTTGGAGAAAGTTGATAATTCTTTACAGGTAAAAAATCTTAATTTTAAGAGGAAAGGGTGGATTATTTATTATCCCGATTTTTTTTAATGAGATTTTTCCTTTTTAATTTCCTTTTTTATGCGTTTAAAAAAAAAAAAATCATGTTTTGCAGCGTTTTTTATTTCAAATGACGTCACAAATCGCCCACTACAAGTCAAATGCCATTGGAGGGCAGTTGGATTGGTAGCTGATAGAATTGTAGGCACATGTGGAAGTCAACCGGGCATTTGTGATTGGCAGATGAGAAGGTCGTCAGCTACTTGCAATTCGAACTGCGAGTTATGAATTTTTGCGATTTGTTTTATGCGATTTTTAAAGAGTTTTTTTCATGTATATGTCATTTATGTATTTGATTTCAGAAATTAACAACAATAACTTACTATTTTTGTATGTATAAAAAAAGGGTAATTTTGTTTCTGTTTCAAAAGTTAATGATAATTCCTAATTTTTTAACATCATCGTTGGTTTAATTCTGTGGGGACAGGGAAGTGAGTGCTTGGTTGTAGTTTAAATATTATGTTAATGCTCTGATTGAAACTCCCCCCCCCCCCCCCCCCCCCCGCCTCCAAAAAAAGAAGTAATTAATTATTAGTCCGATTCAAACGAAACCTTTTCTCAGGTCCCCAGGTACTAGATAAACTTCGGTATAATTTTTACAGCCCTTTGTTACCACTATTTCTGAAAATTAATGACCAGGCAGGGGTATTTTCTCGGGTTTAATGGGCCCAATTTTAATGAGAATTAGTTCATTCAACTTAAAACGAAGTAATTAAGATATAGATAACTAATTAAGATACAGATTTGGCGCCACCTGGCGGTAGAAAATGAAACTAAAAGATTTTGCAGCGCGTGCGCAGCACGTCTGCTATGCGGTGTCGTAGGCAGCAGGGACACATGCCGGAGTTTCGATCAGAAAGAGTTTTATTTAGAACTGAGTGCACCCCCTAGCGATGGGAAGTGGAACTAAGCAATTATGCATTTAAAATTTGTCCGATTCAAACAAAGGGCCCGATTTCAACGACAATTGATTCATACAACTCAACATGAACTAATTAAGATATAGATAGCAAATTAAGACATAGATTTGCCGCCCCCTGGCGGTGGAAAGCGGAACTAAAAGATTTTCGCGCGTGCATAGAACGCCTTCTATACTTTGTCATAAGCAGAGGGGACACGTGCCGGAGTTTCGTTCGGAAATAGGTTTCTTTAGATCAGAGTGCACCCACTGGCGGTGGAAATTTTAACTAAAATATTTTGCATTTAATCTTGGTCCGATTCAAATGAAATCTTTTCTGACATTCTTCCGAGGCCTCCCAGGTACTAAATGAACTTCGGTATTGTGTTTGGATTTTGGTTACCACCATTTTTGAATATTAATATCCAGGAGGGTGATTTATTTTCTCGAGTTCTATGTGTTCGATTTCAACGGGAATCAGTTTATTCAACTTAACATGAACTAATTAAGATATAGCTAATTATTTATGACTTATATTTGGTACTCCCTGGCGGTAAAAAGTGGAACTAACAGATTTGTTATTATAGTAATTACAAAAGTAACCACTAATACATTAAAACAGGATGCAGAGTATAAACGCTAAATGGAGCGTATATGCTGACGATTGATTGCCCGAATTAAATATGAGAAAAAGCTGTAAAGTAACATGTGTGGATTGTGTCTTGAAAATAAAGACAAACTGTTTTAAAAACAACTAAACGTTTATTAAATAAAAACAAGAATAAAATCAAAAAGACAAAAATACAAATTCAATAAACTATGTAAATAAAAATATACTTTAAACTTTTATCTTTAACATGAACTGAAGCCTAGGAAAAGTTTCAAAAGAAAGTTATTTTTATTTAAATTCAATTCTACTTATCTTTAGAAAAATGTAAACTTTAATTTGATTTTAATTCACAATTATAACTTCAAATTATATTAACTTTAATTTAATCAACTTAATTAACTTTAACTTAACAAAAATATAAACATAAATTGACCTTTATCATTCACCTCTCATTTAAATATTAACCATCTTAAAAGATTGTTAAACTGTGTTTCGCTTTACATCTCATCTCATGAAAAACTCCCGATGTACCACGCGTACCGTCATTAGCACACCGAAGGCATCAAAGTCAAAATGCAAAACAAGTCACTGACATCTATCTCAAACCCCGCCTCATGAAAACTTCCGATATACCACGCGTACCGTCATTAGCATACCGAAAGCATCAAAGCAAAAGTATCTAACAAAATAAATCGGATCTTCATCTGAAACCTTAAACGTGATGAAGTCCGTCACAGTATTTGAAAGACCTTAAGAGTAAAAGACAGAAACCAGAAACTTAAACATGATGTCAAACTGAGAGGGAAAAACAACTAATAAACCAAAACTTTATAAAAACTTAAACCAGTTTTAAATAAGGCCAAAAGTATAATAAAATCACTTCAAGAAAAACTAAATGAAAGTATACCTAAATTTACTTACGAAACGTTCTCTATGTATTTCACCTTCTTCCTCCTTTAACAGTATACTAAGATACTAACACAACTTCCTAAAACCTGCCTAATAGCAGTATATCTGAAGTTGGTTTAAAACATACTAAGGAGAAGGGAAAACATCGTTGAGTAGAAAAACTAATGAAACAAATTAAATCATAAATTGAAATATTGATAGAACGTGTTGCAGCCGGTGTTTTGATACACTAGGTAACAAATGCCATTCTTCTCACTATGTCTTTCAGGAGAAGCAACTTTGTCAACACGATGAGAGAAGGCATAAAACTTCTAGATGTATCCTTTCAACATCACTAACCAGTTTTCACAAAAACACCATTAAGTTCTTTAGATTTAAACAGCACCATCACCAGAGATTAAAACATCTTGAAAAACAATTTCACATTTAAATATTATAGAACATCTTTAAAAACTGCACCATCATCACCAGCCATTATTTACCGGCGGCATTACCATGTCAACATCGCCTTGCCACACACAAAAGGATTAAAACAACGAAGCGAAGCTAATGAGTGAACAACGAACTGTTGTATATAAGCAATCATCTCCAGGTAAACAACCTATCACACCGCTCTCCTTAGCAAACGTCACTACCGGCTTCTCGAAAGATCCGGATGAAGTGACGAACCGCCACAAGGGAAAGATCGTAGGAGAAAGAGACGATTACGCCATCTGTCGTCGTCGGCCGTAAGTGCTTCGACGCATCGTGGTGCTAGGCCATGCAGAGAGATATGGAACCGGCAAAATGTAAACAGAGGTGCGTGGTTTTTAATAGTGTGGTGTGAAAGTAAAAATGAATAGGCCTGGATAAATTATACAGCTATTGTAAGTAAGCTTTATGAAATGTTAAATATGGTATTTAGATATTGAAATAAAGTAAATATAATCCAGAATGTATATGTATAAAGCAGAACTTAGAAATATATAACTGTGAAACAAAAAGTAATTTAGAAACTTAGGTAGGGATTAAATGGATGAATTAACTGAAGTGATAAGACCAAAATAGGGAAATTATGGAATATTTCCTAACAAGATTTCTTGCGCTTCTACACGGTGCCCTAAGAAGTAGGAACGAGTGCCGTAGTTTCGTTCGTATATAGGTTTATTTAAAACAGAATGCTCCATCTGGTGGTAGAAACTGGAACTAAAAGATTTTGCAGCGCGTGCATAGCACGTCTTCTATACATGGTATCGTAGGCAGCGGGGACACGTGTCGGATAATTTGTTTAGAACAAAATGCATCCCCTGGCAGTGGAACTAAAAAAATTTCCTGCGTGTGTGCCAAAAATGGCTATTTTTATTGAAACCGCAAAAGAAAGTTACCTATTTGATAATCCCAGACAACGAAAAAGTTTCATTTTCACTCATCTTCGAGTATTAAGAAAAGTATTGGATTATTTGAATCGAAATTCACAGTTTATGTTTCTGATTCCGAAAATACAAATTTTGTGAAAATCCGTAGGTAATTTTTTTTACATTTTGACCAAAATCTGACACGTTTTGAATTAAATGATTTAGACATTTGAAAAGGTGGTATTAAATTTATTTCCACTTCGAGTCCATCTCTCTATTTAATTTCCGAAAGACAAAGAGTTATCACAGGAAGGGTTTCGTGCAGTTATTTTTAGAGTGATTTCGCATTTCGTAGTATTTTTTGACAGGACCGGGCAATGCCGGGCGGATCTGCTAGTATATTAATAACTAAGCAAGCCACTAAGGCAGGCAACCTGTCTTTTTATAAGAAAATACAGTTGATTATTATTATCATATAGTCTAATACGAGCAAATCTTGTGTGTGTAGTTATATATATACAGGTAGAACTTTTAAAATCCGGAATCCCTCGGGTGTAGAGTATTAGAAACTCTACAGTATGTGTTTCTTATTTTTAAGTGTGGCTTTAATTTAGAATTTAAATTGTTATTTCTCAGTCTCTAAAATCCAAAAGTTTTTTAAATCCGGAATTGCGGAGTCTCAAGCGATTTCGGTTTTTAGAAGTTCTACCTGTATATATATATGCAAATTTTATTTTAAAAACGGCTCTAACGATTTTGACGAAATTTTGTATCCTACCGTTTCTGTTTTGGGGCACCAGAAAACCACTGGGCTAGGTCACATGTTTGAGAAAATTTGATTAGTGGGTCATTTTGCGTCACCATGGGTCAGGGTCAAACTAATTGTATCTAAAAATCGGTTCAAGGGATTTTGACTTAATTTTGTATCCTACCATTTTTGGGCACGAGAAGACTATTGGGCTGGGTCACATGTTCAAGAACTTTCGATTAGTGGGTCATTTTTGCGTTAACGTGGGTCAAGTTAATTTTATCTAAAGATTTCTAACAATTTCAATTAAATTTTATATCCTATGAGTTTCGAGCAAGAGAAAATCATTGGGCTAGGTCATGTTTCTGAGAAAATTAGATTAGTGGGAGATTTTTGAGTCACTGTGGGTCAAGCTAATTTTATACAAAAAAAAGTCTCAGACTATTTAGACTAAATTTTGCATCGTATGGTTTTTGGGCACAAAGACTGTTGGGCTAGGTCACATATTCGAGAAAATTAGACTAGTGGGTCATTTTGGTCAAGCTATTTTTATCTTAAAAATGGCTCAGAGGATTTCAACTAAATTTAGTTTCCTACAGTTTTAGGGAATTAGAAGACTATTGGGCTAGGTCACATGTTCGAGAAATTTTGATTGGTGGGTCATTTTGGTCATGGGTTCAACAGGGTTCCCAGCGACATAGAAAGTCAGGGAATTTCAAAGTAGTCAGGGAAAGTCATGGAAATTTAAAAATATATATGAAAAGTCAGGGAATTTACAAAAATTCCCTAAAAAGTCATGGAAAGGTCCTGGGGCAGGGGGAAAAATATGAATTTGAAATCATTTCTTTTTTAGAAAAGTGTTACTATATTTCTCGCTATATTGCACCTCTGAAAAATATCTAGACTCTTGTCCGTTTAAAGATCGAGAATTTTCTCCAAATGCAATGCAGAAAAACCATTATATGGACAAAAGTTTTCTACATTTTTCAGACTTTTTTTATGACATTTCACATTCTAGACTTTGTTCTGTAACATTCATTTGAAAACAGGTAATGTTTTTTTGCATTATAGTATTTTACAGAATTTCATTTTGCAATTTTTTTGAAAGGTGCTTAAATTTTCTCCTGGAAAAGAGTATAAAAATTTTCTTATAATACAAATTTTGATTTTTTTTTTATGCCTGCTTGTTATTTTGTGTTATTTAAAGCAGTTTTTTTGTATGACCGTTTGGTCATGGAATTTTTTTGGATTCGGTCAGGGAAAGTCAGGGAAATTGCCAGACATGTTTTGCTGGGAACCCTGTTCAAAGTTTGGTCTGGGTCAAGCTATTTTTATCTTAAAAACGGATCAGATGATTTGAACTAAATTTTGTATCCTACGGTTTTTGGGCACAAGAAAATCATTGGGCTAGGTCGTATGCTTGAGAATATCCGATTAGTGGGTCATTTTTGGGTCACTGTGGGTCAAGCTAATTTTATCTAAAAAATGGCTCAGACTATTTTGACTAAATTTTATATCCTACGGGTTTTGGGCACAAGAAGACAATTGGGCTAGGTCACCTGTTCGAGAAATTTCGCTTAGTGGGTCATTTTGGTTCAAGCTATTTTTATCTTAAAAACGGCTCAGACGATTTGAACTAAATTTTGTATCCTACAGTTTTTGCGCACGAGGAAATCATTGGGCTAGGTCACATGCTCGAGAAAATCCGATTAGTGAGTCATTATTGGGTCACTGTGGGTCAAGCTAATTTTATCTGAAAAACGGCTCAGACTATTTTGAATAAATTTTATGTCCTATGGGTTTCGGGCACAAGAAGACAATTGGGCTTGGTCACATGTTCAAGAATATTCGATTAGTGGGTCATTATGGGTGAAGCTATTTTTATAAAATAAAAGGCATTATCCTTATTATTAATGTTCGTATCCGTCTGTGTGTCTGTCTGTGTGTGTATCTGTACCCGGATAAACTCTGCGAGCATAGCGAGTAGCGAAGCGCTTTTTGTGTCAAAAAATTCAGAAAAATCCGGGCCTTCAGGAATTGCAGTTTCGAAAAAATCGGCCCTTAATTAAGGGAGTTATTAACGAACAAAGCTGTTTTAATTGCTTCAAAAGAAACCTATGTGGAAAGTCCTCCGCGCATGCGCAGAAGAGCTGAATCCTCATCTTCCGCAAAAAGAAGAAGGAAACATCGCTTCCGCCGGTTTCGTTTTACGACTGTCTAAACTCGCCGACGGCGAACCGACAGAAATACGAAAAAACCGTCAACATATTCTCAAAGAACGCACTCTTACGACTCTAACGATCCTGTCAGTTCGAAAAAATTTCGATATTAACACTTTAAAAAAAAATAGTCAAAAAGGGTCGAATTCGTGTTTTTGATTTTCTCCCTTCGTCCGAACCTCGCATCCGCCGGACTAAGAAAGATTCGGATAAACGGATTTCACCAAATAAAAGATCGGTCTTTGTCCTCTCCAATTCCACCTTCCATTAAAAAAATACGTCAGTTAACCCTTCAAAAACGTATATTTTCCGTACACCGTTTCGCGATTTCGGCAATTTCGACTATTTTGAAAAATTCGCTGCGGCGGTTCCAAACAAGTCAGGGAAAACTAAAAATACCAGACGAGATCTACATTCTTCATCCTTTCGAAATCTGCGATCGTTTTTGAAAAATACAAACAGTGGCGCAGCCAAGGGGGGGGTTTGGGGGTTAAAACACCCCCCAGAGCTAAAAAAATTACTATAGTTACCGCTTATATGAATCAAAATTCCGCCTTAGCGGAATCCGCCGCTTTGTTAAATCAAATTCTATCCAACAATGTGATTCAATTAAACGGCGAGAATTCTACTTAAAACTGTGAAAGCGCATATTTCATCTTTTTAAATTTTGAATTTTAAAAAAAATGTTCTAAGGAAGCATTTACTACATAAAAGTAATCATCATGCCAAATTCCAAGTTTCCACACCAATTGTATCACATAAATCACAATTTTAGAATGCTTCTTACTCTTGCATTCTTTTAAATTTCGAATTGAAAAAATAAATTCTGGGCGAGCATTTACGTTTCTTAAGTACCATCATATAAAATTTCAAGAGTCTAGCCCTAAAAGTTCTAAATATATTATGATTTAGAACATTTTTAGAACGTTTTTTGCTCATTTCACTTTTTAAAATTTTAAATTTTTTAAAAACCGTTTTGAACGAGTGTTTATATCTTAAAAGTAACCACTATGTCAAACACCAAACATTTATACCAACTGTATCACACAAATCGCAATTTTAGAACTTTTTTGATCTTGCAACCTTTTACATTTCTAAATTTTAGAAAACTGTTCCGGATGATCATTTATATTTCTAGAGTAACAGCCGTGCCAAATTTCACATATCTAGCACAAACAATTCCTAATTAATTGTTTTTAGATCATTTTCAGACCGTTTTCCGCCCATTTCATCCTTTTAAATTTAGAATTTCTTTAGAAATCGTTCTTAGAGAGCATTTACATCCCAAAAGTTACCACCATGCCAAATTCCAAGCTTCTATACCAACTGTATCGCAATTTTAGAACATGTTTTTGCTCCTGCTAACTGTTCTGGGCTAGCATTTCAGTCTCTAAAGTAACAACTATGCCAAATTTCATGTTTCCAGCCTATGATATAGAATCATATATACTTTGTTTTATTCTAAAATTTAATTTTTCTATCTTAAAGTTTCTCTATGTGAATTAATGTCTGCATTCAAAATCTTTTTATTCTTTAATTTCGAAAGTAATCATTTCTTCCTAGCTAAAAATTTTCCCAGATTTTTCATTGTAACAGTAAAAGTACGTTACGTTTCTTCTCTGTGGTTTCAATTCGTTACTTTAATGTACTGCAGATGACTTTAACATATGCTGTTTTGTCTTTCTTCGTATCTTGTGTTAAATGCAGGCGCCGTTTTCATAAATTGATTCCTGCATGAGATATGCAATATCAACATTTTTGTGTTCGCTGCTAACACATGTCTGGCTTTCTCAAAAAAAAAAAACACGAGTGCCTGGTGAGAAAATGTAGTGTTTGGGATATTTTCATTTATGTGTTGGTGAAAATGTATCTGAAAAATTAGATCAGATCTTCTCTAACTGTTGAACAAGAAGGTCGATTATTTAGAGGCGTAAAGAGAACCACCCTCGCCCTTTCCAGATGTGTCGATGTGTCCCAAAATAAAGAAAAGTTTTCACGTGATTATGCGTCTTTGATTGTACTGGTTTTTTGTTTGCTGTGGACTGTTTCCTATCAGGAGGGGAACCTAGGGTTATTTCGATGAACGTAAATGCCCCAAAAATTACGATCAGTTTCATCTCCGATTTTGACAGCAAAATTCTCCATACAGCCCTAACTGCACAAATAAATGGTAATTTAGAACGTTTACTGCTCCTTTCCCCTTTTTAAATTTCGAACTTTTTAGAAACCATTTTTAGTGAGCATTTACATCTTTTTAAAGTAACCGCGAGATTAAATTTTAAATTGCTAGAATCAACAGAAACCGCAATTTTAGAATGTTTTTTGTTCTTACACCCCTTTGGAAATTGTTGTACCAAAAAATTGTTTGGAAATTGTTGTATAAAATATAGCCAATGTTAGAGAGGAGATGGTTACCAGAATTTTGACACCATTATTAAGGTTCCATACTTAAAAAGTAAAAACTGAACTATTATAAGATCACTCATGTGTCTTATTTTTCTGGTGCTCAGCGGGGAGTTGAGGGTTATCGACGCAGAATCATCTAAGGATTGTTGGTAGTAATTTTCAATGTGTCTGTAATTATCTGATATATTAATTAAAAACCCATCTAGAAAACAACGGCATGGATCAAAACAGTGGTGCTACTTTGTTACCTCCTTTTGAAGCGAGCTTGGCACAATGCTAAGATTAAACTTTGTATAAGATCTTTGCTTTAGGTAAGACGAAATCATAGTGAGAGTCAACATTTTTCATTTCCAACTGAATTCAATTATTGAAGGCAAACATTGAAAAATAATTCGTAGAATAATTCCAAGACATTAAGAGTCAGTAATTTTGAGACAACAATAGCTTATAATTCAATATGTAATTCATTTATAATGAAAAACTGTTCGATAACAAACAAATCACTTGAATTATCATGCCTGCATATGTTTTCATTTTTGAAAATGAATCAGAAAGTTTCGCGTTGTTCAGAATACTTTATTTTGATGCTTTAAATTTGTCTACTATTACGTCAAATATGATTGACAAGTAACTTTTCGTGTGAAACTCAGCGACTGTACTGTATATAAAATTATTTGCTGTACTGTACTCTTCCATCTTAAAGTTTGCCCCTCATCATTTTTAAACACTTTATAAATCTAATCTAGTTTTGTGTTATTTCATTGGTGTATTTTATAGTTTGTAACTTTAATGTTGTTTAAATGAATCATAACCAACTTAATTGCGGAGAAAAGCATTATGATTTCATTCATTTAAAAGACTGATTCCATTAACCAGTGATTCATATAACCGGCGACCACCTTTATCAGAAACTCAAAACCCCCCCTAGAACCAAATTCTGGCTGCGCCACTGAATACAAATATTAACCCTTCGAAAAAAATTCGCGCGCAGATTCACTTTTGCAAATTCCGATTCTCTGCGATTTTTAAAATCGCGCATCGGCTCTCTGAAAGAACAAAAAAACAAACAAACACACCCAAGTACATTTCCCTCCTTTCAAGATCACTGTAAAACCTTTAGTTTAAAAAAATATTTCAGTTAACCCTTTCGAAAACTTTTTTTCCGTAAGTCTCTTTCGGTTTTACAGCGATTTCTGCAATCTTTAAAAATTCAATTCTGGGCTTCTAAACAAGATACAAAAAAATAAAAATACCGAGCCTAATCTACGTTCTTTTTCCTTTTAAAATCAGGTATCAGTTTCGAAAAATTCGTTTTTTTAACCCTTCTAAAAAAATGGTTTCCGAAACTCACTCGCGTGAATTTTCGTTTTTCGGCCCATGTTTAAAAATCCGCATCGACTCGGAAAATGTGAATAGAGACAAATAAAATACACCAGATAATAGCCACGTTCTTATTCTTCGAAACATATATTTCAGTTTAAAAAAATATGTACATTAACCCTTTAGAAACCGGTCGTTCCCGTACCTCACTTTCACGATTTCCTCTAATTTGCCAATGTAAACACCCCCGCCGCAGGACTTTTTTATCGAAGTACACAAATTCCGAGAGAAGAAGCTAAAAGTGCATACATTCATCTATAGAAAAACACCTTTCAGTTAAAAAAATTCGAATATTATCAATTTCAAAAAAATTCTTTTGTGAAACCCGTTTCTAGAAATAAGCGTTTTTCGGCAATATATGATTTATTTTGAGAAATAATTATATTTTCATAGTTAAAATTCTATTCTACTAGGATATTTGTATTCTGAAACAGCCAATTGCACTGCAAATACTTGCTATACAATACCTGACTAACTTATTATACAATATTTCTCTTCGGTGGATCAGAGATTATACGATATGTAAAGAGTCAACTTCATGTTCGATCGCAGTCAAATAAACTAGAGAGTCAACACAGGAATATTTATTTTTAAAAGTTTTAATATTTTTTAAATAATTGTCATTTTTGCATAGCGGAAAAAAAAAAGCTAAGGAATTTGCTATTTCTTTTGAAAATATCTCCCTTCGTATGGGTCCCATCACGACGGGGTATAGCTCATTCGACTCGACACCGATAGAGCTTAGTAGAGATTATCGACTTTAGTTCCGCATTTCACCACTAGGGGGCGCTTTCCGAACTCTGTTTCTATGGGCCGGATCACGACGGGGTATGGCTTATTCGACTCGACATCGATAGCTTTAACGGTTTCAGTGCCCGAGGTTCGAATAGAACAGATTGCGCCCCCTGGCGGTTAAAAGTGTAATTAAAGGATTTTTCAGCCAACTCGGGTTCTATGGATCACATCACGACGCGGTTTGGCTCAATCGACTCGACATCGATAGAGGATACTAGAGATTATCGACTTTAGTTGCGCATTTCACCACTAGGGGGCGCTTTCCGAACTCTGTTTCTATGGGCCGGATCACGACGGGGTATGGCTTATTCGACTCGACATCGATAGCTTTAACGGTTTCAGTTATGATCATATATACAGATTGCGCCACCTGGTGGTGGAAGGTAGAACTAAAGTATACCGCAGCGCGTGCACAGCACGACTGCTATACGAGGCCGCAGGCAGCGGGGACCCGAGCCGGAAGTTCGTTCAGTTAGAGGTTTATACTATTCGATGTGCAATTTAATCGACATTTTACAAGATTAGAGGTTTTACAATTAGGGGCCCGCTGGCGGGCGAAGCCAGCTAGTATTAATAATACGGAGAGAAAAATATCTTGAGTTGAACTCAAAGCTAATTTTGAATAAGCATAGCTCAGTCTTCCTTGCTCGTATTCTGTATATTTTCAATGTATTTAATTATTCCTTCCTTTTCAATGGAGCTTTTTTTTTAAAAATTACATCTTATACAGAAGTCTGTGAGAGTACTATCTTAACATAGAAAAACAGAAACCATAAGAAGAAGTGTCTCCAATCCGGCACATATGAGCACAGATATAAATTAAAAGAAAATTTTAATTTATCTCTTTTCAACTCAGTGCTTTAAATTCAGTTTTTTCTAGGAGGGAAGTCTCCCCTACCAACATTTGTAAATGGTGGGAAATAACACTGTTTTGGTAAGGAGAGATAATAATAACTGGGTTTCAGTTTTTAATTGCATAATGAACATTGCATTGCTCTTCCTACTAAGAAAATTCTCGTTTAGAAAAAAATAATAATAAAATTAAAAAAAAAAAAAAATTCCAAAAATTGGAGAAACTTTTTGGGCGGGAGGATCCTACCAACAAAATTATCTTGGACAGGATTTCAAAATTTAGGCATGAATCCTGCCTGAATTTCTGCAACTAATTGTGAAGCTGATCATTATGTTACATTCGCTTTATTCACCTTTTTTTTTTTTCTTCACAATAATAAAGCAATCTGTGAGCCATTGAAAATAACATCAACAAATACATATATATATATATATATATATATTACAACAATAATGAGACACAAACTTAATTTTAATTTACAGAAATTTAATTTAAAAACAATAATAATAATGTTTTTTTTTCTTTTACAAGGTGTCTACTGATCAATTTAGGGTAAACACAAACAATACCTGAAAATTCTACAAAAGTTTAAGCACAAGTTAATACAGACAAATTGAAGATATATATATTTTTAAGTGTGCTGAAAAGGATACATGTACATCTTTAATACACCAAAGCAGTGGCGCAGCCAGAATTCGGTTCTAGGGGGGGTTTTGAGTTTATAATAAAGATTTTCGCCGGTTATATGAATCATCGGTTAATGGAATCAGTCTTTTAAATGCATGAAATCATAATGCTTTTCTCCGCAATTACGTTGGTTATGATTCATTTAAACAGCATTTACAATATTAGAGTTACAAACTATAAAATGCACCAATGAAATAACACAAAACTAGGTTAGATTTATAAAGTGTTTAAAAATGATGAGGGGTAAACTTAAAGATGGAAGAGCACAGTACAGCAAATAATTTTTACGTAGAAAATAACAGAGTTGGAATCCATTTGTTCAATCAACAAGAACGAAAAATCAGGCGGAGGGGGGGGGGGGGGTATGAAGACGGTTATAAAATTTATAAAATTCAACTATGTCCATCATATTAACAAGAACGAAAATTCATGCGTCAAGCATAGATTATGTAACACTTTCCAACGCTTCGAAAATAATTTTACAAATCATTACCATTTAATAAGCTGAAACATAACATCTAAGTAAACAATTTGGAAAACGCATAACATATTTAAAAACGTAATTTCAGGAATTTCCAACATATATTTCCAACATATACAATATTCGAAAAATTATCCGAATACTTTTATTCAGCCCTGTATATGATCTATAGATTTGTATATGTTACTATACATAGGATGTTAAATTTTAGTTTAGTTAGGAAACGCGTAACACAGTTTAAAATTCTCCATCTGGAGTTTCTGTCAATAAACGGAAATGTGTTCGCGAACTTTTGTGCTGCCCTATATATGATCTACAGAATTTATACACACCAAGTAATAGACAAAAAGTGAGTGATTATTCATCTTAGTATATAAATTCCAATGTGTTTAAAATAGTGAAACATTATTTAATTAAACCGCAAACGATTTTTCTCCATAGACGTAATGTTACGGAATTCTTTTGACTGTCCCTGTAAAGTAACTATAAGTGCTATGCACATCCTATTCCATATTAAGCTTCTTGTAATGCACCTTAGTGATATATATCAATTACAATGTGTTTGAAATTGTGTAACATCATTAAAATAAACCGCAAATGATTTTTCCCTATAGACCGTAATGTAACGGAATTCTTTTGAGTGTTCCTGTAAAAAAACTATAAGTGCTACACACTTCAGTTGAAATAGCGAACATGCTATAGATAAGGACAATAACATATAACAATTACAGGGCAATCCGAGCATATTTACGGGAGTTAGAGCACGGCCAGACGGCCATACGACCAGACAAACCGAAGTCATAAACTTTTCAACTAGGTTGGAAAGTGTTAAAAATACACAAGGTTTCATTGCAAAGAATCACGAATTCTTATTCCTAACTTTAATAATAGTGAAGCAATTTTAACAAAATTTTCAATAGACTTACTTACCTTGCTTTTTGCCAAATGTAACAAGTCATTTAGAACTTTTAGAGCTAGAGTCTTGAAATTTTATATGGATGTTACTTAAAAGACGTAAATTCTCCCCAGAATTTATTTTTTCATTACGAAATTTAAAAGAATGCAAGAGTAAGAATCATTCTAAAATTGCGATTTATGTGACACAATTGATATGAAAACATGGAATTTGGCATGATGATTACTTTTATGTAGTAATTGCTTATAACATTTTTAAAAACATTTAAAAATTTAAAAGGACGAAATGAGCTGAAAACTTTCTAAAAGCGTTCTAAATTATGATTTAGTTGAAACTGTTAGTGTTAGAAACTTGAAATTTAGTATAGAGATTACTTTTAAGATGGAAATGCTTATTGGCATAAAGAATTTATTATAAATGGGAAATTTAAAGGTGTGAAACAGCTGAAAGCATTCTAAATTATGATTTATTTAGAACCTCACGTCATATCGGGCCTTTCGAAGACGATCTTTTTTCTATTCTAAAAGTAACTAAATGTCTGTATTTCGACTAAATCCATTAAAAGCATCTTGGAAGATCAAAATTACAGCGCCTACAAAAATTTGGAAACGCTCTGATGAATAAAAGTATTTAAAAAAATCTCAGAATTTTTCGATGACAATGCAAAAAGAAATTTGGGTATTTTGGCGTGGGTTTGCTCAGCGTCGGCTCATGTTTTCAGTATTAAATGTGACTAAGTCTGTGACTTAGTCTTTTTTGACGTAACTCTGTGTTTCTGTGACTCTGTTCTCTTCGACTTTAGTCAAAGACAGACTTTTTTCACGGAATTTTAAAGAGGGGTGGGATACAGTTATATTGACAATCGAATAAAATTTCAGAGAGTTCGGACAATAACTTTTTTGTGTTGTTATTTTAAAGGACACGTCGCAAAAAAAAAGAAGAAGAAAAAAAAAAAAGACGCGAGAAGAAAGCATTTCTTTTACAGCTAGATATCAATATTTTTCCACGGTCTCTAAAACCATTATATTTATAACCATGGCTTTACAAATTTGATAAAATCTGGTAGCCAGTAAAAAATTCTAGTTACCAGTAAAAAAATATAAACGGCTCCCCTCCGAAGTCACTAATTTTCAAAAGCACAAAAGTTTTTTATCAATTAATTGAGAAAAATAATAAGCCTATTGTCGGATTATTAGTTACATAGTTTAGAATAGTTACATCATTTAAAAAGATGGTATAAACAAAGTTTTCTAATGAAATTTATCAAAATTATTTATCTATGAAAAAAAATGTAAAGGCTGCATTTACCGGTATGTTCTCGGAAATGCTGATTGCCGAAGGTTTCAAATGTCTGGATAAGTGAGTGCTGCAAAATCTATATCTGATGAGGGGGGCATGGATGAAACAGTGAAAAAGGAAAACAATTTCTGCCTGTTTTCGTGTCGAAGTCAGTCAAATAATTATTTTTTATTAATTTAAAATTTGCATTTGTTAAACTTATTTTTGCCTAATTAAAAATGCCGAAAATGAGAAAAAATGCCATTTATGGTCATTTCTTAGGTCAATTTTTGTACAAAAAATTATAATAATAATAAAAAAAAAATCAGGTTAAATAACTTGGAGGCTAGATAGAAAAACTAGGTCGCCAGTGGCAACTTGGCGACTGCATTTGTCAAGACCTGTTTATAACTGATGAAAAATTTATAGAATTCAGACAACTGGGGTTATTTTTTTTTTAAACTATGAAACGAGAGACCCTTACGAGGAAAAGAAACAAACAAAACACCCAACCAAACAAGAAGGTGTCTTTAAAAAATTCTTTTCTGTCTAATAATCAATATTTTTTGTGAAAATTTCATTTAAAAATATAAAATTGATATAAGATAGATAATCATACAAATTTGAGGTAATTATCATGAGCCCAGGCACCGCCGGACGGGTCAGCTAGTATAATTTTAATGACATGCAGATAGCATTCGTTAAAATACAATAAGTGTAAATCAATGCATAACTAATTTATTGCTGATCAATTTAAATTAATGCATGGTTAGCGTAAAATTGTGTGTAATTATAGATAGTATTTTTCTAAAAAAATGCATTTAGCGCACATTTAACGCCTTTTTTTTTTCAAAATCCATATTCACAGGCAGGGCTTAAATTCTAGGAAAAAAGAGTACCGGGGCTCTAATTTTCAGCAGTAACAACAACCATCAACCCAAACCCCCTTTCATTACAAGGAGGTATGCATTATGCTTGTTATCCCCACCCGCATATTTATATTTCATACATTATTTGTAAAATTTAAAGCAATTTTGTCTTTTGTAAAAAAAAATAATAATACATTTTGACTTTTAATAATGAAATTTAATAAATGAGTAGAGCAGAAAATAAGCAAAAAAAAAAAAAAAAAGTACCCAGAAATAGAGAAAAAAAAATAATGACAGAAGAAAATTTGTTAGGGAGAAACACATTCTATTTTTTTTTTTTTTTTTAACGCAAACCAGGAAACCACATTACCATATCAGCATCTTTATAACAACAGAAAACTAACTGTCCGAACTTAACATCTGCAGGAATTTTAGCATGCAGATGTATTGAGAAATAGACATTGCATTTTATCTTTCTTTATTTATTCTGTGATCCAAAACGTATGCATTAGGAAGCACGCACATGCCAAACTGAAAATGATTTCATTTCTCGTATTAAAACCGCAAGCACATACGAAAGAAATTTAGACATGTACATTAATTGAAAAGAATCACTTCAAGCTGCGATAAAAGATTCTGCCAAGGCATAAAGTCCAAAATACTTAATTTTAACTTTAGCAGTGTTGATTCATATAAGCAGCAATTATAGTAATTTTTTTAGCTCTGGGGGGGGGGTTTAACCCCCAAACCCCCCCCCTTGGCTGCGCCACTGCACCAAAGCAATCATGTTTTTTTTCACATTTCAAATATTTGGAACTAAAATATAGTCCCTTGGTGCCCTCCACAGAAAAAAATATAATAAAAAAAACAGAAATGAAATTTTACATTATTATGACCCTCCTCCTGTTTTATTCAGTACGGAAATATTCTTTAATTTATTATCCATAGCCACTAATACTTAATGGTGTCTCAGATTCCTTTCATATAATAACAATATTTCAAGATTAAATTCACAGCTGCTAAAAATATTCTTACCATTATTGCTCTTAAGCCTCTTGCACCAGTCTTTCGTTCCAAAGCAGAATGAGCAATAGTTTGCAGAGCATCCTCAGTAAAAGACAATTCCACCTGTGGAGAGAGTAACAAAATGATAAATATCATACAAGAAATTAAATTAAGTAAGTGAAGATATTTTAAAACAAAATGTATACTTACTTAAATATTATTACCATAGTAAATATTACTAGAGTAATATTACTACAATATAGGACTAATTATCCGGAATGCCAAAATCCGGAAGGCTCCAAAATTTAAAAAATAAAAAAAATATTTTATTCGAAATTTTTCACTAAAATTTTACAGATTTTTTCCAAAAATTTTGCGGATTTCTAATTTTTTAAGTACATTGTTTCAATGTAACCACTAAAATAATATGTTACTTCAGTGGTGTGGGCTGAACACCCCCCCCCCCCCCCCCCCCCTGAACGAATCCCTTGTGCTTGTTTACTTTGATGCAATGAGATATTGGACTGTCAACCTAATTTAAACTGAAGTTATCTCAGAATATATACATATTTAAATGTAACTCATCTCTCAAACATCTAAAAATGTAACTTTTATGCCCTTTTATTCAAAAAAATAAGTTTGTGTAAAAATGGTCGCCTGGCATATAAAAGGCGAAGCGATCAGCCTGCATTTGTCTTTCACAGACACATGACTTGTGCTTTTATTATGTAGATCATACATTATCAGCTAAAATTAAATAAAAATGTTGCTATAGTTGTTTTAATTGATCCATACTGATACTTTCAATGATTATTTTGAATTTCAGGACTTTATTTTGATTTCTGTAATCCAAATATTTGCTGAAATATCTGATAAGTAAACCGAAAATAAATAAAATGGATACTGGTAAGGTGCTGAGATAGAATAAACATGCACAGGCTTCATGACTGAAATCATTGTTTCCATTACAAAATGATTTATTAAATAATTAATTAATCAATCCATAATTAAATAATACATCTTACCTTATCCATTGTAAAAAGGGTCTGGAATTGGGGCACCAAGGCATTCTTTGGTTCTGTTAAAATCTGCACAAGCATTTTTTCACTTAGACTATGAAGAGGTACAACTACAGGGAAACGACCGACAAATTCAGGAATCATTCCAAATTCAATTAAATCCCTAGATTCAACATAGCGTAACAGAGCATCTTTCTCAGCATTATCTTCTGCAGCATTTGAAGTTGTAGTCAGATTGGCAACATCAGCAGCAGAGGCTGCCCTTCTACCAGGAGATTCAGAAACAGGAGCACCAAATCCAAGATACTGAAAGAAAAAGGAAAATCTTTAAATATAACAAGATATAAATTTAAAATAATTTTTTTTATTTAAACAAAAACAAATATATATATAGACACAGAACGAATTTTTGCGTATTGTTATTTTTTATAATACTAACATTTTTTTAGAAACATTCCAAACTATCCCATAGAATAAGATCAGCTGAAAACAGGCTCATATGTGCTATGAGCAGTCTGACAGACTGGTTGAGAACAGAAAAGAAGAAAAAATGAATAAATAAAAGCAGCCAGATGAATTCTACTATGCAGGTGACCTTGAGTGATCATTTTAGGTTAGATGAAAAGAAGGCATTGATCATTATCAGACCTGCCAACCTTTGAAAATGAGAAATAGTAGCACACCAAATTCAAATTTATCTGAAGGTTGGTTGGTTGGTTTCTTACGCTGTAAATTTTAAGCGAACAAATAGTAATCAATTAAACGCATGTGTATAAGCACACAAAGTCTTTTGTTTTTGCTAATTTTTTTGTTGCGGGTGGGATTGATTAAACATAATTATTCCTATTCAATTAATGCTCTGTCCACTCCTAAGCCAAATTTCTGAACTTCACAGTGAATTTTCCGAAAGATTCCACGGCGGTTGAGGGGAGGGGGTGATGGAACTACGGGTATATCTTCCAGAGAAAAATGTCTTAGAGTCCTTCATCAGGTTGAGTAAGCTGATAAAACCGGAAGTGAGGGTGTCCACTCCCGCCACTTTTTTTTGCGTCCCTTTGATGAAATTTGCAGTTTTTTTCGAGATTTGTTGATAAAATTTGCATTTTTTTTTCGATATTTTTTGACGAAATTTGCCGTTTTTTGCAATGTTTTTGACGGAATTTGCCATTTTTTCGCGATTTTCTGACGAAAGTAACGTTTTTCCCGCAATCTGTTGACAAAAATTTGGCATTTTTTCGCGATCTTTTGACGAAATTTGCCATTTTTCGCGATGTTTATGATGAAATTTGCCGTTTTTTTCGTGATCTTTTGACGAAATTTGTCATTTTTTGCAATGTTTTTGAAGAAATTTGCCGTTTTTTTCGTGATTTTCTGACGAAAGTCACGTTATTCCCGCGATCTGTTGACAAAATTTGCTGTTTTTTCGCGATCTTTTAACGAAATTTGCCGTTTTTCGCAATGTTTTTAACGAAATTTGTCATTTTTTCGCGATTTTCTGATGAAAGTCACGTTTTTCCCGCGATCCTTTGACAAAATTGGCGACTTTTCTTCGAATGAAAGACGAGATTGATTTTTTTTCGGCGATCATTTACCGAAATACCGATACATTTAATGTCCGAATTTTCGGATTTATGACAGATATTTTTTTTTTCGGAAAATTCGGACCAGAATCACCCCTGAACGATCTTTTGACGAAATTCGCATTTTTTCAACAATCAGTTGAATGAAATTGTTGTGAAAACCTTAATGTGGAAGCTTAACTTCCCCATATTTGTTTTTCCTTTTAGGTCTCGCGCCACTGAGATATTCTACTTTAAGTGCTTCTATCGCGATTGTACGTAAGACGATACGTGATCTCTTAGCGTAAACAAAAACACATGTTTTTCTTGCTCCCACCTATGCATTGCGTCATTGCCAGGTGCCGTTTCCTGATTGGATGCCATGACTGGGCATGTGTTGAATAACTAGCTTAAATATCACTGCATGACTTGTCTGCTCTCTCTCTCTTCTTCTTTTTGCTTATGTGGCAGCTGCATATCGTAAGATGTTTTGTTTTAGTTATTTTTAAATGTCTGTGCAAGTATGCCAGACTGTTTGTTAATTCTTATAATGTTAAAGTATGTTTAATAAATGTTATTTATTAATTTAAGCCATCCTCTTATTCAGAGTCAGTTTACTTTTACTTTACCATTTGAGTCCGGTGGATTAACCACCCAAATTCTTTAAGACCGGTTATGGGCCAAATGAAGTCTAAATTTAAAGAGTTTGTCCATTTTTGGTAATGTTTAAATATAATTTTTGACTCTGAGGTGTTGGCGGGAATTTATCATAATGAGGTCATCTTTAATGGCAAAGATGGGGGGCCTCTTCCAGAGCTACAGTATTGATGTTTTGACAAGCAACAGCAGACAGCTAATTTGTTTTTATCTCCACCCTTTCCCCCTTTCCTTGTGAATGAACTTCAAGGCTGCTCCTTCCTGGTTTCTGACTAAGATAAACAAACTTGTGTGGACTCTGGAACTGTAGTGTTTTCTTTCCCTTTCCCCCATGACTGATAAGGAGTTAGGTTACCGGGAATGTTGTTTACTTTGTGAACAGCTGTTAACTTGGAATGGAGTAAAGTTTGTGGTTTTTTAGGGAAGTTATTATGGATTGATAAAACTTTTGCTGTTTGTTTTATTGGTGAAGTGTTTTTGCTTGTTAGTCTTCAGTGTTAAATGAATGTTTTTCATCTCATTTAGGAAAGTTATTTTTTCTGAGTAACGTTGTTATCAAATAAATAATTTATTAATTTAAAGTTTTTTAATGTTAATAGTATACTGTGATATGTTATTTGTTATGAATTAATTGTTAGAATTTGTTTTTTTTAGAATTTTAAAATTTTAAATAGATTTAAAAAAAAAAAAAAAGAAAGATTTGTTAAAGTTGTTAATTGAAAGTTTTTAATTAAAGATTTTTATATTGAAATGGTTTGAATATAGAATTGTATTTTAATAAAACAGTGAATAATTAATTTAATATGGATAATTAATAGTTAATGGTTGATTAAATTTGAGTAATTAATGGTTGATTAAATTTGAGTAATTAATGGTTGATTAAATTTGAGTAATTAATGGTTGATTAAATTTGAGTAATTAATGGTTGATTAAATTTGAGTAATTAATGGTTGATTAAATTTGAGTAATTAATGGTTGATTAAATTTGAGTAATTAACGGTTGATTAAATTTGAGTAATTAATGAATTTTTTTTGTACTTCATTTATTTTGTATATTTAATGTATGTATTGTTGTTAAATGGTTCTTTTTGAAGGGTTAGTAGGTTTTAATATTGTTGAATGGTTTATTAATATTGTATTGAGATATGCATATTTAATTATCCCCATGAGCTTATAGGATGGAGTTTGCTATCCAAAAACTTAACAGTAGCAATTATGCTACTTGGGCAGAGGAAATACAGGTGTATATGATGGATCGTGGAGTTTGGCAATTTGTAGAAAAACCAGACCTTGAAACACCTAAAGATTTAACTGGAAAGGAACTTCGTGACTTTGAATTGTGTAGGGATAGGGCATATACCTCAATTTATTTAAATATTGAGAAACCATATCGTAGTATAATAAGTGACACTAAAAATGCTGGGGATGCATGGAGGAAATTAAAGGAGCGTTACCAGCCAACGTCTCGCAGTAGGATTGGGAGTTTATTGGACAAATTTTTCTCATTGAGGTTTGGCACAGGGGATGACATTAGTATTTATGCAGCTAACCTTAAAAAGGTAGTTAATGAATTGGCAGACGCAAAACATGTAATGGAAGAAATGTACCAGTCTTTTCAACTTATCCGGTTTTTGCCATCCAAATTTTCAGGGATTGTTCAGTCAATTTATAGATGGGATGACAAAACATTTACTTTTGACAATGTATTAAAAGAGTTGTTGGTTGAGGAGGATAGGTTAAGACAGTGTAACATTGACCTTGAACGTGTAGATGCATCTGCTTATAAAGTCAAAATTAATAAACAAGGAAATAGGAATAATAGCAATTTTAAATTTAATAAACAGAAAGACATTAAGTGTTTCCATTGTTCTAAATTAGGCCATTTTGCTTCTAATTGCCCAGAAAAGAAGCCAAATTCTGGTAAATTTCAGGTTAAGAAGTTTAAACCAAAGGGGAATTTTAACCGAGACAATTCAAGTTACATTGTAGAGGCTAACTACAGTCAAGGTAGTAATGGTCCTGATGATTTGTCTTGGGTTGTGGATTCTGCTGCTTCTTCTCATTTTTGCCGCAATAAAAATTTGTTTGTTGAGCTTAGGCCAGTAGTAGATACAACAGTATCAGTCGCTATCGGTGAAGAGTCTTGCTCAGTTGAGGGAATTGGCAAAGTGGAATTTTTGGTAAATATAAAAGGTACCCAGAAGAAAATAACATTGAACAATGTTCTTTATTCACCTAGATTGAGGAGAAATTTATTTGCAGGATGTGCCATAGATAAAAAAGGAGGGAAATTTGTTGGCAAGAATGGAAAGATTTTCGTGTATAATAATAAAGGAAAATTGGACTTCTTTGCAAAAAGAGAAAATGGTTTATATTTTCTTAGACCAAAATACCCCGGTGTTATCAGAGAGCATGTAAATTTAACTCAGTCTAAGGAATCAAATCTTGAGATTTGGCATAAGAAATATTGTCATATCAACACAAATTATATAGTTGATACCAGTAAAAATAATGTAGTTCGTGGGTTACCTAAACTGAAAAATCAGGAATTAAATTGTGAACCTTGTCGTTTGGCAAAGACACGAAGAGTAAGTTTTAAGCCATTGCCGGGAAACCGAACACGTGGGCCTCTTGAACTTGTTTTTACCGATGTGTGTGGCCCAATGCCAGTACCTTCAATTGGGGGATCACGGTACTTTATCTCTTTCATAGACGATTTTTCTAAAAAGGCTGCCGTTTTCCCAATTAAACATAAAGATGAGGTCTTTGATACTTTTGTTCGATTTAAAAACAGAGCAGAAAGGTTCATTGGAAAGAAAATTAAGGCCATAAAGTCAGATAATGGAAAGGAATACTGCAATTACAAATTTAAACAGCTTACTGAAAAAGAGGGAATAGATCATCAGAAGACGAACCGGTACACGCCGGAACAAAACGGGGTTGCTGAGAGATTTAATAGCACTATAAATAATGGCATTCGAACAATGTTGAAGGATAGTGGTTTAGAAGAAAAATTTTGGGCTGAGGCAGCTGTCTGTTTCACATATGTTTGGAATAGAGTTGTCCATCAAGGCCAATTAAAGACGCCATTTGAATTATATGGTGGGAGACGTCCTTCTGTGAGTCATTTAAAACCGTTCGGATGCACTGCATTTATAGGGATCCCCAGGCAACTACGAAAAAAATTTGATATGCGTGCAACTAAAGGTATCATGGTTGGCTATGCAGGACAGACAAAGGGATACAGAATTTATAATCCTGAAAGGGGTGTTGTCAAGGAAACTTTAAATGTGAATTTCAATGAGAGAGAAATGTACAGTGGTCGCATCCTGGTCACCATGGACTGTAATTCTGAGAATGGGAAAGTTTTGTCAGGAGTTGAAAATCGTTATATTGATAATGAAGAATCTGATTCTGAATCTAAATTTGATCAGATTATACCACAAAACTCTATAAAGTTACAAAGCACTCCCAAAAAGGAAGCTGAAGTAAGTTCCGAAACTGAAGAGTCAGGAGATGAACACCCAGACCGGGATGTGAATGAAACTGAAAAAACCCCTTGTGAAGCTATTAAATGGGTCCGAGAAGCCATTATGAGAAAAGATAAGTCCCGCAATGATATATATTATGGTGTGGAGGGTTCCAATACTAAACTTCGATCTTATAGAGATGTTGAGAATTACTGTAAAGCCAGAAATATTGATTATCGAAAGGAATTTTTTAGTTTTAGAAACAAAGATGATTATTCTGGTTTAGAACCACGTCCCAAAACTGAACACTATGAAGCTAACATAACGGAAGTAGAAATACCATCTTCTTATTTTGAAGCTATGCGTTCTCCTTTTAGAAAAGAATGGTCTAAGGCGATGGATGATGAAATAACAACCATGAAGGAAAGGCAAGTATGGGAACTTGTTCCCAAACCTAAAGAAGAGAAAGTTTTAGGTAACCGCTGGGTATATTCCATTAAACGTAATGAGAAAGGCGAGATTGCTCGTTATAGAGCTAGGCTTGTAGCACAAGGCTTTAAGCAGGAAAAAGGCATATCTTACGAGGAAGTATATAGCCCAGTAGTTGATTTTTCCCTTATTAGATTATTTTTTAGTATACTAGTCTGTTTTTTCGGTTGGATTCATCATCAAATTGACATAAACTGTGCATATTTATATGCGAATTTATCTGAAAGAGTCTTTATGAGTCAGCCTTTGGGCTATGTCAGTGAGAAGTCTGAGTATGTTTGCCGCCTGAAAAAGGCAATTTACGGCCTTAAACAAAGTGGTCGTGAATGGTATTTCGAGCTTCGGAATGCACTTGAGGGATTAAATTTTAAGAAATTAAAATGGGCAAATTGCATTTTTATATTTAAAAGAAAGGTTCTATTATTGTTGTATGTAGACGATATTATCCTTTTTGGACAAACAGAAACATTGGTTTCTGAAGTCATAGATCTCTTAAAATCTAAGTTTGATCTTAAATTGTTAGGACGCACTAAGAAACTCCTAGGTGTAGAGTTTGAAGAGAGGGACTGTAAACTTTTCATTCATCAAAAGAGTTACATTGAAAAGGTTTACAATATGTTTAAAGAGTATAAACCTCCAATTACATCTCTCCCAATTTCTAAAGGAGTTGTGTATTCAAAGTTAGATTGTCCAAAAGATGATTTAGAACTAAATGAAATGCAAGGTATCCCATATCGCAGCCTTGTTGGATGTCTCGCTTTTATAGCTAACAGGACTAGACCTGACATTTGTTTTGCAATAAACCTTTTCTCACAATTTCAGGAAAACCCTGGGCCTACTCATTGGAACGGGTTAGTTAAGCTACTTGGTTATTTGTATACAACCAGAGAAAAAAAGCTTGACTTATCTAAGATTGATAACCTTAGTGTCACATGTTATAGTGATGCAGATTATGCCACTAATCGTGATGATAGGAAGAGTATGGGGGGTTTTGTGTTGTTTATTGGTCAGTCACCTGTTTCTTGGAAGACTTTCAAACAAAAGTCTGTTGCCCTTTCCACAATGGAAGCTGAGTTTACTGCACTTACTGAGGCTGCAAAAGAAATCACTTGGGTTAGACATATACTTCTAGAGTGTTTTGAAATGGGGTTATTTGGGAATGAAATAACACAATATGAACTTTGTTGTGATAATAAATCTGCTATTGACTTTTGCAAGTCACCAATTGAAAATGCTAGGTCAAAGCATATTGACGTTAAATTGCATTTTCTAAGAGATTTGGTGTCTGAAAAGCTATTTAATTTATCTTATGTAAGAAGTACAGATAATCTTGCAGATATTTTCACAAAAGCTCTAGTTAAAATGTCTGTTAATGATTTCATTGCCAGACTATTTATATAAGTGTAATAAAATTTTATGGCATATTTTTGAAATTTTAAAGTATTATACTCTGAGGTTATGATATAATTGTAATGTTTTAGGTATATCTCCTGGTGTCTCATTTGATATTTTTGAATTGTAAAGATTTTTTTTTACATGTAATCTCTTGATGCTTTTATGCCACATATTAAAAGGGTTTTTTTTTTTTTTGAATGACTTGTTTTATATGTATCCTTAAATGGGATGATTGTTGTAAGCAGTCTTGGTTTTTGGATCAGGAGCGGATTTGACTGTTTTTGTTGCAAGTTTTTTTTTTAATTTAAGAGTCCTTTTGCAATTTCATAATGCTTCTTTCTTAAGGAAAATTTGTTATATTAAATATTAAGGGGGGCATGTCTTGTTAGACATTTGTGTTTTTTTTTGGGATTTCAGTGATCGCGAGAGGGGGGCCTTATGTTGTGAAAACCTTAATGTGGAAGCTTAACTTCCCCATATTTGTTTTTCCTTTTAGGTCTCGCGCCACTGAGATATTCTACTTTAAGTGCTTCTATCGCGATCGTATGTACGACGATACGCGATCTCTTAGCGTAAACAAAAACACATGTTTTTCTTGCTCCCACGTATGCATTGCGTCATTGCCAGGTGCCGTTTCCTGATTGGATGCCATGACTGCGCATGTGTTGAATAACTAGCTTAAATATCACTGCATGACTTGTCTGCTCTCTCTCTCTTCTTCTTTTTGCTTATGTGGCAGCTGCATATCGTACGATGTTTTGTTTTAGTTATTTTTAAATGTCTGTGCAAGTATGCCAGACTGTTTGTTAATTCTTATAATGTTAAAGTATGTTTAATAAATGTTATTTATTAATTTAAGCCATCCTCTTATTCAGAGTCAGTTTACTTTTACTTTACCATTTGAGCCCGGTGGATTAACCACCCAAATTCTTTAAGAGAAATTCACGTTTTTTCGGCGATACTTTGGCGAAATTTCCTTTTTCTCGGCAATTTTTTGACGAAATTCGCGCTTTTTCAGCGATCCTGTAACGAAATTCGCACTTTTTAGCTCGATCCTGTGACGAAATTCGTGATTTTTCGTGCGATCCTGTGACGAAATTCGTGTTTTTTTTTTTTTTTTTCAGAAAATCGTAGTTTTAGACAGATTTTCGTAGCATCGTAGTTTGTGGCTCAAAATCGTAGCAATTAAGATTTTTTCGTAGCAGTTGGCAGCTCTGCATTATCCATTTTGAAGAGTGGAAGCTGTTAAGTTTGTAGATACTTAATTGATTAAATGAGAGTGCCTCTAAGGTGGATGGAGATGGATAACAATATTTAATGGTAGAGACAACCTCACAACATCGTGACTAGCACAAGACTGCTCATTCCTGACAATATGATGATCACAGCAAGCTTGTGTTACAGGTACCATCTGTTGTGAATAAGATTAATATAAAGCAGTTTACAACATTCTCTTCCTTCTTAAAGAAAATTTAAAAATAGGTAAGAGTGTTCTTTAGATAGGAGCAGTTTAATATAATAAAATAGCAGCCCTTAAAACAAAAACAGCTCAAAGTAATGAAGTAACAGTCAGTCTATAACTGCAAATGTGCTGTTTTTCTCTTTAAATGTTTTGAATACCTAACCAAAAGAGTTCCTGTGTCAAGCATGACCACTTGTGGTGTAGTACAGGGGATTTTACAGGAGAACGGTTCATTATGCTTGGAGTACTTACCTGTACTCCAAGAACTGGGGGTTTGGGGGTTCCTCATTTCACAAATCCACTGTGAGTTCTACTTGTGGAGCAGCAGGAACTGATGCATGAAGTGTGAGAGGAACTTCACTGATCAGGCTCTCAAATCTGCATTGCAGGTGATCAAGGTGGCATGTACAGTTTCCCCAAGAGGTCGTGATCACACACATCACTTTTCCCACTCAGCCTAGAAACCCTCAAGTCCTAGAAACTGGTGAAACTTTTAACCATTTTGTTTTTGCATCCACAGTTATTAGGAGCATGTGTCCTTCAACTGGACCTGCAAGGTCAATGTGAATTCTATCCTATGCTTGTTCTGGTGCAGGCCAAGAAACTTGCTTTGCTGGAGGTGCTGAAGCATTTTGCTGACAGACACTCAGCAAAACTGAATGAACTCTGTCAAAACTCTGGGTCAGCACAACCCTTTACTCTTGCTTCAAGATCACTATCTATTTCTGACAATCATACATAAGAATGAGCTAGTTATTTTACAGCTGATATGCCTTGGTGAGCCAAGTAGAGCTCTTCAATCACAAATTTCCTAAATTTTGAAAGAATGAAAATTCATGAATTTCTCAAAATAATACCCTTTTGAATGGACAATTCATCTTTTACTGGCAAAAAGAGGTATAAAATTTATTCTATAGTTATAGGAAAGCTCTTTAAAATATAGGACCATAACATGCTTAATTTGGGACATTTTTCAATTTCGGTAGCAATCAAATGCCTTGTCACTGGACTGCTATCTAGCTGTTTTAACAATAACACTGATTCTGCCAGAACAGGTGATCAGCATGCCTGTTGCTCAGTGGCTAGCAACTAAAAGCACTTGCATTAGCATGCAAACAACCTTTTCAATATTTGATTTTGTATGAATATCCTGAAAAGGTTACAGCCCAAAGTTGAATTTGTGCAGCAGCTACAGATGGAACAGGTTTGTGTTCAGAAAGGAAATTCACTGGGGAGCGATGGTGAGTCAATAAAGTGAATGTTTAAGTTCATTCTAATAAATATTTTCGAAACTTGGTCACACCAAACACCAGTGTTGTATTCAGACACTTTTCTCTGGGAGGGATTTTTGTGGCTCTAGAGGGGGGCAGGGCAGGGCAGGGCAGAGTTCTGGGGGGGAAAGTGCACTTTTTTAAAATTAAAAGCATAAAATCTCAAATCTTCCAGAGGGAGGGGGGGGGGGGGGCATTTCAATGCTCCGGGGAGGAATATCCCCCTCCCGGGCCACCCCCTGAATTCAACACTGCCAAACACCAAAGTGTTTCAAAATGTGAATCAAAATTACTTAATTTTTTTTTTAATTGAGATTTTAAAAAATATAGGTAATATATATGTAAGAATCACACTGTAATAATTATTGAAACAAATATATTTTAGAAATTAATTTTTAAAAATGCAATTTCTGTTGTTGCATCTTAGATGAAAAATATTTAATATCAGGTTAATTTCAGCATAATGCAAGCTGAGTTATATAACAAGTGCGATTTTTATATAATTCATTTCCGAAAATAATGAAGCTAAGGCATATATAGACAGAAAAACTGTTAAAATGGTAAACGCAAGTTTCTTTAAATAGCTCTGAGATTAGATTGTAAATTATTATAATTTTACCATCGCCATTTTTATTAATGTCTAATAATTTTTCTTTTGTGATAGTTTTAAAATATTGTCTTTGTTTGATAAATTTCTGGCACCTTATTGAATTAGATTAAAATTTAATATGTTGTAATTGGAAATTTTCAATTTCCATTTAAACATATTTAGACAAGATCATCTCATCTAAGTTCGTGAATTTTGTGTAATCTCACTGTATCTTGATATAGAGACACAAGCAAGTCTGTGCCAAAATTATTCTTACACATGCCAAAAGTGCATGCTTGCTATAGGTTCTTTGTCCCTGTACTAGGTGTACTTTGACATCTTTTACTATACCAAATTCTGGTGAAAATAAATCTTTAAATTTTCTTAAAAGGCTTTGGAATTTAAGGTTTGGAATATTGTTTATACCATAAGAATGGTTTGTATTCTAAAATATTGTGATTAACTGTAATGGCTATATCCAATTGCAGCCTGCTAAATTAACATTTCCTTGCCTGACAATCATCAAAGGTAAGGTAAGGAACAAGACTTTGAATTATAAGACACCTGAACTAGAGTTATGACAATAACTTTAATGGATGTATGTATAAAAATTTAATTTAATGGAAGTTGGTTCCAATGGAGAAAAATACTTTTTTATACCACCAAATACATTTAAAGGCATCAAAAAGAAGGGGCACGTGAATACGCTTAAAAAAACAAATGACTTACTTTGAATTAGGCATTTTACTATTTACTTTATGTGGAAACAGGGCTTCTTCAACCCTTGTTATTATTATATGACACTGGCACTTCACTTTCACATTCTTCAACTTGCAAATCATGTAGCCTAAACTACCATTTTTTTCCTTCGATCAGCACATTTTAATTACATGATCCTTTTTTTCTTACAACAGTGTCATGTTGAACTTTTGAATCTGCACTCACTTGACAAGTGAGCTTCATTGGTTGCTACTTACCCCTCATTTGGTAGCAACATTGATTGCATTTCTCTGTACTAGATGTTCCTGTAATTTGACTTGCAATTCATGGATTTGGTCTGTTTTGCATATAGACTGAATTCTGTTTACTTCAAAATCGGATGACATCTACAGATTACTAGCCGCCATTTCCTTGGTCACCACAATCTTCATAGCTCTTGTTCGAGTTAACTAGCTTTCAGCTAGGAGTTTTCTTTGGATTCCTTTATCTTGAATGCCACACATGATTCAATCATGCAACATTTCATTTAACGATGTTTAGTAGTTGCAGTGTTTCACCAAACTGCATAACTCAACAATGGAATTAGTCATTTCCAGCCTCTAGTCAGATTTGCCAGCCTGTCACACACGACAGTTGGATTTGTATCTTTCCACTATTACCGATGGTGCTGGATCAAAGTGCGAATTTAGCACTAAATTTCTGCAAGTGTTTTTGTAGTTGGTGCTGCTGATGAAAGCAAATTATGTAGTAATGCATAAATAATGGATAAATCTTACTCTACTTAACAGGCTTGGTACTTGAATGCTATTTTTTTTAATGTATGGAAAATTATCAAATATTGTCTGCTATTCATCAGAACAAAGCTGTAATCACAGAGTTTAAATCAGTTCTACTGAATCTGCTGCTTTACCAGATTTTTTATATAAGGTCTGAAATACATAACGGAACACACCCAGGTTCTTTTTTCCCTGTTACTATATATGTTACAGTAATACAGTTATTGTGCAGCCTGTGAAACATAGCAAACAGATGGATGTGGCTCAAAATAGAGAAAATTTAAGCACAACTAGTTTAAATGAAAAATAACTTTATTGTATTTTTTTCCCCCGGGGCCCACATGAACTTTAAATTTTACTTTTTTAAACTGTGAGTTTGACATGCTTGATGTATGGTATGTTTACTATTTATGACAAAAAAAAAAAAAAAAAAAAAAAAAAAAATCAGTGTGCAAGTTAAACTATATTAGAGACTGTCTATTACAAATTCAAAACAAAATATATACACACATAGGAATTAAAAATGGTAAACAAATTATCAAGGATTTTTTTTTTCTTTATGAGTGCTAATTTAGATAAAAGTTATTACCATCATCACCTTTATTTTAATGACATACACCCTTTTATACATAAAATTACCAATTATTATATTACTAATTCATAAAACATAATCTGAAAAAATTATGTGAATTAAACAATGCAAATGTATAAAAATATATACAGATTAAACTGCAAGCTCATTAATTAAAGAAGATAAATAAAAAGTAGCACATAAATTACATTTCTCTGAATTGTAGAGGTTACAGCCAATAAATATATTTAAATTTTTTTTTTAACAAATAAAGCATAGAACTCACTTTTTCATTTTTTCTTCTGCTTACAATTCTGTCAAGACCATTAAAAGCACCAGATGCTACAAACAAGATATTAGTTGTATCGACAACCACAGTTTCTCCACGCAGTTTTCTAGAATTTCTCTCGGGTACATTAACAAGAGCTCCTTCTAACATTTTTAGCATACCCTATAAAAAAAAAATTTCAAAATTGTCATAAACATGAAATTAAACCCTCTAAATAACAAATAGTTAAATATTTTGTTTGTAAAAATTCACATGAAAGTTTTTTATTTTTAAAATTTGAAACAGCAATTATCTATACTAATAAAAGAAAATTGTTTGTCTGTATGCGATGGCTAGCGAAATCTACCACACGTAGAAGTATGAAAATTTGGGTGCGGATAGTTCAAGGCAGGTCCTGATACACCTGAGGCTCGAATTATTAATTTTTGAGACCCAGACCCCCTGGGGCCCCATTAAGATTTCTGCCCTAAATTGATAAAAACTTGCTCAATTTTTATCTGATCCTCTTTGTTTTGGGGGCCTTTTTTCCATTTAGTTTTATCCCTATTTCTACCCTGGCCCCCTGGGGCCTGTTGAAGTTTTTGTTTCCTAAGCTGTTAATAACTTGCTCCCTTTAATCTGATTTTCTTAGTTTTTGGGGCCTTTTATCCATTTAATTATTCCCCCCCTTTCGACTTTCCAATTAAAGACCCTTCATCTTAGAGCCCTGCTCAAAACTATCAGCTGGCCCTTTTTGGGCCGTCTACTATAGTTCCCTTAAAAATTGTCCGATTCACTAGCTTTTTTTTTTCTAACAACTTCTTAGTACTTCCAGCTACTACATGAACGATAAAGAAATTTTTTAAAGACGATACAGGCCCCCTGGGCCCCTTGAAGTTTTTGTTCCCTAAGTTGTTAATACTTTGCCCCCTTTTAATCCAATCTTCGTTTTTGGGGCTTTTTCTCCATTAGTTATTCCTCCATTACTACATTCCAGTTAAGACCCTGGCCCCTTGGGGCCCGGTACAGGGAAGTTTTTGTTCTCTAAAATGTTAATAACTTGCCCTCTTTTAATCCGATCTTCTTCATTTTGAGGGCCTTTTCTCTATTTAGTTATTACCCCATTTCTACATTCCAGTTAGGATCCTGCTCCCCCTCTGGAGGCTCTTGAACTTTTTATGTGCCATGCATTTTCCACCCCTTTTCTAATTGCATCACCATATCAATGCATAACTTTAAAGTTGAGTCTTGGATTTCTCTCTTCGGGCTACCACCCTCATATTTTTATTGGAGCAAAAGGGCCCCCTTTTAAGCATTACTTTAAAATTTTATTCTAATGATTACTTTATACCCTATGCTTAATTTCAACTAATTAAAGATTTGAAGCACTAAGTACTAGGACTTTTTAAGATGTTTTCCTCTTAGGTCCTGCTCAAAACTATCAGTTGGCCCCTTTTGGGCCCCCTATTATAGCTCCCTTAAAAATCATCTGATTCACTAGCTTTTTTTTTTTCTAACAGCTTCTTGGGACTTCCAGCTACTATCTGCACAATAAAAAAAATTCTCGGACTTCAGCTGTCACCAATTTTGAATATTAATCTCCTTATTGGGGCCTTTGGAGCAGTTTCTTTAAAAATGATCTGATTATAACCAATGGTTGGAGTATCATAGTTGAGATTTTACTAACTGGGTTGAGATTTTAGAAAGAGAGAAATCTTTGTTAAAATCCTTTTTTGATATTTTTATTAATTATTTTTGTATACTTTAGAATAAAATATTTTATTTATTTTATGTTTGTATGTAAAATGTACTCTGGGGGCCCCTTGCAAAGTCTAGGCTATATAATGCTGCAGGCAGCAGGATCCTGAAACAACAATCTAGATGGGCAAAGCCCGGCTAGTATACATATATTAACACTATTTATAGGAAGTAGAAAATGTATTACTGATTACATTTGCTTCTTTGAGTGAGTGGCAATGTTATACTGAAGATTGTCACATACTAAACATAATGCAAAATAAGTTTAAAAAACTTTTGTTTAGCAATGCTTCCTTCTCTAAACAAAATTTATATTTTCCATACAATACAGTATTAACATTTATTTGAACCACATTGATATATACAATTTGACAACAAACAGAAATAATTAAATTATTTTAGCATCCAAGTGACAGATTTCTTTTATTATTTTCTAACAAAGTAAACATGAAATGATTTCTCTGTAACACCTTTGGAATGAGAATCCCATACATAATTTTTAATTTTGGAGCATTGCTATTTCCGAAAAGCTATTAGCTAGGGCATTATTATTTCATATATTTAAGTTTAATTGCAGGAATTCTGTGTAAGACAAAAATTACTATTTGGAAATAGTGGTAACCAAAATTAATTATTGTATTAACTAGGGATGCACCGAATATTCGGTATCTATTTGGTATTCGGCCTATTCGACCATATTACCGAATATTCGGTTAGGCCGAATATCAAACTATTCGGCTTGGCCGAATATCAAATTATTCGGCCTACCGAATATTCGGTTTGGCCGAATATCGAAATATTCGGCCAAACCGAATACTTAAAAAAACTTTTTTTTAAATATTTTTAAAAAACCACAATTTCTACTTTTAACTGTCAGTTAATAAAGGTATTCAAAATAATTAAAAATAGAATCATATTTAAATGAAAGAGAAATGTAGTCCTTTTACATTAAATGTTCGCTGTTTGAAAACGGTCACTTAAGAAAATTAACCATTAATGATGACCTTCTTAGGAATTAATGGTGTATAAATAAATGCAAGTTTCTGAAAACCTGTCTAGTAAATAACCTGTTTCTTGCTTTTCGCAAACATCATGTTTCTAAACAAAATAGAAAAAAACTTTCACAGGTGGTAATAGACATCAAGACAGACAATTTTTGTCCAGGAAACCAGGATCGCAACACACTTATTCAATCAAAAATAAAGTGCATCTTGCTCCAGGACAAATATGAATTTTCGTTTGTTACTTTAAAATTATTGAAAATATTGTAAACTATATTTTCAACATAGTTACTTTGATTTCTGTGAATCATATGAAACACTGGAAATTGCCACCATTCATATCTAAACAACACTGAGCTAGATATTCCTTTATACAGAGTGACGCTAACAGTAGAGAGAGAGAGAGAGCTAACAGTACTACTTATACTGTGTCACTGGCTAAAATTCAGCCACTTCCAATAATATCATCATATTTGCTACAAGCAAACTTAATACAATGCAAATCTCGCTAAAATATCTTCAATGTTAAAGTTATGAACGAAAATTCCTTTATTCAGAGATATGGAATATATATATAGTATATTCAACGATATTCCTTTATTCAGAGTGCAGCTGACAGAACGAAAATTCAGTTTCAGTTTACAGTGACACACTCTCTGGTTTTGATTGAATGTATTTATTTTTGATGGAATAAGTGGATTGAGATACTGTTTCTTGCTCAAAAAATGTTTGCCTTGACCACATTATCTACGCAGAAAGTTTGTTCCAAGATGTATGAATACCCTGTATGTTTACAAACTCTGAATATGATCGTTCATTCCAGACACCAGCTCTCTGGTTCATTTAAAAACTTCCTTGCCAAATCAAAAGTAGCAGGAAAATTATTCTTGCTGATTTGCCACCATTTTAAAATATTGTATTGTTTTACTTTAGTCCCTTCCTGACAAATAAACACTATATTACTGTAAAATGTTTCTTATAATTCATTCAAAAAAAAAAATGTTTTATTTGAAAGTATTTGTTTTAGAATATAAGAACATTTTATAAATTTATTTTAATTCACAGAAGAAACCACAAAGTTTAAAGCTTTATTAATTAAAAAAGTTTTAAGACAATCTTCTTTTTAAGTTATAACTCAAAAAAGATTCTTTTTTTTTTTTTTTTTGTAAATGTTTCTAGTAAACAGGTCTAGTTCATAAAATGATAGTGTCTATTTTAAATATTATGTAAAATTGTTTTATAATTTAACTTTTAATACTTTTAAATTCTGAAATATAAAAATATTCAGCTGAATAACTATTATTCGGTTGGTCGAATATTCGGTATTCGGCTTTACTGTTACTATTCGGCTAGCCGAATATTCGGTATTCGGTTTACCTGTGGGCCGAATATTCAGTATTCGGCATTCGGCCAAAATCACTATTCGGTGCATCCCTAGTATTAACCCTATATGGCATGTATATATGACAATTGTTGCCTTTGAAAGGAGTTAAAAAATAATTTGCCATAACAAAAGTTTATGAGGTTTCTAGAATTAAAAAATAAAAATTAATATTGATTGCATAAGAAAAATAATGTAGGTTGCAACAATAATGAATAACCAACCAATTAACCTATTCAAATTTAATAGTTTGTTAATTTTCCAATTTTTATATACAAAAAATAATTTCAAGAAATCAAAACTTACCTGTTGCACTCCTTCACCACCAACATCTCTTAGTTGATAAATACCAGGAACAGCACCAATTTTGTCAACTTCATCAAGAAAAACAATTCCTATACAAGAGGGGAAGGGGAGATATAATGAATTGAATAAATCAATATGAATAAATAACAGTCTAATTTTGTTAAACATTCAGTTAACACTGGCAGAGTGAAAATAAATCAGTAGATCACCTTGCTGGGCTTTATCAATGTTATAATTGGCATCTTGTAGTAGTTTTGCGATAACTGACTCAATGTCTTCACCAACATAACCAGCCTGAGTAAGAGCTGTACAATCACAAATAGCAAACGGAACATCTAAACATCTTGCAATAGTCTGGGCTAACAATGTTTTACCTTCAAAAAACACATATAAAATAAGCATTCTCACTAGCTAAAATTAAAATACTCATACTTAAATAGAAAACAATGACAATAATAGAAGTTTTAAAAGAGGATTAAGTATTAATTACATGACAGACAAATCTTCGTCTTTTGTAAAAATACATTTTGATACAGTAATAATTATTTTGCAGATTAAAGACAATATTTGCATTAATTATTCAGAAACTATGAAATTGAACAGTGTTTTCCCTTTTTTGACAAAGGCAAAGGATCTTTCAGAAAATGCTATCAAAGTTGGCATTTTAAACTGAACATCTGAATGTGACAGCCCGAGAGAGGGCAGCATGAGACAGCCACCGCTTATAACTAAAGATATAATACATTTATCGAAACATGCTGTTCAATTCTAAATAACTTCAATAGTCATGTCTTCCATTTTTAAGCTTTTACATTTAAAATGAGCCCATGCACTATGCTTTTCGCATTTTTCAGCTGGGATTTTTTTTTAAGGTGGCGAAGGGGGCTGATCACATCTGAGACTCGTCTTTGCCACTCCATATGAATATCCAGTTCCATTATATTCTTGACAGCATCTTTTTGTGCAAACTTCATGAAATGACCTGTAGACAAAACCATCTGTGGCTGAAAACCAAAACTAAATATTGGGGATTGAAGAGTACTTTAATGTACTTAAAAAAAAATTCAACAGTTAAAAAATATCATTTGAGTGAAAATGGTTTTCCAAGCATTACGAAATATTTTTAAAAGGATTGCTATTCCAAAATTTCACATGTTCAAATTATTTTTTCCAACATCTATTTATATTATTAGTTATTGTTGTTTTTCTCTGGCTCATTTGTAAATTAAAAAAGTGGTTTTCTATGAAAAACTTTTGAGTGTATATTTTGGAATTTTTGCAATGCATATATTCCAGAGTTTAGTGATACCATTAAATCACACTATCTAATATTATTTTCATATATTACCAAAACATGCTATTCAGTATATATGTATAAATAGTACATATGTGTAACATTTATTAATATAAAATTAGCAGCAATTTTAATGGGAAAAAATGCAATTTCCATTGTTTTTACATGATTATGTGCATAAACATACAGCTGCAATAAAAATAATGATTGAAAAAAAATGTGTCTCATTGGAAGATTTTATTTACGTGTCAGAGTGACTAAGATTAATAATAAATTGCATTTCAATTTAATTTATCTCTGTAATTTAACAGTTTTTATCTTTATAAATGATATATTACATATTTACATACAATATACATTTTTAACAATACATATAATACACACAATAATTTTTTAATAATGAAATAGCAACCATTCTGTCACTAATAATGACTCTTTCATTATCTCAGCTCAACTAAAACTTAATAAATATACATTTGAGTTATTCTACTGCAAAATGTATATTTTTTGTCATAAATTTTCTGAAAAATAAAACAAAATATCAAATTAAGGATTTAAAAATATATATATATATTGCTTTGGACTTAATATGACAGAATTTTCACAGATCATGAGAAGTATTTTACTAAATTGTACTTTTACATTATGTAAATGCTGTGATAATAACCATGATTGTCCATGGAAATAATGTCCACAGCCTGATGTTTTCTTCGTAATTTTTTTTAACACACCAAATATTAGAACAAATTAAATGATGCTGCTGAATTAAATTTTGTGTAATTTTTACTAATTTACAATACTTATATGTTTTTAATCTTGTTAACTAATGGTGTGATTTTTACATTCATGAATTTTTTCAGAGTTATTTAATATATATATATATACATATATATATAACCACTTGTAACATATTGCTACATTTAAAATGATTAACAAGCTTCTCTTTTACACTAAAGTTTTTCTTTTTGCTTCTATCTGTTGAGGTATTTAGCAGCTATTAATTATCTGTTCACGGACATGACTCAATTTCTTGTGACAGTATCAAATAAAACTATAAATAAAGGAAAAACTATAAGGAAAAAACTATAAGGAAAATTACCCTTTGAAATGGAATCTGAGATTAGCTTTACAAAGAATTGAATTAAAATTAAATAATGTACCATGAAAAAAAATTGTTTTAAATCAACTTTTCGGATTTAGTAAATGATACAAATAGGGGTGTGACAGGCAATGATTTGCCAGGACACATTATTTACATAAAAAAATTATCTTTTATTATTTATTTGCATGTATTGTTTATTTATACCACATCATATTTCCATTGCAATATTTTATCAATTGCAATTACTTTTTTAATAAATAGTCTGTGACATCATTTTGTACGTTTCTAAGAGATGACTCATTTAAATTGAGAAAACGGACATAAATGGATTGTTCTATAAGTTTTTATAGCAATATACATTTTTTTATATAAACGAAAATAATAGCTATTTTGAAACTAATAATAATAAAATAAACAGTTTGGAAAAAAAAAAATATCAATGCAAGAAAAGTTAATGTGCAAGCATTTTGTTATAAATCATGAACAAAAATTTAAAAAAAGGATCTATTGTACATTATTTCTTGAAATATCATCAAAATGAAAATCAGCTAGACATACCTGATCCTGTTGGGCCAAGCAATAAAATATTACTTTTTTCTAACCTTAACTCATGAGTAGTAGCATCTAAAATATCAGAACCTCTGTTACTTTTTACTTCATTTTCTTGGTTCAGCTGCTGTTGAAAACTAACTCCGAGAGCATTACTATGGGAAATTCCAGATATATGTAATAGATCTGAAAAGTAAATAAATAAATAAATAATAATAGTAATAAAGTCATTAACAGTATTTAGGTGGCAGAAGAAACACATTAAAAGGCTGTTTATAACTCATTTTTAAACACTTAAATTAAAACTTTAAAAAAAAAAATGAAATCAAAAGTAAAAATTAAAATAGAATTCTAGAATGTACTCTGACACAACATATCTTTTAATCATAAAACAGATTCGTACTTTCTTAAATCATACAAGGCAATAAAAAGTTGATAAAAGGTTTGGTCTCACTTAATTTTCTGGTTCTTGTCTGTGTAGCTTCCTTTCAAGTAGAAACATCTTTATATAATAGAGATTATTTATTCGAGAGACACACTTATAATGACGATTACAGAACGAATACACAAAACAAGCTATGTACAAACATAAACGTAAACAACAGTCAGTCAATAATGTTCTACGCACTTAGCACCATCTGGTGGTTCTTTCTCATTTTGCAACAACTTCCGCCGGGTGAAGTTCGTCTGGAGACGAAAGTGTTGAAAGTTCAAGGGGGCAAAGAAGCTGCACCGGTCTTCTGATGATGGCTCCATTTGGCAACCTCACTGTGCCTCTTGTCTGACCATCACGTCCAGGATGAGTCTGGATTATAACACTCATTTTCCATATGAGGCATGGGGTGTTTTCCTTTATAAGAATGACGGTGTTTTCTTTAAGTTCGTTTGGTCGGTCAACCTGTTGGTGCTGGTGAGAAGATATTTTCTCATTTTTATTATTTGGTATTCATTGGATTGGGGAACTGATTATCTTTGATTGAGCTAGAGTTAGCAATCTTCTGCCAATTAAGAAATGGCTTGGTGTGAGGGGTTCTGGCTCACACGGATCGCTGAATACGTAGGTGAGATGTCTAGAATTGAGAATCGCTTCTACTTCAATCACAATTACTTCCAGTTCTTGAAAAGAAACTGAGGCTTTTCCAAGAATTCTTTTCAGAGACATTTTAACTGATCTTACAAGACGCTCCCAGAAACCTCCCCACCAAGCTGCTCTTTCAACTATAAAATTCCATTTGATGGACAATCCACTAAACAAATCTTTCACTTCTTCATTTTTCATAATCTTCCATAGTAAATTTAATTCTCGTTTTGCCTTATGGAATGCTTTTGCGTTATCACTGTAGATAGTGCTGCATATTCCTCGCCTTCCTAAAAATTTGTGGAACGCTTGAATGAATGTTTTTGTGGTCAAGTCCAGAGTTAATTCTAGGTGTACTGATCTTGTTACAGCACATGTGAAGAGCAATATGTAGGTGTTCTTAGTCTCATTGTGACCTTTAATGTACAAGGACCTAAGTAATCTAGGCCTGTAACTTGGAATGAATTAAATTCATTTATTCTGCCGGCAGGAATTGGGGTGGCAGGTTTAACACAAAGTTTTTCACATAAATTGCATCTAAATATCAAACTCTTGATTCTTTGTTTGGCCTTTAAAATCCAAGTTTTTTCTCTGAGTTGTGTTAAAGTTTCCAAGACACCTCCATGCCTTGTTTTTTCAAGGTAATCTTTGATGATAAGATTTGATAAATGAGATGTACTAGGTAGTAAAACTGGATGAGCTTCGTGGTATGATATTTTAGGTTGCTGTAATTGTCCACCAATCAAGATTATTTTTCTTTCATTTAAAATTGGATTAAACGGTCGAGTAACTAAGTTTGCTGGTATTGGTTTTCCTTGCATCAGTGCTGAATATTCTTCAGGAAAATGCTCCATTTGAGTGAATTTAATCCAGTATTCTTCGGTAAATTCAAGTTCTTCAGTAGCCAAGGAACCACTTTTCTTACTCTGAGGATTTCTTGTATTGTGGACGAATCTTTGAATCCATGCAGTAATTCGTAATATTTGTTTAAGTTTGCTGAATCTTCAGATATCAAAAAGAGCTTCAAGTTTCGTTGTCAGGAGCATATTCACCACTTCATATTCTTTATTTTCTAAGTTGGTTTCCTGATCGGTATGAATGTTGGATTGTGGCCATTGACTTTCGCACTTCCTTAGCCACAGTGGCCCAAACCACCAAAGCTCCAGTTCCTTACTGGACCTGGTCTCTTACTGGTAGAGTTTTCACCCTGTGTTAACGAATCAGCAGGGTTACCATTTCCAGGACAGTGATTCCAACAACCAGGATCAGATATTTTCTTGATTTCATCTACTCTGTTCTTGACAAACATCTTTAATTTTTGAGAATTATTCTGGATCCAGTGAAGAACAATCGTAGAATCTGACCAGAAGATAGTCTTCATGTCCTTCGGTATACTTAAATGTAGTCGAATATGATGGAACAATCTGGCTCCTATAAGTGCAGCAAGAAGCTCTAACCTCGGCAGAGTTATTTCTTTAACTCGTACAACCCTAGTCTTTGAAGTGACTAAATTCGAATGGAAAATTCCGTCAGAGTTACAAAAATGTACATAAACAACTGTTCCGTAAGCTTGTTTGCTGGCATCTACGAAGACGTGAAATTGACAGTCTGCAAGTTCTTCCGTTCCTTTCATTGAGAATAGATGTCTTGGCACAGAGATCTGTTTCAAGTAAAACAATTCTTCACACCAGTCTTGAAATATGTTTGCTAAGTCTGTTGGTAAAGCATCATCCCAATTAAGTTTTTCCTTCCAAATGTCTTGCAGTAGTATTTTAGCTCAAACTGCAAATGGTGATATTAAGCTCAACGGATCGCAGATTCTTCCTATAGCTTTTTTTTACTCTTCTCTTTGTAAATTTTAATTCTGTCATATCTTTATTCCTTAAAAGTTTATCACTATCAACACTCACATGCTGAATTCCAGCAATAGCCAAGGACCTTGCATGATGTGGATTCATCATTAACTTCTTCCTTAAATCGATCTTGCAATGAGCGTACATTTGTTTTCCATTATCTCATATGTCCTGCTTCTTCCAAAATGAGCTTTATTTGTTCGTGGATGGTGTACACTAAATCTGTGTCTTCTAAACTGTGTATAAGATCATCTACATACTGTGACGATGAAAATTATGATTGATGAATAGGAATAAATCAATTGCCGTAATAATATTATTTTTAATGGATCGATGATGGGAAAGATCGTATAGGTTTAAATAAATTGCAGTTGCGAATTAATATAAAGGCAAATAACCCTGCACAATTTGTGCATCTGTTCTTTTGGTCAAATTCTTTGAAGAGAATCACATCAAAATAATAAAATAAATAAAACATTCTTACTTGTTCTTTAAATAATAAACTCAGACTACTTGAAATAAAAACTCCTTTAGAATAGGATCCAATATATTTATTATCATCTTGAGGAAGGAGGAAGGATGAGATGATAGAAGCAGCTGCACATCAAGTCCTTAAAAAGTTCTGGCTCAAACATCATAAAATTTACGAAGAATCTTTAAAATATTCCTTCTGGCCGAATCCATTAAGAGTTGTAGAATTAATGCAGAATTAATTAAATTAACTGGTAATTTAAACCTTTAAATATTAAATTTAAAATTTACAACAGCATTTTTATAGAATAATTAAAAACTTTAAAAACGAGCGATCTCCATAAGAATCCGCACACAGCGAAATTTCTCGGATATGAGAGCCGGCACTAAGCCAGGCCTACAGACCAGCCCACGTTTAAAATAACTTTTTACAGCATCTTTTTATAATTAAAATTCTGTTTGAAAAATGCGCTACATTAGTATTTATACCCGTAACAGGGATGCACAAATGTTAAAGCAAGATTAATTCAAACTAATTTGTTGATTATGAATTATGTGAAAATCAAAAGAGCAAATCAAAAACTTATTAACATTTAACAATTAAAAGAACCATTCTAATTTGTGCTTGAAAGACACACCCAATCACCTGCAGCGCTAAAGAGGACTAAATATGAAATACTTCTAAAGTCCGAAGATCACATCGGCAGAAAAACAAGGGCGACGCATGCGTAAAACGCAGGAGCGGGGTGAGAGCCACCGAATGACGATGACGTCACAGCTCAGTGCCGATTGAAGGGAACACAGAGTGCGAAGGAGGGATGCCTCGCAGAGAAAACAACCACGACACAATGCTTGCTCAAAACGAACGACACAATGAGGGGGAGAAGCACCGCTGTAGAAACAACATGCGCAGCGCTTGTTCAAAACAAACAAGAGCATGAAAGAGGAGGAGCAGCTGTGCCGAGAAAACAACATCACATCACATAAAAGTTACACTGGAAAGGCTATACAATACAGAAATATGTTGAGCTGAAATATAAAATAATTAAAAAGAATTAAGACTGTGATATATCTTTATCACACATACAATCTACTGTTCAAAACACTGAAGGCAGTTGGATAAAAATCCTTATACTTCTTGATTTGATGTTTAATTGTCATGTTCAGTAAAAATGAGCTCGATCTTGCTCCAAAAATTACACATGTCATCCTTAAAACTTCGGGTTCAGCGTCTAAATCTTCCGTAACCCACAGAAATCTAACTGCGTCTCTTTCTTCTGATGCCAAGGCAATTTGCAAAAATGCACCTTCTATATCTGCCGTTATGGCAACCTTATTTAGACGGAACTGTAACAAAAGTATTAGAATATCTGGCGTTAAATTCGGACCTGGACTAAAGCAGTCACTAAGGGACGGAAAATTATGTTCACTTGAGGAGGCATCGAAAACTATTCTCATCTTCGTCGTTGTTTTATCTTCACGTATTACTGAGTGATGTGGCATGTAATAGATTTTAGAATTATCACCACATTAATTTTCATTGACCCTTTCAGTTATTCCTTGAATTATGTGCTTTGAAATAATGTCCTTGTACTGACTATGAAAATTTCGATTTTTCTTAAATCTTTTAACAAGTGTTCCCAAACGGTTTTAGCATTACTATAGTTATCCTGTAGCGACTCAGAATGTTCGTTCCATGGTAGTTTACAACCTTTTCAAAATGTCTGATTCTTCTAAATTTTGATTATGCACTATAACATTCATTATGCTAACATCCTTAAAACCTTTGCGTTTCGCTTCAGAACCATTAAATACATAACCTAGTTTCGTTTCCATTCCTACTAAAGCACCGGACACTCTTTTGATTTTCCCTGTAGCGATTTTCCAGAAATAGTCTGACCCAATTAATAGAGAAACCCTTAAATTTTCAGACCTGTAACGTATTCACTAGGTTTCAGCATAGAGAAGGAAGGCTGTCCGAGGTTAAAGACCCCTCGTTTCCCGCCACCCCCGCGAGGTGTGAGGGGGGCTGGAAGAACGAGCAGAGAGTCGATGGTCAGTTGTTGTTTTGGAGAGAGAGAGAGAGAGAGAGAGAGAAGGTCTCTCTAAAAAAGATTCTCACCCTGAGAATCGTCGTCAGCGAAGTGAAATCGCTGTGAGGTTTGAAGCTACTGATTGGTGAGTAAGAGCGGATTAGAAGGAACCCTTTGTTCCTTAGTAATTGAGAGCCTTTTTTATACCTATTTTTTGTACCTATTTTTGAGACCTCGAGGAGAGGTTGTTCTGATCAAACTGTTTTCAAGAGGACTTCCGAATTAGTTCCTGCTGCCACCTTCTTTTAGTATCTGTCCGTATCACGAACTCTAATTTACATTAATTCAATTATTATCCTGTGCACTACACTATTTATACTCACATGTTTATTTGTGAATAAAATATAATTTGCATAGGCTAAATAATCTGTGCTTTATTTCGGCAAGTTAACCAGTACAGCTACCACATAACATCTACTATCCCGCCGAATTGGCACAGAAATGGTGGCAGCGAAAGGGACAAATGTACGAGTAATGGCAGAGACTGAAGGAGATAGCAGAGGAGCCTAACGGAAGAGTGGAACCAGGAGCAGTCTACACCCACCGCACCGTTCAGGGCAGGGCATCAGAGCCAGAGGCCGCATCTAGTACAGTGATTCAGAGCCAGAGGCCGCATCCAGTAAAGTGACTCAGAGCCAGAGGCCGCATCCAGTAAAGTGAATCAGAGCCAGGAGAGCCGCAGAATACAGCATCTATGAAACAGCATCAGCTAATCAAGTACTGAACCACAGCTGCTCCCCAAATGCAATAATAAAAGAAAGGCAGAGCATCAGAGCCAGAGTCTGCACCCAGTAAATTGAAGCAGGACGAGAATAGCCGCCGAATACATCATCTATGACTCAGCACCCGCTATTCCAGGATTGAACCACCGAAGTACAGCTGCACCCCAGGTAAGCACTGTTTCAATATTTTACACTAGGGGCTGAGGTGTGTAACAAAGTCTTAAAAGTGTTTAAAAAAAATTAGTCTGTTATTACTGTTAGTATAATATGATTTTTTTTATATTGATTGCGTGAAATTTCTGTAAAATTCAGCGAATTTTTAAAGTAATGAAAGAATTAAACTAAAATCATTTAGGTATATGAAACCAAATGTGTTTAAAGTTAATATTGTTTTTTTTTTGCATAGATGAAATGATAAGGAAAACTTTAAAATATAAATTTGAGTTTGAAAAGAAAAGTAAGAGAAGAGAAAACCTTTTGTTAAGATTTGTTTGTTATTGAAATTGCTAGATAAACCAAGCACTGTTAATTGTTTTTTTAGGAATTCATGAATGAATTGTTATTTATGGGCTAGATGCAGAGTTGTAAATAAAAAAAAAATAAGAAATACAGGATTTGTTATGTGTGGAATTTGGTTTTCCGGGAAGACAAACATATCTGGAAGATAGAGTGTTAGAAGTCTCAAATTTATGAATTGTTACACATTGTATATTTTTATGTCGCGGTTAATATTGTGTTTTTATGTGTAATTTGCATGCCTATAGTGGGAGGAATATTATTGTTATCTATGTTAAGGGAAGTGTAGGATTTTGTAGAAAAATTGAAAATAGTAAAAATGGCAAGGATTGCCGGATTTCGGAAATGCGATTTGGCTACGTTGGCTGTAGAATTCGAGGTAGAAGTGTTACCAAATGACACTGTTCCAAAAATAATAAAAAAAATCACGGAGACGTCCGAGTATGATGAAACGCTGGCGATAAAAGTGATCAGGAACACGAATTAGCCAAAATAAGAGCTGAACATGAGACTGATTCGTTATTGACGTCCAGTCAAGGGGAAAGAGAACAAAAAGTTTTGTTAAAAAACGTACTCCCTAAATTTGAATCTGGCAAATCAGAAATATCGTTATACCTTAACTTATTTGAAAGGCAGGCGACTAAGGCCCAGATTGACGAATCGCAGTGGGTGACAAATTTATTAGGACTACTACTGTTTGAATTAGCAGAAATTATTCTGAGAGAGCCGTTAGATCTAAGCGATGATTATGAATATATTAAGAACAAACTGCTAGAAAGATTCAAAATTTCGGCGGAAGATTTCCGGATCAAGTTCGTGAACACGAATCGTCCCGAAGGTAAATTATGGAAGGACTTCGCGTACGAGATAACCAACTATTTCGATCAGTGGTTGAGTGGTATTCAGGTCACCAATTTTAAACAATTAAGAGACCTCATTATCACTGACCAATTGAAAAGAAAAGTACCGCCAGATGTTAAAAATAATTTTATTGATTCGTGGAGCAACATAATCACGCCAGCAGAGTTAACCCAAAGGTTGGACAGTTATGAGTCGGTACGTAAATCGGTGAAACGACCGCCCCCCACCCCCTCTGTTAGAAATCCAGTAAATGAGAAAAGGGTAGAGAGGAGAATAGTTGTAGAAAATCAGAATACCGAACAACGGAGGCCAAAAGCAAAAAGAGACTGGCGCGATAAGAATGACCAGCATTCCAGAGACGAAATTTTTGATAAAAGAAGGGATAGAGCCTGTTATCGATGTGGAAGTTTTTCCCACCTACGCTACAACTGCCCAGAAATAAAGAAAGTTAATGAAAACCTGAGAGCGTAAATCAGTCAGCAAGTTTCCCCGAATTAGAAAGAACTAATGAGAAATTCGAAAGCGTGAACCTGCTACTAAATTTAGAAGAGGCCGACGAAAGCCTCACGCCTTATTTGAGCCGAGGATTTGTAAACGAGAAAGAGATGATTTGCTTTAGAGATACTGGAAACACCTTGGACCTTTTAAGTGCAAAATATGTAAATAATAATCAGTATACCGGAGAATTTGTTTATGTGAGGTCACCGTTAGAAAATGCCTTGAAGCGCATACCCCTCGCACGAATAAATTTGAAAACACAACACGGGACAACTGTCACGACCCGTGCAGGAATTGTAGACGAAAACGTGGAGATGGATTATTATTTACTCGGAAATAAGACCCAAATATTAATCGATCGAGTCAATTCAAAACCCAAACTGATAAGCTCCGTGTTAACCCGAACTAGGGAACGACCCGTAACGAGCGTACATATCGAAACTAAAACTCCCTCCTCACAATCCTGTATTGCGGGAAAAGAAAGAAAACCCTTTAGTGAACAGGTCAAAGAAAAGTCCCACGTCCACAGTTGGTCCGGACGCTGATAACAATAAGTGTCATTTTTCCCATGGTGAGGGAAACCCTGAACCGATTGTTCTCCCGAAATGCGAGACAAATGTTAAGATTTCAAAAAAATGTTGGATAAGAGATAGTTTAGATAGGAAAACTATGAAATCGAAAGTATGCGATTTCGTTAAGTTAAAAAAACGCATGTGGGTGGAGATATTAAATTGCAAATCGCGCCACAGGCAGATTCGTCAGAGAATCGAAAAAGATAATGCGGATGACCAGAATAAATTATCAGGTCTTTCCGATCCCAATGTTAGAAGGGGGAAGAAGACTGGAATTGCCCCACGGTTTGACAATACCGAAGATAAAGAAAGGGATCAGAATAATGATGGCCTACTCCCTGAGTTACCGAGCGAAACGAAACTTGATTCCGAAATAGAAAAAATAGGTGAGGAGACTATTTTCCCTTCTTGTCCTGGAGCCAAAAAAATAATGAAGAACCCACCAGAGTTAATTAAGTGCGCTGAGAAGAAACCCGCGTTAACAGCTAAGAGCACGGAAATGTCTCATTATTTGAGGGGGAATAAAGCGCAACTGGACAGAACGAATTCTAAACCACCTCAGGTCAACACCGACTTGACCCCCCGACAAAACTCGAGCGGGCACAGCTCCGGAAACGAAGTTATCTGTTTACGAGAGAGCGGGGGAAAGTTAGCCCAAAAAGATAGGGTGATTTATGCAAAGCCCAGGCGTGAATCTGATATAAGAAAGAAGGGTAGTAAAGCGATCTTCGCAAAAACTGAAAAGCGATCCTCTATTGATTATTTTCCCAAGAGTGAAAGTGAATTCGGCCCAATTAAGCAGTTGTCTGATAGTTCTAGAGAAAAATTACCAGTTGTCAGTAAATTCAAATCAGTAAATTCGCTAGATGACAGGCAATCTTTCGGTTACAAACCTGGGAAAACTGAATTCCATCACTGCCGCATATCGGCGTTGGGTATAGAAAAATAAGGATAAAGTAGATAATGATGTGTATATAGATATTTTTTTTCTTAGTTCTTTTATTTTTGTAACAGTGTTTTTAAGTGTGTAAAATTTATTGTGTCATTATGATGTGCTGTTTAAGTGTTAAAATGTAATTAATGACAGACAAGGATGGTGGTAAGCCCCTATTGTAAGTTTCTAATAAGTGCTGGGAATTTGCAGTTAGATTTTTCTTCAGAAATAAAAATCTGACAGAACCAGAGGGGTGATGCTGTAACGTATTCACTAGGTTTCAGCATAGAGAAGAAAGGCTGTCCGAGGTTAAAGACCCCTCGTTTCCCGCCACCCCCGCGAGGTGTGAGGGGGCTGGAAGAACGAGCAGAGAGTCGATGGTCAGTTGTTGTTTTGGAGAGACAGAGAGAAGGTCTCTCTAAAAAAGATTCTCACCCTGAGAATCGTCGTCAGCGAAGTGAAATCGCTGTGAGGTTTGAAGCTACTGATTGGTGAGTAAGAGCGGATTAGAAGGAACCCTTTGTTCCTTAGTAATTGAGAACCTTTTTTATAAGTCTAAGACTGTACCTATTTTTGAGCCCTCGAGGAGAGGTTGTTCTGATCAAACTGTTTTCAAGAGGACTTCCGAATTAGTTCCTGCTGCCACCTTCTTTTAGTATCTGTCCGTATCACAAACTCTAATTTACATTAATTCAATTATTATCCTGTGCACTACACTATTTATACTCACATGTTTATTTGTGAATAAAATATAATTTGCATAGGCTAAATAATCTGTGCTTTATTTCGGCAAGTTAACCAGTACAGCTACCACATAACATCTACTATCCCGCCGAATTGGCACAGACCCTTCAATATCAGCTATCTGTATTTTGGCTTCATTACAAAATTTGTGAATTTCTTTACTACGACTTTGAATTTCTGCCTCCGAAATGGAAGATGTTTCAATGGCTTCTATAGAAATAATTTTCTTTGCATCATAAATGCTCCTTAAATTTACTCTTACCCTATTTCTTACAATAGATTTCTTTGGTTTTGACCTGAAAGCATAAATCGCTGATTTTTCTTTTCTTAAAACTTCAAAATTAAATTTACAAGATAATGTTTTATTGATGAATGTATTTTGCAACCCTGAGTCCATGATAATTTTTATTTTTGTTTCCTGAGAATTATTACTTAAATAGACGACAGCTGTCTGCAAAAATACATTTTTATTTACTGCACTTGTTGCACAATTCAGAGCATTGGAATGATTCTTTGTTACGGCAGACTTTGAGACGCTTTCCTCTTTATTATTTTGTTTATCAGTTTCGTCACAAATTAGAATATTATGCCTTCGATTACAAATTCGGCAACGTGTTTCTTCACGGCAAAATTTCGACACGTGTGACCTTCGAAGGCAATTAAAGCTTTATTCTATACGATATTCAAGCTTCATAATAAACTATGTTATCTATAAGAACTAAAATATCTTCTAACACCACACCAGTTTCAACTTATTTTATGTTATCTAGTGACAAGTAGAGTTGTTATAATTGAGTTGGGAATCTCCAATACTTCGGAGCCACCATTACATACGGTTAAATACTTACAACTGCTAATTTACTATCATATGGTAATATTCAATTATTGACGAGTTGGAAGTTCAGTACTGGAAAATCGTCACACACACATGCATATATATACCCAAATTTCCTGCCTTTAATCCGCGGCGGCATATAATCTGCAGGTGTCAATTTCATGATAATTTGAAAAAAAAACATCGTATAATCCACAGGTGAAATTTTCACTTAAAAAAATTTACAAGATCCACAGGACTAATGTTCAGCCATAAGGGAAAAAAATATTGAATCTAGTGCAATATATTTTAGTTTTTAACTTTTGTATTTAATATAACACTTGATAAATAAATAAATATTAAATAAGAAATTGAAAATTCAGTACAAAGATATTTTCAATTCTATTACACATAAGAAAGAATAAATTTGGGAGATTTACATTACTTAGTATAAAAAGTATAGTAAGCTAATTACTTAAACATATGTTTAAATGAAGTATAAAATAATTGTACTGTTTTTTATTTTATTTTATTTTATTTTTTTTAATATGATTCGGTCTTGATGACTATATGCTTTTAACATCTGCAGTGATGGCGCCATATACTGAACTATGAGAGAAATATCGAAAATTAAGCAAGCATCATCCCAGAATACACTAATATTATTTTTCCTGATTTAAAAAAAAAAATAAATATACGAAATGAAAAGATGTTTTAATTTAATCAAAGGACTTCATTTAAAAATTAATGCAAATTTAATAAGTTGCACTGTTTTTAATTTAATATTTATTAAAAAATTATAATAATAAAAAAATAAACTTACCCGTTACTTTACATCACAAACTTGTATGGCAAAAATATAAACAAAACTTAATAACTTGTTACATAGATGTAAAAAATTGGACACTCTTAATAGTAAATTAATTTATTTAAGTCCATCAAAACTGGAAGAATCAGAATCCAATTCAAACAATTTTAACAATTCTTCTAGTAAATTTGTATCATTCTCATTTACAGAGTCATCATCACTAGAGCAGTCATAGTATATTTCATCGACTATTTTAGCCGTTTAAAATGAATTTTTAATAGTTTTCTCATAATTGAGAAATTATGTCATAATTGTCCCAAGCTTCTGTTATCCACTTGTATATTTTTGCTTATTCTCATCGCACAAAAGAATTTACCCCCGGTGAATATCGATCAGGTAGTGCCAACTGTTGATTTTTAAAAAAGATACTTGTAAATTTGCTCAAAAAAAATTATGTTTATTGATATTTACAAAGATATCGAGTAGGAAAAAAATTTACAGACAATCCACAGCGGTGTATAATCTGCATTACAAGAAAAATAAAGTTTTTTAACATATAATCCGTGGATTATAGACAAGAAATTAGGGTGCATATATGTATATATATACAGAGAGAGAATAATTATTGTGAAATGATTAATTGAGAGGCAATATTTTGCATTTTTTATTAAAAGATTTTATATTTCATGAATATAGATTATCAAATCTAAAAAGGGGTATTTTGTTAAGAATTATTATGATGTTATATTGCATGATTCCCATTTTATAGTGTTTATCAATTTTTTACAGTAAACATAAAGTTTAATAAAATTTAATCTAAGTTTTATCTCTATTTAAGTTTTGGAATTATTTATTTATTATTCTTATTATTAGCATAACTTAATCTTGAGATTTATTTAAGTCAAAAAATTGTATGTTTGAGCTGATCAATTTTCAGGTATACATATTTCTTTTGCAACTTTATTTAGCATCTTGCTATGGATATTTATTTAAATTTTTGACTGAATAATTTGGTTCCTGCTATTTTATACCTGTTTATAGCGCTTGGTTTGAGTCCCTATCTTCCTGTACTATCACTTCTTGTGCTATATCTTCCTGTACTTATTCTTTATTTTCTCAGTTTTAATCACACGTCGAGCCATTTTGGCTCACACCTAGAATAGTGTTTGGGAGGCAAGATTAATGTGTTTTTTTTTTCAACGATTATTAGTTAACTTATTTTATTTAATAAAATTTTTGGTTTTGTTTGACTTGAAAAAAATTGAAAGGTTGGTAGATATGTTAATGTATATTAATATTACAAACAAGAAATAAGAAATGTTTGTTTGTAAGGGGTAATCTCTGGAACTATCAAGCCAATTTCCAAATTAATGTTGACAGTCTCTGCTCCAACATAGGTGATATTTTATGTCGGTACTACCACCCCCAAGGAGGCAAAAGAGCAGGGGCGTAGTTACTGTGGAGCAGTTGGAACAAACTGCTCCAGGTGCACAAATAATACCGCAAAATTAGACAAAATGTAAAAAAAATTTGCAAAAGTATTTGTATATATATATTTTTATTAACAAGTATTAACAAGATAACAAGTACAATCGGCATATTCCTATGATATTTTACCTTGTTTTGGTGCTTCGATTTAAAACACGTTTTTCATTCTCGTTTTTATTCGCGAAGTGGTGATACAAGGAGATATACTTAAAATTTATTGCCAAAAGTTGCTGAAGGCCACCATGGGAATTTATATCTGTTTGCAACTAATCACAGCTTTTTTTTTAGGGTTTCATTGATCTCCCGAAACCCTATAACTTACACGCACGAAAATTTGTGTACTTACAGCTAAATACCTACTATGAAGCTCAAAATATTAAAATTTGAAAACATCGTATTATTTTAATATATAGAGATAAAAAACAAAAAATCTAACAGCCTTTTCCTATTAAATTTAAACATTTTTCGTTATAGCAGTTGCCAAAAATTAAAAATCCACAATAAACTTCTTTCTACAATAATTAATTTTCTATTGAAAGATTTCCACATAAAAAATTTAAATGAAATAAAAAGTTTCACTAAGTGAAAAAAAAAAGATTAATATGATGTCATATTGGTAATAAAACGGAAATTTTCAAACATATCTCAATAATACAAGGAGTAAATACAGAAAACAGCTTAATATAATGTCATTAGAGAATTAAAAAGAAAATTAATCTGACATCATAACGGATTTTTCAAATGTTTGAGAATAATACAAAGAGTATCAGTAGGAGTAATAGAGAATAGTAAATATATAAGTTTGAGGAACGTATTGAATCATGATAAAAAACCAGATTATGGAAATATTGGTATATTTTAACATTTTGAAGGTCTCTATACAACATGTTTAATTTTGAAATTGATTTTCTTTTAATATCACATTTAGTCCACATGACAGATATTATTAAGACCGAGTATAATAGTGGGCTGGTTCAGATATTAAAAAAAACGAGAAAAATAGGCCGGTAAATTTTTACTTTATAAAAAACAGGACTTTTTTTTTAATGAAATTTATTTGGATTTATTAAAGAAAGGATAAAGTGTTTTGAAAGGTATATTAAACGAAAGCCTTTGTGTGATCTTAGATAACACTTACCCACTTGTTTAAGTTACTTATTCAAATTTAATGGAACTCAACCTCCAATTTGTGCATGTGTAGTGTACATCAACTTCTTTGCATCACACGTCCTTTACATTTCATATAAAGGAATAATCAGTCCAGGGGTTTTCACACTGTTTTCCATATATATTACAAATAAATTGTTGATAAAATTATTAACCGCATCATAATAATATAATTATTAACTGCATCATATTAATAGAAATTAGCCTACAAATCTTTCAAATTGTGTCCTCAACTCCAATAGACAGTACAAATGATGTTCTAATCTTTTCACAAGCTGAACTCTAACCATAATGGAGTAAATAATATATAAACCGAGTCTTAAAATACTGAAAAATTGTCTAATAATTTGAGAAAATTAAAATTTTTGATGGCTTGAATGTCTGTATGTTTATTTATTCATTGCAACAAAAATTATAAATTGTATGGTGCTTGTTATATTAGTTATAAAAATTTATATGTATGTAGGTTGTAACTTTTGATAAAAATAAATATCGGTGAATCATAGAAGCCAAAAACTTTGTAAGTTGGCAGCTGCGCTCGATCTGACTCTGACACTCTATTCGCAAAGCTTTAATTCACACCACCACTGCTTCAAGTAACTTCTCCAACATTATTTCAGTATGCTTGAATTTTCAAAATTTTATCATTGGCAACACGACAACGACAGCAAAATGAAGTTTCAAAATTTACTTAAAAAGCAGTATGTCACAACATCATTTTAGCTATTTGATCAATATATTAATTGAAAAAACTGTAGCTTGATAAAGTTACCAGATCGTCTTATGAACCAGAAATCGAGAAAAACCAAAATTTTGAAGTTTTCTTTAATGTGGAAATTTAACATGAATTTGTCAATACACTTAATAAAATACAGTCAGAGTCGTATTTAGGAACATGCCACCCCACATCTACCCAGGGCCAGGACAGCAACTGAAATTTTGATATTGTCTTTGATTGGAAGATATCAAATTACAAATGCTGAATTCATAAGTATTTTCTATCATAAACAGAGAAAAATTTTCCAAACAAAATACTAATTAAGTAATTGAGGCGTTCACATGGGAAGGAGAGTAAGTGCCAAAAATGAAACTACTTTTTTCACGCGGAAGGCATTGGAGTTACTACCTGAGCCATCTTGTGGCCATCATAAGAAATAAAATAAATGGGATATGGATTTACTCTCTTTCCCATGCTACTGGCTTTGGTATTTACTATTTTATCAAAAAAAAAAAAAAAAATGGATTTTTTGGCACTTACTCCCCTTTCCATGTCAACGCCTCAATTGTCATCACATGATTACACGAAAATGAAATGTTCAGCTTCTCAAATATTGAAAATTTCACGATATTGAATAGAAATTACAGTGTAAAATTTGAACTTTTTTATAAAAACAGAAAGCATGGCTTCGAAGTCTTGGAAAGGTCGATAGGGGTTGAAGGGTGGCAAATTGCACTGTGACTGGGTCCATTGGCACTTTTAAAATGGAAATCCGACCACTTATGTAGTAAATATAAATAAATAATCCGTACTTAAAGAATTATAATTTATTTTATTTTATTTGTATTTATTTCATTCAATATCTTAGGGTTAAAATGCCTTAAATTTAAAATAATAAGTAAGGTTTGAAACAAAAGTAAGTACATATATGATTTTTAAACCTTAAAACAAAATTAATCAGGATTATTCCCAGAGATGGCACACTAATTTTTTGTTGCTCCAGGTGGTGAATATGCAGCTATGCCACTGAACAAGAGCAAAAACCATTCTAAAACTGAGATTTTTTTTTGTGACACTGCGTGGGCTAGAAACTTGAAATTTGACAGGGTGGTTACATTTAAGATGTAAATGCTTGCTAAGAACTATGTGAAAATATTTCTTTTTTTGCCAAAGCTTTTTACCCAATCTTGCGGAGGCTTTATAAAAAAGAAGTACCTAAATCTGGAGGCACGGCAGTGCCTCCGCCAAGTCGAGAAAGCACAGCCGTAAGCATACTTTTCTGGAAGCAACTCAGGGCACTTTTGACCCCCCCATATCTCCGCGCTGGAGTATCCCAAAAATTTTAAACTTCAATTATAGAGAGTATTTGGCACACAGGACTAAATTTTAAAATTACAACTTTCTGTCTTTTCTAGTTCAGGCGATATATGAACTCAAACATTCGATTTTTTGTCACTTCTTACTCACTCGTTCACGCGTCATCAAAAAGATTGGGTAGATCCCGTAGCCCCAGAAACTTGACATTTGGAAAAAAGGTAGTGTTTAGGATACAAAGAAGGGAAAAATTATAAAATCCAGAAAATTCGAAAAAAAAACATTCGAAAATTCAACAAATTCCATCAAAATTGAAAATTGAAAATAATACGATCTTGTAGTCTTGGAAACTTAAGATTTGGTGTGAAGGTAGTGTTTAACATCCAGAAAAAGAAAACATCAAAAACACCAAAAAAATCGAAAGCAAAATTGAAAAAATCGAAAAAATTGAAAAAAACCGAAAATTTGAAGACAATCGATTTTGTTGCGCTAGAAAATTCAAATTAGGAATAAAGGTAGTATTTAGGATACAGAAAAAGGAAAATTAAAAAAATCCAAAAAATTCGAAAAAAAAAATAAAAAAATTCGAAAAAAATTGAAAAAATGAAAATAATTTGATACGATAACGCTCGTATTTATAAATTAATTTGGATGAAACTAATTGTGTGTATTAAGCTCACCAATGCCTCGACCGAGTTCGTTGGCCAGCTTGGTCTGCCATCTTGTTTCAAGATGGCGGCCACGGAAAATTTTAAAACTGAAATAAATATACAAAAAAGTTAAAAATTCAAGTTTATTTTTTAATTAGGTGTTAGGACTTGATACAAGGACTCCAGAGCATTTTTTGTTTTACCTCTATCTTAAAAATTGGCTGAGATAGAGCAGTTTGAAATTCTAGGGTGGCTGACATTTTGAAACAAAACAGCACATTACAAAAAACCAACGATAAATTTATGGTCAATAATGGTCAAGCAGGTGCAATCCCGAATGAATACTCCGTGTTATTATAACTGTAACTTTGACTTCGAAATTTTGATACGTTGCATTTTCTATTTGTTGATATTTTTGAACTATGATTTACTCTAAGTGAAATGTTGTTATTGAAGAGGGATTTTCCATGTAAATCCGAAACGTCCAATTTTAATATGTTTTTAATGTTTTATGAAAGTGTATTGTAATGTCTGTAATTTTAATGATTTTAATATAAATTTATAAGTTTTAGTGAACGCGATTTCTCGCAAATTATTTTCTTTCATTGTTGTAATCATTTTCCCAATCATACGCATAAAACTATATATTCATATCCATTAGCGCCAAATTCTTGCCAAACTTGGCGACAATTGGCGAAATCTCGCCAAATTTGGCGACAAAAATAAGTCTTCATAAATGAAGCCAACTTGGCTATAGCTCAATAATTTGGCGAATTTCTTATTCAAATTCAGTGTAAACGAATCTTTTGTAAACGGTTTCTTACATTAACAGTAACATTAGCTAAAATTTTAAAACGAAGATATAGGAAAGCTACCTTTTCCTGCCGGTACAGGCCGGAGGACTTTTTTATGAGTTGTCGGATGCAATCTATGTTTTGCATTAAATAAAGTAAAACATTGAAAAACAAATCCCACAGGATGGGGATAGTTTGTTTTAGATAGGTTTTAAGATAATTGTCCTATTAGCTAGTACACCTTCCGTTATTGTTTTGTGTTATTTTCCCCGGATTATGCCTTTCTTTTCTTTCGTTTACGAATTTTGTAATAGAAAAGTTCCGCTATAGACTGGCTACGTTATAGACCTTTTTTTTATAGACAGGTTCATTTTCTTTCACAGGCTTTACTCTATTTAATTTATATATGAAATATTTGTTGTTAAAAGATGTTGGTCGCACAAAAATTTTCACATCTCTCCCTCCTCCCGACATTACTGGTTGGTTATGGCTTGATAGTCCTTTCTAAATAAAATCATGGTGATTCTAAGATTCTCTTGATTTATCTCTAAATTGAACATAAACGATCCTAAGAAAACGGATCAATGAATTACTATATTGGCATGAGGAAATTTAGTTGCAGAAAAATGGAGCATATAGCTAACATTAAGTCTAATAGGAAAACCACAGCCTTGGCAAGATTGTATTAACAAGAAACCATCCAAATACATTTTTATGAAAGTAATATAATTTTTCCCTCGAATCTATACAAACCATGCATTATAAGAAAAACCGGTACTTCTCTATTATCCCGTCGACCACTTTTCATAACAAAAAACATCGCCAAACTGTAAGATTAAACGCCAAAAATGCAGTCCCATTTACTTGATGTCAGAAGCATTACACGTGTTTGTTATGTCATCAAGTGGTTTTTAATTCAACATTTGCGTGTATTTTTCATTATGTTTTACTGATTTATCTGGAGGCACGGCAGTGCCTCCGCCAAGTCGAGAGAGGACAGCCGTAAGCATACTTTTCTGGAAGCAACTCAGGGCACTTTTGACCCCCCCCCCCCATATCTCCGCGCTGGAGTATCCCAAAAATTTGAAACTTCGTTTTTCTAGAGTATTTGGCACACAGGACCAAAATTTAAAATTACAACTTTCTGTCTTTCCTAGTTCAGACGATATATGAACTCAAACATTCGATTTTTTGTCACTCACTCACTCACTCGTTCACGCGTCATCAAACAGATTAGGTAGATCCCTTAGCCCTAGAAACTTGACATTTGGAAAAAAGGTAGTGTTTAGGATACAAAGAAAGGGAAAATTATAAAATCCGGAAAATTCGAAAAAAAAAACATTCGAAAATTCAACAAATTCCATCAAAATTGAAAATTGAAAATAATACGATCTTGTAGTCTTAGAAACTTAAGATCCGGTGTGAAGGTAGTGTTTAGTATCCAGAAAAAGAAAACATCAAAAACACCAAAAAAAATCGAAAGCAAAATTGAAAAAATCGAAAAAAATTGAAAATTTTCAAATAATCCGATTTTGTTACACTAGAAACTTGAAATTCGGAATAAAGGTAATATTTAGGATGCAAAATAAGGAAAAATTAAAAATTCCGGAAAATTCGAAAAAAAAAATCAAAAATTCGAAAAATTCGAAAAAAATAGAATTATTAAAATAATTTGATTTTTTAGCCTTAGAAACTTAAAATTCGCAGTAAAGATAGTGTTTAGGATTCAGAATAAGTTAAAATAAAAAACGCAATAACATTCGAAAATAAAAATAAAAAATCGAAAAAATCAGGAAAATCGAAAAAATCAGGAAAATCGAAAAATAAGGATAGTTTGAAAATAATTCAATTTCATAGCGCTAGAAACTTGAAATCTGGAATAAAGGTAATATTTAAGATACTAAATAAGGAAAAATTAAAAAAAAATGGATAATTCAAAAAATACCCATAAATTAGTGCAGACGATATATGAACTCAAAGTTTCGATTTTTTGTCACTCACTCACTCACTCACGCGTCATCAAAAAGATTGGGTAGATCCCGCAGCCACAGAAACTTAAAATTTGGAATAAAGCTAGTGTTTCGGATACAAAGAAAGGAAAAATTATAAAATCCGGAAAATTTAAAAAGACATTCGAAAATTCAAAAAAATTGAACAAAATTGAAAATTGAAAATAACACGATCTTGTAGTCTTAAAAACTTAAAATTTGGTGTGATAGTAGTGTTTAGAATTCAGAAAAAGAAAACATCAAAAACACAAAAAAAAATTGAAAAAAAAAATCGAAAAATCGAAAAAAATCGAAAATTTTCAAATAATCCAATTTTGTTGCGCTAGAAACTTGGAATTCGGAATAAAGGTAGTATTTAGAATGCAAAATAAGGAAAAATTAAAAAATCCAGAAAATTCGAAAAAAAATCAAAAATTCGAAAAATTCGAAAAAAATTAAAGTAATTTGATCTTTTGCCCTTAGAAACTTGAAATTCGCGGTAAAGATAGTGTTTAGGATTCAGAATAAGTTAAAATAAAAACGCAATGAAATTCGAAAATAAAATCCAAAAATTGAAAGAAATCGAAAAATAAGGAAATTGTGCAAATAATTCGACTTCATAGCGCTAGAAACTCGAAATTTGGAATAAAGGTAATATTTAAGATACTAAATAAGCAAACATTAAAAAAATATATATATAAAGAAAGAAAGAAAAAATAGAAAGAAAGAAAGAAAAAGAGAGGAATTGAAAATAATATGATCTGGTACTCTTAGAAACTGAAAATTTGGTGTAAAGGTAGTGTTTAGGATTCAGAAAAAAAAAAATTAAAAACACAACAAAAATTGAAAATAAAATCAAAAAATTGAAAAAAAAAAAAAAACGAAAATTTGAAAATAATTCAATTTTGTAAAGCTACAAACTTAAAATTTGGAATAAAGGTAGTATTTAGGATACAAAACAAGAAATAAATAAAAAAAATCTGTAAAATTTGAAAAAAAATTAAAAAATTTGAAAAATTGAAAAAAATTCGATTTTGTAGCTTTAGAACTTAAAATTCGACATCAACTTATTGTTTAGGATACAGAAAAAGGAAAAATTAAAATACAATAAATTCGAAAATAGAATGAAAAACTCGAAAAAGATCAGAAATTTCAAAATAATTCGATTTTGTAGAGCTAGAAACTTGAAATTTGTAATAAAGGATACAAAATAAGAAAAAATTTAAAAATCCAGAAAATTATAAAAAAAATTCGAACAAAAATCAAAAATTGAAAATAATTTTATCTTGTAGTCTTAGAAACTTAAAACTTGGTGTAAAGGTAATATTTACTAATCAATAAAAGGAACAATTAAAATATTCGTTAAATTCGAAAATAAAATCGAAAAATCTTTAAGAAATCGAAAATTCGAAAACAATTTGATTTTGTACTGCTAGAAACATTAGTTTTAAGATAATTGTCCTATTAGCTAGTACAACGCCCCTAATTGTTTTATGTTATGTCCCCCGGATTATGGTTTCTTTTCTTTCGTTTAGAATTTCGTTATAGAAAAGTTCCGCTATAGACTGTCTACGATATAGGCAATTTCTTTATAGACAGGTTTGTTTTCTTTCACAGGTTGTACTCTACTTCACATATGAAATATGGACTGTTAAATGATGTTAGCCACACAAAAAATTTCACAGCTCTCCCTACCTTCCCGACATTACTGGCTGGTTATGGCTTGATAGTCCTTTCTAAATAAAATCATGGTGACTCTAAGATTCACTTGATTTATCTCTAAATTGAACCTAAATGATCCTAAGAAGATGGATCAAATAATTACTATATTGGCATGACAATCAGGTAACTTAGAATTAAAATCAAAAAATCAATAAATTTATAAAAAGTCGAAAATTTGAAAATAATTCGATTTTGTAGTCCTAGAAGCTTGACATTTGGCAGAAAGGCAGGGTTTAGTACACAAAGTAAGGAAAAATTAAAAAATCCGTAAATAATAAAAAAAGACTAAAAAAAAAACGAAAAAAAAAAACATCGAAAGAAGGAATATAGTTTGATTTATTGGAAATTAACGGAAATTTTAATTTTGGCTTTCTTTTTATACTAAAATGTTCTTTTATGCTAAATATCAAGTATCTAGGACTGCGAGTAATATCTCAGATGGATAGCACCTATCCTGGAAGCAATTAAGAGTACTTTTGACACTCCCCCTCCCATAACTTAGTGCTTGCCTAGGATCCTGAAATCTCTTTTTATCTACAGTACTTTGCAAACGAAACTAAAGCTACAAATTTTTGATACCTGTAAATAATAGGGACAGAGTGTGGGCTTAGCGAAAATCAGTGGATGATCTCCAAAAAGAACCCAAAATCAAGAAAAGGAGGATTACTTACAAAAAGAAGTGAAATCTCATCAAAAAGTCACCTGTAAAAAATCCAGCCAAGTCTCGTAACTCATTTACCGTAAAAAGTACTGAGATCGTATAAAGCCAAGTTTAACTATCTTATTAACTCTGAAATTTTCATTCACAAATCACTCCTAGTCTCTACATCTTTAGTTAATTATTATTTTGTGACTTGGCAATTACGCAGCACAGGGAAGTTATTACACCTTACTATGTTATGGGATGGGATGGGATAATTTAATTAAGGCAAATTATATACGCACAGGGAAGTTATTACACTTTAATATGTTATAGTATTATTTGATTAAGACTAACTATATACATCACATTCTCGTGCTACGTAATTGCCAAGTCACAAAATAATAATTAACTAAAGATGTAGAGACTAGGAGTGATTTGTGAATGAAAATTTCAGAGTTAATAAGATAGTTAAACTTGGCTTTATACGATCTCAGTACTTTTTACGGTAAATGAGTTACGAGACTTGGCTGGATTTTTTACAGGTGACTTTTTGATGAGATAACAATTCTCTGGAATATTCATTTAATGAGAGTATAGTTACTACTTGATAAAACAACCTCCAAATAATTAAATAATTTATCAAATAATTTCAAAATATAATATTTCTTACCTCGAGGAGTAAATCCTTGAGTAGGATTTTCAGTCATAGCACTTTCTTGCCTTGTGACAGAACTCATGTGAGGCATGTTATTATAAATTCTTTTATAGTGGTTGTAAACTGCTACAGAGAGAACTTTTTTTGCATGCTCTTGCCCAACAACATATTTGTCAAGGTATTCAAATATCTAAAATAGTAATAATCTGTTATGTGACATACCAGTAAATGAAAATGAACATAAATAAAGGGAACAAGATTTATAACACAGATTTATAAAATGATGAAACTACAAAACATGACAAAATCTAATTTGCATTACACTATGTAATAAATATATCAATCTTATTTTCTGATATAGCTAGCATATTAACCTAATCATAAAAAAATATTACATCCTAAATGTTTACTTATAGATACATATATGGAGCAGAGACTATGAGGAAATATTTTTTATAAAAACAACGAATTTCAGATAACACAGTTAGTAAAATTTTAAGCAAATCAATTAATGTACACGTCCAGATTTAAATAATAATAATAAAATAAAATTTCAAAGCTAAATAACAATCAAAATAAGATTTTTAAAACTTGGCAGTACCAGTAAAGTATGTGAAGGAAGGGGTTGGGAAAAATAAAATGACTTCATTCAATCTTCATTTTACCTTTCTTACTTTGAATTTACCTTTTTCATTTGTTTTGCCTTTCTTGAATCTCCTAAAATTCTTATCTAGGCAAAATATTACATTTCTGCTTGGGATGCCTTGATTTTGCCTAAATTTCCCTTAGTGAGGAAAAAAATTATCTTTAACATATTGGTATAATAGTCAACATTTTGTATTAAATAATCATGTAGATTTAACTAGGGATGCATCGAATATTCAGTATATATTCGGTATTCGGACATACTACCGAATACTTAAAATAAACAATCTTTTTCAAATATTTTTTAAATCTTACACAACTTCTATTTTTAACTGCCAATAAATGTATTCAAAATAATTAAGAAACAGAATCACATTTAAATAAAAGACATTGCCTTAACATTATTTAATATTTGAAAAGTGAAACTTAAGAAAATTAACCATTAATGACGATATTCATAAGAATAAAAGATATAATATAAATACAAGTTGTAGAATATTGTCTGATTACAATTTGTTTCTTGCTTTTTTACATACTAGTTCTTACATACTGTTTCTAAACTAAATGGAACAAACTTTCAGTGTTATCTCACTCCAAGTCGAACTTGTATTTTTGTTTGTAACTTTAGAAATTAATGAAGAACCATTAAAAATATTTTAACAATGTTTTTAAGAGATTTATTTTGCTCTCTATGAAATATAATAAAATGATGAGAAGTGATAGAAATAGCCACCATTCACATATAAAGAACACCAACCTAGATGTTACATTATTCAGAATACAGGTGACAGTACATACTATGTCACTGGTCAAAATTTAGTACACTTTCAACGATGTATCACATTTCATAGAAAGCAAATTTAATATGGTAAAAATCTCGCTAAAATATCTTCATTATTGTTAAAGTTGAAAAGAAAAATTTGGGTTCAGCTTGTAATGAGACACTCTGTATTTTTGTTTAAATAAGTGGATTGCAATTGTTTGATTATTAAATTTAGAAAACTTTAAATGTCCTATAAGATGGCGTCTTTGATTCCCCTCCAATTAAAATAAAACAAGCGAAAAAAGGAACTGTGTTGTGTGGAGATAATCTGGTAGATTTCGCTTGGGTATTTAAAATAAATACAATCCATCAATGAAATTTTCATTAGTGAGCATTTATTTAAAGAGCAGCGATGCCAGTCTCCAGTACAAAAAATGTTTGTCTTGATCACATTATTCCCTGTGTGTCAGTTCTGATTAACTTAGAAAAAAGGAAAGGAGGAAATGGCTTATAAAAATCATAACTGATTTCTCTTTGATTTTAAAATGCTTGTTTTAGAATGTAAGAAAATTATATTAATTTATTTTAATTCACAGAAGAAACCATGAAGTTTAAAGTTTTAAGACTATCCTCTTAACCCTCTGACTGTCCAGCAAAAGGGATAAATTGTAATGTTGTTTTCTCTGTATTTTATTTTAAATGCTAAAAAAAGGTGATTATTCCAAAATTATACAAAAAACTTAATTATATATATGAATGTAAATCTTGACGGTATCAATCATTACTCAATGTATTAAAACTGCATTATATACGCAGAATTATATAAATTTAAAAAATGCTTGTAGTGCAGTGAAATCTAGAGCTTAGTGAACGCATTAACACAGCCTTATCAGTGAGAGGGCTAAATAATAGCTCAAAACATATATTTCTTTTAGTGTAAAGTTTACTTGTAAAAAACTCTTATTCACCAAAATTGAAGTAGTATTTGTGTTAAATATGATAACTTGGGGTGTTTAAAGAGATTAAAGAGATTAAAATTTAACTTTTTAATCTCTTTAAACCTTGAAATACAGGATTATTTGATATTCAGTTTACCTGTGTACTGAATATTCAGTATTCAATGTATTCCTACATCTAACCACTTGTGCTGGGAAGACATGCACACAAGATGTTTTTGTGAATTAGTTGAATAATTACCTCATGCTACTATTTATTAATAGTAATCATTTTTTTTTATTTAATAGCAAAATTTCTGTTTTCAAATAGGACAAAGGCATTAAGGAATGTTTCACTGCATTAAGGAATAGTGATATGAGACTTGATAGCATGCAACTAATTCCCAAAAACACTGTGACTTGTGTAGCATGTCTTTTTAGATCAAGTGGTTAAGATGTACATTTTAAAAGTGACAAAATAATTTCAGATTGTCTGAAAGCAACAGAACTCTAGAGCTATGAATTATTTTTCAAATAAAGTATACAAAATATAACAAACTACAGGGTGTTTATAAAGTCCTGGACCCATTTTGATGTTTAATAACTCATGAACTTCCACGTGTGTCCCCTCCGTTGCACGGAGAATATCAAGTCGATAGTCAATTTCACGCCAGGTAGCGGCAAACATGTCGGCATCCACAGAGGCTATTGCGGTTGTAATTCTGGCTTTTAAGTCATCAATGTTCGACACTCCTGTAAACATTGTCCTTTACAAATCCCCAAAGGAAAAAAAAGTCCAGCGGTGTTATATCAGGTGATCTGGGTGGCCAAGGAATTGGACCTCCTCGCCCAATCCATCTTCCTGGAAAATGGTCATTCAAAGAAGTATGAACGATGGTACCCTGGTGAGGTGGTGCACCATCTTGTTGCAAAAAGACATGTGGCTGAAGCTCTTCTAGTTGATTTTGTTTCTATGTAGTTGTGATTTTGTTTCTATGAACCACCATAAAATCTGTGCTTTCTCTTGTGGTGTATGCATTCTCCTTAATCAGGGATCTGTTTAGGAAAAAATTGGGTCCTTTAAAGGACCCTTCACAATTTTTTTCATTTCAAAACAGGACCCTTCACAAAATTCTTTGCCTTAAAAATAGGCTTTTCACAAAACTTTTCCCTCTTCAAACTGAATCTTTCACAAATTTAATCATTTAAAAGTAAAATCTGACTGTCACCTTACATATATAAAGAAAATATGTGTATTTTACATACATATATCTTCTTAAAAATGTATAAACGAGGACCTAAATATAATGATCATTTCAAATTCACAAAATTATGTCTAGATTTTTCACAAATGTAAAAAGCTGTTCACAATTTCACAAAAACAGGACCCTAGGAGAAAAGTCTGGACAGATCCGTGCCTTAATATCCGCTCGAATAAAACATCACATACAAAAGTAACATAGAACAAACACATCAAAAGTAAACATAACATTGCAATAGTTGCCAAAAACAAAAAAGAGAAAAATACAATTAATAAGCAGACGATATTTAGAAAAGTACAGATATTTAGACTGGAAAATGAAATTATCTGAAATTAACCACATGCGCAGATGATATTTACAAAAGTAAAGATATTCAAACCTGAAAAGGAAAATATATGAGTTATTCCATCAATAAATGTCATAAGTTTGTTTATATCTTCATTATTTTATGAGTTATTAAACATCAAAATGGGTCCGGGACTTTATAAACACCCTGTATAATAAACTAGAATTTATTAGGCAGTAAACAGAATTAAAATGTAAGTTGTCTAATATTTAAATATAATAATCCTTCAACATTCACTAATTTTGATTACTCGTGAACATACAAATGCAGAAAACTCTGTAAATTTTCCATTATCTCTTTTCTTAATAGTTCCATCTCATTAAGTATTAATCCATCATTTTTCAGATGTCAACTTACAAATAAATAAGAAAGCATTATTGGACAGCAGTGGCTAGCTAGTGGTAAATTCTATATATATAAATATTAAATTAGTTTTCAAGAAATGGGAAGTAAGATAGTGACACCTTTATCCCATTCATTAAAAAAGAACAATTCTAAAATTGTGCTTTTATCTCTTAAATGGATAAAAGATTCCTGAAAGCCTCTCTTAGTTTAAGTTGCATTACAAAAATCATGTTTAGAACTTTGACCTATAATCACACCATTATAACTGCAGAAATAAACAGGATGAAAATTATCTCATATACATAGACTACATTTCTTAACCTGCAATTCTTTCTTGTCCCTTCCATTGTTATGGGTGTGACAATTAGGCAGGCCGCACATTGAGGCAACACAAGCAACATGAAGTGTGTCTTAGGTCTTAGGAGAAGAAACCTGTTTTTTCCCCTAAGTCGTGTGTCATGTTGTTTGAGTCGTCTCAATGTGCAATGCAGCAATTACACATTTAAATTAGCTTTGCATTTAAAGATATATCCAACTTTTAAAATTAATTTTTTTATTTATACAAATTTTATTTATTTTAATACAGAGTATCAATTTTTTAAAAAGGCCACAGATATTTGAACTTTTCCAGACAGAATGTAAATTCTTACAAAAAAAAAAAAAAGAATGATTTTATTTATTTTTCAAATGTAAAATGTAATACATTATACATTAAATATTACATTTAAAACATATTTTATATACAAAATTAAATTAACTTTTGCCAAGACAACAAAAGACAATAACATTTATAACAATATAACAAGTATTTTTAAAAAAAAAATTAAATCATACATTTAAATAAATTAATAAATTCTATCAAAAACATCTAATTTTTTTAATGAAATACAAACCTTTTTTGGTGGTGGTGGTGGACGCCTTTGTACATTTGCCCTTTCCCCAGAAGTTTGATGGCGATTTTCTTTAACAGTTCTTTTTGAATCCACATCCGATAGAATTATAAAAAAGTGTTGGCAGTTATCACATTTAACAAATCTACTAGAAGCTGTAAAAATACAAAAGTAACAGTGTTAATTGGTAGTAGAATTTTAAAAAGGAAAAAAAAAATAATACACTTTAAGAACAGAAGTATTAAATAAGTATAAAAGTAAAAATAGATTTTAAAAAAAACACACCACCTAACACCTAAACAACATCTAATAAGCATTCTATGTTTATCTTTAAAATCTCACCTAGTTTCCTGACTGTAATTCACGTTGCTCCAAAAAATTTCTTTTACACAATACATTAATTTGGCATGAGCCCCGAATTATGGAAAATTCTGATTTATGCTTGACAGAAAGCACAAACTAGTGAATTTATTTAAAAAATTACAATTTTTGCTCTGTTTCTTTTTCAATATATGGCAACAGGATAGGAAAAGTATAATTTTAACTATCTATTCGTGATTTTTATTTTTTTTTCTCAACGTATAAATATAAGTTACTTAATATTAAGCTTTTATCTGATAAAAGCAGATTTTTTAAAAATACATTACACTCTTTATTTTTTGTTTATTTTTTTAGTGTTTAAAATATTTAATTGATGCAGTTTCACAGCCAGTTAGCTTATTTTAGTGAACATATTTCAGGAATTTATTGTAGATGAAAGCCTGTTTAGGAAGAAAAAAACAATGTAGGGCGAATTTTACTACCACAATGGATGTTTGGGGAATTTGAAAAGAAAGAAACTTTTACTTTTTTGTGTGCTGTCTAATCTACCCGTGCATTACAGCAGTGGAGGAAGGAAAATACTGAAGAAGCTCCAGTGATCTTTTCTGACTTTTTATAAGGCTAATAAAGTACTAAGGAACCAAACAGTCTTGTTTCAATCAGTTTAAAGTGAATTATAAATAAAATTTTGCAAACTGCAGAAGAAAGTAATCATTTGAATGCTACATTAAAGGCAATTGCAGAAACAACACCTGCCGAAAAGCAAAATATCATCGTAAATATTTGTTTAGTGATAAAAGTTGCCAAGCTCACAATGTAATGTATTTATTAAATATATATTAAAATACTATTTTAGTTTGTTTTTATATTATTTACTACTGCTGGTAGTGTGTGAACATAACTAACAGTATACCTGGAGCAGATATTTGGGGAACTGAATATATAAGTACAGCTGTATTTCATAAATCACTATGTACATGTATACATTTAAAAAAGAAATCTAATTCTTATTCTTACAGTTAATATCAATTACTATACATAATAATAAATAGAAAATTGTTATTGGAAAATTATAATTTGTATATAAGTGAATTATAATTCTGACATGACAATTTTACAATTATTTGCATTAACATTAAAAGTATATAATAACAATATTACGATAAATTTGTTATTTTGAAATATTAATAGTGATTCATAACTGAACTTACTCACGAATGTCTCGACATGACTACACAGGGTACCACATTTTGGACAACGAAGCTGGCCATCTCGTCCATTACCATCACCACTTTTTGATGTTTTTTTCCCATCAGAACTTCGATTTTTAATACCTGAGTCTCCACCATCTCCAGAACTACTAGCATTATATATAGAACTAGAAATTGCTAAGCATCTAAGAGTTTTAAAATGATGACCTTCACTTTTAAATTGTAAATTGTTTAAAAGCTTCAGAATATCTGAAATTAAAATTACATTTAATTAATCTTTAGTGTTACTTTATACAAACAAAGACAAAAAATGACTTAAAAAAAAAACACAGTAATTTTGCCAATAAAGGATATATCTCTCTCTACAGAACTTTCTAAAGAAATAACAAAAAGTCATAATTTTATATAATGAAAATTCTAAAAATCTAATACAATCAACTATCTTAGGAAAAAGTTTAGAGTATTTCATAGTGTATTTCATAATGCTTTTCAGTTTCTCCCATTTTTTACAATATATATCTATACTAATAAAATAAAGTTTCGCTCTGTGTGTGTTTGTCTGCGGTGGCTAACAAAATCCAGCCCACCTAGAAGTCTGAAAATTTAGGTGTAGATAGTCCAAGGTCTGACCATGTGCACCTGAGTCTCAGAATTTTAATATTTTGATAATTACCCAACATATTAATTATAATTTCATTAAACATCGTATCGTAAATGCCATCTTTTAAATCAAAATGGCTAAAGAAAGGAACTGCTGTTCTGAATTTGCAAGCTGAAAAATGAATAAAATTCGAAATTATTTTGCTAATTAGCGAATTTTAAGAAAACTAATTAAGATATATATTTGAAAATTTCTGAGTACATGTAAAAAAAAAATTCTGCATTCGACTATGTTATTTTTTTTAAATTCGGCTGGTAATTTTTCTTAATTTATGAAAAAAACTTCCAAAAATCTGCCGCCACCAGTGAAAAAATTCTGAGAAAGTTTCCGACAGGGATCTGCTTTCATTAAAAACTGAACTACAAAGAGATCTGTTTCTCTGGCCAATCCCTCCATTTAGTTTGCGAAAATGAAAGGAAATAATTGCCAATTTTTACTAATGAACAAAAATTTAGATAACTAATTAAGATATAGATTTGAAATTGAGATGGGAAGGGGTATCATCTGCCGGCTATTTTAGCGTAAGCATCTTCGTTATGTTCTAATTATGAGAAAAATTTAATTCTTCTTTTAATGATCATGTTAATGTAGGTGAAGGTGGTTTTCTTGAACAAATTATTCGTTATATTTGTGGGTATGGGGAGGGAGGGGGGGGGTTAACGCCTTGCTCTGATTTGCATAACTGATTCCATTTAAGAAATTTAACATTTTTAGCTTCTAACGTAGCGTTTTATAAATGTTATGTATTGAGAATACAGAAAATTTCAAATAACGATTTTGTAAAAATTAAATTTATGTTTCTAATAAAAGTACACAACCCGTATACACCTGATGGTATCAAAGTAAATGAATTGTTGTTGAGCACTTGACCAAGTGACCTTTGGCGGGCAATCCTACAAGTTTCTTTATCTAACTGTGCATTCTGATCTCGGGTTCTATGAGCCCGATCACAACAACCTTTGGATGTTTCGATTTGGTTTTTGTTCGTGTTACAGATTTTAGTTCCACCTTCCACTGCCAGGGGGCACATTATTTTCTAGCGTTCTATGGGCCTGATTTCGATGGGAATTGGTTCAGTCAATTCACTTCATACAACGGATACCTATGTTGGATGTTCGTATGGAACAGATTGCACCCCTTGGCAGCGAAAAGCGGAACTAAAGGATTTTGAGCGTGTGTGCAGCAAGCTTGCTATACAATGACAGAGGCAGCGGGGACACGATTTGAAGTTTCATTCGGAAGGTGGCTTCTTTGGAACAGGGTGCAGCCCCTGGCGGCCGAAGGTGGAACTAAAAGAGTTTGCAGTGCGTGCTCTGCATGCTTACTATACGGTGCAGCAGGCAGCGGGAACACGTGTCGGAAGTTTGTTTTTAGCAGAATGTGCCCATATCTGCAGAAAGTGGAAATAAAGGATTTTCAGTCGCCATGCAAAGCACTTTTAAATAAATAATTTTATACAAATTTGGGTTAAAGACATAAAATCCTAAAAACTTTAGGTTTGCTTACTTTTATTATCACGGGCCCGAGCAATGCCGGGCGGGTCATCTAGTATATATATATATATATATATTTATTATTTCTATTTTTCATGTGAAATTAAAATTATCACATAATTTAGATTAATTTTATAAACTGAGAAAGGCTTTTTCTTTGCTTATGAATATGCATATTTTACAAATTTTATTAATTAAAAAAATATATCAATGGTATCATAATAAATGAACCAAAGAGGTCTGGGCTTCCAAATTAAAAATGTTTTTGTTATGAAATATTTTAATATTATTTTATAATAATGATAAAAATATTCAAGCTTGCATACAAGGTGAGCAAAATAAAATCAAAAACAATTAATTTAACAAACTTTAACATTATTTGCATTATTTGATATTTGGTTAAGTAGTTAGATCAGTGGTAATCCATAAAATTTCTGTAAGAGCCCAAATCTGGTAGAGAAGTGAGTTTGAGAGCTGCATTTGTGTTTTTGTACTCATATGTTTATGTATCATTAGGAACTATTATTATATGCTAATTATGCATAAATATTAATTTTAGCAATTTAATAATAGTTATGTAGTGCATAAGGTCCATTATCTAATAGGAGAGGCTTCTGAAGATGAAATGAAACATTATAGACCAGAGGTTCTCAAACTATGGTACACATACCAGTACTAGTATGTGAAGCTCTGGCCACTGGTACAAGAAAGTCCGATGCTAGTACATGAAATGAAATTATTACGAAATGAAATACAGCATATTATTACGAAATGAAATACAGCATATTATTATGAAATCAAAAACTGCTTAAATTTATCACACAAGACAATTTCGAATGCAATTTAGGGACCTTAAATCTTCTTTTCGTCTGGTTACTAAACCAATTAGAAAATGATCACCTGTTTGTCCGAACAGTTTTATTTTTATCCAAGCTTATTGCAATAAGTCCAAGGTAGTGAATGTTTGAGGATAATTTTAGTATTAAAATTAAGAGTAGGAACTTAAAATGCTTATAAAAATATATAAGAAAACTGTCATTGACAGATTTCATTAACATTACTGAGAGTCTAAGGTTAGTAAACATTTCATTTTTATGTTTAGTGTATATTTTTTGCAAACTCTTTGTACAGAAGTATCAATACAATCTGTAGATGAGGCAGATTTTTAATGTTTTCCCAACATTACATAGATGTGTTTTAAATGTAAATAATTATACATAATATATAAGAAAATTTCTGTAATAATGAAATATGCAGATGAGGCAGATTTTTAATATGTTCCCAGTGTTACGTAGAGAAGATTGGTTGCTGAATGAAAATAATTAAAACATACATAAGAAAAATTCGGTAGATTGCTGCAAAAAATTCATTTAATTTCCAGCTTGTGAATTTATTACTTCTTTAAAAGCATTATGAATTATATGAAGCTACAATTTCCAATATCAATTTAAAAATGTCCTTTATTTTCTTTTAGTTCTCCTTGAACTGTTTTAAAAAATTTCAAATTAACATTAGGCTCATCAAGGCTAATTAGGAACACATTTGATAAATCTAAATCTGCAGAATCCGGAATAAAATTTTCATACAAATTGATTCATTGGGCTATAGAAAGCCTAAGAAAAACAGAATTTAAACTTCAATGCAGCTGTCTGGTCAATATCTAATGATTAAAAACAATTGGTTTATTTGAGATATTGTATTCAGAGTTTCATCCCTACATAACGCTAATTTAACATTCTTGTCAATATTATCCAATATTTTTTTTTTAAAAGAAGATAATCCGAAAGCTATTAAATATGCAATTTTTTAACTGCTTAAAGTAATTTTTTTACAAATATCACTATCAGAGAACTTAAGTTTAAAAACTTCTGCAACACCTTTGAAACTATTATAAGACAAACACAACATGATTAATTTTATCTTCCACATTTTTTCAGCCTTAATGCATCTTCTTTTGCAACAAATTTCAAAATTAAAATATTATTTTTTATTTCAGTGACTTCATTTTTTTCAGTATTGTTTCCATTGGATACTTTCGTTTTATTCATGTCATCCTTTGGTTCAATCTTACATTTGTTGAACTTTGGCAAAAAATCGCTGCTACTTTTTTAAGCTTTTTATATTTTACATGACTGCTGAGAGCCTGTCACATCCTATGTTGCTCTGTTTTCCTAAATGACATTCAATTCCTGTATGGATCATATTCAACACATTCTATGTAGTATATAAATTCTGGATTCAATTTTTTACCTGTCCATTTCAAGGTAAAAGTAGTTTTAAACCAACTCATTTTAATAAGAAATATAAATTTTTTAAAAGAAATTTTTCACATTTTTAAACAAATAAATCTAAATGCAATCGCTGATATTACTGGCAAGAATTCATAAACAATGTGCATTGATTTCAAAACAAATTTGATGCTGTTGCCAAATGCAGACTTCATGAGCGAAAAATAGTTACCATGAAGAAAAAAACCCCTACAAATTTTCAAAGAACTTCTTGAAGGAACAAGACACACATTTAGTTTCATAAGCTCACAATGCTAGAAGGCGTGTTTAGTGTCTGAATGGATATCGCCAAACATTAGAAGGTATGGCTAATTACAAAGCATGAGATTTCCCAGAGTAGCCAATTGTTTCACCGGATTTGGGGTATTTTTTGGATTATTATCTGAGTTTTTACAATCGAATTTTATCCCCTGGGGCATATGAACCCTGGTTTCAAAACTTCAAAAAAAAAAAAAAAATTATATTCTGTTTTTCATACTTTTAAAAATTATATACAATTCTGAATTTAAAAAAAAAAAAAAAAAAAAAAAAACATGAAAATATACAAATTAGAAACAAGTCAATTTGAAATTGACAATAAATACTTTAACACAAACTCTAACTGATTTTTAACTCTCTTATATCATCTTTTTGCTACTTGAACACACTATAATAAAAAAATTGTTTGTAGAAAGATTTGCACAGATACATATAAAATGATTATACCAATAATCTATATACATTCTTTTGTCAATTAAACATTGCAAATTTTATTTGCTGTGATTATAATGTGTTTATTTATTTATTTAATAAAACACATTAAAAATTGAATTTAGTTAGTAAAAATACAAAATGCAAAAGCATATGCATTATGAAAATTGCTTACATTTTCTCCTCAGCTGTGAAGCTGCACTTTTCCTTAAAATATGAATACCACAAGATAAAGACATGCCTGATTTCTCTTGCTATATCTGTAAAGGAAATCAACATTAAAATGTAGCACATTTTTTGATAATTTAAAAAATTATACACAATATTTAGATACATAAATTTCATGAGCACTGATCTAAATCAGAATTAGTTAGATTTTGATTATGATTTATTATTATGATTAATGATTATGATGATTGATAAATATAACTATGATTTAAATTACACTCATGTCTAAATTTATCTTTACATAAACAAAAATAATGATATTTCATGAAATATCCAATCCATATAAGCTATTTTGGTAGGGAATGTGTGAAATACAAGCCTAATTAGCATTATCTAATCAAAAGTAATCAAATGGTTTCCGATATACAAATGAGGGCATTACGTTACGCGACGATGAAGGAAGTGCATTGTGAAAAGTGAATATCGGAGTGAATTTCTGCAATATAGCACTTAATTTCAGTGTGTAAGGACTGAAAACGATTTGTTATGACTTCACAATATCATTTGGAAGAATCTATGAAGTGGCGAATTATTGGCCGTTTAGAAGTGCAGGCCAGACAATCACAGAAATAGCGAGATAGGTGAATATTTCAAGGCAGACAGTCTCTACGTTATGGAAATGATTTCAGAACTCTGGCACTGTTGTCAGGCGGCTTGGACAAGGTTGTAAACGAAAAACAACTGCTTTGGAAGACTGATATTTGGCAATAACTGCCCGTTGTAACAGACAGTCTACTGCTCAGCAGTTAAGTTCAGAGCTTGCAGCCAGCACTGGAACAGTCGTATCCCGGGAAACTGTGTACAGAAGGCTTAAAGAAAAAGGCTATTATGCCAGAAAGCCAAGGATATGTGTTTCATTGTCTGCACAGCACAAGAGGGATCGCTTGAATTGGTGCAAAGAACATCAGAATTGGAGTGAACGCCAATGGAGCCATGTTCTTTTTACTGATGAATCGAGATTTAGTTTAACATTGGATTCTAAATGTGTTTACATTGGAGGGAGTTAGGAACACAAAATCGTCCTTCGAAGATGATTGAACGTGACTGTTTCAGCAGTGCAGGTTGATGGTATGGGGTGGAATAATGATGGATGGGCTTACGCCCCTACGCATTTTCAACAGTGGATCTGTGACCAGCCAGTGATATAGGGATGAGGTCTTAGAACCAGGACCGTGCGAAGAGAAAACTGCGCCTGGGGCAAATTTCAATTTGCCTCCCCCCCATACATACACTCCTTCTCTTTGTGACAGGTGTCACAAAATTGATAAAGTACAGAAACAGAACTGAATTCTATTGAATAAATATTTCGTGTTTATTTTGGAACTTTAATTCAGAAATACCAAACAACTAAATAAGAATATTGCACTTAATGAGAAAATTGCACTTATTTCTTAGAGAAATCATGATATTTTGCGACAGAAAATAAGGGAATGATGGAGCGAGAAAAATAAAATTCAACGGAAAATGATCGACGGCCAAAAAATGAATAAATAAATAAGTATTTAACCGTGGTTAGTATAAATTTGACGCCCTCTCAATTTTTGCGGCCGGGGCAAAGGCCCCCTTCGCACGGCCCTGCTTAGAACTTTATGTCTGACTTTTTAGAGGTGCTTATGGATCTGACTTAGTATTTATGGACGATAACGCTCGTCCGCATCGAGCACATTTCATTTATGATGATCTTGAAAGTGAAGCCATTAAGTGAATACCTTGGCCAGCAAAATCTCCTGATCTCAACCTGATAGAGAACTTATGGGACTACCTTGGGAAAGTAAAATTTTGCTTCAAAAATATTTTTATTTATACCAGTCTTATATCATAAATTAAAAATTCTGAGGAAATTCTTAGTTATTTGGCTGAATTTACATTTCTAAAATTAAAATGCACCAAAACATAAAATAACATTTTTGCTTAATAAAGATGCAAAAATAATATAAAAAAATATTGTTACTTTCAAATATTTATCTCATGAAATAATGCTTTGTAAATCCAAACAAAACATGGCTTTTGCTAGTTATCTTTTTTAATTATGTAGGGGAGACCGGTGCACACTGGACCTATGTACACAGTGGACCACCCCCTAATATTTTATTTATTTAATTTTTTTTTAAGCTTCTCTTCTATCCTAATAGACAACAGCACTGCAATGATTATTTATAGCCTTCAGAAAATATGTTTAGCTCAGATTGAACTATTTTATCCTGATTGGTTGTTTTGAGCTTCTAAAAGTAAAATTTTTCATCATCATATTTTTATTTTTTTAGTAATTAAAGGTTGTAGATAAATAAAATAAAACAGCTTTTTTGCAAAGCTAAGATACTTGTTTTTATTTTACTTTATTAAAGTTAATATGTTTAAAAGAAAGCTATAAACAATATTACTATGATTATTTATTGAACTTCAACATCAACATGGGGTACAGTGGACCACCCACTCCTGGGGCACAGTGGTCCACAATCCACTCTGCTCCTGTAATGCAGAATGTTCACAATATTTAATAATTGCTTATTTTCTATAAAGAAAGATTGTTTTAAAATAGATTTAACTGTAAAATAAAGTAAACAAATAAAAATAACAATTTATTTAACATAGTAAGAAATATTTTGTTTTGTATTTGGGCAATTCCACAGAAATGGGGAACAAACAGATGGTCAATTTTTTAAAATCAATATTTTTTATCAAGTAAGGTATCATTTTAAAGGTTATAAACCAAATGATAAGAAAAAAATAATAAATTTAACAAAAACACAAAATTTTATCAATTTGAAGCAATTAAACATAGATGTGTTATGATTTTTTTTACGGCTCATTTTTCACATTCAATCTGAGAATTCCTCATTTGAAATAAAAATTAATTATTTTTAAATTATAACATGTTCAAATTTAGGTCAATATGTTATAGAATGTTTTAATAATTCGAAATTGTGCTCAACTAATAGATTTTTAGGTTTATAAGAATATTTATAGCAAGCATTTTTGTAATTTTACGTCCAACACCAAATTTCATAAAAAGTTTCTTCTGTACAAGAATGCTTAGAGTAATTAACAAGAAAATTTTTGAGTAAATCATGATTTACTATCTATGTATAAATATCTATTCAAATAAAATTATTTCAAATTATTTTTTTTTAAATAATGGTGTCGGATGTAAAAAATTATTTACGTCCGACACCACTTACGTCCGACACCAAGATTTTTCAAGCTTTATTGCATCATTTTGTTAATTTATTTAAGGCAAAGAAATTGAATACCATTTAAATTATTAACCATGGTGATTAGAATGTGTGTGTGTGTGTTTTTAAATATGCATCTGCATTTTTTTTAAAATTTAAACATGCAAATTAAGATTTTAAGTGTAACATGCAAATTAAGATTTTTAAGTGTAAAATCATACTGTAAAACATTGTTAAAAGAAGAAAACATGTTTTACTCAATAAAACATCTCAACTTGCCTGCTAAGCAATTTTTTTTATTTTTCTTGTGACTTACAATATATAGCTTTATAACAATGATGAAATTTCATGGCAGGCTCCATGACTGAAAGACAGATTACTGGTTAGGGAAAAAGATCCAAATGGAAAAGTTAGGAAATTACATATTCAATTATGGTATATGCTCATGTCTCTGCATGAGGCTTATGAACAGTTTCGCAAAAACTTCTGCGATACAAAAATTGGTTTTTCAAAATTTGCAAGTTTGCGTCCGAAATATGTGAAGTTATTTGACAAAATACCACACAGTGTATGTGTGTGTATTTATCACGAAAATGTCCGTCTCTTTTTGCAAGCTTTGAAACCAAGCACTAACATAAGTCAAAAATTTGCAGATTTTGTAAATAAAATTGTTTGTTCTCCCACTGTGAAAGATTGTATGTATTCAGAATGTGAAAACTGTATCAACAAGTTGCTTTCTTTTAAGCCACAGAATGATATTCAGGATACACCAGTAAAATATTTACAATGGCAGAAGTGTGAAAAAGTGGAAATTATAAGTACAGTAAAAGAAACCTTCAGTGAACTTTAAAATGAATCCAAATATTTCCTCCATCACACATATATTAAAAGAGAACAATCCTTGACATTTAACAATTTTAAATTAGCAGTTAACAATGAAAATATTGCTATACAGCTGGATTTTTCAGAAAATTCTACAATTCTGCAACAGAATGAAATTCAAGCTTCACATTGGAATCATACACAAGATATTATTTTCTCAGCCCATGATTGGATTGTAAAAGATGTCAACCAGAGTATTGCAATTTTTTCTGATTCAATGGATCATACCAAAGTAAGTGTTCAAATTTGTAATTACCTTTTTAGTTTCTTAAAAACAGAACATCCAAGCGTAAAATATGTACAAATGTTTTCAGACGGCCCAAGTTCCCAATTCAAACAGCGGTATTTGTTTTCCAATTTATTTTTATCTGAGCAAAATTATAGAATCAAATTAAAATGGAACTTTTTTGCAACACCACACGGCAAAGGAATTGTTGATGGAATTAGTGAAACCGTAAAATGAAGAATATGGAGGCACATCAAAGTTGGAAAAGTAACTGTAGTCAATACCCCTGAAGCATATGCAGCTTCAACCTTAATGCCCAACACACACATCAAGTACATATTTCGAGAAGAGATGGGAGACAATACTGAGATTTTGAATACATATTGGGAGAAAATTCGTCCAATCCCAAATATTCAAACTATTCATTGTCTGAAAGTCATGGAAGAGAACAAAATTTTTACGTCCATTATATCCGTATCACAGACAAGAAATATGATAATTTTATTTGATGATGATGATGATGAATTATCAGCAGATGAAGAGAATTCTTTCGAGGACAGTGAAGCGCATATTACTGATGTAACAAATCTTACTGTAAATGATTGGATACTACTCCACCCTTTATCCTGGATGTATCGCACAGCTTGCGGAAAAAGAAATATAAGTTTCTGTAATGTACAAAGCTAACCAACATTAACAATGGCCTAAGAAATAAGATAAGATTTTTTTATAGTTTACAATGTATTATTAAGAAAATTTTACCACCTACACCATTGGAAGAAGAGGACAGTTAATTTTTAATGAAAATATATGAAATGTAAATGACAAAAGAATATTCATCTTTCTAATAATGCAATTTGTTAATACAAATACATATTTTGTATAATACAAATACATATTTTGTACAATACAAATATATATTTTGTACAATACAAATATATATTTTGTCATTACTTTGTTATACAAATAATGAATATTTAGTTGTACTGTATAAAGAAATTAATTTACGTCCGACACCATAGCATTTTGTACAATTTACGTCCGACACCATAAAAAAAAGATGATTTTTATATAGTCATATTGTAATAATTTTATAAAGAAAATTGGAATCTTCATCTTTTATCTTTGCTCTTTCAAATATTAAAGTTTAAATTTTTTTTTAATAAACCAGTGGGCTGAATTTAATATTTGAAATTTGGATGTCAAATGTTTCATTTTGTGCACTTACGTCTGACACCAAGAGTTAATGTTTTTTTAAAAAATACTTAAAACTCTTTTAGGTAGTATTTTTTATGTTTTCTGAATAAATATGACAGGGTATGCATTAAAAAAATATATATTGTTTATTTTTGATACATTATTTCTGATTAAATAACATTTATATGAGTAAATTTCATACAATTTTTACGTCCGACACCATGGAATTGCCCATTTACTGCCTTTGATAAATATAACTGTAGTCTAATTGGTGATGATTCTATTCAAGTAAGATTCATGAGACGCAAATTGAATGGAAATCAGATTATTTCTCCCAAAACTGTAGATGAATCTGCTGTTGATGTCAATGATTTCATAATGTTGCTCTCAGACCCAAAATTATTTCTTGAAAATTCCAGGTTCAATCTTACTCATAAGTACTTTGGAATTTCATTTGCAAATTTTAATGTTCGCTGATTTTTTTGTACTTAAGTAATAACTTCAACTAAATTGCAATTGTCCCTGTATTAATCTGTTATTATTTTCAAAATATAATTAATTTTTTGTTTCAAAATTTATATTACTATGTTATTTTGCAGATGTAGGGGCAACAAAAAAGAATTAGATTAATGAAAAATAGATTTATATTGCATTTTAGATAATACCTAATAGTGGTCCAGTGTACCCCGGTGGGTGGACCACTTTACAAGTGTATATAATTTTTTTTTTTTTTTAATGTATTGAAAACTATGTTGTGAGAAAATTATGATGGATGTAAGAAGGTTTAAGGGATATTCAAAAATATTTTCATACAGATCGGTCAGTCTGTTAAAGAGAAAAAAAATGTTAACTGAAAAAGTGGTTCACTGTGTACCGGTCTCCCCTACTATTCTGAACTATGTAACTAATAATTCTAAACTATGTTTGTTATTATTTTGTCTCACTTAATTCATAAAAAATCTTTTGTGCTTTTTGAAAATTAATAACGAGAGGGGGGAGTTGTTTAATTTTTTTACTGGCGACTGGAATTTAGTCATGGCTATCAGAATTTTTCAAATTTGTAAAGCTCGCCTAAAAGTATACCAGAAAATTTCTCTGCAGGTAGGTGGAATATAACTAAGATGGTACCAGATTCATCATATTTTTAAATTCACAATGAATAAAATCAATTAATGAGAAATATTATCTATGTTACCACAAGAATTAACAAATCTTTGTTCAAGAGAAAAACATTCGAAGTTCTTTAAAAAATTGATCAGCTATCAACATTTGTAGATTCACAGTCTTCATTATCTTTACTTTTCTGTGCTCTTATAGTCGGCGACACAATCATAGATATAAAACAGTTGCAATAAGTAAATAAAAATATTTATTTATCAAACAAATTACAACAATGTCATATTAAATAACATCTAAGGTGATGCATATAATGGTAATAATGTCCTTAATAACAAGACCGTATAATGGTCAAATGAATTTTAAGCCACTTTTGTTCTGGAAATACCATCAGGAATATATTTTGTATGATGAATATGTTATCTCTTTAGTTAGAAGGAAAACAACAACATACATATTAGACATGTATAGTTGGGAAATTTAAAGTCATTCTTAGGTACTACTTGGTTTTTCTTTTCTTTTTGGACTTATTTGATCTAAATAACATGTGGGTTGTTTAAATTGTATTATATTCTAAATCAAGGCAAAACTGCCTATTTCAAAATAATAAAATTTCAACGTTGATTTAAATAAATGATAAAAAAAAAATCAGTGCGATTTTAATTAATTTGATTTAAATCTATGTACTGTGACTACAAATAAAGTCTTTAAAGGTATTTGAAGTTCAAAACAGATAGTAGAGATTTACTAGATAAATGTAAATATATATCTGCATCTAATTTTTCAATAATAAAAATAAATTCACTAAAACAAATCTGATAAAACAAGTCACCCTCCTCTAATTTCCTTTTTCATGCGTGCAATACTTTTATTGAGAAAATACTGAAATCGGATGGTTGATTTATTGAAGAATAATTACGAAAACAAAACAAAACACAACGAGCAGACATACCATTCACAAGATTTTGGATAATATGATAGTCTGTGATGTGAACATTACACAGTTAAAATTCTAGTAATAGCAGAGGAAAATGAATTTAAAATTTTGTTCTTAAAATCAGAGAACAAAGGTGAGAACTCTGAGAAGATTTTTATATTTGAATACTATTTTTATATTATAAACATTTCACCGTGCAAATAATTTTGTAAATATATGTCACGCCATCATTCGTGTATTGCCATTGTGCTATGCCTAATACCTGCCTATTAAGAAATTCGAAAAATTTTTAATTACAATTCTTAAAATTACTTTCAAAACAGTTTCTGTAATATAAATGAGATATTTTAGACAAAATTTCATTATTTTTTGGGGTGGGAGGGGGAGGGGAGGGAGGTTGAAAACGATAGAATTACGCATGCGGAGTAGAGAATATTCCGATGGTCAGTTCTGTTTTGATTCTCTCACTGCTACTTTTATTGTTTTGGAAATGAGAGCTGAATAATTGTAAACATGGCTCAGAAATCTGATGGAGGTCTGAATATTTTAATCTAATAAAATCACTAATTTATATCTTTATCTAGAATTCTAATTTATATTTTTATGTTTTCTTTCTTTAGAGCCTAATTCATTTTTTTCGGGCTCTGTTGTTCACTACTTTACGTATATTATTTGATCAAAAGCTTATTAACCAAATACGATATGTGCTTTAACTTTTAAAGAAAACAATTTATCGAATTCATGTGATTAAATTTCAGAAAATTAATTATTTAAGTTTGTTCAATGTTTGTCAAATTATCTATTTTTTTTTTTCATTATATTAATTTTTTTTTTTTTTTTTTTTTTTTTATGTGCTATTTCTTTCTATGTTGCTGCTATTTTTAGTATATTATGTATTTCTGTGCATTATTGGAAACGTAAAATAAATGGGGACAATTAATATTCGTCTTCCCTGTAGAAGCAAATTATCATTTTTGAGTATCCTATAACATAAGTAATTCTGGCTTAGATGCTTTACACTCACGCTAAAAAAAAAAAAAAAATTATCGGTTAAAAAAAAGAAAAAAGTCGCCAAATTTAGGGGATTTTCTTCTTTAATGGCAACCTAGCCATTGTATTAAGTTATTCGTTTGGCGCAGTCTTGGAAATCGCGCCAAACAAACAGTCGCCAATCTTTTGTTTACATTTTAGCGTGATAGTAACACATCTGTTCCATAGATTTGTTAAACTTTTTTATACTTTCGTGTTATAGCAACCCCCAAGGATGAATTACCAAGCAACGAAGATTTATCACCAAATGTGGTCTAAATGTAATCTGAGTATGCAGAAATCCAGATAATGGAGGCAATCATAAAAAAAGACGGTTTATTACATAAAGATATCTCTTAAAATTGCTTTTGTTTAACAAAAAAAAGCTAGGCCTTATGTGTTCATATTAAATTAAGCCTTCAATGCAAGGATCACTTTTACTACAAATAGTGAAAAGAAGAAAAGCATTGATTTAAAAAGGAATTTTAAGATAATTATATTTTACGAATATATATGTACAATTGATATCGTAAAATGTTTATTTTGTGATTATTGATCTGAATGACAGGCTTTCAGACAATTAAAGTTTTGTTGTATTTTTTAATGGTATATAATAATATATTTTACTATGCTACACATAAAAAAACTGGGCAAATTTAAAAGTAAAAAAATATTATTGATTTAATTTTCTTAAAGGGCAGTTTTACTTACCTATATAGGTTTGAAAAATGCTAATTTTAAAAGGAGGGTTAGCCCCTTATACTCAACCACTTCCTTAGTCAGCATAACCCAATTCAGTTGGCCATGGAAAAAAAACATCCATTTTTTTCTACGCATGATTGACAATATTCACAGTTTTTTTTCCTAGTGATTGACGAAATTCACGATTTTTACGCACCCATTCTGCGAAATTTGAGATTTATACGTAGCCGATTGGCAAAATTCGTGATTTTTACGTATTGTGCTGTCCTCTAAAAAAACCCCATTGTGAAATGTTTCTTAAAAAACACCCACTCTAGTACTACATCAAATATTTCACTAAAGTAAATTTTTTTTGTTTTGTTCTGTTTTTTTTGCACCATTTAGAATAATAAAAATAGTTAAAAATACGTAAGGAGTGCTTATTTAGTTTTAAAATAATTTAAACTAACAATTTCAGAATTCTGGCAAAACATGAGCTTCATTTTTACAGATTTCCTTGTTATAATAAAATTTTAGAATATCTACATAAATTTTTAATGGTTTTTATGTTAAACCATTAATAGGTAATAAAATGCATCATTTTCAGCTGATTACATCAGGTGTTTGTTTTTCGGTGGTAACATGGGTTAATTTTTCCGAAAAGTGGGTTTTCTTTTTCAAATTCTCACTTAATTGGCTGCCACTATGTAATAAAGTGATAAAATGAAAAATGCTCAACATTAAAATCTTAGCCAGAACAAGCTGTAAAAATTTAGCCATGTTTATTTTTTTAAAATTCTTTATTATAGAGAAAATTTCAAAAAATGGGTTTTTTTTTTTAGAAGACAGTACAATACCTGACCGACAAAATTTGCGATTTTTTCGTGCCCGATCGGCAAAATTCACGATTTATACGAAACCGATCAGCAAAATTCACGATTTTTATGTACCCGATTGGCAAAATTTGTGATTTTTACACTTCCGATCGACGAAATTTATGATTTATGTGCACCCGATCGGCAAAATTCGCGATTTTTATGCACCCGATCAGTAAAATTCTGATTTTTTACGTGCCTGATCGACGAAATTCGGGATTTTTATGCACTCGATCGGCAAAATTCGCAATTTTAACGGCCAATCAGCAAATTTTGCGATTTTTATGCATCCGATGGTCGAAATTCGCAATTTTTACGCGTCCAATCGGCTAAATTTGGCAAAATTCACGATTTTTATGCACCTGATCGGCAAAATTCAAGGTTTTTCCGCATCCGATCGGTAAAATTCTGATTTTTACGCACTTGATTGGCAAAATTCAGGATTATTATGCGCCAGATCGGCAAAATTTGCGATTATTACGCGTCCGATCAGCGAAATTTGGCAAAATTTGCGATTTTTATGCACCCGATCGCCAAAATTCACGATTTTTTCGTGTCCGATCAGTAAAATACAGATTTTTACTCCTCCAATCGGTGAAATTTGGCAAAATTCGTGATTTTTATGCACCAGATCGGTGAAATTCCAGATTTTTTCGCGTCCAATCGGCGAAATTGATTCACGGGCCACAGGTTGTGCATCCCTAATTTAGACACAAGTAAGTAGTTTCGCTGCCGACTGCAGATTGGATGCAATATGGAATCTAAAAGTGTGAAAGAAAGACACTCACACTTTCGAAAAAATTAGAAATTTTAAAGAAGTACGACAAAAAAATCTCTTATTCTGAGCCAGAAATATTTTGCTTTATCTATGAATATCGCGCCATCGTCTCTCTGTACTTTTCTTTAAAACAGAAAAGATATTGGAAAAAAAAATGTTGCAATTGGTGGCCCAAAGAAGAAAAGAGTGCAAACAGGAAAATATGAAGATTTAGAAAAAGTTATGTATAAGTGGGGTCTTTACTCAAGACACTCTAACATACCCATCAGCGGGCGGATCCATTGTTAAAGAAAAAGCTGCAGAAGTAGCCCAAAAGCTAAGAATTGAAGACTTTGCTTCGTCTAATGGGTGGTTAGACTGATTTTGAACCCTCCACGGCATTGTGTGCAAAAAGATTTGCAGAGAATCCACTGCTGTGAACGTAGAAGATGCAGATTTTTGGAAAACGAACAGTCTTCCAAGGCTTATCAAAAACTATGCAGTTGTGATATTTATAACGCCAACAAACTTGGCTTATTTTTTAAAGTGATGCCTGATAAATCTTTAACGTTAAAAAATGAGCAGTGACCGAGGAAAGCTCAGCTAAGAACATGTGACTGTGCTTGTTTGTCCCAACACCGATGGAAGCGTCAAATGCAAGCCTCTGGTGATTGGAAAATTGGCCAAACCTCGTATTTTCAAGAACATCAAATAACTGCTCTGCTCTGTGACTATGCCCACCAATGTAAAGCTTGGATGACAGGTCCCCAGTTCATTAAATATATTTCTGATTTTGATGTCGAGAAGTGGAAGCAAAATAGGCATGTCATACTATTCATAGACTTTTGCACAGTGCACCCCCAAGAAATACCAGATCTTAAAAACGTCTGTCTGAAATTTTTACCTGCCCAACATCACAAGCGTACTTTAACTGATGGATCAAGGGATCGTAAAGGTTTTAAAACAACACTATTGTAAACATTTAGTGAAATGATTTCTACATGAAATGGAAATTAAAAGTAGTCGATCTTCAGTAACTCTCCTCGATGCCATGAACCACAGCACAGCTTTGAATGCAATTAAACCTAAAATAATTCAAAACTGCTTTAAAAAGGCAGGCTTCATAATGGATAGCGACGATGGTATGGATGTGGCTGAAGAAGGGTCGGATCCTATAGACAGAGAGCAAGCAGTTATATTAAAGGGTTAGGGCAAGCAGTTTGCGAACATCTTGCAGATAACGCAGACAGCCTTCAGAACTATCTTAACATTGATAAAGACGTTATCACAAGCAACGCCAGGAACATTGACAACATCATAGGGGACATTATACAGGATGCCGCGGAAGAAGACGACCCTGATGAAGTTGCCGACAGTGAGGTTTAAGAGTGCATGCCGACGATAGCTGAAGTAATGCAAGGTTTTAGCACTATACACCACGTCAGTAGACAGGGGTCGATCCAGGCAAAATTTGGGGCCTATTTAGGGTCCCTTCACAAAAATCAATTTAATAAAATGGGCCCCTTCACAAAAATCAATTTAATAAAATGGGGCCCTTCACAAAAATCAATTTGACAAAATGGGCCCCTTTACAAAATTCCTTTTACTAAAATAGGTCCTTTCACAAAATTCCATTAAATAAAAATTTGCTATTTATTATTTATTTATTGTTTTGTGATGTTTTAAAATGTGTAATTTGTAAACAAACAAGTTCACCAGAGAAGAAAAGTTTTTGTTTATAAATGCTTGGTTCGAATGAGATTAACTGGATTTCAACTTCTGTTACAAAATGTTATTTTTCACAAAAATATAATAAATTTCACAAAAATAACCTTTACTTTTCACAAAATGGGCCCCAAGAAAAAAAATCTGCATCGACCCCTGGTAGATACCAACGCTTCAATTGAAGATATATTAAGAAACATTAACAAAGCAGAAAATGCTCTTTTAAATGGCCGTTCATCCACCCGTCAGACAAAACTCAAAGAATTTTTCTTTAAAACAGAATAAACATTGAGTGTAAAAGTTTATAGTTCTTACAGTGGTGCTCAAGAGTACAAATGTTAAAGTTTTTTTTTTTTTTTTTTTTTTTTTTTTTTTAACATCTTATTTCTTTAACAAAATATTATTATTTGTTTCTTTCAGAATTTTATTTTATGTTTAGAAGGATAAAGGTTCCTATTAGAAATGTTAAATATATTTTGTACCTTTTGTTTTTAATGCTAACAATTATTTTACTTATTCTGTTTTGAAATAATAGTACACTCTGTAAACACTATATTTAGTGTAAAATTGTGATATTTTAAATGAAGGAAATGTTTTTGCACCTATGTTGTAGAGTTTTTTTTTTTAAATATTACACAAAAATGATTCCCTGCATTATTTAAAGCAGATACTCTAATATTCACAATTTTAAAATGCCGAAAAACTTCTTCGCATTTAATGCTCTTCTAGCCCGGTCACCCGGAAGAGCGTTATATCCGTGTTTTACTGTATATATATGATGTATACATAAGCTTCGCGATGACCTTGGCATAATCGTAACTTTGGGGGCCACTATAACATGAAAGTGCCAACTTTTCAAATCTATATGGTAACAAAAACAATGCTCAGCGTCAGCAGTCTGTACAAAGCTAGAAATTTTCAAAAGCTCACTTGTTTTTTCTTTTCTTTTGTGTTTATATAACATTTACAGTCAAATTTGGTCAATACGAGAAGCAGTATGGAACTATAAAAGTCCTTGTAGTAATCGTTATTCATAATACCTGTGAAGGTAATAAAAGTCTTAAAAACACACACATCATTAAACTAATTATTACTATTAATTACTCTAATTGTCTCAATGATAAAATTAACTTAATATCGTAAAGTTAACATAAAATATTCAGTGTCTTACCTTTGTGAGTGTAGTTTTCTTTAGACAAAATCACAATACTGCTAAGTCAAAGTCTCTAAAGAATTAGTAATTATAAAAGACATGAACGACACACAGTAATGTAACTGATCACTTCTCTTTTTCCCAGAAAAACTGTTAACAGTGCAATAGTTAATGCAATTTTTGATCAATTGATATATATCCTTCCCATTTTAACAATGCAATGAGAGACACAAAATGGCTAATTTGACTGAGAGTCTGGATTTAAAGAAAAAAAAGAAAGGTTTTCTTGTATGCTCTGTCCTTTCCATTGCTCAGTTGTAAATCTTACGAATAGGCAGTATTTGAAATGTGCTTATCTCTGCCTTCTATCTTTCATTTTTTCAAGACCTTGAAACATTCCTTTACAATGGACCCTAATCTCTGTTTAATGTTTCCCCAAAGCACGTGACTCAATGTCACAAAAGTATGGTCCATTACTCTTCTATGGCATGCAACCTTGCATTGCAAAACGAGTTGTTGCCTAATTAAGGCCTACAATATCGGAAATGTTTTCCCAAAACATGTGACTCTGATGTCAGGAGAAATAGGGTCCATTTCTTAAGTTGGGGGAGTGGGTCTCCTTGAAGATTAATAGAGTCATATGTTTTAAGATAAAAAAATTTGTAGGGTCTTCAAGTTCTTCCTAAACAGATCTCTGCTTGTAGATCAGATTTTTCATGTTAATGTTTTCATGTGGGACACTGAAAAAGAAAAGTATCAGAATGTAGCTATTATAAAATTTTGAATATATTATTTTATAAATGAAATTTCAACTTTTCTGATTTAGAAAAACTGGAAAATACCCCTCTGGAAAAAAAAAAAAAAACTACATTTTTTTTCCAAAATTCAGATTTTTTAGTTAGTGTTCTGACATTGATGTCAGTTAATCGTTTTTCCTATTTTTTTAGTTAACTGAATGATAGCATCTTTTAAAATCAAGTTTTAATGTTTCTTTCTTCCTTTTTCATTTTAGATTTCCATGAATGGCTGCAGAATATTACTGAGTATTATTCAAATCTTTCTGATGCTGAAAGAAATCTGACAATTGACTGCATTATTGCATGTAGTGGTTCTTCACAATTATTGCATCTTCATGCAAAATTAAAAATGCTCTTGCATAGAGATTTTCTCAGGCTTTTGCCTAATGAATTAAGAGAACATCTTTTATCATATCTAGATGGCAAATCCTTATTAACATGTTGCTCTGTAAGTAAAACTTGGAATGATATTATTTCTTCTTCATCTAGAGTTTGGTTTCAAGCTTGTAAACAATCTGGTCTTGTTGTTAATAAAGATATAGACAATGTTGATACAATGCATTGGAAAACTTTTTTCCTCAATATGACAAGAAGAAAACATCAAATGATAACATACAAAAGTTTTTCAGTCAAGATGTATGAAAAATTTTTAAGGAGAGTTACTGCAGTCTATTATTATAAGGGGAAAATTGCTACAGGTAATATATATTTTACTCAATATAATTTACATTTAGCACTTTCTATGTTCTTATGATTGGTAGTGAGATTTACCATTTTCTAGATTTATCCATAGTTGCTAAATTTCCGATATTTTAGTACCACTAATTCTCAACAGAAATAGTATTTACTTTATAATCGAAGAAATCTGTGTTTATGTAAGGGGAATAGAAATTTGACTAAAAAATTGGGACACTTAGCAACTATGCTTTCCATACAAAATAGTTTGTTTCTTTCTTGTGAAGAAATAAAAGCTATCAGCTCAGGATTCATACTTTTGATACCTTATATTCTTTGGTTTGTAAAATATTAATAATAAAAGTTAGGTTTAATAATACTAACCTAAACTGATTGAAATAGCCATTTTTATAAGCATTTGTTTTATATTCTTTTTTCACCTTATAAACTAAGGTTACAAATTATGTTCTTTTAATTCACTAAACTTTTTTGAGGATGTGCATTTTAAATTTTGAAAATATAGAAATATTGAGAAGAAAATTGAGGTTCGATATACAGTAGACTTCCTAAAATCCACGTATTGTAGCCGATGTAAAGGGTAGAACTTACAGTTAGTCGAAGGAACAAAAATCAAGATAACGCTAAAATTGGTGGCATTCGCAATTTTTTTTTTTACTAAATTTTTTGTTAATCAAGTTCTTTTGGCTTACAGCTGGTTAATTATTAAATAAAATTCCATTACTTATAATCTTGATAAAAATTAACATATCTAAAGCAAAACTTCACCCTACTGTATCCTGCACAATATTTGCAAATGTAAACTGTAATTGAATTGTTTATTTTTCAAGCATTCATTTCCCCGTTTTTCAATATTTATATTTTTTCCTTATTATGTACGGATTTTAACATGTAATTACGGTTAATATGGCCAAATACAAGCTTTTTCATAAAGAAAATATGAATTTTCCTTATAAAAATTCTGAAAAATTTCAAGATGGCACTAATTTTAGTGGGGATCCTGATCTTTTTTCCAAGGCAATTTTTAATTAATCAAGCTTCTTTGCTTATTAAATCTGTATGAATATGAAATAAAATTTCATTATTTTACAATTCTGATGTAGATTATTTTTGTATCTAAGGTAATAATATGGGGCAACAGTATCTTCTTCACAATACCTGCAACTGTAACTGTTGAAACCGTATTGTTTATGTTTATGTTTTTTGTTTTCGATTCTTTGATATTCAATTTTTGATTTTAATATGTAATTATTTTCATTTTTTCGTAAGTAATATGACCAATTCCAATATTTCTAATGAGAAAAATAGGAAAAGAAAACACGCAAGTTTGACAATAATAAAAAAAATCTAGATTTTGATTCATGTACTCGTTTTTTTGCACAATCGTAATGGAATAAGCCCTAGAACAGTGTATGACATTAAGAAACAAAAATAACAAAACTAAAAACTTAAGCAGACAAAAAATTTGTCCATGTTCACAAAATATAATGTAAAGAAGTAAATGAAACTTGTAAAAAAAATTAATAAAAATTATACTTTCCTTTATAGTAAATTTTCATTGCTTAAAACAAGAAAAATTTATGTTTCATCATTATTATGCATATTGTAAAGAAACTATCTTTATGGGAGCGGTGAAAACACCTGACCATGAGCTTACTGTGTTATGGAAGGTGCCTCGATCATCCACCAGTGGGGCTGCAGATTGGACAACAACAACACGGTATATCAAACCGAGCTATATGCAGACCTGCCAACCTTTGAAAATGAGAAATAGTAGCACATCAAATTCAAATTTATCTGAAGGCTGGTTGGTTGGTGGCTGTTTTTTACGCTGTAAATTTTAAGCGAGCAAATACTAATCAATTAAACACATGTGTATATCCATAAGCACACAAAGTAGGAGACTCTTTTGTTTTTGCTAATTTTTTTGTTGCGGGTGGGATTGATTAAACATAATTATTCCTATTCAATTAATGCTTTGCCCACTCCTAAGCCAAATTTCTGAACTTCACAGTGAATTTTCTGAAAGATTCCAAGGCGGTTGGGGGGAGGGGGTGATGGAACTACGGGTATATCTTCCAGAGAAAAATGTCTGAGTTAGAGTCCTTCATCAGGTCGAGTAAGCTGATACAACTGGGACTGGGGGGGTGTCCACTACCGGCACTTTTTTTTTGCGTCTCTTTGACGAAATTTGCGTTTTTTCGCGATCTTTTGACGAAATTTGCAGGGTTTTTTTTTTTTTAGATCTGTTGATAAAATTTGCGTTTTTTTTTTTCGATATTTTTTGACGAAATTTGCCGTTTTTTGCAATGTTTTTGACGGAATTTGCCATTTTTACGCGATTCTCAGACGGAAGTCACGTTTTTCCCACGATCTGTTGACAAAAATTTGTCGTTTTTTTCGCGATCTTTTGACAAAATTTGCCATTTTTCGCAATGTTTATGACAAAATTTGTCTTTTTTTGCGATATTTTGACGAAATTTGCCGTTTTTCGCAATATTTTTGACGAAATTTGCCGTTTTTTCATGATTTTCTGACGAAAGTCACGTTTTTTCCCGCGATCTGTTGACAAAAATTTTTCGTTTTTTCGCGATCTTTTGACGAAATTTGCCATTTTTCGGAATGTTTATGAAGAAATTTGCTGTTTTTTCGCGATCTTTTGACAAAATTTGTCATTTTTCGCAATGTTTTTGATGAAATTTGCCGTTTTTTCGTGATTTTCTGACGAAAGTCACGATTTAACCGCGATCTGTTGACAAAATTTGCTGTTTTTTCGCGATTTTTTAACGAAATTTGCCGCTTTTCGCAATGTTTTTGACGAAATTTGCCATTTTTTCGCGATTCTCGAACGAAAGTCACGTTTTTCCCGCGATCCTTTCACAAAATTGGCGACATTTCTTCGAACGAAAGACGATATTGATTTTTTTCGGCGATCATTTGCCGAAATACCAATACATTTAATGTCCGAATTTTCGGATTTATGACCAATATATATTTTTTTTTTTCGGAAATCATAGCCTTAATTTTTCGGAAAATTCGGACCAGAATCACCCCTGAACGAATGAAATTCACGTTTTTCCGGCGATACTTTGGCGAAATTTGCTTTTTCCCGCCAATTTTTTGACGAAATTCGCGTTTTTTCAGCGATCCTGTAACGAAATTCGCATTTCTTAGCTCGATCCTGTGACGAAATTCGTGATTTTTCGCGCGATCCTGTGACAAAATTCGTGATTTTTTGAGTGATCCTGTGACAAAATTTGCGTTTTTTTTTTTTTTTTTTTTTTTTCCTTCTCCAGAAAATTGTAGTTTTAGACAGATTTTCGTAGCATCGTAGTTTTTGGCTCAAAATCGTAGAAACTACGATTTTTTCGTAGCAGTTGGCAGCTCTGTATATGTCATCCTCCAAGCTCTTGAATGGATTGTTGCACAAATAGGCACAACCCTGCACTGGATATATAGCGACAGTCTGTCTACTCTGCAGGGAGTCAAATTCCTACAGAACCAAACACCCACTAGTTCTTGATATAAAGAAAAGGCTATTAACTATCGTAAGTCGTGCTCGAATTGGTTATGTGTCCACTCACAAGGGCATATTTGGCAATGAATTGGCAGACTCTCTAGCAAAAGAAACTACAATAAAAACACAACATCGATCACTACCTTCCAGTACCACATAGCTACATCAAACGATCATTAAAAACAAATATTTTAAAAGACTGACAAGTACATTAGACCACCTCAACAAAAGGCCGACATACTCATACGTTAATCCCCAAAGTCTCCAACACACTATTTTACCTCACCCCTCACGCTACAGCTTTTCCTACTGGTCATGGACCCTTCTACCAGTACATACACAAATTCAAATATGCATCTTCAGACCAATGCGAGTGTGGTGAACAGGGTACAACATCACATCCATATTTTCACTGCACACTGACAAGCCAATGGCATCTCAGGTGCACTCAAAAACCTCCAAAAAATTGGCTCGCTAATATCCTAACTCGCCCACTTCTAAAGAGGAAACTAAAAAGCATATTTGACCACCTAACTACCACTCTCCAACTTAACTTAGGGAGCCCGTCTGTCAGATCACAATTCTTCCAATCTCTGCCCCCTGTCGTGCATACATCTCTGGCAGAGAAACGCACGCTTGCCGTGAAGAGTTTTTCCGGCCCAAAAGTTTTCCACCTACTGATGCTCCTCACTGCCCAGTGTCACGTGGGAAAATCTGTTTTCCGGCAGTCATGTATCACTCTTGTAAAAGCCTTATTCAGTCCTTGTCACTTGCTCGCTATTGCAACACTCCTGGCAGGGCCGCCTGTAGGCTGATTTTTTTTTCTTTCTTATGTTTATGTTTTGCCACTGATTGTCACGTTTTTCGGCTTCATCAGCTGTGGCTAAACACTGTAACTTTTTTTTTTTTAAAGACCTTAATAAAGGGACCGGGAGGGATACTATGCTCTACAGACTTGGTTTCCTTGTCTGAGCAGTCCCTCTTAGGCAATCAAATCAAATCAATTGATGTGATGTGCATCCTATTTTCATTGTGTACCAACCAGTACGAGAATGAAAAGAAAATTTTCTTCTGCTCTCATACTTGCTGATTGGTCATCCTTTTGTGACTGATGAAGAAAGATTTTTGAAACACATTGTATTAGCTTCTTTTTATTGTGTACTAGCTGCCGTTGTATTGTATTATTTTAAAATATCTTTCGAGTTTTTTAAAATACTTACCAATCTAGTTTTTAAATTAAAATTTATAAATCATAAGCTAAAAATATAATTATTATCATTCATAAGTTTTATTTAGACCTTTCAAGGCTGTAAGATTTCTTAACCTTCCTACCCTGAGTGGGTCGAATTGACCCGTTTCTATAATTTATTTCATTCAATTCCAACCAGAAATGTCTTCATAAAGTAATTTAAAATAAAAGCTACAGAGAACTGAGTTAAATAAATATGTTAAATAGTTTTAAATAAAAATTCTGGTGTGAAATGTTTTTTCACGATTGATTAAAATTTCAACAGGATAGGAATGTTAAAATTGAACAATTAGTTCTCAAGGTTTAGAACATTGAAAAATTGGTTGATTGATTGATTCTCCCAATTTTTCTTGTTTTCTCAAAAACTATTTTAGATATCGAAATGCGACAAACTGCAAATTGTAGCCAAAAACATTCTGTATCTGTCCCTGATAAGTTTAATATTTGTTATGCAACTATTTCTGAGCCTATTTCAGATAAACAAGCAGACATTTTTTTAGACGTTATTTTTGACTATGTGTCATCTAAATAGAAGAATGAACTTATAAATAAGTTTTTTTTTTCACTATCACAGACTGGCACTCCAATTTTACATATTAGATTTAAGAAGTTTTTTTACTTGGTATGATAAGACAAAGCTTTAGAAATTTTTTTTCGTTTGAAAAATATATAGAAAAAAAACTCGCTTAGATTCTAACTTTAAACTAGCTTGTGTGTTAAAGGTTTAAAACAATACAAACATGTTCCTCATCTAGTTTTGCCTGGCAATTTAGGGGAATAATTTTTCTTACCTTCTTCATCTTGAACTCGTTTGAATATAGCGTGTAAATGGTTACTGCGTTTGATAGTCTTCACAAGCAGCAATTGCATTTGTTAAAAAAAAAAAAAAAAAAAAAGTGCTTATTGACTTGTATCTTAAATACCTAAACATAATAAATGTAAAAGTTGGGATAGATCGCTCAATCCAACAACACATCGGTATGTTGTTTTAACTAAACTGAAGGCTTATATCATATTTGATGAATTTTTAAATGATTACAAGAAATATTTCAATATTAAGATTTTTTACAGTGAAATATGAAAATACCTATTTATTAGGTATTTACTCCAAGATTGGGTCAATACCTGACTATATAGGGGAAATTAGGGAGGGATGGGACAATTTTACCAAAAATATTTTTTTACAAATTATGTTTCTCTAGTACAAAATACAAAATTTCAGAATAATATCTTGAAACTTTTTAACATTATTAAAAAATATAAATTTGATGATAATAATTAAAATCTTAGGTTAATAAAACAATTAAATTAACAAGAAAAATGTCCCATCCCTCTCTTATGTGAGGGAGGGATGGGACAAAAATGTTGTGAAAAAATGACAAAGACAGTGTGACATTTACATTCCTAAGGTTTATTGTAAATCACAGCATTTATTTTATCTTATATTATTATACTTTGTAAAATCCAAATCAAATGGAAAATATGCTTGTGCCCAACTAGTGCCGCTTATTAATTTTGGTGGATGTAACTTTGCAATTATGTCTTGTTCATCAATGATGAAACAGTGATTTTCTTGCAGGAATATGAAATTTCCTTTTTCATTTCTCCTCATAAATAGTATCTTAAAGCTCATATCTTCCTCATCTTTGCTTTCAAATCTTTCAACATAGTGAATAACAGATTTTTTAAAATTAAAGATCTAACTGAAACAAAATCATAACCTATATTTGGTTCATCTTTACACCAATCTATTTCTTGTATATTTTCATGCTCATTTATAGTGATATCAATACTTTCATCAGAGGTGCCATGTAAAGAAATGAAAATAGTTAAAATTCCTATTTAATGTTCAAAATAATAAGTCTTATCTGTTACATTATTCAATTCCAAAACAAGATAGTCTTATAAATATAAAATACCAAAAAATTGTATGAAATTAAACATAATTATTTGGATAGAGATATCATTTGGGAGTGATGGAAAATGTCCCATTCCTCCCTGTGTCGTAGTGTGCTATCCCTCCCTTAGAGTAACATTTAAAAAAAATAGATTTTTACAACAAGCATGTGGCTTTTAGGCTTAACTTAACTGTTTATTCATAAAAGATACAGTTGGCTCTTTGTTTAACGACAATCTCTATTGAAGGACGGTATTTTGCAGTCCCTATTTAAAGACAACATTATTTCTATTTAACGACGATTTTCATGCCTTTTTTTAGGTAGATTTCATAAGAAATACTACCTATTACATCTCCCCTAAGTTGGAATTTTTTTTTAATTTTTGCAGATCTACACCGATCATGACTCCCAGAACCCCAAAACTTTATCTATCTATCCATGTCACTTTTTTATGAACACAATAATTCAAATAATTCTGCACAAATCTCTTCCAAATTGATACTTAAAATCAAGGGGCATAAAATCTCGGTCAAGTTCGTTAACGGGCAAAATTGAACCAGAGGGGGGGGAAATGGGGGGGGGGGGGGGGGCTTTTTGTGAAAACAGAAAAACCCCCATAATTTCTTAATTGTGATACGTATCGAATCCGTTTAAAGTTATTATTACTTCTAGGAAAAGGGCCGAAAATTTATGTATGACAGATTTTTGATATCATTAAAAATGGCCCCAAGGGGGGGAAAAAGGAGGGTTTTAGAAGAAAAAAAATCATAACTTCGTCAATTCCCAAGATATCAAATCCGCTTAAATTTATTGTAAATCTCCTTAAAATTATCTACAACTTTTATATTGACAAGTTTTTTATAGGACCAACTCTTATGGCAAAAAAAAAAAAAAAATTAAAACAAAAAAATCCCTGCTGGCTCCGCCTACAAGCAGACTAGAAAACAGAAAAAAAAAAAAACATAACTTCTTAATTTTTATACATATCGAATCTGTTTAAAGTTATTATTATTTCTAGGAAAAGGGCCAATAATTTATGTATGACAGATTTTTGATTTCGTTAAAAATGCCTCCAAGGAGGGGGGGGGGGGGGAATAGGGGTTTCAGAAGAAAAAAATTCACAAATTCGTTAATTCCCAAGATATCAAATCCGCTTAAATGTATTGTAAATCTCCTTAAAATTATCTACAACTTTTATATTGACAAGTTTTTTATAGGACCAACTCTTATGGCAAAAAATAAAATAAATATATTAAAAAAAAAATTCCCTGCTGGCTCCGCCTACAAGCAGACGTGAAAACAGAAAAAAAACCCATAACTTCTTAATTTTTATACATATCGAATCCGTTTAAAGTTATTATTACTTCTATGAAAAGGGCCAAAAATTTATGTATAACAGATTTTTGATTTCATTAAAAATGCCCCCAAGGAGGGGGGGGGGGGGAATAGGGGTTTCAGAAGAAAAAAATTCACAAATTCGTTAATTCCCAAGATATCAAATCCGCTTAAATGTATTGTAAATCTCCTTAAAATTATCTACAACTTTTATATTGACAAGTTTTTTATAGGACCAACTCTTATGGCAAAAAATAAAATAAATAAATTTAAAAAAAAATTCCCTGCTGGCTCCGCCTACAAGCAGACGTGAAAACAGAAAAAAAACCCATAACTTCTTAATTTTTATACATATCGAATCCGTTTAAAGTTATTATTACTTCTATGAAAAGGGCCAAAAATTTATGTATAACAGATTTTTGATTTCATTAAAAATGCCCCCAAGGAGGGGGGGGGGGAATAGGGGTTTCAGAAGAAAAAAATTCATAACTTCGTCAATTCCCAAGATATCAAATCCGCTTAAATTTATTATAAATCTTCCTAATATTATCTACAATTTTTATACTGACAAGTTTTTTATAGAACCAACTCTTACGGTAAAAAAAAAAATTAAAACAAAAAAATCCCTTCTGGCTCTGCCTACAGGCAGAGGTATATTTCGAAGTGGGTGGTCCCAACTGCCACATCATGACAAATAGGTCTTTCTTCTGCAATTCCCAATAAACAGGTGCCCCACGGTCTGCATCTTCGAAATCTACCTGTGCCTGTAGGCCGAGCCGTAAGGGATTTTTTGACTTTGGTGTTGCATGTCAACAATTGCTCTGATGTGATTCGGATCAGCTTTAATACCAGATTCAGAAATAACTTGACCTACATATTTTACTTCTAGCACTCTATATTGTAATTTATCAGGATTAAATTTATATATTTAATGACCTAGATCTTTCAAGAACCTTTGACATAATTAAATCATGTGTAGCCTCATCAGATCCTGCAATAATGATATCATCAAAGTATATCTCAACACCTTCAATATCCCCAAAAAGCTTCTGATTTCTCTTTTGAAATATTGTGAAAGGTCTGATTTGCCTGGAATGTGATGATTCATTTTCTCCCTCCACCACTCGCTTTGTCCAAAAGCACATTCCATTTCTTTGTCGTCCAATAGCACATTCCATTCTTCCTCTCCAATCGGTCAACCACAGCTCTTTGACAGAGAGAGTGTTTAAGGGTTTAGAGTAGTGCTTGTTCACTTTTCGTACGAATCCAAATTCTGAGTATAAAGAAAGAATAATGCCATCAAAACGAAAGCCTCTTACGCTACAGGAAAAAGTGAAAATTATTGAAGAGTGGAATAAAAGTTTTGGTATATCAAAAGTCCAGTTTGCAAAAAAGTTTGATCTACTTGAGTCTACATTCAAAGGCATTTTAGCAAATATAGAACAAAGTCTTAAGAAGCACAAAAGTATGTATTAGATTCCAAACGGCAAAAGATTCAAGGCAGCCGATCAGAAGAATTTGATAAAGCACTTCTGCAATGGTTTCATGAAGCAAGAGCTTCAAATATTCCAGTTTCTAGAGTAATATTCAAAGGAAACGCTGTAATTTTTGTTAGTATATCGTATCGTAATTGTAATCATAGCATTACATCTTAAATTTTATTGGATTATATTTTTGTGTAAGCTTTCTTGCACGTCCGGGAACATGACTGCAGAATCCCAGACGAATTTATAAATATAAGTGATGTTCAATTTTCAGTTCAGTAACTATGTTTTTGTCATTGTGTAATGTTATTTTGTAACTCAATATATATTCGATACAAGGCCTCGTCTGTTTATTTGCTTTGTTATTTTATCAATTTTAGCAGAAAAATTTGGATTGGAGAATTTTCAAGCTTTGGCTGTTTGAGTCAAATGCAGGAAAATCCTACTGAAGTTGCATGGATTGCACTAAAGAAAATCTTAAGATATTTGAAAGGAACTTTTTCCTTAAAACTTGTGTATAAAAAACAAAAATCTGATCCTAAATTATCTATGTATGTTGATTCTGATTGGGAGGCTAACACAAATGATAGAAAATCAGTATCAGGTTACATTTTAATGTTTTGTAACATGCCTGTTCTCTGGTGTTGTAATAAACAAAAATCAGTTGCATTATCGTCAACTGAAGCTGAATTTATTGCCTTAACTAAAAGTTGGCAAGACCTGTTGTGGTTCAAAAATATTGTTTGTGAAATTGTAAGGATTTAGTTATTTTAGAGGATAATCAGTCTTGCATAAAATGCATCAATAATGAAAGTAGTTATGGTAGAATGAAACATATAGATATAAAACTAAAATTTGTTCGTAATGTTCTAAAAGAAAATAATATCAAAATTGAATATATTCCTACAAATATGCAAATTGCTGATATGTTTACAAAGGCATTGCCTAAAGCTAAATTTTATGAATTGTTGGTTCTTTGCTGTTTGTATAAGTAATGTTTTAACTGTATCATATTTTTAATGTTTGTTTATTGTAATTTTTTATTCTGTGTTTTTCTAATGTAATGCTAGATTATGGGCGGGTGTTAGTATATCGTATCGTAATTGTAATCGTAGCATTACATCTTAAATTTTATTGGATTATACTTTTGTGTAAGCTTTCTTGCACGTCCGGGAACATGACTGGAGAATCCCAGACGAATTTATAAATATAAATGATGTTCAATTTTCAGTTCAGTAACTATGTTTTTGTCATTGTGTAATGTTATTTTGTAACTCAATATATATTCGATCCTGTTTATTTGCTTTGTTATTTTATCAATTTTAGCAGAAAAATTTGGATTGGAGAATTTTCAAGCTTTGGCTGGTTTGCTAGCGAAATTTAAAGAAAGATATTGACTTGCATTTAAAAGCATATGCGATGTAAGTGGCTCAATGGATGAAAAAATAGTAGAAGAATGGAAAGGTGAGTTAGAGATGATATTAGATGGATACGATATGAAGAATATCTTTAACGCAGACAAGACTGGCCTATTCTACAATATGATGCGTAATAAAACTTGAGTTTTTCTAACATATAAGAAAAGAATATGTTTTGGTTGAAAACATAGTAAGGAGCAATTGACTTTTTTACTGTGCACTAATTCAGATGGATCTGAAAAATTTCCCCCACTAGTTTTAGGAAAATCAAAGCAACCTAGGTGTTTTAAGAACAATAAAAGAAAACCTTGCGAATATAAAAACAACAGCAAATCGTGGTGCCATCATCTATTTTTAGTGATTGGGTTAAAACAATTGATGCAAAAATGAGCAAGGAAAAAAGAAAAATTCTACTTTTGATCGATCGTTGCCCTGCACATTCTCCAACTATTACAGGACTTATAAATGTGTCTGTTTATTTTTTACCTGCTAATTGCACAAGTAGGTTGCAGCCATTAGACTTGGGGTTCATTCGCAATGTAAAAGCATATTACCGAAATTCATTAATTAGGAAATTATTAATTAATTTTGCTGACAAAAGGAAATTTTAAAAAATTACAATTTTGGAAGCCATGCACATGATTACATCAGCCTGGATAGAAGGTTTACACAATTGAAAACTGCTTTCGGGCATCTGAAATTGGCATTCAAGAACAAATGCATATAACAGATGTACAACTCGATGCAGACGATATCACCACCGAAGATTGGAAAAATCTTGTTGGTGATGAAGATGCTTCAGTACTAGAGATGTGTCATTTGTCAAGGAACGAGTCCGGCAGTGAAATTAAAGGAAAGATTCCAGTCTTTAAAAAGGAATCGGTCCTGACTCCGAAAAGGACCTAGTCCTCGGAATCGACTCCAAAAAGGACCGATTCCTCGGAATTAGTTCAAAATGTAGCAATTCTGAAAAGGAACGATTCCTAGGAATCGGTCCAAAATATGCCGATTCCAAAAAGAAACGATTCCTCGGGTTCGGGTTGGGTTGATTTATGACGGCCAATTATCAACACGAGGGATATAGGCCCTGGGGGGGTTCCCTCCATGGGGGTCTTTCTAAGGTTTGAAGAAAACACGGAAAACTCCGAACGGTTAAGTCGACGAGCGCGACAGGGATTTGAACCCAGCACCTCCCGTCTACCAACTTTGAGAGCAGAACCTCTCAGACACTGGTGGGGCTCAATTCCTCGGAATCGGTCCTGAATGTACAGACTCCGAAAGTATCGAGTCCTCGGAATCGGTACTTGTTCTTGTAGACTGGCCAGTTTTAATAAATTAAAATACGCTAGATTTTGATTCTGTTAAAGCTAAGTTTCTGGACAAAAAATCCTTCTAATATGTATGTGATAAAAAAAATAATAAGAGAGAGAGAGAGAAGTGTGGTGGGGGGAGGGGGGCCATTGATTAATAAACTACAACTGTGTATTACTTTCTCTTAAATTTATCTTAAGATAAATGGAAGTATATTATTGTACTCCAGTTAAAATATTGTCTATTATTTAGCTATGTACTTATCACCTGCGACTTAATTACATTGCTATTGAAACTTTTTGTGCTAAATTAATCAGAAAGAAAAAAATGAATGTAAAGTAAATGCTTATTTAAATAATAGTGCGAAATATATATTTTTTTTAAATCTGATTAGAAACAGTTTTGAATAATATAAGAAATACATCGCTATGCCCTGAACAATTGCATTTTAATCAGTTAATAATAACTGATTTTTTTATCTGAAAGAACTGATTTTCTATCAATTTTAATAATTGCATGGTTACGAACTTACGTGCATATTTCACTGTTTCATATGTTTTCATCACGCATAATTTTAATTTGAGGATCATGTCAAAAGAAAAATAAAAAAATCCCTGGCGGCTCGGCCAGCAGACACAGGTAGATTTCGAAGACGCAGACCATGGGGCACCTGTTTGTTGGGAATTGCAGAAGAAATTACCTTTTTGCCCTGATGCTGCAGTTGGGACCGCCCACTTCGAAATTTATCTTGTCTGCAGGCGGAACCGGCAGGGATTTTTTTTTTTTGCCATAAGGGTTGGTGATATAAAAAACTTGTCAATATAAAAGTTTTAGATAATAGTAAGAGGATTTATAATAAATTTAAGTGGATTTGATATTTTGTAAATTGACGAAGGTGAATTTTTTTCTTCTGAAACCTCCCTTTTTTCCCCTTTGGGGCCATTTTTAATGATATCAAAAATCTGTCATACATAAATTTTCGGCCCTTTACCGAGAATTAATAATAACTTTAAATGGATTTGATACATATCATAATTAAGAAGTTATGGGTTTTTCTGTTTTCACAAAAAGCCTCCCCCCCCCCCTGGTTCGATTTTGCCCATTAACGAACTTGACCGAGATTTTATGCCCCTTGATATTATGTATCAGTTTGGAAGAGATCTGTGCAGAATTATTGAAGTTATCGTGTCTATAAAAAAGTGACATAGATAGATAGATAGATAGATAGATAGATAAAGTTTGAACTAGGGGTGGTTTTGGGTTCTGGGAGTCATGATCGGCGTAGATCTACAAATTTTTTTCAAAAATTCCAACTTAGGGGAGAATGTAATAGGTGTAGTATTTCTTACGAAATCTACCTAATAAGAGCATTTACGAGCGCTCGAGTACCACTTTGTTTCCTCAGTTTGGGGTCTTATTTTTCCCTCCTGAAAAAGATGATTCAAAAGATCTCGGAACTCCCGTAGATAGTTTTGATCAACTTACAATGGATACATAAAGGAAAACCTATTTAAACCGGGAATTTTTGCAAAACGTTTTAAATTCTTTCTTAAAATTCCTATAATAAAGATTAAAAAAAAAAAAAAAAAAAAACATGTCTAATAATAATAATATAACAGTAGCAGTAGTGGGTGGGATTCAAATAATTTAACCGCTGTTCACTATCCTTATGGCCGTTTTGAGTATGAAAACGGGAAAGAAAAATTACGTGTTACATATAGATTATCAGACATTTTCCAACATTGTGACATATACTATGTAAAGCTGCGTATTTTATGCTTTTTCTGTTTAATAGATTTATGTTAAGATTACATTAAACTAGTTTTATAATGTATGTATATAATAAAAAAGTATATAGTAAAAATATATAGTAAAAAAAAAAAACATGATTTACAGTAAAGACATTTATGTTTTTTATTCTTTTTTTTTTAGCTGATTCTTTAGCTGATAATTGTGTGCATGTATACAGATTAATAGACATTTTTGTATTTTGCCAAAAAAAAATATATATATATATAAAAAAGGAGCAGCACTATTACGCTAATTTCTTTTTTAATTATTGATTGCTAAAGAATGCAAGTTGTGATTTTGTACAGTTTTTTTTTATCATTTTATTTCTATTTCTTGCTAAATAATAAGAAGTTATATTTCTTTGACTTTGTTTTAATACAACGTAAAATAAAAGCAAGAAGAAAATCGTTTTTCATAATAATTTCTTGTGACAATAGCGATTCCACGATCGGGATTGATACACGCAATTCACGAAATCAGTTCCCGTATTAATGGCTGTTACTGTGGTGGTGGATAACAGATATTTGTAGTGCCGAAACTACGGAGGATGCCCCGGGCGCCAGTGTAGAAGGGGGCGTCAAAATAGGATTTGATTCTTCTTTCGGTACAAAAAACAAATAACGAAACTTGAACAAAAAAGACTTGTAATCAGGCAACCTAAAATAAAAACGTATTCGTTCATTTTATTATCTTTGCTTTCAACAGGGCTATTTTTTATCATTAGGTGATCACATAGGAGCAACAAAACAGTACTTGATTAACGAATTCTTGCAAGAACAATATACTGTCCTAATTTGGTTTAAATATGCTCAGTATATTTCGGATGTTATCGCGATGACAAGCTTTGAATGTTTTTTGTTTTTGTGTGCTCCTGTAAACGAACTATAACAGATACATACTTGATTAACGCACTCATCGAAGACACTGGCAGATCAATTTACTGTCCCCAATAGGTTCGAATTGATTCAGTATTTCAGACTTTATCGTGAGTTTTTTCCATATATTGAAAGTTTAACAGAGTTTTGGAACGATATAGCTGTAATTCTTATTAAACAAAAATTATTAAAAAATAAAATCGATTTAAAAAAAAAATTATTTTACACCAATGAGTGAAAAATTTTAGAAACAAATTACCATTCCTGGTTGTTTTATATTATTGATGTTAATTTTCTTTACTATCATGAAACTGTTGTTGAATTGTTTGTTTGTTGTACTAACATTTTAGTCTGCTTTTTTGTTGCGGATTATTTTAGGATTTCACCAAATCACCAAATTTTATATATTCCTATTTTTGAAATAATTTTTTTTTAAGAGTATCGTATTTTGTATTTTCTTATTTATTTTGTGTATTTGAAATCGTATTTGTATTAAACTATAAAGTTGATGAAAGTTAGTTAAGTTATTGAAACATATTGAACTATATAGTTATAATTTTGTTTCTTATCTCAATATCAACAGTTCTAATTATGTGCAATTTCTAAATTTAAATATACTGGTATACCTTTTCAAAAACTTTCAATCATCAAACAGTTGAATTCAGAAAACATCTTTTTAATGAATTTTTATGTCATAACAGGAAGTAACAACTAAAATTTTACGATTTCAGGTGCAGGCATTTCAGTACATTGATAATGCAGTCAGAAAGGACATTGTTATATATTAAGACTCTCAAATATACTTCGTTTAATGAATTATGTTTTCCCAAATCGACTGGTATCCGAATTTGATTTTTTGTAAGATTCCATTCACGCATGAACTTAATTCTAAAAGGAGATAGTCCTGGGAATTGTATAGAAATGGGCAGACTCAGAAAATGACCGATTTCCAAATAATCGTATCGAAATGGAGTGACTGTGAAAACGGCCGTTTCCGAGGACTGGCATGTAAATGAATGATTAGTTATCTTGGTGTGGATTTTGAAGAGGAATCTAATTATAAGGCTCAAAATTGCGTAGACCCTGGTGCCAAACATCAGAACTAGAATAAAGATTCCTGCATAAAATAATTAATAGTATAAATGGAGGGACATTCAATGATATATTTTCAAGAGGAAACTCGATTACACTAAAAATCGAATGGGTCGCCACCCTGGTGGGCAAAACAAACAGCTACAATAAAATTTCTTTGATAAACTATAGCAATAAATGAAAGGTCATCCAGGGGTAAATTTTCAAGAGGAATTGAGTTTAATGCCATAAACCATAAAGTTAGGGAGTATACTTGTATTATGGTAATTAGAAATAATTGCTAATTAATTGCACACACTCATCAATGAAATGAACTCTTGAAAACGAAATTATCTGTCCAAAAAATTTAAAAATAAGGCGGATGGATGCGTAAGAAAATGGACGAATACGTAAGAAAATAAATTAGTATTATTAATATTATGGATTTCATGTTCGTTCTAATACTTCCGGATTGGTTCCTTTTTTCTCAAAATTATCAGTTTTATCTTGAAATCATTATTTTCATCTCAAAAGCGTTTCTTTTTCTCGAAAACCTTATTTTTTTCGGAATCGTTCCTTTTATTTCAGAATCATTCCTTTTGTTCTGTATCGTTCCTTTTATTTCGGAATCGTTCCTTTTTTTCGGAATGATTCCAAAAAGAACGACTCCAAAGAATTCGTTCCTTTCGGTGAAAGATTCCGGCTGGAACGATTCCCTAAAAGGAACGATGTTGCCCATCTCTATTCAGTACAAGATTTTTTCGATTGTGATGAAGATGTTTTAATAACCGACTTCAGAAATTTAAATCAAATTTATGAAGATATCAGAAATCTAAAGGCAGCTTTAAATGTAGAAGATGATGCCAAAGCTGATGATACTGAAAGCGAGACATCACCACCTTCTTTCTCAGATGCGAATTCTGCTTTGGAAATTCTTCGCCGATCAAATGTGGAAGGTGACTCATTCAACCTTCTTGAGAAGCTTGAAGCAAAGGTACTAAAAACAAGACCGCCATCGAAATAATCTACACTTTTTTATTTTTAAAAAACTTGATTTGTTTAATTAAATGTATTATAAATATTTTTATTGTACTGTAAGTAACATTGTATGCTGCAATGTTGTTCTTGTATACTGTATAAAGAATGCGATTTGAATTTGTGTAATAAAAATATGTAGTACTATATCTGTATCAATGAAAAAAAAATTAAATAAATAAATAAAACATAAAATAAATTAAAATAAAATTAATAAAACATTAAAAATATCAAAATAAATTAAAATTAAAATATTTCTAATCACACCAATATATTAAGAAATGTATTGACAGTCCTAAGCCTGTAAAGTAAAGTGTGAAGGGAAATGTCTTTCTAATATTATTTTTCCACAAATTCTTTTTAAAGACGATCTCTACTAAAGGACGATTTTTTGAATTTCCTTGAAAGTTGATAAACAGAGAGCCAACTGTATATTGTTGAGTTTACAAAACATTAAAAACAATTAAGTTAGCAACAAAGAATGAGATTCAAAATTTATATTAAAAATCATCTTTTTAATACACAAACTCATAGGTGCGTGCAACTAAAAAGCTTTACAGCAACAAGTATGATGCAATGATTACTCCATGTGGTGGAAGAGCCATAAATTAAAAATAAAGCTTATTTTAAGCATTAATGCAGATGTCCCATCCCTCCTTAAAATCCTCTTCCTAAAAAATAAATACCTACCCACTGGATATTTACCGTTCCCACATCACTGCCTGTAATATACTCTTTTGACAAGGGCAAGAAAAAAATATACATCTAGTAACAGAGGTTACACAAACCAGGGACACCCACTTTTTAGTAAATATATATGACAAAACATGGAATTGAAGAATTAATTATGTAATATTTTGTTTATAATAGTATTTGCTATTATAATAAAATGCTTACACATGATATTGAGAATGTTATAGTGCTAAACAAACAATATATTTCAAAGAAACTTCATCTTGGGACAGTCAAAGGGATAAGTGATGATTTTTTAAATTTTATTTTATTTTATTTTTACTAAATTAAGTTAAAAACATACTTAATAAATATAATTTATTAATGAGCAAATAAGATATATCAAAGTAGTTGAGTAAAAGCACTGACTACTTCACAAGGGAAAAATTCTTCATTTTCAGAACATGAAATCTGTGTGTAATTTAAAATGGTGCTAGGTCAATGATGCTCTACAACTTTGTAATTGACTTTTTCTCATATCTCGTACTGTTTTTGCAATAGGAACACTAACTCCCCAGTTTATCGCTAGGTGCCTCTCTAAGCTGTGTCATCACATAGTGTAAGCCACTTTTACTATACTTAGATACCACATTCATGACTTTATCTGTTCTGAAGTATGTGTGTGTGACTTTTACAGTTCTTAAGTTAAGGACTTTAGTGGAGTTTTTAGCATTTAAACGTCTAGAAATTGATTCGTATAATCTATTGAGGTTCTGCATACTCATTACCTTCCACGCTGATATGGTTGCCAACATTAGCTTTTTTTTTTATCAGTATGCTTTCCATCTCCATGATGCTCAATGGAATCCTGTTGTTATGAAACCACTGGTTTACCACTCGGTATGTATGGACTGGGTCTACAAATCTTCAGATAATTGGTTGTAACATAGTTCTTATGAAAATAAGTAAATTACTTTATACCTCCTTAGATATAAAAGTTTTGAATCAATTAACAATGCATTTTGATTAAAAAATAATTTGTCTTCATACTTGAAAATGTTTTGTGCATTTTCTGAAATATTTCTTTCTTTTTCTTTCCTTTTTTTTTTTTTTTTTTTTTTTTTTGTGTGTAGGGCGGGTTGTGATTAAGTACTGATTTACAATATATACAATAAGATGGAGTGTCTGGTATATTTAGAGATGTATCTTAGATTCCCTTAATTACATCTAAAATTGCTAAAACTGCATCTTAGATACCTAAAATGCAATATATGCATCTTAAATTAATAAAACTAGCATATTTATCTAGTATTCTTAGATGAATGTCTTAGTTTTATTCATCTAAAATGCATATACTTAAATATATAAATTATTTTTGGAGTGATGTGGTTCCCGACATTAGCTTTTTTCTTTTTTATCAATCTGCCTTCCATGTTAGTTCTAATTACTTTCTTTGTCTTACAAAGTTCATTGCCTTAGATATTTCCATTCTTTGGCAGGATTCGATTTTCAGATATGGTTAAGTATAACATTAAGTCTATAGATGGTACTGAATGAATTGTTATGTGCTAGATATTGTTTGCATTACTTTAATGCTAACCAGGCTTGTTTTTATTTAATTGAATTATTACGAAATTAAATATTTTTTGTATATATGTATGTATGTATATTGTAAATGATGACATTCATGTTGATTGCTTTTTTTTAAAAAAAATATGGAATGAAAACTTTGAATCTTATCATGCAAGAATTCTTGGATATTTTATGTAGGCAAAGCTATATTTGTTTTCTTATGAGAATCATTTTAAAGAATAAAATTATGTGACTTTTTTATTTTCTTGACTAATTAATTATATCCATACAGTAACATAAATAATCATAACATCTTTAATTCTAGTTTGATTATCACTTTAAATAAAATAAATTTAACATTTAAAAAAAGTATTTTTTCATATTTATGATATTGTTTTACTTATGGAGCTTTATTGTTTTATTTTGCAGCTTCTGACAGTAAAATAATTCAAATCTGGGATTGTGCTACAGATGTATGCCTTATGACTCTCAAATCAGATTCTAGCATTTCATCAATCAAGTTTGATGACTGTATCATTGTAGCTTCATCATATCTTGGTCATATGGTGTCTTGGGATTTTATATCAGGTGATCGCTTATCTGATTATATGCGTCATGGCGGAGCTATATTCTCTTTTGATTATTCATTAGATTTAAACATAGTTGTTAGTGGTTCTTCTGATCGCCGTGTCAAAATTTGGGAACTATCTTCTGGAGCCCAAAAGAAGACCCTAACTGACCATGCCTGGTGGGTTTTAAAAGTAATTTTAACACCATATCCTGCTGAGAAAGGTAGTAGTCACCAAAATCGGCATTTGTTGTTTAGTATGGATAAAACTACTATTTTTGTTAGGCTGATGAGTTTTGTTACTGGAACTCTTTCTCCTGAAGGTTTATATATAAGTACTTTGTACTCAGTTTTACTTCAGCATACAAGTGAGGCAAGCTTATTTACACCTGGTCTTCATTTTGATGGAGAATTTTTATACTATCCTAAAGAAAATCTTAATAACCGTGGAACTGCTATTCTTTGTAAATGGGATGTAAGAAAAGGATGTATGATTTCAGAAACGGAACTCAATTTAAAAGTGAAAGCACTTCTTGCTGTAGGAAAAAAATATATGATACTTCTTATTCCAACTCAAGATAAAACATCTCCCAATTTTGTTGTTTTAGATAAGGAAACTAATGAAAAGGTAGCCTTGTGGAAAATTCCTCCATCAAAGTAAGATTTTTTTGTTCATGTATATATGCATTTTATATTAAAATTGATTGCATGTATTGATTTTTCTGTAGCTAACATAAAATTAATTCTTGATAAAAATGTTTCTGTTTTGTATGTGAAATTTTTAATTAGAATTTTTAAAGGAGGAAGAATTCTCATTATAAATATATGTTTCAGCTCATGTTCAAAAAAAATAAAATAAATGAGAAAAAAAATTACAAGAATTAATAATTTATTTAGCAGTTATTTTATTTAAAATGAGGTGTATAAACTATTTCTTTTTTAATTATGCTTTTAAATATACACATATAGATAGAGGGGTTTGTTTTCTATTTTAAAAGACAAAAAATCTTTTTAAAATGAATGAATATTTTTTGTTTATTCTTTTTCTTTTACAATTTCTTTAAAAACTTTTTAATATAGGCTAGTATTTTTTTAAACTTAGCTTTAAAAACTATCCATTAAAATTTGTTTGAAAGATTGCTCAATGGCTACGTCATGCAAGCTTCTCAAGTTTTCATAAGAAAAAGCTTATTGTCAAACAGTAAATTACTGAAAAGAGCAATAATTATATGTATACAAATTTTTGGAATGGAACATATATTTGTACAGCATATTTTTCATATCAGCTTTTATAAAGTACAACCAAGTCTGAATAATAGAATCTGTCTATATTAGAGGTATTCGATTTCTGTTCTGTGGACCCCTGCAGCCTGCCATGTTTTTTTAACATTAAGAGTGAAAAGTTTTCAACATAAAAAGAAGTGTTTGATGAGTATTTTTTGAAGTGTTTTATCAAATCAAATCAATAGCTGTCAAGTTTTAAGCTTTTTCCTGTTACTTGATTTGACACAGAAAATTTATTTAATAAAAATATTTCTTGTTTCTATCTGGAACTTATTTGATTTCATTTATTAGGAAAAATTTTGGTTTTAAAAAGTTTTTTAATTTAAAAAAGAGATTAAAATTTTGTAGGTATGGTAATTTTCTTCTTTACATAAAAAATGATCAAAGAACAGGGAAAAAGCCACTCAGTATACATAATTTTTCTTCACATCAATTCAACTGCTAGCAAAGTAAATTTGCTTCTTTTATGCCGTAAAAAGCTGAAACGTTAGGAGACTGACAGTACCATTTTATGCTAACAAACAGCTCCTGTTAGCATAAATGTATATGTATGTTTTCTTATGTATCATTGTGGTACTGTAACAAACACATTAGTACTGGCATCTTCGGCCTTTTTGGGTGCTAACTGACAGATGATGCCTATGTACTACTACTATTATTACTAAATCAAATAAAGGTTGGTTTTAAAATTTAATATTGCATGCAAATATATATAATAAAATGTTTCTTTATGAATCAAGAAGAAAATGGGAATACTTTAGTTCCACAGCATACATATACAATCATCCCTGGTGGTCTTGTAACCTAGGCATGTATACATTTCTTCCCTGCGCTATTTAGTTGAATTATGGGTGGCTCACGAATCTTAAGTTATTTACTGGAAGATACTAGAAAGTGGTTCTTAAGCATGAAAAGTTAAAAACCCCTAGTCTAGGCAATTTGAAAGAAAAAATAAAGTTATTTTTTTATTTGATTTCATTGGTGTTTAAAATAAAGGTTTAATAAATCCATTTATGATTGCATCAATTTTAAGTAATAAAATTACAGTTATAAGTATGTATATATTATAATTTGTAATTTTTAATCTTGGATCCCAAAATGACCTCATGATTACGTGAGGAAAACTTTTTGAATTTTATTAGAGAAATAACTAATTATTTTTGTCATGTCTTTGAATATAATCAAGTTGTATAAGCAAATTTTTGTTAGTATGGGTTATAGTAAATACATATATTGTTAATAGAGTTTTGCTGAATGCAGAATATTGAATAGTCTTTCAAAACTTTTGATTGAATATTCAATTTTCAGCTGAAAGTTTAATTCAATGTAATTTTATTTTATGTGCACAAATACTTAATTTTATTTTTGTCATTTATTGCCTATAAAAAAACTTACAAAAATGTAAAGTTCAATCTAAAACCGGTAGATGACTCAATTACCATGCTGGAATATCATAATCACTAATATCATCATAAAGAAGATCAGTTACAGTGGGCCGAATATTCTATGTCATATGGTGATAAGTGGCTGAATGTCCTATTCAGCAATGTAAAAAAAAAGTGGAATTTAGACAACGCTGGTGGGTTTGCATATTATTGGCTTGATTTTTTAAAAGAACCAAGGAGTATATTTTAGTAGACAGCGTAGTGGTGGTTCTGTGATGGTATGGGGAGTGATTTCTTGTAATCGTCAGACTCTTCTTCCACATTCATCAGTGGTCATAAAAACCCTGAAACCCTTTTGATAAAAAGACACTTGCCAACCATTTGCTTAATGTTGGAGAAATTTTAGGTGGAGAAGTTTAGATTTTTCATCACAATGTTGCAACGCATACCTCCAACTCAACGGCACAATGGCTTAGGTTGAATATGATATCTGTTTTTAACTGGCCAGTACTTAGTCCTGACCTAAGCCCACTGGAAAACATATGGGGTATTCTCAGATGCACAGTTTACCAGAATTTTAAGTGACAGTTAAAGATTTTAATTGGCCATTGAGAGAGCTTCGTGTGAGCCGGAAACAATACAAAACCTGATTTTACTGATGAAAAGTAATTAAAGAATATATATATTATTTAAAAAATTATGACTTGTAACTTATGAATATTTTATACTTTTCCAATATAGGGGCCGTGACATTTTTTTAAAAAGCTTGGCACAATTCGGACTTCAGAAAGTAAGATTTGTTGCCAAATAATATAAACAGACATGAAAACAAACCTGATGAACTGTTATGCTTGTTTATTTGTTTATATATATATATATATATATATATATATATATATATATATATATATATATATATATATATATATATATATATATATATATATATTGTTATTTTTTTATATAGATATGTATTTATACATGCATAAATATTTTATATATATATATATATATATATATATTATTGTTTTTATGTACAATTTACTTCTGTCTGTATATAAAAATAGATAAATGGCTTCTTTACTTTAAATAAATTGTATGAATATTGAAAAAATTGCCTGTGTATATGAAATAGTAAATATGTTGCCAGAAAATATTCAAGAAAAATTTCCATCTCTCACTAAGGGCATTTTCAATATCTCGCCAAGATCCCGTATACTGGAAAAGTACCATTATTTTAAATAGAAATCGATTTCTAGAAGCTTCAAATATGTGAATACAAAATTACAGCTTATTCTGCCCGGTAATTCTTGAGTTATGCTTAAAAAAGTATTTGCATTTCAATCTATTTTGCAACAATTACAAATACATTAGGAGTTCTAAACTTTGAACAATTATAATTCCTAATGTTCTCATGTATGACTTCCTGTTTGGTATCCTGAGGTAAAATTTACTAAAAACTCCAAATATGATGTCAAAGACAGGTGTTCATGTTGAAAATTTCAGAATTGGCACAATTTCAGTATGAAAACAACCCCTAAGCTTATTTTTTAAGCATAAATTGAAAGAAGGCATTAAGAGACTTTTGTGCCATAATAGAATAGTGATTATCTATGATGATAATTCTTGAGTTAAAATTTTGGCCATAGGTATAAGTTACAAGAAAAGCACTTGGACTTGTTTTTTTGTAGATTCTTTAAGTAATTATTTGTTTGAAATATTATGTTATTAAGAGGAATATAAACACAAATAATAATAATAATAAAACAAAAAGTAGTTATTTATTTGGAAATCACTTATATATTTCATCATTGTTTTTTATTAATGTGTACACTACCTTATAGTATGAAACACTGTAAAGCTTTCATTATCTTTAATTTATGTTTTCATTGTTATGTATTTTTTACTTATTTTGGATTAAAGTCATATCTCAACATTAGTTTTTAGAATAATAAAAATAGAATATTTTGTTTTTAGATTTAATTTATTTTTGATGATGAAAAAGTAAAGAAATGCTAATAAAATATAATAAATTCATTTAGAATGTATATATGTGAATATGGATTTTAAGTGTCTTCTCAAATTTGAATGATTTTTTTTCTGTAAAAATTTCAGGCCTTCTACTCCAGACTGTGCTCAGTTGTGTCTGGGTGAAACGTTATGGCTTGATGGTTTAGATGGAAAAAATGATAAAGGAGTAATATTTATATCATCTATTGATGATAACTGTGTTTATTTACTTAACTGGAGTCCAAGAACAGATGAAGATAACAGTACATAAATTCATTTAAGTATATATTTTTAAAAAGACAATTTGCTTCTTCTTTTTATGTTTTCCCCTTAATGTTTCACAGCAATGACATTTCATATTTTAATAGGAAAGCACATATAGATTTAACAGTATCTTTACAACTGTTATTCAAATACTTAATTCTGTTTTGTAAATTATGTAAATTAACTTCACTTTTTGCTTCTTATGTTTCACTGTCATATATTGAGCCATATTGTTGGTGCTGTTGGTACATCTTGTCTAACCAATATCTAGTCTTATTTTGGCCCATCCTGTGGTCACGTATTTTAAAGCTATCTTTTGTCTAAATTTTCTTTTGTTCATTCCATATTCTTGTTTGTTTAATGCTTTTATTTATGTTTTATTTGTATCTGTGAGATTTCTGAGCAAAGTAAAAATAATTTTCCTTCTTTCTCACTAAATATAATATAATTACCAAAAAAATTTCAATATAAAAATAAAATTTAAGATTTAATTTATGCTTGTATTCTAGTATTTCCATTGTTGTGATTGCATGTTACATTTGTGAAAACAATGATCTTTTATAGTTTGAAGGACAAAATTTGGCTTTTAATTTTTATCAAGAGATTAAAGTATTTTTTTTAAAATGCTATAATATTTTATGGAAATGTGATTTTTGTTTTAATAAGTACTTTTTTATAATAGGGGAAAAAAGAATTTTCTTTGACTTTTATCCATTATGTGCAATTCTATTAACATCATTATTACCACCATAATGTTGTTTGAAACATTTACGTTTGAGATACTTTTGAGATGTCATTGAATTTTTCTTGTTTGTATGTATGTGTACAGTTTATAGAAAATAGTGTGAACTTTTGTGAGTAGTCCTATCTGTTATCTGATATATTATTTAGTTTTACATTAGTTTAAAATCCATTTAGTTTTTAGGGTTTTTTTTTTTTATGACAATATATGTATACATATTTTGCCAGCTCTGTTTGTACATTTGAAACTAAACAACAAATAGAAAACATGTGTATGTAAAGGTTTTTTGCTTTAGGGTGATTAATTTAAGGTATCCCACTATGTTTGGCATCCATGTTTTTACTCTTTCATTTAACTTTTTTTTTTTTTTTTTTATGTAAAGAGGGAATTTTGTAACAGATTCCATTCACTTCCCAGTATGCAAGAATTAGAAAAATTATGTACATGAGTGTATTTCTAGTGACAATACAACATTTTAATATTTTTATAACTTGATTTTAAATTTAAAAAAATACTTTTAAGGTATTTTTTGGTTTGCCGACTGCAGGTCATAAATTGCCAAATAATCGTTATGGTTACAAATGTTTACGAGTTACAAAAACAAAGGAGTTAATTATACGCCAAACCACTCTCATTATAATATGCCAAATGGCTGTAAAAGTGCAACAATGAAATATTTTAAACACTAAAAAGTAGAAAATAGAAATAGAAATTAAAGAGTGTAATAATTGCTTTTAAAAAAATACTCTTTGATCATTTAACAGTTTAATATTAATTAAATTATGATTATATGTTTAGAAAACAATTTAGAAATCCTATATAGTTTAAATAAAGCATTTTTTCTTTCCTGTTACCATATCTTAAAAAAGAAACAAAGCAAAAATTATATATTTTTTAATAAATTCAATATTTTGCACTTTCTAACAAGTGTAAATCAAAGCAGGTATTTTTAATAATTGGGTCCCATGCCAAATTAACGTGTTGTAACGGAAATTTTTTGGAACTACATGAATTGTAGTCATGAAATTAGACATGATTTTTAAGACTACGTTGAATGCTTATAAAAGAGTATTTAAAAAAAAAAAAAACCTATTTTTACTTTTATTTATTAAATACAGCAAAAGTGATTATAATACTGATTGTTTCAAATACATCAGTAGATAAAAAGACAATTTCATTTGTTAAAGGAATTATTTTGACTCAAAATCTTTTTAATTTTTTTTAAAAATTTAAAAGAAAATAACACAATATTTGTTATTTACCAAAAATAATGATAGTTTACTCTTTTTTTTTTTTTTCAATAAACTAGGAGGCTCTGCCCCCTACGAGCTACGCTCGCCAACCCCCGTTCTGACACCGCATGATTTAAAAACACTCTGATTTGATCAATTCTAAAACGATTACGGAAGATTGTATTATAATTAAACGACCAGTTGCGATCTGATGTAACCAGGTTTCCATTCATTTTCCTTTGACTGAAGGATTTTAAGGTCGAATCAACTGCTGTCGAAACATCTAACAACTGTTTTCCAGATTGATTAAATAAGATCTATTAAACATTTAAAAATTAACTTGTGTAAAATGGTTAAGTAAACAATGTTGCATCGTATAATTTTAAAACGATAATATAGAAACTTGGTAAATAAATAAATAAAATAAAAATAAATAAAATACAAGAAATTCGGAAAAAAACCCACTCAGCAAAGTGTTTCCTCACTACCTTTTTTTTTTTTTTTTTTTTTTAATATTCCCATTTTTATATTTTAATTTTATTTTTAAATGTTTTCTATGAAATTTCTTAATTTCTTGAAAATGGTGGCTATATTGGATCAGTAACTTTAAACAATAAAATTTACAATATATTAATGAAAACAGAAAAAAAATAATCTTGGATATTTATTTACATTATTTTTCTTAATTATCCCTCTCGGATAGTGAATAAATGTGGCACAGATGTCATATACGCACCAAGTTGGCACGATTTTTTCCCCCGCCAATTTGGCGAAAACAAAATTGGTGTTTATTTACTTTTATTTTTTATTTTAATTCTATAAATATTTTTTATTATGTATATTAATATTTATTTATATCAAACTATCATTTATATATTTTTATTTCCTTTTTAAAAATAATAGAAGCTATTTCATTTATTACGTTATTTTATTTTGATATGGAAATAAAAAACTGCATGCTAATTGTAACTAATATTCAAAAAGTTTTCGCCATATTGGCGGGTGAAAAAATCGCGCCAACGTGGAGCGTATATGACATCTGTGCCATAAATATTTGTGACGTCAGTTGAAACTGACCTATTGTATGTAACTATTCATCGCATCATGGCACTGCCGTTTAAGGATGCAATTGTTATTTTAATTAATGAAATAATTAATAAATCAGTAAAACATAATGAAAAATATAGGTAAAAGATGTTAAAATAAATTATATCGTGTAAATATATTTTTTAATTGAAACTTGTTTCGAAATATTGTTATTTGAGCATTTTAAATATATGACGTAAGTTTCCCTACTTAATGCTTTGAAAACGTGTAATAATTTAATTATTTATCTTTTTAATATTCACGCGCAAGTATATTTTTTATTACGTAATTTTCTACATTTACTGGTCTTAACACGGGATCATTTAATTATTTTAAAGCTTTATTTCTGTTTTTAATAGTCACGTGTAAATACATTTCTTAATTGAAAGGGAATATTATTATGTGTGCTGTTTTACAAATTGGCAACAATTCAAATAATGGATTTTATGAAATTTAAAATAAATCTTCATAAAAATAATGAAAACTATCGCTAAACTGTAACACCAAATAAACAAATAGAAGAATTTTGACATTGGAAAGGAAATATTATTATTTACGCTGTTTTAAAATTTGCAATAATAGGTAAAAGATTTGTCGAAATTAATTGATCTCTCATGAAAATATAATTGTTAATTGAAATTGTTTGGAAATATTGTTATTTGATCATTTTAAATGTGACGTAAATTTCCCTAGTTACTCAGGTTTTTTTTTTAATATTCACGCGCAAGTATATTTTTATTACGTAATTTTCTACATTTAATGCTTTTAACACGTGATCATTTAGTTATTATTTGAAAGTTTTATTTCTGTTTTTAATAGTCACGTGTAAATACATTTCTTAATTGAAAGGGAATATTATGTTGTGTGCTATTTTACAAATTGACAACAATTCAAATAATAGATTTTATGAAATATGAAGTAAATCTTCTTCAAAATAATGAAAATTTTGAATAAAAAATTGAAATATAACCTCAAAAAATGAGTCAAATTGAAAAAATAATTGCAGTCTGCACACCGCAACTTTGTCGACTATATCCTTACAAATTATGATTAAATTCCTGTTTTCATTTCTATAAAACTGTTATAAGAAAATTATTTTGACCAACTTTAATATTAAATATCTCTTAAAATAATTCTTCGATTTAAAAACTGTCTACTTCAGCGTGTTTATCGAATATTTCTTTATAAAACCACCAATTTTTAAATTTTTATTTGGAATAGTTTTCTGGTTATTAGTCCAGAAAGACTTCAAGGCACAAAATCTTTATTGACGGCGGCTGCTGCTGCGGTGGTTACTTTTTTTTAATATAGAGAGATATACAATTTGAAGCACTAAGAATGGAATGAATCTTACAATAAAAACTTCCATACATATAACCAATCAAATTATCATTTTGATGATTTTTCATGTATTTTCTGCATGTTAAAAATAGCTGTAAAATTTCAGGCAAATCTCAGATATTTAAAATGATAATTCATTGCACTCACAACATCATGTAAATTGTAGGCTGTCAGTTTGGTATAAATCTACCCTATATATACAGAATCCTAATGAAACAAATTTATGAAACGGCTGATTAAATGAATCATCTGTTCTGAGCTCTCTAATCAATCAATTTTTCTAATTATATTTTTTTTAATGAAAGCTGTTCATTTGGGATGTTTCCTCACTACTTTTTTTTTTTTTTTTTTTTTTTTTTAATATTCCCATTTTTATATTTTAATTTTATTTTTAAATGTTTTCTATGAAATTTCTTGAAAATGGTGGCTATATTGGATTATTTATTTCCATTGTTGTATTCTTGTAGGGAAATGAAAAATAATGAAGTTTATTTATCTTTATTGATTATATCTTTATAGATATCAGTTTCTCATTATAATAGAAAGAAAACTATTTTATGTTTGAGTAGATGGTACTTAAGACGTCAAGGAGCTTCATGAAGCTAAAATTGAAATCATGTTATTTTTTAATTCACAAATTAGTTCATAAAAGGGTAATATTTTCCTTTAATTGCATGAAAATGACATCATTTTCAGAATTTTTTCACCTCACCAGTTCTGAAATAATATATTCAGAATAGATCTATAAATTGAAACTTCAAATGAACTAATATTTCACCTGCGAAAGTGACGTCATTTTTAAAGAAGTATTCGACTGGAAAATTCTAAAAAGTGTTTTAGCAGAAAGGCACAATGTTTCTGTCATGGAAAATTACATCATATTAACCCATTCGGGACCATGGGTGCATATATGCACCCTCAAAAAGAGCATACGGAATTTGTTTTAGGCACCAGTAAAAAATAAAAGTAATATTTTCTTTCTCTAATTAGAGCATTTTTGTGATAGTTTAACTAAAGGTAGCTTTTTTTTAAAAAGTGGTGCCAACCAAATAAAATTTGTGTCCTGAAGGGGTTAAATAAATTCTTCTAGAATCATTAAACTCATGGAAACATTTTCGGGAACGAATATGAACTTATTTAATATCATTATGTGAAATCATTCATTCATCAATTGAATTCATTGATGTATTTCTGTTTAGCACCAAAGTGCCATATTTTATAATTAATAATCTAAAATCGGGTCCATGCCAAATGGTGTATTTAAGAAAATGTGATTTGGTGCAAAATTGTTGATTAAAATTTTTTAGTGGTATTGCATTCATTTTAAAGGACATTGTAGGCAGGGTGACAATGCTTGGAAGTAAATTCAATTACATAAATAAAAATTTAAAAAAAATAAACCTTAAAAGCAAAAGAGAAAAAAATAAGAGAAAGAAAAATTATACTATAAAAATAATGATAATGCAATGAATAGGTACAAAGATAATCTGGCCATTATATTTTTATTCAAAAACATATTTTTAGTTACGAAAATCTAACATAAAATTATCAAATCAATAATTTTAGCCTATTAAGTAGGAAATAGATATAAAATTTTAATATATTTTAAGAAAATAATGGAAAATTGAAATCTGTTTTTCGTTCCAAAATTGCATAGTGGAGCAAATGTGGCATGGTGGTAAAGTGTTGTTTAAAATCTTTAGGGGCATTTATATGCATTTTAAAGGTTATTGTATCCGTAGTAGCAACACTTATTTAAAAAGTCACTCAATTGGGCTACAATTTTCAAACAAGTTTTATTCATTTTTCTCCCTATTCAATAATGTAAAAATTGTAAGAAAAAGTGCTATTTTTATGTTATGGCTGCAGGAGATTAATCACCAAATATTATTCCCATCACTATCATTCATATTGCATTCATTTCATTTAAAAATATAAACCTTTCACTCATATCATTTAAAATACATAATTTTCATTTAAAGTACACACACTTAAAATACACAACTTTCATTCATTCCATTTAAAATACAAAATAAATACTGTTTGTCGATCACAAGAATAGCTCTCGCCTAAAAGTCTGTGCCTGTCTGTTGCCGTGGAAACAAGACTCGCTCTATTTTCGACACGGGAAGCCAGAAGATAGGCATTCACATTGGCTTACTGAGCGCTTTTAGGGCGTCTTGGCGATGTTAATCAATTCATCGAGTGAAAGAAAATTGTTTCATATATTATTTATATGATAATATATAGATTTTACAAATGAAAATAAAACATGAATTAATAGGAATTAATTAATGAAATTTATTACAGTAAAAATTTAATTAAATTAACTTAAATAATTGTTTAAAAATTAATATTTTCATAGCCATTAATAATTATCAATGACTTTAAATAATTAATACAATGTCCGAACTTCAGTGATTATTATAAATTTCATCATGTATTTTCAAACAATGTGCAAGAACGGAGAAATTTTTTTATCAGTAAAAATATAAAAAATAATACCTTCTAAACTTTTAGAATTTTATTCAAGGATGTGAAAGTTCTTCAAATCACTCTCAAAAGTCTCGGTTTCTTCTGAATCAGAATCGCCGGTATTAATGTTAAATGACAGTTCGTACAATAAATCCTCTAACAGCCCATCTTTTTCCCAGTAATTATTTTCAACGTTATCCACATATTTGCAATGCGCTGCCCATTCTGCCGAAGTAGTGTTGAATCCAGGGGGTGGCCCGGGGAGGACATCCCCCCCGGAGCATTGAAATGTTCCCCCCCCCCCCCCCCCCCCCCCGGAAGATGTGAGATTTTATGCTTTCAATGATCAAAAAGTGGAATCCCCCAGGAACCCCCCGAAAGTTCCCCCCGGAACTCAATAATGTCCCCCCCCCCCCCCCCCCCCCCGGAGCCACAGTAATCCCTCCCGGAGAAAAGTGTCTGAATTCAACACTGTGCCGAAGTAACCTCAGTGATAGCTGTTTGTGTTGGCCGTACCAATAAAAAACTGTGTTTCATGTGACATGTGGAAGACTTAAAAGTAACAGCTCCTTTAAAATCATAGTAGTTTATTATAAACATGATGACATACAATAAGACAGCATAACTTCGCTGTTAAATAAACGAACTGAAGAAAAAATAATATGCAGCTACATTTTATATTACAACCAGCATTACAAGCTGGAGGAAGGAAAAGTGAAGGCAAAGCATCCTGGAAAGTCCAGCCTTTTAAACACACCATCGGCGAATGTTTTGCATAAACATGTTGCCATTTAGAGGTACACAAATTCACATCTGAAACGCCATTGGCTACGAATACTCGCAAGTCGCGAATAGCAGACTACGGTGACTAGCGCGATCCTGACATCACCGGTTACTTACTGTTACTGAGTAACGTATTTTGAACTGGAAGATCGTGAATGAAAACATTAGCGCTGGCCGTTTCAGATACGTGAGTATGTTTATTCAAGAGATGCTGAAAAACTGAAATGCATCAATGTAAAACTAAATACCTTTACTTATATTTAAAGAAAAGCTTTAAGCCAAGGATTTATAAAGATGCACAACAATCGGCCTCCTTTTTCATCATCTCTAGAATATTACAAAAGCATGAAAAATTTGCATAAACATGAAAAAGTTCAAAAAATTTACAAAAAAAATTACACTTGAAAAATTCAAAAACTAACAATCTGATCAATGTCAGGTCACATAAGACTTTATTGGCAGGACACTGACCAGAGTGAACAACATTGTAAGAAAAATTATAACCCCCCACATAAAGATTTAAATATCAAAAATTCTTTTACAAAAATTCAACAGCTGCTCTTTCACTTGTGGCTTAGTAAAGCTATCTGCAAGATTAAGTTTACTAGGAATATATTTAAGTTTAAACATTTTATCAAAAACTAGATTTCTTAAAAAATGATACTTTATATGAATATGTTTTGTTTTCTGGTTTTCAAAAGGGGAATTAGAAAAGGCTATGGCGGCTTGGTTATCACAGAATAAAGTGCAATCTCTCAAATTTAAGTTAAGTATTTTATTTTGTAAGACATTTTTTATCCAGATTAATTCCTTAGCAGCTTCAGTTAAACTAACATATTCGGCCTCCATGGTTGAAAGACTTACACATTGTTGTTTAAATGTCTTCCATGAAATAGGAGTTTCATCCAAAAACAAAATATATCCACCTATGGAAACACGATCGTCTCTGTTTGCTGCAAAATCTGAATCAGAATAACATGAGAGATTTAAATTATTAACTCTAGATAACTCAAGTTTGAAATTTTTAGTATATTTTAAATAACCTAACAATTTTAATAAACAATTCCAATGAGCAATGCCAGGATTGGTTTGAAATTGGGACAATAAATTTACTGCATACATAATATCAGGTCTGGTCCTTCCCGCTATATAAGATAAACATCCTATAAGATTTCTATAAGGAAAACTAGACATTTTATCAAATTCTTCCTTAGTGGAAGGGGAATCTTGCTTTGACAACACTAAACCCTTAGGAATAGGTAAAGAGCTAATTGGAAATTTAAAATTTGAATACATTTCACAAACTTTCTCAATATAAGCTGTTTGGTGTATGTAAAGTCTATTTCCAATCTCTTCAAACTCTATGCCTAATAGCTTTCTGGTTGCACCCAAAATTTTTAAGTTAAAATGTTTTTGCAGCAAATCTATCCCAAAATTCAAATCATCTTTAGTTTTGCCAAAAAGAACAATGTCATCAACATAAAGCAAAAGAACCAATCTGTCTTGAAACATATATACACAATTGCACCAATCTAGTTTGCAAAAATTTAATTTGGATAAAGCATCATCCATTTCAAAAAACCACTGTCTGCCACTTTGATGCAGACCATAAATGGCTTTATTTAACTTACAAACTTTATTTTTTTCTTTTTCAAAACCCTCAGGTTGGTGCATGTATATAGTTTCATCAAGACCAGCATAAAGATATGCATTGTTGACATCTACCTGGACATTAACCCATTTCAACAGACATGAAAATATGGCAAAGAACAACCGAATTATTGAAAAACTAACAACTGGACTGAAAACTTCATCGTAACTTTCTCCTTTAACCTGATTAAACCCCTTTGCAACTAACCTAGCCTTATACCTTACAATCTCATTATTTTCATTTCTTTTTAAGGTATACACCCAACGATTACCAAGTATTTTTGCATCTTTCGGAGGTGTCACAAGATCCCATACATTACGTTCATACATAACGTTCATTTCTTGGTTCATTGCGTCCCTCCAACTAGATGCTTCTGGGGTTTTTACAGCCTGATTGTAAGTTTTGGGGATTTTAACCTCAGTCAAGTTTGCTTCATCTATTTTTAAAAAATTAGAAATTTTACCGGATTCTTTATTTTTACTGCTGAAGTCAAAAAGGTTTTTATCACATTCTATTTTATTTAATTTACAATATTCTAACAATTCATTAAAAGATCTTATTCTAGTATTGGTTCCTTCGATGCCATAGTAAATGTCTGTTTTATTTCCAATTTTTCGAGGTACTGCTTTACGTATCCAAGGAATAGTTGCACAAGTCTTTAAACTACTCTGTTCTAAACTTTGGTTAGAATCTGATGCCCCTCCCAATTCAGATGTAATCTCTGGTTCTACATCAAAAATATTTCCGTCCTCTGGGAAATCAAAAAGTGAAAAATTTAATTTAGGTTCTTTAATTTTTGAAGCTATATCTACCCCCCTTTTAGTTTCATCAAAACGAACATTAATGGTTTCTACAATTTTCTGTTCATCTATTAACCAAATTCTGTAGCCTTTAGTTGCCTGAGCATACCCGCACATAATCCCTAGTTTAGCTCGCATATCAAGCTTCCTTCGGACTTGTTTGGGCACTCCAACATAAGCTAAACAGCCAAATGTTTTTAAATGAGAAACTGAAGGTTTTATACCAGAGTACATCTCAAAAGGGGTTCTTTTTTGTTTGTGACAGATCCTATTCCAGGTGTAAGAAAAACACATTAAGGCCTCAGCCCAAAATTTTTGTGATAAGCCACTTGAATTAAGGAGAGCTTTAACACCATCAAGAGCAGTTAAATTAAAACGCTCCGCGACACCGTTCATTTCTGGACTGTACGGGTTCGTTTTCTCATGTAAAATTCCCTGCTTCTCTAAAAATTTTTCAAATTCGTTGTTGCAGAATTCTAAACCCCCATCAGTTCTAGTAGAAATTACTTTCTTACTTAAATACCTTTCAGCCCTATTCTGAAATTTTAAGAATGTCTGAAAAACGTCCGATTTATTTCTGATGGTATATACTGCAACATTACGAGAAAAATCATCAATGATGGTGAAAAAGTATCTATTCCCTCCATGTGATGCTACAGGTAAAGGGCCGCACAAATCCATGTGTAAAAGTTCTAGAGCAGTTTTTGATCTAACATTCCCTATTGATTTAAATGGCACTCTCTTCGATTTTGCAAGTTTACAGGAGATGCAATCCTCGGTTAACTTTGACAGCCCTGGCAAACCTCTAACACTTTCATTTTTACTAGTATTAACCAAATATTCACTATTTACGTGACAAAATCTCTCATGCCACAAGTTACTCAAATTTAAATTTTCAATTTGGTTAGCTGAAATGTCAACCGAGTTGCTTTCTCCTTTACAAGTTTTATAACTGAAAGGTTTAACAAAATACAAATCATTTTTCCTTACTGCATAAAATAACCATTGCCAGTCCTTGTCATACACAATTAGTTTGCCTTTACTGCCAACAAAATTTATGCCTAGTTTTTCAAGTTTACTACCAGACAAGAGATTTCTACGTAAATGAGGATTATACAAAACATCTTTAAGAATTATTTGATTGAAACTTCCATCTTTACATTTAATAAAAAAATGTATTGTACCTTTTCCCTGAACAGGACTTTCTTTTTCTCCAACAGCAAGTGACATCTGCATATTTGAAACTGACTCATAATTCAAAAAAAGATTTTTGTTATTACAAAAATGAGCAGTAGCAGCTGTATCAAACACCCAGCTACTATTTTGGCCAAAATCAGATGAATTTGCCTCAAGAAAATTACTTTTAAAATTACTTTGAGCTACTTCAATTAAGCTAGTCTCATGTTCAGAGAAGGTACATTTTACATTACTATCACTTTTTTCATTACTACATTTAACATTACTATTGTTTTTTTCATTACTACATTTAACATTACTCTTTAACTCTGCGTTACTAGATTCTTTAAATTTACTATTTGACTGATATTTCTTAGTTTGAAAATTTTTAGACTGAAAATTTTTAGATTGATTTTTCAATTTACAGTTAGCAATTAAATGACCATAAGATTTACAAAGAAAACAAGGACCTATTAATTTACTTTGATTAACATTGTAATTCTTAAATTTACCTGTTTTACACTTTACCACTTCTCCACGCTCTGCTACCACTTCTCCAGAAAAAGCAACACTAGAACTAGAAATGTCCTTTTTGGCCAGTTTCAATCTATTCTCCTCCAGTAGCAATTCAGCCTCAATCTTGTCCGGTACAAACTCTGCATCTGGCCACCTGTAAATCGCTTGGACTGTAGACTGGAACTCCTCGGGCAAACTTCTAATCATCTGGTAACCCATATACAAGGGCTGAAGGGTATGTCCTACATCACGCAGACGCTCTGCTGCTTGCTTGACACGACACAAAAATAGTCCCAAATTTTCTCCAGGAAAATAACGGACACCAAAAAAATCATCTAGCAGTTGTATAACACGAGCTCTTGTGGTAGGTTCAAAATGCTCTTTAAGGATCTTCCAGGCTTCAGCTCCATTCGTTGTATGCGAAATTAATGGCTTAAACTCAGATGACAAGGTCTGGTAGATAATGGTATAGGACCGGGCTTTTCTTAAATTCACCTCACTCTGCTCTCTCCATGTCAGCTTGTCTGTCACAGGAACTGTTTTTGCCGATGTCTCACCGCTTTCACTCTTGACGTTCTCGATATATTCCCAAGCACCATAATGCATTAGCAGAACTTTTACTTCTATCTTCCACGTCTCCCAGTTTGACGAGGTCAAAAGAGCAACATTCTGAAACTCCATTTTCTATACGGCCTCCGTCAAATAAGTAGGAAAAACACTTTAATACACATGAGAAAAAGCAAAAGTCTCTTTAAAAGCGCACTCCAGGGAAAAAAACATCAGCTGTAAACATCGGCGACACGTCAGCAGAAAAACAACATCGCAGCGACTTCGAGAAACACATCGGCGACGACGTCTTCACTTCCACAAAACAAACTTTAAACTGCTTTAAAAAACACAACCACGCTCTGCTACCACTTGTTGGCCGTACCAATAAAAAACTGTGTTTCATGTGACATGTGGAAGACTTAAAAGTAACAGCTCCTTTAAAATCATAGTAGTTTATTATAAACATGATGACATACAATAAGACAGCATAACTTCGCTGTTAAATAAACGAACTGAAGAAAAAATAATATGCAGCTACATTTTATATTACAACCAGCATTACAAGCTGGAGGAAGGAAAAGTGAAGGCAAAGCATCCTGGAAAGTCCAGCCTTTTAAACACACCATCGGCGAATGTTTTGCATAAACATGTTGCCATTTAGAGGTACACAAATTCACATCTGAAACGCCATTGGCTACGAATACTCGCAAGTCGCGAATAGCAGACTACGGTGACTAGCGCGATCCTGACATCACCGGTTACTTACTGTTACTGAGTAACGTATTTTGAACTGGAAGATCGTGAATGAAAACATTAGCGCTGGCCGTTTCAGATACGTGAGTATGTTTATTCAAGAGATGCTGAAAAACTGAAATGCATCAATGTAAAACTAAATACCTTTACTTATATTTAAAGAAAAGCTTTAAGCCAAGGATTTATAAAGATGCACAACAGTTTGAAGTAGAGATTTTAGATTGTCCAAACTTGAATCAACAGTAACATTTCGTTCTTTGACTTTTCTTTTCACAGAGGACCACACAAATTCTATTGCGTTTAGATCGCAGTGATAAGGGGAGAGTCGTAGAACTTCATGTCTTTATTTCTCTAATAAATTATCAATTTTATAGATGATTTTCTTTGGACGATTACTGTCTATGGTACTTTTCTTTCTCTTATATAAAAGTCTTGAATCGTTTGACGTATAACGTACTTGTCAAAGCAGTTTCGTTCACTAGGTCTTTTGCTATGTTTAGTAGGTGATTTTAAAACTGTCGATGAACCCAATGCAGTAACTTCATTTCTTATTTTTTTTATTGTAGCTTCAGAAATTCCACTTGCTCGAGAAACCCGTTTCAGAGCTTCTGGGAGCGGAATTAATACAGTTTTAGATGAAGCTTCACTGGAACAAAAATCCGCTAATCTGCAACATTATATACGATTTTACGTACTTGCGATTTCAAGACTTCAACTTTCCTAAACTGAAAGGGCATCTTTCCAGTTTAACGAATTAGCAAAATTATTTAAAGAAATGGGAACATATAATCTAAAAAGCAAAAGTAAAATTAAATAAAAAATAAGATAACGCGTGCAACTGCTGATCCGAGAAGAAAAATGATGTGGGATAACCTTTAATTCCGCCAATTCCTCACACGCATATTCCCCATTCGAAATGGATAGGTCTTGTTACTATAGCGACCGCCACTAACCAGACTTTTAGGCGAGAGCTATTCTTGTGATCGACAAACAGTAATAAATAAGAAGAAATAATATCATAAACCAAAACATTTTATTTCAGCATCAAAGCATTGTTTCTAATTTACACATGCAGTAAATGAAAGTTGCTATTGTCCAAAAATAAAATGCTATTGGCAAGATTTGTGCCCGGATATCATAAAAGTACCGAAAAACACTCATTTTTAATTTGTGTTATAAACGTGATTTCATTCTTAATACATAGTATTTAATGACAACAATATTTTTAATAAGTATACTTTTCTTACTTTGAAAGCTTTTACAGTAATGTTTTTTTTTTTTTTTTCTGAAATATCCCCTCTGTTGAATTTCGATGGGTGCACCTAGTATAACTATAATTCTTGGGCCCAGAATGATTTTTCTATCTGATTGTTCATGAATAACATATTTATCTGAAAACACATTTAAAGTTTTTATTTCTGAAATTCTATTAGACATACTTAGCTAAAGTTTTTAAAACTCTCCATATCTATATGTTGTATCTTCCTTAATCTCAGTAATACAAGATCTTTTCTTTTTTTAAACTTTTTAATCTCTTAACAGTTTCTTCTCTTTTATATTTTTTTCTCGAGACTGTATTTTAAAAATATTTTACACAGTAAACTAAAAATATGGACAAAACACCATTTTTTCCGAACTAAAGTATTTGCCTTATTTAGTTAAAATTTTTCTGTCAGTAAATAAAGCGAATGTTGCAATTAAAAATTATTGGTATCCAAAAGCTTTGAATAATGGAGCAAGCAAACTCTTCTTACACCTACACAGTGTATGGGAAAAACTGTTAAGGGATTAAACAACAATACCCAGTTTTAAATATGCACTTCCCTTTTGAGAGCTAAAATAAAAACAGGCTTAATTACATTCCTATTGATTGAGCAAAGAAACCAAAAACTGTTTTGGATATCTGAATTGTGTACAGTCTTTCAAATAAAACACTAAAAGAAAAAAAATCTGATTTTTCTCCAAATTGGTTATTTAAACTTAGTGGAATACCTTAAGGAAAAGAAAAATGAAAATTATCCCTTTTCACTCTGCTTATTGCAATATGCATTGCAACGTCATGAAATGGGTAGAGAATGTTTGTTAAATATTTAAAGTAAGCTTCTTTGTTTTTATTTCAAGTTGGTTCAGTTTGTGACAAAGAAAAAGGAATACTTTTAAAGCTTTCTCAATTTGCATGCTATTTTATCATTTTTCTTTTTTAAACAGTTATAAAACCTTTTACTAATAAGTTGCTTTAAGTTGTTAATTTACCAAGTTTTGTTCTTTTAAAAAACATATGGGTCATTTTCCCAGAAGCATACACTTTTAATGTTAAATTTTCAGATTTTATTATTATTATTATTATTTTAAATTAAGGATTAAAATATATATATATATATATGCTTTTGTATTGCTTTGGACTTATCTAAAGCCAGTATTCCCAGATCATGAGAAATGTTCTATTAAAATTGCATTTTTACATTACATTTATCCTATGTTCATAACCCTGATGTCCAACACCTGATACTTTTTATGTAAATTAATTGTAAAATACTAAATATTGCACTCAATTGAATGATGCTGCTAAATTAACCCTTAAGCGGGCGGTGGTCACAAAAAAGGACACCTAATTTTAATTCCAAAACTGATAAACGGCACCAAGAATATTTAATTAAATTTTTCCTTTTATAAAGTACGGGAAAATAGACAAGTTTTTATTTTCTAATAAATTCTTTGGTAAATTCTGGTGTCAGTCCATAATTTCATCATTTTAAAAACAGACTTACTCCTTGCCGGAAAGGGTTAAGGAAGGTTTTTGCAGTTAATATTATATGTTCTATTTAATTTTACTGTTTTGAAACTCTTTTACACAAATAATGCTTGCAACACATTGCTACATTTAAAATGACTATGGGTTTCTCTTTCACTTTAAACAGTGTTTTGCTTCAATCTGTTGAGCTATTTAGAAACAAATAATTTTTTGTTCACTGACATAATTCAATTTCTTCTGACTGTAGTTATCTATAGTAAAAAAAAAACTATAAACTATGAAATTGGAACTGAGATTAGCTTTACAAAGCACTGAATTAAAAATAATATATAATGAAAAAAAGAAGTTTTAAATCAACATTTCAAATCCAATAAGTGGTAAAAACTAGGGACATGATTTATCAGGCTTTGTGGACACTTTATTTATATGAAAAATTCATATTATTTCATTATTGTTTGGTTATACCCATCCACATCTCCATTATATATTTTTTTTTCAGTTTTAATATTGTGACACGATTTTGTACATTCTTAAAAGAATGTTCCAGTTACTTAGTAATTGAAAAGAAAAAAAAATGGATTCCCTGATTATTTCAAATCTTTAACCATCAGTGTAGTTTACTATTGAAACCATTTGAAATTTTATATTTATTTGCATATTTGATGGATACAGATCATTTTTTTATTGTTATTAAATCATGCTACAAGTTACAAATAAACCTGGTATGGACTTTTAAAAATATATCGAATAAGCTTATAGTTTCTTTCAAGATGAGTTGTTTCAATTTGGTTATAATTGTTTTTTCTACTTGGGGAAAAAATACACACTTTGTATCACACTGTCTCTGTAATTTTGCAGCGATACTTGCTTTTAACTTTAGTTATCAGGAAAAAAAATTAAACGATTTTGATCAGAAGAAAAGAACATTACCATGCATGTAGAAGAAATAAAAGTGCATTGTGAATCTCTGTTGCATTTTTTTTTTTTTTTTTTTTTTTTTTTGTAGTAAATTAAGAACTTCTTTTTTCAATGGAATATTTTTTTATATTCCAACATTTAAAATCTATTATGATTGGTTCTAGTTTTAATGGATATTTGTTGACATCAGTTGTCTTTGACTGTTTGTAATATATCTTGTTTTTAATTTTCATTTGATGATTTTGCTTGCAGTATTTAGGCTATGATTTATGTATAGGCATGATTTATATATGTTTCAATTTAGACTATGCTATATATGAAGAGAAATTTTGTTACATATTTCTATTATGATTGGTTCTAATTTTAATGAAAATTTATTGTTTGTAACATACAGGTTTCCCTCGATTAGAGCAGGGTCGGACTGGGTCAGGGGAAAGGGCGCAGACCTTGGATTTTCAGAGGGCGCAACAATTTTAACGAACTTAAATCAATTTTACTTACTTGTGTTTTGTCTGACTTGACAAAGTTTAACACATTCGCATAGCACCAAGTAAGAAAAGGGTTTAATATATTCCTGAGTTTAGGTAAACGACTTTGCTATATTCCCCGTGCATGTTTGAAGTTCCATTAAAAAGTACCCAGAAAAAGTACAAAACACTCATTTAGTCAACAGTAAAATTATACAGTAACTTTAAATTTATGATATACTTTCTTTATATAAAATTAAATACTACAAAATGTTTCTTGTAAGTGTCTACGTGTTATTTTCTGTAGATTCTTTGAAAACAGAAAGCGATCACCTTAGACTGTAGGAAGGTTCTCTGCATGTCGAAAAGTAATTTTTCAAATGAGCGGTACACTTACACACAGTTTTTTAATACAAAAATTAATATAGGTGATAATTCACAATTTTTTAATATGAATTTATTATTCATTTTCATAATTAAAAATATGTATTAGGATACAAAAAAAAAAAAAAACCTGGAATATATTTGGGTCTATTAAGTGTTAAGTGTATTTCATTAAAAAAATTCAATAGAATGATTTTTATAAGTTTGTCAAATTAGCATCCCCAAACTTTAAACTCTTCTAGCTCTATGAAAATTTAACATAAAGTATTTAAACTATACCTTTTCGCGGACTGTCGCGAACCAAGGAACTCAAATAGAGTCTCAAAAATAGGGGTTATTATTTAAAAATTCAAAGTTGGTATAATTTTTAATACATAGACGACTCCTCCTATAACATACTTAAATTAGTAGACATTATTTCCAATCGATTAGTACCTATAGATTTTTTTACAATTAGTTTTAGAAGAATTGGTAGGGTGTGATCACTATTTTTTTTTCCCATCATTGTAAATTAACACACTTGATATATCCATAGTTGTGTCCATTAATGCCAAAAAAAAAATCTTGTTTTACTTTTTTAGCAATTTTAGACATTATTACAAGTTTGACCATATTTATGATTTTTTTAAACCGTCATTGTGCTGTGAGATATGACTTCACTAACTCTTCCCTTTTATACGATTCTTTTTTTCACTCAAGCAACACAGAATTGTTGGGTATCATTCGTCCATTCCATCATTAGTCCATTATAGTCCAATGGTTAGCTGATCGTCGTCGGTCTAAAGATATGAGTTCCCATTTGACCAACAATTATGTTTGCTGGCAAAACTGCGCTAATAAAAATATTAAAATATGCAAATAATTGATCCTATTTTAATTAGAAACTTCAACTAATTTGTTGATTTTTTAGGCAAAAATTAATTATGCTTCTAGAATTACCTATTAAAATTGCTTCTAATTTGGTTTCCTTGGTTTCTGAAATGTTTCCTCATTTACCATTTGTATTTAAACAAATATCTCTAAAACTATTATGCAAATAAATTTTACTTTTATGTCTACTAAAATGCAAGAATATCAGTGCTAAGAGCTCCAATTTAAAAAATATATATTTATTTGACGTAATATAAATTAGTTATCAAGTCAATTATAAACAGGGTATAGATGCAATATATGATATAATCTGACAGAAAATGCTGTTTATTTACTACAGCTTTTTTTTTTTTTCCTTTAGTAAAGTAGCATATTTAAATGTGGTTTCTGACGGTGTCTGCCTCTTCACACATACAAAATAAAGATTCAGTATGCAAAATTCGTTAAAAAAAATATTTATATCGAGAACAAAAATGTACTTTCAGTACAGAAATAGAAATTTTGAAACTAAAACTCATGCTTGATTTTTTTCTTTTGAAAAATTTCTCATATTATAGCAGTATTTGAATGTCCAAATATAGGGGTATTTGAAGGAGAAAATAATACTAACTTGTGAATTATTACACTTGCAGCATTTGGGATAGCGAGAGGCAGGAGGAGGAAGAGGCATTTTGTGTGCTTAAAAATTACTTTATGCATCCTTAAAATGCTCAATTGATATCACACTATAAAAAGGCTTCTACTAAAAAATGACATCAAAAATAGCGATTAGTAGCTTAAATCGCTAAAATTATTGACTAAAAAAATTTTACTTTTCTCAAGCAAGGGCCGTAGGGATGCCGGACATCAGGTGGATGACCCGACTCCCTTATGGGTGTTCGGCGATGAAGCCGTTCGACAGTCTCTATGGTTCATCAGGTGTCGCGTGGGGAAGTCTCCTTTGATGGTGGGAACTTCCGCCGAATCGTAACGACCTCTGTCGTCGACTCTGGGGCAAAAAGATGAGGAGGCGTCGCTGGAACGCGAACCCTCTGAATCGATCGTAGCGACCTGGCGAGACAAAGTCATGGTCTGCGTTAAAAATCCTTCAGGATTTGGGCACGATGAGGAGTGGGTTCGCTCGGCGCCGTGAGGGCGCCGACGGCGCCTGTTAGTTTTCTCAGCACACTCTTCCCATGATTTGCAAATTTCTTATCATAGTTAGAGATCAAAGGAAATTAATTTTCCATAATTGAAAGAAATCCTCCAGGGATTGTAATCCTGCAAGTGACAGGAGTTTGCTGCCAGCGTTTTATAATTAAAAAAACCTAAGTAGTAATCATCGCTTTATTTAATGATCAATTTTTCCGTGATTAAATAAAACATTTTTTTAAAAATACATACCAGAATTTCCGAATAGTTATTTAATTACGGAAAGGCTGTCATTAAATAAAGCTAATCGAAAATTTTGGTAGGTATTTTGAATGAAAAAAAGGCTGGCCGCGCGATCCCAGCTTGCAGAATTGCAATCCAGAAGTGTCATCGAGGTTGTATTTATTCCTCGAAAAAATTCCTCAAAAAATTATGTTTTCCAGTCAACAACAAAATCTACACAAAACGTTTTTGCCTTCTAATATCTATTTATCTCTTTGTTTTATACAGTTATTTTTCGAAAAGCATGATTTCAATTATAGGTCCATTCAGGAACGGCTTTAAAAGGGCGCAAGGTCCCCTGGGTACTACAACGGAGGGTACGCAAAATATTTTATCTGAGATTAAGACCTAAAAAATACCATCCTAAGAACCGATGAAAAAAAATCTCTCTCAGGGCGCGGGAGTAGCATATGGGCGTGAGCTTTAGTAGCCAGGGCTATTAAAACTTTCTCTATGTACCCGTTTTCTATCCTCAATCATATGCAAACACGTCTGCTTTGGTTTCCTATTCTGAAAATTCCTTCGATGTATCTTCAATTTCTTTATGATAATAAAAATCCCTCTCTTTTGCTATCTGTCTATTAGTTGATAATTATCCCTGAGCAAATTTTTGAAATTTAGTACACTAATCAGAATATAATGTGTGTGGAAAAATATTGGAGTGGCTTAGGGGCGCGAAATTTTCCCTGGCTCAGGGCGCACCAGTCCGAGCCTGGATTAGAGTGGTTAATTAATCCTGCGATATAACTGCACTAATTAAAACACATTGAATGGGGGAAATTGTAATAAATCCAAGCCAACTTTCTCAAAAACCCAATATATATAAATAGACAATGTGCACTATGATAGTGTGTTTGATGTATTATTTTTAAGAAGTACATATAGCTTGATTTGGAGATGTAAAAAAAAGTTAATCTAATTTTCATGAATTTCTGTTAACAATAAACATCTGAGCTAATTTAATAAGTAACTATCGAGAAACATTGAAATCTCAATTAAGTCTGCATTACTACAACAATTCTTGTTATTTATGTTAGCTTACTTACCATTAGGTTAATTTTTAAAAATTGACATAATTTGATTTAAAAAGCATTGTAATACAATTTGATTACTTTAAACTTACATTTTAATTTATTTAAGGGAAATTTTATCAATTGCCATTTGCTCAGTTTGTACTTCATTTTTGAATACATCTTACAGTAACAAAAAAATTTATTTTCTAATCCTCAGTGCACTTACTTAATTATACTGACATCTGGATCTGTATTTATCAAATACTGTCTGGGGAATTGAGATTTTTGAAAAGTTTCTTAAAATTCTTGGCATTTTCTGCAAATTTCATTTTCAAAAACTGAACATCTTGTTGCCGGAAAAAAAGCATTACCTATTTCGTGCTTTGTACACTAATAGAAGTTTTGCCTGCACTAATCAAGGGAACATCTAAAAAAAAGTTTAACACATTAACTGAAAATCGCACTAAATAAAACTACACTAAGCGAGGGATACCTGTTTCATGTTTTTAATATTCATTTGAGGATTTTACTTGGAGTATTATTAGGTTATTTGTTTTTATGTTTAAATAAGATTTTTTTTTTTAAATACTTCTTAAATGTTGTTATGGGGTAGCTTTAAAGTTAGATTTATTGATTCTTAGGTCCAATTATTTCAATCAAGCATTAAAATGCATAATGCTTCTTGAAAAAGAAAAGTAATTTGATTTTTTGTTATTGTTCTTTGAAAATATATGTCTTACATTTATTGTAAATGTTTTTGGATCTGTTTTAATTTATCATTGATTAACTTTCATTCTGGAAGTTTTTTCTTTTTTATTTCTTGACTCAATTTCAACAAGAGTATTTACTTATATATCTGTTTTGTTTTTAAACTTATAGAAATAAACATAGTGTACAGCTCCTTAGTTTGAATACAAGTACCAAAAAAAAAGGTGGTCAGATAAGAATAGATTTCTGCCCCCACCTCCCGTCCAAAAGGGTGAAAAAAATATATATATTCTGATTGTTTTAATATATGTGGGAATGTATATTTACTGCCTCTCTAGTTGATTTTCTTTTGAAGATTGTTTCAATGTGTTATATAAGATAAGAAACATAGGTATATTTAACAAATTTTAATGTATGTCAATTAAATCAATTTGATTTTTTTTTTTTATGAATGCCTATGTTGGTGTTACGTTTTATAGTAAAATCAATACAGTTGAAACACATTAATATTTGCTCAATAAATCTGATCTTGTATAACACATTTAAACAATCTTAAAAAAGAAAAAAAACAGAAGTGAAAATTATACACACCTTAAGTTATATTAAAACAATCAAAATATTTTAGAAAAAAGAAAACATTCTTGACCCTATAAAAGGACCAAAATCAATGGGAATCTACCCAGCTCCTTTGAAAATGAAACTTTTATGATACATTTTTATTTATACAAAAGTCTTTAAATTAAATTTGATTTGTGTTTATACTTTCATGATTTTTCCATAGTTATCTAAAAAAAAAGAAATTGCTAATGCTGTCACTGCCATTCACTGCTGTCATTTTCGAGCCGACCATGTCCTTTTCACTTTCTCAGTTTTTACTACAGAAAATATTGCATATGAAAACAGGAAAACTTGGAGTTTCTAGAGAAAAGCATAATAAACATGCTGAAGCAAATAGAGATGAGACAGGCTCAGTGCAATCCTGAGCCCGGGGCTGAAACAGACTCATGCGCAAAGTGAAAGTTTTATTTATTCACAGATTGAGAAAAAGGGGAAAAAAAATATTGTCTATTTGAGAAACAAGAATATAGTCCAAGTTTCTTAGAGTGTTTTACAATCCATTAAAAATCAGTTTGAAAGGGAATTGAATTGTTATTGATGGGATATAAGGAAAAATATTCTATCTCATTTTGAACCTTTATATAGTCAGTGTTACTAACAAAAAGAAGCCTTGTCTATCCGTGCTTTCTGTTTGAAGTTTTTTTCTGAAATTACTGGAAAACTGAATTTTTATCTGCGATAGTTGTACAACGGTATTTTAAAATTGCTTTTGCAGATTTTTGCCAGTGGTTGGGTATAAATAACAAAAATGCTATTTTAAGCAGATTTTCAGAGACATGAAAATAATGAAGTGTTGTCATGAGGGAGTATTTAGAATTAATATTTATATCTATGTAAGAAGAAATTTTTGAGTGAGAAAATTAATCTTGAAACCGTTTTAAAATATTATTACAGTAAACTTCTTTAAGTCTGCATAGCTTTGGACTAGAGGTTGTGCAGATTTTAGAATTTTGTGGGATTCTGGTCACTGTTTTGTTTACATTTTTTAAACAGTAATTTGAATGTAATAGTGCACTCAAAATTATAATGAATGCTTACATCAAAGTAAAATATTAAAATTATTAAGTAAAATAATAAAAAATTAGAGAAATACAAAAAAAATGTTTAAAGTGTTAAAAGTAACAGTCAAATAAATAATTAATAATGCATGACTAAATTGACATAATAATGATGAGATAAAGTTTGCTTGAATTATTAAATGAAACTCGCCTCATAAAGGTACGCTAATAATTTACATCAAAATCATAAAATGACGAAGTTTTATTTCATGTTTAGGCAGACTTAATAACCAAAAAGGCTTGATTAATACACAAATGTATTTGGTACAAAAAGATTGTGAACACCACTGATACCAGAACTATCTTATTTTTTTTCAAAATAAATTTATACTTCCTTCATGAGAAAGCTTGAGTTTAGTCATATTAAAAAATAAATGTGTATGAAATGATATAAAAATAAAAAAATCTTGAAATTTTTTCTTCCTTACATCCAGAGCCGTCCTTAGGGGTGTGCGACAGGTGCGGCCGCACAGGGCCTCGCGCCTAGGAGGGCCTCGCGCCTAGGAAGGTCTCGCATTTAAAAAAATATATATATTTAATGCAAAATAGATAAATTATTACTGATTTTGTTATGATTTTCATTTCATAATAAAATTTATATGTGTAAACACACTCATTTATAAAATGTAAATTGTTTTGTCAATAAAATGTTTGATGCAAGTTGTGACCGCTCGAGAAGAAAATAGATTATTTGTAGCTTATATTCAATCTATAGGTATTGTTATACTCTAGCCTAAGCATCATCAGGCGTACAACAACTCTGGATAGACGCATGAACGTTAAATGAACGTTAAACGACGCATAAATGTTAAAAGCTCGATGCTGATGATGATTCTGACAAACTGCTCGCTATTATTTTAATGACTATTTATAATTCGGCAACACAGATTTGTGTTCTTTCTTTTGTAATAAAGTTTTTATTTTTATTATAATAATATCTATGTTTCTGGCTACACACATACGTATGCTCTGTCGCGTAAACAAGACGGGGAGGTAAGGGTGCTGAAACCCATATCGTTCAGACCCCGAGAATAAACTACAGATTTAGTCTCCAAAAAATTATGAAAGGTTAATGTTTTTAAAAGTTCTTAGGTAAAAAAAAAAATTGGGGGAAATATTGGTTTTGACTCAGTTTTTTCCTATTTTTAAATTTTCTTATTAAATTAAAATTATTAACATGTTTAATATTTGCTAATTAAATCAAAAACTTTAAACGTATTACATTTAAAGAAAGAATAAAGTTTATGGGTCAAGATTTTTATCTTTATCACATTCATTACTGCCATAGTGTGCCATAGTAGCCACAACAAGTGAGTAATCGAGTAATTTAATAGTTTACCCTTTGAGTACGAATTTATCTTTTATTAGAAATTGCTGCAACTGCGACTTTTTTACTCTATTCATAAAAACTTTTCAAAAAAAAAAAAAAAAACGCGCCCTGACATAATTTCCATAAAAGATTCCGATATTTGTTAGCCAATATTGTCCTACAATTAAAATTCTTTAAAGTAATATTGTATACGTATTTAAATAAATATTTTCAAATACAGCATTTTTCAGATTATTTGCACACAAGCTATAGTATACGGAATTGCAATGTTAATGATCATTTAAGACAATTATATTCAAAAAAAGACTCATTAAAGTAAAATAGTTTAGAAGAAAAGAAAATGATGATTAAAAAGTAAGTCATAATTTTGAAGCTCTATAAAGAAAAAATATTTCTCTTTAATTGATTAAGCTAAAATAAATTTCTAAAAATTCTGTTAGCAAATTTACGATCGTCAAAACAGAAAAAAGAGAGAGAAAAAAAAATACCTCATACTTTTTAATCGACAATTTGTTGTGGAGAGATGCAAGAGGTATCTTTTCACACAGAATTTTCTGTACTTTTCGAATATAAATTTAATTTTTGAAATGAAGGTAGTCTACATATTAAAAATTGTGTCAACTTTAAATTTTCAAGTAGTATCGACCATTTTTAACACCCTATTTGAGTTCCTTGAATCAAGGCAACCTGGGAAAATAATATTATATATATACTTTTTCTTAAATCGTCATAGAGTTATAAAATAAAATGTATTTGGCGTGTGTCCATAAATTTAGAAAAAAAAATAAATCAATGACAGGATTTTTTGTGAAGGTAATAAATAAACGTTTTTTACGTGAATTAACACTAGCATCCTTGAACTTTGAACGCATCTAATTATACAAAGATTTAAGAAAAGTATACAATCGGTGCATTTTTCCAGGCTAAGTTGATCAATGGAACTAAAACATTCTGTGAAAAGTAGGTGTTACTATTGGAAAATTCAATGTCGATACAATTTTTAATATGCAGGTCACTTCTATTTCAAAATTTGTATGCAAATTCGAAAAGGATACACGATTCCCAACCAAACAGTACCTTTTGCACCTCTCTGAGGCAATTTTAGCGATTAAAAAGTGTGAGGATTTTTTTCTTCACTAATTTACCAAAGAAAAAAAAAGAGAGAGATAAGAAATGCCGTTCCGACATGAAAGGTAAAAAATAATTCCCAGCTCGACCCAAATTTGCAGATAAAAGAATAACATAGACCCAGTCCTAGAATTATGAAAAGCAATTGACCCGAGTCTGCATAAAATAAAGCTCTACTAAAATGTACTCCCCCCCCCCCCCCCCCCCTCCAACCTTCCCAAAGAAAATGCGCGATTCTGGGTGCGCCACTATGAGCTTCACTCCATGTGAGCTTTTTCGAATTGCATTGAGGGAAGTAGTGCTGCTAATTTAGTGGATTTTTTTATTCAAAATATCTACCAGAATTTTCGAATAGTTAGTTACCTTCACTTAACTTAATCACGAAACATGCCATTAAATGATTAAATAAAGCAAAAATTATTATTCGAAATTTCTGGTAGATGAATTAAAAAATTTGCTAAATTGACAACATGGTGGGAATGGTCGATTAACTAGTTTGAAAGGGAAGGGCCTCGCAAAAGTTCTTGCACCCGGCCTCGCTTTCACTAAGGACGGCTCTGCTTACATCTTAATTATAAGTTTCATTGTTTACACCTGCAACAATGTGTGGATTTTAGGCATTCACGTATTTTAGAGAGGCAGATTTGAGGGAGTCTACTGTAATAATTTTTGACTGCACACTTTCAGTATCGGCTCAGACTTTGATGACACAAAAATTTTCAGGTTCGGTTGAGCTCCGAAAAAGAGCCGGAACTCATCTCTAGAAGTAAACAGTTTTTAAATCTCTATTTGGTGTTGAAATCAGCCAAGATAGCTCTGTTACAAAAATTTAAAAGGATAAAAAACTATACATAGCAATTTAACTATCTTTTGCAGGCAGATACTTGACTAGATTGTGGTGTGCAGTGTCCGATATTTTTTTTAATTTGACTATTGTTTGGGCGATTTTTAATTTTTAGACAAAATTTCATTGTTGTTTTTTATTTACCTTGCCATTTTTTATTTACATTACAAAATTTAAAAAGCCTGAATAATAGTATTACCAAATTATGTATTTTCAGTTTTATATATTTACATGTGAATATTGAAAATAAAAGAAAACTTTAAAATAAATAAATCATTACATGTGAAAAGCATTTACTTTTAAAAATTACATCTTTCTTCGAGTGAATTGTACATTTGCAAACATTGAAGTATTTTTTTAACGATACATGAAGCAGGATTTTATAATGATACATGAATAACAGTAGATAAAGGAAAGTTTTTGCCTTCATGATTAACAACAGAATTCTAATTTTTAAGATTACAAGGGGATCCAGCCAGGGCTTCCCAGTGTATAGAAAATACTGCCCAATATACAGAATATAGGTGAAAACCATTTTTAATTGAAATCTCTAATTGATTTTTTACATTTAATGTATTTTTTAGTTGCCTCCTAACAATGCCAAATGCATGTTATATAAATTATGCCAGTTATTCAAATAAAATTTTGAAATTTATTGAAGCGATACTTTTGTATTAACATCATGCCAGGGGTTAACTGCTGAAAAAATCACCAAAGCCACTATTTATACTTTTTTTATTCTGATTATTTCCATGGTTCATGCATGTAGTTCAACATATCTGTTAAATTTGTGTTTTATTTTATTTATTTATTCATTGGTGAAGTTTTAATTTTGTTGTAGGTTATAAAGAAGCAAATGCTGAATTATTTATATTGTTTAAGTACAAACAGGGCAATCTTCTATAAGCGGACTGCATGTGATAGAGATAGATTTAATATTATTTATTAATTCATGCGTGAAATTTTTTTGTATGAAGCATAAAAAATTAGTAAGTTGAGATATAGTTTTCAAACAAAATGGCCTTTTTAGGATGTGCAAAGATATTCTTCTTAAGCAATTTTTGAGGCATTAAAGGGAAGAAGGATTTTAAAAGGAAAGAAATTAAATTTGTTAACAAGACAACATTCATCATGTATTCAAGATATATTTTTAAAGTATGTAAGTTGCTCTGGGCAAGTTCTTTTGCAAGCACGGCAGAAAATTTCACATCATTCTAAAAGCTTAGTTAACAAGTACTTTTTTTATTTTGGCATTATGCGTTAGCAAGCTTCAAATACTTCATTTGCAGCACTTATGTTTCTCTTTTGTTGGATTCATCATTTGTATTGATATTATAGAGGCTCTGTTATGTAAATCACATTTCATAAGATCTACAGTATAGTTTATCAGGAACTGTTAGTGCAATTTTTTAAAAATAAATCTTAAATGTTTGTTATCCAAATTTCATGTCATGCTGCATACAATGCCTTATACAGTCCTCTGAATTGGAAATTTTAATTTCAACAACCTTGTGTTATAGCATAAAAATTTCAAAATTGATTATTTTATCAAATTTCAAAATTCTTAAAGCATAGAGTCCTCTTAAAGGAGATTTTAAGATTTTAAAATGAAAAACAGTAGGCCACACAAGATTAATTAACATTAAATTCTATTCTATTCAGGGTTGTAGTGGGTAGCTGCTCGGGTACCCGCCCGGGCTGGGTTTTTAAAAAAAAACTGTTTTTTTACAGCCTTGATTTTATTATTCCAACTTATCTCATAATCTCAATGCAAAAATTTATTTATTTTTCTTGCCTGGAAAAATCTATAAGTAGATACAAAAAAATACATGTGGGCAAAACTTTCTGAGTAATTATGATAGTAGTTGGCAAAATTTCTTCAAAATAGGATAAAATAATAATAATAATAATAATAATAATAGACTTCTCAAGCAACTTTCCCCATAAAATGATGTACTGATTTATAAGATTTTTTTTTTCAAATTTCCTTTAATTAAAAAAAAAAAAAATGCTTCTGATATATATTTGTTTCAAAGTATTATGAAATTTTTTAAATGCACCACAGTGTGTATCTTTTTTAAAGCATTTAAACATTTTTTTTTTTTTTTTTGTTTTGTCAAAAGAATATTAAAGAACATATCTGTAGAAATAGATTATCTGAAAATTTCTCATTAGTTTTGAGTAACAATTCATTATGTTACTTTAACATGGTTGTTCTGCCTCATTTTTAGGTTTATAACTTTAAATACATCAATAATTAAAACAAACATATTAAATGTATTTAAAAGTTTGATTTTTCTTTGTCATTTGTTGAAAGAATTTTATTACTAAATGATCATTTAATCAATTCACTTAAAAATTATTTAAAACTTACAGTTAATGTTCAGTAATGAAATTTCTGAAATGTTTAGGATGACATCACTATCTGATATGAATGTAAAAAACAGCCTACTTGAAAATTTTACATTTATCCTTTAACAATATAAAAATGATGATAATGCTAAAATGTTTGATGATTACATTCAAAATTTGAATTTAATTCAAGAATATGTAATGAAATCTTAAAATATTTGAAAAATAAAGTTGTATTTTATGTATGTTGCTTTTGTATTTGCTGATACTTATTGTGAGTGTCTCATCTGTTGCAATATTTCAAACGCACAGCTTTTTCAGAGCTAGGAAAATTTTTGAATGTAATAAGAAACTGTTGATTACACAAATATCTGTGATACAAATCATTGTTATTGTTGTCTTTTCAATGCTTGTTAAATTTTTATTTTATATGACTAAAATTCTTTAAAATAGGCATTCTTATGTATGTTTGATTTCTGTATCTGTTTAAATAAACTGTTTTAGTTAAATATAGTGAGAGGCGTCATATGATTTTTGTTTTTAATTTTTTTTTCCTGCAAGATTTTTGTTTTTATTATTGACCTTTTTTAGCACTTTCCAACCTAGTTGAAAAGTGCTTATGACTTCGGTTTGTCTGGCCGTATGGCCGTCTGTCCGTGCTCTAACTCCCGTAAATATGCTCGGATTGCTCTGCAATTTTTATATGTTATTGTCGTTATCTATGGCACGTTCCCTATTTCAACGGAAGTGTGTAGCACTTATAGTTTTCTTACAGGGACACTCAAAAGAATTCCGTTACATTGCGGTCTATGGGGAAAAATCATTTGCGGTTTATTTTAAAAATGTTTCACTATCGTAAACGCATTGAAATTTATATAGATCACTAAGATGCATTAGAAGAAGCTTAATATGGAATAGTAGGTGTATAGCACTTAAGAGTTACTTTACAGGGACAGTCAAAATAATTCCGTTACATTACGTCTATGGAGAAAAATCGTCTGCGGCTTATTTAAATAATGTTCCACTATTTTAAACGCATTGAAGTTTATATATATTACTAAGGTGCATTACAAGAGGCTTACTACAGAATAGTGTGTGTATAGCAGTCATCGTTCATTTACAGGGACACACAAAAGAATTCTCTACTGTCTGTTAACAATAATTCCTGGAAGTGCGTTTTAAGTTACTGAACGCGATTTTAATCTTAACTAGCTTTTTGTCTATTACGTGGTGTGTATAAATTCTGTAGATCCTATACAGGGCAGCACAAAAGTTCGCGAACACATTTCCGTTTATTGACAGAAACTCCAGAAGGAGAATTTAAACTGTGCTACGCGTTTCCTAACTAAACTAAAATTTAGCATCCTATGTATATATACAAATCTATAGATCATATACAGGGCTACATAAAAGTATTCTGATATTTTTCCGAATATTGTATATATTGAAAATTCCTGAAATTACGTTTTTAAATATGTTATGCGTTTTCCAAATTGTTTACTTAGATGTCATCTTTCAGCTTATTAAACGGTAATGATTTGTAAAATTATTTTAGAAGCGTTGGAAAGTGCTACATAATCTATGCTTGACGCATGATTTTTCGTTCTTGTTTCCTTTTGCCGCAGTTTTTGAATCATTTTTTGATATTGTTGAAATAAATGGCCTTTGGTAGCAAATGTTGTGACATTACTTTTGATAAGTATATTAAAATTATTAAATTGTCTTATCTTTAATGCTTGTCATACATTGTATCTTGCAAGCAGGTTCTACCATAAAAAATAAAAAAAAATACATATTTGTTATGAAATATGTAAATGATATTTTACAAACATTTATTTACTATTGGAATATCTAAATTATTGTAAACTTCAACATTATAAAATAGAAATTTGAAGGTTTTTTTATATATATATATATACATTTTAAAATTGTGCATTTCGATGAAATACCTATTTAATTGCCATTTTTTTTCTATAAATATTTTAATATTATATAGACAGCAACATAGTGCTTGTGTTTTCTGTCTTAACATATTAGTAAAGCACCATTTATAGGTCTCTAAAGGGACCATTAAAAAACAACATATAAAAGAAAAGGTATATAACTGAAATCTTATATTTAAGACAAATACACTTTCACTTAGAAAATCTAACGCATCTGTTTCACAAATTAAGCCATATGGCATATTTTTATGAATTTTTAAGACACTGTTTATGAAAATATCAATTTTGTAACATCTTATTTTAAATTTAAATATCTATCCAAAAATAAAATGGACATGATTTTTTTTTTTCTAAATCTTTTTACTAATTTTCACCTTTACAAATCCTTTTTTTTAAACTTTCTATTTTGTATTGTATAATAGAGCATTAGGTTTTCCCAAAATTTTAAAAGCATATGTAATTAAAATATTGATATATTTTTAGAAATTTTTTAAGGTACTATTTATAAAAATATCAAAATTAAACCATATTTTTAAATTTTAAATTAGTTCAAATTAGTTCCAAGTGAAGTATTAATTTAAATTAGTTCCAAGAGGGAATAAGAGACATTATAATAAAAGTGCTAATTCTTCTTTTTACTCATTTCATTTTCACTAATCCTTTGTTTTTATTAACTTCTTTTTAAATTTTTATTTTGCCTTTTAAAAACAGAACTTTCTATTTTTATCATTTTAAGTATATGTGTGTTTCTCAAATTAAACAATACTGAGATGTTTTTAGAGATTTTTAAGGCACTATATACAGATCTGCAGCAAGGGTATTGTGAGTGGTTTTCCAGCACTAAGCCTGATAGACTCATTATAGGTGCTACCAGCCATCACTAAAGAAGTACTGACAATCAATAGAAAAAAAAAATGCACCAGGTGCTCAATACAATTGCTGCGATGCTGACTATTTATTCCATTTTCAAAAAATATTAAAAGCATGGGAAATTTCAGAAATAATACCAATTCATAAGTAGCTATAGATATAAAATCTGACCACTAAAAGGCAAGGAAATCAGTAGGAATACTTGCAGTAGTATACGTTGAAAGCTTTTGATCCAATAATGATTTACTACATGAAGATACTTTTCTTAAGTTTTTTTTCTTCATATACATTTTTTTATTTGAATTCTTTGAGCATCGATTGCAAATAATAAGGGTAAAAAAAACGCAGTGAGTATTCAGTTAGCAAGCATTGCTGAAATCTTAGAATTCTGTTGAAGTAATAATTTTTACTAGGTGTTTTGGCAAAATCCTAGAACAAGCGAGATACCCGATTTGGCGATTTTTTCTTTTTTTATGCGCGCCAACCAAAAAGTTGGCAAACTCTAAATTCTACCAAATCAGAACACATGCTTTCAGTATTCAAGCAGATACTTACACAGTGCTTACGGCAAGCTTTTTCACAAAGTAAACATAGATTTTATTTCATTTTACGAATATTTACAAAGTTTTAGCAATTTTTTTTTCATGATTTTTCAATTTTTACAAACTTTTAGCAATATTTTCCTCCATATTTTTCTATTTTTACAAACTTTTAGCAATATTTCTTCCAAATATTTCAATTTTTACAAACATTTAGCAGTTTTTTCCTCCAGATTTTCCTATTTTTACAAATTTTTAGCTATTTTTTCCTCTTTGCTTAAACTTTGTAAATTGTCACAAAATGGAATAAAATCAATGTTTACTTCATGAAAGAAAATTTCATAGAAACTGTGTAAGTAGTGAGTTCTCTGAGACAAAACACACAGGTTATGATTGAGGAAAATCTCGAGATTTCTGAATTTTCGAATGCACGAAACTCATTCAAGCACTAGTTAGTAACATATATATGTATGCTTCGCATACATTAACCGAAAAAAAAAAACCCTGGATGCATGAAACACCCTGTGCAGCAATCTCTAGAATGCATGAAATTCATTCAAACAGTGGTTAGTAACATATATATGTACCCTTTGTATACATTAACCGAAAAAAAAAAAACTGGATACATGAAACTCCCTGTGCAGCAATCTCTATAATGTATGAAATTCATTCAAATAAAGTGTGAAATTCATTCAAACAGCGGTTAGTAACTTACATATATGTACGCTTCGCGTACATTAACCGAAAAAAACACCTCTGGATGCACGAAATTTGCTGTTCAGCACTCTCTTGAATGCATGAAATCCATTCAAGCTGCGTCAGTAATGTTCGCACAAAAATCAGTTTACAGCAATCTCTAAAGTGCATAAAATACATCTTATCAAATAAAATCAACAAAAATGCACTTACCTTTATTTCTCATCTTTTGTTTTTTTTAATATTTCATAGGAATTATCCTTTATGGCATACGACAAAATGTCAAGCCATTAAACTCCAAAAAACACATTTCACAAACGTAATTCAACAAATCCAACACACAACAAACCAACCCACAGACAATAGAACCCTATTCTAGAATATTCTAATCTGTCAACCAACCAATCCAATCTAATTCCCTCAAAAACCAGCTCAATTTCCAGAACCATACATTCTGCCTGTGCGAGAACCGAGCATAGAAGGCGTGAAAAAATCGTAAGAAACAAATTGGTAGCAAGAAAAACTCATTTATCCCTTCGCCAAATTCGACGACGCCAGTGTACTAATCAAAAGGTGTCAGCTAAAAATTCTGGTCCAGGCTTAAATGCTTGTAGTTAATCAGATTCCACCTTAATTGGTTGTCCTAGTTTGTCTAACACTCATGTACAAAAGATGACAGTAGCTCTCCAAATCAACAGAAAAAAAGATAGTCTTTTTATCTGTTTTAACTCTTATCCTGAAACTTTCACGTATCTGAGTATTTTATAACTAAAGTATTATTATTGAGTTCTTGTTCAGCTGTTATTTGAAATACGAAAAAAATCAGCAAACTATCCATTTTCATTTCTACATCTGGAGAGAAACAAAACATATAAACAAAATTGTAGGTCTGTATAATTAAAATGCCTTTCCATTAGCATTAAAATGTAAAGTAATGAATTGAGACCACAATGAAACTATAAATTTAAATATCATGTATATTATAAGTGCAGTCTAAATCTGTTAATACGGGAAGCAAGGGAATTATAAAAGTCCTCGTTTTAACTGTTACTTGTAATACTTGTGAAGATAAAATCTTAAAAGCACACACATAATTAAACTAATTGCTAGTACTGTTAATTTTTCTAATTATCTCACTGCTAAAAAAATTAACATTGCAAAGTTAACATAAAATATCCAGTCTTACCTTTGTGAGTGTCATTTTCTGTAGACAGATCTTTTCTTTAGACAAAATCATAGTATTGATGTCAAAGCCTCTAAGGAACTAGTAACCTCAATGGATATGAACAACATACAGTAATGCAACTGATCACTTCCTTTCTTCTCAGAGAAACTCAGCTAACATTGTAACTGTCACTGCAATTTTTGAACTATTGATTTCACGTATCCTTTTCATTTTAACAGAGCAATAAGAGACATGAAAAGGCTGGTTAATACAGCCCAGAGTCCTCATTTTGAAAAATAAATAAATAAGGGATTTTTTCTGTGCTCCTTCCTTTTCATGATTCAGTTGTAAACCTTAGCAAAGGGCAGTATTTCAAACATCCTTATCTCACCTTTCATTCTTTCAAGATCTCAGGACATTTCTTTGGAGGAGGGGAGGCTCCCTTGAAGGTTAAGATTCTCCCTGGTGAAACTGATAAATTACTACATTTTGAGAGACAGTTGTAATGTAGAAATATTGTCTCTGAGAGAGAACAGTGTTCGATAAGAAAAGGATTTCTTCAATAATTCTGTCCTACTTTTTGCCAAAAATCACATTGAAATGAACACATATTAGCCATAATCCTTTTGTAGCTCTTAAAAAGCATGAAAATCTTAATATAGTTTAAATGATGAGCCATTCTTAACATTTAAATTAAGCATTTTAATGCAGTTCTCAAATTCCCTGCTCAAAAACGAGAAACTTTCTGGCTCATTTTTATACGTAAAGGTATAAAATTGACAGATCTTACTATTCAAATGATTTGGAATCGAATGGTGTTTTCCATTTTTTGATAAATAAATTATTTATCGAGTTATAAGTATTATTGTCACATGACAACTGGTTTATCTCCTTTCCTGTGCTGTCATGTCGAGAAATTCATTTCAAAAGCTCAACTTTGACAGTATTTTCTGAAAGATCTTCTGCCTTTACAAAAAAAAATGGAAAACACTATTTGATTTCATAGTTTTTGAATGTGAACATCTTCCAATTGCATGCGTTTCAGAACAAAAGTGAATTCAGAAATGTGTTAGAAAGTAGCTCCCTTGGATTTGAGAACAGCCTGTGTTCTCGTTTTAGCCATGCTCGTATTAAGCAAGTTCGACGGTATATAAATAGTATATACTATTACCAAAACTAGCCAATTTGTAATTTTTCACAAAAAATAACAGCATAAAAGTTGATCTAAGTTTGTCATTGATGCTTCAGAATATACACTAGTGTGCAAAACTTAAACAACAAACTCAAAATGATAATTTCTGAACATGTGAGTACTCAAAAGGAAATTCTATCAACAGCAACTGTAGAAAATAGGTACTACCCTAACAGCACAGCCAGTCGATGTGAATTCTCCTTGACGTCTCACCTGGTTACAAGTGTCCCAGTCATCAAAATATGGGATCTTTCACTCGTCTCATTATTACTCTCAAATGATTGTTATCACTGAAAAGTCAGTGTGACTGTTACTTTGTAATGGGTCACCAGGTGACATTACAATGAAGTCATCTTGTGATTCTCGCATGACTGTCATTCAAATTTGAAATCATTGTAAGCATTGCATTGTGACGAGTCACCAGTCAACCACAATGAAGTCGCATCATGGAGACTTTCAGGTGAGCGACACTCTACTGTGAAGTCACCAGATGATTTTATTTTCTGTCATTTGGGAACTTATCACAGAACAGCTATCATGATGACTTTACAATGGACTGTCAAAATGACAGTCATACGAGAGTCACAAGTTGACTTCATTGTAAAGTCACCTGGTGACTCATCAAAAAGCAGCAGTCAGTTCAGCAAACTTCTCAGTGGAGTGACCAAATGAGAGTATAAATGAGACAAATGAAAGATATCACATTTCAGTTCATTGTAGTGATTGTGACAATTGTGACCATTTGTGATGTCAAGGAGACTTTACATCGACTGGATGTGCTGTTAAGTAAGTACCTATTTTCTACACTTGTATTTTTATGAAATTTGCTTTTGAGTACTCACATGTTCAGAAATTAGCATTTTGTATTTGTTGCTTAAATTTTGCACACTAGTGTATGTTCAACTAATCGTATGTGCAAAAATTTTTATTACTTCAAAATTCGCTATCACATCGCCAATAAAATAAAATAAATATTTTTTGCCATTCTGTTGTACATCAGCTGCTTGCGAATTGTCGGGCTAAATGGATGCGAAGAACCCTTCGTTGCAGGAGCAGCCGATGTACAACACGACTACGAAATGTCCTTCTGGCCTGTTTACAATAGATTACATTATTTGAATAAAGCACGAAAATCTGTTTAAAACGGTTTGTATGTACGTACTAATGCATATTACTACTAAACATAATAAGATGTCAAGGAGTTGTAATAGTATAATTAAATTAAGAATTTTTTTTTTTTTGTGAAGTATTTTCTCCTTAACTGAAATCTTTGACGCCTTTACTACTTCGGCGCCTGTGTGCGCTGCACACATTGCACACTGGGTCGGCGCGTCCCTGCTGGCGACTTTTGATACAGGTGTGTGCAAAAATTGAAACGTTCTGCTGTACCAAATGAATCGCAAAATCTGCTTATTTGTAACAAAAAAAAAAACTGAAAAATTACGATATTTTGTAGTCGGGTGGGTTTATCAATTTTTCGATCCTGAAGAAAATGGCATCCGTTCAAATTTTAAATTGTCGATTTTAGACAAAAATTTTCGGATTTAAATCACGTAAAAAAATATTTACAATTCGAATATTGAAAAACGCGTCTGTGAGGGACTACAAAATAGTATTACTACTATAAAAGCATGAAAATTGCAACCAAATCGGTCGATCCAATCTCGAGTTCCACCTGGTACCGATTTGTAAAACATAGTTTCGATAAAAATAAGTTTATACAACGTTTTTAAACAAACATAGATAACAGTGACAATTTTCAAGTTAATAAAATCTATACCAGGCCCATATAATGAAAATTTCTGGACTTCCTCTTCTTTTGTTTCTACATACAATATGCTAAAAATGAGCTTATTCACTGCAACACCAAAAGGCGATAACTTTTGAACCAATATGCATTTCGAAAAAACTGCTTTACCACAAAGTTTTTGAAGATTTGTTTAAAAAATAAAAATCTATAAAAAAAAAAAAAAAAATCCTTTTTTTTTTTTTTTTTTCTCTCTTTTTTTTTTTTCTCCCCTAAAAGAAAGTTATAACATGCCGTAATACATTGTTAGTGTCAGTATGTATGCTAATCTATGTTATTTAACCCAGCCAAATCAGTTTCCATTTGACTTAAATGGTAGTTAAAGACAGTCTAAACGGCAAAAATTATTTTTTTACAGTTTTAATTGTGGAAGTTTGCAGATGCACTGTTATTGACAATTAGTTTCAATTTCAATCCATTTAATCCAATTTTAGTGACTTTTTTTTCTGCATTTCAAAACAAGTCCGGCTCGCCAAATGATGAGAATAGGTTAATGGTGTTCTTTTTAATATTTCATTTCTCTTTTTGACTAAGCTCATTTTTCTGCCACAATTGCAAAATCAGTGTCATCCCTACATGCACGAATTTTTCATACTTATTCAGGTTCATTAGAAGCAAGAAAGTGATTTTTTAAATCCATAAATATGATATATATTTTTTATTTTAGTCAATTTACTACTTGATGAACCACTTTTCGTGATTTTTTATGTTCAGAAAATCACTTTATCAAATCAATTTCGACTGTATTATCAATATTCTTATTTTTATCGAAAAATGAAAAACATTTGTTTCATTCCTTGGAACTTGAATAAGAAATTTTTGACCATTTACAACTAAAAATAATTTATGTGATTGCGCCAGAAAATAGCAACTTTGGATTTGAAAACAGCTTTAGGACAAATTCACAAATCTTTGTAGCAGTCATTTTATTTTTTAGTGTATAAACAATTTTTAGTAGATCTTTGTTGTTGGCAAAAAGTGAAGAGTAGATTGTAATTTATCTTAGTTATACATGAATAATTCAATATTTCGGCATTTGTCACTGATTGAGAGCAGGGCCGTAAATGGGGTAGGGGGATGGGGGGGGGGGGGGGGGTGATGAGAGAGAAAGAGTTATGCGGTTCAACTCCCTCGTCCCGAAATTTATCAGGCCTATGTTTATATATACAATAATAATAATAATAATTTATTTTTAAGAAATTTTTGCAACATTAAATATGCTTATAGTGAATATAGTGTATTATAATTAACACTATATTTATTATATTAAAACTGAAAATTGACACACACACACACACACCTCCCGCGAAAACTGGGTGAGAACAATGATAGTTTAGAATATTTAAAAAATATCCTGAAAGCTGTGCAGGGAGATGTCAACATCACTTTTATTTCCACATACAAATCGCACAATAATAAATGAGGATGAGGTATACGAAATGTTTTTACACTAACATTTGACATAGTACATTCACATTTTGTTAAAACACGTTGTTGATTAAAAAATGCAGTTAAAAATTAAATATTCTCAATGATTGCACTGTTAAAGCCTCTACGAATCTACTGGTTATTATTTATTTTATTTTCTGGGGGAAGGGTGTTGATTATAGGGAGGGAAATGCTTCTAGAATAGTACGTGCCATGACAATGTAACTTTTTTTACACACTATGCTGAGTAAACAATGTTGTATAACTCTGTCAGCCTTTCTAAGTACATTGATTAAATATTTAATATATTTAGCATTTTGACTGTCGAACAGAATTTGTTGCTTATCACACAGCGCCGCCATTTCGCCTTACATAATAGTTCAAGAGTCGGCTGATAAACTATTATCATGTGCTGCTACTGTTTTGAAATTTAAAATTCAGTTCGACGCGATGTAATTGACACACCAAAGTACAAACACAGTCAATTTCTTTCTTTCTTTTTTTTTTTTTTCCTTTTTTTTTTTTCTTTTAAATCTCTATAATATAATATGAAAGACAACATTTCTAAAAAATGCTTTGAATAAATGATAAAGAGTATTACAATGTTTTAAAATTCATAATTCATTCAATAAAATCATTCAGGTAACTTTTAAATTATGAAAATAGATTTTTAAAAGAACGCTAAATATATATATATATATGAAAACTGTTTTATCGGCAGATTTTATTTACGTCCAGAGTAGATAAGATTAATAAATACTTATTATTTAAAAAAATATATTTTGCCACACTGATATGTTGATAAAATCTGCAGATGAGGTAGATTTTTTTTAATGTTTTCAATTCAAAATCTCCAATTTTCTTCGTCTCTTTTCCACAACAGGAAAGTTTGTCCTTTTTAAACGACTTTTTTTTTTTTTTTTTTTTTTTTTCTGTATCCTGTGGAGTGTATTATGCAAAATATATCTTTTAAAATAAAAATGAAAAATAAGCATTACGATGTGATTATAACAAAAGTGAGATGCATCTTAAAACACGTTATTTGAATAAAAATTGCAATAAAAAACATATCAGCAAATAATGACAAATATTACATTGTAAAAGCCTCGCACGGGTCCACTGGTGTAATAGTAATATAACAGGAATAATCCCTTTAGAGACAAAAATAAATGAATAACGAACTCATTCTAAATAAATTGCTGATGCAGTTTGTAAATTATAGTTTCGATAATAGACATAGAGTAGTTCATTATTTTATTTTACTTAATGTTGAGTTTCAAATTGACTTTTATGATCTGACGAATTAGACGTAGAAATTTGTTCTGCTCTACTTACAGAATAATATGTGGCTGGTGCTAAATATAGGCTATGCATATCTTATTCTATTTTCAATGATTGTGTAAGATTCAATGTATAAATTGTCCTTGGAATGGTATCTAAATTCAATTAAATGTGACATGATGATCTAGAGTAGTTTGTTATGCAGTAGGGGAAAGTCGGATAACCGCGGACATTTCAATTTCTAAGAAATTCAAAGTGTTGCGTAAATAAAGAGTTATTGTAAATGAACGCCCTCTAGAGTCGAAACAAATACAGTTTAATTGCGACGTGGGCGCCGAGTAAGTTAGTCGTGAGTGAGTGTTTTGTTTTCGTCAATAAATTTTCGACAAAACGAGACAGAATGCATCATATGCGGAGAAACATTTGAAGAAGACTGGATTCAGTGCTAGGAATGCAAAGACTGGGCCCATGAAGATTGTGTTTATATAGATGCATCGGGTTGGGTTGGGTTGGGTTGATTATTGACGGCCAATTATCGACACTAGGGATATAGGCCCGGGGGGAGTGCCCTTCGTGGGGGTCTTTCTAAGGGAACCTAATCCGTATTTACGCATGGAGAAAATCCACGGCTCGAAAGAAAACCACGAAAACTCCGAGCGATTAGGCCGACGGGCGCGATTGGGATCGAACCCAGCACCTCCCGTCTACCAGCTTCGAGAGCACAACCTCTCAGCCACTATAGATGCATCGGATTTTTATTATAATTGTGATGTTTGTAAGGCCTAAAAACTGTTGGGACACCATTGATTAATATGTCCGGGGCTACCCACCGTTTCTTATTACGCCAAAAAAATAAAGCCAAACTATTTTCAGTATATTTCGTTAAATAATTCGATATTATTAGTAATGTTTAATTAAAATCATTAAAGAAGTTCGTAATTTTATTTTTATAAAATAAAGACAGAAATTTCATTCATTTGGTTTTTATTTGCAATTTATCCAAGTGTCCGGGGCTACCCGATCTTCCCCTACTAATATTTTTTGGTCACACAATAATACTTGATTTTTTTTTTTTTTTTTTTTTGAGAAACTTATTAATTTGGCCATTCTTAATCTGTAAAAAAATAGGTAAACATCTTTATTGCAAAATGAAGAAGTATAAAAAATATCGCAAAAAATTTAAATATTTATGTCTTTATAAATCTTTCTTCGAATGTTATTGGTTTGTCAACTGAAGTGGTCATAGTGGTCATGGAAAGTGAAATACATATATAGAATATGCAAATAAACATGATCTAGGAGAAATTAAGCACAAACACACACAAATGTATAGTGCTGCTATCTATTGAGGAAAATTAAAACTAAAATTTATATTGTTTAGAATTTGACTACAGTTGATTAATTTTTTGGTAATGGCAAATTATTTGATGCTGATCGTATTTATAAATCTAAAAATTTTAGCGAACTTTTAGCTTTTACATCGTCCAGGCCAAAATAGATTTCGTTCCGACCGGACGGTTTCAGGCCTGAAAATTTCGGCACTTGCAGACCCCGCTTTTGACTTTAACTTGACGAGACGAATATTTCTTTTAAAGTTTTCTGACAGGGATTCTTTTCGGATATGGACGGGATATTCCGTAATTATTATTAACGGCGGTTTTATTACAAATGAACTTTATACAATTGTAATTACTATTGAACTCTGCTATAAATTGAACGAAGACATTAAAGTATTTGCTCTTTGTAACAGTATTCTGATAATAATCAAGTTCAGAGTCTTCTATTACAAATAAAAGAAAGTAAGTAAAATTTAATTAAATTTTCAGACTACTGAATGAACACTATTACAGCATAAATTAGCAGAATGGAATTAAAACAACTTAAGATTTATTTTTATAATATTTCAATTATGAATTTATAAATAAGGAAATTCTACAAAAATAAGCAAAGAAATCGAGTTTGACACTCACTTATGAATATTTTAAAATATGTCACTTATGAATGTTTAAAATAATTTTGAACGTGTGCTTTAAAATAAGTTATTACTTTAATTTAAGTTATTATTATGAATTCCTTATTGCCTTGTTCACATCATATATTTTTCCTGTAATTAATTTAACGAACTCAAAAAGAAACAATTTATTTATTTTGTATAAAGAAAGCTAAGTCAATTAATTAAATTTGTTGCTGAATCGAGAATCTCTTAGGAACGCTTCACTTTATTTCAGTAAAAGTGTAGAACATATCAGGGCTTAATTTGCGCCGGAGCCCACCGGAGCTAAGCTCCGGTACTTTTCTGTTTTTAGTAAATATTTAAGTATTGGCCATAAATCACCGGAGCTCATAAACACTGTTCTCTGGAGCCCAGTGCAATAAATAACGCTTTCCTAAAACCGAATCATAAATTACCCTTTCCTTTCCCCCCCATCTCCAATCTTTTACATCCTTTTGTACCAAAACACTTATAAATGACGTAATGTGTCGCTCACGTTCACGTAAGAGATGGAGATGAAACAGGCTCGATTTTTATATCAGTCTTCGGGTTTGGGCAGATTCGAGCTCAATCTGTCTTAAATTCAAAAGTTTATTTATTTCCATTTCAAATCATTTTAATGCTATTTTGATCAGAATAAAGAGTAAACAGAAATAGTCTTTTTCTATTCTGCATAGCTGCGAACTCTTCATTTCTTGTATTAACACTACTTCCGAATCATAATCCTGAGCTTATTTAATGTCAGAATTCTGCGATTAATTAACATTAAGATTAGGCAAAGGTTTCTATCTGGAAGTAGTAATAACTAAAAAGTGGAATAGTTGATAGCTAAGTATAGGCATATTTAAATTTTTTATTTTGCTAAATAAAAAACAATGCTTTAAATTTTTAAAATAATCTATGAAATATAAATATGCAGATTGGAGTGACGGCGGAGGGGGGAGGAGTACGCTACGGGTGTTAGTACCGCAGAATATTAGGGCTCCGGTACTTTTTTTCCTTAGAAATTAAGCCCTGGAACATACATAAAGACTGTGTTGAATTCAGAGAGTAGCTCCATAAAAATACCTCGGCATTTGCAGAAATCCCTCCCGGAGAAAAATGTCGGAATTCAGCACTGCATAAACTAACATTTCGCGTAACTAAAGTAAAGAAAAATACGATTATTTATTCATTTATTTTATATTATTTTTTAAAAACTGCTCCTGAAGAAATTAAATAAACACAAAATGTGTAGTGCTGCCATCTATCCTAAATTTCCTTCATTCCAGTCGATTTTGTTTTTGCCACGCATTTTTATTTATTTTTTTCATCATTACAATGGGATACCTGTTACATTTGAGCTCGATATAGCGAGTAAAACTAGATAGATTAGGATCTGACGCTGGTCCTGCTTTACGATATAGCTGTATTTGTTTTCTGAAAAATAAAATCTCATCAAAAAGTCACCTGTAAAAAATGCAGCCAAGTCTCGTAATTCATGTACCGTAAAAAGTACTGAGATCGTATAAAGCCAAGTTTAGCTATCTTATTAACTCTGAAATTTTTATTCACAAATCACTCCTAGTCTCTACATCTTTAATTATTATTTTGTGACTTGGCAATTACGTAGCACGAGAATGTGATGTATATAGTTAGTCTTAATCAAATAATACTATAACATATTAAAGTGTAATAACTTCCCTGTGCGTATATAATTTGCCTTAATTAAATTATCCCATCCCATCCCATAACATAGTAAGGTGTAATAAGGCTGTGCTGCGTAATTGCCAAGTCACAAAATAATAATTAACTAAAGATGTAGAGACTAGGAGTGATTTGTGAATGAAAATTTCAGAGTTAATAAGATAGCTAAACTTGGCTTTATACGATCTCAGTACTTTTTACGGTACATGAATTACGAGACTTGGCTGCATTTTTTACAGGTGACTTTTTGATGAGATTTCACTTCTTTTTGTAAGTAATCCTCCTTTTCTTGATTTTGGGTTCTTTATGGAGATCATCCACTGATTTTCGCTAAGCCCACACTCTGTCCCTATTATTTACAGGTATCAAAAAATTGAAGCTTTAGTTTCGTTTGCAAAGTACTGTAGATAAAAAGAGATTTCAGGTTCCTAGGCAAGAACTAAATTATGGGAGGGGGAGTGTCAAAAGTACTCTCAATTGCTTCCAGGATACGCGCTATCCATCTGAGATATAACTCGCAGCCCTAGATACTTGATATTTAACATAAAAGAAGTTTTTAGTATAAAAAGAAAGCCAAAATTAAAATTTCCGGAAATTTCCAATAAATCAAACTATATTCCTTTTTTCGATGTTTTTTTTTTTTCGTTTTTTTTAGTCTTTTTTTATTATTTACGGATTTTTTAATTTTTCTTTACTTTGTGTACTAAACCCTGCCTTTCTGCCAAATGTCAAGCTTCTAGGACTACAAAATCGAATTATTTTCAAATTTTCGACTTTTTATAAATTTATTGATTTTTCGATTTTAATTCTAAGTTACCTGATTGTCATGCCAATATAGTAATTATTTGATCCGTCTTCTTAGGATCATTTAGGTTCAATTTAGAGATAAATCAAGTGAATCTTGGAGTCACCATGATTTTATTTAGAAAGGAAGGACTATCAAGCCGTAACCAGTCAGTAATGTCGGGAGGGTAGGGGGAGCTGTGAAAATTTTTGTGGGGCTAACATCATTTAACAATCCATATTTCATATGTGAAGTAAATAGAGTACAACCTGTAAAAGAAAACAAACCTGTCTATAAAGAAATCGCCTATATCGTAGCCAGTCTATAGCGGAACTTTTCTATAACGAAATTCTAAACGAAAGAAAAGAAAACCATAATCCTGGGAAATAACATAAAACAATTAGGGGCGTTGTACTAGCTAATAGGACAATTATCTTAAAACTAATGTTTCTAGCAGTACAAAATTAAATTGTTTTCGAATTTTCGATTTCTTAAAGATATTTCGATTTTTCGATTTTATTTTCGAATTTTTTAATTGTCCCTTTTATTGAATAGTAAATACTACCTTTACACCAAGTTTTAAGTTTCTAAGACTACAAGATAAAAATATTTTCAATTTTTGATTTTTTCGAATTTTTTTTATAATTTTCTGGATTTTTTAATTTTTTCTTATTTTGTATCCTTTATTACAAATTTCAAGTTTCTAGCGCTACAAAATTGAATTATTTTAAAATTTCCGATCTTTTTCGAGATTTTTATTCTATTTTCGAATTTATTGTGTTTTAATTTTTCCTTTTTCTGTATCCTAAATGATAAGTTTACGCCGAATTTTAAGTTCTAAAGCTACAAAATTGAATTTTTTTTTCAATTTTTCGAATTTTTTTCCCGAATTTTACAGATTTTTTATTTATTTTATTTTTTTTTTTTTGTATCCTAAATACTACCTTTATTCCAAATTTTAAGTTTCTAGCTTTACAAAATCGAATTATTTTCAAATTTTCGTTTTTGTTCGATTTTTTTATTTTATTTTCAATTTTTGTTGTGTTTTTAATTTTTCTTTTTCTGAATCCTAAACACTACCTTTACACCAAATTTTCAGTTTTTAAGACTACGAGATCGTATTATTTTCAATTTCTCTCTTTTTCTTTCTTTCTTTCTTTCTTTCTTTCTTTCTTTTTTTTTTTTTTTAATTATCCATATTTTTCAATGTTTCCTTATTTAATATCTTAAATATTACCTTTATTCCAAATTTCAAGTTTCTAGCGCTATGAAATCAAATTATTTTCAAAATCTCCTTATTTTTCGATTTTTTATTTTATTTTCGAATTTTAAGATCAAATTATTAAAAAAAAATTTTAATTTTTTCGAATTTTTGATTTTTTTTTTCGAGTTTTCTGGATTTTTTAATTTTTCCTTATTTTGCATCCTAAATACTACCTTTATTCCGAATTCCAAGTTTCTAGCGCAACAAAATTGGATTATTTGAAATTTTTCGATTTTTTTCGATTTAACGATTTTATTTTCAATTTTTTTTTTTGTGTGTGTTTTTGATGTTTTCTTTTTTTGAATTCTAAACACTACCTTCACACCAAATTTTAAGTTTTTAAGAATACAAGATCGTGTTATTTTCAAATTTCAATTTTGTTCGAGTTTTTTGAATTTTCGAATGTTTTTTTTTTAATTTTCCGGATTTTATAATTTTTTCTTTCTTTGTATCCGAAACGCTAGCTTTAATCCAAATTTTAAGTTTCTGTGGCTGTGGGATCTACCCAATCTTTTTGATGACGCGAGAGTGAGTGAGTGTGTGAGTGACAAAAAATCGAAACTTTGAGTTCATATATCGTCTGCACTAATTTATGGGTATTTTTTGAATTATACATATTTTTTATTTTTTCCTTATTTAGTATCTTAAATATTACCTTTATTCCAAATTTCAAGTTTCTAGCGCTATGAAATCGAATTATTTTCAAATTTTCCTTATTTTTCGATTTTCCCGATTTTTTTCGATTTTTTGTTTTTATTTTCGAATTTTATTGCGTTTTTTATTTTAACTTATTCTGAATCCTAAACACTATCTATACTGCGAATTTTAAGTTTCTAAGGCTAAAAAATCAAATTATTTGAATTTTTTCAATTTTTTTCGAATTTTTCGAATTTTTGAATATTTTTTTTTTCGAATTTTCCGGAATTTTTAATTTGTCCTTATTTTGCATCCTAAATACTACCTTTATTCCGATTTCCAAGTTTCCAGCGCAACAAAATCGGATTATTTGAATTTTTTCGATTTTCGATTTTTTCAATTTTGCTTTCGATTTTTTTGGTGTTTTTGATGTTTTCTTTTTCTGGATGCTAAACACTACCCTCACACCGAATCTTAAGTTTCTAAGACTACAAGATCGTATTATTTACAATTTTAAATTTTGATGGAATTTGTTGAATTTTCGAATGTTTTTTTTTCGAATTTTCCGGATTTTATAATTTTTCCTTTCTTTGTATCCTAGACACTACCTTTTTTCAAAATGTCAAGTTTCTAGGGCTACGGGATCTACCTAATCTTTTTGATGACGCGTGAACGAGTGAGTGAGTGAGTGACAAAAAATCGAATGTTTGAGTTCATATATCGTCTGAACTAGAAAAGCCAGAAAGTTTTAATTTTAAATTTTGGTCCTGTGTGCCAAATACTCTAGAAAAACGAAGTTTCAAATTTTTGGGATACTCCAGCGCGGAGATATGAGGGGGTCAAAAGTGCCCTGAGTTGCTTCCAGAAAAGTATGCTTACGGCTGTTCTCTCTCGACTTGGCGGAGGCACTGCCGTGCCTCCAGATTGCTGTCAGTTATCATATATATTATTATATCATATATATTATAAGCTACAAAATTGAATTTTTTTTTCAATTTTTCGAATTTTTTTCCCGAATTTTACAGATTTTTTATTTATTTTATTTTTTTTTTTTTGTATCCTAAATACTACCTTTATTCCAAATTTTAAGTTTCTAGCTTTACAAAATCGAATTATTTTCAAATTTTCGTTTTTGTTCGATTTTTTTATTTTATTTTCAATTTTTGTTGTGTTTTTAATTTTTCTTTTTCTGAATCCTAAACACTACCTTTACACCAAATTTTCAGTTTTTAAGACTACGAGATCGTATTATTTTCAATTTCTCTCTTTTTCTTTCTTTCTTTCTTTCTTTCTTTCTTTCTTTTTTTTTTTTTTTAATTATCCATATTTTTCAATGTTTCCTTATTTAATATCTTAAATATTACCTTTATTCCAAATTTCAAGTTTCTAGCGCTATGAAATCAAATTATTTTCAAAATCTCCTTATTTTTCGATTTTTTATTTTATTTTCGAATTTTAAGATCAAATTATTAAAAAAAAATTTTAATTTTTTCGAATTTTTGATTTTTTTTTTCGAGTTTTCTGGATTTTTTAATTTTTCCTTATTTTGCATCCTAAATACTACCTTTATTCCGAATTCCAAGTTTCTAGCGCAACAAAATTGGATTATTTGAAATTTTTCGATTTTTTTCGATTTAACGATTTTATTTTCAATTTTTTTTTTTGTGTGTGTTTTTGATGTTTTCTTTTTTTGAATTCTAAACACTACCTTCACACCAAATTTTAAGTTTTTAAGAATACAAGATCGTGTTATTTTCAAATTTCAATTTTGTTCGAGTTTTTTGAATTTTCGAATGTTTTTTTTTTAATTTTCCGGATTTTATAATTTTTTCTTTCTTTGTATCCGAAACGCTAGCTTTAATCCAAATTTTAAGTTTCTGTGGCTGTGGGATCTACCCAATCTTTTTGATGACGCGAGAGTGAGTGAGTGTGTGAGTGACAAAAAATCGAAACTTTGAGTTCATATATCGTCTGCACTAATTTATGGGTATTTTTTGAATTATACATATTTTTTATTTTTTCCTTATTTAGTATCTTAAATATTACCTTTATTCCAAATTTCAAGTTTCTAGCGCTATGAAATCGAATTATTTTCAAATTTTCCTTATTTTTCGATTTTCCCGATTTTTTTCGATTTTTTGTTTTTATTTTCGAATTTTATTGCGTTTTTTATTTTAACTTATTCTGAATCCTAAACACTATCTATACTGCGAATTTTAAGTTTCTAAGGCTAAAAAATCAAATTATTTGAATTTTTTCAATTTTTTTCGAATTTTTCGAATTTTTGAATATTTTTTTTTTCGAATTTTCCGGAATTTTTAATTTGTCCTTATTTTGCATCCTAAATACTACCTTTATTCCGATTTCCAAGTTTCCAGCGCAACAAAATCGGATTATTTGAATTTTTTCGATTTTCGATTTTTTCAATTTTGCTTTCGATTTTTTTGGTGTTTTTGATGTTTTCTTTTTCTGGATGCTAAACACTACCCTCACACCGAATCTTAAGTTTCTAAGACTACAAGATCGTATTATTTACAATTTTAAATTTTGATGGAATTTGTTGAATTTTCGAATGTTTTTTTTTCGAATTTTCCGGATTTTATAATTTTTCCTTTCTTTGTATCCTAGACACTACCTTTTTTCAAAATGTCAAGTTTCTAGGGCTACGGGATCTACCTAATCTTTTTGATGACGCGTGAACGAGTGAGTGAGTGAGTGACAAAAAATCGAATGTTTGAGTTCATATATCGTCTGAACTAGAAAAGCCAGAAAGTTTTAATTTTAAATTTTGGTCCTGTGTGCCAAATACTCTAGAAAAACGAAGTTTCAAATTTTTGGGATACTCCAGCGCGGAGATATGAGGGGGTCAAAAGTGCCCTGAGTTGCTTCCAGAAAAGTATGCTTACGGCTGTTCTCTCTCGACTTGGCGGAGGCACTGCCGTGCCTCCAGATTGCTGTCAGTTATCATATATATTATTATGTCAACATCCTTTTTTCTATACACATACTAAACACACAATGATGAAAGAGGTATCATTCAAAACGCTTATGACATATTACACTCACATTTGATTGAAAAATGCAGTTAATTAACAAATAAACGTATCAGCCAATAACGTGAAAGATCGCTTTGCAAAAATCTCGCACAGGTCTACTGGTACATATTACTTCTAATATCAATATACCTTTTTCTACACACATACAAAACGCACAACGATGAATGAAGTATCATTCGAAAGGTTTTTGAAAATGCTTTTGACGTAGTACAATCACAATGTACTCACATTTCTTTAAAACACGTTGTTAGATTAGAAATTGTAGTTAATTAAAAAATAATGAAAAAAACGTATTAGAAAATAATATCAGATTTCTGTGTGAAAACCTCGTACGGGTCCACTGTTATATATTATATCTGATGTCAACATATCTTTTTCTATGCATATACAAAATGCACAACGATAAATGAGGTACATTGGAAAGGCTTTTGACATAGTACACTCACATTTCGTTAAAGCCCGTCCTTTGATTAAAAAGTAATGAAAAAACGTATCACCAAATAATCAAAGATTGCAGAATCCCTGTAAACTTTTTATTACTTTAATCTAATGCAATAAAAAAATGAGTGGTTAAGCAGTTTTAGGCCTTATTTTAGTTGTTCTGACTTATAGATATTAGTTTTAAATTTAAGGCAAAAACTAGTCGGATGTGTCAATCCCAAAACTTTCTTCTATCTCACACAGGTTTCGCATACACTAAAAAGAATCAGCACCAATTTATATCAAGGTCTAACTGAATCTAAAGTTTTATAAAATCCCGTGCATTAGTTCTTGAGATATGACTTTTGCTAAAATTGTGTAAATCCTACAAAATGCTGTATAGCAGCGCCATCTGTTGGGAGATTTAGATCAAAAGCTAATCAACAACAACTTATGTCAACGTCTAACTGAATCTGAAATTTGATGAAAATCAGTGCATTAGTTCTTGAGATATAGTTATCGTGTTACTAATGAAAAAAGTAGCATAGCAGCGCCACCTTTTGGGCTATTTAGACCAAAACGTAATCAGCGTCTATTTATGTCAAGGTCTAACATAATATGAAGTTTTACGAAATTTCCTGCATTCGTTCTTGAGATATAGCTATCGCAAAAATCATGAAAAAGTGGTATAGCAGCGCCACCTGTTGGGATATCTACACCAAATCAGCGTCTATTTATGTCAAGTCTAACTGAATCTGAAGTTTGATGAAAATGAGTGTATTAGTTCTTGAGATAGAGCTATTGCAGAAATCGCAAAAAATGCAGCATAGCAGCGCCACTGTTGGGCGATTTTCACCAAAAACTAATCAGCACCAATTTATATAAGAGACTAACTGAATATAAAGTTTTATTAAATTTCGTTCTTGAGATAGAGCGCCCACAAAATTTTTGTCACATACAGACAGACAGAGTCGCAGACTCACAGACAGACATTTTTAAAAAAACAGCCAAATCGTCTTCAAGACCTTCTAAAACGTATAAATCCGTCGAAGACCGGAAGTCGAAAATTTTCATGAATCCAGTACTTTTTCTCGAAAAGATAGAAGAAAGTAATAAGAAAAAGGTTATTGTATAATATTAGAATTTTGCAAACTTATTGTAATTTTCAATTTTCTTGCGGCATGTGTTAAATTTAAGTAATTTAAAAAATATTTTCACCAGTTGCATACTAACTCAAAAGGAAAAGGAATAGTGGATGGCATTTATAAAAATATAATTTTTTTTTAGGTATATGCTATAAGAACCCACTAATATATATATATATATATATATATGACAGTTTTTTGTCATAATGCATGGATTATGTAGAACATTTTTCAATCTTGCGCATGTATTGTCATATATTACTTTTCTGCACACTGCGTATTTTCAGTATATATCAAAACAATACATCAGAATCTCATTAAATTGTTGCACATTTACATCTTGAAAAATTTTTTTTAGAGAAATTGATGCTCGTAATTTATGATGAAACGTGATTTCAAATATTCAGTGATAATGTAAACTATCATCAAGTTTATAAAGATTTTTTCTGTTAATTAAATAATCAGTTTCAAGTAAAAAAAAAAAAATTCATTAGCATACGTTTTAATACCATTTTAATTCAAAACAGGCTGATTACCACCAACTGTCGAACTACCATGTGTTTAAGATAGGCTGAAAAGAGTCGAAATCGGAGTTCCGCGACTTGTCTCTTTCATTGGCTGCGTTACAGAGACATTTATGGATAAGGAACACAAGTACGTATCCTGAACACTTTCAATTTTAGTTTAGATTATATTTATTAAAAAAAATTAAAAAAAAATTATCCATTAAAAAAGCGAGAAACGAATTATTTTATTTCCTTGTATAAATAAATTTTAAATTATAATTATCCTTAAAACAAAAATAATAATTAAAATAAAACAAAAAATATTCTAATCACAGTAATCCTCACAGGAACATTTAATATACGAAATTCGGAATGCATCTAAATGAAAGGAAGCGAAAAGCATTCATCAGGAAAAGAAAATAATAATAATAATAATCAAAAATGGCCGCCAGAGGCCGTATTATTTTTTTTCCCTCAATAAATTAACAAAATACAAACTTATACACTGTAGCATTGGTTTATCAAGACAAATATTGTTCAGTGTGCTGCCCAGTATTGTCAAGTACCGTTTGAAATAGCAAAATAGCATGTTTAACCCTTTCCCGCGCGGAGTAAGTCTGTTTTTAAAATGATGAAATTATGGACTGACACCAGAATTTAAAAAAGAATTCATTAGAAAATAAAAACTCGCGTATTTTCCCGTACTTTATAAAAGGAAAAAATTAATTAAATATTCTTGGTGCCGTTTGTCAGTTTTGGAATTAAAATTAGGTGTCCTTTTTTTGAGGACACCGCCCGCTAAAGGGTTAACAGTCACACGGAAAAATGTTGGAAATGCTGAAAACGTGACAGAAAATACTGTCCTTGAGTTCTGGTAATGTTCCGTTTGCAGTCAAACATTCACCCTGCGAATGTTTCAAAGCTCGAAACCTCCGCAAAGTTTCAAATGCAGAATCACCATTTTGGTAAAAAAGTTTCACCAGTAAAGCCCGATCCTACAAATTGCACATTTTCCATGGAAAAGGCATGCTACTGACAAGAGATTCATTGCGTCTTTTTATTTAACATTTTCAATGTGCGCGAGCAGATACATCACGTGGTTTTTAAAATTCACATAAATGGCGAAATTTTATTTTAAAAAACGCCCTCTGGTGGCCATTTTTGAAATAATTTTTTTTTTTTTCTGCTAAATGTCTTTCGCATCCTTTTTAGACGCGTTACAAATCTCATATTTTTCTGATGATTAGTTTCGACTACAGAAGCTCTGAGTACGTGAACTTTAATTATGGACACCCTGTATGTAAAAATAACTCGGTGGGTTTATTTTTCAGAATTCTTCATATAATTTGTGAATGTCAATTAAAATACCAGTATTGTTTCCAATAAAATAATAGCTAAGCGTAGTGATGGGCATAACGATTATTTTGATTATACGAATGAATCATTCGGACATGCGCAGAAGCATATCTGTCAAACTTCAAAAAAAAAAAAAAAAAAAAAATATTCAATTATTACCAGAAATTTTGAAAAAAAAAAAAAGTTTCTGATTTCTGGTAGTAATTAAAAAAAAAAAAAAAAAAAAAAAAAAAAAAAAAAAAAAAAAAAAAAACAACTTTGAAGTTTGACAGATATGCTTCTGTGCATGCCCGAATGATTCATTCGAATAATCAAAATAATCGTTATGTCCATCACAAGCTAAGCGATTCAATTTTACTTGACTCGTGCTTACTTGCAAATAATGTTTGATTAATTTTAATATAATTTGTTTTTCACCTCTAGTAAATAAAAAGAAATAAATTAAGAAGACTTTTCATTTGTGTAAAAAAAAAATCTCTTTGAGATTATAGTTATTATATAGCTATCTTTTTTTTCGACTGCCTGTGGCCTACTAAGGTCACTAATCACTAAATAGCAATTTTAATTCTAATTTTTTAAAGTATTTTGCTTCAATGTCCTTATTTCTTGCATCATTTAATGATTTTACTATTACTTTAATTTATTTATTTCTCCTCCATTTTTTCCGCATTCTTTAATATTGAACAAAAATTCAAAATAATCTTTAAAAAGTTCCATTTGAAATATTTTTTCAGGAATTATTGAAAGAATTTACTGTATATTAAAATCTACAAAAACAACTTTTCAAAAGTAAAAAAAAAGCCAAGCGTAAAAAAAAAAAAAAAAGTTGTGGCTAAAAAATGGTGTGATATCAAATTTCCAAGCTATTATATTGCTTATTTAACTTTTTTCCATTAAATAAGTTATCATATATATAAGTCGCGTGCCTACGTATATGTTAATAGAAATCGTTTTCTCCTGTACTAAATACATCCTAACGAGTTTCTGAAAATTCAATTTTTTTCAAATTATGCATGATGGGCTTGGCGGCCATCTTTGCATATTATTCACAAAATTCTAACCACCCAAATCCGTAGTTAAAATCCGAAGTTCAAAATTGTTATTTAAGCATATATTTAAGAGTTTCATTTATAGACTTGTATGCTCTGAAAATTGTGTCTTAAGATAATGATGACTTATCTTAAAGATTCATCTTATGATTTATTTTTTAGAGTAATTATTAATTTCAAACTAGTAAAAATCAATTTAGCAAAATATCAGTCTTATCTAATTTATCTGTCCATAGTTAAAATCTGAAGTTCGAAATTTTTATAAAAATATTACATTGCAAACATATTACGCTTTTATTTTAGAAATTTGGGTGCTTAGAAATATGGAAAGATGGCCGCCAAGCCCATGATGCATAATTTGAAAAAAATTGAATTTTCAGAAGCTCGTTAGGATGTATTTAGTACAGGAGAAAACGATTTCTATTAACATATACGTAGGCACTCGACTTATATATATGATAACTTATTTAATGGAAAAAAGTTAAATAAGCAATATAATAGCTTGGAAATTTGATATCACACCATTTTTTAGCCACAACTTTTTTTTTTTTTACGCTTGGCTTTTTTTTTACTTTTGAAAAGTTGTTTTTGTAGATATCATTTCTTTTTTTTAAATATATTGAACATAATTATTTAAATAATCTAAACATGAGAAATAATTTAAAATTACATTTTACTTTCAGTCATTGTTTAAAGGGTTAACTAGAAATAGCAGTAGATTTTTCAATTAAATTAATTACACTCTTAAAAACAACATACTAAATGTGGCTTGTTATAATACTTGTTATCCTCCGTTAAAAAATATCACTGACTAATCCATTAAATGAATAAAAATGGAATACGTACATAGCGTGTCAGCGCTGCATTTGAAATCAAACGTGATACCACGCTCTTTTATTATTAGCACTAGCTGGCTTCGCCCGCTAGCGGGCCCCTAATTTACACCGGGGCCTCAATCCTTTTAAAACCTCGAATAAGATAAACCACGAACCTCCGACCTGGTTCCACGCTGCTTTCGGCACCGGATAATCCCTTAATTTGCACATCGAATTGTATAAACATCTAAACAAACGAACTTCCGACTGCCTTCGGCACCGTATAGCAGTCGTGCTGCGCACGCTCAAGTTCTATCTTCCACCACCAGGTAGCGCAATCTGTTCTATACAAACCTCGGGCACTGAAATCGTTAAGGCTATAGATGTCGAGTCGAATGAGCTATACCCCGTCGCGATCTAGCCCATAGAACCAGAGATAGGAAAGTGCCCCTTGGTGGTGAAAAAACGAACTAAAATCGGAAAGCTCTATAGATGTCGAGTCGAATGAGCCATACCCCGTCGTGATCCGACCCATAGAAACAGAGATAGGAAAGCGCCCACTGGTGGTGAAAGCTAATCGCGTTTGGGGAGCAAAGTGGGGGATGAACACCGAAGATGCGTAATAAGATTAGGCGGTCACAGACTTTTCCAACGATGTATCACATGAGGGATATGTGCAAAATTCAGAAAATACCCCCCCCCCCCCACCTGCATAATTTGATTAAGCATTCACAGACCTTTCCAATGATATATCACATGAGAGGTGCCGGCAAAATTTAGAAAAGTGCCCCCTTTGGGAGGGGGGTGAAAGCGGGAGAATGGACCCCGAAGATACATAATATGAATAAGCGGTCACAGGCCTTTCGAACAATATATCACATGATTAGTGTCGGGGGGGGGCGCAAAATGTGGGGGTTTCACCTGTGGTGCATAACATGAATAAGTGGTCACAGTCCTTTGTAACGATATGTGACATGACGGATATCGTTAAAATTTAGAAAAGTGTCACCCCCCCCCCCCTTGTGTAGGCAAAACGCGCTCCGCCCCTCCCTATAATTTTTGACGCAGCTTTATTTTTAAAATTTATGTTATGTGTTATAAAATATCGTAAAGTTTCAAACAGATAGCCTTATTATACTTCCTAATTTTGTTCACGCTCCTCCCCATCCTCTCCCCGAACTGTGACGCGCCATTCTTTTTTATAAATTTTTTATCATGTGTTATAAACTATCTTAAAGTTTAAAACGGATCGCATTGGAATTTAATATATTTGCTGAAATTACTATTATATGTAGAATAATATAAAAATAAACCCTCCTTTAGATTGTAATTGAGATATATGAACAATTTTTAGAATTTATGAAAGCTGATTTTTATTTATTTATTTATTTATTTATTTATTTATCTATTTATTTATTTTTTGTTTATTTATTAATTTATTTATTTATTTGCATTGCCCTGTGCATGTTTGGAATTTCTTAGCAATTTCTTAGATTTACATTATTTTATTCAATTAAACATTGTACTGTTACAATAAATTTAAATGGAAATTTCACTTCTAAAACAAAAATAATTTAACAACTGGATTTCATTAATTTATAGAAAAATGACGTGAAAGGTATTCCTGCGAACAAAATGCCTGTCCTTTACCGTGTTTTTTTTTTTTTTTTTTTTTTTTTTTTTTTTTTTTTTTTTTTAGAAATAAATGAATCACATTTAATTCATTTCAAAAATTTTGTTTACGTTTGGAAAGAAATTTTAAATACCGATAACTCTTAATGTATACATTTTAGAAGGTACATCTTCCCTCAAAAACTAATTTATTTTTAAAGATCTTTCAAAAACGTATATTATATATTTAAAATATTTTTTAAAGCATAAACACTACGTCCGATTACTTTATTTTACAATATTTTAAGAACACGCATTTTATCAGACAATTAAATGCACTAAACAAACACGAGTGAAAAATTGACCTGGGCCAGGACTCGAACCTAGGACCTTACGCATACCGTGCCGACTCTCTGCGACTGAGCCACCCAGATCGATACGCTTTACGGGAATTTCTCATACTTATTCTTGTTGGAAACAGTCATCTGCCACAGTTTGCAGTCATATTTAATTGTTTGATAAAATGTGTGTTCTTATAATTATGAAGTTTTATTATTTTTTTTAAATATCTTCAGAAGAAAATGGCTGACTTGCAGATGAAATTTGATGTTGTTATAACTTGTAACTGATTTGTGCTATTATAATACAGACTAGCCGCCACTGGCGACCAGTTTGGTCTCCCTTAAATGTATGTTAAGCACTGTAACACGTTACTTTTATTCATAATTTATTTTTTTCCGTAATCCTTCGCCAAACCGGAAGATTCTAATAGACAAATCAGAAACTTTTGCGATCATGGTAGCATTTCGCATATTTTTTGTTGTTATGTATTTCGTCTTTCTTGACAAAAACCGCTTAACCAACTTAAGCGTTTATGCTTCATATCCGTTTGCTTATCAGTCGCAATATGTTTGCTAATGAGGAGATTCTTAAACATATTAAGTAGTTTTCCGTAATTGGATCCATTGCCAAATTGCGTATTTTAGTTAATACGATTTGGTGCATTGAAGTCTATTTTGTGAAAGTCTTTAATGATATCCACATTTACACTGAACCATATTGTTGACAATATTCTTTTGTTTGTTTGTTTGTTTCTCGCTAACTTTGGCTGTAGACTTGATTACGGAAGATTAGAAAATCTATCATTATTCTCATTTAAAACGTCTTGAATAATGTGACATAATCGGGGTGCATATTATAACACGTAATTTTCGAGTATGGTTTGGTGAAACATTGAACTTTTGGAAGCCAGTTTTGATAATCACATTCCTTTTAAACCATATTTGCTATCAGCACTTTTGACCCGTGGCGTAGAATCTGATTAAAATTCACGAACTTCCTTCTAGATGCCGGTCTCTGTTCGTCTCTGTTTTTCTCTGCTCTCCTATTTTGATATAGTTCAGGAGTTATCATAACTGCATAATTCCTTTACTTTGGCATTTTTGCTTAATGTCTACTGACTATTAAGATCCGTAACTTGTAAATACGCCACGCCAACATTACCGCCTATAATTCTAATTCCAGCAACCCGTTTTTTCTCTCTATATTGCAACTCTATAGTTAATATAGTGCCTCGGTGCGTCTACGACAGCTGTTCCATCAGAACATTTGATTTCAAAATCAAAGTATCGTTTCTAATTTGCACACGCGAAAAATAAAAGCTGGTATTGGCGATTTTAAATATGCTATTGGCGAGATTTGCGCCCAAATAACACAAAAGTACTTAATGATGTTATGTATTTTGTAAATGTGCATTAAATTACTGTTTTGAAAGCGATTGGTCATTAATAATGGTAAATATAATTGGTGATTAACAATCATTTTCGGTGGTCTCTCTTCCTTGCACGTATAATACATAAATACCAAATTAACTGACAATTTGTTTCGAAATTTGATTCATTAAATATCATTACAGGAGTTGTATTTGTTTACATTCAGCTTACATCAAGAAAAGATAAAGAATGAAGTTGAGTTGTATAGCACATAATTATGGTAAACTTTGATTGTGTCACTGGTACGAATTATTTTTTTGAAACCAGGCAGCGCTCGAAAAAATTTTTCACGGAAAACTTACTTTACGAACGATTATCTCCATGGTTTAATGGTTTAATGTTTTAAACCTTCACGACGAATGAATCTTTTTTTTTTTGTTTGTTTACTTTCATGGATAGAGAATTTGAACTGCGAGGCTAATTTCAACTGAAGTTATTGAAGAATATATACATAATTGAACGTAAGTCATCTCTCAAATATTAATTTATTTTGAACGATCTTTCTAAAAATGTAACATTTATTAAGTTTTATTCGAAAAAATAATTTTGAATAAAAATGGCCGCCTGGCATATGAAAAAGTGAAGCGGGCATTCCGGAATTGTTGATGACAGTCACATGACTTACGGTTTTATTATAGAGACTAGCCGCCACTGGCGACCAGTTTGGTCGCCCTTAAATGTATGTTAAGCATTGTAACAAATTATTTTTATTCATAATTTATTTTTTTCCTTAATCCCTCGCATAACTGGAAAAATCTAATAGATAAATCAAGAACTTTTGCGATCGCGGTAGCATTTCGCATATTTTTTGTTGTTATGTATTTCATCTTTCTTGACAAAAACCGCTTAACCCACTTAAGAATTTATGCTTCATGTCCGTTTGCTTATCACTTGCAATATGTTCGCTAATGCGGAGATTCTTAAACATATTTGGCGCAAAACAAAAATCGCGCCCGCCCTGGTGCGTCCGTGACAGCTGTTTCAATTTAAAATACATGACGTTCACATTTTTCATTTAAAATAGAAAATAGAAAAATAATAATTATCATAAATCAAAACATTTGATTTCAAATTAAAGTATCGTTTCTAATTTGCACGCGCAAAAAATAAAAGCTGACAATTATTTTCGAAATTTGATCCATTAAATATTATTACATGAGTTCAACTTACGTCCAAAAAGATCCGGAAGTTGAGTTGTATGGAACAGAATTAAGGTAAACTTTGACTGTCTCACTGGTGCGGATTATTTTTTTTACGCCAGGCAGCGATCCAAAAATTCATGGTTTAATATTTTAAACATTCACAACGAATGAATCTTTTTTCTTTGTTTACTTTCATATATAGAGAATTTTAACTGCGAACCTAATTGAAACTGAAGTTATTGCAGAATGTATACATAATTGAACGTAAGTCATCTCTCAAATATTAATTTATTTTGAACGATCTTTCTAAAAATGTAATTTTTATGCAGTTTTATTTGCAAAAATAATTTTGAATAAAAATGGCCGCCTGGCATATGAAAAAGTGAAACGGACATCCCGGAACTGTTGATGACAGTCACATGACTTACGGTTTTATTATATAGACTAGCCGCCACTGGCGACCAGTTTGGTCTCCCTTAAATGTATGTTAAACATTGCAACACGTTACATTTATTCATAATTTAATTTTCCCTTAATCCTTCGCCAAATCGGAAGATTCTAATAGACAAATCATGAACTTTTGCGATCATGGTAGCATTTCGCATATTTTTTGGGCACAAATGTCACATACGCACGTTGGCGCGATTCCCCCCCCCCCCCTCACCCGCCAATTTGGCGAAAACTTTGTTATGGAAATTGTTGTTTATTTACTTTTATTTTTTATTTTAATTCTATAAATTATTTTTGATATGTATATCAATATTTATTTACATCAAACTATCATTTATTTATTTTTATTCTTTTTTTTAATTATGAGTATTTTTGTTAGCCGGGAGCAGATGATAATTCGCCAAATATCGTTCCCATCACCGTCATTCATACTACAATTAATTTAATTTTAAATTATAAACCTGTCACTCATTTCATTTAAAATACTTAACTTTAATCTAAAATGCTTATATTACATAAATTTAAAATACTTCACACTTTTCATTTAAAAGAGAAAATAAATAAATAAATAAGAAATAATATCATAAATCAAAACATTTGGTTTCAAAATCAAAGTATCATTTCTAATTTGTACACGCGATAAATAAAAGCTGTATTAGCGATTTTAAAAATGCTAAAAATCTGATTCATTAAATATTATTACATGAGTTCAATTTACGTCAAGAAAAGGTCCGAAAGTTGAGTTGTATAGCACATAATTATGGTAAACTTTGATTGTCTCACTGGTGCGAATTATTTTTTTGACGCGAGGCAGCGGTCCAAAAATTCATTCGCGGAGAACTTGCTTTGCGAATGATTACCTCCATGATTTAATATTTTAAATGTTCACGACGAATCAATCTTTTTTTTTGTTTACTTTTATGAATAGAGAATTTGAACTGCGAATCTTTCGACTGAAGTTATTGCAGAATATATACATAATTGAACGCAAGTCATCTCTCAAATATTAATTTATTTTGAACGATCTTTCTTAAAATGTAACTTTTATGCAGTTTATTCGAAAAAATAATTTTGAATAAAAATGGCCGCTTGGCATATGAAAAAGTGAAACGGACATCCCGGAACTGTTGAGGACAGTCACATGACTTACGGTTTTATTTTAGAAGATGGTACATGGTCGTTGGCGGGTTTTGTATCTGTTTTGGCATAATTTATTAATCGCCAAGTTAATTAACAGTTTTTTGCTAATTAAGGATAGAAAATAATATTTTTTTACACTGAATTTTGTAAAAGCACACAGATTGCGTAATTACTTGTCCAAAAATGCAATTCTTTTTTTATTCTGCCGAATATTAAGGTCTGTAGGTTGTTTGAAAAAAAAAGTTTGACGAAGAAAAAAGTGATCATTTTAAGTAACTCGACGTTTTTTAAAAAAATCTATATCTCTGTTTATAAATCACTTATGAAGATGAGTTTGGTCTTAAATTGAAGAAATTCTTCATTAGATTCTTCTAGTTTTCGTTTTTTATTTCTGCGACGCTTGGTTTATTATATATCTGATATTTTAATCTGGCATGTTTTGTCGATTTAACATTGCGAAGTTGATTCCTGTAAATAAGCAGTAGCGGTCTAGTTCAGTTCTTGGCGTTGTTTGTGTGGCGTTTTTTTTTTTTTTTAAGCTTGGCTTGGCAGAGCGACCGCCCTGCTTGATAATTATCAATTATTATGAGGAACAAGACATTCTGTAGTTCTCTTACGACGCGACGTTTTAACGTTCATATTCTCCGATTGATACATCAATTCCTCCGTGCAACTTATTTTCATCAATATCTCTTATTGAATGACTAATTCTCAAACAAATTTAAAACTATTCAGCTTTAAAAAAAAAAAAAAAGTACATACTACAATGGTTTGCTTTACCCAAGTATAGAAAATTTTTATAAAGAATCAAGAATTAGTCACTTATGAAACTATGCCATTTAAATTCAATTTACTTTTCATGGGGAATTTTTTAATTACTTTATTTATGCTGCTTTAAACGCCCCATGTGATTTGACCCTTTCTATGATACGCAAAAATTTTCACTATAAAATACTTTATGGTGAAGTGTACAGTTCACGAACCAAATTTACTTACATATGAATTGTATTGGTTTATATAAATGCGCCATCTTTGATCGAGAAAATTAACTACTTCCTTAACAAATATTGCATATGGTCCTTAGGACTTTAACATAACCAAAATCATTACGTAAAAGACTAAAATTTTATTTATTTATTTTTTTTAATTGCCAATCGTGTGTATCTTCATAATTTATCAGATGGCACAAGTTGTGCATTGCACACTTAGCACACGCTACGCTCTGGGACATGTTATAAGAGAAAATTTACATTTAAATTTAAAAATAAATAAAATTTCAAATTAATGAAACATTTTTTTTGTGTGTTGGGAAACGTATATCATCTTATATTTCATGGAAAAAAAAATACTATTTCTATATAAGTTGAGAAACATCACACTCTAAAAATGACATTTTCAAAACTGAGCAAAAACTATTCACATCTGAGTATGCCGCATAGTCAAAATGGCTCCGAATCAAAATTACTCAAGTTTGAAACATGTAAATACTCATTTCTGAAAACATGCACACATTCAAGAATAAAACATCATGTGCTCATATTTGAGCATGTCCATATTTCAAAAATGAGTATGAACTGACTTCTATGTGCTCGTTTTTGAGTTATGTCCATGTTTCAAAAATGAGTATGAACTGACCTCTATATGCTCAGTTTTGAGTATGTCCATGTTTCAATATTCTAAGTATTTCTGGTGTTCAGAATTGAAAGCATTGGGTCGTCATATTTTAAACAAAAAGTTTCATACCAAAATGGAAACATCAATTTACTCAGATTTGAAAGTGTCATTTTTCTCAGTGCACATGTGCTGAGACATAATTTTTAGCTCACAGGCTATCAAAGCCTGAGAGCTAATGTGCCCGCCCGTTCTGTATGTATGTATGTATGTACGTATGTATGTACGTAACGCGATAACTCTTGATAGAAATAAGCGTTTTGCTTCAAATTTTGGATATAGGTTCCTTATGATGAGGTGCTTCCCTGATTAGTTTTGGGGGCTCGTTGGTTAAGTATAAAGGGGAAAAGAGGGGTTAATCCCCCCCTTAATTTAGATAAATGGGTTTTTCATGCAGAATTATCCGATTTTCTTCAAATTTTTTAATATATTTTGTTGAAATACAATAAACGTAACCATAATGATGCAATTTTTTATTTTTTAAAAAGAATTTTATCTTCCAAAGCGAATTTATTCATGTCTAAATCATTATATAAAATATTTAAATTACGCAATTATATACTTGCCAAGTTATAACAATTATATGCATCTTTTTTCGCTTTGCAAAAGCAAATTTTCATGATGGTTGAAAATTATTTCTTGAACAAATGTAATAGCTACAGCGACCATTTGTGTCTCTTCCAAAGAAAGCAGCAGCTCTCAATCTTTCTTTAAATTCTTCATGGATATGTTTGTTGTTTAATATTGTATAGATGATCCTGTGAAAAAAAGTGAAAAGCAATTAGTCATTTTCTTAAGCATTGGGAAATAAGACTGATATTTACTCAAATCTAAAGCGTATTAGTAATATTACAAGGTCAGCATAAATGAATGACCGGAATTTAAAATTTTATATTTTGAAAACTATTACATATAATTATAATAAGGATATATGGAAAAAAAAAATTGGAAGTTTCTTTTCCGTCACTCAACGCTGGATTGGACGTCCGCACATCATTCCCCCCCCCCCCCCCCCCCAAGATCTCCGGATCTTACGCCATTTGATTTATTTTTGTGGAGTCACATCAACGTTCTTTTTTATGAATCCTCATTGTCGAAAACACTCAAAGAATTTAAAGAAAGCATCAGTGCTGCATTAAGAACTGTTGACAGTGTAAAACTGCAAAATGTTTGGAACGAGCTTGATTACAGATTAGATGTTTGTCGTGTTATAAAAGATTCCCACATCAAGCATTTGTAACTTGGAAAAAAAAATGTGAATTCAAAATGTATTATTTCTGTTGTCAACATACTTTTTTCTATGCACATACAAAACATACAACGATGAATGAGGTATCATTCGAAAAGTTTTTGAAGAAGTTTCTGAGATAGTACACCCATATTTCGTTAAAACGCGTTGTTTGATTAAAAACAACAACAACAACAACAAAAAAGTTAATTAAAAATTAGGGCTAAAACGTACCAGGAAATAATCTCAAAGATTGCAGGACGAAAGCTTCGCACGGGTCCTTCTGGTTTATTATAATATGTGTAATAGTTTTGAAAAAATATTTTTTTTAAATCCCGACATTCATTCATGCTAACCCTGTATATAAAAAATAATGTAACACAAGGCGACCGTAAAATGGGATGCGGCGAGTGCGAGGAACTAGGATATGACACTTACGAGGTAGGGTCAAAAAGTTTCCGTAATAGGTCAATTACAAATTATTAAAAAATAGAACAATAATTTTACCTTATTGACCTCCAAAGTACTTTCTTCCTGCATCCACAAACTTCTTCCAGCGTTCGTATAACTATTCAAAACACTCCTTCAATCCATTTTTTGAGACGTCCTTCAATAGCTTCGTCGCATTTTCGATCATCTCATCTGAATCCATAAAACTGTGTCCATTCAATTTTATTTTCAGCCGTGGAAACAGGTAAAAATCCCCTGGTGCTAGGTCGGGAGAATAAGGAGAGTGTTCCAGAGTGGTAACACTGTGTCTGGCAAGGTGGTAATTTTTCACAATCAGAGCGCGATGTGGTGGAGCATTGTTGTGTAAAAGAAACCTATCATTTGTAGTCCATTTTTCAGGTCGTTTTCGTCTGATTGCATCTCGTAGTCTTTAAGGATCTCCAGGTAAAGTTCTTTATTGACAGGCCTTCGGGAATAAATTCGTAGTGAATGATGCCCTCGTAATCGAAAAACACCTCCAACATCACTTTCCCTCGGCTAGTGTCCAAGCGAAATTTTTCCTTCCTTGTTGATGTTTTTGCTGACCTTTACGAAAACGCTTATGCCATCGTTTCCGTATGCTTTCTTCAGCATCTTGAGCGTCTTAGAAGGCGACTTCTCGAGCAAAACGCAGAATTTAATGTGTGCACGCTGCTCTAAAGACGACATTTCAAAATCCGACGAATGAAAAATTCGCTTTGTCAGAAATGACCTGCAGCTAACGCCAACAGTACCGGAAATGAATTCCAGATGCCTGTGTGTTTTCCTTATCAGTGCTGCCAACCTCCAAAAAAGATATTTCTTCTCCAACGAACACCTGCGTGAATGTAGGCGACCATTCCGGGAATTTATTGACTCTACCTCGTATGGTGGCCCCCAACAAGACTAAAAAACTTTTTAAAAACTTTGGATCCAAAATGTACCAGCATACCTGAATGATACTTTATACCTTTGAAACAGGGAGATGATCTTTTATACCTTTGTATTGGATCTGTAATACAGGTGTTTCTAAATGAATATCGGGGTTTTAACGCTTTGTAGTATCTATTATATAAAACTTAAAATTATACTTAATACATAAAATGAAAGAGCAACTCAAACAGTTTGTTGGTACCTGTGCATGCACATGCGTAGGCAATGTTTCTTCCGTAATCCGTTAGAAAGCGCTAGTACCGAAAATGGCGACTAGTGAACAGAAAACATTTTGTGTTCTGCAGTTTGCAAAGACCAAATCTGAAGTTACCGTGCAACGTGCGTTCCGGATAAAGTTCAGATATGATCCCCCAGCCAGCTGTTGCAACAATTACCCCACACACTAATTAACGTTTGGGAAGAACTGAGCTATCGACTTGATGTGTGCCGTGTGACGAAAGCTATTGGAGTGTTTCTATATTAAGTTTCTATATTAAGCTATATTAAGTTGTTCACATTGAACACTTGTAAGCTTGTAGGTAAAACTGTTTGAGTTGCTCTTTCATTTTATGTATTAATTATAATTTTAAGTTTTATGTAATAAATGCTACCAAGCGTTAAAACTCCGATATTCATTTAGAAACACCCTGTATTTTGAAGTACTCACCATATCATATCCTCCCCTCCACCCGCATATTTGTATTCCATACATTAATTTCAAATATTAATACAAACTTTCTTCAGCTAAAACATTTAATATATTTTAAATGTATGCATTTATATAATAAAATCTAATGAATATATATATATATATATATTCATTACTTTAATTACAATACTTTAATTACTTTAATTACAATAAGGGGTAGAAACTGGGTGCCAATGGGCCGATTGCGACCACTAAATTTTTAGTATTCTTGTAGACTTTCATGAATAATTAATTTTTCTTTTTCTTCAAAGCATTCTTTAGTTGACAGAGTTTATTCAGCAGTATTGAAGTGTTTTTTCTCCTTCCTAAAACTGAAAGGTATATAGCAGGTAAAGAACTCTCCGACTTTTCTATTCCTCTCTGATAATTTTGGTGAAATTCAGTGCATTAGTTCTTTAGATATAGCTACGGCGGAAATAGTAAAAATGCTGCATGGCATCGCCACCTGTTGGGCGATTTACACCAAAACCTAATTAGCGTCTATTTATGTTGAGGTCTAACAGAATATGAAGTTAGATGAAATTCTGTGCGTTAGTTATTGAGGTATAGCTATCATGAAAAATGCAGCATAGCAGCGTCACCTGTTGGGCGATTTATACCAAAAACTAATAAGCAACAACTTATGTCAACGACTAACTGAATCTGAAGTTTGAGGAAAATCCGTGCATTAGTTCTTGAGATACAGCTATGGCGGGAAATCGTGAAAAATGCAGCATAGCAGCGCCACCTGTTGGAAGATTTACACCAAAAACTAATCAGCACCAATTTATATTAAGGTCTAACTGAATCTAAAGTTTTATTAAATCCCTTGCATTAGTTCTTGAGATAGAGCGCACACAACATTTTTGTCACATACACACAGACGAACATTTTCTAAAAGCAGTCAAATCTTCTTCAGGACCTTCTAAAATGTATAAATCCGTCGAAAACCAGAAGTCGAAATTTTTCATGAATCCAATACTTTCTTCTTGCAAAGATAGAAGAAAGTAAAAAATAGCCAGTAAAAGCGCAATTTATCGGTCAGGTCGTTGCCATCGTCAATATGACGTCAGCGTTATTCATGGACATGTTTTTGCTTTATAATATAGATTTTAACCTGCTTTTTGTTTGTCAGATGAAACCACTCAGAGATATCTCTGGTATCACGAAATGCTACAATCCGCGCAATATCGACGAAAAGTGAGCCTATAATGGCGCATTTTTTAAGGATATTCCAAAATTTGGTTTTTGAAATTTCAAAATACGGGTTTTTTTTTATGCTAAAACCTGCATATTTCTAACTCATCTCTAGATGTAACAAAAACTTTATAAAATATGCTTGAAAATTAAAAAAAACATTTAAAATCAGACATTTAATAAGAGTAAAAAACAAAACATTAATATCACATAATGACATAATAAAAGTCAATTACAGTGGACGTTTGAAGCTTGTTTACACACATTCACGTCCTAAATTATGCAGTTAACCTACATGTTAACTTATACAAGTGTAAACAACAGCTTTGGTTTTCGATTGATATTTGTACTGACGAGGAGCTTGTATATAAAGCTTGAAATGTCTATTGTAATTTAGTTTATAATTTTATATTAATCTGTTGTTAGTCTTATTAAATGTCTGATTTTAAATGTCTTTTTAATTTTAAAGTTCTTATTCAGACGTAATGTGTTTAATTGTTTTAAAATATGCTTTATTTTTACGCATGAAAAACTACGCAAATTATTTTAGAATGAACCTTATAACCCATTACCCGCTGATATTGCGTTGAAAGAACTGTCAAAATTAAAAAATTAATTATCAAACAATCAATATTTTAGAAGAAAAAAAATTGCCTGTTTTAATGGCAGAACCTTTACGATTAAATAAAGCAAATGTTAGCTTTCGGAATTTATGGTGGCAAATGTTCTTCAGCAAAAAGGTTAAAGACTTTATAGTTTTGGCGGTTAATGGGTTGAAATTTAAAAATTAGAAAATATGGTCATTTTTTGAAAATTTAAAGAGGATAAAGGCATTTTTTAGAAATTTTTTGGGCAACAAAATTTGAGCCCTACTGATAAATATCGAAGTAAAAGAAACTTACAATGAAGATACGTCTTTTTCTAAAGTATCCATTCTAGAAGAATTTGGATCAGAAAACTGACAAACCAGTCGTTCCAAGCAGTGATTATTTGAACTGAGCATTCCGCTACATTGGAGGTAGGATGCCATCACTTCATCGTTGTAGTCTTCTTTAGGATTCATTTGCTTCAGATACTTTTGTATAATGTCCAAATCTCTGACGTCTCGCTTAATAGGATAACTTTCATCGTTTGAATTAGATTTCCATTGTGAATAGTTGAACGCTTGCATCGAGTCAAGAGTTCCGAGGACAGCTTCTCTCCGACTGCGTCCTTTGACCATTCCTGAAAATAAAATTTAATCACTATCTACAGATCAGTTGAATTGTGCAAAACAGCAATTTCTTTCTGATGCTAAAATATTGTAAAAATCAACAGCCAAACAATCAAATATATACATATTAGTACATTAAGTAAGTATCAACTGTAGAATGTCTTTAAATTGCAATTCCTAGCACTCGTTGCAGTGTGAACACTGTGTTTGTTTTTTTGGTACTTTTTCAGTCTATGGGTTTTGGCAAGGTAGAGAAAGTGGCTTTGGAGAGAGAACGAAGTTTGGGAGCATATTTTCTGGAAGCCTATTCACTGTTTCATATATACAAGCAGTTTTTTCAACATTTGTACAATTTATTTAATATAAGGAAGCCATTTATCTATTGTTATATACAGACAGAAGTAAATGGTATATAAAAAACAATAATGCATATATAAATAAAATATTTATGCATATATAAAGAAAATATTTATGCATATATAAAGAAGCATACAAATTATTCAGGTTTGTTTGTCTCGCTGTTTATATCATTTGGCAACAAATCTCACTTTCCGAAGCCCGAATTGCACAAAGCTTAAAAAATAAAAAACACCAAAGCTCCTATAATAGAAAAACCATTTGCTTTTCTTTTTAGCTAAAACCCTAAACACTTTTTCAAATTTAAATGAGCTTGATTTTTTTCGAGCAGTTCTCTGCTGTCTAAATTAGGGATGCGCAGCCTTTTTAAGAGGAAGGCCACTCACAAAAAATGACTGTTTTGTCGAGGGTCAACATCCGCAGCGTGGAAAAAATTTTGTTTTGGGGAAGGAAGATGGGGGAGGGGGGGGGGTATGTTGGTGCATATAAGCTCATAAAAATGCTAATTTTGAAGGGGGGGATAGTGAAAATTCGCAATTTTTTTATATGACAAAATTTGCAACTCCGGAATTTCCGATTTTGGCATCTATGATCTCCGTTGGCAGATTAAGAGAATTCGCGTTTTTTTTTTCTCCCGACAAAATGAAGAAATTCATGATTTTTCTATACCTGTTCGATGAAATTCGCGATTTTTACGCACCCGATCGAAGAAATTTGCAATTTTTACGCTCCCGATCGGTGAAATTCGCGACTTTCACACGTTCTATTGGCGAAATTCGTGACTTTTACGCGCCTGATTAACGAAATTCGCGATTTTTTTGCTCTTGATAGGCGAAATTCACGACTTTTATGAGCCCGATCGGCAAAATTTGCAATTTTTGCATGCCCGATCTACGAAATTTGTGATTTTTGCGCACCTATCGACGAAATTTGTGATTTATACGCGCCAGTCGGCGAAATTCGCAATTTTTATGCGCCGACAAAATTCGTGACTTTTACGCGCTCGATCAGTGAAATGCATGATTTTTTCTTTGACCTATGGACAGAATTTGCAATTTTTTACGCGACTAATTAGCGAAATTCGTAATTTCTGGAGATGTTGTCATCTAGGATCGCCGCGAGCCACCAGTTAACCCGTCGCGGGCCACAGGTTCTGCATCCCTATAGTCTAAATGTTAATAATGAAAAATCTTATTCTTAGCGGATCATAGCGGCATATTCTAATAAACTTCCACTTTCCTAAAAATCTCGCGCATTTCGAGGCAGACAAGTACGATCATGATTTGAATCAGAGGTTTAACAACAACTCAACCGCAGGCTAAAAAGCTATCTCTATTTCCGAATAATAACCTTTACCTTATTTAATCGTAGAATTTCTGTCATTAAAAAAGACGAATATCACTATTCGGAAATAGCAGTAACTCTGTGGCCCGCGGTTCACAAAGTTGTTGGAAACCCTTTGTCTAAACACACCTTAAGGTGTTCAGAAATTCCTACGAGAATTGTTTTGAATTGTTAATTGCTTTGAAATGAACTGTCATTATATTGTTTATTTATGATAACTGCTTACAAGACATTAAATGATTCATTTTAATATTAAATAATTCATCCTTATATTAAATGATCCATTTTCACGTGTTTGACTTATCTTGAAAAGAGTGAAGGCAAAATTAATTACTATATGTACCTAGGATTTTTTTTTTTTTTTTTTTGCAAACATTTCTTTCTAGTATTATGACACAGGGTTTTTTTTTTTTTTTTCAGTATTTATTACACAGTTTTTATTTATTTTTTCAGTAGCATTTTAATGCTGAAGATAAAATTCTGCGGGTAAATAATGGTCTGCGTGGAAATAACCGTTTGCAGTATATTTTAATGACGTTACACGATTTCAAACATAATGAAATTTATATGAATTACTGAGGTGCACTATAAGCTGCTTACTGAAAAGTATGGTGTGCATTGCATTCATCGTTCATTTACCGGGACACACAGAAGAATTAGGTTACAGTAGGGGAGATAGGGGATGAATGGGACATTTTCACAAAAATATTTATTTTAAATATTTTATTTAAGTTATTATTAATATTATATATTGCATTTCATACATTCGGTGTTTGTCTACATTTTATGCAGAATATTTATTCAATATCATTATTATACAGAAATATATTATGGAATTAAAAGTTCCTCTCTCTCCCAATCATCCCCACAGCAGGGATGGATGGGACACAAATATTTTCCTCTCTTTATTCAATAATATCAAATTAAAATTGATAATTATAAACATATATGTAATTATATTTGTAATATACGATCTTATATACTATTCGATACTGTTATATATCAGTGTTAGTAATCTAAGAAGTAAAAACACAGTTAATTATGCATTAAAAAACTATAATTTATATTATATATTTTAACTGAAATTTTAATTAATTATAAAATTAAAGTTGCATTGATGTGCAGATATCAGTAACACAATAAATGTGGTCTGTATAAAATGTTCTAAATGTGGTCTGTATAAAATGTTCTAAATGTGGTCTGCCAATCGCATAAGCTGGTATAAAATCAGTTTCAGTGAATGTATTGCTGTTAAAAAGGAAAATGGCAGTTTTCCTAAAACCACTGGTTATGTTTATGTTGCTAGTACTAAAAGCTGACAAAAATGCTTCCTTGGCAAAAGCTAAGAAGTTATAAATTGTAATATGTTCTCCAAGATTATTTGTCAGCCAATCATCGTGGACTGATCTCAGCTTTGCCTTTAAAGGCCCATAAACAGAAACATCCAATGGCTGAAGACTACGGTGGCTACAATGAGGAGAAATGTTAAAAGAATAATTAACATAAATTATTAATTTATTAACTTATATAATATTATTTAGTTAATAAAAAAGATTTCAGTATCCTCTAGGGATTAATGAAGCAGTCCCATTCATCCCCATTTGAAATGTCGCAATCATCCCCATGATGCACATATTCAATTGTCAGCCATTTTGTCTCAGAAATTATTTTGTCACAATAGTTAATATTCAATCATTTTAATTACCAATATTGAGCCTTGAAATAAATAGCTATAACATATCTTAATTGTTTATAATGCATCAGATATGAAAACAACTTCAAATATAAACAAAAATTACTTTTAAGCGAAGTTTTCAGGAAATGCAACTTTGAAGGAAATTGAAAACAGCCATGTGGTCTTGCTTTTAGTTCTGAAGCAGCACACTATGATAGTGTCATCTATGACGCTAGAAAGCAACTAAAAAAAAAATGTGTATTGCCTGAAATATTGAGAATGTCCCATCCATCCATTGTCCCATTTATCCCCCAATTCCCCTACTATCTATGAATGATAATTGCTGGAAGTGCGTTTTAGACTTTGATTTGCATTTTTAAGTTCAACTAAATTTATGCATAGTACGTGGTGTATATCAATTCTGTTGATCATATACAGGGCTACCCAAAGAAAAATCGTAAGTATTACTAACTGTGGGAGTGAATTGCTTAAGAATAGTTTTTAATTTTGCTATGCATTTTCCTGATGCTGAACTATATTTAGTATACTAATAGAAGTTTGTTGAATATAAATAAATTCATATACAGGGATACGCAAATAACAAGATACATTGCTGTTTATGGTTGGTAATTGCTGTAAGGGCGTTTTAAGTTGTATTATGCGTTTTCTGCCCGAATTAAATTTTAGCTTAATATGTGGTGTGTACAAAAGTCTTTAGATAATATACAGAGCTGTACAAAAGAATTCGAATGGCGAAAACTGCTAAAAGTGAATTTTCTAACCGAACTAAATTTGTATGCTATGTAGTATATATGCAAATCTATACATCATATACAGGGCTGCACAAAATAATTAGATTACTTTTTTGACTATGGAAGGTAATTGCTAAAACTAGATTTTTAAACCTGTTAAATGTTTTCCAAACTGTTTACATATATATCTTCTTTAACTTTATTTAACGGTGAAGTTTCTTGACAGTTTTCTGGATGTGTTGGAAAGTGTTTCATAATCTATGCTTGATGCATGATTTTAATTCTTGTTTAAATTGCTTCATTAGATATCTTCTATTTTTTGAAAAAAAAAATTAAATTTCTGAATGATATTCTGTTAGTGTTGGAAAGTGTTTCATAATCTATACCTGGTGCATGATTTTTCGTTCTTGTTATTACATATAGGATAAAATCTTACTATGAGGTTATATCCAGTCATGTGGTAGAAAAAAAAATGGTATTTTTCATATATTTGTTTATTCATTAAGCAATTAATTTTTTACTTCGACTTTATTTCATTTTATAATACAATACTTAAATATAACTAGATGGAACCCGTCAAAACTTGACGAAAAAAAAATACTATAGCAATATCAGTAAAATAAGCATGTTTATTATTTATGAAGAGGTGCGTATGAATCAGTCTTTCAAATATTTTATTTTAAAAGTTTTTTTCCCCAGTCAAATACAGTAAGTACTATTTCCGATGCAAACTCCAAACAAACAATCCGTAAACAACTGTGTAATGCAAATCAGTTTGACATTACCGCCATATTATCTACGGCAAGAAAAAATTTCATGGACCTATGAAGTATATACAGATAGTATATTCCTACATTCATATTATATTCAGTAAATAAAAGAACATAGTAAATAAAGCATATATCTCCCCCCTACCTTGATAATTCAACCGAATGAGCTCCTATGCGCATGTGCATTGTATCTGCCCAAAAGCACCGTCGGAATTCGACGTAAAAAAAGTTTTAAAATGTTATGCAAAATGTTATGAATTAAAAGTTTTAAAATGTAATCTTTAATCATTGTTTGTTTCAAATCCATATCTTCTAAAATGCATCTATTGTTTTAAGCTAATCAATTTTTATGTAAAGATGAAGAATTTTTTTATAGTAATAAATCAACCTGCAGATGAGGGAGAATTTTAATGTTTTCAAGTGTAATTTATTTCAATGGTTTCTTCGGTTCCTTTAAATAATCAGGATGATTATCCCTTTTCCACCACAGTCGGGGATATTTTCCCTCTTATACAGTCGGCAAATGTAAAAAAATAAAAATAAAATACAATTCCTATCATATTCTGATATCTGATGGAACATGTACATCAACGAATTCAACAAATCAATTTTTGTTCAACATAAGTTGAAAATGTTTTTTTTTTTTTTTTTTTTTTTTTCAGATTTTTATTTAGCGCCAAAATACTCTATCTTATGGAAAATCTGATCTTATGATTTATCACTGTTATTATTATTATTATTATTCACTTTTTATGATGGTTAGGAAATTCTATTTTCAGTTGTGGCAACTTTCCCAGGAGCTATTTTACATTATTGAAGCAAACTGGTGGTCATTGATAAGATGGAATTGAAAAACTTTTCATGCTTGAAAATTATTAAAAAAGTTGTTGTCAGTTTTCAAATAAATTTCAATCGAAACCTAATTTTTTTTCCAATTGATGATCTAAGAATTGAAATTGTAAAATCTAGTAAAATGTAGTAAAAAATAGAAATTTGTAGTATTTAGAAATGATGTAAGCGCGAGGAAAGCTAAAGCGATAGCGCCGTTTGTTGTCACAACCGTTGTACATTAAAAAAAATTGCCACTGTATTTTGGCAGGTGTCCAAAAGTAGAAAACCATTTTTTGACATCGAAAGAGAAATTCACAGTGAAAGAAATAGGACTTTGCGCTAGGAACTGTTAAATGAACTTATTATAAATCTACCAAAATAATTCCTATGAAATATTAGTTTTACATTGTTTATTCAAGATAAAAATACAATCATTATTTCAAGTTTATTTTTTTTTCTTTCATAACACTATTTTTAATAATTTTAAATTTCCTGAAATCCTTTACTTTTGAGATTTTTTTATTAAAAAAAGAAATCTTCTAACCTATAATTAAAAAAAGGTAATTGGTAACATGTAATCAAGGTTTGCAATCAACATGAAAAAATCAATGACGGCTCCAATTCTAATCTTTATAATTATGAATGGAAAACTCAGTTAAAATTACGTCATATTGACATAGTCATATACATTTGTCTCTTTAGTTTTATCAATTTAAAAATGAATTTCAAGCTAAGCATAACGTCATTTTCACCGACGCAAACTGTTCACACGTACTTTATATACGTTACATTAATGCTTAAACACCATGCATACAAATAAAAATATATTTTGTATTTAATTGTAATGAAAAAATGGCATCAACAAAGTTATAATGCATAATGATAAAATAAACCCAATGGACAATATTCCCGTGACGTCACAATAAATATGAATTTTATTCGTTTATAAAACACTCGGATAAATATTTTTACCGCAATTTAACTTGCAAATTAAAAAATTCGTCCTAAAAACCACGTGCTTTTAATATTTATTTATTTTTTTCTCGCAACCACAGAGTTTAGAAAATAAACCTCTGTGCCTCGCAAGAGTGGCCGTTATCCGATTATGACGTAATTAGCAGAAGTAAAAGTTTAATTGAAAATTACGGCTAATTAATTAAATTTTCGAACAAACGAATGCACGATAACAAATCTGTGTCCAAATATCTTTCATTTAAAAAAAGAATGATGTAATTTGATGCAGTAGTTTGTTCTCACGGATTGTCGAAAGAAAATGCTTAGCGTTTTAAATATATAGATTTTAGTATATTATTCAAAAATAAATAAATATATTTTAATTTATTGCCCCTCTTTTCATTTGTCTTTTTTTTTTTTTGTATGTGTTTTACGCCGGCCATTGTAGCTTAAATGTGGCTTATCTGAAGAAAAAAAAAAAGCGGTTATTAATTAAATATTGTTTATTCTAGAGACTAAACGAAGAAATTTACGAAAAACTATTTTATTTTTTCGTTTTTTTAAAATAGCGGCTTTCTGAAGAGAAAGTTCAATTTTTTATCTTAAATAAATGACTTGTTTTTTAATGATTAAAAAAACCGAAAAGAAATCCTTCTTTCAGTCTTTACATAATTGTATGAGAAAAAAAACTGACTAAATTAGAAGTAAATTGATTCAGTAGTTTTTGAGTAATCATAAATGCACTTTTGAGAAAAACGAGTTTAAAATTTTGTGTTATAATTATATTACGATGTTATTATTATTATTATTTTAACTTACAAAGAATTATCTATTGCAGCATCACAAAGTAATCCATGTTCAGTTTATAAAGCCTCTAAAACTGCAACTTGAAAAAAAAAAATCGATTTTTCGAAATTTATAAGTAGACATAACCTCTTAAAGGACAATCGATTTGTGTTATAACATGAAGTTAAAGGAAAACATGGACGCCGGCAGAACGAAATCCAGGAAGATTTTCGAATAGAGGTTCTGACTTAGTCTAAGGTTCGCAAAATAGGCCACTTTTTCTTTTCTTTTTTTATTGGCGGATATAAACTGGAAATAAACTATAAGAATGTTTTTTAATCAAAACTCCCGTGAAAGATAATTGTTAGACATATCATTGTAAAAAGCAATGCAGAAAGTAACAAATAAGAAATAATTATAAATACAAAGATAAGCTACTATCAGCTTTTTCCAAAACGGAGAATTGAAACAGTTTTTTTTTTCTCTGTTTCGTCAAGAGACTCTGTCGCCCCTTAATCCCCCTTGAAAGACAATTTTCAGTTATTTAGGCAATTTTTCATATATATATATTTATCAATATATATTAGTGGGACAGAGCTCCCCCTCTCCCCCGACCAGTGTTGAATTCAGGGGGTGGCCCGAAAAGAACTCCTTCTTATCTTTCCCCCGGAGCATTGAAATCTTCCCCCAAGATTTGAAATTTTATGTTTTTAATGGTGAAAAAAGTGTAATTCTCCTTCCCCTCCCCCCCACCCCCCCCCCCCCCCCCCCACACACACACACCGAAGCTATAGAAATCCTTCCCGGAGAAAAGTGTCTAAATTCAACACTGCCCCCGACGAAAAATCCTTAGTTCTTTTTTCTCTTAGTATTTAATTATTTTAAATCACTTAGGAAGAATAAATTTCTCTACTCTTTTATTTAACTTAACTTGTTTTTTGAATCTAAAGAGGAAATTTTGAAATAGACTTTTCACTCACTTCCTGATATGCAAGAATTATAAAAATTATGTACATAGGTGTGTTTCCTATACGACAATACAATATTTTAATATTTTTAGAGCTTAATTATAAATTAATTTTGAATTTTAAGGCATTTTACGACAGCCGGACGTAGGTGAGAAATATCTAAATAATTTTTATTGTTAGAACTGTTTAGTTATAAAAACAATGGAGTTCATTATGCGCCAAACTACTCTCGAAAAAAACATTCCAAATGCTGTGAATGCGGCACAGCGTGCACAGCAGCAACTCCAACTTGCTGCTGTGAAGCTGCAACAACGAAATATTTTAAACTCTAAAAAATAGAAATGATATATAAAAGAAAAAGAATATAATCTTTAGAAAATAAAAAAAATACTCATATAAACACATGAAAACTTTCTTTTACTTAAGTAAGTTGTCACACAAAATATACAAATAAAACAAATAAATAAATAAATAATCTAAGAATGACCCTGGATTGTGAGATTTTGAATTTAAGATTTTTGAAAGTGGTTTATTTCTGTGACACCTTACTTAAGTAAAAGAAAGTTTTTATGTGTTTATATGTTTATGAAAAGATGAAGTTCTCTTTTAAATTTTAGGATTTAAAAAATACTCTTTTGCAATTATTATATATTTAAATACTCTTTTTTAAAATTGTTAGGGAAAAGTAAAATTTAGTTAATTGCATTTGAAATGGTCCTCCCCTCCTTTGCCTTCACTTATGAACAAAATAGATAACTTACCATCTGTTGTTAATGTTGGCAGGATGGAGGCTAAGCTAGTGAGAGCAGCACTTGTTATTATAGGCAGTGTTGCTAATGGTGCAAGAAAGGCTAACATGCTTTCTAGACTAAAAGTGTTTGGAGCTGGAGTCTTGAAACCGTAATGTTGAAAGCGGTGATACTCATAGACATCACCATTTTCATCTGGTCTGAAAATTGACTGACGCCGTATGGGAGCATTTGCTTCTAAAAGAAAAGAAAAAGATTCTTTAAAAAACCATGATTGTAAAATCATGGGTTTCTAGATCCGATTAGGGAATAAACATCTGGATCTGAAAGTGTTAAAGCTTACAAAAATCACTTCCGACACAACAATTAAATGAATAATGAGATTTCTCAATAATTGTACAATAACCTGATATTCTGAAAGGGAATTTCTAAACATGGTTAAACAGGCACATGCGTGTATAAAAGTTTTAGAAAATTTGAAGATCTATTGTAGTTTAAAACAAATGTTATTTAAAAACACGTTATTGGGATTTTTATGTAATTTTTTTCGAAATTTCACTAGCATTTCTATTTTTGGGAGTTTCTGTTAGTTGCGTGCAGCGTTGCTTTAGTATAAGATATTTAGTTTCTGAAAATAAAATTAATAATGTGAATTTAATAGAGAATCATGTGAAACAATAATTTCATCCCCCTAAGTTCCAATCGCGAGATTTTCCCCAATAACCGATCTCATTTCTATACTAGCATTGTAATATACATTGGATAAATATTTATACAGATGGATTTTTAAATAAAAAAATGCATTCCTTATGTAACCGTTACATGCCTTTAACCGTCTAAGCTATATGAACTGACCAAGAAAAATATATGTTTGAAAGGGGGAAAGAAAAAGTTTTTTAAATATCAAGCGAAAAAATTTGGTATCATTTACAATTTCCAAAATGTGAATCATTGAAAAATAAATCGGATAAACTTATTAGCTTAAAAAAAATTATATATTGGCCTCAAAATGTTTAGGTGGTTCTCAAATGACCTGCTCAACAAAGCGAAACTTTCTGACTCATTTTTAAAAGCAAAGGAATAAAATTGGGCAGGCGATTGGGCTATGGAAGCGATTTGGAATCGAATCCATTTTTGATAAATAAATTACTTATCGTGTTATAAGCGATTCGTGTCACGTGACCAGGCGTTTTTCTCCTTTCTGGCGATGCAGCATCTGGAATTCGTTTCAAAACGCCGACTTTGACAGTATTTTCTGAAAGATCTTTTGCATTTACCAAAAAAACTGAAAACGTCTTTCGGTTACAAAGTTTCTGAATAAGAATACCTGCCGATTTCATGAGTTTACGAACAAAAATGAATTACAAAAAATATGACATAAAGTAGCCAGTTTGGATTTGAGAACAGCCGTTAGATGTAATCTCCTGTTTTGTATTTTCTCTTAAAGTCTAGACCAGACCTAGAGTGCAAGCAAAAAACATGACAAATGAAATATTGTTGGATTCATTTTGATATTTCGAGTCATTTTGAGTATACGGCGTCACAAAAAAAAAAAAAAAAAAAAAAAAAGAAAAAAAAAAAAAAAAAAAAAAATATATATATAGAGAGAGAGAGAGAGAGAGAAGATGGCACCTCAAAATTATCAATGGAAAAAATTCTCTGAACTTCACCTGTAGATGGGTATGAAATGAAAAGTTTAGCTGAAATACATAATCTGTATACCTTCGGTTAAAAACAAAACTATACGGGAAGAAAATAGATTGCATAGTTATTAAATTACTTAAAAAGCAATGCGGTGAGGTGACTCGCTTTTTTTTATAACTTCTAACACATGTGTATATACAGGGTGTCCACATATAACCTGACCGACCTTTATTTTCGCAACCGTTGGTCCTATGCATACTTCCAATTACAAAAATGGTTTTAAAAAGGTAAAGAATTATTTTTAAAGCGATTTGGGTCAAGAAAAACATTTATTAAAAAAATGATGAAGTTTAAATTTTTATACGGTCTCCCGGTCCTATAAGTGATATTTAGTAAAAATTTACTGTGACACTAACAAGTAAGATAAAAATAAGTCCCATTCATCTACGATTAAAATTGACCGAGTAATAGCTGTTTAAAGTTGGAGTATATTTTTATAAGAGGATAAAAATAACAGAATTTTTGTTAAATAAAAGGATGAAAAACAACAGCCTCAATTAAGATTTTAAAATGCTGTTATATTACACTGTCTTTCAAATTTTGGGTTTGCCATGTTTTTTTAGATTTTTAAAATTGATTCTAATGTATTTTTTAGCGCTGAATCCGAAAATGACATTCATTTTAAACCATCACGTCAGGATTTTTCTCAAATCGAAAATTTCAAAGTTAAAAAGCTCAAAGTTAAAATTGATCCCCCCTCCCCTCCCAACCTCATCGGACCCCTGAGCTGTTTAGCTGTAAGATACCCAGTATAAGCCAAAAAATTGAATAAATTATTGAATTAAATAAAATTAAACTGAATAAAAAAGTCTTACATCTATTTTATAGTATCAGATTTTTCACTATTTTTTAACCTTGAAATTTACGATTTGCGAAAAATCTTGACATGATGGTTAAAAGTGAAGGTAATTTTTTTATTCAGCGTTAAAAAATACATAAAACGTAATTATAAAAGTTAAAAAACACAACCATCGCAGGTTTATGTTATCTAATCTAAACCTTTTTCTTAAACTTGTTGACGGTAATCTATCCGAATTTTTTTGTGTTACCCTCTAATATAAGTATGTACAAGATGGTAAGAGTCGAAAATCATAATAATATTACATTGTCATCGGATTTAAGTCAGTAGATAAAATTTAACTTCGATCGGACATTTGAAAGTGAGTTAAAGTTCGAGTACAAATTTTAAACTGGAAAGACGATCATTGCAAGTTAAATAAAACCTTATGAAAATAATATAATTTTTGTTAAAATAAGTCATAGCCTCAAATCCTTACAAAATAAAACATATGATAAAATACAAATATTTTAACTAATCTGAAACTTAACTAATAAAATTTAAGTCAATCGTAATAGTTGTACGATTTCTTTCAAAGCGCAGATACCTTGAAATAAGTTTAAGTACTTTATATGCGACCCCTGAAAGCACGGCCGAAATCCTCTGTTTTCAGATGCAAAAAAGTGGTATAAGTCATGCATTTCAAAGTTTCATAATTCGGTCAATTTTAATGTTAGATGAGTGGGACTTTTTTTATCTTACTTGTTAGTGTCACAGTAAATTTTTACTAAATATCACTTATAGGACCGGGTGACTGTATGAAAATTTAAATTTCGTAATTTTTTAATAAATGTTTTTCTTGACCCAAATCGATTTAAAAATAATTCTTTACCTTATTTAAACCATTTTTGTAATTGGAAGTATGCATCTAGGACCAACGGTTGCGAAAATAAAGGTCGGTCAGGTTATACGTGGACACCCTGTATATTCATTGTCACACCTGAGGGTTTTTTTTTTTTTTTTTTTTTTTTTTTTTTTTTGATTAATCTACCGTATTTAACACGGTCGTACGAGTTTTCCTCCTTTAATTAATGTAAGTAACTTATTTATAAATGACTTACCTTGAGCTTGTGGGTATTCTCCAATTTTCACTGGAATTGACTGCCTTCTCTTTCCGTTATTGATTCGATTAACACGCTGAGAATTAATTAGGAAGAGCTGTGTGCTGAGTATGAAAATCAGAAGCTTCAGTGTAATTTGTGGCAAGCTATAAACCATTTCAAGGGAAGACCTAAAATAATAATAATAAATTCTTTAACAGGGCATATTTATGTGTGACAGATTTTAACTTACACGGGTGTCAACCGTGTAAAATATTAATAACAAAAGTTATGCTAGTACTAAATTAAAGTAAAAGTGAAGAATGATTGTTTACGATAAGTAGTTGATTCTGAAGGTAAATTAATTGACTACTGTATTTTTTCTGAGAATAGACAAATAACACGAATGCTATCATGAGCGCCGACAAGGAAGGGGGGGGGGGGGGTATTGCCCCTCACTGGATTTTGAAAATTAATTAAATATTTTTTTTTTACCTGACGATTTAAATAATAAAAAAAAAGAAAATGTATTCTTCTCAAATGGTTTTAATTGAACACCAAAAATAAAAATAAAAAGGATTGATTGTCAGGGGTGACCTGCCACCCCCCTCCCCCCTGAACGTCCCGTGGAAGATCATTTTTAGTTCTTCTTTGCTCTTTGCATTCGTATATTTAAAACAAGTGGGTAAGTGTGATCGAAGATCGCTCAAAGGGTTTCGTTTAATATTCCTTTCAAAACACTTTATCTTTTCTTTAATAAATCCAAATAAATTTCATTTAGCAACAACAAAAAAAAAGTAATGTTTTTTATAAAGTAAAAAATTATCGGTCTATTTTTTTCTTTTTTTCGAATATGTAAACCAGCCCGATAGCGGGCGAAGTCCACTGTTATATTCTGTCATAATAATATCTGTCATGCGGACTAAATACGATATTTAAAAAAATAATTTCAAAATTAAACATGTTGTACACCTTCAAAATGTTAAAGTATGCGAATATTTCCATAATCGGATTTTTATCATGATTCAATATGTTTCTCAAACTCATATAGTTACTATTCTCTATTACTCATACTGATACTCGCTTTGTATTATTCTCAAACATTTTAAAAATTCGTTAAACTTCCAATATGACGTCAGATTTTCTTTTTAATTCTCTAATGACGTGATATTAATCTGCTTTGTGTACATACACATACTTTTATACTCCTTGTATTATTGAGAAATCTTTGAAATTTTCCGTTTTATTCCCACTATGACGTCAATCATTTTTATTTCATATTAATATTTTTTTCAATTGGTGAAAATTTTTATTTCATTTTTCACGTGGAAATCGTTCAATAGAAAATTAATTATTTTAAAAAACACAAATTGCACAAATTGTGCTTATTAGTTGCTAAAATCAGTGTAAAAATTGTTTTAAACTCATAAAAGAGCTAAAATCCTACATGTTTCGGCTTTAAACTTAAAGCCATCATCGGGGAAGAGGAACAACACAAACGACTACTGATCTTTTAATTTTCGACACGAGAAAATTGAAATCAACAGTATGGAAAAATTTAAATAAAATAAGCGGGCGCTCTCTGTTGCCAAAGAGCGAAAAACAAAACAATGAATTAACCAGGGGTTAAAAATGTATCCCATAAACCAGGTATGCTGAAAGAAAAGTTATCATTACAAATACAATCTTTTCTAATTTTAATTTCCAATGATTCCCTAATGGCGGCTTTAAATGGGTTATTGAACCTATGGATAATTCTTGCTTTATCGAAATTAATTTCGATAAAGCAAGAATTATCCATAGGTTCAATAACCCATTTAAAGCCGCCATTAGGGAATCATTGGAAATTAAAATTAGAAAAGATTGTATTTGTAATGATAACTTTTCTTTCAGCATACCTGGTTTATGGGATACATTTTTAACCCCTGGTTAATTCATTGTTTTGTTTTTCGCTCTTTGGCAACAGAGAGCGCCCGCTTATTTTATTTAAATTTTTCCATACTGTTGATTTCAATTTTCTCGTGTCGAAAATTAAAAGATCAGTAGTCGTTTGTGTTGTTCCTCTTCCCCGATGATGGCTTTAAGTTTAAAGCCGAAACATGTAGGATTTTAGCTCTTTTATGAGTTTAAAACAATTTTTACACTGATTTTAGCAACTAATAAGCACAATTTGTGCAATTTGTGTTTTTTAAAATACTAGTTAACAGTGTAGTGTCCAAATAGATTCAATTGGGAAAATTAATTATTGTAGAAAGAATTTCATTGTGGATTTTTAATTTTTGGCAACTGCTTTAACGAAAAATGTTTAAATTTAATAGGAAAAGGCTGTTAGAATTTTGGTTTTTTATCTCTATTTATTAAAATAATACGATTTTTTCAAATTTTAATAATTTGAGCTTCATAGCTGGCATTCATCTAGATATACACAAAGTTTCAACTCTGTAAGTTACATTGTTTCTGAGAATGGCTCTGTGACGGACAACTGAGCGGGAGTAATAGGGTTTCGTGAGATGAACGAAACCCTAAAAATATATTTTATACGGGAAATTTAGGGGCTCTTCCATCCTGACGAAAAGCAAAAAAAAAAAGGTTTCAAAACCTCATTTATTAATTATTATTATTATTATTATTTTTTTTTTTTTAAGCCAGTCAAAACTTATTTTTGATTTTAATATTTCGCATTAATTACATTTAAGTATTTATTTTTATGTTGATATGTTTAAAAATTGTCAGTCACTACGTGATCTGACGAAATATTCTTAGTTTAGTTTATTTCATGTTTATACTTTCATTTTAAAATGCCTTGCCTTGGCAGCAAACTACAGTCGCCTATGGACGCCAACAATGTATAATAAGGGTATATTAGGAATCACATACGTATTTTGCTTAAAGTATTTTAGGTGACGAAAATCGTCATTCTTATGAAAGTTTTTCTTGTTAGCTACAAAGTCTTATTTACTTCATTGTGGAATTTTCTGTCGTCTCCAAAAAACTGTAGTTCATTTTTAGAAACCAGTAGCTATTTTTAGAAATGTATAATGATGGTGGCAACGATCGGCGCTATGGGGTTCGCTTTTATTGCTCTAACATCACTTCTAAATATCGCATAATTTCAATCTGTACATCATCAAATAGGGGAAAAAAATGCATTTTCGAATGAAATTTGTTTGAAAACTATAGCTTAAATTAGTAACTTTTTATATCTTTTTGAATAATTTTCAAGTATGATTTTTTAAAAATTAAATCTATATAACCAATTAGCATTTAAACATTAAACATTATCTAAACAATATCTAAACATCTAATACATCTAAACATTATCTAAACATTATGATTATGTGTATTAAGAGCTTTTCCAACTCAAGGGGGAAAAAGAAGGCGAGAGAGGTAATTTTGTTTATTTCTTATATTTGTTTGCTAACAGTAGTGAAATATAGCTAGAGACAGATTAGTTGCTGCAATTTAAAATTAATTATTCAACGCAAATTAAAAGCCTTTTTTGGGGGGGGAAGGGGGGGGGAGCTTACATTCAAGCGTTGCCATCATGGATCCGATGTTAGACAAGAATAATACCCCTAAAAATTTTAAGCAGCACTTTTGCGTCAAATCAAATTTGCTCAAATAAGCCATTTGGCTATGAAATCGATTACGGAAGTGTAATTATAAACTACAGCACTTAAGCGCTAAACTGAAATCTGTCAACGAAAAAAAAAAAAAAGATTTTAATTTTCTAGTATTTTACAATCTTCTTGTTCTATAGTTCATTTATGTTCTATTAGAAATTATTTTTAATGAAATGCAAAAGGAATACAGTTTTCTAAATCAATTTTTATATAAAGATGAAATGAAATATAACTTCACACCCTTTTATAAATGTCTTAAAAACTCTAAAGATTCGGTGAATAGATTAATCAGTCTGTGTTAAAAAATTTGATGAAAAACATTATGATTATGTGTATTAAGAGCTTTTCCAACTCAAGGGGGAAAAAGAAGGTGAGAGAGTTAATTTTGTTCATTTCTTATATTTTTTTCGTTTTTAAGGTTTCGTTCATCTCACGAAACCCTATTACTCCCGCTCCGTTGTCTGTCTGTCACAGAGCTATTCTCAGAAACTACGTAACTTACAGAGTTTAAACTTTGTGTATATAGCTGAATACCAGCTATGAAGAGCTCACAATATTAAAATTTGAAAAATTCGTATTTTTTCAATAAATAGAGATAAAAAAAAACAAAATTCTAACAGCCTTTTCCTATTAAATTTAAACATTTTTCTTTATAGCAGATGCCAAAAATTAAAAATCTACGATGCAATTTCTTTCTACAATAATTTATTTTCTATCAGACGATTTCCACGTGAAAAATGAAAATGAAATAAAAAGTTTCCCCAATTGAAAATAAGATTAATATGAAATAAAAATGATTGATGTCGTAGTGGTAAAAAACCTGAAAATTTCAAAGATTTCTCAATAATACAAGGAGTATGAATATGTGTATCTACACAAAGCAGATTAATATCACGTCATTAGAGAATTAAAAAGAAAATCTGACGTCATATTGGAAGTTTAACGAATTTTTCAGATGTTTGAGAATAATACAAAGTGAGTATCAATATGAGTAATAGAGAATAGTAAATATATGAGTTTGAGAAACATATTGAATCATGATAAAAATCCGATTATGGAAATATTCGCATATTTTAACATTTTTAAGGTGTACAACATGTTTAATTTTGAAATTATTTTTTATATCGCATTTAGTCCGCGTGACAGATATCATTATGACAGAATATGATAGCCGGCTTCGACCGCTATCGGGCTGGTTCGGATACTCGAAAAAATGGAAAAATAGACCGGTAAATTTTTACTTTATAAAAAACAAAAAAACAAGAGTTTTTTTTTTTTTTTTGGTTGTTAAATGAAATTTATTTGCATTTATTAAAGAAAGGATAAAGTGTTTTGAAAGGAATATTAAACGAAACCCTTTGAGCGATCTTTGATCACACTTACCCACTTGTTCATATTTCTCCGTTTGAAGAGCGGTAGTTATTTATTTAAATTACCTAATTTTAATCAAAATTTGTACCAGAGCTTTTTTTTTCCTCACCTTGTTTTTCCTTTTGACTTACGTCAAAAAAAAAAAAAAAAAAAAAATGCATTTATTTTCAAATGAAATTGTTCGTGAACTCTGGTGAGTGTTCAACATTTGAAGAACAAAATTACTTGTCCTTGAAAGGGTTAAAGAAGAAATATACCCTTCCAATATTCTTAGGCTCATAACAAGGGATTACATGTAACTGACGTAAAAATTCCTTTAAACAACGATCTAAAGTTAATGAAACGAAATCGAAGAAATGATTTTAAGTTTAAAATATCACTAACGCAAAATAAACAAAAATATATAATGACAAAGTTAAATAATAAATTTCAGCATTATGGAAGAGAATATGTTTATTCATTTTATCAAAACACAAAATACCCGGATTCAAAATGTGTAAGCACAGTTTTAGTAAAGTACCAGTAAATGCTATGAAAACTGTTGTTTTCTGACACTTTTACTGCTTAGAAGGAAAAAGTTATTTTACAGTCAAAGGTACAGGCATAAAATTGTATATGGAAATAAAAGAAAATAATTTTAAAGCTTAAAAAAAAAAAAATACTACAGAAAATAGATTATCTAAAAGAAAAAGTTATTTTACGGTAAAGTTGTATACTTGAAATTGTATATATGCTAACCAAATAAAGATGTTTGTCTGTGTGCGTGTCTGTTGGCGATGATTAGGAAATTCTACCGAATGTAGAGGACTGAAAATTTCGACGAGTTTAGTCCAAGGCAGGTCCGAATGCACCCGAGGTTCATATTTTTCATTTTTTGATAATTAGACAAGATATTAATTATAAACCATAATGGACATCGCAAAATAGCGTGCTGTCGCAGTTAAGCATTATAAATTATATTTTCTGTTTTTCTAAACTATTTTGCAGTAAATAATTTTTATCAAAATCTTAGCTTATTTAAAAATGAATACACTTGAAGTTGTATATATGCTAACAAAATAGAGATGTTTGTCTATCTCTGTGTGTATGTTTGCGATAGTTAGGAAAATCTACCGAACGTAGAGGACTGAAAATTTCGATGAGTTTAGTCCAAGGCAGGTCCGAATGCCCCCGAGGCTCATATTTTTTTTTCCTTTTTTGATAATTAGACGAGATATTAATTAAAAACCATAATGGACATCGCAAAATTGCGTGCTGTTGCAGTTGTCTAGCCCAAAATGGGCATATGTTTATAGCTTATCAATTTTTGAAAGAATTTCGAATGTCTGTATTTTGAACAAAAACTTGTTAACTCTTTTGTTAACAGATAGATAAGATTTCTCATGTAATTGATTTTATTGCATACTTATATAGATTAGGAATTTATTAAATCATCTTGCTAAAGTACCTGGCAAGACATGATCACTATAACATTGTGCAAACACATACATTGGTGCGTCTATTAAAATAAATAATAATATTAAGTAAAGTACTAACCGAAAGCTAAGGTATGCAAATAAATTTAGAAAGATTGTTGCTCCAAAAGGAAAAATATATATACAGATTGGTTGAAAAGTTTCGTGAATGTACAAAATTCTTTACATTACAACTTAGATACGAGCTGACACAAAAGTAAATTTTATTTATGTTATTCGAGTTAGATTAAAAGAAAGAATCTGAAAAAGAGCTTTTTGTATGTGTGTATGCATGCATGTAAAACTGTGAAAATTGTTTTTGGAAGGGAAAATATTTTTTTGTTTTCCTAAGTTCTTTACTACTCTTCTTTACTTCTGTTCTTTACTAAATGAAAAAAAAGTCTAAATATAAATTTTAATTTCTGAAATTTTCAAACCTAGGCTTAAGTTTCCCATTTGAATTTTCAGTATATGTCAACAAAAGATAAAATGTTGCCAACTTAAAATGTACTTATTTTATTACGGAAATTAATCATATCATAATAACAGACGATACAATTTATTTCACTGAAATAATAACAGTACGAACGCACCTCATTTGTCACGTTTGACGTGCAATTTACAACTTGTTTAAAATAATAGCTTTTCTTTCTTAAGTACTTATAAATTTAGTAAGATTGTTATTAGAATAAATGAAATATGAAGACAAATTATTTTAGAAACCCACAACACTTTGTCGCCATTCAATATCTTAAAACAGAAATAAAAATCATAAAAATCCTATTAATATTTAAAAAACCTGATTTTAATAAAGAAACAATTCCGATTATTATTATTTTTTTTAAATTATGATTTTTTTCATTCCCTTGTCCACTGCCAAGGCGGCTTTTTTAAAATGGAGAATATAAACATGAAATAAGTTAAACGGAAAAGTTTTTTGTCAGAATACTACATTTTCAAGCAATTTTTTAACATATAAGCATAAAAAGCAACACAGAAATGTAATAAATTAAACATATTAAAAATCCAAAAATAAGTTTCTACAGTTTTTTCATAAATGGAGAATTGAAAAAACTTATTCTATTTTTCGTCAGGGTCGCTTTGCACCACCTGAACCCCCTGTTAATGTAATTTTTAAAAGCAGGAACACAGGAAGAAAAACAACTAAAAAGTTTCATCCATGGTGAGTTCAGGGCAGCAGCTCCTCCCAAATGAAAAATCCCTAATAAATCCCTCTAAATGTTTAATTATTTTAAGTCACTTGAGAAGAATAAATTATTTATTTTTTATTTTTTCAAAATCCTCCGATAAAAAGAAAATTTAGCTAATTAAATTTGAAAATCCAGCTGCTCCCTCCCTCTCCCCCCGATCGAAAATCCTTAATTCATTTTTCTCTTATTGTTTAATCATTTTAAGACATTTGGAAAAGAATAAATTATATTATATTTTTTCAAAATCGTCAGAGAAAAAGACAATTTATCAAATTAAATTTGAAAACCGGGAGAGGGGTAATGGCTGTTCCTAGCCCTCGTTACCCCTCTTTGTATGTAGGAATAATCTCCTACAAAATAAAGTGAAAAGGAGAATTGCAAAGCCTTGTATTTAAATATCAAATCAAAAAATCTAGTTTGATGATTTACTAAATTACCAATTTTAAGGGGGAAAAAAAAGCAGTATTTTACTGAGTTAAAACTCATTTTTATGAGCAACTTACCTTGTATAACCAACTATGATGTTGATGACAATTTTTAATAAATTCACAAATTAATCGTCCTCACTAATATATGTTCTCTTTAGTCGACAAGTGACGCTACAGAGCTCTATTTGGCTTCTATTTTACATTAGCTGGGTCAATTTCAGTTTTCAGAATAAAACAGACCACCGGAAGACCCGTCTACACGAATGGGTGATTCTTGGGCTACCAGTGAGAGTTCCGGTTCATGGAGCTAATGGTTCCGCTAGCTTCTTTTGATCTCCGGTTTTATTTTTGTGAAAACAATCGAAACAACTAGAGTAAAAGCCATAGACTTCACATATATGTTGCTTTTAAAAAGTGATAATGGAGTGATTTGGGTTTCTCTATGGGTTCTTTTGTTTTGTGACTTTATTTGTTGTCATTGTGAGGGATAGTAGTTTTGTATTTAGGTAGCTGTGAAGGCATATTATAATTGTTCAGAACTGTATTTTGGATAATGCAGGTATTGTTAACAGTTTTAATTGCTTTCAATGGTTGGAATACGTTTTTTTTTTTTTTTTTTTTTTTTTTAAATAAATAAAAGATGTTTATTTCAATGGTAACCAACTGTTACCGGAAGATGGATTACTCTCCCCTCTTTCTTTTTAAGAATTCAGAACGCAAAAGGTAAACATGGCATATGTCACAACATCAATAATTCAAGAAATTCATAAAACAATCATGAAAGAACAATTTTAAATTAAATTATAACTCGCAGATATTGAAACCATCTGTAATTTTATGTCTAATAGATCTGAATTAAGGCTTTGAATCATGCGAGAAGACTTTTTTCAAAAAATCTATGCTATATTAATTAGGCACATTTCTTAATTTGAGTTCTGTGTGATTTAAATGAATTAATTTAGATATATTTCTAGCCATTTAAATCACAATGTCAAATATGCAATAGATAATTCAATTATGTATAGTTTATATGGGTGATTAATGTCCTAAAAACATAATTTTACATATAAAAAAACGTGAAATGATTAAAAATCTATGTGCATTGACCGGAAAAATACGCTATGATCAGTGTTGGTGCTGAATATATCCATCTTGAGTAGCATTACGTCTATACATTCTAAAAAATGACACTTAATAATAAAAGAGACTCTGTATGGCGTCTTAGAATATTGCTATCCAGGCAATTTCAATTCCTTGCTAGAATTTATCTTCAATAGCTGCTGGTAGTCTTTATCCTATCTTACTAGCCTGTGCGACACTTTACATCAAACATTCAACTAAAGGAAGATCTGGTGAACATGTCGGATAAGACAGATCTCGATTCTCGATCATGTTGTGCCTCGTAGAAGAGTTCCTCATTGATGTGGTGAGCAATCGCACTTTATCTTGTTGGTCTGTTGGTGTATGGCTGCAGGATAATTCTGAATGTATGGATGATTACGTGCCATAATATGTTTGAAATCTGTTTAATCAGAATATGAGATATGTATTGTATCCAAGACAAGAGAGGCACCCTCACACAATCGTATTTAAAACCACAATTCCAGTTACTGAAATAGTATAACGCAAAAGACAAACATTTCAACGACAGCTTAATTCATGATTCTAAAGGAACTTTAACTTTAATCGAACTTTTAACTTTTATATCGGGCCAGGCCAAAACTTTTTTCTACGGGTCAGATCTGGCCGGGCTCGGGCCTGGAAATTTTGGCGTGTGCAAACTTCTAATCTGGATCCTGTTGTGCCTCGAAGAAGAGTCAAACATTGGTGTTTTGAGCGATCACGTTTTATCTTGTTGGCGTAAGGCTCCAGGATAATTCTACATGTATGGATGATTACGTGTCATAATATGTCGGAAATCTGTGTAATCAATCCGAATATAAGATACGTATTGTACCCAAGATAAGAGAGGCACCCGCACACAATCGTATTTAAAACTACAATTCCAGTTTCTGAAATAGTATAACGCAAAACGCAAAATTTCAACGAGCGCTTAATTCATAGTTCTAAAGATGACGTTACTACACATGCAGATATTTGTTCTCGTGTCAAACATTGTATTTCCTCTGCTATTTCACACACCGTATTTCCTTTTAGGTGTGATGCAGTTTTAGAGTCGCACGGGCCACATGCACAAAATGTCTGATGACCTCTCAGGCATTCATGTGTCAAGTTCTTTAGAAGCTACCAGATCACTCCTTCCGTTATTTCTGGGTTCCATTGATTCTACATTTTCACAACATCAACAGTAATCTGATTTCCCTGACAGCAAATAACAATTTATTTATATAATGACTAGCTGACCCGCCCGGCGTTGACCGGGCCCGTGATAATAAATTGAAATAAACCTCAAGTTTGTATGATTTTATATCTTTAACCCAATTTTGTATGAAATTATATTTTTAAAAGGAAAAAGAATATTAATATTTAGTGATAAAAATGCTCGAAAGAAGACTTTTTTTTATTGTTTACGTAGGGTCATTTTATAGCTTAAAAATAAAGAGTTCTTGTTTCCCGAACTCTTTGAAAATTTTATCCGATATAAATAAAACGGTTTTACAGCCTGTGTAAACATTTCACGAAAAAATATTGTTGTCTAGCTGTAAAATAAATATGTTTTCTTCTCGCTTTTTTTTTTGTTTGTTTGTTTTTGCGTCGGCTCCTTTAACATAACATCAAAAGAATAATTCTCATCTTCCGAACTCTCTGGCATTTTAATCGGTTAAAAATCAAACTGCATCCAAGCCCTCTTTAAAATTTCGTAAAAAAATATGTATATTTAGTAGTGAAAACATGAGTCAAAGCAGAGCGACGTCAGATCGAAATACTCCGCTTTTTCGTGTGTTTTTTCTCGAACATTTCTCAGATTATATATATATACGAGTATATATATTAATATTTGTACACGTCCGAATGTTTCGAAAATTTTTTAGTTGATGTAAATCTGCTATACCTAGGTGCTCTAAAAAGGTTGCGTCGAAATACGGACGTTTAGTTACTTTTAGCGTAGAAAAAAGATCGTCTCCGTGAGGCGCGAAATGACCTACGTTTGTCGACATTTTAGAAAGGGTTAAAATTTGTATTTTTTAAAATTGATAGCGCTGTCAATTAGAAGAATGTAACAGCTTTAAGATCATATTTTTGGTTTGTCGGTACCTCTTAAACTTGCGCCGTGGAGAGGCATTGCCATAAGAGGGAAAACGTCCTTCGGGAAAACGACACTTTTTGAAATTATTTTTCAAAGGGTTAACAACAATATATTTTTTAATTGATTGCGACAGTTGAAATGTAAGAGTACGATCTTTCTGAACACGTCTTTCAATTTTAACTGTACCGAATGGTTTGGTTGATTTAGGCCGATTTAAAACTACGAAATAACACATACACACACACACACACACACAAACAAATAAATAAAAAACTCGCGTTTGGTTCTTTCATTTCCTTCCGATGCGTAAATCGGGTTCTGAGCATCCGTCAATGCTTTTGCTGACTCGCAAAGGAAGATATAAGTTTTTGATGAAATTTAAATTAATATCTCAACTAATTGTCAAAATATTAAAAATATGAGACCCAGGTGCATCAGGGCATGCATTAGACTATCTTTACCGAAATTTTCAGACTTCTAGGTGCGCTGAAACTCACACACAGACACATAGAGCGAAACTTTCTTTTATTAGCATAGATATGCTGTCGCAGCACACTACTAATTTTCTATGATTAAATTCGGATCGAATCGCATCCATTTTTCTTACTTGAGGTACGAAAAGAAGAAAAATGGTTATATTTTTATTATATAAATTTTATAGGTTTCTTCTGGGCTTCTGCTACCTATAAAATCCTAGTTGGTGTTCACTTTGAAGTTAGTATACACCACACTTTTGTCAAACAAAGGATACGATATTATGTAGGTAAGAAAAATTCGCCCTGCCATATATTCTTTTACGCTGTTCCTAAGTTATTAATTAAAAGCGCAAATTATTTGCACAAGTGTCATCATTTTTATGTCTTAGGATGCTACATGTCCCACAAAAATTTCTCATATTCGGCTGTTTCCTTCAAGATGTGGAACATTTATTAATCAGTTTATATACGATAACGGAATAATGATGATATGAACTTTGAGATTTATTTGTTTCTCGTGTTTAAAATTTGTCTTTTTCATCTAATCTTCACGAGTATACATACTTAAGTGTTATATATATATATATATATATATATTTATAAACTGTCTTTATAAAATATTTCTTGAGAAAATTATTTTAACTTTTTATTTCTATTAGCACATGTTTATTACTACGTTTTTAAACTGTTAATTACTTTTTTTTCTTATTTTTTACATGAAATTTGAACTAACAAAGGGTAGTTGGTATAGGGAATTACCCAATTTCCATTTAATGTGTATGTGTGCACATATGTACTTTATTGGATTTTACAAAACGTGAAAAGATAGGTGTTTCAATAGTATTTTCGAACTAAAGCGAGTGGTAATGATGAACTTTATAGGATCAGGCAAATGCCGGTTATTTGTTGATTTGTGAGCACGCATCCCATCTAAACACTTCATTGCTTTAAAGCCAGTTGAATTTAGAGGAAAAGAAAAGGAACAAGTTGGAAATTGTACGTCAAACGTTACAAACGAGGTGCGTTCGTACGCACGTTTTAGAATTAAATTCATGATATCCCGTGCGTAGAACGGGCTAAACAGCTAGTTAAGTATATATTTTATGACACTCTTCATACAAATATCTTAACTAGTTATATAAATATTCAGATATATATGTATCAGCTAGTTATATAAATATTCAGATCTTGATGATTTTTAATTCTGTGAAATGAATTATATCGTCTGCAGATTAATTTCTGTAATAAAATAAGTATCTCGGTCGCTTGACGATTTAACATCCATCGGAAGCTCCTCTAACAAAAAAGCACCGATTTAAAAAAAAAAATCAAATTTCTTAATAAATATTTTTATTAATATCTCCTAAAGTTTTGATTCGATTTTAATAAAATTTGAAATGTCTCGACAAAATTCTGCAAAGATAATATATTTTAAATTGCAAACCATTTGGTTGGGTAGTTTTTGCGTTGTTATATGCGGACGGACAGACAGACGGACGGACAGACAGACAGACGGACGGACAGACGGACGGACCAAACGACGACTATAGGTGCTACGTATTTATATAATTACGAACGCACCTAAAAAAAATGGAATGGGAATCGTATTTGTACTGAAGTATCTCACCAGTATACCAATGAAGACTATTCTTCGATTTTGTAAAACTTTCTCCTAAAGCGTATATGTAAGTAATTTATATTTTTAATTTGTTGAGTCTTATTTATTTATTTATTACATCAAACGTGTTGCAAGATTGAGAATAGCAATTTCCAACCTAAAAATTTTGAAAACTCTTATACAAGAAAATGAAACCGAGATTTTATTTTAGGTTCGCATCGTATTCATTCATCATTTCTGAAAGACTACTATTCGTGCATGTATGTAGGAATTAATGTACTTTTAGTACAGACCAGTCTGCTAAAATACTTTGTATTTTTACATGAAATAAAGCTCTATTTCAGAAGTACTCTCAGTCAGTAGCGTAGCTAAGGGGGGGCAAGGGGGGCGACCGCCCCGGGCGCCGTTGCCAAGGGGCTCCAAATTGAGAGGGGTTCTTAACCGAAATTATCTCTCATATTTTGACAATAAATAAAAATTTTTGACATTTTTTTTTGTGTGTGTGAATGTTTTCTTTAGTGAAACATTTTATTATATTGAAATAATGAAAGAAAAAGTTTCTGTAAATGTTTCTAGGGATGGCTCAACACTCTTCGCACTTTACATGATTACGTACCTGAAAGTTGGCGCGAAATGATTAAATGCACGAGGAAGGGGCGCCTAATTGAGAGACGCATTAAATCAAAACTTGTAGGAAGCCCAAAAAAGTCCATGAGCATGATGAAAACATTTTAAAAGTTCCTATTACTTAGCGCTTTAGATCGTCAGTTAGTCGAAATTAAGCATAGGTTATGAATTAATCATTATAATAAAATTTTAAAGAAATGCGCCAAAAATGGGGGGAAATGTTTAAAACAGAGCCCTAGGACTCTAACAAAAATATGAGGATTGTGGTCCCAGGAGAGGAATTAATACAAAACTTTAAAGTTATGCTTTGACACAATTAGGGAGGTGAAAAATGCACAGTGAAAAAAAGTTCAAGGGGTCCCGGATCGGACCCCAGGGCCCCTGGGATGTTGAAATGGGGGAATAACTAAATGGAGAAGTCTCCCCAAAATGTGGAAGATTGGATTGAAAGGGGGACAAGTTATTAACAATAATTTAGAACACAAAAACATAAAGGGGCCCAGGAGGCCCAGGTCTTAAAAGAATTAAAATCTGAGCCTCAGGTACATCAGAGCCTGCTTTGGACTATCCACACCCAAATTTTCAGACTTCTGCGTGCATTAAATTTCGCTAGCCGTCGCACACAGACAAATAACTTTCTTTTATTAGTACTAGGGCATCCAACCCGGGCTACCCGGGATAAAGCACATATGTGAAAACCATTTCTTTATTTTATTTATTTATTTGAAAGCTAAACTCTGATAGATTTTTTACATTTAATATATATTTTTTTGGATTGCCTTTTAACAACACCAAAGATTATTTTATATGAAATATGTCAATTATATATTCAAATAAAATTTTGAAATTTAGTAAAAGCGATAATTTCATAATGGTCTCGTGCCAGAAGTTAATAACCGAAAACATCACTTAAAATTTCGTTATCTACAGCATTTATTATTATTTTTTTTTACTCTGACAATTTCAGTAGTTTCAAGCGTTTACTTCAATTACATGTCTGTTAAATTTGTGTTTTATTGACACTATTTTATTTATTGCTTAATGAAATTTTAATTTCTTTATTGAATATTAGCTGGAAACAAATTTTGAACTTTTTATAGTGTTTAAAATGCAAACGGATTAATATTTAGTAATCGTCTGCAAGAGATAGAGATGGATTTTGTTTTTTTAAACCATGCTTGAAATTTAATTTAAATGCTATGATAAATGCGTAAACTGCGATACAGTTTTCAAACAAATTGCATTCGAAAGTACATTTTTTTCCCTATATAACGGTGTAAAAATTAAAAATGTGCGATATTTAGAAATTGAAAAAATTGCAGTAGCAAAAATCGCATAACCAAAACTTCATCTTCCGGTGTTGCCATTCGCAAAATGACGTCAGCGTTACGCACGGACACGTTTGTCCTTTATCATAATATTATAATACGAGAAAATCTTGTGTGTGGTTATGCAAATTTTATTTTAAAAACGGCTCTAACGATTTTGACGAAATTTTGTATCCTATCGTTTTCGGGCACCAGAAAACCATTGGGCTAGGTCACGTGTTCGAGAAAATTGGATTAGTGGGTCATCAAGGGTCATCAAGGGTCAGGGTCAAGCTAATTCTATTTAAAAAACGGTTCAAACGATTTTGACGAAATTTTGTACCTTACCATTTTTGGGCACGAGAAGACTATTGGGCTGGGTCACATGTTCGAGAACTTTCGATTAGTGGGTCATTTTTGGGTCAACGCGGGTCAACGCGGGTCAACATAATTTTATTTAAAAAACGGCTCTAACGATTTTGATTAAATTTTGTATCCTACGAGTTTCGGGCACGAGAAAATCATTGGACTAGGTCACATGTCCTAGAAAATTCGATTAGTGGATCATTTCTGGGTCATTGTGGGTTAAGTTATTTTATCTTAAAAACGGTTCAGACTATTTACACTAAATTTTGCATCCTATAGTTTTCGGGCACGAGAAGACTGTTGGGCTAGGTCACATGTTCGAGAAAATGCAATTAGTGGGTCATTTTGGTCATGGGTCATTATGGGTCAAGCTAAGCGTTCTCAAAATCAGAATTCAACCAATCAGGGTACGTATGATAAGGAAAATTGACTTTTAAGATTACCAATGCCAAAACACTTGCTTGGCGTCAAAAGAAAAAATATCGCCAAATTTGGCGAATTTGGCGCAAAAATTTGACTTTTAGAATCTGAAGGAATTTTCTAGAAATTCCCAATAGAAGCTGAGATACATAATTCAACAAATCAGAGTCCATGAACCATGAAACGTTCTCGAAAACAGATTTGAACCCAATTAGGGTACATAGAACTTTCTTAACGCATGCTTGGCGCTAAATGAAAGAATGTCGCTAAACTTGGCGACATTTGGCGAAAATGTTGGCTTTTAGAATCTGAAATAATTTTCTAGAAATTTCCAATAGGAGCTGACATACATGATTCAACTACCAGGTTGAACACAAAGCAAATGTTGACCGAGCATTGCTCGGTCGTACCCGCTGGTAATATACATAGATAATAAAGTTCTTAAAATAGTAAAATGCGGTGTTGTCTTCTGAAATACACCTGCATACTTAATTTTTATAATTCTAGTGTATCAGGAAGTGGATGAAAAATCAATTAAAAAATTCCATTTTTACTTTACAAAAAGCAAGTTAAATGAAAAGGAAATAAATAAACAGTGGGTAAGTGTGATCGAAGATCACTCAAAAGGTTTCGTTTAATATTCCTTTCAAAACACTTTATCCTTTCTTTAATAAATCCAAATAAATTTCATTTAGCAAAAAAAAAAAGAAAAAAAAAACAAACATGTTTTTTGTTTTTTATAAAGAAAAAATTTACCGGTCTATTTTTTCGTTTTTTCGAGTATCCAAACCAGCCCGATAGCGGGCGAAGCCGGCTATTATATTCTGTCATAATAATATCTGTCACGCGGACTAAATGCGATATAAAAAAAATAATTTCAAAATTAAACAAGTTGTACACCTTCAAAATGTTAAAATATGCGAATATTTCCATAATCGGATTTTTATCATGATTCAATATGTTTCTCAAACTCATATATTTACTATTCTCTATTATACTCATATTGATACTCGCTTTGTATTATTCTCAAACTTCTGAAAAATTCGTTAAACTTCCAATAGGACGTCAGATTTTCTTTTTAATTCTCTAATGACGTGATATTAATCTGCTTTGTGTACATACACATACACATACTCCTTGTATTATTGAGAAATCTTTGAAATTTTCTGTTTTATTACCACTGTGACGTCAATCATTTTTATTTCATATTAATCTTTTTTTCAATGGGTGGAACGTTTTATTTCATTTTCATTTTTCACGTGGAAATCGTCTGATGGAAAATTAATTATTGTAGAAAGAATTTCATCGTGGATTTTTAATTTTTGGCATGTGCTATAACGAAAAATGTTTAAATGTAATAGGAAAAGGCTGTCAGAATTTTGGCTTTTTATCTCTATTTATTAAAATAATAAGAATTTTTAAAATTTTAAAATTTTGAGCTCTTTATAGCTGGTATTCAGCTATATACACAAAGTTTCAACTCTGTAAGTTACATAGTTTCTGAGAATAGCTCTGTGACAGACAGACAACGGATCGGGAGTAATAGGGTTTCGTGAGATGTACGAAACCCTAAAAACGAATTCATGTATTATTAATGAAATCTTTATTTATTGAGTAAAGACAAAAGTATAATAGATGAATTCCAAAGTTAAAGATAGCGCTAATCATCGATAATTTTATAACTAAAATGTTTTGTTAAATCTTCAGATATATATATTTTTTAAAGAGCAAAATTTTATAAAATAAATAAAAATAAAAGTTCATGAAAACTTTCAGAAAACGGGCAGTCCATCCATATGCTAAACTTTTAGAGATTTAGTATATTGGAAATCGAAATTCCTCGCTCGTTCTATCCGGGATTTATTAAAAGTCAGATATGCTATTGCAGAGATCATTTGCATACTTTTTATGGCTAAGCCACAATATTATAAGTTTCTGGGACGCAACTGAAGTTTCGGCGCTACTTTTAAACAACAAGCTTGCAAATAGTTTTTTAGATTGCTTTTCAAATAAGGATTAGCCATCATGATTAAAAGAAAGCAAAAGAGACATAAAATAATATAATTAAATCTGAATGGACAAATATCAATGGGCTAATCAAAGTAAAAATTTTACGGTAATAAAAGTTAGCAAATAAGGTGCACCGATGTAAGTTTTCAGATGCAGTTTTTATTGATATTATTAAATGGTTTTGCGAAAGTTTTATGATTTAATCAAGCAAAAAGTTATTCTTTAGGTAAAATTCATTTTGTGTTAAAAATATTTCATTGAAAATCTTTTAAAGAAAATTTCAAAACCACACTTTTGTATAATCATAAACTTTTCGCAACATTTTTCTTTCATACTTTCCTTACAAATCTACTCTATAACTGTAAGGATCACATTTTCAATTTGTTAAAATGTCATGACAGATTTTAAAATAAAATATAAAAGACATTTTACTTAACCTTTTTGTTTTTAGAAAAAACTATCTATATGATATTTTGTAATTTCACAAAATGCACCTTAAGAAAAAAAAAAAAAAAAAAAAAAAAAACAGGAGTCAATTGAAAAATATTTGTTGCAGTTTTGTCACTTCGGATAATATGAAACTCCTTGTAATTTTTAAAGAGTGTACGTACCTTGTAAATGTAACAAGGCAGCAGATTTTTTTTCCTCATAATCGGGTTTAATTCAGGAGTTTTCGCAAACGGGATTTCTAGCAAATAATTTACTTTCATTGTTGTAGTCATTGTTGCTACTGTCATACTCTTAAAACTACATAGCTACATAGCTAAACATCTTGGAGATAAAAGTAGGTCGTCATAAATTTGCGATAGCTGACAATTTTTCAAAATTCCCAAATATTGACTAAAATTAGGAATCTTCTATTATCGTGTTCCACGCATTTTACCTTCGTGTGTTTGAGTAAAATTCGTTTAATTCTTAAAAACAAGGAAAAGGAAAGCTACCTTTTCCTCCTGTACAAGCCGGAAGGACTTTCCTTCCGTCTTGAGGAAAAATTTGTTTTTTTTTTATTGGGGGGGGGGGGGGGGGCGCAAAATTTGTTCCTTGCCCCGAGCGCCAAAAAACGTAGCTACGCCACTGCTCTCAGTAACAAACAAGAACGAAAAATCATGCGTCAAAAATAGATTATGAAACACTTTTCAACACATCCAGAAATCTGTAACGAAACTTCACTGTTAAATAAGACGAAAGTGTTGAAAGATATTTAAGTAAACAAATGTTTAGAAAATATATAACAACTAGTGGACCCGTGCGAGGATTTCGCACTGCAGTTTAATATTTTTTAATAATATCTAATATTTTTAGATTCATATATAGACTTCTACTGAAAAATTAAGGATAAAAATATCTGTAAACAACGTTAGTCAAACCAGAATATCATTTCATTTATTCCTTACAGTAAAATCTCAATAGAAAAAGTCACGCGCGAGAGAAAAAGAAAAAATTGTATTTTAACTACATGAGAGGATGACGTCATTTTCTTCGGGAAAAACACGGGAGAAAGAAAAATAATTGAAATACACTTAAATTGTAATTTAATCTATTATAACAAATCATACCTTTTATGCTACATGTATACCACTACTTCGATCGATCAATAATATATTTTTCTTCTAAACATTTGAATTTCAATTTTGGTTTTTAATCATAAATATAAAATAAACCCGTGAGAAAACGTCATATTTTATTTCTTTTGTACTATTTATTGTTTTTTTTTTTATAACCATTGTTGAGGATCCTATAATGCGGTATTTTATTTTTGTGGCAACACTAATTTGAGGAAAACCTTTCATTTTAACTATGAAAACAATGCCGATTTAATTTTTAATTATCAGCAAATTTTAATCAAAAAACATGTTTTAGGAAAATGTAAGTGTATTATGTCAGAAGCCTGTTCAAAATCCTTTCATATGGTATCTCATTTGTTACGGTTAGTTTTAAAGTTTCCTTTTTATCTACATTAAATTATTTAAATCACTTTCTCAACATTTATTTAACAACACTCTTTTTATGTTTTTAATAAATAAATAAATTAATTAAAAGTAATTGTAATAATGATAATAATAAACACTTTTTTTTTTCTTCTTCTTTCTTTTTCTTTTAAACATAGTAATGTCAACTTTTATAGTCTAGCTTAGCTTCCTGTTTTTCAAATGCGAAAGATAAATAGCAAGGAGGGATGTTTGTCAGTTAAAGACCACACAGGTGGCAATTTTGGAGACAGCCATGCACTTTCCCATGCTTGGAATCAGGGATTGGTGACACTGTGTCTATCTTTGGCTAAAAGAAAGCGAGTACACCCCAAGAGGTATTACGTTGTCTGGTGAATAGACTATGGACGCAATTAAGCATTGTATGTTACAACCTGCTGTAAAAGAAATACTTGTCCATAGCGTCTGGTTGACGCGCATGTAAACATAAGCTCATGGGACCCCCTTCAGCACACGCCATGGGGGTGAAGCGTGGTTGTCTTCCCCCATGTAGCGGCCGGCAGGGAATGAGCGACACAGTGCCGCCACCAGGGTTAGTCCATTCCTATTGTTTCCATTCCCGTACCCCCCTTGACAGAGTGGTTCCGGCCAGTTTTTGTAAGCAGCGCAGGAGAGAGAATGTTTACGAATTATCACTTGGCTCGTAAACTGACTTGTTGCTTGGTTTGGTGCTTGGTTGAGACACTCATTACTTGGTTCGTAAACTTATTAGGTGTTGCGTAGCGGCGCTCGAAATGATGTATTCTGTGTTACTGAAGTGAAGTAACATTAGCAGAGACATGGTAAAGGTCTAGAGCTATGAATACTCGAGTTTGTGATCGGCATTTTGCTTAAATAGAATGATCGTTGTCTTAGAATACAGATGAATCTCTTACCAGGACCACTGCTAATACCCTATAGTCTCCAGTGTGAAGGGCGAAGGAAATATTGTTAAAAGCTGAGAAAATTAATAGTCCTGCTCCAAAAATCAGGCTTCAAAAGTCCTCATCATGAGACTATTCTGTCCCTATTAAGACGAAGATTCCAAGTATTGTTCGTTATTAGAAGGCAACTAGATGTACGGAGGCTACCCAACCCGTTGAAATTAGGTGACTTATCATATCCTATCATAGTGTAAGCCAAGAACGAAAATAAACCTGTCAGCTCGCCTGCTGGTATATAGCAATAGTTTTTTCTCTCAAAACAAAGAGGAAAGAGGAGCATGTTGTGCAATCGGCTGCAACATTAAAAGAGGAGAGGGGAGTGTAAAAACCTGCCCACTGATTCAACCATTGAATTCTTCATCCTCTGTAAGTAGACTTTACATAGTTTTTATTTACATGTCTCCCTGATGAGGGAATATATTTGTGTGACTCAGAGTTGGAGAGTAAAATGCAAAATAAGCAAGAATAACTTGTAAATTCATATATGTATATTTATATTATGATATGTTAAGAATTACAATGCGTATTTGAAAGGTAATTAATGACTTATCTCAGAAAAGTTGATCATCCTTTAATTTATGATGTTATGTTAGTCTTGAGAACCTTAATATTTGATTTAAAGATATTTAATAATCAATATTGATCAACTTTTATTTGGTGTTATTATGGTAAATTTTTTTTTGGGAATTACATTGTTTTTATAAATTTTAATTATTCAAATAAAGATTGTTTTTTGTTCATTCTCAAATATGGTGTGTTCTTCTTTATATGATCTTTAATTAGTATTCTTATATCTACAGCAATCCTATGAGAGAGGCTTAACCTCTCAATTATTGTGAGTAAGGTTATGAGAGCTATAATCTTACTAAATTAATATTTTTAAATTTCTTAAATTTTAAATTCATAGTAATAGTTTATTTGAAAATTAATTAAGGTTTACGTAAGGTTATTAGATGTAATTATTGTTCCTATCTCAGTATTGGATATACTGATAATTGATGCTAAAGTAAAATTAAGTCTAATTTCATAATTGATTAATTTAATTTTTAATTATCCTTTCTTTGAAGTATTATTCAAAACAAACAACAAAATGGTTGTTTTTTAAAAAAAGTAAAAAAAAAAAAAAAAAAAAAAATTCAACTTTATTAAATTTAAACTTTGAAATTTCTTAAGTTTAAATTCATAAATGAGTGTTTTAATAAGCATTAATTGAGGTTTACTCAATATTATCCAATCGTATTTTTGATCTTGATTTAATGATGGATAGATTAATAAGTGAAACAGTAATATTAAATTTAATTTCATAAATGTTAACTTAAGCTTTAACTTTCCTCTCTCAGGTATATTGTTATCGAAAATAAACATCAAAATGTTTATTTTAACAAAGTAAAAAAAAAAAAAAAAAAAAGTATTCAGTTATTTTATACCACTATACGATTTTCGGTTAACCGATCTGATCTGGTTCAAAATCTCCATAGTTGTTCTAAAATTTTGGTATCTCATCATATCTCTATTTTGTTAAACTTTCCTTTTCCCTTCTGGTCCTCATATTGGAGGAATTTCAGATTCTCTTCATTTTTCTAAATTATATGATGATTAAATTTTGCTAATTTACTGTGTATGGAGATTTAAGCTTGATCGGGTTGGAGTGGAGTTAGGTGTTCTTTGTGCATCTCAGTATGCTACTTGATTTAGAAATCTGTTGCCCCTTACTACATTTAGTATTATTCAAAATGATGAATTCAAAAATATCATGTTATATTAACTTATAACAGTTTTTCTTTGTTTTGTTATTTTGGTAAATTCATTCTAAATTGCTCCTTCATTTCATGGTAACAGATTTCAGTGGAGTTAATCAAGGCATACTTATTTTTTTTTAAATATTTAATTGTCAAGTGAAGAGTTGTAAATGAGTTTTTTTTTTTTATTTAAGTTAATTGTTTAGAAAGAACACCAAAACACCACAACACATTCGTCGTTCTGCGTTTCGTATTTTCTTAGGAAAAGGAATGTTGACAGAAGAAATAATATATACGATTTTAAAAAGCCAGTTTTAGCAATTACCTCCCATGATAAAAAAAATACTATAATTATTTTGTTCAGCCCTGTATATGATCTATAGATTTGCATATATACTACATGGCATGCTAAAATTTAGTCCAGTTAGAAAATTCACTTTTAAAAATTTTCGCCAATAGATGGAAATGCATCCGAATTCTTTTGTACAGCCCTGTATATTATCTAAAGACTTTTGCGCACACCACATATTAAGCTAAAATTTAATTGAGGTAAAAAACGCATAACACAACTTAAAATGCATTTCCAGAAAGTACCAAACGATAAACGGCTATGTATCATGTTCTTTGCGTAGCCCTGTATATGAATTTATTTATATTCCACAAGCTTTTATAGTTTAGCAGGAAAATGCATAACACAATTAAAAACTATCCTTAAGCAATTCACTATCATAGTCAGTAATACTTACGAATTTCTTTGTGTAGGATCAACAGAATTTATACGCACCACGTACTATGCAAAATTTTAGATAAACTTAAAAACGCAAACCAAAGTTGTAAACGCATTTACAGTAATTATTGCTCATACACCGAATTCTTTTGTGAGTCCCTGTAAATGAACGATAAATGCAATGCATACCAGGCTTTTCAGTAAGCAACTTATAGTACACTTCAATAATGCTTATAAATTTCATTATGTTATGAAATAGTATAACTTCATTAAAAGATACTGCAAACGATTTTTCCCCCATAGACCATAATAAAACCGAATTGTTTTGAGTGACCCTGTAAATGAATAATAAATGTTTTAAACCCAATATTCCACAGAAAGCATGTTTTAGTGCACTTCCTAAATGAAATCAATTTCATTATGTTGGAAATGGTGCAACATCATCTAAATGCACTTGAAACGCTTTCTTCTCATTGACCGTAATGTAACAGAATTCTTTTTTGAGACCCTGTAAATGAATGATAAATGTTTTGAACCCTATATTCTACAGAAGGTATGATTTATAGTGCACTCTCTAAATGAAAATCAATTTCATTATGTTTGAAATGGTGCACCATCATCTAAATGCACCATCATCTAAATTTGAAAGGATTTTTTTCCATTGACCGTAATGTAACGGATCACATTTCACTGTCCTTGTAAACGAACTATAAATGCTACACACTTCATTTTCAATAACGATCTTGCTAGTAAACGTCAATGACATATAAAAATTACAGGGCAATCCTAGCATATTTATGAGAGTTAGAGCATGGACAGACAAACAAAAGTCATAAAAGCTTTTCAACTATGTTGGAAAGTGTTAAGAAATATCAAGAAGAGAGACTGGTAACATCTATTCAACACCCAAAAAACTCATTTTTATATAGTAACACCCAAAGCATGCTCATGATGGACAGTTACGCGACGTTAACTCGTCACACTCCTGATGATCCATATTCCATTCAGTTGGAAAAGTCGAAATATTTATGTCACTATGCACAGAAGTGATTACAAAGATGAAGAAAGAGGAAGTTTTCTGTTTGGGCCATGTTATATTTGGATTCCTTCTTGACCTCGTGAGTGCTTAGCAATTGTGGGACATGCGCAGCAGAGCTTATCATTTAATTACTCAATATTGCTGAAAATATCGTTAATTGTGCAGAGATATTTCAAAAAGTATGTTTAGAGAAGATGCAATAGCATAAAAGATGTTTTTTTTGTTTTGTTTTGTTTTTTTTGTGGGGGATTAAATCGATTTGCTCCTTATTACAATAGTTGCTTATATTAAGCTATAAAAATCTTTTTTTAAATCAAAACTTCCGCACAAGACAAATTTTAGACATATTAATGTAAAAAGCAAAGCAAAAAGTAACAAATAAGAAATAGTTAAAAATACAAAGATAAGCTACTATCAGCTTTTTGAAAAACGGGTAATTGAAACTGTTTTTTTTTTTCCTTTTTTAAGGTCTCCTTAAAGCGCATACTCAGGATATTTTGAAAAAAATGCTAATAAAACTAACTCATGTACATTATAAAGGATCAGTCACATTTAGCTGCTGAATTTCAGTAGAAAATCTGTAAAAAAATAAAATACTTTCGAGTAATTGGCTCAAAAAGATGCAAGTTTGCGAACAATACTTTTTCCACGCCAAATGCCGATTTAAATGTATTTTTAAATTCCTGGTTACATGAGTGTTTAAAAGCGTACACTGCAAATCCTTATACACTTTTCAGAACACTTTTTAGAACACTTATTTTGTCACCTTTTTTAGAACACTTTGAAGCGCACTTTTTGGAACAGTTTTGAGAATACTTCTGAGAACTCTTCTTTTGTTCAGCACACTTTCCAACACACTTTTTGAAAGCGATGATTTCACAAGTGTGCCCAAATGTGCTCCCAGTCCGTTTTCAAATGTGTTCCCAAGTTCAAAGGATCAGGCTCTACAAGCCGTGTTTTTGGCCCATGGAATAAGGCTAAAATTCGATTTTGTTATACTGACTTAATTATTTCACTTTTTAATATTAGAAGGCTTATCCTGTACGATTTCAGAAATAGTTTTTGCATATTGTTCAGATTTATATGACTTACACAAGCTCAAAGTTCGTATTATTCGTAGTTTTTTACGAAAAATACGCAATTTCTCCTAATTTTACCTCAATTATTCATATGAGCGCAATCCTGCAACATTTTTTTCTTTACATATATTATAAAATACATCAAAACATACGTAAAAATAAAAGTGTTGCAAAGCTGCGCTCATACTAAAATATTAAAAATAGAGAGTTAAGTAACTGCATTCCTTCACGTCACTAAGAAACTTTAGGATGCAGCAACGTGTTTAAACTTGCTAAAATGAACGTAACTTTGCAATAGTTACGTAGACATATAAAGTTGTGTATACAGGACAACACAGCGACCAAGCAGGCCCTTTATCTCTTAGATTATATAGACGATTTCCATAAACACAAAAATAAACATACATTTTAATTAAGACATTAGTGGTCATAAATTGTTAGTAGAACTTTATTGATAAACTGTGGCAGCACATTTTTTTCCAAAATTTAATCGTGTTTTCTATTCTACAGCCATCCTTTTCCACGAACAATGAGATGAATTGGAACTGCACAAATGGGTTACTGGGTGTAAGGGGAAAGGGTGAAGATTTTGAGCGCTCTTGGCTGTTTACATTTTCTCTCGCCAAGGTCTCCAAGTTTTGATGGTTTGTAATCTGGCAGCCGGGCGCCGGTGATAAATCGCCAAATAAGCTTTATGGTTGCAACTGTTTATGAGTTACAAAAACAATGGAGTTAATTATGCGCCAAACTACTCTCGCCAAAATAGTCCAACTGGCTGTGAAACTGCAACAACGAAATAATTTAAACACTAAAAGTAGAAAATATAAATAAAAAATAAAGAATATAATAATTAAAAATGTACTCTTTTATTATTTAATAATTTAATATTAATTAAATTATAATTATACTTTGAGAAAACAATTTAAAAATTCTGAATAGATAGTTTAATTGAAATAATGCTTTTTTGTGACACTGTGTATAACAGTTCTTACGAATCCATTCGTACAATATTTTTATCCAAAATAACCTTGATTTGCTCCCTTTAAAAATATCTATCTATCTATCTCTATATATATATATATATAGATATATATGTAAAATAAATTTCATTGTTTTAAAGACACGCCTTCTCCACATGTGATAAGTTTGTAACTGATGTGCAATCAGATAAATATTGCACTGGGGAAAATTGCATAATAAAACTAATATTCTATCTTTTATCTGATAAAACTTTGCGTGTAATTTAAAAAAATGCGCTAATTACTTTTATATCCGAATTTGCTGTTTCACTTATCTTTTCAAATTCACATGCGACTATCTATAAGATAATCTATCTTCACAATCAAATTTTTCATCGCATATTTAAAAAAAAAAAAAAAAAAAAAATGGCAATTGAAATTCGGGAAAATATTTTTAAGTAATAAGTTATTTTTATATCGGTGTTTTTTCTTTTAATACTAAGAATTTTTATGCGCCATCTGATTATATATATATACTAGGGGGCCTACCCCCTGCGAGCTACGCTCGCCAACCCCCGCTCAGACTTCGAGGCCTCTAAAAACATGACAGCGTGCTTTATTTTAAAAATATTGGTAAATCTGTAATTGGGTTGCCATGCTTTTAACGTTTTAATGGGTCATTTTTTGATTATCATGGCCTCATACACAGCTGTTGCGACAACTGACGACTGTTTTCGGGATTGATAAGTAAAATCAATTACAACTTGAAATCCAGCTTGTATAAAATGGTTAGGTTTAAATTGTGGCTACCTCTCGGACTTTTATAACAGCGATCTGTATTCTATTCTTCCTTTGCGTTTAAGGATGAGAAAAAATCCATCTGCTTGTGAATAACATTAAGAACCACAGTATTGAAAAGTACTTTGTTGTAGACAATTTTCTGTGACAGGTTTTAATTTTCTCTCTATTTTAGTGCACCATCGTGCATATTTTCATGTTATTTTAAATATGTAAATTATTTATTTTAATTAATATGTATATACAAATTTTCTAATAATTATTTATCATACAAAATTAATTAAATATTTTGTGCATGCATGCCTTCATTTATTCGGCATCAATTGATGAGATATTTAAACAAATTTGCTATCCGCGATAATTTTACACCATGTTATGTCACATGAATATTGTCCATAAGAAAATCTGGTACTTTTCCAGTATAGGATAATTTGCTTTTAGGTTTGGCGTAATTCGAGCTTCAAAAAGGGATAGATTCGTTAATATACATAGATTTGTTGCCAAAAGTCATGAAAACAAACCCGATGAACTTTAGGTGCTTTTCTATTACAGGGGTCTTGACGCTTTTTTAAAAAGCTTGGCGGAAAAACCAAGCAGGATAGAAAACCAAGCAGGATATTTTATTCTCCTTCCGTTCAGTTGGGCAATTATTATTTTATATATTCGTTTCAAATATTCGAATTAGTGATTTTATAAATTCGTTTAATTAAGTTTTACAAAAAAATAACAAAATGATATCAATAAATAATAATTACTATTAATTCCTTTTCCCCCCTTTCTTTTGCGTTTACATAAATGACGTCATTTGGACGAAATTATTCAAAATATTCAGTTTATAAATTAAATTAAATGCTGACAGACAATTGAATCCTGACGATAGAAATGTGATTTTTTTATCACATTTTCCTGAAAAACATAATTTAATCACAATCTTGTCTTTATTATCGATTGAAATAAAAGATAAATTCAATTTCAATTTGAAAATGACGAATAAAAAGAAATCAATAATCCCTATCGGGATTCTTTTACTTTTTTTCCCCTTTTTTGTCACAAAAAAACTGAGTAATTGCCATCATTACAGAAATGTCATTAAAATTAGAAAAAAATTAATATCACGAAAACTAATTCCAATTTCCAAATTCTATTACCAGTTTTGACATCCGCGGATTTTTATGGACAATTGGTATTAATTTCACCATAAAGCGTTTAATATTTTATTAAAAATAGCCCTGAAACATAATCAGTCGTTTAATCAGTCGTTTCATAAAATCGTTTCATAAATTCGTTTCATAAAATCGTTTCACAAATTCGTTTCATTAGGATTTTATATACAGGGTGATTCATAAAAGATGGGCAGAACTTTAAGGGGTTATAGTACACTTAAAGACAAATAATATTAAATAGGAGACTAAGGGTCCCAGACGTATTCCCAAGGAGATAGGGGGCATTAAAGTTTAGGGTCCGAAATTTCAAATGATTATAAAACATGGAAAAATTGGTCGATTCGTTTGCGGTTTTTGCAAAAAATTTTCTTTATGCCAGTATTTTCTTGAAATAAAATTTTAAAGTTCAATTTCAAAAAATGCCGATAGGGGGCGCTTTAGACTTTGGAGTAACAAACAACTATTTTTTAACGTTATTTTTTGTATTTCTTTAAATGATTTCGAAAGCTTAGACTTAAACTTAAATTTTGATCTAAAAATCTGAGTCCTAACGAGTAGTTAAGTAGCGTAAACTGAAATTTGAAATTTGAAACCCTTCTCCCCCCAGAACAAAAATCAGTTATTCCCGATCTTTGTGTCGTAGATTAGGCTCTAACTACTGCCGCGTTTTGCTAAAATTATTCTTTATGTCAGTATTTTCTTGAAAATAAATTTTAAAGAAAATTTTCAAAAAATTCCGATAGAGGGCGCTTTAGACTTTGGAGTAACGAACAACTATTTTATACCGTTATTTTTTGTGTCTCATTAAATGCTTTCTAAAGCTTAGACTTAAATTTTCAGCCCAAAATCTGAATCGTTAGACGTGGTTAAGTTTCTGGGGAGAGGGGTTTGAAATTTCTACTCCTGAGCACAGTTCAGTTTACCATGTCCACACATTGTGTGCTGTGATACGAGGTAAAAAAGACACAAATTAGGATTATGTTACCAAAGCATATTTATTAACATGTAATCACAATAAATGTTCAAAATTGTGACCACCAGAGGTTATGCACGCAGAACAACGGCGACGAATGGAACGGCGAACATTCGCGAAAACATCAGGCTTTTCGAGCACTTCCCCTACAGCGGCGGAAAGTCTGGCGACCAGTTCCTCGGGGGATTCAATGGGTGTCTCATACATAAGAGCCTTCAATCGTCCCCAAAAAAAGAAATCGAGGGGTGAAAGATCTGGCGAGCGAGCAGGCCAAGCAACAGGACCACCTCGACCAATCCATCTGTTCGGAAATGTGATGTCCAGATAGTTGCGGACGTCTCGTACGTAATGGGCTGGCGCTCCATCGTGCTGGAACCACATGACCCGCCGGATGCGTCGAGGAACAACGTTTAACTGGTCTGGCAGCACATGTTGCAGAAATGTGAGGTATGTTTTACCGTTGAGGCGTTCAGGAAGAAGGTACGGTCCGATTAGGTGGTCTCCGAGGATTCCTGCCCAAACATTGATGGAAAAGCGTCTCTGATGAGCATGTGGATACGTAGCATGTGGATTGACATCCGCCCATACATGTGCATTGTGTGTGTTAAATGTACCTTCACGTGTGAAGGTACATTCATCGGTGAAAAGCACAGTTCGTCCAAAATGTGGATTTAGCGCGTTCTGCTGCAGAAACCAGCGGGCGAATTCAATACGATTTGGATAATCCCCTGGAGACAGTTTCTGGACTCGTTGCACATGAAACGGGAGCAAATGTTCATCCTTCAGTACCCTCCAAGTCGTGGACTGTGAGGTATCCACCTGGCTAGCCACTGTTCGTGTACTTGTACTTGGCTGCGCCGCTACTACATCCAGAATGGCTTCTGCAACAACTACTGATTCGTCCTTTTTTGCACGACCTGCATTCGACCGGGAAGCGAGAAATGATCCCGTCTCACACAACTGTCTGTGCAAGCGCTCGAAAGTTTTGCGGTTAGGCAACCGCCTGTTAGGAAATCGCTCTCCGTACATTCGTTGTGCCTCTGCACCATTTCCATCTGCCGCTCCGTAAATTAAATGCATCTCAGCCTTTTCCTTATTCGTGAAGGGCACCATCTTCCGATTCATTACTACAGCGACTTACACTTGACTCACCGTTCAGTGGTTTTTATGCCTGAATCGTGTCGAAATTTTGCATACGTGTTCTTCTTCTTCCCCATTTGACATTTGCATACTTTCTGTTTCCTTCTTCACCCGGTGACTAGCGTCAGGAATGGAGCTTTAACGTTTGCATGAGCGAAGTTTCCAACTGTGCCAGTGCCTTTATGAGTGAATTCCGACTATGCAGTCCTTGACGAAAGTTGTATTTTTGCCTCGTATCACAGCACAGAATCGTTGGGCATGGTTAAGTAGTGCAAACTGAACTATGTTCAGAAGTTGAAATTTGAACCCCCTCCCCTCGCTACTGAACCACGCTCAGCGATTCAGATTTTGAGCTGAAAATTTAAGTTTAAGTCTAAGCTTTAGAAAGCATTTAATGAGACACAAAAAATAACGGTATAAAATAGTTGTTCGTTACTCCAAAGTCTAAAGCGCCCTCTATCGGAATTTTTTGAAAATTTTCTTTAAAATTTATTTTCAAGAAAATACTGACATAAAGAATAATTTTAGCAAAACGCGGCAGTAGTTAGAGCCTAATCTACGACACAAAGATCGGGAATAACTGATTTTTGTTCTGGGGGGAGAAGGGTTTCAAATTTCAAATTTCAGTTTACGCTACTTAACTACTCGTTAGGACTCAGATTTTTAGATCAAAATTTAAGTTTAAGTCTAAGCTTTCGAAATCATTTAAAGAAATACAAAAAATAACGTTAAAAAATAGTTGTTTGTTACTCCAAAGTCTAAAGCGCCCCCTATCGGCATTTTTTGAAATTGAACTTTAAAATTTTATTTCAAGAAAATACTGGCATAAAGAAAATTTTTTGCAAAAACCGCAAACGAATCGACCAATTTTTCCATGTTTTATAATCATTTGAAATTTCGGACCCTAAACTTTAATGCCCCCTATCTCCTTGGGAATACGCCTGTGACCCTTAGTCTCCTATTTAATATTATTTGTCTTTAAGTGTACTATAACCCCTTAAAGTTCTGCCCATCTTTTATGAATCACCCTGTATATAGGGTAGATTCATACTCTGAACAGTAACCAGATGTTAACAATGCAAATAAAATTGCAATTGCTTACGCATTCGAAACTTTCTTGTAAATATACATTTCTTCGTGAGAACATTGTATTTGTACATTTATTTTGCTTATTACAAGATTTTACGAAGAATAACTACATTATGTCTAAATTGTCATTCATAAGCACATTATTTCATAACAAATTAATTATATTCAAAATTATGATCTAAAAATCATAAAATTGTAAAATCTGCCAACATTGAGAATAATAATAATAATAATAATAATAATAATAATAATAATAATAACAAGAAAGAAAAATCTTGCGTCAAGTATAGATTATGAAACACTTTCCAACACATTCAGAATACTATAATAAAACTTCACTGTTTAATAAGGTGAAAGATGGTGTCTAAATAAACAGGTTAAATAAAAAAAGAAAACTGCCCAGTTAAACTGAAAGCATTGAGCTCACAGGCTATTCACACTATTTGTACATTATACTCTTATTTCAAAGAATTGGAAATAAGCCCCTCGAAAAATAAAGAAATTGACAGTATATTAAGGGGCGATCATCACCCCGTTCCCCCCTTATAATTAACCAATGAACCCCCAAAACTAATCAGGGAAGCGCCTTATTACATATGAACATATGTACACATGAACATATATACAAAATTTGAAGCAAATCGGATAATTCTGCATGAAAAACCCATTTATCTAAATTAAGGAGGAATTATCCCCATTTCCTTCCTTAACCTTTGAACCCCCAAAACTATTCGGGGAAGCGTCTTATCACAATGAACCTATAAACAAAATTTGAAGCAAAACGGTTATTTCTTTCAAGAGTTATCGCGTTACGTACATACATACATACAGAACCGGCGGGAACATTAGCTCTCAGGCTTTTATAGCATATGAGCTAAAAACGCATAGCACATTTGAAAACCCAATTTCAGCAATTAACATCAACAGTCGGAAAATTATCCGAATTTGTTTGTGCAGCCCTATATATGATCTATAGATTTGTATATATACTACATAGCAATTTCTAATATTTAGTTTAGTAAGGAAATGCATAAGCACAGTTGAAAATTCCCTTTCAGCAAATTCTACTAACGAAGGAAATGTACTGGAGATGTTTCGTGCAGCCCTGTATATGATCTATAGAATTTATACTCACCAAGTAACATGCAAAAAAAAAATGTTAAATTTAAAAACGCGTACCACAACCGAAAACGCACTTTCAGCAATTATTGTCCATAGACAGTATTGTAACCGAAATCTTTTGTGTGTCCCTGTAAATGAACGATGAATGCTATGCATACTGCATTCTATAGTAAGCATTTTGCACTTCACCTCAATGATTATATCAATTTCAATATGTTTGAAACAGTTTAATATCATTAAAATACACCGCAAACGATTTTTCGAAATAGACCGTAATGTAACGGAATTCCTTTGAGTGTCTCTGTAAACGAACGATAAATGCTATGCACACGATATTCTATAGTAAACAGCTTGTAGTGCATCTCAGATATATATATTTATATATATCAATTTCAATATATTTGAAATAGTGTAGCATCTTTAAAATACTCCACAAATGACTTTTCCCCAAAGACTAACTGTAATGTAAGGAATTTTTTTTACTGTCCCTTAAACGGAGTATAAATGCTACACACTTCATTTTCAATACTGAACATGTCATAGTAAACCTCAATAACATATTTTAAATTTCAAAGAAATCCGAGTATATTTACGCGAGTTAGAGCACGGACAGTGACGGTAGACATACAGACAGAGAAACCGAATTCATAAACACTTTTTAAATATTTTGGAAAGTGTTAAAGAGAGAGGGGGAGAGAGAACACCCCCTACGAACTCTCCTGAAAATCTCTGTATAAAAGTGTGATGGGTACTAATCAATTTGTCATACCGTCTACTAATTAATGTTTTACTTAAATTTTGCTTAGAGGGTTGTCTACATATGTGGAAATTGTAACAAACTTTCAAATTTTCAATGCTAAAACCCAATTGTGAAACCATTTTTGGTTTCTAAAGTAAATTTTACTTTCGGATACAAAACGGGAAGTAGTTAAGAAATTTATGAAGGCTTAAAATTTGGAATTCCTAATATTAAATTCATTTTTAATACTTTCCAACATAGTTGAAAAGTGTTTATGAATTCGGTTTGTCCGTCCGTCTGTCTGTCCATGTTCTAACTCGCGTTAATATATTCGAATTGATATGTAAATTGATATGTGTTATATGAGGCCTAAATTTTAAACCTTCACAATTCCTTAACTACTTCCCGTTTGGTATATCCGAAGGTAAAATTTACCGAAGAATCCAAAAATGGTGTTACAGTTGGTTGTTAGTATTGAATATTTGAAAGTTTGTTACGATTTCCATATGTAGACGACCCTCTAATCAAAATTTAAGTAATACATTATTTAGTAGACGTTATGACTAGTCGATTTATTCATCATATTTTTATACAGGGATTTGCGGGAGAGTTAGTGGGAGGTGTTCTCTCTTTCTCTCTCTTTTTAACACTTTCCAACATAGTTCAAAAGTGTTTATGAATTTGGTTTGTTTGTTCGTCCGTCCATCTGTCTGTCCGTGTTCTGACTCGCGTAAATATATTCAGATTGCCATGTAATTGATACGTGTTATTGAGGTTTACCATGACATGTTCGGTATTCAAAAAGTAGTGTGTACCGTTTATGGGTTACTTTACAGGAACACTCAAAATTATTCTGTTACATTATACGGTCAATAGGGGAAAAATCGTTTTCAGTGTATTTTATCGATGGTGCACTATTTCAAACATGATGATTGCATACGACAATATGTGATTCAAACACATGAATCACTGAAGTGAACGAAAACATGTTTTCTATAGAGTATAGAACAAGTGGCAATTATAATTTGTTTACAGGAACACCTAAAAGTATTGTTGCATTGCAGTCAATGGAGACAAATCGTTTTCAGTGCATTTTATCGATAGTGCACTATTTCAAACATGATGATTGCATACGACAATATGTGATTCAAACACATAAATCATTGAAGTGGACAAAAACATGTTTTCTATAGAGTATAGAACAAGTATCAATTATAATTTGTTTACGAACACCTAAAAGTATTGTTGCATTGCAGCCAATGGAGAAAAATCGTTTTCAGTGCATTTTAATGGTGTTACACTGTTTTAAACATAATAATATTGATATGCATCACTGTAGTGGATGGAAATATGCTTTCTATATAAAGTAGAAATTATAGTTCGTTTACAAGGACTCAAAAAAGAATTCCTTTACATTATGATCTATAGGGGAAAACTCATTTGCAGTGTATTTTTATTATGTAACACTATTTCAATGAAATTGATATGGCATTAATGAGATGCATTACAGCATCTCTTCTATAGAATAGTAAGTATGTAGGATTTATCCTTTATTTACAGAGACACTTAAAATAATTCGATTATAGGACTGACTCTGAGCCATAATTGCTGGATGTGCGTTTTCAGCTGTGATATGCATTTTAAAACGTAACTATTTTTTAGCATATTATGAGGTGCGTAGATCATATACAGAGCTGCACTAAAGATTTCGTCCACATTACCGGCAATGGTCAACAATTGCTAAAAACGAATTTTTACTTTTTTTCCCCTAATTTATTTCAATATATTATTTCAATATATGAACAAAAATGACATTTCTTAACAATATTTCGATAGTTTTAGAAAGTGTTTCATAAACTCACTATGCCTTGTTGCATGATTTTTCGTTCTTGTACATCTTTGCAAAACAGATTGCAATGCGGATAGTTTCTGAAGCATAACTCTAAAATTACTTGGTGGAATGAGTTTTAACTTTGGATTATCATATTTGAAGCTTCTAGAAATTGATTTCTGTATATTGTTATACGAACTTATTAGATAATTTTTGATTCAAAGGTATTTTATATATAGGCTACAATGCATATTTTATTAGAAAATTAATATAGTAAATATTATACTTTGAAATTAATTTTTGAAAAAATATGACTTGGAACCTGCTAATTATTTTTTTAACAGAAAAAGATTTCTAGAAGCTTCAAATACGAATGTAAAATAATAGCTCATTCCGTAAAGTAAGTTTTTGAGTTAAGCTTAAAAAACTTCTCGCATTGCAATCTGTTTTGCAACTATTAAAAATCTATTTAACATTAGGAGTTCCAAAATTTAAAACTACATAGTTCGTAAACAACTTGACCGAATGACTTTCCGCTTGGTATCCCAAGGTAAAATACTCCGAAAAATCCAAATATGACGTGAAAATTAGGTGTTCACATTGGAAAATTCAAAATTAGCTACAATTTCTATGAAAACGACCTTCTAAGCTTATATTTTATAACATTACATTTAAAGAAGACTTAATCAGTAGATAATTTTCAGAACGGTAATTGCCACGAGAGGAAAATCTAGCTTTAACAATAGTTTTCTCTTTATTTTTGTAAAGTTTTCTTTAAAAAACACTTACTTTAAAACTTTACTGTAAATACCTGTTAGCAAGTTTATATAAAATAATATAACGGAAACGGAACGTTTGCAAGTGAAAAACTTTTCGGTTTAGTCTTATCAAAAAATTTTATTGTTCCAACTTAAATAAGCAATAAAATTTCGATGAATTGAATTTACTTATTTATTTACATATAAAAGTACTTTTCAAAAAGTATTTCAAAAGTATTAGGTACTTAGAATAGTTATAGTTTTTTTTTTTTTTTTTTCAAACAAGATAAATAAATATCTAATTAAATTCACATCCTCTGTTATAAGATAAATAGAATTTTAATTTTCTTTCTTAATTGACCGTTTAAACTTTGAACGTAAATAGATAAATAGCGAAACATTAATATGATTCAGCTAATAAATAATATTTCATAAACAGATTCTATTGTTTTTTTCCGCTGTGACCTGACATTCTTTTTAGATACCAATTCTTTTTTCTTTAATCTTTAGTTGATTTCTCAATAAATTTGACAATTATAACAATGGAGACTGTTTCGAAATTAAATCTGTTAAACTTAATCAATAATAATAATAAAAAAGTAATAAAGAATTCAACCATATGATTCTATTGTAGATAAGAAAGTCTCAATCTATTTATAGATCTGTGTACTTGACAAATTATCGCTAAAGAGAAAGTGATGTGTTTCTAAATGCTAAAAAACAGATAAGATTACAATAAGCATATGATACAATATTATCTGTCATTTCAACTGAAGAAAAATCTAATCTAAATCAAGCAATCTATTTTTTCATTCATTCATTGATTCGCACATTCTTTTTTTTAATTTCATTTATTTCAGAATCCGAATAAAATTCATAAAAAATGAAGATCGATTGAACAATATTTTAAGCAGAAACAGTAGAACTTTTCAAAAACAAGAACGCTTCATTAATCTTTAGTATAAAAAATAAATGTCTTGTTAGGTTGAAGTGCTCTGCGTATCTGTATGAATGTTGCGCTAGGTCATTTACGATTTCAATATTTGAACAACGATTATTGCCTGAAATTTAATTTCCATTTTTTAACCCTTTGTGACTCAAGAACTCTGATTTGAAAAACTTTTACTCCGGTGTTAGAATATATCCCTTTAAACATGTAAAAAATAGTTAAAGAAATTTAGAACATAAAAATAATAAAACATTGACTAAAAGGTACTTATTATTATTTTTTTGTTCACATCTGCAATTAAAAAAAAAAAAAAAAAAAAAAAAAAAAAAAACATTACTTCTCATAAATATTGTCAATTTTCTGATAGAAAATTGTAAAGTATACGAACATACCTTTGTAAAAAATCAACTTTTAGACGTCTCTAGCTTTTTAAATTTGACAAAATTTGCGACGTTTATTTTAGCAATGACGATGTGAAAGTGCTCAAAAGATAAATAAAAACTTTGAAATGAAAAATTAACCCAGTATTACCGTTTGTTCGGAATTTTATGAGCAATTTATATTAAAAACTGTGTTGGAAGATATCAGCAATAAATAAAACAGCCTTTTAAAGCCCCCTGTAAGAAGAAACATTGACTTTTGGGTATGTTGCACTGTTAAAAATAAATCCTCAAATTCACGGTAAAACTACTGGCAGCAAAGTTGCCGGACTTTTTCCGTTTCGTTAGTAGATTTTCCGTTTTTAAAGATAAAAGAAGGACAAACTCCGTTTACAGAAGCGGTAAATTTCCGTTAACGCTCTCAGAAATCACGGAAATATTCCTGGCTGAACTGGCAGGAAAGGACATTATCCTTTGTGAAAAACTCGGTTTTAAAAAAATTACATCTCTATATGTGCTGCCATCTGCCGCCCATTGCGGAAGTGTTTAATATCTGATATACTTCAAGAACATTTTCAGCCGGACAGCGGATTTGAACCGGGGATGACAATGCCCCGAATCAAGTGCCTTGCCCATTCGACCAGTGGGCGCTTGTTAGAGTAGCAGTTTAAAAGAATGATATGACGTTTCTCAAAATGCGGCTTAGAACTTGAAAAATTTGGGGTTTAGAAGCTTGGTAATTTTGAAGTTAATTCTGGAGAGATTTCGTTATGAGATGATGGTTAAAATTGTAATATTAATAGAGGATACAAATATGAATTATATGTATTCTTAATTTGATTGTTAGATGTAAAATATGAATATTACATTTTGAAACAAATTCGATAAAAAATTTTTGCTTTTTTGAGAAAATCTATTTTTTTTTCACCTATTATATATATTTTAAATGTGTTCGCTTAGAATATATTTTTAGTGCGAGTGCTTTTTATTACTTAAAAAATAAATTTCGAATAATTTTAAAGGAATGAAAAAATTGTTATTATATTACTTTTTAATTTGAAAGTATTATTTTTTTATTCGAAACCATTATTTTTGTTTGCTGCTTTTTTGAGTAAAATCGTTTTTTTTTTCATTTAATTTAACTATTATATATATATTTTTTTAATCTGTTTGTTTAGAATATATTTTAAGTGCAAGTATTTTCTTATAGCTTTAAAAAATAATTAATAATAATAAGCAAATAATTTTAAAAGAATGCAAAAATTGTTACATTTTTTAATTCGAAAGCACTATTTTGTTGTTGTTTTAAATAAACTCGAAATTTTAATTTATTGCATTTTTAGTTTTTATGTGCAGCAACATGACAGTTTTTAACATTGAAAATAAACATGCAGCTAATAAAGGAATATCTCCGTTGGCCCCTTTCCTCTCCGTCCGTTCTGTTGTTTTCAGGAAATATGGGGAATTTTTCTGTTTTTTAACGGAAAATACCCTTTTATCACGTAAAGGGACTTTTTCTGTGAAATTCAGGAAAAAAATACCCGTGAATTTCAGATTATTTTTAACAGTGTGCAGATATGCAACGCTAGGATACAAAGGGTTAAAATGATTTTTTCCGCGATTTATATACAACCACAATCAGGGGCACCATTGCGGGAGGGCTAGGGGGCACAATTTTCCTTCTCCCCCAAGGAATTTGATGTTTCAGAGTATAGCAGTAACCATCACATTTAAAACTCTAAAACATTATTTTTAAAGAAATTGCACAAAAGTTGAAATAACTTGTCAGATTTGTTTATAATATAAACATTAGCATTAAATAAGCACTTTAAGCACAACAATTTATAATTATCGATAAAATTTGCTAAAGCCATCTTGCCTTTGCAACATTCTCAAAGAGAGCTGATTACATTTATCATCAGTGGGTACTTTGGCTAATTAAAAAATATATATTTGAGAATAAAATTGCCCCCTTGTCGGCGTCCATGCCAATAATTCCACGTGTGTTCATGATCAGAGCATGCTTGAAGTAGAGGTCTGTACGTGCCCGGCCCCGACCGGCCCGATATAATAAATTTAAAGGATCAAGATCAAACTAAGCTGATAAAATATTAACAATTTTCACTAGGCTTACGTGACTAGTTTGAAAATAATTATAAATGTGCTGCACGGCCCGATGCTAGCTTGACAACATCAATACAGAAATATAACATGTCCAGCGTAGAGATCGGCATCAGACGGTTACATGGTATCTGAGCCAGGGCCTAATTTTTTTTTAGCAGACACGTGAAAGACCAGTATCCGGCTTATATTTTATTCTCCATACTCGGGCCGGGTCAGAACTGGACTTAATTGTCGAGCAAGCAATTTCTTTTGTAAAAATAGCAATAGCGATAATGAACTTCTGTTAACGGAATCTTTAGAAATATACTTTAATAAATTACAGAGAAATATTTTCAAAAATCTACTTTTTTTTATTATACAGCTCCAAAAGTTATGACGTTTTTAATTATCTTTTTTTTTTTTATCCTAAACTACATTAATTTTTTAATGAGTTTATTTGAATGTAATAGTCTAAGAGTCTAAGTGATCATTGATATTGTTATTCTGCATTTTATATGGCTTGCGGACATATAGTAATCTAAAATATACTGAAAAATGTTACCCTAAATATGTATGCAGTATTCATTAAAAGAACCTTTTAATTATATGTTAAGACAAATTGGAATTTTTTTTTTATTGAGTAGGGTCGGGTCGTGCTGGGCCTGATTTCATTGATTTTTGAATGGGCCAGACCGGGAAGTGAACTGCAAAATCACAAACGGGTCGGGCCTGGAAATTTTGTCTCTTGCAGACCTCTAGCTTGAAGTGAAATTCACCATGTATCTGATTTGAACGAATCACTGTACAAAAATGTCTGTTTGAGATAACCAAGTTCGTTAATCAAACTATGATCGCGTCACAAAGTTTGAGGTCCGCAATGACAATGCTTCGAGCACTTTCCAAGATAGGACCATTCAACTTTTATCAGATATACTAACAAATTTATAAATAAAATTATCTCTAACCTATTTTCTATGAGCTTTCTGTGTATATTTTACCTATTATCAATTATTTTCATTTTTATAATAAAAGTTGTCGACATTAACAGTGAATTCCATTGGATAATTTTATTGGGACTTTCTATTTTTATAATTTGAAATTTTTAAACAAGGCGATCAATCAAGATTGGTCAAACTTTAAGAATAGTGGTAGAGTACGCCAATTGGTAGTAAGAGGGTTTCTGGCGGTGTACGCTCTGATTTTTTAAGAAGCTCCGCATACTCCCTGTTTCTCGGTAAAGTAAAACTACAGCGGTCGCCCTCTAACGTATACCACTTGTTTTTTTTACGACTACAACACTGATTAGTAGACCCATTTTTGTACAGGAAACCAGAATTGCAATCCACTTATTCAGTCAAAAATGCAAGATGTCTCTATAATCCAAATACATATTTTTGTTCACAACTTTAAAAATAATAAAGATATTTTAACGAAATTTTAAACGTTTTTTACTGTACTTTGTGTGAAATGCAATGGCATTCGAAGTATGGAGCGTCTAGTTTAGCGTTGTTTGGATGTGAATGATGTCACTGCCACCACTTGTCATATCTTTACATTTCACACAAAGCAGGGTAAGGTTCGTTTGACATCCAGTTGACTCTACAGTGACACCAAGATCAATACCCAAGGCGGGGCGGCATCCCTTACAACTCGCCGAAAGTCACTCAGCTGTGAACTCATAAGTGTGAAACGTAATTTTTAGCTGCACAGAGGTGAAATATCTTCTTACCCTTTGGGAGAGGACCTTGTGCGTGATCTCACTTCCCAATGCTCCGAGTCGCGAGAGAAACAGCCTTTGTTCTGTGCGACCTATACGTAGGTTATATAAATTGATGCACAGAGATTTTGGACAGCTGTTAGACAGAGACTGAAAATCAGCTTGATTTTCAGATTCAGAGGTTCATCTCTGAGGAAATCTCGGTAAGATTTATTTTTTTAGGGATCATCAGGATCCCGGTATATAATTTTATCAGCGGGTCGACAAGACTCGTACTCCTAGGTTGTGGATTTCAACTTCCAGCGATTTCTATTTTATAGAAGGAACCAACAATCGGGGGAAAGTATAAATGCATTCATCGCGGAATTACGAAAACTATCCGAACACTGCAATTTTGGCTCATCGTTGGATGTCATGCTCAGAGATAGGTTGGTGTGCGGGCTGCTAGACGAAGCTCTCCAACGACGCTTACTTGCCGAAGCATCGCTGACTTTTAATCAAGCACTAGATAAGGCCTTGGCAGCAGAGACTGCTAATTTTCATGTAAAGGAGATTCGGAGCTCCGGATCTGTCTCAGTGATGCCTCTCGACAAGAGACAAAATCGAAATCAAAAGCAATCTAAAACTCAATCACAGAGAGAAAATTGTGCTGGTTGTGGAGGCAACCATTCAAGATCACAGTGCAAATTTAAAGATGCTGAATGCCATGCCTGCAAAAAGAAAGGCCATATACAAAGGGTCTGCCGGAACAAATCAAATTTTACTAGGAAAACAGTACATGAACAGAATTTAGAAAATAGCGATACTGATTCCTCTGAAACAGAGAGTTTAAACACCTTCCATTTGAAATATGTGTGTCTCAATAATGTGGAAACACCAAACATGAGAACAACTGTCCTGATCAATGGTACACCATGTGTTATGGAAGTAGATTCGGGAGCCAAAATATCCATCATTGACAAAAGTACTTTTGACCAGTTATATCCTCACGAGGTTCCACTGTTGGAAAAGTCTCCTTTTATTGTTAAAGACTATAATAAACAACCAGTAGAAATTTTGGGTCGGTGCCAAGTAGATGTTAAATACTTGTTGGTAGATGTTGGTAGATGTTAAATATGCTTCATTTGACCGGAAGCTTCCACTTCTGATTGCTAAGAAGAAACGTCAAGGACTTTTATGTCTGAATTGGTTTGAACCATTAGGAATAAAGGTAACAGGCATCCATAGCATACAACAGTCTATCATTGATGATGTCTTAAGTGAATTCCCTGATGTTTTCAAGGAAGAATTGGGAAGCTTTACAGGTACTCCTATCAAGTTGCATTTAGATCCCACAGTCCGTCCAATCCAGCTGAAAGCTAAAAATGTACCATTTGCTCTAAGACCCAAGATTGAGAAGGAGTTGCAACGATTACAAGACCAGGGAGTTCTTGAACCAGTTAGTTACTCTGATTGGGCAACTCCTGTAGTTCCTGTCCTTAAATCTAATTTGGAAATTAGGCTCTGTGGTGACTATAGATGTACAGTCAATAAGGCTTTAGGCACTCATCCATATCCAGTGCCAGCAGTAAATCAAATACTCGCAGAATTAACAGGAGGCCAACATTTCGTAAAGCTTGACCTGTCCCAAGCATACCTGCAATTAGTCGTGGATGAAGCTTCTGCCATGGTACAAACAATTGTGACACATCGTGGAGCATTCAAGTGCAATCGACTCCAATTCGGAATTTCCACAGCTCCTGGAATATTCCAACGGTTCATTGAGTCATTGGTCATAAACATACCAGGAGTGTTGCCATACTATGACGATGTCTTAATCAAGGGTTCAACACTAGACGAACTAGCCAAGCGACTTCGAGAAGTTCTTGACCGATTCTCCAAGGATGGGTTACGCTTAAACAGAGAGAAATGTATCTTTGGAACCTCCAGCATTGAATTCTTAGGGTATGAAATCAATGAGAAAGGTATTAAACCCACAAAGGAGAAAGTGACAGCTATCCAAGAAGCCCCTATACCAACCAAGAGAGAAGAACTCCAAGCATTCTTGGGCCTACTGAACTTTTATCATGTGTTTCTACAAGATAAAGCAACAGTGGCAGAACCTCTTCATCGCTTGCTTGACAAGGGAGTAGTGTGGAAATGGAAGAAAAGCCACGAAGAAGCTTTTAATAAGGTAAAAAAACTCTTGTCAAGTGATTCCCTCCTTGTACATTTCGATGAAAAGAAACCAATCATCCTCACATGTGATGCTTCCCAGTATGGTGTTGGAGCTGTCCTGAGCCACGAATTGTCAGAGGGCGTAGAAGCTCCAGTGGCATACTATTCAAGAACAATGAACCCAACTGAGCGCCGGTATGCCCAGATTGACAAAGAAGCCTTGGCCATTATACAGGGTGTTAGGAAGTTTCACAACTACCTCTATGGACAAAAATTCGAAATAAGAACTGATCACAAACCTTTACTAGGCCTTTTGGCCAGTGACAAACCCACACCAACTATGCTGTCTCCTAGAATGCAACGATGGTCCCTAACCTTAAGCTCATATGACTACCATCTTGTATACCGACCTGGCAAATTAATTTCCAATGCAGATGGACTTAGTCGTCTACCTCACCCGCAGATGACCCATCATGAAACATCTCCCAATGAAGTGTTACTCCTGGAGGCTTTGGACAAGCCCCCTATCTCAGCCAAAGATATTGCACGAATGACACTCCAAGACCCAATCTTAGCTCGAGTGCTCAACTGGGTTTTGAAGGGGTGGCCGGCTGAAAAGCCAGATGAAGAATTCGCCCCTTATTTTCAACGACGATTGGAAATCTCAGCCCACAGAGGATGCCTCCTTTGGGGATGCAGAGTCATAATACCAAGGAAGGCACAAGAACGTCTACTGGCTACTCTCCACAATTCACATCAAGGCATTGTGCGAACAAAAGCTCTTGCAAGAAGTTACATGTGGTGGCCGAGGATGGACAGCCAAATTGAAGACACAGTAAATAGCTGCAATATTTGCCAACAGACACGACATGCTCCTCCTAAGACAGTGGGAACATGGGAGTGCATTAAAAAACCTTGGTCAAGACTCCACATCGATCATGCTGGTCCTTTTCAAGGATCCCTTTTCCTCATTGTTGTCGATGCATACTCAAAATGGCTAGAAGTTGTTAAAGTCTTGTCAACAGACTCAGTGTGTGCTATTGAAGCTCTGAGGAAGCTCTTCGGTACACATGGCATCCCTGACACTGTAGTGTCAGATAACGGACCTGGCTTCAAATCCTCAGAATTTGACGAGTTCCTTAAGAGAAATGGAATCTACCATTCTTTTACAGCTTCGAGACATCCTTCATCGAATGGGCAAGCAGAGCGGATGGTGCAGACAACAAAAGATGCACTTCGAAGAATTATTACTGGGAATTGGAATTCTAGACTTGCATCATTCTTATTAGCACAACATGCTACACCCAATGCTACTACAAATGTGTCTCCAGCAGAGCTGCTTATGAACCGCCGTTTGAAAACCTGCCTGGACAGACTTCATCCTGATTTTACGGAGCCTAATCCCAAGAATCTGTCTAATCCAAGGTTCCGAATGTTTGCACCTCTAGACTCGGTGTATGCTCGAGGATTCCATCCTCACGACAAATGGGTACCAGCTACAGTCACAGAAGTAACTGGCGCCACAATGTATGAGGTCTTAACGAATGAAGGTCTTGTGTGGAAGAGACACATTGACCAATTAAGACGACGTCAAGGTAATCTTCAGCATGTGACAGACGCTGGTAATTCCTCAGCATCATCCTGTGGTCCAACACCTTCACCGCTGATGTCAGGATCAGTAGAAGACAGCGAGGACACCGAGCCAGCAGGAGGCACCAAAGATCCGGGACTGACAACAAATGACACGGTTCCAGAGCCTGTGGATACAGATAGTTTAATTGGGATTGCACCTGCAGGAGATAGACAGATCCCTGATGTTACAAGTCCAACATTCCTCCCATCGAGACCAGTTAGAGCTAAACATCCACCAACCTGGCTAAAGGACTACGTTACATAGGGGGGAGGAATGTTATGTATTATCACAGACTCTAACTGTAACGTTAACCATAACATTTTTATGTTTCCAGAATGGCAACAGGCTAGCGGCAGTCAGATGTAAACATTCACGCCGTGTCGCTACAAGATAGCAATGCACATGCTTTTATCTTTAATAAGCCCTGTTAAGTTATATCATGAGTAATTATATTATTATATGTATGTTACTAATACGTAACAGGTAACGGAGAGTGAAGATGTAGAACGGCCGCCTCGGACTGTCACTACAGTCGAGCCCCGATTTAACGAATTTCTCGATTTAACGAATTTTTTTATGGTCCAACGGAAATGGAACAAAAATGATTCGATTTAACGAATTTTTAATCCCGATTTAACGAATAATTTTCGATCCCAAAAAAGAAAAAATGCAGAATTTTTCTAATATTTATCAAAAATGTTCAATGTTTCTTACAAAGCCTCTTTTACCTCTCCACTTGTTTTCTTTTCCATTATCTTTCTTATAAAATATCCGCTTCTCTCTTCTCCCGTCAGCTTGTGGGTTGCTCTTCTAGGTGACTCTGACTCGGCCGCTTAGGTGCGGAAGTTGATCAGGAGTCTAGCCATTGCACGCAGTAGCGTTTAGCTCGACGGTGGCAGGTATGTGGACGAGTCACAACCTCCCAGCGGTGACCAACGAAGAAAGAGGTACTGATAAACTAGGCAGTCGCAGTTTTCTGGACCGTCCCCTCGAGACCGATTCTCGGGAGAAAGTGGGATAAAACGGCCGAGCAAGAGACGGCTCGTAACGAAGGAAGGCACCTCGTAGGCCGATTCCCTCTGTTCGGCTTAAACCGGGAAGGTGACATGGGTAGCAAAGGCTAGCTAAATGTGATAGGAACACATCTATGATTATCTAGGTCGAGACGGAGACGAGGACGGATTCTGAAAAGAGCAAGGACCACTTGCGGCTGCATAGTTTCGTCTGTCCAGTGCGTGAGGTGGTGTGAAGCATTCTTCAGTACTGGCAGACGGTGGACCATAAACAAGGGATGACCGCTCAATGGCACGAGTGACCGGGTTTCCCGTCTGAGCCCCCTCGTAACCGTTCATCTCTTGCGATCCCTCTGCATCTGGAAGAGTTGTGCGCCGCCCTCAAGGTTCGGTCGAAAAATGGAGATGGCCCGTTGACCGTAAAGTAGTTCGTGCCCATCGTAGTGGTACTATGGCGGGTACTACTGCTTTGGTAGGGAGATGGCCCTTTCTACCTTATCAACCGACCAAGAAGAACCGGGTCGGAGACTCTTCAGTTAAAGTGATGGCGTATAAAAAAAATCAGAACCTCGGGTCGAGAACCAGTTCGCGTGTATATGCATTCGGCGCTTGGATAAGCAGGAGTTTCTTGAAACTAACTTTCAAGCTACTAACTACCGAACGGGTGCGCTTCTATGGCGCTCGAGAGAAAGGCATCCACAGTCCTCCAGGATTGTTAGTACTGACTATTATTCCCCTTGGTACCGGTCACATGGCACGGTTTGGAATTCCTCGGTGTTTAGGGACCAAGAGGCCGGGAGGTAAGGTGTGCTGAAGTTCGTAGGCTCGGGGTTGGATGGTCCAACCCTAGAGCCTACAACCTAAGCAGGGACATGTCTATGCGTCCAGGGAGGACATTACCGCAGCCTCCTGGGCCTGCAAGCGGCGCCTATTGCTCCATCCATAGCTGACGGGCTAGTGATTATTTTTGTAGTTTTGTTTTACTGTTTGAAAGCGTTGGTAAAGCAATTGCGTGTCCTGGAAACTCGATTTTATGATCTAGGGACGGGTAACTTTTGTGCGTGTCCGGCATAGCCGAAGACTCTGGTTACTCGGACACCGGAACCCTGAGCAATGTGATAAATACCCTCTAGTGCATGGGTACTAATGTCGTGACAACAAGTCGTCAAAGGTTTGGGGAGCGAGGGAGGTGACGTACATTAGGCAGTGCATCCCCCGTGGCCGGAAGCATGGGTCTGTGCTGTATCCTGGGTCAACTAGGCCCGCCCATGTGCATAAGGGTTCTGTAAACCTGGGACCGGAAGATGGCTTGCCACTTTCCCCTTTCAGTCCTGCTCTGTAATGTTTGGAATGTAGAATTGTTGAATGACCTTGACTAACTTCGAAGAAACGTTCATCCCCTTCTCTAATTAATCAGTAGAGGGTGGAAGATGTCAGTAAAATGTCCATTGGCAAGGTTTCTGTGCTCTGCTCTAGATGTTCTTGAATGGCTGAATCGAAAAACGTAAAAGGTATTCAATAAATAGAAATTTTTTTCATCGATCCGTGTCCTGCTGATCCCACAGATTTTAATTTTCCGAATCTTAAAGTGGATATTCTCCCTGCAAGTTGTACCTATGAGCTACAACACATTGATACGGGAATTATCCTATCATTTAAAGTTCAATATCGAAAGCTTCTTATCAGGAGAATTCTTGATAATATGGAAGAAAACTTGCAGAAGAAAGGTGAACATTTTTCTGAACATTCTCAAACGGTATTTGACAGTCGTGGAACGCGGTTCCTAAACGCACTATCAGTAATTGCTTTTCAGAAGCAGGTTTCCAGCGGGAAAATGTGCTGGAAAATCTACACTATATCAGTGACAATGAGGAAACAATAACTGAGTGGGAGGAAATTCCTTCTGATTGAGAAATATTCTGAATATGTATCTTGTGATGCAAAACTATCTACATTCGAAAATGTACATTGCAGCGAGGTAATTGATAGCAGTAGTATTGGATCGGGTGAAGAAGATGAAATAGAGATGAAACATGCAACATTCAAAGAAGCAGTTAGCAGTTTAGATACTTTAAAACGGTATTTGATAGCTCGTGATGTTGATTATACTGTTTTAACAGCTTTGAAAAAAATCGCTAAAGAAGATTGGAATACAAAATCTAAACAAAGAAAACAAACATTTATAAAATATTTATTTCCTAAAAAATAATTTATATCTATAAAATTTGAATAAATGAGATTTTTTTTTTAAATTATGATGCTTTTGATTTATAGTAGTACACAAGAAAAATAATTCCTTTTTATGCAGTGTATTTCTTAAAGCCACAAATGTATAACATCATTATTAAGGTAAAAGTGAGCACTGTTCTTTTCATTTATAGCCTTTTTCAAACTTATTCTATTGTATAAATAAATTCCTTTGATTATCCCGATTTAACGAATAATCTCGATTTAACGAACAAAGTTGCTAGTCCCGAACGATTCGCTAAATCGGGGCTCGACTGTAGTTAAAAGGAAAGTTTGGCACCCCGTCAACTAGTAAGAGCGCTTCACCCCGAGTGCGTTGCAGAAGAAGTTTCCAAGGAACTGTCAGGAGAGATTTAACTCTAGCAAGAGATAAACTTTATCGAACTCTATGATTTCTGATTTACCCTAAAATCAGTAACATGCTCAATGGATAATTCCTATAATTAATTTTTCTGATTATAAGCCCAGAACCCAAATTTTGTTGTGGTACCTCCTTTAATCAAGATTCCTGTTATGTTAAATATGTTGTCAACATAGTAAATTCTTATTTTGAGATTAATGAGAACGGATTCTTAAAGTTGTGCTCTACCACTTCAAAAACAACGTAAGGTCGCTTCACACTATAGGCAGAGGGTATACACTATACACTAGAGAAGGGCGCGAAATTTCCGTTCGCCAGCTCGCCATTGGTGAGAAAATATTTAAGGTTGGCGAGTAAATTTCGTCATTTGAAATGTTGTGCTTCAATCAAACTGTATACGATCAGAATATCGTGCTTCAATCCGGCGACAAGCGGAAGTGTTTTAAAATTAAGCGACGGCTTTTATCTTCCAAAAGAAGAAAAAATGCGGCGTCACCCATTTTCATTTCTCTCCTACGGAGGAACGAACTTCCCCCGTCTGCATTCGTTCCCCGGCTTACGCACCGCGCAAGCGCCAAGGCTGCTTTTTTCGCTTCCGAGGCTGAATCTGATAGCTCTTCACTCCCGCACGAAGTAAATCAGGTTTCGCCACCTAAGCTCAGCCGCTTGAAACACGGTAAAAATTATTCGTTTTCTCCCAATTTTTTAAGATTTAAAAAAAAAAATTCATATTTTCCATGAATGTAAAATATTCTGGATTTAACAGACAGTTCCTTCTAACAATGGTCAATTTAAATTCAGTTTGTCATAAATAGTTCATTTTCTGGGCAGGTGTGATGCCCGACGTTACTGTCTGAATGAATGTAAAATAGTGGCGAGTAAAAATTTTAGTCTGGATAGTACCTTTTCAACTGAAATTTCACGCCCTGCACTAGAGAATATACTTTATAGCTACGGAGAATATACAGAGTTTCTTAAAAAAGTCCAGAATGTATGGCATACACCTCTGTATACTCTCCACTACATATCTGCCCATTTGCCTCCTCTGGAGAGGTTACAGAAAGAAACAAGAACTGAAAATCATGCGTCAAGCATAGATTATGAAACACTTTCCAGCAAATCCAGAAAAGTGTAACGAAACTTTACCGTTAAATAAGGTGAAAGAATATATGTAGCAAACAGTTTAGGAAACATGTAACACATTTAAAAATCTAGCTTTAGCGATTACTTTTCCATAGTCAAAAAGTAGTCAAATTATTTTGTGCAGACATGTGTATGATCTATAGATTTGGATATACACTGCATAGCACGATAAAATTTACTTTAGTTAGAAAATTCACATTTAGCAATTTCTAGCAATCGATGGAAATGCACATGAAACCTTTTGTACTGGCTCGTATATTATATAAAGACTTTTTTACACACCACATATAAAGCTAAAATTTAATTCAGATATAAAACGCATAAGTCAACTTAAACTCCCTTAAAGGATTTACATAACCAACAATGTTCTTTGAATAGCCCTGTATATGAATTTATTTATACTCCACAAACTTATATTAGTTTACTAAATGTAGTTCAGCAGGAAAACGCACAACACACTAAAAAATGCCATTACGCAATTCACTCCCATAGTCAGTAATATTTACGAATTCTTTTGTGTAACCCTGTATATGATCAACAGAATTTATGCACACCACGTACTATGTAAAAATTTAGTTAAACTTAAAAACGCAAACCAAAGTTGAAAACATACTTATCACACATTGACTGTAATTATTGTACGTATACTGTAACAATACATCTATCTTTTGCGTGTCCCTGTAAGTGAATGATAAACGCAATGCACATTATACTTTTAAGAGCAATTTATAGCGCACCTCAGTAATGCATATAAATTTCATTATGTTTGAAATAGTGGAACATCATTAAATTACACCGCAAACGATTTTTCCCCGTGGAACAATGTGTAAGTTAAAAACGCAAAACAAAGTTGAAAACGCACTTATCACATATAGACTGTATCACACTAAGACTGTGAGCGAAATCTTTCGTGTGTACCTGTAAATGAACGAGAAACGCAATGCACACCATACTTTTAGGTGACCAATTTATACTACATCTCAGTAATACATATAAATTCCATTATGTTTGAAATAGTGAAGCATCATTTAAATTATACACTACAAACGAATTTTCCTCGTAGAACATTGTGTAACAGAATTTTTGTGTGACTCTGTAAATGAATAATAAATGCTCTGCTCACCATATTTTATAAAAAGTATGTTTTAGTGCCCTTCATAATTGTATATCAATCATGTTTCAATTGGTGTAATATTATCAAATATATACTTGAAACTATTTTTTCCCGATTGACTGTAATATAACGGAATACTTTTGACTGTGCCGGTAAATAAACTATTCATGCTACACACTTCATTTTCAGAAGGGATTATGCTATAGTAGACGTCAATAACATACAAAAATTTCAGGGTTGGTTACCAGAGTTAGAGCACGGCCATACGGCCAGACAAACCGAAGTCATAAACACTTTTCAACTATGTTGGAAAGCGTTAAAAAGAGAATAATAAGGTTTCTGTCACACTGAAGTTATCGAATTTTATTTTAATTGTTTACAATTGTAGGGAATTAAAAAAAATGAATTTTCTGTATTTACTCCTCTAGCATTAGATACCATTTCACGCAGATAATTAATCCTCCGCTTTTTAACTTTGATACAAAAATTTGATTCTGTATGAAAAATATGAAAATGAACTAAATTAATATCGACTTAACTAAATAATATTCTGCTCAAAAATGTTTAAAAAATTAAACAAATGAACAACAACAACAACAAAAAAGCCTGAATAAAATAAAAATAAAAATAACAACAAAAGGTAATAGAAAATCTTATTTGTGCATTTCCCCCTCTTTTCAAATGCATATTATATGATAATTTATTCATTAAAAACTTTTAATGTAAATAAATATATTCAAATCTTTACATCAAAACAGAAAAAAAAAAAGAACGAAATATTTTGTAAAAGAAAGAAAAAAAAATTCCATTCTTTTATAATTATTTAAAAAGACAATAATAATAAAGTGAACTTTAAATAATACAATCTTCCAATGGGGTAACAAATAATAGTAAAAAATACTTTAAAAATATAAAAAAACCCCTTTTTTCGGTTTATTTTTTAGAAGGTGTGAAAAAATCGTCAAAATACTTTGGTCAAAAATCGACCAAAAATACTATTTTTTTGTTTTTGTGTTATTAATTTAAAACTAAAATGTTAATATTAAAAAAAAAATAATTAATGTTAAAAAAAATAATTAACTTTAAAATTTAAAATAAATAAATAAATATATGTGTCATATAAGGCGGAAAGTGCGTTTTCATACTTCTTAAAGAAAAGTAATGAAAATAACATATCATAATGCATTTCAAATGCATTTTTCTCAAAATAAATTTCTGGCAGTCTATAATATTTCAAAATCCTCCATGCGTTTTTCCTTTTACTTACCCATCATATGTAGTATAGGGTAAGTCTTGTAATCGTTTTGAAAATCGAAAAAAAAAAAAATTTTTTGACGGATTTACACGTTTCAGACACTGGAGATTCCGAAAAACATATTTTTAGAAAAAAATTTTGCCGTCCGTCTGTGTGTCTGTAAACGGTCTATCTCCTGAAAAAATTGAGATAGTGACTTGAAATTTGGTATGTACTTAGTATGTAATAATGGAAAGAAGCCTTTTGAATTTCAGCAACCTCGATTATCCGGAACTATTTTTTTCGGACTCTCGAAATATTCGTTCTGATAAAAGGTATATAAAAATTTTCGAAATTGTTTATTTTAAGAAGTGAATATAAAGGACAATAAAAAAACAAATTTTGCATAAAGCATGAAGTCGATCGGGTAATTAGTTGCCGCGATATTTGTAATCCTATTTTCCGCACTCTTCGATTTTTCATGACCCTGTATTTCATCCAAATTTCAATTCAAAGATATATTTTAATTGTAAATGAGACGCTTAATCAGATGCAATAAACCGCTAGTTAATAGGATTATTGTTTTTGGAGTTATAAGGATGTTTCTTTTAAGCAATTCAGTAATCGGGCCTTTAAAGTTTATGACGTCATCAAGCCACGATTTTATTCGAATTGCAATGCATTTTATAAGTAGTTTACACATTTTTAATTTTAATATTTTACATTATGCATATCCATAATGGGTAAGTATTACGGTGGCCCCCAACGACTAGTTTTCATGTTCTCTTTAAATATGTCTAACGGACAATTTTGATCAATAATACAAGAAATCTGTGCATCCGTTTGAAATGTTGGTTTTTTAAACTCCTCAAATTATTATAGTAATAAAGTATACATTTATACATGGGGTTCTTTAATGAAAATTAAATTTCGCGTCAGTTTTTTAAAAATTATTATTATTTAAATTACTGTCTGTCGGATTAAAAAAAATGGATGTACATTTGTTTTTTTAACAAAGTCCTTTTAAATATTAAAAAGAGAAAATGGGGGAAATATTTTGAAAATTAGAACGCGATGGAGCATTAAAATAAAAGAAAGAAAACTTATTAATAGCTTTACAAAATTTTAATTTGCAGTAAATTGTTTCTTGTTTTCAAATAGTTATGGTGCGGAATTTCTTGTTGTAATCTCGTAAATAATGAAAAATTTCTTTTAAAGTCCACCATTCCCAGGGATGAATTCAGGGGGATGTCCCCCGGGGGGGGGGAGCATTCCCTCCGAAGCATTGAATTATCCGCCCCGGAAGATTTCAAATTTTACGCTTTTAATGGTCAAATAGCGCAATTTCCTCCACGGAACTCTATAATGTCACAGAAATCTCTCCCGGAGAAAAATGTTTGAATTTAACACTGACCGTTCCTTTTAAGAGGCTCAGGTTTCAGGTAGAAGAATTTTGGGGCTCTAACAGACATTGTGGCCTGCTCTGCTCTGGATTCAAAGATAATTTATTTCTTTACGATAAAATTTTATGAATACTTGAGAGTACAAAAAGTGATTCATAATTTTCAGAGACTCCGCATGAAGTTCACGAAAGGAATTTCCCAGAGACTTTGAGTCACTGAACTTCCAAATAAGACAGGTTGTTTGTTAAATCAGCTGCGTGAATACGTGCTACTAGAACGCCTCCTTTATCGCCCTTTTGGTCTGCTTATCAAGTGGATATAGATTAAAATCTTGTTTATCTATTTCCTGTGGCTATAATCCCCCAAACGGGCAAAAAACGTAAAAAAAAAAAAGAAAAGAAAAAAAGAAAAGAAAAAATACATAATGCTTTTTTAATTGCACTCCCGTCTGCGAGAATTCAGACATTTTTCTCTGGGAGGGATTTTTGCAGCTTCGGATGGGAGGGGGGGGGGGGGGGCATTAGGGAGTTCCGGGGATTTGCATTTTTGACTATATTTAAGCATGAAATCACAAATAATCTGTGTGTGGGGGGAAATATCTTCCCGGGCTACCCCCTGAATTCATCGGTAAGTATAAGAAGATTATGCCAGATTTTCGCAAGGTTCACCCCCCCCCCCTTTCCAAAAAAATAGTGTATAGATCAATTAGTGTAACGCGTATTACAAAATAAGACATAAAATAGGAAAACTAAATCAACATAAATTATTATTTTTTAAAAATTTTACCAGGATGTAGTGGACGATATATGGAGGATACGCCTTATACCTTCTGGATGTACTCCGTATACCCTCCGTAGTTACAGCGTATACCCCCCCCCCTTTTTTTTAGGGTTTCGTTCATCTCACGAAACCCTATTACTCTAGAGCTGCCTTATATTACTCCCGCTCCGTTGTCTGTCCGCCACAGAGCCATTCTCAAAAACTATATAACTTACAGAGTTGAAACTTCGTGTACATAGATAATACTAGCTGTAAAGAGCTCAAAATTTTAAAATTTGAAAAATTCGTATTATTTTAATAAATAGAGATAAAAAACCAAAATTCTAACAGCCTTTTCCTATTAAATTTAAACATTTTTCGTTATAGCACATGCCAAAGATTTAAAATCCACAATGAAATTCTTTCTACAATAATTAATTTTCTATCAGACGATTTCCACGTGAAAAATAAAAATGAAATAGTTTGACAAAAAGATAAATATGAAATAAAATTGATTGACGTCATAGTCGTAATAAAACGGAAAATGTCTAAGATTTCTCAATAATACAAGGAGTATCAGCATGTGTAAGTACACAAAGCAGATTAATATCACGTTATTAGAGAATAATAATTTAAAAAAAAAATCAGACGTCATATGGGAAGTTTAACGAATTTTTCAAATGTTTGAGAATAATACAAAGCGAGTATCAATATAATTAATAGATATTAGTAAATATATGAGTATGAGAAACATATTGAATCGTGATAAAAATCCGACTGTGAAAATATTCGCATATTTTAACATTTTGAAAGTGTACAATTTGTTTAATTTTGAAATTATTATTTTTTAAATATTGCATTTAGTCCGTATGACGGATATTATTATGACAGAATATAATAGCGGGTTTGGCCCGCTATCCGGCTGGTATAAACGAAAAAATAGACCGGTAAATTGTTACTTTATAAAAAACGACTTTTTTTTTTGTTGTTGTTGCTAAATGAAATTTGTTTGAATTTATTAAAGAAAGTATAAAGTGTTTTAAAAGGAATATTAAACGAAACCCTTTGAGCGATCTTCGATCACACTTACCCACTTGTTAATTTTTATTTTCACACAATTATCTCGTTGTCCCACTCAGTTCAGACACTTTTCTCCGGGAGGGATTTCTGTAGCTCCGGGGGGGAATTGCGCTTTTTAACCATTAAAAGCATAAAATCTCAAATCTCCCGGGGAGGGGGGGGGGGTATTTCAATGCTCCGGGGGGTAGGTCCCCCTGGACCACACCCCTTGAATTCAACACTGGTCCCACTCTTGTGCGGTCAGAAGATCCAGTCCGCAATGTTGTATTATTACTGGGTGGATTGGATCATCGTATGACCAGATTATAGAGAGTCTTATTATATATATATTAAAACATTTTAAATCTTCTTTTAAAATGTTTAAAGGGCTATTAAGTCTGTAAACATACAAATATATATGTTTACAAACAACAAATTACGCGTACATTTTCAAGTTACAATTCATGCCAAACGATATTCTGTTTGCTGAGTGTGCTCTACTTTTGTACAGGGCCTCCTCCCAACCCCACCCTCCCTTAAAAAAAAAAAAAAAAAAAAAAAAAAAAAAAAAATTGTTACACCACATTAATGGGTTAAATTTTTCTTTTGTCGCTTAAAGTACTCTTTATAACATATGAAAATAATATTTTATTAGTTAGATATCGGTAATGAAAGTGAGAGGGCAATTTTGGATCTATAGATGTAGAGCGCCACAGCGAGTAAACAACAAGAACAGTATTTTCAATATCGGTGGACACTCTACCTCTGCCCATTTTTAATCAACCAACTTCATATTTTAAAAAATTAATCGTCACATATTTTTTTAGGGAAATACGTAGTATTTTTTTTAAATGTTGATATCTCGCTTTTTTGTGTAATTTTAAAAAACGAAATTTTTGGTTGAAAATTTACATTTTACTTTGAATTGATATCATTTCACTAATTGGACACTTTTTTGTCTCATTGTTCTAGGTTAAATCTACGATGAGTTATCGTGTCAACCTCTTTACCCTCTTTTTTGGAAGCGCTTCTGCACACCAGCTGTCAATCGATCTTTTTTCTAATATATCAACTAAAAGAAAATACAGTTTTCTACTTTAAATATGCTTGCAAATTTAGTGTAAATTGATTTTTATAAGCCCTTTGCATTTCTTTAAAAAAAATCCCGGAAAAAAAACCTACATTTCAGGGCGTTAAAGTGATGTTACCCCTTAAGTCTCTCGAATAGAAAGAAAGAATAATGCTTTTTGCATACCTTTTTCATTTTGAGTGCAGAAAAGAATAAATATAAATTTATCTTTAGGAATTATATATATATTATATAAATTAAAATTAAAATAATTTTTTTTTTTTTTTTTTTTTTTTTTTTAAAGAACGAAAGTAATTTTTTTTTATGAGTCGCAAAATATTCTTTATGATTATGACTGTATACGAGCTACAACAGCAATAGAATTAATTTTGCGCCAAACCACGCTGGCTAAATTAGGCCATCTGGCTGCGAAACTGCAACAATGAAATATTTTAAACACTAAAAAGTTGAAAATAAAATAGAAATTAAATAAAGAGTGTATTAATTAAAAAATACGTTTTTATCAATTAATAGTTTAATATTAATTAAATTATGATTGTACGAGGAAAAAGATTTTTTTTCTTTCCTGTTGTCATATTTTAAAAAAGAAACAAAGCAAAAAATTATAATATATTTTTAATAAGTTCAGTAGTTCGCACTTTCTACGAAACGTAAATCAAAGTAGTGATTTTTCCCCAATTAGAGATTGAGATTAGCATGGAATGCTATAAAATAATTTCTTTTTTTTTTTTTTTTCAAAAAAACTATTTTTACGTTTATTCTTATTTTAAAATTATTTACAGTTAATATGAGTACCTTCTTTTTCTAAATTTTCAGCAGTCGGCAACACTCACCGCCTGAATTCGAAAACAGAACTTTGTCTTGGCGATATGTCAATCATATCATTCGCCAATGATTACTCACAGTGAATCACGTGAATGATAAGGGGAGGAATGAAATTGTTGTTGTTATCATGAATCGTGATCATGCCTGTTTTGCAATGTGTTTCCTTGTTATAATATCAATAATACTGTTCCCTGTGACACTACAGTTGTGAATCGTTCGTAACTTTGGTGGATAATACATGATGCCAAACTTACTCGTTATTGAAGAGTTTTAATTTATTCAATTTTAAAATTGTGAAGCACGGTAGTTTTTAAAATATGGCATGGACTCCTTACCAAAAGATTTTAGCTCTGTTGATGGTGGTAACTGGTTCCATTAACACTTTAGCTACAAAGTAAGTTATAACAGTATTATTATTTATTATTTCTTCATGAAGATGAATAAATAAACTGAGCCACAGTTCATGTAAACAAATAATTAAATCTCAAAAATTTGTGTCATCATTTAACTAAAATATTGAGGAAATTATTTAGTGTTCATTCTCTGTAATAGATTTAAAGAAAAATAACCAACAGTTGCTTAAAATGGAGACGAATTTTTCTACCAACACAATAACTAGAGGACTGAATGGTATTTTGAAAAACTGGCATTAAATTATCCATTTATATTCTGTCGGTCGATATTTCTAATGCACAATAAGCTAATTCCACTTACACTTACAGTATTCACTTGAAGTATTATTGTATTATTCTTATATTCCGACATTAAGAAAACTTTTTAAAAAGTCGGATAGTTAAAGTAATAGGTCAATAGTATTTGTACTTTACTTGTAATAATTGAAAAACATTTTTTTAAATATCGGTATATAAACATTTTATTAGAGAATTATTCATTTATATTGGTAGATTAATTTTATGTAAATTGCTTTGATTTTGAATACATTATTTTACCGTTTTAAATCTGTTTTAATAGTTATGTGTTAACTTTTCAAAAAATAAATAAATATGTATCTTGATTCTGCATGATACTAGAGTCACTTGAGAAAATAAATGTGTTTCATGCTTCATTGTTAGATTGTTACTTTTATATCATTTTATTTACTAATCACCAATGTTTTGAGTCTCAAACAAAAAAAGGCAAAAATAACTAAGTAAAAAAAAAAAAAAAAATCAGCAATTGAACCTAATACTAACGTTATAATTTCTATAATCAGAGTTTTCCCGCAGACAGTTTCAGGAGCTTTCCACCCTGCTTGCCTTTTGATTTAAAAATAGCACCCTTCTTGCCCTCAGTCAAAAAAAAAAAAAATATGCCTTTACTGCCTTTTTATTGAAAAATTTGCTTACATAGTAAAAACAGACAACAATGGGTCCTTTAATACAATTATTCAAATTCGTAAAGTAATCATATGAGTTGTAATTCACCAAATGGGTGAAAAATGTCTGGGCCAGGGTTCGAACCAGGGATCTCATGGCTGAAGCAGCCCATGCTCTACCAACTGAGCCATCCCGGACGAATCTGGAGGACCTAATTCACCCATTTAACCTTATTGATCATAGCATCAGGTCTGATACCTGAATCAGCTCAACAGAATAAAGAAGAGTTCAATTACATGTGATTTATTCTGTTGAGCTAATTCAGATATCAGACCTGATGCTATGATCAATAAAGTTAAGTGGGTGAATTAGGTCTTCCAGATTCGTCCAGGATGGCTTAGTTGGTAGAGCATTGGCTGCTTCAGCCAAGAGATTCCTGGCCCAGACATTTTTCGTCCATTTGGGAAATTACAACTCAAATGGGTCCATTGTTGTCTTAAAAAGAGTCACTTTTAAATATCAAAATTGCCTTTAAAAAAAAAGTGCCCACAAGAATCTAAAAGGTGCCTTCTTCCCAACTGAATTAGAAAAAGTCATTGTGCAGTAAAAAAAAAAGGCATTATTTCAAGGAAAATAAATTATTGGGTTAAGTGGTAAAGAAAAGTACAACATAATTTAATAATCTCCTGTGTTTTTCGTAAAGAAATAAGGAAGGTCTGTGATTTTTGCAAGCTTTTGGGCACATTAATTTAGAAATACTCTGGTATTGGGGGAAGATTTTAACAAGAGAACTCTGGATACAACTAAGGGTGCATTTCAACAATCCAACACAGTAATCCTTTTCTTCTATTTATTTTATGTAAAGTTAAATAAACATGTATTAACCCCCTTACCTTACAGGGTTTTTTTTAAAAATCATGTACGCTAATGGCGCCAGGTGCATGTAAAATCCGTCGTGGGTGTAAAGTCCTCCAAGTTCGTTGTGAATTATATCTCTGGAGGTGCCTAGTCACCTGATCAAGGCTCTAACTTACGAGACCAACTCGCATAACGTATGTGTGTGATGCCAAGCCCAGGTCCATACAAAAATAATAACATCATTTAGCAGCAAAACAAAGTCTTCCACATAGCTGTCCTGCCAGCAATGGCCAGCCGCTACGCTGCACCCTTTCAGTGGCACTACGTGCCCCGGTGCCAGGCACTAAACCCGTTTAAGCTAGGGAAACCTGGCAGGTATGGGCCTAGTCGCCGGTCTCAAAAAAAAAAAAAAAAAAAGGGGTGCATTTCAATATTTTAAAAAAGGGCAAGGTGCTGCACCCTTAAATAATGGTCTCGAGGGAACACTGAATTTATTATAGTGAAGATGAAATTTTTTGTTCATCCATTTTTACAGGTATAATCATTGTAATGAATATGTATAAATGCATTATTCAAATGCCTCTATAATTTTAGTTTTCTTTCAGATGGGCCGACAAGCTAAAATCTGAAAATAGTGAAGGAGACCCTGATGCTCTGTTTAATCATCCCTTTTTACAGGTATAATCATTAAAATAAATATATCAATCAATGTTTAATATGTATGTTTTATTCATAAGTATATCTGTAATAAAAACTGAATATTTAATAGCTATATGATAAAGGGCAAAATTAGCGCTAGCCACTGGTCATGGGGTCACGAAAAAAAAAATGGCTATTAAAAAATTGCCTGCAGCCTTACCTGCAGCCTGTATACCTTATGGCCACTTTCCTATAAGGAAAGAGTAAATTTTTTTGCATTTCATCAAAGATTTTACTTTTTCTGGTTGAAATACGTTTATTTGGGCTATTTAATTTTAGATTAATAACAATTGAAATTTTAACAAAAGTTTACTGTTTAGAACTTTTAAATAAAAAAGGTGACCATTATAGTTTAATGAAAGTGGCCACTGGCCACTATTAAAAATGTCCAGTTTTGCCCTTTCTATATGATTGGCTCTTATCAACTAATTTTATCCGAGCAGTCATAAATTTACCTAGAATAAATAATAAAAAAAATATTTGGTACTTTTCCGTTATGCCAACAAGACCAGTGGCTGAGAGGTTGTGCTTTCGAAGCTGGTAGACGGGAGGTGCTGGGTTCGATCCCAATCGCGCCCGTCGGCCTAATCGTTCGGAGTTTTCGTGGTTTTCTTCGAGCCGTGGATTTATCCATGCGTAAATACGGGTTAGGTTCCCTTAGAAAGACCCCCACGAAGGGCACTCCCCCCGGGCCTATATCCCAAGTGCAGATAATTGGCCGTCAACAATCAACCCAACCCGTTATGCCAACACCATTGTCACTAGGTGTAATGGTTCCAAATGAAACATTAAAAAAAAAAAAAACATTGTTGGTGTGAAAATGATCATTTAAAAATTATAACATTCCTGAACTATTTTGTTAAATCAGTACGTACAAATATATGCTTAACCCTTTTAGTGCCAAGGAGCGCCGTCACGCTCCTCTCGCTCTGTGTTTTTATTATCATAGTATAAAATCTTCTGAAGAGAATGTTGAAAAAATTATGAATATTGGTGTATTGTAACGGAAATGGTGAATATTTCTCTTGTTCATATAAATTATCTATAAAAATGCACATTTTTACTGGCATTTTTAGCATATATTGGTAAACTATGTATGGAACTAAAAGGGTTAAGATAAAAAAACAAATATTAAATAATAAATAAAACTCAATTTAAACTGCAGGCATGAAATTGTAAATGTCTCTTAGCATTGCTTGCAGTAAACATTTAATTTTTTGTATAAAGACATTGCGTAACCACATGAACTCTCTGAGATAGAACTACAAACGTCTTTTATTACTCCATTTTGCAATGCTCCATAATTTTTCAGCAGATTGGGTATGACATATATAGTGTTAGGGCCAACAAAATTATATTTGATATGCTAAGAAATGTTCATAGCAGCCATCTCGCAAAAAAAAAAAAAAAAATGCATATTCTTACTTTATATGTTACTTCATTATGATTCCATAGCTCTGAAACAATGTTATTGCAGCTTTCTCATCATCAGGCAATTGCCAAATGATAAAATCCATCCCAGCATCAGTGGAAAATCTAAGTTATAATTTAATAAAAAATAACAAACTAAGATGTTTCGCATTGTTATGAAATGATTAAATAATAATAACAATAAAAAAAATCACATTCAAGTAATATTGAGTCTCAATGTTTGGCACAGTTTCCAATAAAAATTCTTTGCACGGTCATGGGTCATTCCATGTCAAATCAACCAGTGACTCAACTTGACCATTTTAGATTTTGATGAAACTTACAGCAATCATTCTCCCTGATGATATAAATGAAAATATATTTTTATTATTTTTTTATCACTAATTTTCATACAATTGATTTTTAAAATTTCGAAAAATCATCAATTTTTGGCTTTTATAATGTTTTCAATTCTGAATTTCTCAGGTTCTATCAGGTATAGAGAGTTTGTTTGACCTCTCAATTTAAAGAGAATTTCATAAGGTTTAATTTGATATGCAAGTTGATTATGCTTGTTTAAAAAAAAAAAAATTTATTTAATCCGTATAAATAATACTTCCATCAGCTACTTTGTTTTCTATTGCCGCTATTAAAGTTTCATCTGTACGATCAGATATAGGAACAAAGAAACATCATGTTTTTTTTAACACAACCTTTTATTATGCAGAATTAGAAATTCCTGAAACAGTTTTATCGCAACTTTCTCATCATCTGTTAATTGCCAAATGGTAAAATCCCTCTCGGTGTCAGCAGTAAAAGTAAATTATAACTTTATAAAAAAAAGTATTTTTAATTCGAATAATAGCAAATTAAAACGCTTTCCGAGGTTAAGGTTAAATAATAATCATTCATGTGATTCATGTTTCATAAATAGCAAATCACAATGTTTTGCATGGTTTACAATAAAAATCCTTTTCACGATCAGGGTTGAAATACTTGGCGCATTTGCATACACTTTTTCATGGTGTCCGTATAATGGAAAAGTACCAACTATTGTAAGCACAAAATGGTTTTAAAGATAAGAGGTCAATGCAGGTTTTTTTTTTCTTGGGGCCCATTTTGTGAAAAATAAGTTATTTTTGTAAAATTTATCATATTTTTGTGAAATCTATTATATTTTTGTGAAAAATAACATTTTTTAATGAAAGATTAAATTTAGCTCCTCAAATTTAAACGAAGCATTTAATAGTAATTTCTTCTTTAAGGCCTTTTGCTAAAGTTTCCCTTTTCGTTGAACTTGTTTTGTTTGCAAATTATACGTTTTTAAACATAGCAAAATAAAAATAATTAATGAAGAGTATGTTTTTATGGAATGGAATTCTGTGAAGGGGCCTATTTTATTAAGAGGAATTTTGTGAAGGGGCCTGTTTTATTTAAGGAATTTTGTGAAGGGGCCTGTTTCGTTAAATGGATTTTTGTGAAGGGGCCCTAAATAGGCCCCAAAATTTTCCTGAATCGACTCCTAGATAATCCATTCCCCATTAATAATGTGAAAATATATTACTATATTCTTAAGTTATTTTTTTCTTATGAGAATATATGATTGGATCAACAACAGTATTTTTCATGAAAACTAGAATATTTGTTTCAATTACTAATTAAATTTTTTTGGTTACCAGCCATTATTTTTATATTTAAAAAAAAGTCATGAAATTATTGTTTTTGACTCTGCAAAAAAATCAATGTGATACATACTTAGTGCTTTGAAATACTATTTCATAAATAATTAAAAATTGGATTTCCATGAATTTTTTCATTTTAGAAAGAATTCATGTAATGTAAATCAACACTTTTGCTTTTCTGTTTTACCAAATACTGAAAACATCTAATTTTTCGATAATTTATGCTGATGGTGTTTTTGCATCGTTTTATAATTCCTTTAAACTAATAAAGATATATTTTTTTTCATTTCAATTTTGTAAATAGTATGACATATTTACTATAAAGAATTAGTAGAAGCAAAATTTTTGGTAAAAAAATTGCGGACCAGGACTGTAAACAGTCTGCAAAGTCAGAGAGGGCTTTGAAATTTTTAGATGGGGCTAATTCTCAGCGTATCTTTTTTCCTCTATTTTAAGGTATATAAATATAGACAGAAATAAAGCACATCTCCACTATCTTAAAACGTTTGATTATAAAGTTTTAAAATTCTTAAATGTAATAAATGCTGTTATTCGTACTGAAAGATCATGAAGCCTCGAGGGGCCTCAAGAAATTGCTATGCCCCTGCCTGGTTGAGTTAGTTGTTGATGTTATATTTTAGGTATATTAAAATATGTGTACTGAATCAGGGCTTGAAGTTCAGGGTGGGATGGTGTTGTTCAGACCGAAAATTCTGAAATCTTGCCCAAAAGAATATTGAAGGCGGGAATCTCCAAAAAATTTTTTCATTTTCCACAGAATTTTGCTTTTTGAAAAGACTATCAGGTCCCACGACTGACTGGTGAATTTCGCGATATTTTCTCGGGACCAATCGACAAATTTTGGGGGGTTTATCCGCGACAGATTGAAGAATTTCGCATTTTTTTCCTGTGACCATTTGACACATTTCATATTTTCCACGACTGATTGGCAAATTTCATGGTTTCTTGCCTCAGATTGATGAAATTTACGATTTTCCCTGCATCTGACTGAATAATTTTGTGATTTTTCTGCACGACTGACTTATGAATTTTGCGATATTTGGCCAACTTAGCAGGTTTTGTTCCCACGACAGATCAACGAAATTCATGACTTTTTTTCCTGCATCCAATCGAAGAATTAAAAAAAAAAAAATTTCCACAACCGATTGATAAATTTCAGGATTTTTCTAATTTCACAGTTGTTTTTTTGCAAGAAATTGTTGAAATTCAGAATTTTTTTCTTGCGTCTGGCTGAAAAATTTAGCGAATAAAAAAAAAAATTAGTGACCGACTGACGAATTTCACGATCGTTTGATGAATTTAATATCTTTCTGCGACTGTTGGATGAATTTTGCGATATTTTTCCACAACCAATTGACGAATTTCTCGATGTTTTAATGTGACTGAGTGGCGAAATGCACGATTTTTTCGTCGCTTCCAACTGAAAAATCTCGTGATTTTTTTTCCATGACTGACTGCAGATTTCACAATATTTTTTCAGGATCATTTGAGAAATTTTGCTTTTTCACACGACCGGTTGACGAATTTTGCGATATTTTCCCATGGATGTTACACGAATTTTGTGATATTTCCCATGATCAATTGACAAACTTCATGTTTTTATTTTTTTTATTGATCAACTGGACATTGATGCAATTCATGATTTTTTTCCCGTGGACGATCAGCGAATTTCATAATTTTTTTCCTACAATCGAAGAACGTATTTTGCGATTTTTATTCCCGTGATCAGAAAAGCAAAAGGGTTGTAAGGGCCACCAGGCATTGCATCCTGCCAAATTGGCTTAAAGTTAGCACTTTAAAAGAAAAATGAGATTAGAACTGCAAAAACCTTGTGGTGCACAAGAAGAAATTTTTTTCCTAAACTCCAAGGAAACATGTTTAGAAACAACAAACTAATTGATCGTTGCAAATCACGGTTGTGATCACAGAAATTAGGACATGGCATTTTAAAGTCAACCTACATTTCTCGAGTAATAGAAGAAATGAATCAATGGCTTTTCTTTCAAACTTTGGACATGGATTTAAAATTTCAGTGTGTAGAACCTCGTTCAATCAAAGTAAATACCAGGGATTCTGGTTTTGGCTTTATTTCATTCATATTTTGTCTGAAACAATTCAATTCAGAATTGGATATTGATAATGCCACCACCCCAAATATGCATTGCTCATGCAAGTAGCTAAAAATGAAGGCACATTAGATTTTGCAAAGTTTCCTGAATTTTTTTTAAGAGACCATAACCATAAGATAAGTTCCCAATATTTTCCAAAGTTATAAAAGTTGCTCTTGTACTGCCTGTTACAAGCGTACCTTGTGAAAGAAGCTTCAGTTCCCAAAATGGAATAAACTCTAAATTCAGAATTTCATTTAACAACCCAATTGTTAAGGGTTCATAATATTTGGTGAAAGTTAAAAAATAAATGTTGAATATATAAACATAAAACTGACTTTCTTCTTTTTTTAGATAAAAATAAACATTTTCAATAATTATTCAGAGTTGTCGATTTAAAATTTTTTAATGGTATTTTGCCATGTCTGTATTAATGTAATTCTATAAATAGCACGTAAAATAATACTGGAGTTTAAATATTTTTTTCTCCCTCCCAAACAGTTAAATTCTCCTTCATTTATAAATTTTGGGAGGGAGGCTTCTCTCCTAGGAAAAATTGAATTTCAAGCCCTGTGAATACTGTTACATCCATGCCTCATCCGGAAATTTGAACATGGACTCTCAGTGTGACAGACTCCTCCAATACCGACCACATTACTGTGCAGTCGCACTTTATAAAATTGATAATGTTATTGAAGTGCATGATAACATCTTCTATGTAGAAAGTGGGGCATGTAACATTTAATTTTCTTTTACAGGGTCATTGGACATATAAATTCAGATAAATTATTATTTATAAGTGCTAATTGCTGGAATTGAGTTTTCAGTTGTGTTATGTGTTTTCAAGCTTAACTAAATTTTAGTATCTTGCATAAATTCTATAGATCATATACAAGGCTGTTTAAAATAATTTTAATTACTGTATAGTGACGGGAACTTCTGAAAGTGCACTTTTAGCTAAGTTAAAAGGTTTTCATCTGAACTAATTTTACTAGATTATATGGTGTGTGCAAATTATAAATAATATTAAAATTATAGGGTGAAATGCAAATATTCACCTTGAGTTATACATAAAATATCAACATGAAACTCAAAAGAGCTCAACTTTTACTACAAAGGTGACATTTAAATATAGAAATAGATGTTAAAATCGGCCTAGTACTTTTAGTTGGCACTACAACTATCACCAGGGAGAAAAACTTTTCTTTCTACTAATGTCTCGCATGTAGGAACCTTCGTTTTACCTTGAGGTGGGAAAGTCTATTATTTCTTGGGTGTTGCCCATGTTGATTTTTATGGGTACCTAGACTGAAAATGTAAACAACGTGAAAATTTATGTTAGAAAAAAGGGGGTTACTGCACATTTATCTTTTAATATTCAGGATATTAATCCATATATATTGTATGATAATTATGATAATGACAATAATAATATTATATTTTTCCATTAATGTTTTTTTTTCTATGATCATGTAAATATTATTTTTAGGATTTTAAAAATAAGTTATAATATATTTTTTCTTTTTAGTATTATGATGGCATTATTATTTTATGCTTTATATTATTTTTATCTTCTTTAAGGCATGTTCCATGTTCCTTGGAGAATTCTTCTGCCTGATTGTATTCTACATTACAGTTTGTGCTGATAGAAGAAAGCCAAATTCTGATGAATCCAACATTAGACGTAAATTTAATCCTGTGGTATTTCTTCTTCCTGCACTCTGTGATATGACTGCAACATCAACCATGTATATTGGACTAAATCTCACATATGCCTCAAGTTTTCAAATGTTGAGAGGTAAGTTAGTATATTTTCCATTCTTATTATAGCAAGTCAAGCATTATAAGATTTTACTTTTCTATTACTAACTTAAAAAATTATCGGATAGTTATTAACCACTTAACTGCTGTTTTTAGGGTTTTGTTCATTTCACAAAACCCTAGTCCCGCTTCGTTGTCTGTCTGTTACAGAGCTGGTTTTCAGAAACTATATAAATTACAGTCATGAAATTTTGTGTATTTATAGCTGAATATCTACTATGAAGCTCAAAATCATAAAATTTGAAGATAAAAAAACGAAAATCTAACAGCATTTTCCTATTAAATTTAATCATTTTTCGTTATAGCAGTTGCCAACAATTAAAAATCCTTATTAAAATTCCTTCTACAATAATTAATTTTCTATTATAAGATTTCCACGTGAAAAATTAAAATGAAATAAAAAGTTTCACCAATTGGAAAAAAAAGATTAATATGACATCATATTGGTAATAAAATTCATCATATTGGCAATAATTGAGTATGAGTATGTGTAAATACAGAAAGCAGCTTAAATATGACATCAATAGAGATTCAAAAAGAAAATTAATCTGACATCTAACATTTTGAAGGTCTCTATACAACATGTTTAATTTTGAAATTGATTTTTTTTTTAAAAATATTGCATTTAGTCCACATGACAGATATTATTATGATAGAGTATAATAGCGGGCTTCGCCCACTATCAAACCGGTTCAGATTTTTGAAAAAATGAGAAAAATAGACCGGTAAATTTTTACTTTATAAAAAAACATGACTTTTTTTTTTTTTTTTTTTTTGAAAATTAAATTTATTTGGATTTATTAAAGAAAGGATAAAGTGTTTTGAAAGGAATATTAAACGAAACCCTTGTGCGATCTTTAATCACACTTACCCACTTGTTTTTTTTTTTCAAAATGAGATTCAAAAATTGTCAAGATTTTTTATTTTCTTTTTCGACTTTATATGCAACATATCTCAACAAAATTATTAGTATTCACGCATGAAAATTAAATTACAGAGAAAAAAAAGGAAGGAAAAGAGATCATGATAATGATGACGACCTACCATTTTGTTGACATCTAGTATTTGTAAAATTAGGACAGGGGGGTGGGGGGAGCTTCATTGTGCTTGGCTGGATTTCAACCTCACCTCATGTTACTGAGCTCCAAAACTGAAAAGATTTTTTAATTCCCACAACCTCCTCACTCGCCAAACACTAGATCATGACATTGTGCATCAGTAACTAGTGCATTTATAAAGTAAGATGTTTTTTTCTTTCTACCTGAGACAATGATTGTATGTAGAACTAAGTGAAAATATGTTATTACTTTTTTTTACTAGGAATAAGGCCCATCGTTTGCTTTTCTTTTTTATAATTTTATTCTTAAAAATCTCATATCATTGCCTTTGTATCCTTGCCCACTCCCAATCCTAGGTCACGTTGCAACACTATCCAGGTAGTGAGCAAGAAAGCAACTAAGATGGACAACTTCTGATCGCGGGAAACTTACTTGCAACATAACAATATGGTTTTTCATTTTTTTTAGATATTTTTAACTCGCCCTATTTTATTTGGTAACTGGTATTATAAAACTGTATAGTATGAGTAATATGTGTGCTATGGTTATTTAACAGTAGCCCATATGTTACTGTATTACTGGGGGGGTGGCTCGAAAGCCAAAGCACAGCGACCAGAGGTCTATTGTACTGTACCCCCAGGTCTCCTAATTTTGAACCAATTCCAGATGAGAGACCTGCATCTGGATTGGCACCCCCAGAGGTAACACTTAGATAGAACTTGGAGGACTTTGGAGCCACAAACAGATTTAACGTGCACCATCTCCCATTAACGTACACGGTCCCACAGCAGAGGCAGACGAGAGAGGATAGATGATGTACCTTCCCAAGCACTGACCGCAGTTGATGCTGCTTGGCTTACGGTGATCTTACGAGAACCGAGCTTTTACCGTCCGCGTCACTGCAGGACTGCCCATATGTTATATCATGCCTTGTTGTGTTGCTCTTCTTTTATGTCTCTTCCCCCAAGAAGAGTATCTTAACTGCACTTTTTAAGTAACTTTATATGAATTACAATAATTGATTCTTTATTGCTAGTTTTATTAAGAAAATTGTAAAATGTGCATAAACTGATATTTTGGATGCAAACATAAAACATTTACTTATCTTTCTAAAAATTTTTAATGCCCTCAGCTATATATATCCATTTTTTTCTTGTCTCCGAACATGTTTGATATAACAATGAGCTACTGTAAATAAATTTTTTAAGTACACATTCTGGTACTTACGTATTAACGCTACCACAGCAGAAGTTGTGCTAATGCGCCAATAAAGAGCAATCTTGTTGTTCGCACGCACACGAAGTTATCTTTTGGATTCCTTGTTGCCTTGTTGTTTGCTGATTTTTGACGCCATTTTTTAGTGCTACGAAAGATTGGCGGCACTTAAAAACTGCCAAATCTGTAGTTGCGGGGGCGTTAATACGTAAGTACCAACATTCTTGATTGAATTTTAAATGTATCTTAACCCTAGGATACATAATGTGGGTATCTTGTACCCAGCTGCAATGTTATGTTACTATGGTGATCAGTATACTCATGCATCCTAGGGTTAATATTTAATTCTTATATAAGTAGAACCTCGATCCAATGTTACTGCATTCATCATTTTAATTTAATACCTGTAATACAATTCCAACAAATTCTATGTTGACACTCATCCATCGTTTCTTTCGAACATCTTTGAAAGAAACAGTAGATCGAGGTTCTACTGTATTATTCATTGAATCAATGTAAAAAAAAAATGTTTATCACAAAAGGCATACCTCCTGTTCTATTTTTACAAATGCTAGATGTCAACAAAATGATAAGTTTTCGCTTTGCCTTCCCCATTTTTTTTCTCTAATTTAATTTTCACGCATAGATACTAATAATTTTGTTGAGATATTTTTTATATATATATTTTTATTATCCTTTGGCTATGCCTAGAGAATCTAAGTATCAGTAGCATCCATTATTTCTTTCAAACTCCCTGAAAGAAACAGTAGATTGAGGTTCTACTATATAATTCATTAAATCAGTGTAAAAAAAAAAAAAATTAATTAAAGTGCAGTATTTGTTAATTATGGAATAATACTCGATGATGATTAGATTAATAGTAATAAATTTCATTGGAAAAGACAATTCTGATAAGAGTTAGATAAAATTAGTTTTATGTGTAAAAAGTATACAGACAGAGTATGTTATATTTGCTGTAAGCATAACAATGTATATGTTATTTATATCAAAATTAAATGCTTTGTTAAAAAAAAAAAAAAAAAAAAAAAAAACAGGAAATTTTGGAGAACATAGGTGTTTGTTATTTTAACACATTCATCATAGAGGCTGCTCCATTTGCCCTTTCAATAATTAGGCCCTTGCTGCACAAAAGAATGAATATACATTACTGTTTATGGGCAGTAATTGCTGAAAATAGGTTTTTCAAAATTGTTTAACAATTGTTCATTTAGATATCTCCTTTGATATACAAGTTATCACTAATAAAGTCAGCAACAGCACTTCTATGCAGTATACAAAGCTCACCAACTATATCATTATTTGCATCTTCAAAAGATGGAGAATCCAGCAAAAATTATCGAAAAAAAAAATCTTGTTTTATTTAATTTAAATTTTTTGTCTTATGAGCAATGTATCATGTTAATTAGACTAGAACTGCAATTTTTCATGATATTTTCCCCCAAAAAACTTGTTAAAACCTAATTAAGCATCATTTCAGCTAAAATTCTTTAGTGAAACATGCAGTTTTATATTTAATAATTCAGTGCAGCATATTGTTATTGAGATGTCTTATGAGGGAAGAATTTTACCCTTGTCTGTTATGTAGAAGATATAAAGTTTCAAGATAATAATAATAAACTAGTATTTGCTTTTGATTTCTAAATAAAACGATGTATTTTCCCCAGACTTTTTTCCCTATCTAAGTAAGAGTTTGTGCACAGAGCATTTTATAACAAGTAATTAAATTTAAAAAATCAAAAAACCCAACTGCGTAAAAAGCGAACTAATTTTTTTTTTGTCTCTACCGCCATTTTGTATTTTACGGCTGACATTTTGAATTTATGAAAACAAAACCTAGCCTATAACCATCAGACGGTTAAGACGAATCGAATACCAAGACTAGGGATGCAACGGATATCCGGTAAATATCCGATATCCGGCATATCTGGCTGATTTTTCAATATCCGAAATATCATCGGATATCCGAATCACAATCACCGGATATCCAACTTCTCTGCCGGATATCCGGTTCTCTACTACATAAGTTCTATCAATAATATGCATAGGACATGGTGGCAAAATGTATTCATACATCCTTGATAAAAGTGACTTGTTTTTAATGCAAAATATGAAATATACTAGTAAGTTCCTTATCCACGAGTAAAAGGTTCTAACTCTCAAAAGTAATATAGATATTTCAACTCGTTATGATAAATTTAAGAATTTACGTTTACATCTTTTAGAAAATTGTTCCTTTACTGTCAGATTGTAAAATAATATATGAAGTTGTTTATTAAAGTATGACTTTATTAATTTTCTTTCTTACTTTTAAGTTAAACAATTAAACAGACCTATTTTTATTTTTGTTTTTTAACTTGTATGTTTAACAAACTTTATACTTATTATCTACTAATAAAAGAAAGTTTTGCTTTGTGTGTGTGTGACGGCTACCAAAATCTACCGCACATAGGAGTCTGAAAATGTGGGTGATGATAGTCTACGGCAGGTCCTGATTAGGGCTGGATTATTTATCAATAAATCGATCAAATATTGATATTTTTTAATTATCGCAATAACGATAACAAAGCTTCGATTTTGACAATATATCCCAATAACGATAGCTAAGTTCTAACTCTACCGATATATGCCAGTATCATTTTTTTTCCCGCAGCGCACCCTCGAAATCCTAGAAAAAGCGCTGAAAATCCTGTACTAATATCTGAATAATCCTTTCTCCCCACGCATTTATTCAAAGCCGGCTATCCCTTCCAACGATTATCTCTTTTTCGTTGTTATCTCAATATATCCCCATACATTCTTCGCTTTACTTTTTATTTCCACCCAACCGCATTTTCCACTCTCCGTTCCTTACTGAACATATCGTCTGTGTTTCACTACCGTCGGTCGCTGCTATTCCTCTAGACTAGACATATTGCAATAGTTCACACATATTGATAAGTCATGACGAATAAATAAGCACTCAAATATGTACGAGTTATTGTGTAGTCGATAATATTACTAGAGCTTAGCAGCTGGGAAGCTCGGTTCGCGAGCAACCAATCACAGTGCGGGTAAAATTTTGCATTTCGCCACATTCGTGAAGGGAAGCCTCGCCACTTTTTCACTGTGATTGGTTATCTTTGAGCGGGGCTTCCTAGCTATTAACGTCTAGTAGTGCATACGCTGAATATCGGCCAAGAGACTCATTCCTGCTTCCCTCTGTGTTTTATCGGTAGTGAGAGCATGAATCCCAGTGAATTTAATATATGTTGTATTGTTATTCAGCTTAAAATAAACTAAAAAAGGAGAAAATAAGTACTATAAAACTATTTCAAAATGTGATTTGAATATTTATATTTCAAAAAAGATTTCAATTTTGTATTTATGTATAGTAAATAGATAGGAAGGTGAATTTTTACATTTTAGAAAATCTATTAAGAATGCATTGATACCTTAGAGAAAGATTGAAAAACAACATTTCTGCTGCATCTGTCATCCATTGAAAGCTTGTTATTCACAAATATATTAGCATTACATATGGTAATAAACCAATTTCAGTTTTTGCTGTTGCTTTTTATTTATTTTAATCATATTAAAATGAGCAACGTCCTAAATTTAAGAACTTTTATTTTAGTTTCTTTTTCTTAATATCCTCAGTTATAAAGAGGCAATGGTGAAAATAGTGCATAAAATAGGAAGAATAGGCAACATACTATTTAAAAAAAAAACACTATCCAATCAATGGTATAAACCCAAATAGATATCGAACAACGCGTTTTTTCCCTAAAATATTTCTGTTTTGTATAAATATGAAACTATAATATTTAAAGGATGCTGTGTGAGCAAATAGGTATACAGAATTGATTCGTTGCTTTCTACACATGTTTGTACTTAAATTGCTGCTACCATATCATTTATCTATGGAAATTAACAATTTTTCTATTCCCATACACTTTAAAGTAGTTATCGCGATATATCACCAATATCAATATTAATTCGTTGATATATTGCGATATTAAATTTCTGATATCGTCCAGCCCTAGTCCTGATGCACCTGAGGATCAGACTTAATTTTTTGTGACTTGGGTCCCTTTACGTTTTTGTGCCTTTAATTGTTAATAACTTGCCTCCTTTTTATCCGATCTTTTTCGTTTTTGGGGTCCTTTCTCCATTTAGTTATTCTCCCATTTCTAGATTCTAGTTAAGACCCTGGCCTGCTGGAGCCTGGTATGGGGGCCCCGTTGAAGTTTTTGCTCCCTAAATTGTTAATAACTTACCTTCTTTGAATTCGATCTTCTTCGTTTTTGGGGTCTTTTCTCATTTAGTTATTCCCCCATTTCTACATTCCAGTTAGAACCCGGGGCCTCTTGAACTTATTGTGTGCCATGCGTTTTTACCCCACCCCCAAATGTGTTACCCTCTCAATGCATACTGTATATACTCGCGTATAAGCCAACCCCCAAATTCGAAACGAAAACAGTTTTAATACCAATATTTTGCAGTAGTTTTTTTCGTGCCTTAAATTATTTAGAATTAAATGAGGTGAAATAAGGTGTAGAAAACCATTCTGAATTAAACATGTTTTCATCTTGAATTCGGGGGGTCGGATTATACGCGAGTATGTACGGTAACTTTAAAGGTGAGTCTTTGACACCTCTCTCCAGGCCACTACCCTCATAATTTTATTGGTTCCTAAGGCCCAATTTTTGAAGCATTTCTTTAAAATTTTATTCTAATGATATATCTTATGCTTAATTTAGACTAATTGAAGATCTAAAGTGCTAAATACTAGGAAATTTTTAAGAAGTTTTCTTCTCGCGGCCCTGCTCAAAACTATCAGTTGGCTCCTTTTGGGTCCCCTACAATAGCTCCCTTAAAAATCATCCAATTCACTAGCTGTTTAGGTGTGTTCTTTATTATATAAATATGTAGCACCTATAGTCATTTGCTGATCTGTCCACATATAACAGCACAAAAACTACCCAACTGAATGGTCTGAAATTTAATATATATATATATAATCAATGCAGAATTTTGTCAAGTCATTTTAAGTTTTATGAAAATCGAATCAAAACTTAAAAAGATATTAATAAAAATATTTAGAAAGTAATTTGAATTTTAAAATAATTGGTACTTCTTCGCTATAGCAGCTTCCGAGGATTAATCGTCAAGTGACTGAGATGTATCACCAAGTTATCTGACATGTATGACGTTTATAGTCATATATGACCAAGTTATAGTCACATTCTTCATTCTATTAAATCCTATCATACGTAATTAATTCAATGATATCCCATGATAGATAATGTTTCTTGGTTGCCATGGTGATTACCTCATATTTAAGATGGAGTCATTATTTCCCTTTTACTGAATTTAAAAACCGAATTTTTATACTAAAATTGTTTAATTATAGCAATTATATAATCTACCAACAGTTTTTTGGATAGATGTTTCCATAGAAATAGATAGTAAATGGAAGAAGAGTGTAAATATGGATTTCAAGTTCTGAAATTTTCAAAGCTAGGCTTCAGTTTCCCATTGGAATTTTCAGTAAATATCAACAAAAGATAAAATGTTGCCATCTTAAAATGCACTTATTTTATTACGGAAATTAATCATATCATAATAACAGACGGTATAATTTATTTCACTGAAACTAGTTATAGCACGAACACACATAATTTGCCATGTTTGACGTACGATTTCCAACTTGTTTTTCTAACAACGTCTTAGGACTTCCAGCTACTACATGAACAACAAAAATATTTCTCAGACAAGACCCAGGCAACCTTTAAGTTTTTGTGCCATAAATTGTTAATAAGTTGCCCCTTGTTTATCCGATTTTCTTTATTTTTAGGGCCCATTTCTCCATTTAGTTATTCCCCCATTTCTACATTCCAGTTAAGACCATAGCTTCCTTGGGCCCCTTGAAGTTTTTATCTCTAAATTGCTAATAACGTGCCCCTGTTTAATCTGATCTTCTTCATTTTGGGGGGCTTTTCTTTATTTAGTTATTCCCTCATTTCTAGATTTCACTTAGGACCCTGCTTCTCGGTCTGGGGCCGTTGACTTTTTTGTTCCTTGAAAGACAAAAAAATTTCTCGGACCTCAGCTACAACCAATTTTGAATATTAATCTCCTTCTTGGGGCCCTTGGTGCAGCTTCTTTAAAAAAAAATCATTCAAACTTGAATTCTGTTTAAGGTTATTATCGTGGGCCCGGGCAACGCCGGGTGGGTCAGCTAGATTTTAATAAAGGAATTTTAATGCATAACCTGAAATTCTGTTTCATACCTGTATAAAACTACAAGGGAAAATATAACTTCATTATATTTAAAATTAAAAGTAATTATCTTTTTACTTATAAATCTCTAAAAATAACTTAAAATAAAACTAAATGTGATTTAAAGTAAAACAGTATTAAATAATTAAAACAGAAAAAAAGCATCAACTAAACCTATATTTGAAGAAAACTCTTATTAGTAGCCATATTAATAGATATTTTATGCTTAAATTAAAAAAAAAAAAAAAGGATGTATTTATTTGTGAAAATACTTTACAATTATAATAGGTATATTAATAAATGTGTTATGGTTAAAGTTTGTTTGCTTCTGACAGCATTGTACAAATAAACAGAATATTTTAATGCTTAAATTACATTTTTTATGCAACATTATTAATATACATATATTTAAAGAGATATAGTTTTTGTAAATTATATTTCAATATATTTAAAATGTTTTAATGATGTGTGAAACATGTTTGTAATTTATTGTTCTGAGATGGCATTATATAAAGAAATAAGTAAGCATACACCATAACTAAAAGCAGCATATCTAGTGCCGGATATCCGATATCCGGAAGGCAAAGAGCTTCGGATATCCGAAATCCGATATCCGGCAAAATCCATATCTGGTTCATCCCTAACCAAGACCTCATTCATTAAAATCCGTCCAGCCGTTGGGATGTTTCAAGGATATAAAGAAATCCACATACCCATATACATACCCAGATACACGTCAAACACATAACCCTTCTTGGCAGTCGGGTAAAAACTTATAGTCATACAATACAATATTGAATTGAAGCATGGTGATAAACTGAAAAAAAAAACTTGGCTGATTAAATGACTAAAATTAACTGTCAGTTCATCTCATAAAATTACTTTTGAAAGAACATTATAACTCAATCTATTTTAGGAAATGAATGTATGCTAAATGAAAAAAATAATTTACTACTCTTATTGTTATTGAAATAAAATCATGGGCTATTCTTATTATTATGATGATAGAGAAAATAAACACAAGATTGGACATTTTCCCCTTAACCAAGTAGAAACGACAAACGAAATATTTTTTTAAATCACCATCAATCGCATTGTATTCATTTCCCATCGTGTTCTGCACTGATTTCTTATTTGATTATTTTACCAATTTTTTTATGTGTTTAACGGTGATGAAAATTTGTGACTTGTTTATTGTTCCACAATTAATTATATATATAGTTTTAAAAGGAATTAAAATACATTTTATTACATCTATGATGCATGATGGTAATTTGCAAGATACTTTCTCATATGTCACTTTGACAAGAATATTTTCATATATTCATAAATATGTTTTTTTGTTATGTAGCCTTAACATAACAAAGGTGTATAAAGTATATTGGCAAGTATATTGATATTATCAATTATCTTTTTTCTGTATATTAATATTAGAAATTTTCCATTACACTTATTTTCATTTCCTAGAACATTTCGTTTAATGAACAGCAACAGAAACACTGTTTCACTTTGATTTTTACATTCTTTTATTTAATTCAACTTGTTTTTTGTATGTAAAGATGGAATTTTGCATTCGGTTTTTCACCCACTACCTAATGTAATAGAATTTTAAAAAATTATGTTCACAGGTGTGTTTCTGATGGCTATCCAACATTGTAGTGTTTTTAGAACTTAATTTTAACACCCTTAAGCACCATATTCAATTTAGTGATAGTATGCTGAATACCAGATATATTAAATTTCGTCAAAAGTAGTTCATGTCATTATTTTTAATTAAATGTGAATAATTTTATTACATGTACTGTAAAGAGATGACATAAAGGTTTATTTATATTACATAAACAGAAATAAGGTTCAAAGCTATCATCTCTATTGTCTATGTGATCATCAAAATTAGGAACATAATTACTGTGCGTGTTTGACATAATTATTCTGTAAAATTAGTATCTATCAGAGTTACAAACAAAAATCAAAAGTGAAACACTACAATTTACGAAAGACAACTGAACAGAATGACCATTAGAACATTGCAGTCTGGACTTACAATGAGGACGTACGCACGTACGTCCTGGTATTTCAAATAGAAGAGTTCATGACATATGCAGGTACGTCAGGGTGCTTAAGGGGTTAAGTTTGTACATTAATTTTAAGACGTTTTTTCTTTAACATGCATCGGTGATAAATCGCCAAATATTCTTGAGTGTTACAATTATATACGAGTTACAACAACAATGGATTTAATTATGTACCAAATCCAAAATAGGACAAAATGGCTCTGAAACTACAACAATTCAATTTTAAATACCAAAAAGTAGAAAGTAAAATATAAATTACAAAAATAGCATGTAATAATTAAAAAAAACCCCACTTTTATCAGTTAACAGTTTTATATTAATTAAATTACGATTATTTATACGTTAAGAAATCAATTTAGAAATCCTAAAAAGATTGTTTAAATAATGTCTGTTTTTCTTTCCTGTTAGCCGTATCTTAAAAAAGAAATAGAGCAAAAAGAATAAGTTTTTTAAATACATTCACTAACTCGTGCTTTCTATCAAGTGTAAATCAAAGCGGTGAATTTTCAGATTTTTTGACCATGTCATATTCACATATTTTATTGGAAATATTTTGGAAAGATCATGAAATAAAGTATGATTTTCAAGATAAACATTGAATGCTTATAAAAGAGTGTTAGAAAAAAAAATTACTTTTGTAAAATATATATTATATATTATTAAAATAGCTTATACATTCAATGTTTATCTTGAAAATCATGCTTAATTTCATTGCTGCAATTAATATTTTTCCAAAAAAAATTCTGCTAAAATATGTGAATTGGACCTAGGAACATGAAAATTGGCCGCTTTGCTTTATGCTTGATAGACAGTGGGAGATCATGAATTTATTTTTTTTTTAAACTGTGATTTTTGCTGTGTTCATTTTTTAGATATGGCTAACTGGGGAAAAAAAAATATTTAAACTATCTTTTTAGGATTTCTAAATTGATTTCTTATTGTATAATCATAATTTTATTAATATGAAACTATTAATTGATAAAAGCAATTTTTTTTTAATTATTACATGTCAGTTTAAAAAAAAAAAAAAAAATTCTTCTATTTCTTAGTGTTTTAAATTGAATCATTGCAGTTTCTATTTTGGTGAGCATGTTTTGGCTCATAATTAAATCCATTATTGTTGTAACTTGTAATACAAATGTACCCTCAAGAATATTTGGCGATTTATCACGTGTGGCAAGTAAAATGAAAAAAGCCTTAAAATTAATGTATTAATTTATAATTTAAGTTCTAAAAATATTAAAATGTTGTATTGTCATTAGAAGCACACGTGTGAACATTTTTATTTTATTATTTTTTTTAATTTCTAGAATATCAGAAAATTAGTGAAAAATTGATTACAAAATTACATCTTTACATACAAAAACCAAGTTGAGTTAAATAAAAGTGTGTAAAACATATCTATATTATCAATGTATCTTTTTTCTGTATATTAATATTAGAAAGCTTCCATTGCACTTATTTCCACTTCGTAAAACATTTTATTTAAAAACAGCAACAGAAACATTATTTCACTATGCTTTTTATTCTTCATACTTATGATTTTTATTATATTGATTTCTTACTTTACTACAATTAATTAGTAAATGGATTACTACAATTAAGTAGGAAAATATTAGCCTGACCTGCCCAGCATTGCCCGGGCTTGTGATAATACAATTAAACAAACCTAAAGTTTGTATGATTTTATATCTTTAACCCAATTTTGCATGAAATTATTTATTTAAAAGTGCTGTGGACACGACGGAAAATCCTTTATTTCCACTTTCTGCCGATAGGGGGTGCATTCTGATGTAAACAAACCTCCGACACGTGTCCCCGTTGCCTGCAGCACCATATAGTAGGTGTGCAGCGCACGCGCTGCAAAACCTTTTAGTTCCACCTTTTGCCACCAGGGGGCACATTCTTTTCCAAACAAACTACCTTCCAAATGAAACTCTGATATGTGTCCCCGCTGCTTGCGGCACTGTATAGCAGGCGTGCTGTGCACACGTTGCAAAATCCTTTAATTCCACTTTCCCCCGCCAGGGGGTACAATTTGTCCCACATGAACATCTGACATGGGTACCCTTTGTATCAAGAGAGTTCAATGAACCAATTCCCGTCGAAATCAGGCTCATAGAACTAAAAAAAATTATTGTTGTAACCCCTCTCCATCCCCATACCCACAAATATAACAAATAATTTGTTCAAGAAAACCATTTTCCTTTACATTAACACAATCATTAAAAAAAGAATTATATTTTTCTGATAATTAGAACATAATGGACATGCTACGCTAAAATAGCCACCAGATGGTACCCCTTCCCATCCTCAAATTCAAATCTATATCTTAATTAGTTATCTCAATTTTTGTTCATTAGTAAGAATTAGCAATTATTTCCTTTCATTTTCACAAACTAAATAGAAGAATCAGCAAGAGAAACAGATCTCTTTGTAGTTCCGTTTTTAATGAAAGCCGATCCCTGTCTGAAACTTTCTCTGATTTTTTTTTGACTGGCACCGCCAGATTTTTGCAAAAATTAAAAAAATTACCAGCCGAATTAAAAAAAAAAAATTATCAGATGCAGAAAACTTTTCTACATATTCTCAAAAAGTTTGAAGTCGATATCTTAATTAGTTTTCTTAAAATTTACTAATTAGTAAATAAATTTCAAATTCGTTCATTGCTGTTTGCAAATCGAGAACATGAGTTCTTTTCTTTAGCCATTTTGATAAAAAAAGATGGGGTTTTCGATACGATTTGTAATTAATATTTTGGCTAATTTTCAAAATATTAAAATTGTGAGACTCAGGTGCACCAGGAGAGGTCTTGGACTAACCTCACCTAAATTTTCAGACTTCTAGGTGTGCTCGATTTTGCTAGCCATCACAGACAGACAGACACACACACAGATACACAGAGCAAAACTTTCTTTTATTAGTATGGATTATGGTATTCTATTGGTGTCCAAAGTTGACATGGGAAATATTTACTGTTTGCAACATTTGTGCCTGGCAAAGAGAAAAGTTCTTAAAATTATTTAAAGCAGGTTGCTCTAAATTTTCATTGCTATTGCATTTTTGTGTATGTTCCTTATTTTTACATAAAATAAGTTAATAGTGCCTTTATGTTTGTATGTTCTAGAAAAGATACTGATTATCTATACTAATAAAAGAAAGTTTCGCTCTGTGTGTGTGTCCATGTGTGTGTCTGTGTGTGTGTCTGTTGGCGATGGCTAGCAAAATCTAGCCCACCTTGAAGGCTGGAAATTTAGGTGTGGATAGTCCAAGGTCTGACCATGTGCACCTGATCCTCAGAATTTTAATATTTTGATAATTAGCCTAGATATTAATTACATTCTCATTAACCATCGCTTATAAAATGTCATCTTTTAAATCAAAATGGCGAAAGAAGCGGACAGGTGCATTGGATTTGCAACCGGAAATGAATGAATTCGAAATTATTTAACTAATTAGCGAATTTTAAGAAAACTAATTGAGATATTAAATTGCAAATTTCTGAGCATATGTAAAAAAATATTCTGTATCTGACTATGTGATTTTTGAAAAATTCGGTTGGTAATTTTTTTTTAATTTACGCAAAAAACTGCCAAAAATCTTTCGGCACCAGTGAAAACGATCCGAGAAATTTTCAGACAGGGATCGGCTTTCATTAAAAACTGAATTACAAAGAGATCTGTTTCTCTGGCCGATCCCTCTCATTTAGTTTGCGAAAATGAAAGGAAATAATTGCCAAATTTTACTAATGAACAAATATTTAGGTAACTAATTAAGATATAGATTTGAAATTGAGGTCGGGAAGGGGTGTCATCTGCCGGCTATTTTAGCGTAGCGTCTTCGTTATGTTCTAATTATCAGAAAAATGTAATTCTTTTTTTAATGATCGCATTAATGTACGTGACGGTGGTTCTCTTGAACAAATTATTCATTATATTTGCGGGTATGGGGAGGGAGTTAACGCCTTTCTCTGAGATTGTAATTATCTCGGGCCCGAGCAACGCCGGGCGGGTTATATCTAGTATAGTTAGCTAGTATTGATATACAAAATTTATTGATTAAATTATTTTTTTATAAGAAATGTATTTGATTTAACATTTTTTTTCTTTTGCAGAAATTGAAATAAAACTATATATTGATGTGTATTTTTAATTATATTTTTCAACTTTTAATTGTTAGGTGCTGTTATTGTGTTCACTGGACTCTTGTCTGTTGCTTTTTTGAACAGAGAGTTAAAAGTTTTAGAATGGGTTGGAATTGTTGTTGTTATTGCTGGCCTAAGTTGTGTGGGAATGTCTGATATTCTCTATCCAAGTGGCGACGAGCACTTTGACCAAAACAGTATTATAACAGGTAGTTTTTTTTTTTTAATTTATATATATTTTAAAGTGTAATATTTTGTCATTCCATTTCAAATTTTGATTGCAAAATTATTTTCTTATTAAAATTGTTTTAGCTTATAAATTTATTATTTATTGTGTTTCAACAGGGGGTGTTTAAAAAAAGATTAAACCAACTTTAAGCAGTGGTATTACATATCAAAATAAACAATTTTTGTATAGAAATCCTGAGTCTGGTTGCAATTTGCTTATTCAGTCAAAAATACAGGGTGTCCCTCTGTAAGTCAAACTCTGAATTTTATTTATAATCTATAACAGTAATGAAGCTATTGTAACAATATTTTCAACAGATTTACTTTACATTTTGTAAAATGTGTTGACATCACAAGAAATGCCAGTCTATCTAGATCGTCCCTTGGTGTATGAATTGATGTTTTGGAGGATTTTCTTGAAGTATGTTATCTTTTTAAAAAGTACAATTATGTATCTTCGTATATTTCATTGCCCCCCCCCCTCCCGGTATGCACAATATAAGGAAGGGCTATTAATTTTTTTTTCTTTAAATTAAAAAGTAGTCACCCTATGCAGTACATATTAAAATATCATTTGCATTGTTATAGTTTCTTTGCATTTTATTTACTTACAGTGCTTTGATTATTTAATTTCATATTTAGTGAAAATTAAACTGAACTAAATAATCTTTAATTAGCTTTAAAGAGCTATAACAGCTTATAATAATAAAGGTATTTAAGTTGATTTAAAAATTTATTTTTAATTTTAGTCGTATATATGTTATTATAACTAATTTTTTATGATAATCTCATATTAATTACCAGTAACAATTAATGGTAATAACATGTTATTAATTTCAATAGTTTCATTTTAATAATTACTTAATAACTTTTATTATTATATGCTTTTTAAATTAAACCGAATTTATGATGTATATTTGTTCATCTAACCATGTCATTATTTACATTTTTATAGGTGATTTGTTGATTATAATAGCTCAGATTATTGTTGCTACACAAATGGTTGTTGAAGAGAAGTTTGTCACAAAACACAATGTACCTGCTTTGCAAGGAGTTGGATGGGAAGGTAATGTCATGCATCTAAAAATATCTTCAATTCAAAATTTTGTCTTTTGGAAAAAACAGATTTTTTTTTTTTTTTTTTTTTTTTTGATCAAATTGAGCAGCATAAAAAAAGGAGAGGTGGAGATGGGTGGTATTCAAAGAGTAAATTGCTATGAGCTTAGTCTGATTCCTATTTTCTAAAAAATATATTATTTTAACTATTAGATCACTATCATTTTAGAGGAAAAATGATTATATTATTTTCAGTTACTCATTCATATTTTAACAATTATTAATGTTTCTGTAAAAAAAAAAAAAAAAAATTCAATTTATCAAACTTTGTTAGTAATTAAGTGACAACTGAATGTTTTGCATTGCATGAGATCTTTAAGATCAGCCATACTCAACCTGCGGCCCGGCAATCTTTTGTGTGCGGCCCGAGATACATTTCTCCCTATTTATAAAATTGAGATATGTATAATAAGTTTTTAATATTTTCACTGTTCTTTTATATATTTTCATGGGAAGACAATTTCCTGTTATTTATAATTATAAATTTAAAGTTACCTTGAAATATCTTAAATGACGTTTCCTTAGTCAAAGTCCTTTTTATATGTAATTTTACTTGTGCTATAGTAGTGTATACATTTCTTCATCCTGAACACTAAACAAACATTATTCCAAATTAATTTAATTTGCACTCTATATTGCTACATTTAAAAAAAAGTTTGCATTGAGAATTTTTTTTTAGAATTTGGAATTGATGCATTGTTGTTACGTTTTATACTTATAATATAGCTATTTAGGCTTATTAGGGTTAAATATTTGTCACAGAAAATTTTTATACCACTATTTAAAAAAAAAAAAAATCTTTGCGGCATTTGCAATAGAAATTATTATTATAAATAATATATTATAATATTATAAATATTATTATTATAAATAGAAATATTATTATTATAAATAGAAATATTATTATAAAAGTGTGTTGTGGTCCGCCAAACGTTGCAAATATATGTTTGCGGCCTGCGAGAAAAAAAGGAAGGTTGAGTATGGCTGTTTAAGATTGTTATGTTTATGTAACATTTGTTATGTAAATAAATACAGTAAAACCCGCTTAAGAAGTTTTCCAAGGGAATGGAAGACAAAAACGTCTTAAACGGGAAATTAAGAATGTTTGAAACAATCATTAGTTTAAGTTTTCATAGTCAGGAGAGGTCTTTTACATTGTTAAAATAATACATAAATTTATATAAAGTTGAGTTTTACTTAAGAAATTTAAACTGATTTGCACATTTTAAAAAATCTGTCAATCAAGTAAAAATGTATAATTACCTTAGAAACTCTTTATTTAATCCAATGTTTGAAGACAGAGAGGGGACATTTCTCTTTAAGCATCATTTGATATGCTTTTACAGAAAAAATCGTTTATACATTTTTGTTTATGTTTTTTCGCGGCAATTTTTAGTTGATAATAGTCCAGTTGTCTTAAGTTTTTAAAAATTTCCTCAGGCACATTTTCAACACTTTCGATAAAACGGCGAAATGTTTCTAGTCCTTTCACAGCATCCGAAAAACTAGGAATTTCCACGTGCTCTTCCTCAGTGCCACTCATTTCTTTATCTTCTGTAACCTCACAAATATCATCTACTGTAAGCATTTCACATGGCAATATCTCGTCATCTACTGACACATACTCTTCAAACGATGCTGTGAAATCCATCATTCTTTGTAACGTCTTCCAATCATCTTCAATGTCCAATTCATATTCTTCTGTTGATTATCCTTCCAAAAATCCTGCTTTCTGGAAACAATTGGCGATTACAGATGGCATTATTAACTCCCATGCAGATAAAATAAAATGAATAGATTGCAAAACGTTCACTTTTCCTGTCTCTCCAGTATTGTCCAGTTTTTCAATCATGCAATTCACACGTCGTTTTCTATAGTGCTGCTTAAACACTTTAATAACTCCCTGATCCATCGGTTGCAAAACCGAAGTCGAGTTCAGTGGTAGGAAATGCACTTTTATGTTAGTAAAGTTACTCATGTCTTTGGAATGGGCGGTGCAATTGTCTACAAAGATGATGATGTTCCGTTTAGCTCTCCTCATTTTAACATTTAATCTTTTCAAATAGGCTTCATAAATTGTAATCGTCATCCACGCAGTTTTGTTATTTTCATAATCACAAGGCAGTGATTTCACATTTTGAAAACATCTGGGTTTCTTGGATTTCCCAACAACCAAAATTGGCAATTTCTCGGAACCGTCAATGTTTGCGCCCAATAAAACTGTAAGTCGTTCCTTATTTTTTTTTACCTCCGTGACGATTTTCACCTTTATATGCATACGTTTTATCCGGTGAAAGATTATAGAAAAGCCCACACTCATCCATGTTAAAGACATCAGGATGATAGCCGGTTATCAAATCTGGTAAGATTTGTTTCCATTCTTCGATTTCTTGTGGATCGACGCTTTTACTCTCACCTTTTATAGAATTGTAACTTAAACCAGCTCTTTATTTCATTCTATCAATCCATCCATTTGAAGGTGTAAATTCAATCTCCATTTTTTTGGCAATTTCCACAGCCTTTTCTCTAAGAATAGGTCCACTTATAGGAATATTGGCGGATCTAGCTTGCTTGGACCAAAGTAATAATTTTTCTTCCATAGCTTCATATTTTCCTTTTTTCACTTTTTTAATTTTTCGAGATTTATCAGAGGATTCGTTTAATATAAGATTGCATTTTGCTACAATTCCATTCAGAGTAGTCACCGGCATATTCAATCTCTTAGCAATTTCAACTCTTGTTACGTTTGGGTTGCTATCAACTTCTTTCAAAATTTTGATTTTGTCTTCAATTGAAAAGGCCTTTCTTTTAATTCCCTTGTCCGACATTTTGAAGAGGAAAAAATAAATAAGAATTTCTCTCGTGAATTTTCCAAGAGAGATTTGACGCTTACACTCACTCAAAAACAGATTGAATGAGCCAAACTGAACACAGCTTTGGTTTGGAATAATGAACCAAACATAGCTTTGGTTCATTTCATTCCTGGAAAGGGGGGAAAGAGACTCTATTCTAAGAGAAAGCAACTGGTCAACTTAAAGAACTACCCCTGAGTAGGAGCAAACCATTTCTATTTAATCCCTTATCAGTCACTATTGTTGCAGCCATAAGGGACTCGGACTTACCCTCTCTCTACATTTCATCAGACAAACTAATATGAAGGTGAAATAAAGGTGACGACAATCCTTACAATGTTAAATGTGCCCTTTTGAATAGCGAAGAATATAGAGAAATGCTTTTCCAGTACAGAATGGGGGGGAAAAATCCCTCAAAAGACTGAAGTAAACGTGTTTTGAAAGTAAAATTAAGGGGAGAAAAAACTTCTTAAGCGGGAAAAAGTTTGGAACTAAACTTTTTAAACGGGTTATTTTAACATTGTAAGAATAGGAAAAAAATGGGAATCGAAAATATAAACTTCTTAAACGGGAAAACTTCTTAAGCGGGAACTTCTTAAACGGGTTTTACTGTATAATTAAATTATATGAATTTGTCATCCTTATATAGCTTGAAAATGCTTAATTTTTTTTCTTTTGATTTACCTTCATGCCTGCTTTTGTAACGTTTCATAGTATTAGTGATGTTCTGATTTGAGATCTTCTAAGAATTGAAACCTCAGTTCTTGAGAACTTTTCACAGGCATGAAAGAGTTCCTCCTAAAGGAGGAATTCCACCTTTTTGAAAGCAATTTTGAACAGTCACTGAATTAATGCAAAAATGCAAAGAAAATATTGAAGCATATAAAGGGGGGCGTTCTGGAAAATTTAATAATCAGACATTTTGTCTACTCAAATTCTTGGAGTTTGTTTCTGAATTGCTGCGCAAAAGAGCCATCAAATCAAAGGTGAGCTTATATTATGAGCATCTGAAAGTCATGTAAATGAAGTTGTTACAGTGTCGCAAGGAATGAAATTTTTTTTAGACTTAAAAGGGAAAGGAAGTCTATAATAGGTTTTTGGAGCAGAGATCAATTTGACATGCATATATTTAGCATGGAGAATTTTTCTTTCTTTTGATAGAAGAAGAAAAATCTTAAAATACTCCAACTATCCAGCGTAATATATGTGTTTTGAAAAATTAATCACCGTACTTAACACAAGTTCATCAGATATATTTGAATTTATACCTTTAAGAAACTGTCTCCAATTTTCTTTTTTGTTTCAATGAACTTGTACATTTTTTATTAGTTTAAATTTGTTTTTTGTTTTTAATACTTCCTAAGTTATCAAAAGAAAATAACAACCATACGTACAGTTATATTTCATTTTATTGTATAAATATCTGTTAAAATGCATCTAAATTATATGAGTTTGGCGCTATTGTACACAGAGTTAACTCTGTGACTACTGTAATGATGGAAAAACTTTTCAACCTTTTTTTCTATTTCCCACTTTCATACCTGTTATCAGTATCGAATGATTTATTCAAATACTTTGCTCTCAAGTGTGGTTATTACTGAAAACTATTCAAAACTTTGAAACAGATTAGTGGTGACATTTCATCTCTTTCACTTATTAAATGTTTATTCTATGTATTCCATATTCTTAAATAGAAATTTAGATAATTTTATGTATTATAATTATTTTCTTAAATTTAACTTAAAAAAAATTATTTGTAGCTTAGTTCGGTTCATAACACACGTAAAAAGAAGAAAAAAAAAAAAAAATCTCACTAGGTCATCCTACTAGTTGCAAATAATAATAAAAAAAATTCTTACTAGGTCAACCTACTAGAGACAAATTTACAAAGAAAAGTTGCTCAAGAAGTGCCGAATAGTCTACCATCTGAATACTAGCATTCACTTGATCATTTTAGAGACCACATGAAAATTCAAGATGTGAACTAAAAACAGTGAAAAACTGCAATTTTCACTCTCAACATAAATATGTAGTAACTTGTATTTAAATCATCCCGTCTCAGATCAAAACCACTTTAGAACTATGCTGAATTGAGAACTTGGACATTTTGCTTCGAATACTCCCATCCTAGGATGACTCTATACCAAAGTTTGACTATGCTACAATTTTAAGTTTTTTGATAACTCTCAAGAAGAAATAACTCAAGTTTTGATTTAATATATTGACTTTATTTTCCTTGAATTTCTGTTATATAAATTATATGAGCATTATTTAACTGACTTTCACATTTAAGTACTTTTTTAAAGCATGTTCAGAAAAATTAATAAACAAAAAGAAATGGTTGTTATAAAATTCAAATTGTTAAAATAGGAAAATATTTTTAAAAATTGTTGCTTAGTAGATAAATAAAACTAGTATGCTGTGGTCATCTTAATACTTTCTTCTATGCTATTCTAATATATTAATTTATAAAAACATCAACAATTATGAATATAAAGCATATTGCATTTATATTCTATGGTTGGAGTATCATAGTTGAGATTTATTCCAACAGAGCGAAAAATGCCAGGACCAGCACTCGAACCTGGGTACTTTGACGAGTCCTGGTCCTGCCATTTTTTGCTCTGTTGAAATAAATCTCAACTATGATACTCCAACCATTTAATATAATTTACATAGTTGAAAATACTCTCCTCTGTTCTATTGCATTTTTTTTAAAATTTAACACGGAGTTACTGTGATCAGTTAAATAAAATAACAACGGATCTCCTGGTAGAGTATTAAAACTTAAAATTAAATCAACATATACACGTTTAAAAATATTCTGTGTATTAAGTCTTGAGATATAGCTATTGCAGAGATTGTGAAAAACACAGCATAACAGTACCAGCTGTTGGGCACTATATAGCCACACCTAATCAGCATCTTTTTATGTCAAGGTCTAACAAAATATGAAGTTTGATGAAATTCTGTGCATTAGTTTTTAAGATGTAACTGTCAAGGAAATTGTGAAAAATACAGCGTAGCAGTACCACTGTTCGGCAGTATACACTCAAAATTAATAAGTACCAATTTATGTCAAAGACTAACAAAATATGCAGTTTGATTAAATTCTGTGCATTAAGTCTTGAGATATAACTATAGCAGAAATTGTATAAAACACAGCATAACAGTGCTACCTGCTTAGCAATATATACCTACACCTGATCAGTATCTATTGATATCAAGTTTTAACACAATGTGAAGTTTGATGAAATTCTGTACATTAGTTCTAGAGATATAGCTATCACAGAATCATGAAAATTGCAGCATAACAACTCCACCTGTTAGGTGATGTATACCCAAATATAACCAGCACCAATTCTAGTCAAAGTGTAACAGAATATGAAGTTTGGTGAAATTTCATACATTAAGTCTTGAGATATAACTATCTTAAAAATCGTAAAAAATGCAGCATTACAGCACCCCCTATTACAACTCCGATTCAAAAAATTAGAATAATGTAAAAAAGAATGAGTTTGATGTTGCTAACGCGTCAATTTGCATACTGCGTCCAGGAAAAAATATATTAAAAGTATCTAATTATCTTCAGAGCATTTATAAATATAACATAAATATTTATTTTTATCTGATATATTAATAATTAACTATTTAAAAAATATTAGAATAATTCAAAGAAATAGAATACCTCGATAGCATGGTTCAAAAAATTAGAATATTCAAATTTTTCTTATAAATTGAGAGAACGGCTGCGGGATTAACATCTGTGGGACTATAAAATGTGCTCCGTTGAAAATGAGAAGTCGTTTGGCATTTGATTGTAGCGTAGTATTTGCTTAATATGGGACGAAAGAGCGATTTATCTGAGGCTGTGAAATATCGTATTGTGTACTTGCACGAAATAGGAAAAACACAACTTTTTATAGCAAAAGAAGTGAAATGCTCTCAAGCAAGTGTGAGTAGAGTTTTGAGAGAATATTCTAATAATAAGTGTTTTCAAAATAAACACTTTAAAAGTGGTCGAAAGACAGTAACTTCAAGAAGAGATGAAAGGCAATTGAAAAAGATTGTGAAGAAACATCGTTTTCGGAGTGTGAGATATGTGCATAGAAAATGGAAAGAAATGGGTATAAATGTCTCCAAATCTACAACACTACGACGACTTCGCAAATTAGGTTTTAGATCACGTGTGCCTAAGATAAAGCCATTCTTATCATCTAAGCAAAGGGCTGCTAGAGTTAAATGGTGTAAACAAAGGCTATTTTGGGATCACGACGATTGGAAAAAGATACTTTTCAGCGATGAAAGTGTGTTTTGTGTGTCTCACGGAAATCAAGGTACACGTGTCTGGAGACTCAAACATGAAGCTTATAAGAAAGAATGTTTAAAACGTTCGGTTAAATTTGCGACCTCTGTTATGGTATGGGGCTGCATGACTGCTGAAGGCCCAGGCAGGTTGTGTATTGTTTCCACAACAGTCAATTCAGAAGTCTATAAAGAAATTCTTGAACATTTCATGATTAGGATTTATGTGATGACGATTTCTTGTTTCAGCAAGATTTAGCTTCTCCCCACACTTCCAAATCAACAACTAAATGGCTCAAAGATAAGGACATACCTGTACTCCCTTGGCCTGCAAACTCACCCGATCTAAATCCTATCGAGAATTTGTGGGGAATTATGAAGAAACGACTTCAAGAAGTTCCACCTAGAGACAAAAAAGAACTTATTTCTAGTATAAAGAGCATATGGGCGAATTTGGATAAAAAACATTGTGAACCTTTAGTTAAAAACATGCCAGAACGTTTAAGAGCTGTCATTAAAGCTAAGGGTGATGCAACAAAGTACTGATTAGCAAGTAAAAATACTTAGAGTTTAAATTATCTTCAATATATTTTCATTATTCTAATTTTTTGAACTATGTTAGAAAGTATTCTAATATTTTGAATTTTTTGTTGTTAGCTGATTTAAATATATTTTCTATTTCATTGTAATGTGTTTACATTTTTATAATCTGCAAAATATGCAGATTCATATTATAGTACTTTATATTTGATATTGTTGATTATTTATTTGATAAATTCGATTTTCATTTCCCTTGACCGTATTTCTTTTCATTATTCTAATTTTTTGAATCGGAGTTGTAGACAATATACACTCAAACGTAATCAGCACCAATTTATGTCAGTGTCTAACAGAATATGCAGTTTGATGAAATTCCATGGATTAGTTCTTGAAGTATAGCTATTTTTAAAATCTAAAAATTAAAAAAAACACGGCTTAGTAGTGTCACCTGTTGGTTGATATGCATCGAAATCTAATCAGCACTAATTTATGTCAAGATCTAGCGGAATCTGACTAACAAGGTCTAATGCATAGAAGTTAGATTAACTTCTCTGCATTAGCTCTTCAGATAGAACAGCCACAAAATTTGTGTTACACACAGAGTAACTGACAGACATTTTCCAAAAATGTTCAAATTATGTAAATTTATCAAAAAACAGAAGTCAAATTTTCATCAATCAATACTTTCTTGTTATGTATATAGAATAAAGTAAAAAATATGTTTAAAAATTTTTTTAATGTGTATTCAGTAAAGATGTTTCACAAGGGAACCACTTTTGGTGAAGCTCGCACTTAGCAGTGAAACCTGGTGCATTTTATAGCTCTGCAGGTTAAAGTTAGAGAACCGATAAAATTTGTTTGAAAAAATTGTATTTATGGATTTTATTGCACTTTCTGAAAATGCAATTTTTGAGACCATTTATCAAACTATTAACATAGATTTTTTTTTTAATATTATTGTGATATTTTTCTTGTTCTTAAATTCTTTGTGATTAATAAAAGAAAAGTTTTAAAAAAATACGTGATTTTTTAAAAAAAATTTTGTTAAAAGTATAATCTTTAATTTTCCTGGTTTTATAGGTCTGTTTGGATTTGTTATTTTGTCTATTCTCCTTGTGCCCATGTACTACATAAAGGTCGGAAATATGATTTTTAAAAATCCTGAAGGTCGATTGGAAGATGCTCTTGATGCTTTTGTTCAGATTAAAAATAACTGGAGAGTAGCTTTGGCATTATCAGGTATGTTGCAGATGTTTAAATAGATTTTTCTTTCTTCTTTCCAATTCAGATATTATATTAAATAATTGACCTGTCTAAGTTAATTAACATAAGATGACTTGAAGTTAGGTGGTAATAAGTATAAAGCTGCCAACCCATATTTACAAAAAAAAAAAAGGTTTTCTTATAGTTAATGAAAATAAAAAAGCTTTTATCTCATTTTTTTGTGTTGAATTACTGTTATTTTCTTTCTCATACTCATACGTACAAAATAAATAAATCAATTAATGATAAATATGAATTAAAATGAAGTTTTATTTTACTAATATTTTTAAAGCTATAAATATGTTTTATCATAAATAAGTATATTTTTTTTTTAAATGCCAGTAACATTTATTTTATTTTGAATTTATCATTTCAAATGTAGATTTTTAAAAATATAATTTATCTACTATGAACCATTAGAATAGAATTATTAATCTTATAGTATTGAATAAATTTATTGAACATCATGATTTGATCTCATCAATTTGATTTCAAATATTCTTACCCCTGGCAAAAAGTATGGAATCAGCATTGACCTTTCCTAATGTGTAATGAGCAATTTTATATAAAGTTTTAAGTTGGGGAACTTTGCTTGTTATTAAAGATTCATAAACATGTCTAGATCACACAGACTAAAAATAATTACAAAATTACCTCACAGTAATTTATATAATTTTATTTCTCTAAATGCTGCTAGAAACAAAATATGGAATCATGTCCTAACTAAGAAAAGATTTTGGAATATTTGGTTAAATACATGGTCAGTACCTTCTATTTTCCACCCTTAACTTTGATGGTCGTTGCTTTGTTTGTGCCAGTCATAGATTTAACAAGGACTTCACACTTATTTGCATAGATAGCTGTCATGCTTTTTGAATGGAGTCTTTTAGTTTCTGTGTTGATTTTAGCTGTAGCTTAAATACAATGTTTTTCAAAATATACCATATATTTTTGATAGGATTGATGTCTTGACTACTTGCCGGCCATAATGAGGGACATTATTTTCAGAATTTTTTTCTTTTTTTTAAACTTCCTGAGACCCATAGCACGAAGCATTGTCATACATAATTATGATATCACTGTGTCCGTTTGATCCTCTAAACTGAGACTCAGGAAATCTTCTAATAATTGAAACATATTTCTCTGAATTCCCATTCTCATTCACAACACAGTCCTCTAGCCTTCTTAGAAGATGTGCATCCCAAAATCATGATTAAATCAGGAACTTAAGACGAAAATTGGAACAGTTTTCACTCTTTCATTTTGCAACCTTCAAATGAATTTATCACCCCCTGGTAAATGCAAACTATTGATTCATCGCTAAACACCACTTTACTTTAATCATCAACTGACTAGCCCAGGTATTTGTGGCCCATCATAATCTGGCTTGTTTGTGCCATACTGGCAAATTGGGTTTCACTTGGCTTTACAGTAATGATATTCAACTTCATTAAATCTGTTGCACAACATTCTGTTTGATATTTGTGCCTTTGGATGCTTTCTTCCATTCAGTATTCATATCATTTGTTGTTTTTCATCCACATTTTTGAATCTTTATTATTAATGTTCAGAAACGTGTGTCTGTGTGTGGAAAAACTCTACAAGCAGAACAAGCAGCAAGATGCTTTTAATGTTAAATAATTGAGAAAAATCCCAGAATTGTTGATATTTAGTATCGAAAAAGTTGGCCCTTAAGAAAGTTATTAATTATAAAAGTCACGAAAAAGGAACATTTTTTTCGAAACAAAGAAAGAATTTCAGTTTTGACTGCAAAGGGACCCTGCTGCGAGGCTCGCCAATAGACCAGTCAGCTTTCGTCTTCAACCTGCACCCTCATATTTTTCGCTCCAGCTGCGGTAAAAATGGCGTACTGCATGTTTTCTGGCCTTTTTCTAAAAAGTCACAAAAATCGTTCCATCTGCATGAAAATTTGCAAACGGACGTTGAAAAAAATTTGCGATTTCAGAATTGTAAAATTCGACCAATTAGAAAAGAAGATATCAATTAATAAACTTTTAATTTTATGTAGAAAAAAGATAAGTTTTAATTTCAATACTCCTGCAGGTGTCTATTGGAGACAAAATGTCTTCTTAAGACATAATAAAACAAAACGTCTTTCTTTATAGTGGAAGGATTCCAGGTCTATCAAATTTTTTTTAAATATTACATTTATCAATTTAAAAATTATACATCCATCTGTATCTTTTCACGAGGATTCTAAATATGTAATTTTTATATTTCTCCATTAATTACAACGGAAATTACAATATATTTTCTATTTAATTCGATGCTTTAAAAATAATTTATTCAAAAATGTTTTTAAGGCATACAAGCCAGACACGGCAGAGACATTGTGGCAGTTACTTGTGGAGATAAAATAATTCCTTTTTAAAGGAACTGCGATTTTTATAAGCTATATAATTTTTTTTTTTTAAATAGTGGATTTTTGGTTTTGAAAAGTATGCATCCTTGCTTATAGTGTCCTGGGATTTGAGCGTTTCAAAAATTTTCGATTTCAGCCCATTTTTTATTTTAGCAAAATCTTGATTTTTGTATCTAAAAAAAAAAAGCTACGGATTTTGCTACTTTTTTTCAAATTATCTCCGGTCATATGGGTCCAATCCTGATGCGGTTTGGCTCATTCGACTGGACATCGACAGAACTTGACGATTTTGGTTCTGAGTTTCACCACCAGGGGCGCTTTCCTGTCTCTGGTTCTATGGGCCCGATCACTACGAGGTATGGCTCATTTGATTCGACATTGACAGCCTCAAAGATTTCAGTTAATGTTCGTATAGAACAGATTGCGCCCCTTGGTGATGGAAAGTTGAACTAATGGACTTTGCAACTAACTCAGGCTCTGTGGGTCCCATTACAACGTGGTTTGAATCATTCGACACGACATCAACACCACTTATCGATTTTAGTTCCAAGTTTTACCACCAGGGGGTGCTTTATCGGGTCTATCTCGGGTTCTATGGGCCCGATTACGATGGGGTTTGGCTCATTTGACTAGATTTCAATAGCTTTACAGATTTCGGTTATGTTTGTATAGGACAGATTGTGCTCCCTGGTGGCGAAAGGTGGAACTAATTGATTTTGCAGTATGCCTGCTATACGATGCCGCAGGCAGCAGGGATACGTACCTGAGGTTTGTATAGAACAGGTTTCACCCCCTGGTGGAAGGTGGAACTAATGGATTTTGCAGCACGTGCAATACAGTGCCAAAGGCAGCGGGGACCCGGGCCAGAGGTTCGTTCAGTGAGAGGTTTATAGTATTATTTGAGATGGAAATTAAGGATTTTTCTGGTGCGTGCAAAGCATACCAGATATACGGTGTCGAAGGCAGTGGGGACCTGAGCCAGAGGTTCGTTCAGGTCGAGGTTGAATACAAAGCGAGAATTCAATTAGATTCAAAGCCCTGATGTAAATTAATATTTTTCTAAATGGAAGGAACCATTAGAACCAGAAAAGTATGGTGATTATTTTTGGTGTTTTGTTAAGAAAAGTGGATGCAAGTTTGTAAAAATGCAAAAAATATGGAATGTTCGCCCCCCCCCCCCCCTCTTTTTTTTCTTCTCTGCTACAGAACCTCAGAATGCTTTGGAAATTCTCACAATGATTGTGGTGCCATTGATTGTGGATTTTGTCATGTTCATTATGGTTTTTAATTAATAATATAAGAAATTAAAAATCTGAGCATCAGGTACATTCAGACCTGTTTTGGTCTATCCTCATCCAAATTTTTAGATCTCTATATGCAGTAGATTTTTCTAGCTATTGCCAACAGTCAGGCAGGCAGACACAAACATCTTTCTTCTGTTAGTATAGATGGTATATTTGCATATGCTCTAGTTTGATCTGTCTAAGTTTTCATCTACTATTGAAACAATTTATTGTACAAAATGCATGCATAAGTGCCTTCAGTTAATTTGACATGATTTGAAAGGTTTTTGAATCTGCTGCTGATATAGTACATGCATATTTTGTTAAAACATGTTTTTTGATTAAAAATAGCATGTAATTGAAAATTCAATCAGCATAGCTTTCATAACTGAAATGAAAGGTTTTTCTCAAATCAATGTTGCCACAAATATAAAATACCTTATTGTGTTCAACAATGATTATAAAAAAACAAATTGTACAAAAAAGATAAGTGGGACATTGTTGTTGCATGAGTTTATTTTACATTTATGATTTTAAAAGGAAAAATTGATATTCAAATGTTTAGAAGAAAAAGATGCCATCGATCGATCAAAGCAATCACATACAGCCTAAAATGTATGCTTTTGTCATTTTAAATGAAATTGTATTAAATATGTATTCAATTTATATTTCTTTGTCCCGTGTTTTGCCTGAAGCAGTGACATCTTCCTTTAATGCAGTTAAAATATGATTGTAAATTATTTTGTCGCACGTGCATTTTGCTGTCTTCGATAAGTTTTTACTGTAACTTTGATGGAATAAATGAGATGATATTCTGGCTTGACTAATGTTGTTTGCATATATTTTTATCCTTAATTTTTCTTTAGAAGTTTAATCTTGCATTTAAAAAAAACATTAGATAGTGCTAAAAAATATTAGACGGCAATGCAAAATCCTTGTATGGGTCCACTGGTATTTTTATTGCTAAATAACAAATATTTAATTTAATGTATATACATATCTGTTTAAATATTTCCATTTCTAATATACATTAATATTTATTGATATGTTTGTCTTTTTTTGTAGGTACTGTTATTAGTATAGCGTTTTTTAATTTTGCTGGACTTAGTGTCACGAAAGAAATGAGTGCCACAACTAGAATGGTTTTGGACAGTGTTAGAACTTTTGTCATTTGGATTGTCTCACTGGCTTTAAAATGGCAAAAATTCAACTGGTTACAATTGGTCGGTTTCATCATCTTATTTAATGGGATGTGTCTATATAATGACGTAATTCTTCGACCGTTGTATGTTAAGATTGCAGCGAAGTATAAAAAACGAGGAGATAAAACACCTTTACTAAGAAGTTCAGATGAAGAAACAGCAGGACCTTTGGTACATTCTGTATCTATCAATACTCAAATTGTTGTAGCAAATAGTTCATGATCTTAATGTAATGATTTTTTATATGTAACTTGTACATATACCTTGTATATATACATAAATATATTTTTAAAGGTTTTTTCTTTTATTTCTTGAATTCATTTCAATACAAGTACTACAAATTATAATAACCATATTATCAGCATTATTCTCTCTCTCTAGTTATTTTGAGGAAAAACTCTTAATTTTACGGCCGTGAAGAGATGCAGTTTTATCTATTATAATTTGACAAGCTGTTGTATGTTGGAAAAATTATTCATAAGTAAAGAACTGTATTTTTAAAAAGAGTTCACATCTTAGCACCAGAATTAGGCATTTCTCTAATAAAATTTCTTTGCTCAACAACATGAAACTTTGATTAATTTTAAAACATAAAAGCATGATGCTTGTAGCAATGATTATTAAAGTGATTTGTATTCAACAGTTTTTCCATTTTGCGATAAAAGAATTGCATCTTGAGTTATAAGTGATTGTTGTCTCAGAACAGCAGCTTTTTTCCCCTTTTTTGTGCTGTCGTGTCCAAAATTTTGGCTTAAAACATTAACTTTGACAGCATTTTCTGAAAAATCCTGTCTTTATTGAAAAAAAAAAACAGTTTAATTATATAGTTTCTTAAAAAGAGCACCTGCTAATTTGATGCATTTGTGAACAAAAATAAATTAAAAACTGTGTCAAAAAGTAGCTAGTTTTGATTTGAGAACAGCCTTAAGTGAATAAATTTTCTTATAGATTAATTTGGTTTTGTTGTGCATTTTCTTATAAGACATCATGTTGAAAACAAAATTGCAGTTTTCCTTTAAAAAAAATCATTCCACCTAAACACCATTAACAAAAACAAATTATAAGATTGGAATTTCATCACTAGCAATCTCTGAAATTAATAGTTAAATTCAATCCAAAATACATTTTGCAACGTAAAAGTATTTTACATATATAGTATAATCTCAATTTAACAATTTCCTCAATTTACTGATAAATTTTAATGATCTGGATGCTCTTATCATTATTTCTGTGTTGTTTGATCCTCGTTTTAACAATAGTTTTCATTTATTTAACAATAATTTTGATGAATTTTGAATGTCTTTTTTAGTTACCAGACTTTTCAGCTTTTTCTCTCTGTTGTCTATCTATTAATCATTGTGTGACTTTTCTATATACACATCGTATATATAAATAAAACACTTCATCAGCACACTGTGACAAGGAAGTGTTTGATTTAAAGGAGTTTGAAATATCACTTTAGTATAACATTTCTAGCGAGAATTTTTCAGTTATAAATTATGAGAATTATGATTCACATATTATACATTCCATTTTCTGCACTACAGATCAGGGGCTATGCATATATAACAATATCACTTTAGGGGGAGGGGGAATGTGCCTTTTGATATCGTTATCATTTTTGATTGAAATAAAACGTTTTTTTTCTGGTAACTTTTCTTTACATCAAAATAGTCTTTTTTTTTTTCTTTTTTTTTTTTTTTTTTTTTCTAGTCTTATCTATTTTTAGTAAAATACAAAGTTATTATTAAAGCCATTAAATGATTTTAAAATAATTTCATTCCTAAATATAAAATACCCCCAACGTCCAGCATTCTTGTTCTTTTGTCGTGTGTGCATATAATTCTCTGTTGCAGAAATCAAATGCGACATATTTTTGAAATGATACTTGTTGTGCTTACTAGTAAAGAAAGAGAAAGAATGTTGTCTACCTGTTTTGTTGATAAGAAGTTCTGTTTTAAATCCTTCCCGTGCAGGAGGCAAGTGCAAATATTACTGCTTAATGTATTATGTAACAATAAGCTATTTTTAAATTACTTTAAAATTGCAATTATCTCTTTTAGATGTTATTTGATATAGAGTTAATTCATGTATAATTTCATTTGAATCCATACAGTATGCAAATAATAAATGTATAACCATATCTGTATATCACTGCAAATGTATAAAAAGAAAAAAAAATGTAAAAAGAAAAAATTGTTTAAAAAAAAATAGACATTGATAAAGATATCATTAAGAGAGAGGGGAGGTCAGTCCAAAATTACCAAAATGTTGATGTTATATATGTACAGCCCTATATACAATATTAGGATGAATACAAGCAAAATCTGCCTGATTTATTTTCTGTTTCTGACACAGAACATAATAAAATTTCAACAGTTATTTCAATTGAAGCAAATGCTAAATTAGATTCAGCAAAAAAAAAAAAAAAAAAAAAAAAACTCAGGGAGGTTTAAAAGTGGATGGATAAAAGTGGTATATAATGCTTTTGGAACAATTACAAATTAAGGAAAAAGCAAAGCAATTTTCAATCATTTTTCATTTTTAAAAGTGTATACTTAATGTTCTGAAATGAACAAAAATTAAGTGCTAGTGGTAGGTAATTTTTTAAAAATTTAATTAATCTAATGGATTTATCAATTTAATGATAAGAGTTCGTACAGTCCTTGAACATCTTTAAATTTTTAAAAAGTAATTTTTGGTCTTGAAAAGTCCCTTTTTTTTTCTTTTTTTTGCAAAATCCTCCACAGGGGTGATTGTGGGTTCACGGAAAAATACCTGAAATTTTAGCGAATAAAACATTTTTGTATGGAGAGAGGTTGGGAGGGAGCATATAATTTATTACAGGAAGGTCAAATTATGAAAAATATGAATTTTAATTATATTTAGCAATCATATGAAATAGATATTTTAGTCTTATTTTATGAATTTAACCATCAGAAACACGAAATTTCGGTACTGAAAATAAAAAAAATACCTGAATTCAGGTATATAACCTAAACACAATCACCCCTGAAATAGTCCTTAATTTTACTCTCCATTTATTTCTTAAGTGATCTTCTGCATTTCAGTGAACTTTTGATTAAAAAAAATAATCTAAATTCCCCCTCTCCTGAAATTTTGCTTTCCCCCTTTTGCTCTTCACCCACAGTACCCAAAGTTAAAATTCTTTAAAAAACTCTAATTTTTTTTTTCTGTTCTATTTGTTATTGTAACAAGGAATAATCAATCATATAATTTCCCCCCCCCCATATCAACCTGAAATTGACGTTTCCCCCTCCTCCCTATAAGCACACAAAATTTAAAGTCTTTAAAACTCTAATTTAAAATTTCTTTGTGCCATTTGTAAATCCAGCTAGGTAAATAATCAGTCATCTAATCCCTCCCCTCTCCAAAAAAAAAAAAAAAAAAATCTATTTCTCCCGTTTGCCTGCTCCCATAAGCTCACAAAATTTTAAATCTTTTGTAGCCTTCATTTTTAAAAAAAATTTCTGCTCTATTTGTTACTTTATTGTAACAATAAATAATTATCTATTGTTGTGCAAAAGTGCTACTTTCTCCTTAGCCCCACCTATTTTTTTTACTTTCTTCTGTCTTTACAAGAAGAAAGTATTGGATTCATGAAAATTTTCGACTTCCAGTTTTCGACGGATTTATACGTTTTAGAAGGTCTTGAACACGATTTGACTGTTTTTAGAAAATGTCTGTCTGTATGTGACAAAAATTTTGTGGGCACTCTATCTCAAGAACTAATGCACGAAATTTAATGAAACTTTATATTCAGTTAGTCCATAATATAAATTTGTGCTGATTAGTTTTTGGTGAAAATCACCGACATGTGGCACTGCTATGCTGCATTTTTCGTGATTTCCGCAAAAGCTGTATCTCAAGAACTAATGCACTTATTTTCATCAAACTTCTGATTCAGTTAGACCTTGACATAAATAGACACTGATTAGGTTTTGGTGTAGATATCCCAACAGGTGGCACTGCTATGCTACTTTTTTCATTATTATCACGATAACTATATCTCAAGAACTAATGTACGGATTTTCATCACACTTTAGATTCAGTTGCACGTTGACATACGTTGTTGTTGATTAGGTTTTTGTCCAAATCTCCCAACACGTGGCGCTGCTATGCTGCATTTTGCAGGATTTACACGATTTTAGCAATAGTCATATTTCAAGAATTAATGCACGGAATTTAATAAAACTTTAGATTCAGTTAGACCTTGCTATAAATTGGTGCTGATTCTTTTTAGTGTATGCAAAACTTGTGTGAGATAGAAGAAAGTTTCGGGATTGGCACATCTGACTAGTTTTTACTAGCACACAAAATTTAAAGTTTTTAAAATTTTTTCTGTCCTATTTATAATTTTTTATTAACAGTAAATAATTAATCATCTAATACAGCATTTCTTAAACTTTGTGATCTCGCAGACCCCCTTTTGATGTGATATGCATCTCGGGGACCCCCAACAATATTTTTCTTAATATAAGATAAGAAATTATTTTAACATATGCACCTTACTTATTTTTCATTACACATATTCTATATTTAGTTAAATGTGTTAGAAAAATCAGCTACATTAATACAAGAAAAATAATAATAACAATATGTACAAGAAAAATAACATGAAAAATAATTATAATTTACATTTTAATACAGTTAAAATATACGTATTACTATCTGTTATGGGTTTGCTAATGCTTAACCCTTTCCGGCACAGTGGTCCCACTCTGGGCACACCTAATTTTAAATCCAAACTTGCATTTGGCACCAAAAATATTTTAATAAAATTTTATCTCTATAGTGAAAGCTTAAAATAAGAAGTTCTTATTTTCTAAAAATGTCGTTTGTAAATTCCGGTGTCAGTCAGTAATTTCGCCTTTTACGAACAGAATTTGTCTGTGCCGGAAAGGGTTAAGTAAGACTGGTTCAACATGCCGCCGATTTCTACAGTTGTTCTTCATAATTTTCTTTTACGAAACTGTTTAAATATGTGAATAGTGCTGCACTTGTTTTGTAATTTGGAAGGGATTTGCAAAACAAAAAATCGTCACATATCTTACCACCAAATTCATAATGAAAGAAGACTCACAAATTTACAGTATTAGAGATATCTAAACGCTCATCTAGTTGAAATGCGTAATAAGGGCTGATTATTTACATGTAGAATCAATCGGTTCTTAATATTTTCACACATATTTCACCTTCGGAGCATTGAAAAGTCTCCCCCAAGTTTTATGCTTATTAATGATCTAGACTTGGAAATCCCCCTCCTCTGGAGCTACAGAAATTTCTCCCGAAGAAAACAAAAATCTAAATTCAACATTGGGCTTGCAGACCCCCGGCTGAAAGCTCACGGACCCCCAGGGGTCTGCGCACCACAGTTTAAGAAACGCTGATCTAATAAACTTCCTACCCACCATAAAACTTCTGCTTCTCCCCATTTGTCTCCTTCCCAGCTCACAAAGTTAAAAATCTTTGAACATCTTTAATTATTATTATTATTTTTTTTCGTTGGTCTATTTTTTTACTTTATTGTAAAAACAACAATAAATAATCATTTACCATTGTCTTCATTTGTCTCCTTCCCAGCTCACAAAGTTAAAAATCTTTGAACATCTTTAATTATTATTTTTTTTTTCGTTGGTCTATTTTTTTACTTTATTGTAAAAACAACAATAAATAATATCATTTACCCCCCCCCCCCACAATCCGAAATTTTCTCTCTCCCTCTTCTTTTCTACCACCCCAAACGCCCAAACTTAGTCTTAAGAATTTTTTTTTTTTATACCCCAGTTGTAAATCTTTAGTAATGATAAATAACAGTAATCATCTAAATCAACCTCTTTCCCACAAAAAAAAAAAAAAAAAAAAAAAATCTGATTCTCTCATTTTGCCCCTCCCCAGCTTACAAAGTTTCAAATCTTTAAAACTTTTTAATTTTTGAAAACTTTTTTGTTCTGTTTGTTTCTTTATTGTAACAATAAATAATTGTTCATATTAATTTTTCTGTCTCTCCCAAAATTTTCTGTTTTCCCATTTTCCCTCCTTTGTTCAAAGTACACAAAGTTAAAAAACATTGAAACTCTTTAATATTTATTTATTTTCTGTCCTATTTGTAACTCTATAGTAGTGACAAATAATTATATAATTGAACTGTCTTCCCTCCTCTCCTCATTATACTTTGCAGTGACAATGTAGTTAAATAATTACCTTAATTCTCCCTTCCAGAATTTTGGATTTTCACCCCCTTGTTTTCTTTCCCTCCTGCACACTAAGTTTACAATCTTTAAATTTCTTTTTTTTTTCCTGCTGTATTTGTTATTTTTAAATAACTAAGTAATAGACTTCTAATTTCTACTGCTACATGCCAAAATCCCCCCTCCTCCTCCTACACACACCATTTCAATGTCCAAAAGTTGTATTTACAAAAATGAAACACTGTATAAAAAATGCATATTCAATAGTTTATTCCCTTTTAGGTCTTTAAATTTTTTTTGTTTTGATCCTTGAAAGTCCTTGATTTTTATATAAAGAAATGGGTACAAATCCTGGATCATTTTCAAGAGACTCTTTGCAATCGTTAAATCGAAGTTTGGCTGTATATATAAATTATAAAATAGAAAAATACCTAAAGAGGGTCAGATTCAGAATGTTGCTTTAAATTTATGATGGCAATAATAAATGTGAATTTATTTTTTTATCTGAACACATCATTTTTTTTTAAAGTATATTGTTTCTCCTGCTTAGACTTGTTTTAACTATTGTCCATTTATTAACATTTTCATAAAGGTTTCAAAGGATAATTTCGAGAAGAATCATTAAAATCTTTGCAATTAATTTTATGGAATCTCTGAAACTTCTTAATTCCCTGTGTTTCTATAAAATTTCAGATTCATATCAGGAAACATGACTGCATTTTACACACAATTTAATTTAGTTAATAAATGGTGCCATTCACTGTTGTAATGCAATAAAAAAATAAATAAAATCTAACACAAAATATTTTTTATATGTTTATTATGTATTAGGACAAAGAATTGTGAATGCTGCATATTTGACTATAATGTAAATTTTTCTCTCAACGATTGATTACTCGGTTATTAAACTGAAAAATAAATTTAGGTGTAGCACTAAAAGCATAGTTTTAAAAAAAATCTTTTTTATGCACCTATTATTTAGAAAGCTTCAGTCACACAAAATCGGGAATTTTTATTTTATGTGTTAGCATAGGTTAGATCACATGCACAGGGATAAAAAATATTATTTTGCGCCCATTCTTTACAAAAGTTGAAATTCTAAATGTTTATTTAAAAGCCTATTACCATATATACCAGCACATAACATGCACTTTTAATACAAGAAAATTGATAGAAATTTACAGGTGCACATTATGTGCCAGTTATAAAAATGAAAGATTAAAAATTAAGAAGAGAAAAAATAGATTATCATATGAACTACGATTTCTAAGTTAATGAATATGAAGTCTGAAAGTTTAAGTGCACGTTATACGATGGAATATACAGTCGAACCCCGTTATAGCGAACCCGGGATATAACGAACAAAATTTTTGGTCCCATTGTTTTCCTATTGTATTTAATGTTAATTTATTCTTTTATAGCGAACCTCCGAATTTTTAAGATTCGTCTATAATGAACATTTTTTCCAGTCGATCACGATTTTTTTCTTTTAACTTTTCCACAGTTGTGAAAACAGGACTTCGACTCCAATTTCATAAGAAAATGTATGCCGGCTAGTGAAACATGGTGCAAGTCAGTGATAAGTCTTTTATTAAAGGGTAGGAACAACTGCATTCTATCTCTTTTATGATGGTCACTCTGCAGGTGTGAACCCGCCTACCCGTCAGTCATTTTCCCTTATTCCTGATCACAGCTGTGTGCAAGACTGTAAACAGAGCTAAAAATGAGGGGGGACGCTATGTGAGAGGGGGAGGGAGAAGTAAAAATCAGATCACGAGAACAAGGGAAAAGGTCGCGTCAGAACAAGTATTCCAGTCGTTTCATCTCGTTCACTCATTATAATATTTCTCTCTAGAGAGCCTGTGCGTCATAATCTCTGGTTCCAGACTTCAAAGTTAAAAATTCGCTTAAGAAATCATTTGGTCCATCATGTCGAGCAAGCGTAAAGCATTCTGCATTGAAGAAAAAGTAAGCATCATAAGAGAAATACAAAATGGAGTTAGCCAAGCTGACATTTGCCGAAAAAAAGGTTTATCGAAATCTACAGGTGGAACAATATGGAAAAACAGAGAAAGCATACTTTCTGCTTTCGAGAAAAATTTGAACTCTAAAAAAAATTTGAGAAAAGCTGAACATCAAGAAGTGGAAGAGGCTTTATTAAAATGGTTTAGCGTTCAAAGAAGCCGAAATGTACCAGTTTCTGGGCAAATACTGCAGTCAAAAGCTGATGAATTTGCCAGTAAATTTGGAATTTAATTTTCGTGTTCTAATGGATGGTTAGACAGATTTAAAAAGCAGAACAACATATTTTCCGGAAAAATTGTCGGCGAATCGGGAGGTGTTTCAACATCCGACATCGATACGTGGAAAGAAAAAGTTTGGAATGAAATCTCTCGTGAATACGACGAGAATGACATATATAATGCTGATGAAGCTGCACTATTTTACAAGATGACACCAAACCAGACATTAAAATGTAATGGCGGAAAATTGTCAAAAGACAGAATCTCATTTCTTGTGTGTGCCAATATGAGTGGTACTGATCGTCGTAAGCTTTTAATGATAGGAAAATCTAAACACCCCAGATGCTTTAAAAATATCAAACGGCTTCCTGTTGCTTATGAAGCAAACCGCAAGGCGTGGATGACTAAGGAATTGTTTGAAAAACAGCTTCGAATGTGGAATCGTGAACTGTCAGCTAAAAAGCGGAATATTCTACTTTTGCTTGACAATTGTAGTGCACACAAAATCGATACACAGTTTCAATCGATTAGAATTGTATTCTTTCCCCCGAATGCAACATCTGTAGTACAGCCTAAGACTCCTATAATAGGAGCTGACGCATATCCATTTTGTTTCGCATTATTGGTATGCAGCTCGGCATCACTCTACCGCTGCCGGAGTTGGGGTTGCCTAAGACTCGGTTCTAATTGGCTGAACCGGTTCGGATTAGCTTGGTTTATCGACTGGGCTGCAATTCGGGTACCAAATCTGCTAGGATGCGTCAGCCTCTATTATAGGAGTTCTAGTACAGCCTATGGACATGGGTGTCATCAGAAGTCGTAAATGCCATTACAGGAAGCAGCTCATTTTACGAATTTTAGAGGGATATGATATAAAACGTGAAATGTGACGTTTCTCTTCTTGATGCACTATAATGCTTCAAAAATCTTGGCGGTTTGTTACGGATTCTACAATTAGAAAATGTTTTCGACATGCAGGCCTAGCAAAGAATATTGAAGATACAACGAATGTTGAAGAAGCAAAGAATGTTGAGGAAGAGGATGATTAAAATTTACCTATCGTAATGTGGATAGAAATGCACAAAATTTCATCATTCACAGTTGTTACGGTTAGTTTTAACCAGTTTTTTTTATCTACATTAAATACCTTAAATCACTTTCTCAACATTTATTTAACAACACTCTTTTTATGTTTTTAATAAATAAATAAATAAATAAAAGTAATTGTAATAATAGTAAAAGTAAAAGCAGTTTTTTTTCCTTAGTTCTTTTTCTTTTAGGCAAATATAATTGCAACCTTTTAGCGTAACTTAGCTTCCTTTTTCAAATGCGAAAGATAAATAGCAAGGAGGGATGTTTGTCAGTTAAAGACCACACAGGTGGCAAATTTGGAGACACCTAGTCTGGCTTTGGTTAAAAGAAAGACCGACCGCCCTGTATGAGATTACATTATCTTATGTAAAGGCAACCCAAGTATGCTGGCATTGTATTTTACAACCCGATACAAAAGCCATGTTTCCCCTTTAGTCTGAGTGATGCGGGGTTGTTGTTGCTTTCCCACGAAAAGGCGGGTAGAGGTGGCGAGTCGAACTGGTGCGGAGGCTCGGTCCATTTGTTATTGTTTTCCCCCCGAACACCCCTTGAGAGATAGCTTTTTGGTCCGGTCCGGTCCGTTTTTTAAGCGGCGGGAGAGTGAGTAAAGGTTTGGGACATTCGTTAAGTTGAGCGAAAAGCTGGTGGTCAAAAAAAAAATGAGAGTGACTGACAATGAGAGAGTGTCGACGGATCTAGATGCATAGAAATTAAGATTTATTATTAATTATTAATATTATTTTAACACAATTAACACCAAAGTTCTGGGTTCAAGTTTTGCCCTGCACACATGGAAAAATAACTACTTGTATGATTTATTTACCAAACACAAAATTTCTGGGTTTGAATCCCGGCCTGGACACATTGTCACTTATTTGGAGAAATTACTACTGATATGATTTATTTACCAATCACTGTGATTGTGTTAAAATAATAATAAAAAAAGTGTAAATTAATCCAATTATAAAAATTAATTAAAATGTAAATAATTACTAATTGATGAATTATTACTGTATTAATTAGTTTTTGAAATGGAAAATTATTTTAACACATGTAGGTATCCCCTTCTCTTTTGTTAAGTTGACAGTCAACAATTAAATCTCATACTTGTAGTAAATGTCAAATGTCAGGGCTTATGTATTATTTTTTTTTAAATTATTATTAAATGTAACATCAGATGACAAGACTGTATATAAAATAAAATTCCATTTTTTTTTTTTTTAGAACTATGTTTATTGAACACTTCTTAAAACTAATTTGTACCTTATTTTAATTATTTTTGCAACAGGAAATAAATACCTATAAGCAATAGCTTAAGATTTAGCAATTGGGTAATAGTATTTCTTCAGGGAAGATATATGAAAGTATATTTATAAATTAACATTTTGCAGACATAAATTAAGTCATCTAGCTATATATAATTATTCTGCAATGTACACACCTGTTTCATCAAGTAATCTTTATGAATAAATACAAATCTTTTTTTTTTTTCAAAATTTGCAGTCTTAAAATGCAAAATTTATGTAACTTTATTTATTTTTTTCAAATTTTCATGAAATATTACATAAAGTATTAATTGTACATTGAAAAAAAAAAAAGATTTATTGCTAAAAAGCTTTACATTTTCCTTTATATCAAGAACTTAAAAATATAATACAAGGTGGTCCAAAAGTTACTAGAAGATTGTAAACATAACTACTTTTGATTTAGTTAATTTATTTACTTTTTGTTTCAGATTTAGAATAATTGACACTTTAGAGCAGGGGTTTTCAATTAAAATGTGCTTGTGGGTTGCAAATTAAATGGCAGCATCACAGAGACATAAGAAAGGGATTGTCTCATAGGGCTCAAGTCTTCTATATTCAAATGAAGGCAAATAGACAATTTTTTTATTAATCACATATGAATTGTACCAAAAACTATCATTTTCTGTCTAAAATGTTTGGTAGTTCATGCCTGTATGTAAAGTACTACTATAAATATTTATTATATCGCTAAGTGAAAATCTGCAAAGCATGAGCTCTTCAAGTTGCATTTTTATTAACACTTTGAAACATAGTTGAAAAGTATTTATGACTTGTTTGTCTTGCCAGTCTGTGCTCTACAGTGCGTCTCATAAATATAAAGACAGTGATATTTTCGAAATAATATTTTAATAATTCAGTATTCAAAAATATGTTTATGCATGTAATAAAAAGCATGTACCAAAAAAACATTTAACAGTAAATTAAATTAGAATTAAATAATTTCAACTTGAAAATTGATAAATGGAAACAAATTTGCTGTCTCTTAAATATAAAGATATTTTACATACTTTTGAATTATCGTCCAATAATAGATACATTTTTATTAATGACAGCAAATATTCTAGCTGTCAGGCTGTTTATTAAGTTGTGTAAGTATTCTGGCTTTATATCAAACCAACTTCGTTCGATATCTTTTTTCAACTCAAAGACGTTTGAAAACTGTCTTCTAGATGCATATGCACTGCGAACGAGAATGTCCCAAAGATTCTCAACTGGATTTAAATCAGGGCTACATGCGGGCCACACCATGACATGAACATTGTTATCAGCAATCCATTAATTTTGTGAGTCTTGATGTGTGAATCGGTGCATTATCCTGTTGGTACAAATAATTCCAACCACCAAGAGTTTCAGCTATTAGCAACAAGTAACTATTGAGCACTTCTATATACTCTTTAAATATCTGTAGTTTCATTAAAAAAGAAGGCACCCCAAACCATCACAGAACCTCCCCCTTTGTGCAAACTGAAGAGGGTTCGAGGTTCACAACTTAAATCGTGCCAGTAGGAATCCAACCATCTGGGTCATCCAAGTTAAATCTCTTTTCATCTGAATAAATGACTGGCATCCATTCGTCCTTCCAATGCATATGATCTTTAGCCAAGAGTAGCTTCCATTTTTTGTGTTCTTTTTTCAGTAAAAGGAATCTGCACATAAGCCGGCACACAATACTTTTGCTTTTTTTTATATGACAATGTACTGTGTCCTTTGAGACCATACCATCAACTCCTTGAGAAATTTGTTCGAGTGACATTTTTTGCGACGAAACAAGTCGCATGATCTTGCGATCGAGTCTTTCTCGATCTGCCAGATCGTTTTCTCGAATTTAAATTTACGTTTTTGATAAAACTTTATAAACTGCATCTGTGTTTCTTCCAGTTTTTTTAGATATTTAAGAAACTGTTAAGCCATTATCTTTAAATCCATGTATTTTGCAAATCTCATCTCTTTAGAAATTTCAATGTTCAGGGACATCTTTGCAATTGAAACAAGTCAAACAACTTCGCTCGTTTGGGTAACTTAAAGCATATTTCTGTGCGTGTGCATTATTTCTCTGCACATACATTCGAAAAAAAATTGCTTATGAAGCAGTTTCAAATTTGTCTTTATATTTATGAGACAGCGTGATTTTTTATTATTTGAGTCAAAATTATTTTATTTAAATTTAAACCACAATAGCAGATTTATTTCATTGTTCTTAATATGATGTATAAAATTTAATTTCTTTTACTGATTTAATAAAATGTAATTTCAAAAACATCTGTGTTCTTTATATTTATGAGACACACTGTAGCTCTCATATATATACCCATATTGCTATGTAATTGATATATGTTATTGAGGTTTACTATAGATTGATCACTATTGAAAAGGAAGTGTGTAACATTTATAGTTAATTTGGCAGCACATTTTGATGATTTTACGATAATTCAAACGTAATGAAATTAATATGGTCACTAATGCAGATGCCAATATGCTTTCTGTCAAGTATAAAGTAAGTAGCATTTATAATTAGTTAATGGATTATAAATACACACATATTTCCATTACATTATGATCTAAGGAGAAGAATCGTTTGCAATGTATGTTAATGATGTTACACTATTTTAAACATAATGAAATTGATATACATTACTGAGGTGCACTACATCATGTTTTCTATAAATTATTAGCTGTGTAGAATTTATTGTTCATTTACAGAGACACAAAAAAAAAAATATTCAGTTTCAGTACTGACTATGAGTGATAACTGCTAGATGCATGTTTTCAGCTGTGATATGCATTTATAAACTTAACTAATTTTTAGTGTATTGGTATGTGCAGATCATATGCAAGGCTGCATGAAAGAACACATTAGTGGCTATGGACAGCAACTGCTGAAAACAGATTTTTATTGTGTTATGTGCTTTTCAAAATATTTATTTAAATGTCTAATTTCATTGTATCAAGAAATGAAATTTCTTAATAACATTGTGTCGGATGCATTCCAAGCCTATAGATTTAACTTTACGGAGGGGAGTTTGCAGCCTGGTTGATAACAAGCCTTAAGCTAAAAAAAAATTTTGGATAATTTTTTTTTTGTTTAACTTGAAATTTTTAAGTGGCCACAATTTTAAAACAAGCTGGCCAATGAATTTGGACATTAAATCGAGATCTTGGTAAGCCCTCTATATATGCTTAATCACATGCAAATCTGTTTATAAATAAGAGCACTATCACATACTAAATTTCATATATATGTACATAAATCAACATTTGAACGGAGGGTGTTCTGGGAGTCATGATCGATGAATATGTATTGAAATTTTCTGGCATTGCTTTCTGTCAGACGGCTGCAATAGCATCTTACTTTTAGGTAGCTTTCATTACAAAAAGTAAAAAGCTACCTATTTTAGCCATTCGGAAGAAAGCAGTTCCGGTTGGTATATTTTCACTGATCATGACCCCCAGACCCCAAAACCACCCTCCGTTCAAATGTTGATTAATATATATATATATGATCTATGTCATACGATAGCACTCATATTTATAAACTGTCTTGGATGAAACTTAGCGTGTGTATTAAGCTCACCAATATCTCAACCGAATTCATTGGCCAGCTTGTTTCAAAATGACGGTCACTAAAAGATTTAAAACTAAAAAATATATACAAAAAAAATCAAAATCAAATTTATTTTTTGCTTAAGTATTAGGCCTTGATACAAGGATTCGTGAGCATTTTTTGTTTTGCCAACAAATACAAACCATACAAATAGGAATGTTTTTACTTTCTTCTATCTTTACAAGAAGAAAGTATTGGATTCATGAAAATTTTCGACTTGGATTTATATGTTTTAAAAGGTCCTGAACACGATTTGACTATTTTTAGAAAATGTCTGTCTGTGATTCTGTCTGTCTGTCTGTATGTGACAAAAATTTTGTGGGCGCTCTATCTCAAGAACTAATGCTCGGAATACGATTTTAGCGATAGTCATATCTCAAGAAATAATGCACAGAATTTAACAAAACTTGAGTTTCAGTTAGACCTTGATATAAGTTGGTGCTGATTCTTTTTAGTGTATGCGAAATCTGTGTGAGATAGAAGAAAGTTTTGGGATTGACACATCTGACTAGTTAATTTTATAAAGAGAAAATCTTACTGACTATGCCAACAGCACAGCAAGTTAGCATCTCTGAATTAATATTATACCATATATTTTTATTATAAGATCTGAACTTGTCAGCTTTTTGATACATTAGTTACATAAACCGTAGTTTTAGGATTATTTTCTTTGATCAATATCAAAGACAAATTATATAAATTAACACATTACAGAACACCTAATCTAATTATTCATTGAAGGATGTATCAACTGAAAATCTCAGACAGCTTAAATTTTCCCATAGAAATTTAAGAATCGCACAGAGACTGATCAAATGTATCAATAGGTCTTGAAAACAAAACATCAGAAATATAACAGCAATAATTCAAATTCAAAAGGACCTTTTTAATAAACATTAATTTATTTAATGCATTAAAGAATAGAATGTAGCTATTTATTCTTATTGACATCTTATAAATGATCTGCCATATACATACTGAAAAAGTACTTTGATACAATAATTACAGATATACACATTTAACAAATATATAAAGAAAATACTAAATATAGAAAGAAAAATCAGATGAATATGAGACCTGTAATACCCCATATATCTTCACTATGGACAGTAAAATTAATAGGTCCATTAGACAGTCGTAAAATATTACTCGATATTGTTGTTCTTGGACATTTAACAGCATAACTATTGATACTCAAACAGTATATATCTCCAGATTTGAGAAATATTGGTTGCTTAAGCAATATCTCGCTACTGTACCAGATATTTTGATTTTGTCTTAAAATCTGAACCCAAGAAGTTTCAAGCACATTATACATAAACATGGTAGCTTTAGGATTATTTTCTTTGATTAATGTCATAGCCAAGTTAAGCGGTGGATTAACTGAAACTGCAGTAAAACGCAATCCAATTAAATGAAGAGAAGAATCTATTGAAAACCTGAGGCAACTAAAATTCTCACCCACAAAATCCGAACAGTTCTGACTCATTTCTAATTCAAAACACTGTGAATACAATAACAGTGATTCAGGTACAGAAAAACCTATTCGATTTCGATTATTTGGTTTTACACATGATAGAACAGAGGGTGGCAATGCACTTTTATCTGCATCAGACATATCATCTACACATACATGTTGAAGAAATGGTTTTAGTTCACTTAAAATATTAGCTTCAGTTGTAGGCTGACCTGTTCGACAGCATTCTAGACGAGCCCACTTCAATAATGTTTCAAAAACAACCAGCTCACTGTCAATATTGAGATCTGAACTTGAGACAACATCCATGACACAATCTTTATTCAATAGTTCGAAAGCACTGCTTCTCAGTACCATAAATCCAGCATCTAGAATGAGCTTCAAGCATTTGTCTTGCAAGGTGGTGACTGAGCAACTTGAAGCTTTATTATAAATATAGCAAACATTTGTGGGTGATATAATATCTTCTAAAAACCTGCCACACTTTTGAATTAGATCAGTTATTTTATATTTGAAAGCAGCAGATAGAAGATCCACTGCTTCAGTCCAACACTCCACTTCTAGTTTTCCAGAATATATAAACCTTATTAAAAAAAAAAAAAAAACTAAATTTAGTATCACAAAAATGAAAAAACTGAAAGATTACTTAAAAATAAAATCATACAAGATCATCACAATAAATTCATTCCTTGAATGAAAAACATAATATCTGCTTCTAAGCAAAGAAAAACACAGCAGTACCAAAACTATTCATTTTAAGTAGCTTTTAAAGATAATGTCACATCATGCCTTTCATTATATATAATCAAAAATAATATTTTACATTTCTATAAAGCGTTTCATTTAAATTAATTTCATTACATTTATTCCAAAACTTTATTATAAGCAATTTTAAACTGTCTTTTCTGTAAATAATCAGGCCTTTTACTCATCATCCAATAATTAAAGCAGATTATTTCAACCTTTCTGTAAAAATAGTCAAGGTGAATGACCAGACAATAACTCTTACAATTGAAAAGGGAATGAAATCACTAATATAAAATTATGTATGTGTTAGTGGCATTTACTGGCATTGAAGTACATTAACATATAATAATAAATAACTTGTACCAATATATTAATGCTAAATTTCAAGATGAAAAGGTGAGTTTTGTGCAGCTGAGTAGTAAATCTGGTGTTTGTGAAGCAAAGGAAGATTCACATCCAGGTAACTCAGTGATTCACAAAGGGCTGATGTATAATAGAAAAATGAAAAATAAGGATTAAGAACCAATTTAGGGGTCAAGAGGGTGTGTGTCAATCAAAAAGTAGTGCATCCCCTTATTTTTGGTGAAGAATCCAAGTTCATCACCAAACTTCAACAACACAACCCCAAATCAAATTGTAAGAGTTACTGTCATCTAAAGTTAAATGGTACAAAAAAATTGAATTTGTATTATCTATAGACAGAGACAAAGTAATTGAAATTTCATGTAGAACCAGAATTTTGGCTGTGATTAAAATATAAATGACATGAGAAGATATAATTAAATTTCTATTTCTAAACTTATACAGACATATGATAATAATAAAGCATCCATCTAAAATAACAGAATATCACTTTAAAAACAAAACAAACCGTCATAAAGTTTAAACCATTACACCACACTTCAAAAGGAGGTTAGGGGGTTAACACATTGCTAAATCACAACTAAAACAATTAGGTAGGCATTGTTTGCAAATTTCAAGCAGCATAAATTAAGTTAATAAGAAATATATTGTCAATCAGAAAGTATTAGGCATATTTCCCCTTTGAATTACAAGAGCTTGAAGTAGAAGCAGAGAAAATCTTGATGGTTTTATTGTGCATTATTTCATAAAAAAAATAATTAACATTTTTCGTAATTAAAATTCCACACAAGAGAATTTCACAAGTGTGAGGGCCTCCCACACGAAAAATTTCACCAATTTTTGGAACAATGATCAAGTGGATAAAAGAAAAGAATACACAACATTTACTTAAAAAATTCTGAATTTGTTGAAATAAATTCTTTTAATCATACTTTGCCATGAATTAATACACTACTTACATATTATCTGTGCCAGAAAAATAGATCGCAAAAAATGGTTTTCAATCGCTAATTATGTTTGTTGTCTTCACTCATGTCCAAAACAGTAATTTAGTACATATTTATTAAATACACCAGTAGAGCTTCACTTCAGCCACTTCGCTGGTCAGGTTTTCACAAATGAATCTGGAATTAAATGAGCCTGGTGTTGGAAACCCCATTACCTTTAGCAGTGTATATCTGTGTGGGCTACACCCACTCCAGTATTGAATCAAATGAACCCTGAATTATTGATTTTGTATTTTGACTCAGATTAAATTCAAATTTTTAGTATCACTGTTCATATCGCTATAGGAACTGATTTGGCGTTCTTCCAACTTGGATTTAATTAATAACAATGGCATTAGCAGAGTTTATTAGAGTTAATTTCCTTTCAGAAATAAATTGTTAAAAAAAAAATCACCATGAAACACGAAAAAACACTACAAATCGTATAAAAAATTCAAAAATTGCAATGGACAAAATATACTGCATATTGGGCTAAAAGATTGAAACTGGATTACTTTTATAAATATAAAACAAGTTCGGAATGCTTAAATTCATCTTTGTCGAATTAAAATAAAAAGTGCACACAAAAACATGTGATTCACATTACCTAAAAGATGATTAAAACTTTAATTAGATTTTTAATTAATATTTTTAAATAAATATTTTTTATTTTTTATTTTAAATTTAAAAAACTAATTAAAGTTTTAATCATCTTTTAGGTAATGTGAATCACATGTTTTTGTGTGCACTTTTTACTTTTATAAATGTCAGAAAAACACAAAAAAATGCTAAAAATCTCAGAGGGCAAAACTGAACAAAAAGATTGAAAATGGATTTCTTTTATTAATGTAGAAAAATTGCTGCAAAACGAATAAAAAATTAAATTACAAAAAATAATAAATAAATACAAAAAATTCTAAAACTGGCTTTAAAGTGGATAACACCAGACATACAGGTGCCTTCTTGCCAAATCTTGTAGGCCCGCATGTAGAAGATAGTGCTCTTCAGAAAACAGCACACAGATGCACAAACATATTATATATATATTTTTAATACAGATAACATCAAGTTTATAGCTTTCAGTGATAAAAGATATTTGCAATGGTAGTTTTATTTCTGACAGAATGTTATGTCCACTGGAATGAATGTAATATGTATATCCTACACACACAATACCTATGAATATCATATAATATACATACATTATATTATGTAGTTAAATAAATAACTCTGCAATTGTCTTTAATATGCAACTATTTAATATTAACTATGTAGTTACAATAAAGTAAAGAAAAAAAAAAGGAGGGGGAGGGGTTTATTGTAATTAGTATTATTGGCACAGTATATCTTCCAGGCGCAGATAACATGTAAGTATCGTTAATATTTATGTTTAATTTAAATAGTCCATTAAAACAAATTCAGAATTAATGATGATTCTCCCACAATTCCAAACAGTCCTACTCTCTTCCATTTAGGAATGTTGCTAGAGAGACTCCCCTCCTACAAAAAAGAAAAGAACCTTATGCTCTGTGTCATTTATGTTTATTTAAAGAAGAAAAACGTTGTGAGATAAATTCTCACATTGTTTATTTTTTTGCCGATTTTTTTTATATATTGGTATTCTTTTTCAGCTTTTAAGCACCGTGAAATTTTTGCTGATCTATTACCAGCATTTTGCATTGTTGCATTCTAGTACGCAAATTCATTACGATGTCTTTCACTGGTTTTTAATATCTTGGATGCACATACATCATTATGTGGCAACAGCAGTGCTGTATGGAGAGGCAATTAAAAATACAATTACTGGTGAAAGAGATCGTAATGAATTTCCATACCAGAATGCAACAATGTAAAATACCTGCAACAGATCAGCAAAAACTTTGTGGTGCATAAAAGCTGAAAAAGAATGCCAAGATATAAAAAAAAGATTGGTGAAAAATAAACAATGTGAGAATTTGTCTCTCAGAGGCATTTTTAGCAAAAAAAAATTTACAATAATTAAATGATAAGCAGAGAAAAATTATACTAAATCACATTCTCTTTTTCACTGCCTGTGATTATAAAGAAAATCGGTGATTTATCTACATGGTGACACATCCCTTTCATTTTATCTAATCAGGCAACCTTAATACACTCACTTAGCATTTAACTTGTACTTTTTACATATAAATTAATAAAAGAAAAACAAACAACAAAATTTCAATAATAATTTACAAAACATATTTCTTATTATTTAGTCATAAAAGTAATATTTAATACCATCGATACAAAATTTATAGAAGAAACCGATAGAGTTTAATAGTGTTTCTCATACCTAAGTAAAAGCTCTGCAGTAGAAGGTGACATGTCTGAAACAACAATTTGTTTAGTTTCATCTTGAGTATTTGTTTGTATCATTTCATGGAATATACTGCTTTCAGCAGCTAAAACCAAAGCATGAGCAGGAAACTGAAAACGGGCTGTGCCAGTTTTGACAATAAAAGATAAGTCACTGAGATCTTCATTCATGTAGAGTAATTCACCTGCACTACAGAAAGAAGCCGGCTTAAGCAAGTCACTCATGTTCCTGGAAGAAAAAAAAAAAGTTAAGAGTATATTACAGCAGACATAAATGCCATATCTATGAATTCAGGTTTACAGTTCATAGATTAATATCATATCTATAAACTAGAAAACTATTTCTAGATTGCAAGTAGTTATATCAGTAATGCCACTTTGGATATAAATAGATCTTTTCATTTCGAAAAAAAAAGTTATAATTAAAATATTCTAGCTCAGGGATAATGGGCCATTTCACATTTGCAGGTCGATTTTTTTTTCATGATATATATTATGTGACCATGATGTGCCATCATACAAAAAATTTAGTGGATTAAAAGTGAATTAAAATTGCTTAAAATTTTGTTATTTGGTATAAATATGGGTAATATGAATGTAGTGTAGGTGTTACATTTTAGAAAGTAATAAAAAAAATAATAATACTTTTTTGCTGTCTCCTTTTAGATACCAAATAATTGCTATCAGGTTCATACTTTGTTACTTTTAAAAGTGATGAAAGAGTCTGGAGTTACCTCACAAGCAGTTTTAATTTGAGTTTTTAATTTCTGAAAATAATTGTTCACATGTTAGGTAAAGGTGAAAATAAGGAATTTCGCTTAGTAGCCACTGGCTGGTAGGTTGATTTTTTTTTAGTAGCCAGTTACTGGCTAGTGACAATAATTTCTTTAGTAGCCAGTAAGCACATTCATGTCACTGAAAATATAATTAAAAAAATAATAATAATGACTTTACAGTAAACAAGCAATTTATGTACTAAATAAAAATATTTTAATTTATATTGTTTCATATAAACTTGTGATATTAATTTCCAATCTATTTTAAATTTAAAAATAAGTTAACAGCAAAGTTATACATAACATGCTTATGTAGCATGTAATTAACTTTAATATCAGCATTTTTTCTTTTCATGTCCCATAATATTTCGTTTTCGATAGTTTCAAAATTTTCTTTTAATATGATAAATTTGCTAATCAATCAAATTTAGACAAGCTCAGTTAGTCTAAATTCAACTTGTGTTTTGTGTTATTTCACTGTATTTTGATTTAGAGCTTCAATTAATGCCATGTCAAAAATATTCTGTAGCATGCCACCAGGTTTACTGTCCATGCTGTAGCCCAAATTTTTTTTTTTTTTTTTTTTTGAGTTGATACACATATGTAAAAATTAATAAAAGTAAGAAAAATTTCAAAAGAATTGCCTCATAATTTTAATGTGGTATGAAAACTAATTCTCAATAAAATTTAATAAAATATTGTCTCTATACAACGTAGCACAGTTTAGCATATAAGAATTAATTCTATAGATTATTTATTAAGAAAAAAAAAAAAAAGAATTTATTACCAAAAGCAAGAATGAATGAAAGAAAGAATATATGTGATTAACCATCTGAATGTCTGAGGTTTTCCCTGTATTTTCATAAAATTTGCTAATAAAATTCAGATTAACTTAAATTTCCTCAACTGTTTGGTGTTAAAATATATCTTCTATCTCTTTATCTTAGATATTTCTTAAAGCTTAAAACATAATAAGTATGTTAAAAAATATTTTTGTCTATCTACAGCCAAACAGAAATATTTTTAAGAAATGGAAAATGCAGGATACCATTTAGAGGGTTTAAAAAGTTATATTTGTAAATTGTTAACACTCAGGTAAAACATATTTTTTAGAAATATGTTAGATTTTAGAAATTTGAAAAGAACAGTAGTAAAATTTCCTTATTAACTGTCTTTTTTTAAGGGGGGGGGGGGTGGCAGAAGGGAAGCTTTTCGAAAGAACTTTGTCTTTCGAAAAGTCTTCTGATTTTCTTAATTTTATGGTGTTTTAAGTTTTTTGTCTTTATTTATGTATCACACCAGTTTGTTCAACATTTTAATGTAATTTTACATAATCAAAGTAACCTAAGTCAAGCAGTTACTTATATTGGCAGCATGTGTAATTGATATCAATAATGTTCTGCAAAATGAAAATGATGCTACATTGTACAAGGGACCAATGAAACTGGATAGTGTAGTTGCATACATCTTTATAGACAAATTACTGAAATAAGAAAGAAAAATTATACATTCATCTTTTCTTGATTAATTCAGTACTTTTCTGTTATAACAACACCATATCAAAATGTTTGCTAATGCACCATTTATTTCAACCCTTACCGTGCAAAGGATTTTTATTGCAAACCATGCCAGACATTGTATGTAACTAGCCGTCTAGTGAATGTGAATCATGTTGTTTTTTTTTGTTTTTTTAATTTAATAATAACCATGCAAAATATCTGAATTTACTATTTTTCAAATAAAAAATATACTTTATTAAGTTAAAATTTACATTTTTCATTGCACTGAGATAGATTTTACCATTTGGCAGTTACCGATGATGAGGAATCATTACGCATAAAGTTTTTTTTTCTTTTTTTTTTTTTTGTAAGATGTCGGCTACAAACTTTTCACAATAAATCACAAATATAATTTTGTTGACGCTAACACTGGATGTCATACCCAATCTGTTAAGAGATTATGGGGTATCTCAAAATGGCACAATAAAAGACAACTCAGCTCTGTTCATCATTATTTACAATCCTATCTCATAGAGATCATCTGGTGACAAAAAAATGAGATGTTTACTGCAATGCTAAGAGATATTTACAATTTCATGCCTCCAATTTAAATTAAGTTTTTTAAAAAATTATTTTGTTGCCTAATATTTATTTGTTTTTTGTTGTAAGTATCAAAGTATATACAGTAGACTCCCTTAAATTTGCAAATGCCTATAATCCGTGAATCGTTGCAGATATAAACAGTGAAATTTACAGTTAAGCTGTAGGAACAAAATTCAAGACGGTGCTGAAATCAGTAGCAATCACATTGTTTTTTGTTACTAAATTTTTTGTTAATTATGCACTTTTGGCTGTTACAGCTAATTAATTACTAAATAAAATTATGTTACTTTTGACTTTGATGTAAATTAGCATATCTATAGTGAAAATTCACCATATTGTAATTCCTGCACATTATTTACAAAGGCATTATTTACAGAGGTAAGCTACGTTGCCAGGCGCCCGGCACATAGACGACCACCAAACCCAAGTCCTGAGGGACTTTTATCAAGCCAGCAGGTTTGTCTCCCTGCGGCACTTTGGCCAGTCATAGGATTGCCATCTGCAGACCCTCTAACCTTAAATCCACGTGTCGACAACGTAAATCGTTGCAATACGCGGTGAAACTCAGTAGGTGAGCCACCACGAGACACTTGGAGACGGGCCAGCGTCCTCCAACAGCTTCAAAGCTGGACACCCAGAAGGGAACCAGGCCCTAGGCCTTAAGTCGGGTTATTCCAACCCGTACTTGCTTTATCAGAACTCGAGGGATGTGAAAATCTACAGAGGTAGTCACAGTTCCCTCTTGTAAATATTCACAAACGGTAAACTGTAACTGAACTGTTTATTTTTCTTGTGTTCATTTCCCCATGTTTCAATATTTATTTTTATTTTTTCAAAATTTTTCTATACATTTTAATATGTATTTCTGGTTAATATGAACAAACTCAAGCTTTCTCATGAAGAAAATATGAAATTATTTCCGAAAACATTCAAGATGGCACTAATATCGGTGATGATCATGATCTTTTTCCATTTTTTAACTAATCAAGCTTTCTTGTTTATTAAATCTACATAAAGTTTAAATAAGTTTTGTTATTTTACAATTCCGATGTAAATTATTTTTGTATGTAAGAAGCAAATACGGCACAAAGTAGCTTCCTTACAATACCTGCAACTATAACTGTTGAAGCCGTTTATATTTACGTTTTTGCTTTCGAATCTTTGATATTCAATTTTTGGTTTTAATAAGTAATTATTTTTATTTTTTCATAATTTTGTAAGTAATATGGATGATTCCATTCTTTTTACTGAAAAATAGGAAAAGAAAACCACGTAAGTTTTTTATTAATTCAAAAAGTAGAGATCATAAAAAAAAGTCAGATTTTGATTCATCTACTCGTTTTCTGGCACAATCATAATGGAGTACGCCCTAGAACGGTATATGACATTAAGAAACAAAAATAAAAAAAATTAAGCGGACAACAATTTTGTCCATGTTCACAAAATATAATATATAAAGAAATGAATGAAGCTTGTAAAAAGTAGTAGGATAAAAAATAGTGAGTTTTCATTGAAGAAAACAAGAAAAATTGATATTTCATCATTATATGCATCCTTAATTATTACACTTGACTTTATTTTTAGTATTTTAATAATTTTTTTAAATTATTTTAATATTGTACTTAAATTAGTTTAATACTTTATTTAATTATTTTAATTTATTGTAATAATTCACTATATTTTCCAATGCTTTACTATATTTAAATTACCGTTTGAAAAACATAAACAAAAAAATGACCAGAAATACGCAAAATTATAAAGTCCACACAACCCCTGATTCCAAACTGTGCGGATAAAGTCTGTAATTTTTAAATGATCACTTTCACACCAACAATATTAATTTTTTTCAAATGTTTCATGTGGCGTCAACTACACTATATTGCCAAAGGTGATTGGTCACTTGCGATTTTAGACGTTTTGTTAACTATCTAGAAAAATACATGAGGAATTAACCTGAAACTGCAGGTGTGTAAAAAGTATAGTATAGCTTATATATTTCCGTGAATATTTTTTCCGAAACCCCATAGGGGACTGTCAACAAATTGAAAAAGAACGAATATCTTTTGGATTACCCTGTAAAACCTAATGTAGCAAACGTGTTCAAACTCGAGATTATTAATAAGTGGTTTATTGTAATATACTGTGTTAATTTTTATGAAGATAGCATGTATACTCGAAGAGAAATTAAGGTTTTTATAAAAACCGACCCAAATTTCACCAAGTTTTTTGCTTATAATTTCCAGAGTTCTTAATATAAAAAAAAGTTATTTTGAGAAAATATGTCAAACAACATTGTACATAATACTCTGCAATCGGAATTAAAAAATAATAAAAATTGGATGAAAAATGAGCAGGTTTACTAAAAAATGTTTCACTGCGCATGCACGAATGCAATCAAAATATAATATGCATAATGTATTAGCTAAGTATATAGAGCAACTTTTGTGAAAGTCTCAAAATCATAGCTTGAAAATTCTGAAAATTATCGTCGATAGAAGAAGCTCGAAATCCGTTGTTCCCAAAAGGAAGCAAAAAGATGAGGGGTTATATCCAAATATAGTAGTACGTGCAATATTGTGTACGCTATCTTGGCACTAATCAACAGATATTTGATACAACCCCTCATATTTTTGCTTCTTTTTGGGAACAACGGATTTCGAGCTTATTCTATCGACGATAATTTTCAGAATTTTCAAGCTATGATTTTTAACCTGCAGTTTCAGGTTAATTCCTCATGTATTTTTCTAGATAGTTAACAAAACGTCTAAAATCGCAAGTGACCTTTGGCAATATAGTGTATTACACTTGGCTGCAATGGTGTTGGTATAATGGAAAAGTATCATTAATTCTTATAAAAATTTGAAGATTATAACAAGGCTGTATCTACAGTCTCCCCAAGGAAGGGGGTGATATTACAAAGTAGGGATTTCCATGTAAGGATGGATTTGCAATCCCCCGCCTGAACAAAGCATGACTCCATAATACCTATACAGTAGGCATTGGATATAACAATCATCTACTATATATATAAAACACAAACGGAAATTTCGTTCCGTTCCTTTATAACTCGAGCTCTGCTGAATGGAATTTGATGAAACTTGCACTGTTGCATAGATAATTTTTCAGGGAAGGTTTTAGTATATACCACATAGTTCTACGTATATTTGTTATAGAATTATGATGGAAAGTTCTGTTATTTTGGCCGATAAGGTTACCATAGGTCATTTTTTGGCGACCATTATCGTTGGCGAAAGAATTGAAACCGCTATATCAGAAAATAACGCAAACACACAGAAAAATAAAATAAAAATTCTGCTATTAATTTTATTTAAAATCCCCCACCCCTCCCCGCAAAAAAAAAAGAAAAAGAAAGAAAAAAACTGTTTTAATGAGGCATAATATTTAATTTAAACCTCAGAGGAATGTTTGTAATGCTTAATATATTTGCAATGCATGAAATTGCAATTCAGATTAAGTCAATATTTGGCGATTCTTCGTTTGCGTCAGGTTAACAAAGATGCATCTGATAATTTGATTTAATAAAATATGAGTAATTTTTTTTTCCTTTTTTTCTTTCTGTTAATTTTTTTTATGTAACTCCCCTATCATGTGTCTTACAGGAGGAACTAGCAGATATAATTGTAAAAATGACTGCATTTATGAGTTAACATGTTATTTGTTTATTTACAGTTTTGATTTTACTTTTGTCGCCAAGCAATGTGATTTTAAGCCAAAAGTGCATATGCGTGATATCAGCATGAGCGGTATTAGCAATAATAGTATTTTTTGTGTATACAAGATCCTTTTTGGAGTAAATTTTTATATTCAAATGCAAATGATATAAATAGCAGTTATTGTTATGAATATGGGATCAAATATTTAAATTTTAGTGAATGTCTGCCAATCAAACACATATTGTAAAATAATTAAATTTTAGGCATTTAAAAATTTACTACGGAAACATGCCGGTTTGTTTTCACCAAACATATTATTTTTATAGCCTCGAACTTAGACCAGTGAATATTGTCTATTCTTTTATTTTTATTTTATTATTTTTTTAATATATCGCCAATTTCACTAATAGAAATATTCACTGTTTCAAAAGTTAGGAACCAAAAAATATTCTTAAGGAGATGTGTGCATTTATGCGTTATTACTATCACAAAAGGCTACATTTTGCAATAAAAACTGTTTGCTGAAATAAATTTTTGATGCTCTTTTTGATTCGTCATTTCTTTTTAGTTTTTTTCTGCATATCTACCCTTCTTTCAGGAAGGTTTTTAAAATACATTGGACTAATTGTCCGTATTCCGGTCACTTGCCAGTTGGCATTTTTACTATATTGTTGGATGTTTCGTTTATGTTTGAAGGTTACTCTGGACGACGATTCAGATTACAGAAGATTAGACGACTTTTGAAATTAGCGATTGCTAAATTTATCGTTTTTTTTCATTTGGAAGCAAAGTTTTACCAAAAAAGCAATGCTTTCAATGTACAGTTGGTTGATTTTATGACGGCCGATTATCTACACGAGAGATATAGACCCTGGGGGGAGTGCCCTCTGTGGTGGTCTTTCTAAGGGATCCTAACCCGCATTTACGGCAAGGTTCGAAGAAAACCACAGAAAACTCCGTAAGGTTAGGTCAACGAGCGTGACAGGGGTTTGAACCCAGCACTTCCCGTATGCCAGCTTTGAGAGCAAAACATCTGAGCCACTGTTTTGGCACTTTCAATGTACTGAAAAATCTTTGTAATGTCAATGGTGGCGAATGAAATAAATAATATTTGTCGATTTATCATTTCAGGCTGGATAAGAAAAAACGAGCACCTGAAATTCTGTTTAGATAATTTTTCGATCACCATAAAGCCTTTTCGACCTGGACACAGCCCTAGCAGCTAAACATAGTGCGAAATGAATTTATTTCTGCGTGTTATTATGCTCTTTAGAGAAATGCAAAAAAATCTTCGGTTTAAGTATTCACCAAAATTAATATTACTAAACATTTTGCATAACTAAATTTATCATGGTCAGTTTTATTTAAGGTATGGAATTTTGTTAATGAAAGATCTATAATTGAATTAACAGTAATTTGACATTATTTAATGGAACATAGCTTGGCGCGTAAATAACTTCGTTTTGTAACTAACTCTGGTACATTAGTAACCATATCGTTTCAAGCACTTCTAATGTTTGACGCCAAACTTGGATATCGGCAAGATTATGGAAGATTAGGAAGATTTTATTGGATACAAACTAGAGGTTTAATTTTCGACCAGAGTTAATCATTGGGGTTTATTTTTCAGATTAACGGTTACACGAATTCAACTGGCCTAAAAAATGGAAAGACAGTAAAAATGGCGTCATTTTAATTTTAATCATATTCACCTTTACAAATTCACTTTTTTATGTTTCACCATTTTTTTAAATATGAAAGTTAAACACTGTTCTTTATGTGCAAACAATTTATTACAATTTTTACTGTATTTACTCTGCTGGAATCGAAAGATGAAAAACTGTAGTAGACTTGCCAGAAGAGGACGTATATTGCGAAATATAACGTAACACAGAGTGAGATTGTACTTACGTTACCAGAATCTCACATGGAGACAAGAAGGAGGGACGGAGTTCAAGAACTTACAGACGAAAATGAATCACCCGAACATTATTTAAGTTCAATGGTCAATCTATGCAATCTTTGTAATGCTTTCTCTTTTAGTAGTATGTTGACTAGAGAACATGTTAGTTCCTGTTGTCATAATCTCATAATGGCCTCATTTCCCTACCAAACTCTACTATAATGATCAACTAAATGAGTTGCTTCTTTTAGCTCAAATTTTGTCCAATGTATGATATAATATAACACAATGTCGTTCACATCGTTTACAGCAATATTTAAGGAAAATCCAGGTGAACGTACCTATTGCTTTAAATACATGATCAAATACATTGATGTAATTCGTTTGATTCAAGGTTCGTTTGAAAATATTTACTAAGGTAGCATCTGTAGGTGAAGATACATATTCCTTTAAAATACAATGCCATTTCGTTTGATTTAAGGTACATTTAGAAAAATGGCCCAGCGCAGCGGGCGTAGCATGCTAGTTCATTATAAAAACCTTCTTATTATAACAACAGAGCAAAAAAATATATTTAGCAACCATTCATGCAGAATTATTTTTACATCCAATAGAACGACCCATCATTCAAGTACTTCCCAAACTCACCAGTACATCACAAAATGATTGATCAGATCTTCAAAAATATATTATTAATTTTATTTGTTGTACAAAAAAATAGATATTTTTATGTTAGCCGGGCGACAGCGATATATATATACATAGATAATATGTATATATATCACTAGTGCCCGACTATCATAAAAGCACCAAAAAATCTAACGAATATAATATGTTACATCTTTACAGAAAGTAATAGTGAAGAAAAATAAGTAAGTAACGTCATGAAATCACAGCATTTCTAGCAATAGCTGTTTAATATTTTTTGTGTGTTAGAAAAGCATTCTCTGTCAAAAAGAGAAAAAAGTCAACTTTCCTTCTGAAATTTATAGATTTTTTTTGTTCATTCATGGATGAAAAGTATTGCAAAAACTTATTATTGTTGTTTATGCATGTTCTAAGGACAATGGATGTCCAGAATTATTGCAACAGGCATTTGATGAAAAAGGTAATACTGCATATAAAACTGTTTGTTTCTTCATTTCTCAAGTAATTTAATAAAGAATACTTTGAAACTTATTAAAGTTAAGCATTTATTCAGTTGCTAAAGAAAGCTGTCTGAAATCTGGATTCTAAATCTTTTCTCTAAATTTCATTCTCGTTATACAACCGAAAAAGTTGTAACAGAATATTTTAGGTGTAATTTTAGATTTTGGAATAGATGCTTTACACTCACGTAGCGATGTTTGGCGACTTTTTGATTGGCGCGATTTCCAAGCCTGTGTCAAACCAAAAACTTAATACAATAGCCAAGCTGCTGTATAAAGTAAAAAATCCCCGAAATTTTGCGACTTTTTTCCTTTTTATAACCGATTAAAAAAAAACTGTGCGTGAGTGTAAGACATCATAGCCTAGATTTTTTAATTTTAAGCATTTTATACAACTTTTCTGGTAATAGTCATATTGTAAAATTTTATGCAATGTATCCAATTCAAGCAGTTAACAGATTAAAAGCCTTGAAACTCGTTCAGCTATGTCAACTTGCAGACCCTTTATCACCGCTCAAGGTTGGGTCGATCAACCCGTCGCCCTTCCCTTGTATCTGCCATTGGACTGTAATTCAAGTAATTAATAGTTATAAACAAAATATCAAACATTTGAAAAACGAAAAATAAATATTGTTTCAATACATATTTTCTTCCTTTTCTTAAAATGTTTTATAGCATAAAAGTTTGATACAAGGTAAAATTTCGTTTCACAGAAGAAAATCAAGAAGCTTATAAAGCTTACATATTTAAACTAAAATCGTCAGTCATAACAATTTTTTTAGGGAAGGCTATAAACAGATAAAAATATGTTAACAGTGCAAAAAAATAGCAAAAAGAATTCTTTGTAAAATTAAACAAAAACCTTCAATCATCCTAAACTTCTGAATGAAATCTTGACTGATGTAGACGTAAACATAATTTATTTCAAAACAGTTAATCGAAATGTTTGTTTGATAAGAATAATCGATCGATAGCTGTATCGATTTTCTTCGATTTTTCTGATCAGCACAAAATATAAATCGATTTATATATAAAATATTCCTCTTAATTAAAAATGAACAAATGAATATAAGTAAATATGGATTTTAATGTGTCTGAATTATATATTTTGTTATCTTTATTCATTCATAAAAATTGGGACATAAAGGCAAAGATACTTCACGCTTCAGCTGTAGGGTTATTTGGGTGGCAAAAATCATCCTAGTGCACTTTTCTTTTAAAAGTGTACTTTATCTGTGCTTTTTCGAATATTTTTTACGAGTTTTAAAGATTTTTTAAACAGTGTGTCATGACGAAACAGGCCGGGGGGGGGGGGGGCGGAAATGGAAATTTCAGGGGAAGGGGATAATTTATATAACTGATTATTTATTTGTTTTCACTACAGAGCAACAAATAAGGCAGAAAAGTTTTCTTTATATAAAAATAACTTACGGACTCTGGGGGTGCCAATCCAGATGCAAATCTCTCATCTGGAATTGGTTCAAAATTAGGAGATTTAGGTATCAGGTTTATGGAATTAAGCGTAGTGGATTATGACAGCTATATAGAAATAGAAAGCTGCAAAACTGGGCCCTTTGGGTCATTTCAACAACAACAACAACAACTTACGGATTCTAAATTTATTTGTATGCTGCGGGGGGAGGGGGGAATGTAGAAGAGTAAATTATGAGATGTTAGGGGGTAATTTAGATTATTAGTTATTTATTTTGTTAGTGAGTAATGAACGTAGCAATTTTTTAAAAATAAGTATCTTTAAATATTTGAAAATCTGTATGCTGTAGGGGTGGCGAATTTGGAAAGTTCCCTCGATTGGTGCACTTTTGGCGAGAAACGCATTTTGAGATAAAATACAAAATATGGTACTGATCTCTCAAATGTGGCATCAAGCTTAGCGTTGTTTGCAAAACTAGTTGCTTGTATTATTTATCTGGCTCCTCTGTTTATATTTAGGAAATTAAATGTAACAATTTGATAAAAGTAAGTTTTAAGATATTTATTATTTATCACTGTAGTATATATGATACATTCCTGTCGAAAATTGGCTCATTATAGACGATCGCTATTGCTGTCGACTTGAACGTTCTTTCCACCAGACAATCGGAACATCTCAGTCCGAACCCACTAAAATTACCTGATAATCATATCGAGGTAGCCGCAGTCGAGATCGTTGAAATATAGTCCTGACACCCTGACAGGGCATCACTTCGAGTCGCTCACCATGAAGACAAATCTCGAAGTATATCACATCGGAAATCGTAGTGTATTAGCAGTCGTAAAAATTGAGCAGAGGCAGTGAAATCCAGAAGAAATTTCCCAAAAACATTAAAAAGAAGACTTAATAACTGAATAGATGAGCAGTGGCTTTATTGTGATCACAGAGATGAAAGCAACTCCACCAACTTTCGCTTCATTAAAACTGAACACATTTGAAGATCTTGAAGAATTAGAAGAGCTTGAAGAACATACTACCGATGCATTAGTGTAGACTCCCCAGTGACGGCAATTAGATGACAACCACTAATTCGTGTAAATTCTGTCTCCGAAGCCAGTGTAACCGTATAACTACTTCAAAATTTGGCCCAAAGGTACAAAACGCGCGAACAAGCTGATCCACTCGCATCCATGTTCGGAGGGCGCTAGGGGGATAAAGAAGGCGGAGCTTTCTCTCTAATGGATGAAAAAATGAGGCCACGAAGACGTGTCTCTGACGTATGATTAAAACTCTTTAACAGAAGCGGCAAATTAAAAAGGTAAAAAGGCCTTTGGGCGCGAAAACCGCTTGGAATCATGGGATGCCGAATGAATTAAATAGAAATAAAAATGGTATTACAAAAGTTCCAAAGAATAAAAATTAAATGTCTCAAAAGAAGAAATTAGGCAGGTGCGTTTAGAGGCAGTGTTGCAATTTAAGAGAATAAGGTTTTAATAAATACGTGTAGCTTTTAACAGATTAAGATTTTTAGAATGATAAATAACAGAATATTTTGATTAAGTTGTGGAATAAAATACAAAATAGATTTAAGAGATATTTTAAAAAGAGAGGGAAAAAAGAATTGAAGAATTTGGAATAATTTAACTAAAGAAATAGGGCGAAAATTTTTTATTATTACATATATATGTATATATATTTGGCTTATTATAATTAATATTGTTACCGAACTTTAACATCGATCAAAATAGTTGTACCAAATATATAAATAAAATTGCTAATCGCGTTTGTTTATACTAGAATTTATACTTTCAGAGAGTTTCTTTCTTTTATTCTACTTATTACCAAGATTGCAATTTTAACAAAAATATTTTTCTCTGTATAAATTCATGTATAACTTTTAAAAAGTTCAAAGGCTGCATTTTCTTTCACACACACAAAATAATAATAATAATTATACTACCATGAACTGTTGTTACGGTTGGTTTCAACAATTTTTTTTTTAATCTACATTAATTATTTAAATAACTTTCTCAACATTTATTTAAAAGCACTCTTTTTTTTTCTGTTTCTAATAAAAATTTAAATAAATAAAAGTAATTGTAATAATAATAATAAAATCAGTTTTTATTTTTTCTTCTTTCTTTTTGCAAAGTAAATTCAACGTTTATAGTCTAGCTTTGCTTCCTGTTTTCAAATACGAAAGATAAATAGCAGGGAGGGAGGTTTCTCAGTAAAAGACCACACATAGTGTATTGGGCAGTCGTGTACGTTTTCTCCCATACCCTTGAATCATGTGTTGTAGTCACCTAGTCTAGTTTTGGTTAAAAGAAAGACCGTCCGCCCTGTATAGGAATTACGTTATCTTATGAGTGTACTATATACGCAATTAGGCTTTGTAAGCTTACGACAGGCTTCAATGGGCTCTGCTATCAGGCGGATAGCTGGCGCCCAGGTCAACAGAGGCTCACAGGACCCCCTTCAGCACACGCCATGGGGGTGAAACATGGCTGCCTTCCCCCATGAAGCGGCTGGCAGGGTGGAACGACAGGCTGGTGCCTTCAAGGAGAGTCCATTTTCCCTTTTGTTTCCATTCCCGTACCCCCTTTGACAGAGTGGTTCCGGCCAGTTTTTGTGAGCAGCGCGGGAGAGAGAATGTTTACGAATTATCACTTGGCTCGAAAACGGACTTGCTGCTTGGTGCTTCGTTGAGACACTCATTACTTGGTTCGTAAATTTAGTAGGTGTTGCATAGCGGCGCTCAAAGTGATGTATTCTGTGTTACTGAGTTGAAGTAACATTAGCAGAGACATGGTAAAGGTCTAGAGCCATGAATACTCGAGTTTGTGATCGGCATTTTGCTTAAAGAGAATGATCGTTGTCTTAGAATAGAGATGAGTCTCTTACCAGGACCACTGCTAATACCCTATAGTCTCCAGTGTGAAGGGCGAAGGAAATATTGTTAAAAGCTGAGAAAATTAATAGTCCTGCTCCAAAAATCAGACTTCAAAAGTCCTCATCATGAGACTATTCTGTCCTTATTAAGACGAGGGATTCCAAGTATTGTTCGTTATTAGAAGGCAACTAAATGTACGGAGGCTACCCAACCCGTTGAAATTAGGTGACTTATCATCTCCTATTATAGTGTAAGCCAAGAACGAAAAGAAACCTGTCAGCTCGCCTGCTGGTATATATTAATAGTTTTTCTCTCAAAACAAAGAGACAAAAAAAATATGTTATGCAATCGGCTGCAACATTAAAAGAGGAAAGGGAGGTATAATAAAAACCTGCCCACTGATTCAACCATTGAATTCTTCATACCCTGTAAGTAAAATTTACATAGTTTTTATTTACATGTCTCCCTGATGAGGGAATATATATATATATTTGTGTGATTTAGAGTTGGAGAGTAAGATGTAAAATAAGCAAAAATAATTTGTAAATTCATATATATATACATTAATATTATAATATGTTAAGCATTACAATGCGTATTTGAAAGGTAATTAATGACTTATCTCAGAAAAGTTGATCATCCTTTAATTTATGATGTTATGTTAATCTTGAGAATTTTAATATTTGATTTAAAGACATTTAATAATCAATATTAACCAACTTTTATCTGGTGTTGTTATAGTAAATTTTTTTTGGGAATTACATTGCTTTTTTATAAATTTCAAGTACTCAAATAAAGATTTTTTTTTTGATCATTCTTAAATATGGTATGTTCTTCTTTATATGATCTTTAATTAGTATTCTTATATCTACAGCAATCCTATAAGAAAGGCTTAACCTCTCAATTACTGTGAGTAAGGTTATGAAGGCTATGATCTTACTAAATTAATATTTTTTTTTATTTCTTAAATTTTTAATTCATGGTAATAATTTATTTGAAAATTAATTGAGGTTTACGCAAGGTTATTAGATGTAATTATTGTTCCTATCTCAGTAATGGATATACTGATAATTGAAGCTAAAGTAAAATTAAGTCTAATTGATTAATTTAATTTTTAATTATCCTTTCTTTGAAGTATTATTCAAAACAAACAACAAAATGGTTGTTTTTTAACAAAGTAAAAAAAAAAAAAAAAAAAAAAAAAAAAAAAAAAAAAAAAAAAAAAGTTTTCAGTTATTATATAGCCACTATACGATCCTTGGTTAACCGATCTGATCTTGTTCACAATCTCCATAGTTGTTCTAAAATTTAGTACATCATCATATCCCTACTCTATTAACGGATTTAACTCTTTCCCCTTTTGGTCCTCATATTGGAGGAATTTCAGGTTGTCTGCATTTTTCCAAATTATATGATGATTACACTTTTGTTAATTTAATGTGTATGGAGATTTGAGCTTGATCGGGTTGGAGTGGAGTTGGGTGTTCTTTATGCAATCCAGTATGCTACTTGATTTAGAAATCTGTTGCCCCTTACTACATTTAATACTGTCTTAAAATAATGAGTTCAAAATTATCATTGTTGTATTAACCTGTGCGGATTCTTAAGTTTTGATATTTTGTTTAGTTTAATATAATTTGCTCCCTTTTCCATGGCAACAGATTTCAGTGGAGCTAATCAGGGTATACTTATTTTTTTTTTAAATATTTAATTGTCAGGTGAAGATTGAATAATAAATGTGCCTTTTTTTAAGTTTAAGTAAGTTGCGTTTTAGAAAGAACCCCAAGAACCCACAACAAATGGAGCCGTAACAATTCGGTCTCTGGGTTATTGATTTTTTTTTACTTGTATGTATTTATGTATCAAAGAGCAACTGGGTGTTTTTGCAATTAAAATTTTATTTATATGTTCAAGTGTAAAAAGAGGTCTAGGCTCTCTCTCTGTGCTAGTAAGCTACAATTCCCAGTCAAAATTATGCCTTGTGAGCATAACCTTTTCTTATTTACAAAAAGCATAGTCCTGTACTTAAGTTTTATGTATTTATAAGGTTTTCCTTTCCCCTCTCTTTTTCTCATTTTTAAGTTGTCCCCCCCCCCTTTTTTCATTTTTTTTTGGTTTGTTTGTCATTTTCTAACTCTAACTATGGCTGATAAGCACTCGGAAGCAATTGCCACCATTCAGCGAAAAAATGCTTTAGTGGATAATTTGTCTAATATTCCCCCATTCAATGGAGAGGCCAGCTCAGTCTGCTTCTCAGATTTTTCTGAGAAATTTGAGAGTTTTTCAAAATTATTCGACTGGACTGAGGAGGAAAAGAAGTTTGTTTTACTTGCTAGACTTTCAGGAGCTGCTTCTAGGCGAATAAAAATTCACAAAGCAAAAACATCTGATGAGCTATTAAAAATCTTAAAAGAGAGTTATACTTCACAGGCCACACCAGATGTTGCCCTCAGTCATTTTTTAAATTTTAAACAGCCACCCAATATGAGTGTTCAGGAGTTTTATGACAAGGCATATGATATGTCATTAAGAGCCCTTGTAATTGAAGGTATCCAGGGTGAAGTAGTCGATAAAAGCCGAACGGCTCTACTACACTCCATGCTATTGAGCAATCTTACACCAGAAGTGCGAAAGGGGGTAATTGCGAGAAATCCACAATCCCCAGAAGAGGTCCTCAAAATTGCGCTTCTTGAGGAAAAGGCTTATAGGAGCATTAACCCTTTCTACAACCACCGCGAGGAACTTCTCAACCCTAATTTGACCCAAAACCTACCCTGTGCTGCAGTTTTTCAGCAAGATAGCTCACAAAAGAAGGAGATAGACCAACTAAAATCTCAAATTGATGTTTTAGCAGCTAAGATAGACAGTTTAGTTGATCTTAGGGCTAGGGATGTACAGGAGAAAAACCAAGAGGTAAGACCCGTAACCTGCTATAGGTGCTCCGTACAAGGCCACTATGCCAGAGATTGTCCACTAAATTTTGTCGACTATAATTTTAGAAGGGGAGGTGGTCAAAATTTCAGGAGCCGTGGGCAAAATTATAGAAACAGAGGTGAAAATCCTAGAGGGAACCACAATCAGCGAGGCGGATATAGGGGAAGAAGAGGTGGTTATTACCAAAACAATAGGAGCACAGCTGCGAACAGAAATGAAGAGCAGGCGGTAAATAACACCCCAGTAGCTAACAGTGAAAGTGAGGCTTTAAACTATTAGTGGCCGGATCAGATGTGGTCAAGTCGATCCCCAACAGGCCCCTGGACCCCCCAACTGTGTATAGTATGTTTCAACCCCAATCATATACATTACCAACTACAAGAATTTACATAAATAAAGTTTGCCTGAATGCATTATGTGACACTGGTTCGGCAATTAATCTCCTGAGTGGTACTGATTGTAACTATTTAGAGAATTTTGAAATGGAGAATTGCAATATCCCCATTATGACTGTCACCGGTGAGAAAGTTCACCTAAATAAGAAAGTATTTTTAAAATTTGTTTTTGATAATGTTCAATGTCAAGCTGAATTCTATGTAGTGGAAGGTAAATTAGCAGAGGAATTTAATATGATTTTGGGAATGCCATTTTTGAAAGAGTACCGGGCAAGTATAAATTGTGATACAAATGCTGTCGCTCTTAAAGTGCCAGTTTCAGGCCAATGTAAACAAAGCGTAGAAACCCCAAGTAATACTTCAGGGTGTAATACTTGTCTTGCTACTAATTCTGTAAATATTTCTAACTCTGTATATAGTGTAAATTCTAATAATAATTGTATAAATAATGATTGTGTTAAAAATAATTCTGTAAATATAAAATGTGTCAACAAAGTAGGGGAGAATTCAAAAAGTAGTAATGCCAACAGCCCCCCTGAAAGTTTTGCATATATTAATGTTCATGACTCAGTCAGTGTTGAAAATGGGAATCATAGTAGTGAAGATATGGTAGTTCAGGACCCGCAGTTGAGTAATATGGGGAAAGATGTTGAGATAATCATTCAAACTGAGTCAGATAAGGAAGTTGAAAGTGTTGCGCAGAACTTTTGCATGCAAACAATATCAGGTGGTAGCTCTGAAGGTAATAATACTGCAAATTTTTCAAGTATTCAAAATGTCGACAATAATCTATCAGCAGCGAGTCAGGTAACCCAGGGTAATTTAGCTGAAGATACTACTGAAATTTGTAATATTGATGAAAGTGAAGATTTGGTAAGTATAGAGGATAAGGTACCTGAAGTCGAGGAGGAGAGCAATGAAGATAGCAGTAGTGATAATACCAATAAAAATAAAAATATAAGTTTCGCTGTGTTATGTAGCAAAATTTCAATTCCCCCGCAGTCAAAAATGTTAGCCCAGGTTAAAAGTTATAAGGAAAATTTTATTAAGGAAAATGATATTGTTATGTTAGAACCTTTGGCGAAAAATTTAAATCAAGGTCTCCTTACCTCCAGAGCCATTTGCACTAAAGAACATGGCCTATATATCTCATTTGCAAATTTTTCAGACAATAGTATTCATTTAAATAAAGGAACCTTTGTTGCCAAAATTCAAAAATGTGTAGACCAGTCAAATATACCCGTAACTGATAATAAATTAACCTATAATATAAATTTGGCCCTTCCAATTGGTGACTTTGATCACGCTGATCTCACTTGGAGCTCTGAAATTAATTTAGATCATTTAGAACCCCCATTAAAACTTAAAATGCAAAATTTTCTAGACAAAAACAAAGATGTATTTGCAGCATCGGTCTTAGATTTACCCGGCTGTGATACAATCCCGCATGAAATTAACTTAACTTCAAATAAACCAGTTAAAGGCAAAGCTTATAGAGTCCCCTACAAACTACGTCAAGAAATGGAAGACCAACTTAATACTTTGTTACAGGCGGACATAATTTCCCCTTCCATGTCTGAATTTGCTTCTCCGGTTATTCTGGTTCGGAAATCAGATGGTTCCTATCGACTTGCTGTTGACTACAGAAGATTAAATAAAAATCTTGTTAAAGATGCTTACCCAATACCTAACATTACCGACTCTGTTGATGCTTTAAGTGGGGCTAAATTTTTTTCAACGCTAGATTTAACTAGTGGGTTTTTTCAACAGGTTATTCGCCCAGAGGATAGGCATAAAACTGCTATAATCACCCACAAAGGACTTTTTGAGTGGACCCGTAACTGTTTTGGGCTCTCAAATTCAGGTAACAGTTTCCAAAGACTTATGAATGCTATTTTCGGTGATTTAGGCAATCTTGGAATTCTTGTTTATATCGACGACATTGTAATTGCCTCCAGTGATGTTAATTCTCATTTTGAGAAGCTTAGCATGGTCTTTGAAAGGTTAAGACTGCATAAACTTAAACTTAAGCCCAGTAAATGCACTTTCCTTTCGAATAAAATACAATATCTAGGTTTTGAGATTTGTAGTGGCCAAGTGTCACCTATCAATAAAAATATTGCCGTAATAGAGAATTTTAAACCTCCAACTACCCGAAAGGCTGTTAGGTCATTTATTGGAACTCTATCTTTTTATAGGAGATTTATACCAGATTTTACTAAGAGGGCCAAAAATTTAATCAATCTAACTAAAGAGACGGGAAAATTTTCGTGGAATGAAGATGCACAGAAAGAATTTGAAGACCTTAAAATGGCTCTTATTTCAAAACCATGTCTTGCACTCCCTGATTTTGAGAAAGAATTCCATTTATATACTGATGCCAGTGGCGAAGCATTAGGGGCAGTGTTATCACAATTAGATGAAAATAACATGCTCCATCCTGTTGCCTTTGCCAGCAGAAAATTGAAAGATGCTGAGACCCGCTACTCCACCACTGAAAGGGAATTACTAGCTTTAGTTTGGGCTACTGCCCACTTCAAATGTTACATTGCTAATACCCATTTTTTCATCTATACAGACCATGCGCCTCTAACATTTATGTTAAAAATTCACGACCCTACATCTCGCATGGCTAAATGGATCTGCACTCTCTCAGACTTTAATTTTACAATCAAGTTTGTTAAAGGTAAGTGTAACAGTGTCGCAGATTTCCTTTCGAGGTATGTCAACAATGATAACTCCAATGATACTGTTAATTGTAATTTTTGTATACAAGTCGAAAAGGAAGTTACTTTTATGCCTCATTCCAATCTACTTGAAAAAATTGGTGAATTACAAAAATCAGACAAGAAATGCTGCGAGATTGCAAGAAAACTAGACCAAGGTGTAGAAATTGCTCCTAAATACATGAAATTTTTTTTTAGAGATGACATTTTAGTTTGTGAGGATACAAGGGAGTCAGCTATTTTGAATAAACCTGTAAAGTTAGTCGTGCCAAAAGAATTGGTTACTCAAGTTTTTGCACTAACACATGAGTCCCTAGCGGCTTGTCATCAAGCCTTTCAAAAGACCATTGATCGCATTCGTGAGCACTTCTATTGGCCAGGAATGTCGTCAGATGTCAAGCATCTAGTGGAGTCATGTATTAGTTGCCAGCAGAAGAGAGCTTATAGAGCGAACCAGCTCGCCCCTCTGCAACGTATGCCGACCCCCCAGTTTCCCATGAACAAGGTTCATTTGGATCTCATTGGACCCTTACCGCAAACTTTTTCGGGAAATAAGTATATTATCGCATATATAGATTCATTTACTAAGTGGCCAGAAGCATATGCGGTTAGTTCAACCACTTCAGATGTCATTGCGGACACTTTAGCTGATTTCATATCACGCTACGGTGCGCCCTGTTTTATTACGACGGACAACGCGAAGAATCTAATTTCAGATGCGATAGAGCACGTATATAAAATGTTTGGTATTAATCATATTAAGACCTCATCTTATCACCCGGCTGGCAACTCGCAAGTGGAGAGACAGAATCGTACTCTTAAAAATGCACTTTGTCACATAGTCAACCAAAATCAATCTGACTGGGACACTAAACTAAAATTTGCGCTACTAGCTATGCGTTCAGCTGTCCACTCATCAACTAAACTTAGCCCAGCTGCAGTTATGTATGGCAGAAATATGAATCTACCATATAATCTCTTTTCTCAACCACCTTCTTTTAATTATAATGATGCACCCTCTTTTTGCGAACTCTTAATCCCAGCTCTTCAAAAAGTATACACTGAAGTACATAGTAATTTAATTAAAGTTTCTGAGCAGCAGGAAAAATACCGTGAAAAGACAGCTGTTGATAAAAATTTTAAAATAGGAGATCTTGTGTGGTTATTTACACCCACAGTCGCCCCTGGTAATACAAAAAAATTAAGCAAGCAAAATAATGGTCCTTTTACTATAATTGAGAAGCTAAATGAGGTTAATTTTAAAATAGCGCTAGTTGCTAATCCCAAAAATTGTCAGGTTGTCCATGTGGACAGGTTGTCTTCTTACAAAGACAGACTCCCCATCTGGTCCAGTAAACCAAAACAAACAATTGGCCTGGGATCGACTGAAAACGTGACCATTGATTCACCACACCAACCGCGCGATTCTCCTCCTGTACGCAGATGCAAGCGTAACCGATTCATTCCCTGGGCACCATATGATAGTAACCGCGCACCAGCAGTAGTGAACGTCAACAATAGCGAAACTCCGGTAGCGCCAGAAGTGGAGGAAACAGACAGCGACGCGACTGAAATCATAAATCCCTCTCCCCCACCTCCCATTTCTCCGGAGGTTGCAGCGGCAGAGAATAACGAGATGTGCGTAAATAAAAATTTAGCAACGGCAGAAGGCAGCGAGATGCGCGTAGGTAAAAATTCAGCCACGGCAGAAAGCAGTTCAGCTGCTGCGCACAGCGATTCGCGCAGGTCTCGTTCATCGATTCGTCCAGCTGCTAAATCGAATAGAAGTAGTCGTTCAATATCGATTTCTAGAACCGACTATTCGCTACGGGATAGAAGAGACCGTCCGAGTTATAAATACTAACTATTTTTTTTCGTTATTCAGGCATTTTTATCAATTTTACCTTGTTTATTTGTATTTATTTATAGTTTAGTTAATGTGTATGTATATTTAATTATTTTCTTGGGCATTTTAAAACGGAACTTAGTTTTTCTAGCGTATTAAAGGTTTGTTTTGGTTGTGTTTTGATACTTTCATGTAGGCATTTTTAACCCTTTTTATGCTTATACTTCAGGTTTTTGTCTGTTTTATGGTAGATTATGTGGTATATACCCGTCCACACCCAGTTTTCGTAGATTTTGGGTGTATTTTTGCAAAAAAAAAAAAAAAAAAAAAAAAAAAAAAACGAATGTAATTTTTGTTACTTTAAATTTTTTTTAGGAGGGTATGTTTGGTTACCCTTTTGCCAAAATTGTTCTGCGTTTTCCTTTTTTAAATGCATCTGTGTTTTGTATATAATCTTTTAAGTGTGGGTTTACTTTAATTAATGCACTTTAATCAGATGGATTTATTATTTACTATGCAATTTGTGGGTTTATTTGAACTTTTAACTTTAAGGAGTGTGGACCCTTTTTCTTTTTCTTGTACATACTGTCTCATGTACATGCCTATATGTTGTTGTGTGTGGCTAAAAGTGCTAAAATTAACTATTTTATTTATTCTACTTCCTATTTTTGTGGAATGTGTGTTTTCCTTCCTGGTGATATATGTCACCACCCCTGTTTTTTATTTTATTTTGTGGAATGTTTTCCCTGTAGTGCCCAAAAGGCCCGAAACTGCTTTTGCTATAAGTAGCACAGAGGCAGAGATACTCTTTCCCATGCACATTACTTGTAAGTGCATTTGTAAAATCTGCACAGTGAACCGAATCATTGGACTTTTCTCAAAAACAACATGGCTTCTTGTAGAAAAATGTTATAATTGTGTGCGTAACTCCCTACCATGGTCTGTGATACCATAATATGTGTCTTACAGATGTATATGTATATATATTTTTTTTTGTGTGTCACCAGTTGCTCTTGTGTATTTTTGTATAATAGAATTAATATGTGTTTTACAAATTTCATTGACATTTACAGTGTTGTAACTATGATATTACTAGTACTTATTTACATTAATAGATAGTGTTGTAATATACTGTGATGCCAATTATTGAAGTTATGTATATAAGCAGTGTAACGAAAATTAATCAGTGGGCACTTCTCTTCTTTTTCGGCTAATTTTTTTTTTCAAAATTCAATTTATGTATTGTTTACAGTTTTGTTACCAGAAATTTCAGGTGGGATGCAGTTATGCGTAGGAATGACAGTAGTAGGGAAGTGAGGTTTCACAGTCAGGTGGAACATGTGTTCTTTTACAGGTGCAGAGAATATCTTGGTCATTTTAGTGGTAAAATCAGCCTTGTGGTCCCTCCTCTGGTAGTACTCTTTTATGGTCATGTTTCAGGTAATATTTTAGGTAATGGTTTCTACGGATGTGCGAGCTCTGGTTGTATATATCCGGAATATATTGTCAGGGTGGTATTTCAGCGGTGAACTCTCTGGATCCCGTCCCGGATCGATGTATGATCTGTGTTTGTGGGTCAGTTTTTTCAGTGTTGAGGTCCCAGCATGCCATGTGGTACCCAGTTACCTTTCAAAAAAAAATAATTTGTTTTCTCAAAAAATTTTTTTTTTAATTAGCCGGGGGGAGCAATCTTGTTACGGTTGGTTTCAACAATTTTTTTTTTAATCTACATTAATTATTTAAATAACTTTCTCAACATTTATTTAAAAGCACTCTTTTTTTTTCTGTTTCTAATAAAAATTTAAATAAATAAAAGTAATTGTAATAATAATAATAAAATCAGTTTTTATTTTTTCTTCTTTCTTTTTGCAAAGTAAATTCAACGTTTATAGTCTAGCTTTGCTTCCTGTTTTCAAATACGAAAGATAAATAGCAGGGAGGGAGGTTTCTCAGTAAAAGACCACACATAGTGTATTGGGCAGTCGTGTACGTTTTCTCCCATACCCTTGAATCATGTGTTGTAGTCACCTAGTCTAGTTTTGGTTAAAAGAAAGACCGTCCGCCCTGTATAGGAATTACGTTATCTTATGAGTGTACTATATACGCAATTAGGCTTTGTAAGCTTACGACAGGCTTCAATGGGCTCTGCTATCAGGCGGATAGCTGGCGCCCAGGTCAACAGAGGCTCACAGGACCCCCTTCAGCACACGCCATGGGGGTGAAACATGGCTGCCTTCCCCCATGAAGCGGCTGGCAGGGTGGAACGACAGGCTGGTGCCTTCAAGGAGAGTCCATTTTCCCTTTTGTTTCCATTCCCGTACCCCCTTTGACAGAGTGGTTCCGGCCAGTTTTTGTGAGCAGCGCGGGAGAGAGAATGTTTACGAATTATCACTTGGCTCGAAAACGGACTTGCTGCTTGGTGCTTCGTTGAGACACTCATTACTTGGTTCGTAAATTTAGTAGGTGTTGCATAGCGGCGCTCAAAGTGATGTATTCTGTGTTACTGAGTTGAAGTAACATTAGCAGAGACATGGTAAAGGTCTAGAGCCATGAATACTCGAGTTTGTGATCGGCATTTTGCTTAAAGAGAATGATCGTTGTCTTAGAATAGAGATGAGTCTCTTACCAGGACCACTGCTAATACCCTATAGTCTCCAGTGTGAAGGGCGAAGGAAATATTGTTAAAAGCTGAGAAAATTAATAGTCCTGCTCCAAAAATCAGACTTCAAAAGTCCTCATCATGAGACTATTCTGTCCTTATTAAGACGAGGGATTCCAAGTATTGTTCGTTATTAGAAGGCAACTAAATGTACGGAGGCTACCCAACCCGTTGAAATTAGGTGACTTATCATCTCCTATTATAGTGTAAGCCAAGAACGAAAAGAAACCTGTCAGCTCGCCTGCTGGTATATATTAATAGTTTTTCTCTCAAAACAAAGAGACAAAAAAAATATGTTATGCAATCGGCTGCAACATTAAAAGAGGAAAGGGAGGTATAATAAAAACCTGCCCACTGATTCAACCATTGAATTCTTCATACCCTGTAAGTAAAATTTACATAGTTTTTATTTACATGTCTCCCTGATGAGGGAATATATATATATATTTGTGTGATTTAGAGTTGGAGAGTAAGATGTAAAATAAGCAAAAATAATTTGTAAATTCATATATATATACATTAATATTATAATATGTTAAGCATTACAATGCGTATTTGAAAGGTAATTAATGACTTATCTCAGAAAAGTTGATCATCCTTTAATTTATGATGTTATGTTAATCTTGAGAATTTTAATATTTGATTTAAAGACATTTAATAATCAATATTAACCAACTTTTATCTGGTGTTGTTATAGTAAATTTTTTTTGGGAATTACATTGCTTTTTTATAAATTTCAAGTACTCAAATAAAGATTTTTTTTTTGATCATTCTTAAATATGGTATGTTCTTCTTTATATGATCTTTAATTAGTATTCTTATATCTACAGCAATCCTATAAGAAAGGCTTAACCTCTCAATTACTGTGAGTAAGGTTATGAAGGCTATGATCTTACTAAATTAATATTTTTTTTTATTTCTTAAATTTTTAATTCATGGTAATAATTTATTTGAAAATTAATTGAGGTTTACGCAAGGTTATTAGATGTAATTATTGTTCCTATCTCAGTAATGGATATACTGATAATTGAAGCTAAAGTAAAATTAAGTCTAATTGATTAATTTAATTTTTAATTATCCTTTCTTTGAAGTATTATTCAAAACAAACAACAAAATGGTTGTTTTTTAACAAAGTAAAAAAAAAAAAAAAAAAAAAAAAAAAAAAAAAAAAAAAAAAAAGTTTTCAGTTATTATATAGCCACTATACGATCCTTGGTTAACCGATCTGATCTTGTTCACAATCTCCATAGTTGTTCTAAAATTTAGTACATCATCATATCCCTACTCTATTAACGGATTTAACTCTTTCCCCTTTTGGTCCTCATATTGGAGGAATTTCAGGTTGTCTGCATTTTTCCAAATTATATGATGATTACACTTTTGTTAATTTAATGTGTATGGAGATTTGAGCTTGATCGGGTTGGAGTGGAGTTGGGTGTTCTTTATGCAATCCAGTATGCTACTTGATTTAGAAATCTGTTGCCCCTTACTACATTTAATACTGTCTTAAAATAATGAGTTCAAAATTATCATTGTTGTATTAACCTGTGCGGATTCTTAAGTTTTGATATTTTGTTTAGTTTAATATAATTTGCTCCCTTTTCCATGGCAACAGATTTCAGTGGAGCTAATCAGGGTATACTTATTTTTTTTTTAAATATTTAATTGTCAGGTGAAGATTGAATAATAAATGTGCCTTTTTTTAAGTTTAAGTAAGTTGCGTTTTAGAAAGAACCCCAAAACACCACAACACTGTGTAAATGTAAATCTTTTTTTAAGTGATTTATCTAGAAAATAATTTGCATGATTAATTTTATAGTATTCCCGTGTCACTCTTAAAATAAGCTTGGGTTATATTTTTAATAAACTCTGTATTTCATATATTTTTCTGCATTCTTTTAAAATATGGATTATTTTTTTCAGTGACAGCTCCTGCTCACTACTATTAACAACACCAGCAACTCTCAGCTCCCAGTACATTAATTGAATGGGTATTGTCTGTGCTGTATGATTTGTTATGCTCATCATATCATTGACAATACTTGCTCAATTACACTTAATTCTGTATGGATATGGTTGTGAAAATGTAACAGTTGGAATTTTCTGCAAAGCTTGGAATGGGAGTTATTGAATCAACATTCTACTTCATCGTTAATTCAAGGTATAATTTTTGTTTCATGACATTATTGATTAAGTAATACCAGTTTTTGTCCAGCTTTCTAAATATCCCTGCAGTTATTTTTTTTTTTAGAGTACTTCATTTTTCAATAAAATTCTATCTCTTTATAAGCTTTCAATTTATAAAAGAATAAAGTAACATCCTTTCTATTTAGGGCTAACCATGAGTTAGCCCTAAATACTTGTGCAGATTACTTTTTAATGTATATTTGGTTGATTTTATTATTTTATTTACTTATATATCTTAATCAAAATTCCTACAAATTTTGTATATAATTATTTATAATTTTTTATTACAGAATAATACACAATTATTCATATTTAGAAATAAGAATTAAAATTAGACTGAATATATATATATATATATATATATATATAAAATATTTAATGAAATTAAATTATTAGTGATTGTGTATTATAAATTGTTTTAAAATATTAAACAGCCATTGAATAATACTTACAAAATCAATGTAGGTGACCAAGAATTAAGAAAAAATACCTGTTTTCATCATTACTGTTATAGAATTTGGTTTAAATAAACAATAACTGTGTTTATTGTTGCTTTGTTTATAAATAGGAATAGCTGTTTACTGTGAATTGCATACTAAGATATTTTTAAACAGTTAAATTTTGATGAAATCTTTTGCCTATCTTTTACAAAAAAAAAAAAAAAAATTACAGACATTGCATTTAGATTTCTGGTGTTTTTTTTTTTTTTTTTCATTGAGGACTTTTAGTATGCTTCTAAATAGGATTGTATACAGGGAGGACAAATATTCATATTTAAAGAGTAAATGTCTTATGTCAATGATTTATAAAACTGTTCCATAAAAATATTAATATGATCATTATAAGAAATTGCAATATTTATTTTTTACAGAATAATTTTAGTTTTCTCTTTTCTTATAATTGAAAAGATATTTTTAAAACATAATTGCTTAATTAAAAAAAAGTGCTGAATTAAAAAGTAATGAAGATTAAAGTGTAACTCTAAAGTACTAGCAAAACTTCCAAGTGTTTTATTAAATATTGTTAATAGTTATTTTGACAAACCCTTCAGAATGTTGCACTAATTTTACCATTTAACAAATGCTTTTGACCATTGATGATCAAAACATATTTTCATCCAGATTGTTAAAACCATGCTTAAAACTAAAGCTAATACAGCTCTGTTTGGTGTGGGGGGGGGGGGGGCAGAGCCATCCTGATGACAAATAATAATAAACTAGAACTAAATATAATAATCAATGTTTACATCTATCTACATTCTGTCTAACATTAACATTTTATTCAAAAGTAAAAAAAAAGAAGCTCACGCGGTGTTCAAATAATAATTTAAAAAAAAATTAAAGTTGCAACAGTTTTTGCAAAAATATTATTTTCCATCATCAGTATTTGATAATACATTTGTGAAAAAAAAAAAGGAACAGCTTTGGAATTCACCCAAAGTTCGCCATCTTGTATTTTAAATCAAAACATATTTGTTTTGCTTCTCATTTCCAAAATAATTTTCATTCATATTTACTTATTATAAACACGTTATTAAATTTTATTGACTAATTTATTTATATTTAACAGGGTTGGGTTTTCGACGTCAAAAACTGGTTTTTGACATGACAGTGGTAAAAACCGTGTTTTTACCGGTTTATTCCGTCAAAAACCTATCATTTTTCGATTGTCCTCCAATTTATGGTGTAAGTGTAGCATACAATACATTTCTAGATTGATTTTACCTTGTTCTTGTTATTATTATTATTTACAGTTACATTTTTTAAATTTATTTAAAAGAAGATCATTTCCTAAAATGGGAAAGATTTAAAAATACAAGAATAAAAGAAAAGAACAATATTTGTCATAATCTTCACCAATATAGATTCTACTAACTGCAATTAACATTAATATTAAATGATAATAAAAGGTCATTATAATTATTAAATAACATTCAATATACATTTTTAATAAAGTGCATTAAAATTATTTTAGAGATGCAAAAATGTTGTTACATTGTATGAAAATAGATGTTAAGCTAAGACTGGCAGTGAATAAATTTGAATATTCTTAGATAATATTTTAAAATGCATATCTTATATATTTAATAAATGCAATTACGGCGATTTTCATTTGCAGTTCAATAAGTAGAATCTTAAAGTTTTGTTTTCAACAATGTAATAAATTGTACCGAAATTATACACTGTTTAATCTAATACTTATAGGTTACAGGATTTCTTCAAAAAATCTAATTTTTTTAGACTATGCCAAATTGCTTAAGATTATTGTAGAGATCTTTTAACAGAGATGTAACACGTATTATTCTAATGCAATTCTTTTTTGTTTTTCGTGGATGTATAAATATACTTTAGAGTCTTTCTGATACTCAATATTTCATGTAAAACAACTTAATATTAAAGATAGAATGAAAAAAAAATGTAAAAACAAACTACTAAAAAAATGGGTTTTTGACAGTTTTTGACATTTTTGACAAGGAGGTTTTTGACATGACGGTAAAAACCATGGTTAAAACCGGTAAAAACCGTCATGCGTCAAAAACTTGCCAACCCTGATATTTAATAATAAAAGTTAAAAAATGTTTTAATTTTACACACACATTTATTTTTTTATAAAACATATGTAATTTTTATTATAAATACATACAAGTTTTTTGTATTATTATAAACATGTTTTTAATTTTATTGACTAATTTTATTTATATTTAATAATAAAAGTTAAAATGTTTTGATTTAAAAAACACGATGGCTGACTGCGGGCAAATCCCAAAGCTTAGTCAAAAAAAAAAAAAAAATTATGTACATAAAGAAGCAGTATAAATATTGAATTAAATTTCTAATGTGTAAATCTGTAGATCAGATGCCTTAAATGTCAGCTCTTCAAGTCACATTTTTTTAAAACTTATTATGTTTAACATTAGACATTTTCGTTTAAACCCAGTCCTTTTTTTCATGTAACTTGTATTACTTTTAATTTGTTACGCCTTATATTTATTCCGTACTAAAGTCATGGGGGAAAATATCGCTGTCAGTCGGTAAAACTCGAAATTTGGCAGCCAGTCACGGGCAAAAAATCTGAAATTCGTCGATCGGTCACAGTAAAAACCATAAAATTTGTCCACTGATAGAAAGAAGGAAAATATTGCAAAATTTGTCAATCAATTGTGGGGAAAAAGTTGCGAATTCATCAGTCAAATGTTGAAAAAAAATCTTTTAACAACTGCAATAAGTTGCAGGAAAATTATCATGAAATTCTTTGATCGGTCACAGAAAAAAATCACAAATTTGTGCGTGTATCGAGGGCAAAAGCTAAAAAATATTGCGAAATTCTATTGATAAAAGGGGACTTTAAACAATCAAATTCAAAATGTGTTTTTGGAACAGGGTGCAAGAATGCCCATTTTGAGAACAGTGTGCACTTTTTTGAGAATTTCCACTTGGCGGTGCTTTCTTTCTAGAGACCACACAAATAAAAAAAATATATATATAATTGCATGCATTCGATAAATAAATATTAACAAATAGTGAAATTAGTTATTTTGTACATTTTTTATACCTATAATAAAGTGTTGCGAATTACGGAAGAAACCCTTATCCAGAATACACCAGGTCTGAATCATTCCAGATAATAGATCCTATAATGTATATGAAAGTCGGGTAAAAATGTCTTGCAACTAAAATATTTAAAAGAAAAACTGAGCCAAGTGCATTAAAATTGACAAATAGATAAAAAGTTCCATTTACAATACACAAGATCAAATGAATAAGAAACAAGAACGAAAAATCATGCGTCAAGCATAGATTATGTAACACTTTCCAACGCTTCCAAAATAATTTTACGAATCATTACCGTTTAATAAGCTGAATAATAACATCTAAGTAAACAACATGGAAAACACATAACATATTTTAAAACATAATTTCAGGCATTTCCAACATATTCAATATTTGGAAAAATATCCGAATATTTTATTCAGCCTTGTATATGATCTATAGATTTGTATATATACTACATAGGATGCTAAATTTTAGTGTAGTTAGGAAACGTGTAGCACAGTTTAAAATTCTTCTTCTGGAGTTTCTGTCAATAAACGGAAATGTGTTCGTGAACTTTTGTGCTGCCTGTATATGATCTACAGAATTTATACACACCAAGTAATAGACAAAAAGTGAGTTAAATTTAAAATCTCGTTCAGCAACTTAAAACGCACTTCCAGGAATTATTGTTAACAGACAGTAGAGAATTCTTTTGTATGTCCCTGTAAATGAACGATGACTGCTATAAACACAATAGTCTGCAGTAAGCCTCTTGTAATTTATATATAGCACCTTAGTGATATATATAAATTTCAATGCGTTTAAAATTGTGAAACATTATTTAATTAAACTGCAAACGATTTTTCTCCATAGATGTAATGTAACGGAATTCTTTTGACTGCCCCTGTAAAGTAACTATAAGTGCTATGCACACCCTATTCAATATTAAGCTTCTTGTACTGCACCTTAGTGATACATATCAATTACAATGTGTTTGAAATTGTGTAACATCATTAAAATAAACCGCAAATGATTTTTCCCCATAGACCGTAATGTAACGGAATTCTTTTAAGTGTCGCTGCAAAAAACTATAAGTGCTACACACTTCAGTTGAAATAGGGAACATGCTATAGATAACGGCAATAACATATAAAATTTTCAGGGAAATCCGAGCATATTTACGGGAGTTAGAGCACGGACAGACAGCAGACAAACCGAAGTCATAAACACTTTTCAACTAGGTTTGGAAAGTGTTAAGAAGAAGCCATTCTCTTTTTTTCCATTCTTCCAATCCAAACGTACCATGCCTATGTCTCCAATTGCAGAAAATCCCTTCCTGTGTAGGAAGGTATTTCTAGATTTATCCGCTAACTAGTAACATTTTTTAATATGTAGATTATACCCCATTTCAAAATCTGAATTCGAAAAGTCAACACAATTTCCAGTGGAACAGTGCCTTTAACATCTCTCTGTGGCAATTTGGTGATTAAAAAGCATGAGGATGTTCTCTCTCTCTCTTTAACTACTTTAAAAAAGAAAGAAGAAAATAAAATTCCTTTTTGACATGGCCAACCCAAATTGGTAAAAAACAAAACTAGAGTCCAGTCCGAGAATTATGAAAGGAAATTGGTTAGAGTGTATATACCTCTACTAAAACATAATACTCCCACCCTTCCCCTCTCCCCAAAAAAGTGCAATCCTGGGTGCACCAATGTGTATGTTATGCGAGCTTTTTAAAAAGGCAATTCCGTTATGAGAAGTAGTGTTGTCAATTTTAGCAGAATTTTTTTTATTTAAAATATCTACCAGAATTTCTTCACTTTATTTATTCACAGAATGTTTGTCATTAAATAAAGCAAAAATTACTATTCGAAATTTCTGGTACATGAAAAAAAAATCAGCTAAATTGGCAACATTGGTGGGAATGGGAGAGATGGATTAACTAGTTTGGAAGAGAAAAATCTCACAAAACTTCTTGCACGTGGCCTCACTTTTGCTAAGGATGGCTCTGGTTATCCCCTTATATTTTAATTACACTTTACACATATTGACAAAAAATTCTCTTTTTTTAAAAATTATTATTGTGCAGGAAGCATTAATTGGAATTCGTGTTATGTGTAACTTAAAAAAATGGTGAGATACATAATTTAGGGCCCAGTTTATAGTCGGTTGATTGTATTGGCTTTTATACTTACTTTATAGTTAAATTTAGAGGACATCGATAAAAAACTACCAGTCCCTTTTTATAATGAATATGTATACACGTGTAAAATTTGTGTAGGTTCCATTAATTAGAGCTCAGGTTAAGCTGTTTTAATGTATTGAGCCCTTATATTGTAATAGACCGGGAGGCGGCAGCACAGACAACCACCTCATCGAGTTCACGGCTGAAATTCCAGAATTAGTTAAAACTCGATTCGCATATTAAATCGCAATCGGTCTGCCAAGTCATACATTGGTGGAAAACACCTTAAAATCTGAATTTAGCGGCTGACTCGTAGGTTTACCATTGTGTTTTCCTGCACCCAGTTCTCCATGTTTTCATACTTTTGTGTGCAGGAAAACACAATGGTAAACCTACGAGTCAACCACTATAATCAGGTTTTCACGTGTTTTCCACCAAGATATGACTTGGCAGACCGATTGCGTTTTAATATGCGAATCAAGTTTTAACTAATTCTGGAATTTCAGCCGTGAACTCGATGAGGTGGTTGTCTGCGCTGTCGCCTCCCGGTCTATAACTAGCTTACCCGGCCGGCGTTGCCCATGTCAACAACCTTAATTGTATCTGAAATCAGTGTTGAATAATTTTTTACTTTTAAACAAATCTAATGTTGGGGGCCCCACTACCTTAGCCAGCATACACTGGGCATGCCATGCACACTCACATATGTTACTGTAAGTCGAGTCGAAAAAGCTATACCCCGCCATGATCCAGCCCATAGAACAAGAGATAGGAAAGCACCCCCTGGTGGTCAAAATCCAAACTAAAATCAGTAAGCTCTATCGATGTCGCGTGGAAAGAGTCATATCCTGTCATGATTCAGCCCATAGAAACAGAGATAGCAAAGCGCCCCCTTGTGGTGAGTGCAAGTTTGTGTAGAATAAATACGATATTTAATAAAAAGTCATTCCACATCCCCCCTCATCTCGACATTCTCACAAAAGTATTACAAATATACAGATGTTTCTTAATTACATCTAATGTCCCAATCTGATAGTGGGCGAAGCTCGCTTTTCCCTATCATAATACCTGGCTGGCACTCTAATAGAAAAACTTTAATTACCTATAATGCAGTTTAAACATTTTAGCTCAGGTTCTTCGATTATCATTAGCCTTTTAATTTATTTATTATTTTAATCTGGGGATAGAGTCGCCTTTATGTCTGACATTGAAATTACATGTTTAAAAGACTGTACGAAAACGATGGGATTAATTAAAAATTTTGTGATTTTCCATTCAATTCTTTTTCTTTTACTAATCTTTTCTCTCCACTTTCCCATATATTATGAATTTAATAAGAAATCTTAATTAAAACGTATATATTGCACTATACTGAATGTTTTGATAGTGATATCAGTTCAAAGCTAATTCAATGAAGCGAAAATTTTGAGTATTTATTGTCATTTACTATCTTTCTTCCTGTTATTTTCGACTACATTTTTAGTTCTCAAGAATGGTGAACTGATAACATATGATAAATTGTAGAACTGAATGGGAAAGACTGTGTTTTGTCAATAAATCGCGGAAAAAAGCATATTTTATCATAGAATCGCTGAAAAAAACATGAATTTTGTCAAAGGATCGTTGAAAAAACATGAATCTCGTTAAAAGGCAGCAGACAAAACATAAACATAGTCAAAGGATCACAGAAAAAGCAAATTTCGTCAAAGGATTGCTGAAAAAACACGAATTTTGTCGAAGAATTGTTGAAAAAACATGAATCTCGACAGCAGACAAAACGCGAATATCATCAAAGGATCGCAGGAAAAACGCGAATTTTATCAAAGGATCACAGGAACGTGAATTTTGTCAAAGGACCGCACAAAAAACGTGAATTTCATCGGAGGATCGCTGAAAAAACTTGAATTTCATTAAGGGATCACAGAAAAAGCAAATTTCGTCAAATGATTGCAAGAAAAACTTTAATTTTGTCAAAGAATTGCAGAAAAAAATGCAAATTTCGTCAAAGGATCGTGGAAAAAATGCGAATTTTGTGAAAGGGTCGTGGAAAAAATGCAACTGTCTTTATTATAAACAGCACACACACAAACATCTATACAAACCTCAGTACACACAAACATATTATAATAGGTATAGTTTTAATCTGAAATGATATGCTGAACTAACTTTTGCAAAAACGGGTTAACCCGAATCCAAATTGCAGAAATCTACACTCAGTCTGAAATCGACCTGAAACACAGTTAACCCAACTTGCAACAAAAATAATTATTGCCGAAGGGATTTATCCCCTCACCCTGTGCTGTAGCCTTTCAGAAATTTTGCTGTGAATTCCAGTTTTTTTTTTTTCTCAAAATCATCCCTGATATAATAATACTTAAAGAAAAAAATGAGGTGAAAGCGATGTTTTTCTGAAAAGAACCAAAAGTTCCTCATATTATAAAGTTTTTCAGTTTCTGCTTATCAATTCCAGTATTTGAAGCAACATGCGAAGGCTGGGGTTCTGTGATAAGCAATATAATGCAGAAAAGAACCAGAGCAGATGATGGAAATGCACAAGAAATAGGCACAGCAGATATGCAAGCTTTTATTGAACTCAATAATCCTGCAGGATATAAATCTGTTAGAAAAATTTTAAAAAGCACATTAATAGATATGGCACAAGTTTTTATAACCACTTCAAAAATATTATCAAAATCAACTTCATTTGTATCTGCATTAAATCCACAGTTGTGTCAAGAATTTTGGAAAATGATAAAACAATATTGCCTTTTTTTAAATAAAGCATTTTCCAAAGTTCCATTTTTTATCTAATTTTCTGCCTAATGCCTAATAAAAAACCTCTTTGTGTGTCTCACTTTTTTTTTTAAAATTTATTTATGTAAATGATGCAAACAGTTTGTATATATATATATCTATCTATGATGCCATAATTAATTAGCACTACAACAGCAGCAAGAATATATTTATATGATATATTGCATATTGCAGACTATTTTCGAAGACATTACTAGTGTTGCAGACACTTGAAGATAGTTCTGTCACTGGGCTACTCTGTATAGCTGCAAACTATTCATTTTTTGTGTTAACACTATTTCAGAATCATGATCCTGAGCTTATTTAATCGCAGAATTCTGTGATTAATTAACATTAAGATTAGGCAAAGGTTTCTATTTGGAAGTTGTAAAAAACTAAAAAATGGAATAGTTGATAGCTTAAGCACTTAAAATTTTGGTTTTTCTAAACAAAAAAAAAATGCTTTAAATTTTGAAAATAATGTATAAAATATAAATATGAAAATTAGAGTGATGGGAGGGGGGAGTGGGGGTGTACGCTACGGGTGTTAGACCTGCAGAATATTAGGTATTTTTTCTTAGAAATTAAGCCCTGCTAGGAGGGGGGGGGGGTGAAATAAGAATGCATCAAAATAAATGCAAAAGGTCATTTACAAAAATTTTAAAAACAAAATGCTCCACGTGATATATGAGCTAAAATATTAGATGTAGCTGATCAACTATACCATGCATTGGAGGGTTAAATTATTCAAATCACTGTCCTAAAACTCCCTTGCAATAATTACAAATCACAATAGCTTTAAAATAAAAACCATCTGTAAGACTTTGTTCATTCATGCTCATCCCAAGTAAAAGTCGGACCTTTTTGTTAGATTATATATATTTTTAGCATCATTTTACGCTCGCAAACATTTAAGAAGCGAAGCCATTTTATTTAAACTATTAATTCATAAAATATTTGAACGTGAATTACTTATAAATTATCGAAAAAAGAATGTTTGTTTACGCGTTTACAATGCAGTAACGCTATACGCTAGCGGAGAAATAAAAAATTCCCCCGTTTCACGCATCCTGCATGAGTGCAACCCCATTACCGGTTACTCGCGCCAAGACTTTTTCGCCAAATGCGTGAATCGAGGGAACTTTCCAAATTAGCGTAGGGGTGGGGCAAACGGGGAAGCAAAAATTTCAGGGATAAGGGATAATTTATATGATTTATTATTTATTGCCAGTAGAGAGCAGTGAATAAAACAGATTTATGTTAAAATAAAAATATATTATGCTCCTTTGTACACTGGGGGGGGGGGGGGGGGGGGGGGAGGGGAGGCTAAGAGGGGAAGCGTAAATTTGCGACGTTAGAGATGATTATTTTATTGGTTATAATTTAGATGATTATTTATTTATTTTTATCAGTGAGCAAAGAATGTTGGCGGTTATCTATACTAATAAATGAAACTTTCGCTCTTATTTGTGTGTGAGATGGCTAGCGAAATTTCGCTCACTTAGAAGTCTGAAAATTTAGGTGAGGGTAGCCCATACAGCACAATAACGTCCTGAGGACATACGATGAACTTCATATGTAGAATAACGCCTCGTCCGTTGGACGTCCTACAATATCCCATCCATGTCCTGAGGACATCCAGTGGGGAGCAAAAAGAGACTCGTATGCTCGTCCTGTGGATGTCATTTTCAGCTATGTATAGGATGACAATGGGACGCTCATAGCACGAGATAAAATGAAGAATTGCGCATCTTCTGCTTGTCCGGCAAGCGTTACTTTTAGACATTCATAAGCCTCTCATAGGATCAGTAGCGGACGCTTTATATAAAAAGGATAATTATTTAAAAAATCTGGTGTTTGGGGGGGGGGAGGGGAATTGCCCCACCCTGCCTTTTCCAAATGATGACTTGAATTTCTATTAATTTTATCTGAACTTGTGCGGAAATGCACAGTAAGACATTGTTAAAAAATAGTGGTAACCTGTACAAGCTACCACTACTTTTAAATGAAATGTTTTAGTATGCACCACTGCACAAGTTAAGATAAAATTAATTAGAAATTCGAGACATCATTTGAGAAGGGAAGTGTAGGGCAATCCCCCCCCCCCGTCTGATTTTTAAAAATAATTCTCTTTTTTTTTAAGTTGCCCCACCCTGCCCTTCCCAAATGATGTCTCGATTTTCTAATAATTTTATATTAACTTGTGCAGAAGTGCACAGTAAATCAGTTTTATTAAAAAATAGTGGTAACCTGTCCAACCTACCACTAGTTTTAATTGAAATGTTTTAGTATGCACCACTGCACAAGTTAAGATAAAATTAATAAAAATAAAAAGCGTCATTTAGGAAGGACAGTAATTGCACAACCCCCACCCCTTCTGATTTTTAAATATCATCTGTTGTTTTTCTTTTTATTAGTTTAATGTCTTCAATTGTTTTTGCAAATACTGGGCTAGGCTAGTTGAGCTAAAGCCGAAAGGTAGGCCTCCCTGCCCGGTTTGACTTTGGCTTTGCAAATATAGTAATAATTCTTTATTAATAAATTATAATAAAAATATTCATTTGTAAATATGCATAAAAAATGATGTATGAAAAATAAAAAAAATACTAGTTCATATCGAGTGAAAAATCTAGATTTAACAATATATTTTTCTATAAGGTGAATTTTATCCTTTCCAATCAAATTTGTGATGATAACGATTTAGAAAATAACTTAATTAAATGTTGTAGGTACTTTGTGTATGAAATAAATTTAATTTATTTTCTTTCATATTCCTCATGAATTTTTATTTAATACTGTTTTCAAATCTAAACTGGCTACTTTTGATACATTTTAAAAATCATTTTCACTTATAAATACATAAAATTTGCAGTTTTTAATTTAATTTTGATAAAAATAAGGTCAAATAGCCCTTTCTATTTTTCTATGAAAAAAGCTAGGGTCTTTGTTTTTTTCTACACTGTCAAAATTTAAATTTTAATCTGATTTTTGGAATACAACAGTTTGAAAAGGCAGTAGTCAAAAATACTAGTGGCAATTCAGTAATGGTCCCATTTAATAGAAAAAGTAAAATGCTACAAATTTGTAGGTATTCAAATAATAACGTCTGCAAATTTCATTATTTACGTGCATTTAAACGACCATAATTTAATACATGTCTCATTTGAGGAAAAAGAAAAATGTAGTAAAATTCTTAGGCATTTATATAGTTATGCCAGAAAATTTTAGGTATTTAGGTTCAAAAATGAGTTTGTGAAGGTGCTAGGTTTCATTTAAAATTAAATATTTGAGTATGCCCTAAAGGAAATATCAACAAAATAAGTTCTCTCATAACACACTTTTTATTAGGTTATTTTACAGTTATTATCAATACCAATTTGCTCACTTTTTTTTTAAGATGATATTCTATAAAAACAAAAAACGATAAAGAATATTACCTTAACTATACCTACTAAGTGGCAAAGAAATAAGGATAACTCAGAAAGAAAATACTTCTTTCTCAAATAATTTTTGTATTTCTTATAAATATCTTTGTTTCTGAACTAATTACATTTCAGTAAAGCAAAAAAAAAAAAAAAAAAAAAAAAAAAATCACAAGAAATACATTTTTTAAAAAGTATGTAAACATTTACTGTTAATAATTATCATTACTATTGATAATATATTAATAAGTTTTATTAATAATCAATTATATACATATTACATTCAATTTAAATAAACCAAAATTTTTAACTTTATTCTTTTCAGATTCTTTGGTGGAAAGAATTTGTGGAAAATACTCCTGCTACCATGACTTCAATTACCATGATATATGAATTTTAGCATATTATTTTTACCATAAATCAAAGGAAAAAAAATGGTAACATGTTATGACGTCACATCTGAAATATGAAAACAATTAGGTAGACATTATTTTCAAGTACTATAATATAGTTCATTAAAAAAACGTGTATTTTTATTCAGGTAGAGTTGGGTATATTTTCTCTTCTCTTTAAATTTTGATAGCTTGAAGAAAAAACACACAAGATCATAAGAATTTAACAATATTTATATCAATAACTCATAGATCATATATAAATTTTTGCATAAAATTAGCTCCAAATTACTAGTTTCAGAAAATGTGACGTCACGACAGGAGAAGGGAAAAAAAAACACAAAATTTGTGTTGCATAATTAGTGGATGATGCTTTACATGGTAGAAAAAAACATTAAGACTTGGAATATATGTTAAAGAAAAAAGTTACATATCAGATTTATAAAGTACCCAAATTCCATCGTATTCAACATCTCTTACCGGATAACTTGTTCTGTTTTTGATGATGGTATTTTGAATCACTAAAAGTTATTGTTTCAACGAAAGAATAAATATATACCTTCAAATCTAGTTATTCTATTTATGAAATTCTACTGAATTCTGTAATCATTTTTTATAGTAAATGTATGAAAAGAATGTTACAATATTAAAGTACTTTTGCAACATAAAATATTTTTCATAAAATACTTAATGAACTTCTTAAATTGAATCTATTTACTTCTCCTATTCAAATATGGATGTAATACTTTTAAATAACTACACAATTATATTATTCACTACTTTAGAATGCAATAATTTTAAGTTTTAAACAATAAAATTCAGCTTCTAAAGTGTATACATTTTGAAAAATTGTTAGAAAAATAAAACATACATTACTGTAAAATAACAACACCAACAAATATATTTAATATTTAATGCACTTTAATTTACATTTTTAAACTTTATTACAAAGCATTTAGATTTTTTGCATGACATTAATTGTCTTTAAAACTTCTTCAATATCTGCACTTGATATATTATTTTCTTTCGTAACAACATCTGGAACAAATAATTTGTAAAACTTATTAAAATTCAGAGTAAAATATCATTAGGAATACAGGAGTTAAAAGAAAAATTTAAAAAATCTTTTCACATAAATTAAGATATATGTATAAAAAGTTACTTGAATGTTAAGTAACAAAATTTGAATTGCAGAGACATATTCAAGCTTCACATAATCAAATTTATGCAGGTCCAGTGAGAAAAATTATAGAGGTTCAGGTTACGAGCTTACAGTCACGTGAAAATACTTGCACGCTAATGTTAAAACCTATGGGAAAGTTTTTTTAGAAATTTCTCGCTAGCATTTTAATATTTTTAAATGATTTTTTTTTTCATAGGATAGCCGAAATCGAACTCTAACTTCGATATTTTTTTTTTACATTTTTATTTTGAAAGTTACTTACACTTTCGAAACTGGTTCATAAAAAACTGCAATCAAAATCGAAAAAGTAAAAAATACCCTGGTTAGAAATCTATCTCAGCTATCCTCTGCAAAAAAAAAAAAAAATAAAATAAAATAAAAAATAAAAATAAGAATGTTAAAATGCAAGAGAGAAATTTGAAAAGAATGCTCCCATAGGTTTAACATTAGCGTGTCAGTTTCTCTGTGTCTCCAGTGTAGACTCTTAATGCGCCTTTCCTACATTTAATTATCCATATCATTTTTATTTTCTGAACACAGACAAGGTATGTAAATACCATATTTTCGAAAATATAAAGCAGGGTTGGCAAAAAAACGTGTTTTTTTTTTTTTTTTTTTTTTTTTTTTGGAAAAAAAACAGGTTTTTTTTGTTTAAACCAGGTTTTTTTTTTAATCTTTTGTAATTACATGCATGCATATTGGTAAATGAAATTTAACAGTGACAAGAATAACTAATATACCAATAACAATAGTTTTTCTGGAAACAATTTAAACTAAGTGAAAAATTATTGCTAATTATTCAGAAATTCAAATCATTAAATTTTATTAAGAGCCACCATCTTTTACATTGGACGCATTTATATTTATATTTATACAATAGTTTGCTATGCAAAACATATAATACAAGCACTTGTGCTGTCAGGTTCAACAGTAATGGTAATAAGTTGTTCGTTTAAAATGGTGATTTAAAGATTACTTTAAAAAAAGTTGAAACAACAATCACTGTTTTTAGATACAATATACATATTTCAAACGCAGCCTGTAATTTAAGTTTGTCTAGCTAATGATTTTGAAAAATTATAAAATATATTAATATATTCATAGAATGAATCCTGAATCTTAATGTGGATATTTAAAAACTCCCAATAATCCTTATCTTTAAGAATTACAAGGTTTATATTAAATACTTTAAGACTTATTATGTGGCCTTCCTATAATTTTTCTTTTTAGAAAACAGCACTCAGTTATGTTACATCAGTAATATAAAGATATGATGTAAAATTTTTCATTTAGTGAACTCTTATTTAAAAATAATACGAAGAAAAGAAAACAGAGAACCTCTCTATTCAATTAAAAGACAAAGTGAATTTCACTAAGAATATTAAATTGAAATACATTTAAAAAATTAACATTGTAAAAAGGTGAAAATAGAATAAATGTTCAGAAAATATCGCATATGAAATATCACACACGTATATACAGACACTTATTAAACAGGATTGTTAGTGATTTAACATTTTAACCCTTTAGCGGGCGGTGGTCACAAAAAAGGACACCTAACTTTAATTCCAAAACTGACAAACGGCACCAAGAATATTTAATTAAAAATTTCCTATTATAAAGTAAGGGAAAATCAGCAAGTTATTCTTTTCTAAGGAAATAGTTTGTAAAATCTGGTGTCAGACCATTATTTCATTATTTTACAAACAGATTTATTCCGCGCCGGAAAAGGTTAAAAAAAAAAAAAAAAAAAAAAAAAAACAAGTTTTGCCGCTTTTTCTAAACCCAGTCTGTTATGTAACTTTGACTGCACAAGACCAAAAGAAGAAAAATTTCTCTCTACATTCGCTGTAGTCACTTTTGCCATGAGAATTAATTCAACTTCTTTCAACGTTTCAACACATCATCATTGAACTTTTTTATATAATTTTCTTGCATATGCCACAATTCTATAGCTGTTACATCTTTAATAAACTCATTTTCAAAAAGATATCTTTGGAATGGAGAACTTTTGGCACAAAATTTCAGTATCAGAGTTAATAAGTTGTTTTTAGGAAACTTTGTTTTAGCATATTCCAATGCTTATTATGTAAAAAAAAAAGAAAAAACTTTTTTTGAGAAAAAAAACCAAGTATTTTTTTTAGAAAAAAAAAACCCAAATGGTCTTTTACTCAAAAATAACAACTGAACAGAATCTCTCTCTGTTCAGTTTAAAGTAGAAGTTATTTACATCAAACAGTTAAAAAACCTAATTATGTAATATATATATATATATATATATATAACTTTTTTTGAGAAAAAAACCATTTGGTTTAAACTGTTCGGTTGAAACCGTGCCAACCCTGATATAAAGAATACCTGATATTTACAAAATAGTCAATTTATTCATGATTATAAATATTTTCAGACTTAATATAAATAAAAAACTAAAACATACTACATTTAGCATAAAAATTTAATAAAACAATATTCTAAAAGTCTTTTTCCCCCCTTTTAACAAAACTGAAGATCAACTGAAAATAGAAACAATTTCACGGAAATTTAAATAATTTGCTTTTTACGTATCAAAAAACAAAACTACAGAAAATTTTATGTTTTATACAACAAAATATTAATTTCTTTTTGTTTTAGTTGAAAATTTTGAACATAAATGTACGCCGTCTGCTATGTCATTCCTCAACCTATTGTGCAGTTTAAAACTTAAAAAAAAAAAAAAAAAAAAAAAAAACCAGAAAAGATTCTTTCTAATCAAGCTGTAAATAACTTATCTAAATTAGACAGTTTATCTTTCAATGGCTGTTCTAAATAAATTTTATCCCAAGTAATTAAATATAAGTTCTATATTTAAAAACTTAGTTTCAAATGTAAAGCTTGCTTTTTTCTTTTGATAGAACAGCTAAAGCAAAAGTTCTTTATCAACAGAATTACAAAATCAATAAAGTTGAAAAATTTACTTACATTTGTTTTGGCTGAAAATATCATAAATATCATAAATAACGATATTTTGAAAGTAAGTATATTAAATATGTGAAAATATCAAACTTCATGATATTTTGAAAACAAACATTTTATTACATCGCTATATCTGCATGAACTTGAAAAAGTTATTTTAGCAAACTTTTTGATAAATGGCTCGATATAAAAATTTAAAAGTATAACACCAAGCCGATAAAATATAAACAATTTTCAATGGACATGACTGTGGTGATAATAAATATAAATGCGTTGCACGAATCAATATCAAGGTTCGTAAGTATGATATTTTCATATACAGTAGACTCCCTCGAATCCGCCACCCTAAAATCTGCAAATTCTTTAAATCCGCACATTGTTTCTGATGTATAAACAATAAAACTTACAGTTAAGATGTAGGTGTAAAATTTAAGTTTATTTTTTAAATTTTTATATCATTCTGTACATTTTAATATGTAATTTTTTTTATATGATTTAACTCATATTTTCTCATGAAGGAGTAATAAATTTATTTCTGAAAATTTTTTCTAGATAGTGTTGATATCAGTGGCGATCGCAATATTTTTACCAGATAATTTATGTATTAATCAAGCTGTTTTGGTTATTAAGTATGGCTAAACATGAATGAAAACTTTGTTATTTTAAGATTTTGATGTGAATTATCAATGTATAAGGTAAGTTTCACTGAATAATTCAAGAAAAAAATATCTCATCATTATATATATTTAGTTATGCATTATTAATTATTTACTTGACCTTTACTTTTAATTTTTTTAATTTTTTTATTTTACTTAACTATTTTACTTTATTGTAAGCATTCATTATAATTTTGAATGCAATATTAAATTCAAATTACTGTTTAAAAAATGTAAACAAAACAGTGACCAGAAATTCACAAAATTCTAGAATCTGCATAACCTCTAGTTTTAAGCTATGCGGATTTAAGGAAGTCTACTGTATATCCAATACTTTCAAAGTAATCAACTTACTGCTAATTAAAAATGTTTTCAGACTTAATATAAAATAAAAACTACAATATATTGCACTTAACAAGAAAATAAAACAATATTCTAAATGTGTTATTTTTTCTCCCGCATTTATAACAAAACTGAAAATTAACTAATTGGAAGCAGAAACAATTTACTTTTAACACTCAATCGAAAAACAAAATATAGGATTCAGTATCAAATATCGTGAAAATTTTATGTTTTATTCAATAAAATTATAAAGACAAAATATTTTTTTAAATTCTAAATTTGAATATAAATGTAACATTGTGTAATTTTCTATTCCCTAATCTGCTGTACAGTTACGAAAACAAAAAAAAAATCTTTCTAATATAGAAAAAAAAAATTAATTAATTAGACAGTATATTTTTTTTATGGCTGTTATACGTTGATATTATCTCGCACACTTATTGGTTCTACATATAAAGATTCAGCTTTAAACTTAAAGCTTAGAAAATATTTTTTTCTGGGGAGGGGGGGGGGGGGTGTCTAAAAAAGCCACTGACAGAGGAAAAAGTTTATCTACAAAATAACATAGTCAATAAAAGTTGAAAAATTCATTTACACTTATTTTAACTGAAAATATCATGCAGAAAGATATTTTGAAAGCAAATATCAAATATATGAACATATCAAATATGATATTTTGAAAAGAAATATAAGATATAAATAACACTGATTAAAACAGAAATATAATATGTTCAATGTAGAGATCAGCATCGGACAATTACACGGTATCTGAGTCGCGCCATGCCTGGAAATTTCGGCCCGTGCAGACCTGTAAATTTAGGTCATATCTGTATGTTTAAGACAAAGACAAAGATAGCATTTCTCAAAGAATACTGATAATGAACATCCAATATCAAATATTTTCATAAAGTATAATTTTACTGCAGGAAAGTATATTAAACAAGAACGAAAAATCATGCGTCAAGCATAGATTATGTAGCACTTTCCAACGCTTCCAAAATAATTTTACAAATCATACCGTTTAATAAGCTAAAAGGTAACATCTAAGTAAACAATTTGGAAAACGCATAACATATTTAAAATTATATTTTCAGGAATTTCCAACACATACAATATTCGGAAAAATATCCGAATACTTTTATTCAGCCCTGTATAGGATCTATAGGTTTGTATATATACTACATACAATGCTAAATTTTAGTTCAGTTAGGAAACGCGTAGCACAGTTTAAAATTCTCCATCTGGAGTTTGTCAATAAACGGAAATATGTTCGCGAACTTTTGTGCTTCCCTGTATAGGATCTACAGAATTTATACATACCACGTAATAAATAAAAAGTGAGTTAAATTTGAAATCGCGTTCAGTAACTTAAAATGCACTTCCAGGAATTATTGTTAACAGGCAGTAGAGAATTCTTTTGTGTGTCCCTGTAAATGAACGATGACTGCTATGTACACAATATTCTGTAGTAAGCCTCTTGTAATGCACATTAGTGATATATATAAATTTCAGTGCGTTTAAAATAGTGAAACATTACTTAAATAAACCGCAGACGATTTTTCTCCATAGATGTAATGTAACGGAATTCTTTTGACTGTCCCTGTAAAGTAACTATAAGTGCTATGCACACCCTATTCCATATTAAGCTTCTTCTAATGCACCTTAGTGATATATATAAATTTCAATGCGTTTAAATTAGTGAAACATTATTTAAATAAACCGCAAATGATTTTTCCCCATAGAACGCAATATAACGGAATTCTTTTGAGTGTCCCTGTAAAATAACTATAAGTGCTACACACTTCCGTTGAAATAGGGAACATGCTATAGATGGCGACAATAACATATAAAAATTGCAGAGCAATTCGAGCATATTTACGGGAGTTAGAGCACGGACAGACGGACAGACGGCAGACGGCCAGACGGCAGACGGCAGACGGCCATACGGCCAGACAAACCGAAGTCATAAGCACTTTTCAACTAGGTTGGAAAGTGCTAAAAATATAAAAAGAACATACAATATATGTATAATTTTTATAAAAATTGATATTTTCTTATGCCTTATTAAGAAAAAGTTGAAGAAAACTTACCAATTTTAGAATTTAATTTCTTGCAGTATTTTCTGTAGAACTCGACCCTCCTCCATGTTATTTGCTGTATCTTTTTAACTTTAACTTATCCATGCTAGGACTTTTTGAATCCAACAATTTGTGCATACAAAAAAGAAAAAAAAATGAATATGCAAAAAACAAATCTCTCATAAAAGTTACATTTTATGATTATCTTATTTACTAGTTTATATTTAAAAATAAAATTTAATATGGACAATCACATGTAGCATTAGGAAGCTTCTATTATCATTACATTTGATCTAAGCTAATTAGTACGAGTTTGATCATCCAATTCCCAATGCAATAGAAATTAATAATCACTACCCAGATAACAATTTTTGATTTTTAAAACATTTTTCTGACCTTAACATGTAAATGACTAGATGCTTTTTAAAGGCTTTGTCTGAAAGGTTTGCAAACATTGTAAAAAGGATTATAAAAGGTTGCTAGTTGACACAATCTGAGGTACTTTGTAAGTGTTTTAGGACAAGCATACCAAAAGGTAGAAATGTAAGGCCAGTTACAGTATTTCTTATTAACCATTGTAACAAGAATTACAATCAAAGGTAGATATTAATGCTTTTATTATAAGCATCTATAAAGGAAATGAGAAAGGTTTTGATTAATCTGTTAGTTTTAAATCTTAATTGACAGAGGCATTAGGTGTTCATCAAAATAACCTGACTTAGAAATTTTCTTTGTTTCTGTTGGAAACTAAATTTTAGCTTAATTTTTATATACTGAAGAAAAAAAAAAGGAAAATAAGGATTTTTATTAGCTCACTTTATATTTAAGAAATCATAGTAAGTTACATATTTTAATTAATAGATTTCTTTTTTTATTTGCTAAAATTCCTTTCCTATGTAATTGCTAAAATTTGAATATATTTTATTTTTTATATTTTAATTAATATATTGCTTCTAAAAAAATATTAATTGTTGATAACATTAAAATTTTTTTTAATCTAATATGCATTTTGTTAGAATGAACTGTGAGGATTAATTTTACAGAAGTTTTCTAACTTTTGTTTGGATTTGACAGAACCAACTAAAATAGATAACTTAAATTTTTTTGTATCTGTTACCATTAATCAGTTTTAAAAATAGTCTAAAATATACCGGGGATAATATTTTCCTTTTGAAGTGAATTCGGGCAACAAGAAAATTTTTGTATATTATATTTTTGCTTAAGCCCTACTACATTATCCGGAAAGTTTCACAATAGTTTAAATTTCTGAGTTTGGAATTGTTTATGACTTGGTTTTTATATTTGGAAAGTGATAATGGTCAGCCCACTATCATGCAATTACTCTCATTTATTAGTTGATTGACAAACTGAAGTAAGTTAAACATTACTGCATAATTTAATTTCATAAAGATTTAAGAACTATATAAAACCAAATTTTGGTGTTTATATAATTACTGAGAAAAAAAATAGAAACAAATATGCAATTTCCATTTATAAATTTTTATATCATATGCATATTACCTATTTGTTTATTTTTAGTCTACTTTAAGCATATTTTCATTTTACTTAATACAGAAGAACAATAATTTTTCAGAATGATTATCTCTGAATTAAATCTATTGATGCTCCGTAATTAAAAATAAATAATAATAATCTGTTAAGATTAATTAGACTTTTTTCCCCTTTTTTATTTAAAATATAAAAATTTATTTTCAAAATCTTTCATAATTATTAGTATGTATATTGAAACGTCAAAAATTTAAATAGTTTGATTTCATTAAAACTCATTTCTTTAAACTTCATGAAAATAAAATGTATTAAACAAAGTAATAAAAATAACAATACTTTAAAATATTGTAGCAACGCATACAATAAAAATTTTATATCTTAAACGTACATAATATAAAAACAATTGTCATTGAATGATATTTTAAAATGAAATTTTATACAACATAAATTACTAAAATATAAGAAAATAAAACGTATGCGCAAAAATAATTAACTTTGACTAAATTACAGTTTAAATACTAGTACAAAATCTATTATTATTATTATTACGCAATATTTCAAATTTTTGACGGTAATTTTTAAGCACATGAACTATAAGATTAATATTTTAAAATTGGGGAGCATCAATAGATAACATAAACGATAATAATATATTGTAAAAGATAAACAAATGCTATTCTCTATCTATTGTATTTTGCAATGAAAATATGTTTAAAGAACTCGCATTAATTCGTTAAGAATAAAAAACATATTATAAATGGAAATTTCAAGAAATACAACAGAAATATGCGTATGTATGTAGTTCTTACAATAAGGTATATCTTTATGAAATTAAATTAATACAAAATAGTTTAACATACTTTAGTTGGAACATGATTGCACATGCAAATGCAAAGCCAGCACTCGCAGAGCGACGCTATGTGACCTGCTAGCAAGTCAATATCACCTTCAATGAGTCATGAGTGAGTGAACGCAAGCACAAGGGCAATTTGTAGCTCGAAATAAGTTGCGCATACGCGGAAAATGAATGAGTAAAGATGATTTTAGAACGTAGGTTTTCTGACGGTTATTCCAAAAATCAAATATTGAAAACATTACTGTGACCGTGGTATAAGGTAAAGATAATATAAATTTGCAGAAAAATCGAAAGAAAATGAAAAAGGACCATTTTCGGAACCCTGCTTGCTATCTGGGTATAAAAAGTACAAAATAAAACTGATATGCCTGAAATATCGCATTATTTTAGTTATTTTTGGTCTTAAGATCAAAGGCACTTGCTGGACAAAATAAAGGGTAGGGAGCAAGAATTAAAAAAACTTTGCAACCAAGACTTTTTACAAAGTAGGGAAAAGAGGATAGTTATTTCAAGAGAAATTATATTAATATGTTTAGTAGCGATTGAAAAATAATGTAATTTTAATGTATGATAAACAAAGAAACATTAATTTTTAATTATTTTATGAATTAAAAATTTAAAAAATACAGTTGAATTACAACAGGATTGAATAACCTGTTTTTCCTAAAGAAATAAGAAAGTTCTATAATTATTGCAAAATCTTCGACACACAGACTTTGAAATATTGCAATTTGGATAAACATTTTATAAAAGATCTTTACGCAGAAACAGGAGTGCATTTCACTACGTTAAAAAGAGGCTGGGTACATTTTACTGATTTTAAAAAGTGGCAAGATACATTTTACTGATTTTAAAAAGGGCAGAATACAGCGCGTTTAAATAATGATCTAGAGGGAACACTAGCCAAAGTTATGTTATTTAAAATGGAGAACATTAATATGAAATAAACTAGACTAAAAATCTTTTGTCAGAACACCTCATTCAAGACAGATTTTAAACACGTTAAATATAAAAAATAACATTGAAATGTAACATAAAAATCAAAAAGTAAGTTTCTACTGACTTTTTTTTTCAACATTAAGAAATGAAACACCGTGTTATCTTTTTTTGTCAGGGGTACTCTAACACCTGAACCCACCACCCCCTAAAAAAAGCTAAAAACCAGGTAGTATTTTTTAAAATAAAAATTAGTACAAATTGCAGGTACAAGAGTGTTATAGGCAGTCCCCAACTGGATCTTTATTCCTGGGCTCCACATAGGGTTAGGATTTGAAAATCCTAATTTTACAAAATTATTTTTATAAATATGTTATTCCTGAAGTAAAAAGATACTTCATTATAGTTTTTATGAACTTTTGTTAATCTAAATAATTTTATTGTTTAAATAATTTTATTAGTTGAATTTAAAGCTTTATGAATATTTTTACTTGTTCTTCAACAATAAAATTGTTAGTGTATTTTTATACCTAACACAACGGCTCCCAAACTATGGGTCGCAAGCGATGTTTTGGCAAGCCACGTAACGATCTATCTTTAAAAATATACTGTTAACTTCGGTGAAAATAAAATAAATAAAGGTTTGTTTTATGATTATACCACATTATGCTTACAATTTACAATTACTTACATTAGAAATGCCTGTAACAGTTTTCGTGTACGGTGTACATGCTTTCTTTGAATGTTTGCTTTATTCATGATATAAATTCAGAAAATACCCTTACAATTCAGAACAAAACTCAAAAGTTAACTTTAATAACTTAAAATTCGAAAGTTTACTTTCCTTAGAAACTAAAATTTAAGCTTTAATTCCACAAAATATAATAGTAAACGATGTGATTTAGAACAATCAAAACGACAATATAAACGGAAGACGAAGAGTTAAAGTTGTTTTTCTTTTCCGATTTTCCAAAACGTGACAACTTGAGATTTTGGGCATGCGTACTGATAATTCCGCTGCTACGGATGCCCCCTGGACGATCATGGATAGTTCGTCTTGATTCTGACATTCTCTGAACGTCTGAATTATGGCGTGTACAGTATCTGACGGTTGTAGGACCACTGGGATCTGTATGGGACGTCCAGAGGATGCTTTTGGTTGTATGGGTAGTCCAAGATCTACCCTGATGTACAGTGTCTAGAAGTTTATATTGCTTGAAAACAAGGCTGCATGTTAGGGCGTATCGAAAAAAATTGAATTTTCTTAGATCTTTTTGCGGTAGTGCGGAAAAGTATTGAACTTTCTTTATTAAAAAGTGTGCGGAATCTTAAAACTGTTGGTTGATATCTTCTGTCGCCTCAATGGGCCCGAAAGTCCCGAAATTTGGACTAAAAATGATTAAAATACAAAAATTTATAAATAATCACAGACTTCGTTTATCGGTTTGAGGTAGTGTTTACAAATTAATATTTTTTAACAACAGCCATAAAAATTTTTAGAATCATACGATAATATCTTTTGCCGCCTCATCGACACCAAATTTTGGAAAATGATGCAAAAATTTAAATAAATACACGTCACACTTACCTCATCTTAATGCGAACAGAAACTTTATTTTACCTTTTGAACATACAAATGACAAAAGCATTACTAGTTGTAAACGTTTTTGGTCTCAAATTTTGACATGTGTTTTCTGGATTTTAGTGTCGCTCTAATAAATCTAATAAATCTATCCCTGTTCTGCGGCCCAACTGTTTTTTCGGAGGCTGCAGTGACTAATTTCACAATCCGTTCAACCGCTTGTGTGTGTGAAGGAAATTTAATAAAGTCCCAGCAATCCATTGGAATACTGTCATGTATCAGCTTCAGAAGTTCTTGAGAACTGATTTCTCTGAGAACTGGAGGCGATGTCACATAATAATATTGCCTGTCAATAAGATCTACATAGTCTGTAGCTCCAAAGTAGCATGAATAACGAATTTGCGAACACAATTTCCGTCTTGGCTAATTTCCCTTGCCTTGATAATCCGCCGAGCTGCAAGGGTCTTAATAAGGCACCTCTCATCAGTTAACATGGCCAAAAGCATGTTTTTTGGAGACGCAAAGTAAGCTTTGCGAGAAATAACTGGTTCAATTTCGTCACGATACTTTTTAGGGAAGTACCGAGATGAGCTGATGAAATGCCACAGATGTCTAGCACCGTACTGTATGGAAGGATGAATATTAATTCGGAACCACGAGGTTGCGTAGACTCTTAGAATAAATACAACCAGAGTTAGTAACTGATTTGATTGGTCTGATGTCCACAGTATTCGACTGGCAGTTGTTAGCCAGCGGGACAAATGCAACGTTCCCGGTTCCCGAATAGCTAGATTTGAACAGCAAACGCCAGAACTAATGGCGGTACAAATGTCTAATAAGTATTTCTGATCTGAACTGAGGGTGGTAGGATCAATGTCTGGCAATTCGCATTCAATACTGTTCAAAGTAACAATTGAAAGATTTTCGCTTCCTTTGAGGTTTCGTCTAATGTCTCCGATGTAAGATGTGGGGCCACATTACTTGCCATCTATGGACTCAAATAGGTGTTGTAATGGTCACTCATTGAAATGAAGACTAGATACACTTTGAAATGTAACATGTCCCATGTACGTAGAACCAGACTCCGATACAGTACAGTAATGCGCTTCTATAATTGTTCTTTGGAACTGCTTGTCCTCGAGTGTTTCTGATGTTAAAGTTTTGTCATGCCGTCCATCAAAATAAAGGCCAGATAGAATGGAATGATTTTCCTTTGATTTTGAGACCAATATTTTGTAAATTCTCGATTTTTCCCTCCATATTTTATTTTTATCTTTGACGAGGCTTTTATCTGATTCCGATATTAAACCCAAATCTTGCATAACACTCGATGCAATAGCAGCCGTGGCTCTGTCAGATACACCATACCTTTCACGTACAAGAACTGTGTTATCCAGATTTATACGCATTTGAACACTCTTTGTGGGTTGCTAAAGAAACGCTGTGTAAACCGCGTGTTTGGTGCCGACCTTGTCTTCCTCCGTCTCCGTCTCCACCTCCATCTCATCTTCTGTTTCATTTTCCCTTTCATTCTCCACTGAATAGCTTGAAGCAGAAGCAGGAGACGCTTGTTTTGCAGATCGAATAGTATCTTATTTCTTTCGCATTTGACATTACTGAGGGCCGTTTTGTTTCTGGAACATCAGCACTTCTAAACCAGCTGCTAATCTCAGATGCTTGTCGCGCAGGCCTACTGCACTTAGCCAGACGAAAAAGACTGGTCACGTGATTTACTGGTCGCTCCGATTTGTTTCTTGGCGTGAAAATAGGGGTGTTCCACTGTTTTGGAAGACCGCCAAATCCAGTTTGTCCCGATTGTGCATTGTGCAAGCAGTAAACATGCAGAAAAGAACCAAAATGCGTCAAAATTTCCAAACTTCGATGCCGATGAGGTGGCAGAAGATATTAACCTATAATTCTACAATTTTCTATGGTTGTTGTTGTTATAAAATAGTAACTTTTAAGAACTCCTCAAATCGATCAAAGAAATATGTGATTATTTATTAATTTTTGTATTTTAATCATTTTTAGTCCAATTTTCGAAACTTTCGGCCCACTGAGGCGACAGAAGATAGAAACACACAGTTTTAAGATTCTGCACACTTTTTAACGAAGGGAGTTCGCAACTTTTCCGCACTACCGCAAAAAGATCTAAAAAATTTCGATTTTTTCGATACGCCCTACGTGCATGTATTCACTAAGCGTTAGTTACAGCGCCGAGAAATATCTAAAAATTATGTAAAAACACATAAAATATTTCGAAGATTGGGGAAAAAACGAGATTCCTATTGTTTTGTTCCCGGTTGTGCCAAACAATACAAGAACAGCAAGCTATCTATTTTAAAGGGAAAAAATATTTAATCTATGTATTCAGGAATCCTAAATTGTTTTCTCAATTAATAATCATAATTTAAAATTAAATTATTAATTGATAAAAGCTACAACTTAAAATCTTTAAAATTAAATTCTTTATTTTCCATTTATATTTTATACTTTTCACTGTTTAAAATATTTTATTGCTGCAGTTCCAATTCCAGTTGGCATATTTTATGACGAACATCAACTAATTTTTTTATATTTAAAAACAAATTTGTAATTTAAAAAAAAACTTAAATTTTCATAAATTAATGTTTTTTTAATTTCAGCATTTTTTAAAACACTGATATATAACCAAAAATATAAAAAAAAATTGGTTCAAACCTTCAACACTGGCCGAATTCAAAGATTCTAATTGTCGTGAGGTTTCTGCAACTCATTCCGACATGTTGCATTCAGCTGTAACGGGCGTTGTGAGTCATAGATTAACATACAAGATAGGACAGTTACAGCAAAATCTGTAATGGCAGCAATAATAGCGTCACTAGTGACAAGGGGGGAAACTAACAAGTTTCCGAAATTTATCCATGTATATGAAATCTGTTTATGCTCTATGTTTTTAATATCTATTTTTTCGCTTCGATGCAGACGATTCTCTTCAAATTGGCCGGTCGCTGGTGTATTAAGTTTCTTTTTAAATTACTTCTATTTTATTATTATTGAAACAACAGTTCTTTTCAGAACTCTTTTAGTATGGTTAAATATGTTAAAATATATCATGTAGAATCATTTCTGCATACAAATTGGAATTTTAAAACTTTCGTTTTTCGCTTTTCCTACAAAGTTGAAAATGTAAATATGTAGCATTTAAAAAAGAAAGATCATAATAAGGTAGACGTTCAAAAGAAGAAATATTACGTCTATGAGACGTTTCTTCCCCCTTAGCACTACAGGCGCTGCGTTCGTCATCGCGTTACCATTACGCCCTATGATAGTGTCCTATCTTGTGTATTAATCTATGTTGTGAGTCGCCTTAGTTGCACCGTACAATGTTCTGGAGGTCATGTTGAACAATTGTTATTGCAAGAATAAATAGATGGAGCGTACTGTTGTCCTGTTCATTGTGTTTCGGGTCGTCAGCGTCCTCTACCAGTGACATTTTTAACTAAACATTTTTTTGCTGCTAAAAAATATCCGACTACCTTGTGAGCCCTTTCTTGCAAACCGCACTTCTTTACCACAATTTCTTCCTTTTTTTATGAATTTTTAAAGTTTTTACGAACTTTTGGTTCACCCGGTATTTGCGAGCCTGAATCTAATGTTTATTTGTCTAAGTCGTCCGGACGAGTGTCACCAGGTGCTATAATGTGGACTATCATAGTTAGGACAAAAGCTTCCAATGAGCATTTTTTTTTGTGCGTATTCGACATTCTAGATACCACAAATTAAGAAATAATAAAATGCTAATGGACCGGATCAGAACTCTTTACTAATCAAGGGATTGATTTTGAATACTGTCCCTAGGGTTAATGGCTTTTGTATTCGCGAACGGACTATATTTAAGCGGACTATAAAGGATGATATACATTTAAAAAAAATGGTCATTGTTGGACAAGAATTCAAATCTATGCTGCTAATATTTTAAAGCGACTTACAACAAAGGAGATTATACAATTCATTTGTGCGTCGTCATAATTCGTATATTTTGAAATTAATATTAGAATAGACTATGTATTATAACCTATAAAAAATTCCACAGAAATAAATTTCTAGAAGCTTTAAATATGCGGATGGTAAATTACAGCTCATTCCGCCATATATTTTTGAGTTGTGTTTTAAAAACTAACCTCATTGTAGCTAGTTTTGCAACTATTAAAAAGGAATTTCAGAATCTCCAAATTTTACATCTGTATAATTTCTAAACCACTACCTTACTGAATGACTTTCTGTTTGTTATCATAAGATAAAATGTTCTGAAGAATCCAAATATGATGTTAAGTGGATATTAATACAGAAAGTTTTTATGCCTGTTACAATTTCCATATGTATTCGACCCTGTAAGCCAAATTTAAATATCCCATTGGTTAGTAGCCGTTATTAATAATTGATTAGTGCTAGTTAAATTTTTATATAAAGATTTGCGGCAGAGTTAGTAGAGGTAATCACTTTGTTTCCCAAGCCAGTACGTTTATCTTCTTAGCATTTATATAAAGAAGAGAAATTACAAAGGCTATTTTTTAGAGTTATATTTTTAGTGAAATAAATAATAAAACAAAAATTTTATATAATCAGAGATAAAATTTTATTAACAATTTAACAGGACTCTAATATTTCTACATAATACAGAGGTTTTTCACACATTTTTTAGACGAATTTCATGATTTTTACAGAATTATATATATAAAACGATAAGGTACGTGGCGGAGAAAAAGCGGTTATTTCTGTTTTCCGATGGCAACGAGTGGTTTGGTTTCACGATTTTTCGAATTTTAAGAAAAGTATTTCAAGTTTCGATTTAAAACATATGTAGAAAATTTTCTGCATCCAGAAATTCAATTTTTGTAAAAATCGGCTGGTTAATTTTTGCTGAAAACTGACCCAGACGTCTGAAAACAAAAGCAAATGAATTGCAAAGTCAAACCAAAACAAACCCCCCTCCCCCTCCAAAAGAAAAAAAAACGCGTCCTTTTGTTACTGTTTCAAAAGTTACAATATTTGTTAATGTTAAAGCTCATTGGTTAAATTTAGAGGGGGTCGTAATTTAAATATCGTGTTAGTGTTAAAGGTATATAGATCTGGTGCTCTCTGGCGGGGGAAGGAAGGTGGAAGTCAATGCGTCCGCGGCACGCCTGCTATTCCGTGCCGTAGGCAGCGGAGACCCGTGCCGGAGGTTCGTTCGGAAAGAGGCTTGTTTAGAACAGAATGAGCCCCCTGGTGGTGGAAGGTGAAACTAACAGATGTTTTAATTATTCGCGGCTCGTTTGGAAAAATCGACCAGTGAAGTGGACGTAGCCTGCTACTTTTACATAATTTGTTTGTGTTTTAAAGGTTCGGTTTAATAACTCTTTTCCTTAAGTCCATTTCTATGTTGTAATTTTCATGACAATGAGGGTTTTTCTAATTTTTTTTTGTCGCATTCCTAATGATCATCTATCCAAAGTCCATGACCGATTGTAGGTTGACGTTTGGTTCTCCCTTTTGAAAAGTCCAAAAGCGTAAAAATCTATGAGTGATACATCAAAGAAATTTAGCAGGTAATCGGTAAAGAATATATATATATATATATATATATATATATGAACCTCCTCGGAGAAACCTCTGCCTTGAATATGAGTCTACAAAAGTATGGTGATTCCAGTTAAATTGTCACATATATATATCTGCTTAACATCGCAAAACTTTCTGACACTTTTTTGACTCATTTTAAAGAGCAAAAGCATGAAACTTGCAGACATAAATATAAAAATGATTTGTAATCGAGCATATTTTTATTTTTCGATAAATGAATCACATCATTAGTTATAAGTGATTGTTGTCTAATAGTGGCAGTTTTTTTCTATCTCGCGCTGTCGTGTCCAGATATTCAGTTATAAAACGCAAACTTTGACATCATTTTCTGAAAAATCTTCTGTCTTTACCGAAAAACGGAAGAAATGGTTTGATCATAACGTTTCTGATTAAGAGTATCTGCCAATTTCATAGGTTTGCGAATAAAAATGAATTGAAAAATGCGTCAGAAAGTAGCCACTTTGGATTTGAGAATAGCAAGAGGAAACTTATGTATTTGTTTGAATGTGTGGGAAAGGAAGATATTGATTGTTTTTTTTCTTGAATGAAAATTCTTAAAAAATAACACTCAGCTTCAAGGGAAAATGCAGACATATATTTTAGGGACATGTAGAAACTTTGAAAGGCTCATCTGAACACTATTTCTCAAACAGCCACAGGATAGTGCTGATCGACATTAAATAGTTACTGAATGTGTTCTCAGCGCCAACAGAAAAAAACCCTAGTTTAAATTCAGCATAATATGAGGTCTTCAATGATTTGATATGTCACAGTGAACTAAAAATTGCATTTCAAATCCCTGGCTATCAGAGTTTTGGTGTCATTTGACAGATGATTTTGTTTGAGAAAGCATAGTTAATTTTTCTGTCTTCCTAAACAACACATCTCTATGAAACGAGATTCTCCGATTATTCAGACACCAAACACAAAATGTAGAAACTTTTTAAATGCGGAACCAGATATTCACCTGAAATTATCAGTAATTAAATCAGATATCGGAAAAATGTGCAAAACAATGCAACCATAGATTTCACATTGAAAGTTTATACGTAATCATTCATCACACTAACAAAGTAAAATCTAATTGTTAGGCAAACGCTTTGATTTATTGAAGTTTGGAAAAAAATTATATATGGCCAAGTCTTGACAATAACATAGTATTGGGGGTAATTGAGAATAAACTGAGTATTATAGTAAATTTTTCAAAATATATCTTCATTGCAGTGACTGCATAATTTTTTTTAACGACTATCTATTCCCCCGTCCTTTCTCGGTAGTAAGGTACCTAAAAACCATTAACTTATAATATAAGGTATGGTTGTCTTAATGGGCTCCGTCATAGAAATTCATTCTAAAAAGTGCTCCGCTTGTGTAAAAGGTTGGGAACCATACTGCTTTAACCTATTATTCTGTGATATAGATACACACAAAACATCATAAGTTAAATAAAAGTCGGAGAAAAAAAAAAGTGATGATTTAGAAGTATAAAGAACACCCCCCCCCCCCACCAACTCTCCAATCAAGAGTCTCAGTATTGAATTCCAAAGATACCGAAACTATAGATGAATGCGAAGAGCGTTAAACAAAATTTATATTTAGTAAGGATTTTTACACAGCTTCCCTTTCTAAACATGAGTGGGGAGACATTTGATGATGTAATACAGTTCTAGCTCCTGCAAAGGCAAGCGTAGTTCATGCGTACAAATTTAGCACAACGCCAACTATCAGCAAGCAATACAAACTGTATAGGAGCTTTTAAGTCAACATTGTACTTAGGAGAGTAAGTATAATAATGAACTAGAATAGTACAAGAATGAACAAGAACACAGATAAAACTTTCAACGTATTGTTACGTTTAAATGACTAACAGACTTATTATTTCAGACTAAAGTTCTCCCCCCCCCCTCCTATCTGTTAGGCTCTTTAGCAGCTATTAACTTCCTGTAGACGGACATGATTCAATTTCTTGTGACAGTAGTATCAAATGAAGCTATAAATAAACAAGATTACCTTTCAAAACTGAATCTGTGATTAGCTTTATAAAGCACTACATTTAAAATAAATAACGTACCATGAAAAAAGTTTTAAATCATCTTTACAGACTCAGTAAGTGGTACAGTGTGACAGTCCACGGACAGGATTTGTCAGGCTCTGTAGACACATTATTTTTTTTTATGAAAATATAATATTTTTTATCATTAAAATATTTACATGTATTGTATGGTTGTACCACATCACATTATCATTATTAGATATTTTCATTTACAATTTTTTTAAAATTAACGTTCTGTGATATTGTTTCGTTCGTTTCTAGTACACTGCAAAAAAAGAAATGTTGATTTTACAGTATAATACTGGCAGCTGGGGTGCCAGTATTATACTGTAAAATCAACATTTTTTTTTTTTTTTTGGGTGTAAAATGACCCGCATACTTTACTAATACTTCTAATCTTAAAAACTTTTATTTACAGAAAAATTCTGACATGAAAATTAAAATTTATTAACAAAACCACTAAAATAATACATTATTTTGCTTTGTCATGAATCACTAAGAGACGATGTTTAATTTCTCAAACAGAAACAGAACACTACATTTTCGCTTTGCAATTAGGGAAAATGCGAAGATAACTTCATTTCTCTCTATTCATTCCCGATTTTATTATTCCCGGATTCTCTGCTATCCTTAATAAATGACATTATAATCTCTTTTTCTTCGCCACACGTTTATCTGAAAAATGAGCCCGAAATAAATTAATTTGTTTTAGCTTCCGAAAGCAGATAAACTGGCGTGTTTTATGTATAGTACTTTCGAGCTAATTTGTCAGACTTGCGTATCTATTTTATAAGATTAATAGAATTTTCGTACAAATTCTCATTCCATATAGGGGTTAATTAAAGGCATGGGCACAAAGAGCACAGGTCCCATAAGGGAAGTACCACTAGTTTCGAATAATAATCGTCGCCTTATTTAAACGCAAAATTTCTTTCATAAATAAGGCCGAAATTATTATTTCGAAATAGTGGTAAATCTGTGCCTAGGTTGTCAAAAGGGTTTTTTTCAAGCTCTGACTATATAAATTACATAGGACTATGTCATTTTAAACTTTTTTTAATCCAGTGTAATATCTGGTATTTTAAATGATATTCCGCATAATATAAGCTCGAAAATTCAATTATTTCAATAACTATAATAAGCATAAAAATGATATACGCGACAAATAGTTTAAAATTTCTTCAATAGTTGATGCTTCGTTGTTCCAAATTGTAAGAATGCTCAAAGCAATGGACAAAGCTAGATGAAAGTTAACTCAATTTTTAAACTTCAGTCTAGATGTTAAAATGTGAAAAAAAAAAAAAGTTTAAGTTTTGTAGTTAGTTCGAGCATTCTTAACAGATTATGACAGAGCAGCATCATCTCAAGTAAAAGTTTTTAAAAACTAAACTAAACTAAGCTTCGCGGCGCAAGAATCCTAAAAGGATCGATGTCTTCGGCTCCTAACTCCGATTTCTTGATCACGGCCTCAAATATTGGCTGTCTTGCTCCATTTCTCCTCTGAGGTATGAACCAGTCATCAAACAAGCAACCAACTAGAAGTAACATGAGAAGCTAGTTTCGTTGTCATTTCAGCCGGAAATTCTGGGAGTAAGATTCCAATAAACCCAAAACTATTGGCGAAAATTTGGCAGGTTTTTTCTTCCTCTCAGCTGCTTTCAAATATAGTTCACTGCTAAATATTTCAATATCTATCCGCGTTTACTTGACTGATGGCGATGGTGTTTATCTTTGTACTTTTGTCTTGGGGGCGTGGAGGCGGATCAGTTACACAAAAGGCTACAAACGCCTTTTCTGCTTTTTCCTATTCATGTCCTTCCCCGCTATGAATGCTGGGATATAAGTCAACAGAGTCAAACATAATTGCATCGATCGACTACAAAGTGACCTATGTTACGGTATTGACGTTTTCCTTCCAGTTATAGTTCCTTCTTCCAAGGTCTCGATCAAGTGGTCAGCTTGACGCGGGATCTTATGGTTAATCTTACATAACCAGGTCCATAGCCAAATGGCATATTTGGGCAAATGTCATATGATGGAAGAACCAAGGCCCGACTTAGACAATCTAGGGCTCCAGAGCAAGCCTTATTCTGGGCCCCCTTTCTATCTATCCACAGACAATTTTCTTGAATTATGCTGAAGTGACTAAACTTCATACATAAATTTCGTACTAGGTATTATTCACACACATATATACAGGGGATCATAAGAAAGATGATCACAACTTTAAGAAATGATAGAATACACTTTTTTGTATAGGAATATAAGGGCTCTTGCGAGCCGTCGAAAAGTAAATACAGGTCTTTCAACTATTCTTGGCTGTTTGTCATAATATCATATGTATGTCATCATATGTATAAAAGAAAAATGTTCCCAATTGGTCACCATTAATGTTTTTAATTTGCTTTGTTACGAGGACAATGAATGTCAATAATGAATTTCTCTTGCAAACAAAGGACTACTAAGTTGTTACAATAAAATTTTAATCATTAGCTTTCTGATTATGTAGTTGGTTCTTTTTTTTTCTTTTTCTTTTGAGGAGGGCGCATGGGGTACGAAGCAGGGGAGGAGGACCACTCCCTTAAATCTTTTAAAAAGTAAGAATTTTGGTCATTTATTAACATTTGACTCCTCTTTAACGAAAATCCTGCGCACTCCAATAAGGGCCCAGGGCAGCTGCCCCTTGTGCCCCTGCATTAGTCAGACCCTGGGAAGAGCGTTTTTTAAAACCGTTAATTGTATTCACATTCACTTTGAAGGACAATGTAGTTATGATCATAACGCTTGACAAAGTGAGCAAAAATATGGAAAATTATCCGGTCATATTTAAAAAATAAAGAAAAAAATGAAAGAAAATGCTTTTACAAAAAATTCGCTCTCACCAAGAATGGGAAATCTGTTGCTAATTGAGGTAACTCTGTCCCTTTCTCCTTTGTTACCTTTCACTATTGTACACAAATGTTTATTATTAAGATAGATTTTTAAGTCGTGAGCTCTACGCTAGTGCGAATTCGCACTGACCAAAATTTCAAATGTCGGCGTTTTTTGAAAACATGATTTCATTAATTTGCATTTTTCATTAACAAAAGGAATTTTTTGATAAAATTATATCGAGCACGAATATGAATTCACGCTATGCAAGAATTAAAGTGCGCAAGCATGAACGAGAGTTCCATAGATTTAAGCCAAAACAGTTAGTTGATTTTTGACACAATGCTCAGGGTAGCTTGTAAAGTATGTTTTTATTGAAATACGGAAGTTGTTATTGTTCATAAATTTTAATCCAGTTATATATTTGTATTTGAATCGTCCGTTGTATAGGTTTTTGTTTTATTAAAACTTGATGTTCATATTTATATATGAAGAATCTTCAAGTGTGTTGAAACTACATATTAATTATCATAATACCACAACAATTTTGAAAAAAATATTAATAATAAATAATAATAATAATAATAATAAATGTATGGAATGTAAGCAATGTATGTAATGAAGTGTATGGAATATACACTTAGTGGTGGCAAACCTTTTTATATTCAAGAGCTAAATGTTTTCAAAGAATGTCTTATGTGATCATGACGTGCCAATTAAAAAAAAAGTAGTGCATCGAAAAATAAGGAATTAAAATTACTTGAAATTTATTTATTAGGGTTTAAAAATTATGGGTTACATTCATGTAGGCATTACACAATAATAATTGAAGAACCAAATACATTTTAGAAATTAATAAAAAAGTTCATGTGATTAACTCCTATTTCTGTTGTTGCACCTATAAGGAAAATAATAAATATCAAGTTCATAATTAATTTTAATATATTGGTATTGCTGTGTATTTTGTAATCTGAACTAGAGGTAGCTGATCAATGCTTTATGCTTGAGTTCATTTTTTGTATTATTCATTTGCGAAAATAATGATTAGCAGGCATAGCTAGACGGAAAAAAATGTTAAAACGTCAAAAGCCAGCTTCTTTAAATAGTTCTGGAATTAAATTATTTTGAATTAAAATGTGTAATTTTCAATAGTTTCCAAATATTGTCTTTGATAAATTTTTGAGCCCACATTGAACTAGATTGGACCTAAATAAGCTGCAATTAAAATTCTCCAATTTCCAATCAATCAAATTTAGAGATCAGCTTCAATATTAGTTCATCTAAATTTGTGTATTTTGTCTAATTTCACTGTATCTTGATTTAGATTTTTAATCAACGCCGTACCAAAATTATTCTTTCGCGTGTCAAAATTGGCCGTCTTCTTCGCCCTGTTCTAGAACTAGAACGTCTGGAAAGTTAGCTCAAGTCATATATATATATAAACATATTTTACAGCAGAATTTTTACTTAATACTACTTAATTTAACTACTTGACTTATTTATGTGTGGTACATATTTGATTTATTTTATTAAGAAATTTCTGGTTCGAAATATATTTATTTGGTCCCGGTCAAAAGACCGCTATGGCCGTTTTAGTTTTAACCAAACCACATTGTCGCCTGTCAAAGCAAAGATGACTCTAACGCCACCAAATAAAACAACCAGCGAGCCATATACAAAGCTAGATCCGTAGGTCAACCTGTAATTTAAGTATATTGTGATCAATCAAACTTATAAAATTTGTATATATAATTTAATATCATTTCATAATATCCTTTTAATTGCACACACCTCTCTTTAAGCATATACAGAGCTCGCAGGGTTACTTTTGAATTCTACTATTTTCGAACAGTAATATTTACTTATTTAGTCGCAGAATTTCAGTCATTAAGTAAGGAAAGATTAATTACTGTTAAGAAACTGTGGCACTTGAGAGTAGGAACCGTTAGAGTTTTTGCATATATCTAATGAGAAAATCGATCAAACTATGGCAACTGTAAATTAAATTATATTTCGTTGAAATCTTTCGAAATGTAAGCGAACAGTCTGTGTTTCGTTTATTTTTATCAAAAGTACTTTCGTAGAAAATAAACAATCATGTTAAATTTCTAAACAAATTGAAAATTGCGAAAATGGAACGGAAATTATTTAATTTAATTCAAAATAGCTTTACAGAAATAAACAGGAATTCGGAAACAAGCAATATCTTTACTTTTGTCAGTTTCAATTTGAACAGTTTCCTTAAATGTGTAAAATAATTATCCAAAATTTCAATTAAATTTTCATATTAAAGTGCTTTAAGTAATTACTGAAAATATTTAATGTTAAACAAAAGATGTTTTTGTTTTAACAAACGTTCCAAAGAGCATTTGTAGTGACTGAGTAATTGGAAAGTGGTTTTTAAAAGCCATTTATTGTTTTTAAATAATTGCAAAGTTTTTATTTCTAATTTTAAATTATGGGTTTCCCAAACTATGGTACGCGGCGTACCGGTTCTGATACATGAGCCTTCAGGTACCGGTTCGCGAAAGCTATACGAATAATTATTACAAAATTGAAAACAGCATTGTTTTCAAATTTGTTCTACGACACTAACTCTTACTTAAACTTTTCATTACGGGTCTGGAATGACGACTATTACTTACTCATTATACGTAGTATAGGGTAAATTTTGTAATCGTTTTGAAAAAAAAAAAATGGCGGATTTACACGTTTTAGACACTGGAGATTCCGAAAAACATATTTTTAGAAAAAAAAAAAAATGCGTCCGCCTGTCTGTGTGTGTGTGTGTGTCTGTAAACGTTCTATCTCCCGAACAAATTGAGATAGAGACTTGAAATTTGGTGTTTACTTAGTATGTAATAATGGGAAGAAGCTTATTGAATTTCAGTAACCTCGATTATCCGGAACTACTTTTTTCAGACTCTCGAAATATTCGTTCTGATATAAAGTATATCATTTTTTTCGAAATTGTTTATTTTAAGGAGTGATTATAAAAAAACAATAAAAAAACATACATTTTGAATAAAGAATGAAGTCTATCGGATAATTAGTTGCCGAGATATTTTTAATCATATTTTCCCTACTCTTCGATTTTTCATGACCCTGTATTTCATTCAAATTTCAATTCAAAGGTATATTTTAATTCGAAATGAGACGCTTAATCCGACGCAGTAAACCGTTAGTTAATATGATTATCAATTTTAGAGTTATAAGGATGTTTCTTTTACGCAATTCAGTAATAGAGCATTTAAAGTTTATGACGTCATCAAGCCACCATTTTATTCGAATTGCAATGCATTTTATAAATAGTTTACACATGTTTTATTTTCATATTTTATATTATGCATATCCATGTTGGGTAAGTATTACGGTGGCCCCCCAACGACTAGTTTTTATAATCAATCGTACCACAATTTACAAAAATTTCGCTTGTCGTAGATTTCTCTTGAAAATATCCTAGTATATGTGTATGGCAGATATTATTTTTCAAAAAGTGTACATATAAAACAACGAAATAGCTGCTGGGACGTACGGTGTCCCAGCCCCGTAATCAAAAGGTTAAGGGAACTAGAAAATTTTGAAGTGACGAAATTGACAGAAGTTTGATTGTGTATTAGGAAGCCTGTAATTAATTTAGACTATTACTTCTTTTTTAATTTATTTATTTGTGTTTTATAGAAAAAAAATATTTGTTAAATCGCAAAAAAACATTAACAAAAGTTTTAATCTTGTACGACAAAATTAATCTTGTAAAACGAGTTTTGCCGCGATTTTGAAGTCACGGTTTCATTTTTTTCCAAACGTCACTTCTTCTTTATACAATTGTACTGTTGTCTTTATTCTTTGTACGTTGTCTCTCAATTACAACTACGATAAAAAAAAAATTAAAAACTGTAACAAAAAATCCAAATTCATGAAAAATGATCATATTTTTTGTTATAGTTTGAAAAAATTTTTGTTTGTTTGTTTTTTAGGTATAATTGACAAACAACGTAATAAGCAGCTTAAAGAAGAAATGATGACTAAAAAATATGGAACTAGGACTTAAAAATCTAATTTTGTCGTACAATATTAAAAATCTTTTTATTGTTTTTTAAAATTTGATATTTTTTATTGCTATAAAACATACATAAATAAATGCAAAAAGATGTCGTAGCCTAAATTAGTTACAGACTTTCTAAACCACGATCAAACTTCAGTAAATTTTCGTCATTTCAAATCTTTCTGGTTTCCTTAATGAATCGTCTTCTCTTTTGATGATTGGCATATTTTTCAGATATAGAATTAGATAATAGATCATAAATACTGTATAGATTTCTACTTAAAACTGCATTATGATATTGTACGTATCACGAAATACATTTAAGCGATAACCGGAAAAGTTATATAAAAAAGCTAAAAAAAGAATTATCACTATAAATAATCATAAAATATTTTGCATAACTTTTTCGGCTTTTAGCGTATTTAAAAAAAATATAGGGTTAGATCGGGTAGCCCCGGACACTTGGATAAATTGCAAATAAAAAACAAATGAATGAAATTTCTGTCTTTATTTTACTTAAAATAAAATTACGAACTTCTTTAATGATTTTAATTAAACATTGCTAATAATATCGAATTATTTAACGAAATATACTGAAAATAGTACTGAAAATAGTAGCCCCGGACATATTAATCAATGGTGTCCCAACCGTTTTTTGGCCTTACAAACATTACAATTATAATAAAAATCCGATGCATCTATATAAACACATTCTTAATGTCTAATAAAAATCATCTAAAATAAGATCTAATTAATCTAATTAATCTTTCTTAATAACCTGCAATAAAGTTTGACAGGGGCAACGAAAATTTATTGACGAAAACAAAACACTCACTCACGACTAACTTACTCGGCGCCCACGTCGCAATAAAACTGTATTTGTTTCGACTCTAGAGGGTGTACATTTACAATAACTCTTTATTTACACAACACTTTGAATTTCTTAGAAATTGAAATGTCCGCGTTTACCCGCCGTCCGAGTCTACCGGACTTTCCCCTGCATATACAACTTTTCTGATGTTTGGATGAATGAGCCTTGCATTAAATTATAACCATCATGATATTACTCTTTATTTCAATATCAATAAAAGAAGATAATCTAAGTATTAATTTAGATGTATCATATAATTTTAAATGGTCCCTTGGCGGTTTCAGCGTTAGTTTCAAAGTTCACTACTCTGAAAAAAAAAAAAAAAAAAAGAAACCTACAGCTGCGTGCCGAGCGAGATTTGTTGAGTAACCTTTCCGGCGGAAAGTTTAGGAGGGTCCTGTGGGAAAGGTTATCTGTATTTGCTTGGGTTACAGGGCGGTCGTTGTTACTTTGATCTGCTAAGCTTACCTTATTTTCGTGTAGTTACTGAAGTGTAAAAAATAACTAACTGTTGATTTTTTTAGGATTTTATCACTCTTCAATGATAGGTGACGATTTTTTCAACTCATTCATAGTTCGTGCATGAATCGCAAGAGTTTTCAGAAACTTAGCTGTAGAGAAAAATGAGCACTACAAACGAAGCAAGAGAAAACATGATTGTGTATTTTGAACAGCTATTGAATTTTCTATGTCACTTTTATATGGAATAGTTTCAAACGTTTGGTCGTTTAAATTTTGTCCACATTTTGGAATCTTAAATTGGATATTTTGGAATTTTTTCATTAGATTATTCGATTTATTTCAAATACAAATAAAAATATGTTCATAAAAATAATAAAGTTGCGTATTTTTTAATTGTCTTTTTTGCTTAAGTGAAGTAAAATTTAATAAAAATGGATTTATTGAAAAAGTACGAAAGTGGCCGAATTACCTTCACATGCCATATTATTTTCAAGAAAAGGCATTTTACAAAATTTTAAATTTGAAAGTGAAAATGAAAAGGGAATAAATAAATTGTTTTCAAAATTTAATAAGAAAAGATAGTACAATGCCGAGATTTTAAAAACTTTTTTTAAGATTAATTATTATTATTATTATGTTTGTAATTTTACCACAACCATCACAGTTTTAGTTTGAAACAAGAATGGACGTATTACCCTCAATTACCTTACATAAAATTAGATAATTTCTTTAATCTGTAAATGCTATTAAAAATTAATATCACAAAGTAACCAAACCGAATCTTGAAGTATCATTAACGAATATATATTGCTTACGTTTTGCATGAAAGAATTATTTTGTATACGAAATATAAAAAAACCTTGATATTGTTTCTCTTTTATACTTTAATAATAAATTTTCTTCAAAAGCAATTTATCTTAACTAATCAAGTTTATAGCAAAAGTTTTGAAATTCGAAATTGCAAGTATGTGACATAGAAGAAGCTAAATAATTATGCATTGCCTCGTTAAATTTTTTAGCTCTCAAGGTAATTTATTTAAATTCTTGAAATGATTCCAAATTTTCGACAAAGTGGAACATTTGGTGAGACAGATGACTTAGAATTTATAATTTAATCATAAATTGGGACTTTATGGTTAAAAGAACAAAATTAACTTGCAAAAAGTTCTGTAAAAATGCCAAGTGATTGTACGATCCAATTTGTTCACACGAGTTTTCGAAAATATTAGAGAAAATATTTTATAGTAAAAGGAAAGTGGAAGTGCGACCAGCACTTCTGGTGTGACGTCATGGTGTTACCCAGCAGCTCATATTGAATGGATGAAAGAAAAACAGGGCAACCTATTAAATATTTTTCATTGCGGTATGTACTCACTTGTAGTAATATTATCATGTAGACATAGACACACACATATACATGCAGTTGCATGTCAAATTGTCACTGAGTTTGGCGATATTTGAAGAATATTTGTCGAATTTGGTGCCGAAATATAATTAAAATAAATAAAATACAAGGTGTATAAATTGTGATAAGCATAATTACATGGTATAGAATTAGCAGCAATCGAATAGTTACTTAGATACTGGATGAGATTATACGAAGCAACCTAATTTCATAATATTAATATAATACTCTGTTATTAAATAACTGTCGTGTTATGCTCTTTAAATCTACAGCACGCTTGGCGAGAGACAACTTGATGCTCTTACGTATTTATGCAATAGGTATGCTGAAGCAGTATTGTATTATATTTCAATGTATGCTGAAGCAACCGTTTCACATATTTACAAGCAATAAATGCTAAAGCACACAAGAAGAACAGCGAAGCGGTTTGGTACGAAAATCTACCAGTGCTCTTGCGTATTTATGCTACAGGTATGCTAAAGCAGTATTGTATTATGTTTCAATGTATGCTAAAGCAGTATTGTATTATGTTTCAATGCATGCTAAAGCAGTATTGTATTATGTTTCAATGTATGCTAAAGCAGTATTGTATTATGTTTCAATGTATGCTAAAGCAGTATTGTATTATGTTTCAATGTATGCTAAAGCTACCGTTTCACATATTTACAAGCAATAAATGCTAAGGTACACTAAAGAAGAACAACGAAACGATTTGGTGGAAAAAGGTACCTTGGTGCTTATGCGTGTTTATGCTGCGATTTATTTGTAGTTTGTTGTTAGAAATTTGTTTGCATAAATGTTGAAATGAGAAAAGTATGTGCATATCACACGCTTATTTCTAAAGTGACAAAACTCGAAATTTTCAGAAAAACGAAAACGTTTTCAAATTGTTTTAAAATTTAAAATCGATTGTAAAAAACCCAACACATTTTTATATCTAGTACAAAAACAGATTATTTACTTTGATATGAGCTACATTACACCCAGTTATCTGAAGATTTGTGGACAGTAAGGTTGTATAACGTCATAGGCGAAAAATGATACAACTGTTCTAATTGAATTATTTTTAAAACTATTTAATCATGCTTTTAATATAAGATGGAAAACAGTTTTGTGATTCATTCATACTATTAATATCCCAAAAAGCGATACATATTTCTAATTTTAAATTTCGGAAAGTTATCATTAATATATATAAAGCTTTTATTGATTAACTCCCCCACCCACGTATAAAACGTCAAAATTATTCAAAAAATAAAAGTAAATCTGTTATTTATTTTACATATTTTAAAAATAATTTTTACAATATAAAATCTAAAGCAGTTTATTCTTAACTAAGAAGCTTATAACAAAAGCTCTAAATTTTGAAATTGTAAGTTTGTGAATATAGTGTAATGTAAGCAAACAAATATGCATCGCCTCGTTAAACTGTTTTCGCTCTCAAGGCAATTTCGTTGAATTCTTGAATTCGTGCATCTGAAATTTCAAGGAAAATTCGCATAAAGTGGGACATTTGTGATTAAATTACAAAATTCAAAATATAAAAGAACGAAATTAAATTTTACAAAGAGCTGAGAAATGTTGTAAAGATTATAAGATGTAATTTGTTCCTAACAATTTTTCAAAGTGTTAAAAATGAAAATGAAATTTATTAACACACACTGAATAGTTAGTTGAATAAATTACATACTATTTCAGTTTTGATAGATTTTGTGCAGATTTGTTTTCGCGAGTGAGTTAAAAATATTCTATTGGAAAACATGTATGTTATATTTTTCTTTCACAGTTGTATTTCATTTTCAAAAGTGTAGGCAATGGAAAATTATTAATCAGTGATAATTACGAATAAGCAAAAATTAAAATCCGTGATACAAATTTACGCTGCCTAAACTAAGGTAAGTAAGTAAGAGTGTACTGATTATAGTTTAATCTGTATATGGTAAAAGGTATAATTGTAATCATAGTCTATATTATTACTTCAATAATGTGATGATAAATAGTTAACATTTTTCTAATGACCAAATTTTATTATCTATTGCCTATAAATATATTAGAGATACATTGTAAAATGTCCATATTTAAATATATTAATATTAATTTAATTTGTGAATATTTAAATAATAAGTAGAATAGAGATACTGTAATTTGTTGTGATATGTTATTATGTGATATTATTATTATTTTTTAATTTTTGTATGTTTCAATAATTTGGAATTTAGTTCAAACAAATACAAACACTCTTCTTTTTCGAGTATTAACATTATGTGGAATAAGCTTTATTATTTTTATTTTCAATTTTGTATAGTGTTTTGTTTAACTCGATTACTGAGTTAAAAATATCTGCCGAACCTTGATTTTATACCAACACGAGGAAAGCAACAGAATATTTATTTCCTTACTGTACATGCATTAAGTTATGACAGAAATTCTGGCAGAAATCGATACATTAGTTTCTCGTTACAACAATATTTTCTCTCTAGGATACTTTTATTCTTACAACAAAAAGCAAACTGATTCTTGTGAGAAAGATGATTGAATAGGTAGAGTGAAATAATTGAAAGCAGTTACTATAAGAAATATAATGTATTGTGAAACAATTGTATCCTATTTTAGTTTGTTATTTTCATTAAATCATTTGTTGTTCTCATTATATTTTATTAATACCAGATTTTCTTCTTAAAATTTACACATTTTTTGTTTTTGTTTTTGGATTATCTTGATACTATTGTATTTAATGATATTTATTATCGTTACTGTAATTTTATATAGTAACTCATTGCTACACGGCAAAAAAAGTTGATTTTACAGTATAATACTAACACCCCAGCTGCTAGTATTATACCGTAAAATTAACAGCAACAAACAGTAACAAAAAGCCGTAATACGTTACCGCGCATGCGCGGCAGTCTTTATTACTACTTATTTTACTGTTTATTACTGTTAATTTTACGGTATAATATTGGCAGCCGGGATGCCACTATTATACGTAAAATCAATATATATACAGTATGCCCACTAAAGTCCCTTGCCACCTTCTTAACTTCGAAACGGCTACTGCTATATTCATAAAAGTCGTGTCTAGATATTGTAAAGTAGCCATGCGCTACTCAATGAAACCGCCTACGGCGCCACCTGGTGGAATACTGCGGAGTTAGCATTCCTATCTCGAAAACGGAAAGAGATAGAGAAAAAAAGTGATTTACAATGTTGTAGAGCATTATCAATTTAGTACGAAAAGACATCTTGTGGACATTAATGCGAAAAATAGAACGGTTAAAACGCGCATTTGCTTTTTCGTGATTTCCTACACTGTGACGTGACAAAACGATCTTAGAAAGAAAAAAAACCAACTAGTTATAATAATATACTTTTATTTTAGATGTTCAAACTTCTCACCATCAGCTGCAATGGATATTTGGATCCTTGTTTGAATTTCACGTTGCACACGTTGGAGCATAAATGGTGACACGTTGGCACAGGCGTCCGTAATGCGTCGTTTAAGGTCCTGCAATGTTTGTGGAGAGCTCGCATACACCTGCTGTTTCATAACTGGTTGTTTCTTTCTTTCTAAGATAGTTTTGTCACGTCACAGTGTAGGAGATCACGAAAAAGAAATGCGCGTTTTAACCGTTCTATTCTTCGCATTAATGTCCACAAGGTAATTTTTTGTACTAAATCGATGATGCTCTACAACTTTGTAAATCACTTGTTTTCCCTATCTCTTTCCGTTTTCGAGATAGGAATGCTAACTGTGCAGGTTTCCCCCAGGTGGCGCCATAGGCGGTTTCATTCAGTAGCGCATGGCTACTTTACTATACCTAAACACCACTTTTATGAATATAGCAAGCAGCCGTTCCGCAATTAAGAGGGTGGCAAGGGACTTTAGTGGGCCTACTGTATATTGCAGTGTATATCACACCTTTCAGGACCCAAAAGATGATAACCTTCAAGTAAATGATATATATTTGTCTCCAAAACGTTAGTTTATATGCTAATACAATTTTCTTCAGCACTCAAAGTGGCTAGTTTCCAGTAGAAATGAGTTTGGATTCTTTTTTCGGAGCTCGAGCCAAACGATTTGAAATACGAGCTCGTCCGAGAAATTTTGTGTCATCAGAGTCCAAGCCCGATACCGAAATTACACAGAAGAAATAAAAAATGTTTCAATATTTATTTTTTCGTTTAAAACTATCTTTTTACCTAGAAATATGTATTAATCCTAAATACTCCCTTCTGGCAAACTTTAAGGATTTTCATGTGCTTGAAAACTTTTTAAAATAGCAAATGTGTTATTTATACCCGATTACTGACAAAAATCTTCAAAAGTCTTCTTATTCTTTTAAAATATCATTGTACAACCGAGACAGAATGCCATGAGTTATGGTTTATTTAATAATTCTGGGAAAGGACTGCAAACAGTAAGCAAATATAGACAAGGGATATCCCACGGCTTCTTTATGTTACTAATACTGACCGTGCAAAGGCTTCAGAATATGATAGAATATTTCTAATTATGTACCATCAATAACAATTTAATTTAATTTCAAACTTATTTTTAAAGGCTTGTAAATCACGTTAAGAAACTTATACTACAATCTTGTTTTTTTTTTTTTTTTTTTTAAAGCAAGTTCTTTTTTTAAATTTTTATTTTTTTTAAATTTGTTAATAAACAAAATTTTTTATTTCCAGGACGAGGCTATCTCTGCCACCCATGTGTGCAAATCTTCAAGATTTGCGAAATCGAATTCTTGAAGTCATGAATTCCAGAAATTAGAGATAATTTAACTCGTGTGCGGAAAGAAAATTAATTATCGTTTTGATGCTTGCTTCACAACAAGGGCGTGCTTATGTTGATTTAATGAAACCTATAATGGACCATAAACCAAACTTCGGGCTTTCTTGGATCCAATGACCAGAATGTACTTCTATCTTGTACAGTTTGTATGAAATAAACTTTTGAAATCTGCTGTTTCTTTTGGAACATCCTTTATTTTAAATAAGAGCCGAGCAGCCGTTTTTACAAAGGTAAAATTAATAAATTTCTTATATTACAAAGTTTTATATATAAAAAACACTAATTAAGGGTTCTTTTTATATTCTGTTAGCAATGTTACATAGTAAAATAATGTGATATTGACTTTTAAAATACATGATAAAAATAAAGATAACGCTTAAATTTGCTTTAATGTTACTTATGTAATATATAGTTATGGAACAATATTGTCTGAAATAAGCTAACCATATTACATAAGGGAATTTCGCATAATACTGCACTACAGTAGAGATGATGAAGTGACAAGTTTTTAGAGCACTTTATACCAAGAAATTATGAGTACATTACTTCATACGTGACACGTTAATTAAATTAAGAGTCCAAATGCAAACTACATTACAAGTCAAAATTACTCTTAATACCGAGTCGTATTTATGCCTGTTTAACACGAACTAGTTAATATTACAATGCTGCACATTTACAAAGCGGTCAAGCATTTTGTCAATTTCACTCAGCAGAACTTAATCATAATATTCTAATACGTCATGCTTACATTGTATTGGACAAGTTTGTGAAGTTAAAGCGTAATTGTTTTAATAGTGAACATGATGTACAAAATTAATTATGTGAGATGTGAAGCGAAAGATTCGTAACGTATTCGAAGAATAATTTTTTTCCCCTGGAGAATAGTCTTAATGAACATTTAAATGTGTTACTTTATCGGTCCAAACTAATTACACGATAACAAGATTTTACTGCATGCAAAATTTTTATATATTTATTTCATTTATTTTGTAATATCATTAATAAGACTAAATGCATCTTTAAAAGTTCATTCATGCCTGTTGCATTCTTTTAACAGCTGAATTCATTATTTAAAATTTAAAACCTTTAATGAAACATATGTAATGCATTTTTATCGAATAATATTTTATGAAACAATCTTTCTATTCTACAAAAAAAAAAAAAAAAAAAAAAAACTAACGCTGTCGCCGCCGTAGATGAATTTTTTTGTGACCGGAGGTTTTTTTCGGCAAATATTAACAAAACTATTACATATAAAAATATGATAATTGGTAGTTTTATAGAGAAATGTTCGATGAAAACGCTGAAGCAGAGAGTTTTTAAATCGAAGAATTATTTTAAGTGCTATTTAATGTTGAAGTCTGTCAAAATAGTTCCGTTAAAGAAAGTTTTGTAGGAAAAAGAATGCTTAGCAATTTAACCATCTGTTGCAGGGACATATTTAACATGTGCAGTGTGCAATAATTTATTTTTTTTAATTTGACTAATATTTTGAGTTTTTTTTCTTAATTATTATTCAAAATTTCTATAGATATTTATTTTATATTTCAAAAAGGTCATTTTTTATATTGTTGCCAAATTGTTAAACAGCACAAATAATAATATTTCCTTTCAATTAAAAAATGTTTTTACACCTGACTATTAAAAACAGAAAGAAAACTTTAAAATAATTAAATGGTCATGTTGGAAAAGCAGTAAATGGGGGAAAATTACGTCATAAAAAACGTATTTACACGTGAATATTAAAAAGAGAAAGAAAACTTTAAAATAATAATTAGTCTGTGATGTCTAAACGGGAGTTTGGCGAGCGTAGTCCGTAGGGTACAGACAAAGGAGCTCGTAGAGGGCTAGTGCTAAACAAAATTATATGAGATGTTTAATGAAAAGAGTCCGACGGCTAAAAGAAAATTTATAATTTGCAATGTTTAAACATTTTAAACAAACAGCTGCAACAATATATAAAAAACCGATATTTTTTTCTTCCAAAAATTTAGTAAAAACCCCAATTATAATTTAAGGAGAAATTAATTGACTCTTTCATCAGATGCATCAGACAGAGAGTAACTACTTCAGCACAGGGTAAAAGCAACTGGCGAAATCTCTTCTCTAAAACCATTGTTGTGGAAACTGTATATATATATATATATTTAATTTTCTTCTGGAAATTAAAGAATATCTTCAGCTATATTTTCATCTCGAGTTCCATTAGAGCGAAATCCAATTAAAAATTGCCGAAATTTCCAGGCCCAAGCACTGCCTGACCCAAACAAATATTTTTTGGGTCGGTCCGAACGAAAATTTTATTGACCCGTCCCGGCCGGTATAAAAGCTAAAAGTTCGGTTCAAGTCCGGCACGGTCAGGCTCATAGAGATATTTTTTGGTCCGTCCCGTCTCGGTATAAAAGCTAAAAGTTCGGTCAGAGACCGTCCCACGGTCATTAACGGTCGATTAACTACGGCAGAAACCATCCCTTTTCCCCTTAAAACCTGTATATAATTTGATGTATCCTTTAAACAGAATTGTGTCTTATTCCAGTTATTAAAACAGTATTGTTTCTACAAAAGCTAGTCTTCAATTATCAACACTAATTACCTCAAAGTAATTATTATATATATTTTTCCCATGGTCACTTTTGTAGTCTGGCTACCTTCTCAACAGTCTTCAGTAGTTGGGGGTAGGCATTGTAGTAATGTATTAGGCGTCGGTCATTATTCTCCACGAGAAGAATAATTTAGCAATAAAATTTAATTGTAGTATTAATTTTTTTATATTTTATTCTTATAAAATATTTTTTTTTGAATTCGATATTTTCTGGTAACGCAAAGACACTCGCAAGTTAATATTAAACCAATGACAGCGTTCTTTTTAACTTTATCGTTTGCATTTTAATAATTTAATTTTAATTTTTTTTTGTCGAGGATATCTGAGGTCGATGTCTATCTGGGTAGTTTCATACTATTTCGATTTTTGTTGCATTTTTTTTCTTGAGTACACTTTCACTTTCGGAACCGGTTCCAAAAGCGAAGGTTGAAATTCAATTATTATTAATATTTAATTGAATTGAATTACTAATGAGTCTTTTTATTTATTCAATGTGAAATAATAAAAATCTTTGTTCAGACATGACGTAATATTGTAATGAAATATTTACCACTGTTCTTCATATTCATGACATTCGTGCGAAATATCAAAGACAAAACTTCAAAATTGGTGAAATTAATTTCAGCTCCACTAATTAAAATTTAATTAAATCATGTTTAATATTTGAGTGCCCTCCTTAAATATATTATATACACTTAGTTAAATTTCAAATTATGAAAACGCGAATTAAAATGGTAACATGTTTTTATGACAAGTGTTAATTACAATTAGTGTTGTGAGATTTGAAAATTAGAGGTTGAATTTACCTTCCTTAATGAATTAAAACATGGAGGAGGGAGGGATACAGAAACTATTGTTGAAGAATTTAAAATTTAATTCTTGAAGTAATATGTGTCTGTATTTAATTAGGATTAAATAACTAAATATTTACATTTATACAATCCTTTATCGTTAGTTTAATATAAAATAGAAATAAATTTTCGTCTTTCTAAAGCCGAATTACTCACGATTATATTACAAAGATAAATAAATAGGTTAAAAATGTTTTCTTATTTTCCATATGATTGTTAAATGCTATTGTGTCTTTCCTTTGGATATTTTAAAATAAATTGAAATGAAAGTATGCTTGAAAATTTAGAAATAATTAATTATTAAATAGGTTACGAAATAAATTTTGCGAAAAATGAATAATTTCTCATTTTCATCTCTCTAGCTATATTACTACATAATAAAAACACATACATTCACGCTATGCAACCCTTTTATAAAAAATAATTATTTATTTAATTAACTGAGGTGGAAGTTAACCCTTAACGAATGAATACCGCCCTATTCGTGACCAGGATTGCCAGTTTGGCTTCCTTTTTCATTCAAAAATTCCGAAAAAACAATTTTTACTGTATATAATTACGAAATGTCTGTCATTATATAACGCAAAAACAATTATTCAAAATTTCTGGTATACATTCGGTATTAATGGATGAAAAAGGAAGCCAAACTGGCAATGCTGTCACGACAACCAATTTTTATTGTCCAAATGTATTGTTTCCAGTTAGATACCATGGTATCTTCAAAAACCTTTTAACGGTAGAGTTCTTTGGTATCTTTGCACAGAAAATTTTGCCTTACGTAATCGCAAAATTTCAACAATTAAATAATGCAAAAAAAGTTTATCAGAAAAAGCGGTGTTAAAGTAATAATAATTGGAAACAACATATGTGTATAATAAAAAACTGATTGTCGCATATATGACAGATTTTATTCGTTAAGCGTATTTATTAAAAAAATTTGTTCGTATGTAGAAAAATATTTTTCTTTAAAATATTTCCTCTTTCAAATTATATTATTTTCTTTTTCTATTTCTGAACAATCTTTTTCGCTTTGTATTAGTGACGTGCATAATGAATGATTTTGATATTCGAATAAATCATTCGGATTTGTAAAAAAAAAAAAAAAAAAAAAAAAAAAACTTAAATTAAGAGCAACGTGGCTCTTATGCATGCCCGAATGATTCATTCGAAAAACAAAATAATTCATTACGACTATCACTACTTTATATATGTTGTGTCCAATTAAAAAAGAGATTATAGTTATATCTAAAGAGTATTTTAATTACAGTTTATTTGAATTAGCGTTAATGTAGAACATGGCATTTACATATAATTGCAATTGATATTGATGCACTGATCACAGCGCGTTGGAAGAGAGTGGATTGCTTCAGCGTAACAACTTCAGAGTTGCTAACGGATGCATAATTCAGTTGCTTATCGACAGTTTAGCACCAATTTTACGCGTGGTGATCTGAAGATTCTTACGAACGACACCATCCACATACGCAATCGTGCCAGGGTTGGTGACAGCATGTGCATATCGGGTTCGTGGCAAGTGTTTGATGCTTTTGTGTCCCGTCTAATGACGCTGACATCAGCGGAATAAGGGCGCAACGTGCGCGACATTTCTTTCCGTACACCTCCATGATTCCATCCTTCGATAAATTTCCGAAGCATGCTTGCACTCTGCGCAAATTGGATAACATCTCATTGCGTTTATCTAAAGGAATCCTTCGTGTACCTGGCCTCGCAAAATAATTTTCCACAACTGAAATAAAAGAAGGCGAAGCCACTTTCTACAACTGCAGAAAGCAAAAATTTTGTCTATAATTTGTGGCATTACGCAGTGCTCATAAGTATTATTTTTCAGAAAAACAAACAAACAAGCAAACAAACTTCGCAACGAAGTATAATCCGAGAATATTGCGCCTGTTAGTTTGTTTCCACGCAGTTTCGAAAGTGTTAAGGATCTAATTAGTAGTTCACTCGTATTTTTAAATATCAAAAATATTTGTTTTGGGTAGCTCAATAGGCAGAGCACTCAGTAAGCTCAAGGTAGCTCAATAGGCAGAGCGTTGGCAATTTAAACGAAAGGTCTTGGATTCTACTCCCGGCCTGGATACTTTTTCACTCAGTTGGCAAATTCCATTATCTGAGTTTCGCTACCTGCGATATTTTCTGCTGAACTGTCTACTTAGCAGACCAGATGCTATTGCCAATAAAGTTTTCTGAGTGAAATGTGTCGGACGTTTGTCGGTCCCGGTAGCTCAATAGGCAGAGGTTGGCAGTTTAAGCCAAAGGTCATGGGTTCTGATCCCCGTCTGGATACTTTTTCACTAAGTTGGAACATTTTCAGTTTGTAGTTGAAACAGATTCGTACTTTCTTAAAAGGCAATAAACAGTAAAAGGTTAATAAAAGATTTGGTCAAACCTAATTTTCTGGTTCTTGTCTATGTAGCTTCTATTCATGTAGAAACATCTTTAACTAATAAGGATCACTACTAAGGAACTAATAAGGGTTCGAGAGACACACTTAGGTAAATGGCGATTACAATCACAGAACGAATACACAAAACAAGCTATGTACAAACGTAAACAGAAACAACAGTCAGTCAGTCAATAATTGTTCTACGTGCTTAGCGCTATCTGGTGGTTCTTTCTCATTTTACAACAACTTCCACCGCGCGAAGTTCGTCTGAAGACGAAAGGGTTGAAAGTTCAAGGGGGCAAAGAAGCTGCACCGGTCTTCTCATGATGGCTCCGTTTGGCAACCTCACTGTGCATGCTCTTGTCCGACCATCACGTACAGGAAAAGTCTGGATTATAACACCCATTTTCCATATGAGGCATGGGGTGTTTTCCTTTACAAGAACGACGGTATTTTCTTTAAGCTCGCTTGGTCGATCGGTGCTGGTGAGCTGGTTTTAATTCACAATCACAGAACGAATACAGAAAACAAGCTATGTACAAACGTAAACAGAAACAACAGTCAATCAATTAATAATTGTTCTACGCGCTTAGCGCTATCTGGTGGTTCTTTCTCATTTTGAACAACTTCCGCCGGGCGAAGTTCGTCTGGTGACGAAAGCGTTGAAAGTTCAAGGGGGCAAAGAAGCTGCACCGGTCTTCTGATGATGGCTCCGTTTGGCAACCTCACTGTGCATACTCTTGTCCGACCATCACGTCCAGGATAAGTCGGGATTATAACACCTATTTTCCATATGAGACGTGGGGTGTTTTCCTTTATAAGAACGACGGTGTTTTCTTTAATTTCGTTTGGTCGATCAACTTGTTGGTGCTGGTGAGCTGATTTTAATTCTAGCAGACAATTAGATTTCCACCGTTTCAAAATTTGATTCAAAATATTTTCTTGATATTTTCTCATTTTTATTATTTGGTATTCATTGGAATGGGGAACTGTTATCTTTGATTGAAGTAGAGTTAACAATGTTCTGCCAATTAAGAAATGGCCAGGTGTGAGGGGTTCTGATCATGAAGATCGTTGAATATGTAGATGAGATGTCTAGAATTGAGAATCGCTTCTACGCCAATCACAATTACTTCCAGTTCTTGAAAAGAAACTGTGGTTTTTCCAAGAATTCTTTTCAGAGACATTTTAACTGATCTTACAAGACGCTCCTAGAAACCTCCCCACCAAGCTGCTCTTTCAACTATAAAATTCCATTTTATGGGCAATCCACTAAACAAATCTTTCACTTCTTCATTTTTCATAATCTTCCTTAGTAAATTTAATTCTCGTTTTGCCTTATGGAATGTTTTTGTGTTATTACTCTAGATAGTGCTGCATATTCCTCGTCTTCCTACAAATTTTCGGTAGGTTTGTATGAATATTTTTGTGGTCAAGTCCGGAGTTAATTGTAGGTTTACTGCTCTTGTGACAGCACATGTGAAGAGCAATATGTAGGTTTTCTTACTCTCATTGTGATCTTTAATGTTCAATGGATCTAAATAATCTAGGCCTGTAACTTGGAATGGGTAGGCTTGATTTATTCTGTCGGCAGGTAGAGGTGCAGGAATCTGGGTGGCAGGTTTAACACGATGTTTTCTACATAAATTGCATCTAAATATAAAACTCTTTATTCTTTGTCTTGCTTTCAAAATCCAAGTTCTTTCTTTGAGTTGTGTTAAAGTTTTCGAGCCACCTCCATGTGTTGTTTTTTCATGGCAATCTTTGATGATAAGATTTGATATATGAGATGTACTAGGTAGTAAAACTGGATGAGCTTCGTGGTATGAGATATTAGCTTGCTGTAATCGTCCACTAATCAAGATTATTTTTCTTTCATTTAAAATTGGATTAAACGGTCGAGTAACTGAGTTTGCTGGTACTGGTTTTTCTTGCGTGAGCACTGAATATTCTTCACGGAAATGCTGCATTTGAGTAGTTTTAATCCAGTATTCTTCGGCAAATCCCAGTTCTTCTGTAGCCAAGGAACCACTTCACTTACTCTGAGGATTTCTTATACTGTGGACGAATCTTTGAATTCATGCAGTAATTCGTAATATTCGTTTAAGTTTGCTGAATCTTCGGATATCGAAAAGAGCTTCAAGTTTCGTTGTCAGGAGCATATTCAGCACTTCATATTCTTTATTTTCTAAGTTGGTTTCCTGATCGGTATCAATGTTGGATTGTGGCTATTGACTTTCGCTCTTTCTTAGTCATGGTGGCCCAAACCACCAAAGCTCCAGGTCCTTTAGACTGGTTAAGTTTTCACCTCGTGTTAACGTATCAGCAGGGTTATCTTTTCCAGGACAGTGATTCTAACAACCAGGATCAGATATTTTCTTGATTTCATCTACCCTGTTCTTGACAAACATCTTCAATTTTCGAGACTTATTCTTGATCCAGTGAAGAACAATCATGGAATCTGACTAGAAGATAGTCTTCGCATCCCTTGGTATATTTAAATGCAGTCGAATATGATGGAACATTCTGGCTCCTATAAGTAAAGCAAGAAGCTCTAACCTCGGCAAAGTTATTTCTTTAACTGGTGAAACCCTAGTTTTTGAAGTGACTAAATTCGAATGGCAAATTCCGTCAGAGTTGCAAAAATGTACATAAACAACTGCTCCGTAAGGTCGTTTGCTGGCATCTACAAAGATGTGAAATAGACATTCTGTAAGTTCTTTCATTCCTTTCATTGATAATAGATGTCTTGGCACAAAGATCTGTTTCAAGTAAAACAATTCTTCACACCAGTCTTGAAATATTTTTGCTAAGTCTGTTGGTAAAGCATCATCCCAATTAAGTTTTTCCTTCCATATGTCTTGCAGTAGTATTTTAGCTCGAACTGCAAATGGTCCAACGGATCGTAGATTCTTCCTATAGTTTTTATTTCGCTTCTCTTCGTAAATTTTAATTCTGTCATATCCTTATACCTTAGAAGTTTATCACTATCAACGCTTAAGACATCATCTGCTGAATTCCAGCAATAGCCAAGGACCTTGCATGACGTGGATTCATCGTTAACTTCTTCCTTAAATCGATCTTGCAATAAGCGTACATTTGTTTTCCATTTTCTCATATTAAAGCCTGCTTCTCTCAAACGGAACCTTATTTGTTCATGGATTGTGTACGCGCTAAATCTGTGTCTTCTAAACTATGTATAAGATCGTCTACATACAATCTACTGTCCAAAACACTGAAGGTAGTTGGATAAACACCCTTATACTTCTTGATATGATGTTTAATTGTCGCGTTTAGTAAAAAATGAGCTCGATCTTGCTTCAAAAATTACACGTGTCATCCTTAAAACTTCGGGTTCAGCGTTTAAATCTTCCGTAACCCATAGAAATCTAATTGCGTCCCTTTCTTCTGGCGCCGAGGCAATTTTTAAAAATGCACCTTCTATATCTGCCTTTAAGGCAACCTTATTCAGACGGTACTATAAAAGAAGTATTAGAATATCGGGCGTTAAATTCAGACCTGAACTCAAGCAGTCATTATGGGACGGAAAATTGTGTTCACTAGAGGAGGCATCGAAAACTATTCTCATCTTCGTCGTTGTTTTATCTTCGCGTATTGTCACGTGATCTGGCATGTAATAGATTTTAGAATTATCACCACATTCATTTTCATTGACCCTTTGAGCTATTCCTTGAATTATGTGCTTTAAAATAATGTCCTTGTACTGACTCGATAATTTCGATTTTTTCTTAAATCTTTTAACAAGTGTTCGCAAACGGTTGTTAGCATTACTATAGTTATCCTGTAGCGACTCAGAATGTTCGTTCCATGGTAGTTTAACTTGGTAGCGACCTTCGATTAGTTTCGTAGAATTTTCAAATTCTTTCAAAACTTCGTCATCTTTGGAATTCAGATTGTCACTACACGATATTTCAAACTTTCCAAATCGAACAACCTTTTCAAAATGTCAGATTCTTCTAAATTTTGACTACGCGCTATAACATTCATTACGCTAACATCCTTAAAATCTTTGCATTTTGCTTCAGCACCATTAAATACATAATCTAGTTTCGTTTACATTTCTACTAAAGCACCGGACACTCTTTTGATTTTCCCTGTAGCGATTTTCCAGAAATAGTCTGATCCAATTAATAGAGAAACTCTTAAATTTTCAGACCCTTCAATATCAGCTATCTGTATTTTGGCTTCATTACAAAATTTGTGAATTTCTTTACTAGGACCTTGAATTTCTGCTTCCGAAATGGAAATCAATCAATGTTTCAATGGCTTCTATAGAAATAATTTTCTTTGGATCATAAATGCTTCTTAAATTTACTTTTACCCTATTTCTTACAATAGGTTTCTGTGGTTTTGACACGAAAGCATAAATCGCTAATTTTTCTTCTCCTATAACTTCTAAATTAAATTTACGAGATAATGTTTTATCGATGAAATTATTTTGTGACCCTGAATACATGATAATTTTTATTTTTGTTTCCTGAGAATTATTATTTAAATAGGCGACAGCTGTCTGCAAAAATACATTTTCATTTACTGCACTCGTTGCGTAATTCAGAGCATTGGAATGATTCTTTGCTTAGGCAGACTTTGAGACCCCTTCCTCTTTGTTATTTTGTTTTTCAGTTTCGTCACAGATTAAAATATTATGCCTTCGGTTACAAATCCTGCAACATGTTATTTTACGGCAAAATTTCGATACGTGTGACTTTCGAAGGCAATTAAAGCAATAACCTTTTCGTAAAAGACTCGATTTTCGTTCATTTATGGTCAAGGAATAATTAAAATTGTCGTGGTCGCCAGAGAAAAATAAACAATCGCTCTTGATAAAAGCGTTTAAAGCAGCTGCCGTGGGTATGTTTTGGTTGAGTTTCATGTTTTCGATAAGGTAATCCCTTAATTTTATCCTTTTCAAATTCTTCATAATTTTGGAACATATACGTTTTTTCTCGCGTTTCAATTTCATGTTTTAGAAATTCTAATAATTTGGCACAGTTCCAAGAATCTTCGCTCTTAGCAGAACGATTGAATCCGAGAACAACCGAGATGCTTCGAGCATTAATTTGACTAAAATAGAGAATATGATTCCTCCCTAATTATTTAATTCTACCCCGGCTGTTTCGAGACTTCTAATTTGAATAATACAGGTGTCATGTAGCTGTCTAAGCTCTTTTAAATATGCTCCAGATTTTACAGGAGTTAGGCTTAAAAGTTTGTTTACATGTGATCGTACTATAATTTCGTTTTTCCCGAATCTATCTTTTAACAAAACGATGGCGACAGCATAATTATTTTGCGTTAAAGCTAACCCTTGAATACAATTTAAATATTTTTCTTCCAAGAAATTTTTTAAGTAATTTAACTTCTCTATATTAGTTAACCTTACATTTCCATGTGTAGCCACTTCACATTGCCCCCAGAATTAATACCAATTTTCATATTTCCCATCGAAAGGTTGTATTGTAAGTTTCGGCAATCTTACGTGAGAATAATTCTTTAACCCCTTGGGGACGAGTGACACGTATACGTGACGCATAAGATGCCCAGAATCCTCGATTATTCTCACCAGTTATTTTTTATTGTAAGCTTTGCCTTCTTAAATCTTAGCATTTCTGCGATTCAATTAGGCGAAAATTTCTGTTTTGAAAAACCGGTGGTAAAAGATTAAAAATACTGTAAAAGACGCTCGTCGCAAAGGGGTTAATTCATCAGGTTCTGTGGACAATAGAATAGAAGAGTTTATTTTACTTTCGTTAGGAACATTACGCCTTAAATGTCTATCGATTTTAGCTCTCGTTTTCGTAATTATTTCGCGATATTCCTGACTGGATGATACATCTTTTTCGAGTGTTTCTAAGTTATCTATAAGTTTCTGAATCTCTGAATCTAATTTGTAAACTTGTTCTGCATTCTCAATTAACTGAATTCTAAGATCTTCAATTTCGTCATTATCGATTCCGTCTCCCGACAAATGATCAGTTATTTTGGTAATAATCTTCGTTAAAGATGTTCTAAGAGACTTACGCATGCTTTTTGATTTATCTAATTCGCTAGGTTGTGACATTTTGTATATTTTAGCTCGCGGAAATTCGGCACCATGACACAGATTCGTACTTTCTTAAATGATAAAAGGCAATAAAAAGTTAATAAAAGTTTTGGTCTCACCTAATTTTCTGGTTTTTGTCTATGTAGCTTCTATTCATGTAGAAACATCTTTAACTAATAAGGATTATTTATTCGAGAGACACACTTAGGTAAATGACGATCACAATCACAGAACGAATACACAAAACAAGCTATGTACAAACGTAAACAAAAACAACAGTCAGTCAATCAATAATTGTTCTACGCGCTTAGCGCCATCTGGTGGTTCTTTCTCATTTTGCAACATGTAGTAAAATATCTCTAACAAATTTTTAAATAAAATGAAATCCAAAGAAAAAAATGCCGTTTTTTCTTATCATCTTAATCAGAATGCATAATTATAATAATAAATTAAACATGATTGCAAATAATGCAACATATGTTTTAAATTGCTGTATATAAATATTTTGCATTTTATTCCGAAATGTATTTGTGATGACTTTCCCAACTTTTTTTAAGGTTTCTAAAAAATGTCTTAGTTTGTTTCCATGCTGTTTTCTGAACAAACGTTTTCTTTTTAGATAACGTGAAAAATATTCTCTATAATGAAATAATTCGAATTTTACAGAGTTGTATATTATGAATTTTCAAAAGAATTGAAATATAATATTTACATTTTTTTCCATTACATATGGTGATCATATAATTACTCAGCTGTCAAATTTTATTGTACGTACAATTTAATTTCTCAATGTAAAATATCTCTTTCGTAAAATATTAATATTTTTCTGAATCAATATTCGTTTGTTTTTCGGAAAGATATTGTTATCACTTCAAAGAACAGTGTATGAAATAAACATTCCTGCCTGTCATATGAAATGATAATCTGTCGAAATAAGTTGTCTATGTGTTCTTTTAAATCTTTTATATTTCTTTTATTCAACTTATCACGAAGTTAACAGTTTTGTCACTACTCTTTGTAAAGTGGCATTAAATGTCATTTGAAGAGACATACATTCTCTCCCATTAATATCTTCGATGTTTTCAGTTTTATTGAAGTTTATATGCTTTATTTACTCAGAGAGAATTGAATATAACATAATTCTAATTTGACATAATAAAGAGTTAATTTACAAAAATATTTGGAGGTATCTTCACTAGTTCGCTTCGCTTTTCTAGTTTTTGTTATAATTATTAATATAGGGTGAAACCCCCAGTTATTGACACTTAACCATTAACTGACACTTGAGCAAAAATCTAACTCAAATAAGCATTTTGTTGTAAAATTCTACAAAGTAATGCCATCTAGTGATAAATTAGACACTTATTTTTATTTTGGAGTCAATTTATTCACCAAGAACATATTCAATGAGGAAGGAACTTTCGAGAATACAAAAAATGGCCATTTTGAAGCAACCATCTTATTTCTAAAATTAAGAAAGTGTTTTTTTAATCTATTTGTAATGCAATCGTCCTAAACCTTTTTCTTAAAGTTATACTTGTAGAAATTAGTTTAAAGATGCATATGATACATTAGGGCCATGATTTAGGGGGATACCAATTATTGATTCCTAGAATTTCATTTCACAAGTCTCTGACAGAGGTGTCAGTTATTGGTTATATGAAAGAAAGTTGAAACCTGTTATTTAAACTGTTTAAAAATGCATAATAATAAATTAAATTTATCTTGTAGTAAACACCATTAAAATTTAAGTTATTTTACCAGTGTCTGACATCACATGTCAGTTACTGGTTCATAAATGTCAGTTATTGGATATCTGCATTACTAATAATTTAAAACCAGAAAAAAAGAGATGCATCTGTAGCATATCATACATAAAATAGTATAAACAGAAAAAGAAGGGAAAAAAGAACAAGGAAGAACAGAAGCAGAATCAAAAGCTTGAGCATGAAAAGAAAAAGCAATAAAAACTTTAACCCCAGGGATCGGAAGTAACACACTACAAGTAGCGAAACAGCAGTGATCGCTACTTTTAAAGTAGTTTGTAGGGTGGCAACGCTATAGTTTGAAAAAATGTAGTGTAGCAAGCAGCTCGATAAAAAAATCAGTAGTTTGTAGTCAGAACCGCGCTACTTTTAATGCTATCTCAGGTAAAAAATGTACCATTTTGGAAATCGGGTCGACGAAACTTGTCTCTTCTGTTCAAAATTGGATTTGCTCAACAATTTGTGAATCTGGAATGTAACACTATACAGTGCAATCACTCCATAGATTTTTCCCATTGACACTTATTGCTAAAATCCAGTATTAACCTACCAAAGGAATTAATTTACTTGCTGGCAACACTTGTATAAAGTAGTTGTAGGTGTAGTTAACTACATTTTCGATAAAATAGTTGTAGATTAAAAATAAAAAAGTAGATAAACAATAAAAAAGCAGTTTTTCCGATCCTTGCTAAGAATTAAAAACGTGATTTATTACCAAGGTAAAAAGGAAACACAAATCTCCTTTATCAGAATCCAGTGAGAGTCAGTCTGAAACAAATATTGTATATGAAGACTCTTCGGACGCGGATTCAAATCAAGATCTGGATGAAGACACAGAAAAATCTTCGACTAAAATAAAATATAACATTCAGGTGAAGAAAAAATGCAGTTAGGATGTGTATTAGTTTAACATTGGACGTATTCTTGAAGTCAATGAAGAATATTGTTCAGTAAATTTTCTACGAAATAAAAAAAAATGGAAAATTTCTATACTTGGTCATTGAAAACAGACAATGCTGTGGTAATTAAGAAGATAAAGACAGCCTGTCGCCAAATAAAAAAAACAATGATTGATATCTGTTTTTAACATAACATTTCAATATATGCATTGTGCTTGCTTAAAATAAAAAGATTAATTTTGTGGGGCTACAGTTGTTAAAATAAAAACTATATTAAATGATACCAAATGTTTATTTCCTTTTTTGTTTAAATTTAAAGTAAAACACTTAAAAATTATAACTGTTTGCCTCTTTTAAAATTTAACTCCCCCGCCAAAAACCGTTTGCGCACTGCAGTAGAAAAAATCATACCCTTGTAGTATTTATTGTTTATTGAGCGGCACGATCTTCGGAGAGAGGATTTTTTATTTTTTGATTTGCTAACATCATTCGTACGACACCAGGAAGAAGAATGTCTCATTTAATAATATAAACTACTCATTTATTACCGTATCTGATGTGCGTAAAATCTGATGGATTAATGCCGTAAATTCTAAATCGATGAAGGGTCATTGCTAATAATACTGCAACATAAAATACTCGTATTTATGGAATTGCTCTGTTTTTGTGAATCGCCAATGAGATAATAAAATCGTTTTCCTAAGTGGATACTGACTCTGATTTCTTTGTGGGGTAAACACCTTTTGTTTTTTTGAATCATTACCACGTTTTTAACGTAGGAGACTGAAACTTCTTCAATATTTTGTTGGTAAAACATTCACTAACTATGCTTAATAAGACGCCTGTCTACTAATTTCCGTATCTGCATAAGGATTGATATATCGAATTGCTTGTTACAGCATGATGAAGTGGTGTGAGTGGAGGCTTATTACGGAAAATAATGGTGGGAAGTTTTGTGAGAGAACTGGAGAGCAGTAAAATCCTACCAACGGCCGATTGCACTGAGGAAATATAACGGTAACGGAAATACATGTATATATATATATATATATATATATATACACAGGGTGATCAGAAAATGAGTATACATTTGAAAAATTAATAATTCACGGAATAATGTAGGTAGAGAGGTAAAAATGGACACACATGTTTGGAATGACATAGGGGGAACTGGGGCACATTGATGCATGGGGCACCTTGATACACCCCCTCTACTGCTCACAAGGTCAGTACAGGAAATTTCACAACAGCTCCAAAATATGGCGCTAGTGTGCACAACTACCCACAGAACGTCTTGACGTGATTCAGTATTTTGATGAAATGAGACGGTGATTTATTGATTTTGTAGGTCAAAAGTAAATTTGAGTTGTAAAATTGCAGTAGTATTATACAGCTGTTACAGTATTTTCAACAGGAAAGAATACCCTTCCTGGTAAGTAAAGCTACTCTTTATCAGTTCCTCATTCTGTTTTGTTAGGTAAATTATGAAGTGTTGGATTTGAGATTAATATTATTCAAAATGGCTGCTTCGGGCACATTGATACAGCCTATGTTGGGGCACATTGATGCGTATCAATCTGCCCCATGGAGAAAATGAAAGCAAGAAATGATAAAGAAAGAGTCAGAGATCACGGTTCTAAGTATTCCTCTCAACAGGTATTTACCGCCAAACAAGAAAAACAATTAAATGAATACCTTATTAAATGCAATGAGGTGCATCACGGTCTAACACTGAAGCAGATGAGGCACTTGGCATATGAATTTGAAAAAAATTACGCTGTAAGTATCCTGAAAGTTGGAATGGTAATGCAATGGTAGGGGAAGATTGGATGTACGGTTTCCAAAGTAGGAATGCAAATTTAAATTTGAGGAAATCAGAAAAAACAAGCATTATGAGGTGAGTAGGTTTCCACAGGACGTTGTTGAGGAGTTTTTCAATAATTATGAGAGTGTCCTGAAAATATACCATTTCGTTCGAGACAGAATATTCAATTTTGAATAATCTGGGATAACCACTGCCCTTGACACTCAAAAGGTTCTAGCTTCAAAACACCAAAGGCAAGTAGGACATGTGGTTTCACCCTCTGAGCGTCTGAGGGCTTTCCTGCATTTTCATAAAAATGCTCATAAAACTAATATTAATTGAAATTTTCTTTCACAATTTGTTTCTAAAATACACTTTAAGCCTCTTTATCACACATATGCCTTAAAATAACACTCTGTTAAGAATATTTTTGCCTACAGTTGATTTAAGTTACTTTTGGAAAACGGAAAAATACGGGCAAAACGCTTAGAGGGTTCAGGCAGAAAGGGGGGGAACTTGTTATATTTGGTGCCTTCATTTCTGCTACTGGAAATCTATATTCTCCAGTATTCATTTTTCCCAGGGCTCATTATAACGACCACTTCATTGCAGGCGTTCCAGAGGGAAGTTTCAGTTTGGCATTCAGGAGTGGGTGGATGACTGCCTTTGTTCTTTATTATTACTTTATTATTATTCCTTTGTTCTGATTTGTTCTTAATAGTTCTGAGGCACATTAAACAACATACAAATTCGTCAATAGAAAACCGAATCCTGTTGCTATGTGATAATCATGAGTCACATTTTCCTATTGATGCCATTGACCACTGTCTTGCAAATGGAATAGTTTACTTGTCATCCCTCCCCAAAAAAACAACAAAAAAACACACACACACCTCATAAACTGCACCCATTGGACATAGTAATGTTTTATCTCTTTAAAGCAAAACTGAAAATTGCTTTCAACGATTAAAATCTGAATAATCAGGGGAAACATCTATCAATTATGACCAAAGCTTGCAAAATTTAGGATAATTCATTTCGAAAAATATTGTGTCTGGTTTTTCTGGCTCTGATTTTTCTCGCAGCACAGTTTCCATACCTCATTCGCACTCTGATACAATCGTTGACACACCCCCTCAGACAGACTCAGCAACTCCCTCGACTGTCTCTCAGTGATAAGATAGCAATGTTCCATAAAGTGCTGATGCTAGCCATTCTCTACGGCCAACTACTTGTTCAAACAAGCCTGTAACTCCTTAAGACATACGACCTTACCCAATAGCTAGTGGTAGTAGAACTAAGAAAAGAAAAGGACTACGGCCTTGTAAATCTCGAATTTATACTGATTCTCCAGAGACAAAAAAGCTTTTCGACATGAGAAAAGTTAAAGAAATGAAATGAGCTGCAGCACAGCAAAGGGATACAGACAAAGAACTGAAAAAGGCAAAAATGCTGCTGGAGATAGAAGACACCAAACCTTTGAAGTGACAGGCGAAGAGAAAAAAGGTGGAAGAATTATATTCATCAGATGAATCTGAAACATCCTTAGAACAGTTGTGTGACTGTTCATCAGATTATTTGAATCGAAGTGACCTGCTAGGTGAAGAAACAGATACTTCGGAAACTGTTACATTGGAAAAATCAGGTACTTCTGACCAAAATATTGTTGATGACGACTTTGTTATAGTGCAGTTTTCAAAAAAGAGATCGGTTGTTCACTTTGTAGGCCAAGTTAAAAAAAACGATGATGGTGACCATCTCGTCCGGTTCATGAACAGAATACCTGATAACTTTTTCATTTTTCCTGAGAAAGAAGATAATGGTGGGGTTGAAGTGCAAGATATGACAAAGTTGCACAGCGAACAACTGAACAAGGAACAACAAGAACATCAGGTCGTTATACATTTAATTTTGATTTTGATCGCTTTAATATTCCTTACAAATAAATTGTGGGTAATTTTAATTTCTTTAAATAAATATAAAATGGTTTGCTAATTCATTTTCTGTGGAAAATATGCAGTAGCTGTTATTTTCCCCCCACTTTCCCCAAAAGTATCAAAGTGCCTCATGAGGTGCATCAATCTACCCCGGAGATGGGGCACATTGATACAAATGACTTTTTGAGTTTTTTTTTTAAATTACATACAGAAATACTACATAAAACAACGACTGTGCCTGTTGATAACATACTACACTAGTTTTTCTAACATTACATGAAAAAATAATTTGAAATTTCTGTATTCTGGGCACCAAAAAAATTCTTAGAAAAAAACCGCATCAATGTGCCCCAGTTCCCCCTAGGGTTTTATTTTAACCACACAAAAAGTTGAAAAAATGGCTGACAGATGGCACTGTACAGCAAAACGTCGACGCTGCTTGAGAATCGTGTATAAAAGGAGCTGTAATGAGAGAGAGAATCAGATGCACCAGCAATTGCAACATGTTGACGTTGCCAGAAAAGGCAATGTTAGTGAAGCTCTACTATCAAAATGGGGAATCTACTACTGTAGCTGTAATATCCTATTGCCATAGAAAGGATATACGTACGTGTAAAGGTCCTATGACAATTGTAGCTGTGAAGAGAATGATTTCGAAGGTCGAAGCCACGGGTAGTTTAAACGATGGCCCCCGTAGTGGCCGATCGAGCACAAGTGCTAATGTTGCTCAGACTGTTCAGGAAGAAATGGAGATTGTAGCGGGTTCGTCTACGCATGGAGAAGTGAGTGCTTGTGAAGTCGCACGTCGCACCGGCATTCCATACACTACTGTTTGGGTAGCACTAAGGCGTACCCTCCGATGCTATCCGTGCAAAATGCAGCGTCATCATGAAATGTTACCTGGTGATTTTGTGAAGCGGAGATAATTGCGGTGTGGGCGTTTCAAAAGATGGCGGAAGATGACAATTGGTTGTCTAACGTGTTGTGGACCGACGAAACCCATTTCACACTCCGAGGGTCTGTCAAAACCCACAACTGCAGAATTTGGGCTACCGAAAATACTAGAACTTTCGTGCAAACTCCATTGCACGACAAAAAAGTCACGTTGTTTTGTGGATTTACCACATCTACCGTTATCGGGCCTTTTTTCTTCCAGGGAATGCGTGATTCTGGTTTTGTAACTGTTAGTGTGACGGGTGAGAGGTACGCCGATATGTTACAGAATCACATCATCCCTAGCCTGGCTGATAAACACCTGCTGGAAAGTACGATTTTTATACAGGATGGCGCTCCACCCCACATTGCTAGACGTGTGAAAGATCTCTTGCGCACGTCGTTTGATGATGATCGCGTGCTGAGCCGCCATTTACTTCATGCGTGGCCTCCTAGGTTCCCAGATCTCAGTCCGTGTGATTTTTGGCTCTGGGGTTACATGAAGTCGCAAGTCTACCGCGATCGACCGACATCAATAGAGAAGCTAAAAGATAACATCCAACGCCAATTTCTCACCATAACTACAGATTTGCTGTACAGTGCTGTACACAACATTGTCCTTCGGCTACAGCTAGTGTTGAGGGATGACGGTGGACATGTTGAGCATTTGTTCTGAAGAACATCGTCTTTGCTTTGTCATAATTTGTTATGCTAATTATTGCTTTTCTTATCACATAAAGCGCCATCTGTCGGCCATTTTTTAAAACTTTTTGTGGTTACAATAAAACTCCATGTCATTTCAAACATGTGTGTCAATTTTTACCTACCTCTCTACCTACATTATTCCGTGAATTATCAATTTTTCAAATATATACTCCTTTTCTGATCACCCTGTATATACTATCTATATACTATATAGTATATATACGGAAATTCTACAGTATATAAACGGAAATTATTCGAAACTCGACTGGAAATTATGTCATCTTCTAAAAAATAGTCTTAGGGGGGGGCGTCTTCATATAGAAATTGTATCAAACTCTGAAAATATCAATACGAACACCCAATTCTCATCATATTTAGATTTTGCTAATTTTACATTAGGATACAAAACGGGAAATCATTCGGCGAAGTAATTTAGGAAGTATGGCGATCTAAAATTTTGAGCTCCGAATGTTAAATTCGTTTTTAATGGTTCCAAAACAAGCTGCAATGCCGATAGTTTTTTAAGCATAACTCAAAAAGTACTTGACGGATTGATGTGAATTTTGAATTCGCAAACTTGACACTCTTAGAAAATGATTTTTGGTTGAAAATTCATAGATTATACTTAATATTTTTTTCGAATATTAAATTCAACTGTTATATATTTTATAATTCATATTCTAAAATAATAGGAATTATAACCTATGATTTTTTTTAAAAGAAATCTATTTCTAAAAGTTTTAACTATGCGAATGCAAATTTACAGCTCATTTCTCGCCAACTAGTTCTAGAGTTTTTCTTTAAAAACTACCCTCATTGCAATCTGTTTCGCAGCGATTAAAAATAAATTTAGCATTAGGAGTTCTAAACTTTAAATCTGCATGATTCCTAAGCAATTTCACCGAATGAATTTGAGTTTGGTACCCAAAGATAAAATTTACCGAAAAATCTCAATATGATGTCAAAGTGTTTGTATTGAAAAAGTCACAGTTTAATACAATTTCTATATGAAGACAGTTCCAAAAGTTTATTGTTTAATTAATAACTGAAAGAAGACATAATTTGCAGTCAAATGGCTATTTCCGTTTTTCCATGGAAAAATAAAATTAGGAAATTGTCTCATACTGAAATTGTATGGAACTTTGAAATTTTCAATACGAACACATAATTTTGATATCATATTTGGATTTTTTTAAAATTTTACCCTAAGATACTAAACAGGAAGTCATTTGGTCAAGTAGTTTAGGAATTATGAAAATTTAAAGTTTAGAACTTCTAACATAGGCGCCAACCTCTCATTAATATTCCGTAATATGCGGGTGAATTTGACAAAGTTTAACAACGCTTCAAACCAGAAAAATTACTGGAGGAATCTTTATTTATTCAATTTCAGATTTCTACGTGGAATTTATTTAATTTCATTTAAAAAAAAATTCTGGTGCGAAACGTGTTAAACCTGGGTCAAATTAACCCGCATATTACGGAATATTAATGAGAGGTTGACACCCATGCTTCTAATGTTAAATTAATTGAAAACACATTGGCAATCGTTGCAAAACAGATTGCGATTCGGATAGTTTTTAGAGAATAACTCAAAAACTACTTGTCGAAATGAGCTGTAATTTTTGGATTTGCATATTTGAATCTTCTGGAAATCGATTTATGTTAAAAGTTTTATAGATTACAATTCATATTTTTCTTCAAAAAATCAATTTCGGAATATGTATATGTATATATTCGAAATTAACTTTCGAAACAAATATTAATTGTCACCTACAATAAAAAAAACAAAAAAAAACAGAAATCGATTTTCACAGAAGCTTTAGATATGCAAATCCAAAATTACAGCGTATTCCGCCAAGTAGTTTTTGAGTTACGCTTTAAAAACTACCTGTATTGAAATCTGTTTTGCAACGATTAAAAAGGAATTTAATATTAGGAATTCCAAACTTTAAACTTTCATATTTCCAAACGTCAAAACTTCATATCAACAAGTCACAGCTTATTTCAGTGAAAAATGGATTAGAAGTTGATCGTCTAACAGATATATAACTTCAACGCATGATTTTTAAATTGCTGTACATATTAAAATAACTCATTTTAAAGGTATCTGACTAAGTTTCAATAGCCAGATTCGGGTAACTATCACATTTTTTTCAATTCCTACTATTAGCTCACACTCTCTCTATATTTATATATCTTGTTCCAATTTTCAATCGTTAATAAAATACAATTTATTCATCCACTCAAGTTCAAATACATTTTTTAAACTTGTAGTGGATGACACTGGATGTTAATACAGTTTTAGAAATATTTATTCATTAATTAAATTAAATTAAATTTTAGTTTTATATGGGAGGAAAAAAATGTCTCCCATTGTTTTCATAAATGAAATGAGAATTTTCTCAAATGAGTGATGCCACAAAAATAAAATACCACAACGATGATTATAAAAAAATGTTAAGTAAAGAGAACGTGGGACATTAATGCTGCACGGGTTTATTTTATATATTTATGATTAAAAAGCAAAATTCAAATTCAAATGCTCAAAAGGAAATTCGCTTTCTATTTTGCCACTTTATATTGTGATTCTGTTATATGCATATACATATTTATATTAATTGTAATTATTTAATAAAAAGTAACTAAACTAAAATTTTTCTTTGTTGACCTAAGTAGGAATTGACTTAATTTTTTTTTTATTATTACTTGTTTATTGTTTTATTTGAAAGACTATGTAATTATCTATCCAAAACAATTTTTGTTTTTTCGCACCATCATTGGGAGTGCACTTATCACTTTTGTTTTGTTTCATCTCTCAAACTGGAAGAGTTTATTTAAGTGGCCAGAAGTTTCTGTTTAAGAGTTTTAAAAGAGAAAAGAACTTCTAATATTCAGATCAAGAGATGTGCAACATTTAAAATCTGAATAGTGTGAAGAACTTGAGTTGAATATTGCTAATAGATTTTCCATAATAAAACTTTTAACACATTGAATGCCATGACACACGAATACGTGCTCTAAGGAATATTTTCCTGGCCCTTGTCACAAGAATATGTATGCCATCAGTATTTTCATTGACTACAATTTATTGCTTTTGAAAAGGGACTATTGATAAATTTTCCGATCTAATAGTTCAATAAATATAATTAATATTTTATCGTGGATCAGGTCAGTCTGGTGTTCAACTTGTTAATTGCATGTTCAAAACTAACATATATATATATATATATATATATATATATATATATATATATATATTCATATAAAACCGATCGGTTACAATTTATGTGATGTTGTAGCCGTAAGGAACTATCTGCTTAAATATTTGAGAATTTCCTGAAATTTTACAACTATCTTTATAAATTAACATACAGAAAACATGTGAAAAATCATTACAGTGATAATTTGAATGTGTATATCTATGATGTTTTACGTTCTGACCTAGATTGCAGTCTGTTACATTCTTAGTACCCTCACTAGAAAATTTATTGGAAAAAAAAAAAAAAAAGAGTAAACTATCCTTAACTTTTACGTGACGGCATTTTTGATAAGTATCAAATATTGCAGTATTTTTCTTTAAAATTCTAAACATAGAAAAGAAATTGAATATAAATAATTTAATTAACAAATTAAATTGTCTTTTTATAAACAAATTTATTTGAAACAATTATATATATACTAGGGGGCCTACCCCCTGCGAGCTACGCTCGCCAACCCCCGCTCAGACTTCGAGGCCTCTAAAAACATGACAGCGTGCTTTATTTTAAAAATATTGGTAAATCTGTAATTGGGTTGCCATGCTTTTAACGTTTTAATGGGGCATTTTTTGATTATCATGGCCTCATACACAGCTGTTGCGACAACTGACGACTGTTTTCAGGATTGATAAGTAAAATCAATTACAACTTGAAAACCAGCTTGTATAAAATGGTTAGGTTTAAATTGCGGCTACCTCTCAGACTTTTATAACTACGATCTGTATTCTATTCTTCCTTTGCGTTTAAGGATGAGAAAAATTCCATCTGCTTGTGAATAACATTAAGAACCACGGTATTGAAAAGTACCATATTAGAGACATTTTCAGTAACAGGTTTTAATTTTCTCTCTATTTTAGTGCACCATCATGCATATTTTCATGTTATTTTAAATATGTAAATTATTTATTTTAATTAATATGTATATACAAATTTTCTAATAATTATTTATCATACAAAATTAATTAAATATTTTGTACATGCATGTCTGCATTTATTCGGCATCAATTGATGAGATATTTAAACAAATTTGCTATCCGCGATAATTTTACACCATGTTATGTCACTTGAATATTGTCCATAAGAAATTCGGGTACTTTTCCAGTATAGGATCCTTTGCTTTTAGGTTTGGCGTAATTCGAGCTTCAAAAAGGGATAGATTCGTTAATATACATAGATTTGTTGCCAAAAGTTATGAAAATAAACCCAATGAACTTTTGGTGTTTTTCTATTATAGGGGTCTTGACGCTTTTTTAAAAAGCTTGGCGGAAAAAACCAAGCAGGATAGAAAACCAAGCAGGATATTTTATTCTTCTTCCGTTCAGTTGGGCAATTATTATTTTATATATTCGTTTCAAACATCCGAATTAGTGATTTTATAAATTCGTTTAATTAAATTTTACAAAAACATAACAAAATGATATCAATAAATAATAATTACTATTAATTCCTTTTCCCCTCTTTCTTTTGCGTTTACATAAATGACGTCATTTGGACGAATTTATTCAAAATATTTTCAGTTTATAAATTAAATTAAATGCTGACAGACGATTGAATCCTGACAATAGATATGTGATTTTTTTTTTCAAATTTTCCTGAAAAACATAATTTAATCACAATCTTGTCTTCATTATCGATTGAAATAAAAGATAAATTCAATTTCAATTTGAAAATGACGAATAAAAAGAAACTAATAATCCGTATCGGGATCCTTTTCAATGTTTTTCCCTTTTTTGTCACAAAAAAACTGAGTACTTAGTTGCCATCATTACAGAAATGTCATTAAAATTAGAAAAAAATTAATATCTCGAAAACTAATTCCAATTTCAAAATTCTGTTACCAGTTTTGACATCCGCGGATTTTTATGGACAATTGGTATTAATTTCATCATCAAGCGTTTAATATTTTATTAAAAATAGCCCTGAAACATAATCAGTCGTTTAATCAGTCGTTTCATAAAATCGTTTCATAAATTCGTTTCATAAAATCGTTTCACAAATTCGTTTCATTAGGATTTTATATATATAGGGTAGATATATATATATACATACATAAATAAATAATACATATATACAGGGTGATTCAGAACTGGAGAAACAAACTTCTAGGAGGGGTGGGGTACACCTAGATTACTCGGAATCATTTAGCAATGCAGAGTTGGTCGCAATCCTAATCAGACAGGGGAGTTGTTAGGGGCTGAATCATCATGACCGAAAATTAACATTTAAAGACTTTAAAGATTATAAGCTTAAAATAAGTCGCGACTTTCCTGATAATGAAGTTCCCTGAAGTTTTCTGCTTACGTACCTGGTTTTTATCATTTAAAGATTTGCACGTTTGAGGGCGCTGGTTATCTATGTGAGGGCGCTTTTCTCCAGAGCAGTAGTTTGACCCCTCAAACGTGCAAAACTGTAGATGGTAAGAGCCAGGCACGTAGGCAGAAAACTTTCGGGGAACTTGATCATCAGGAAAGTAATGACTTATTTTAAGCTTATAGTCTTTAAATGCCAATTTTCGATCATGATGATTCAGCCCCTAACAAACACCCTATCTCGTTAGGATTGCCCCTTGTAGTTAGGATTGCCCCTTGCACCTGCATTGCTATGTGATTCCATGTCACCTAGGTGTATCCCACTCCTCCTAGAAGTTTGTTCCTCCAGTTTTGAATCACTCTGATATCCCACTCTGATATCTGACTCTTTCTCCCACTGTATAAAGGCTCTTAAATATAGTGCGATAAACTGTAAAAAAAGACAAATGTTTTTTGATCTAGCAAGAAGGTTTAAGAAAACATAATATAACCACTTCCGAGTTACCTACGATTCCGAAAAACGTTCCTTTATATTTCGAAACTTCAGAAGTTAATAAATTTTCGAGATTTAAAGAAGTATTTATGAAACAAAAGGTTCTTTTGCGGCTCGTAATTTTCGAAAATTTTTCCTAGTAATTTTATATTGTTTTAATCAGTTTTCTCAACCCAGAATATCGGTTTTTAGGATGACGAAAAAACCGACATTCTTCAAAATTAGCGATATACTTCAGATACCGATTAAGTACCGATATATTTCAGAATTGATAGCATCAATTTGGAAGTAAACATTGTTAGCTGCGTAGCAGAATTTATACATGCAAAAGTAACAAAATGTGTTAATGTTAATGTTAATGCTAAAGTTAAATTAATAATTTAGCATGTTTATGTGTTCAACATGACAATGTTTACTTGAGAATTGATACCATCCAAAAATCCGATATTCCAGGTTCAGAAATATGATTAATACGCTATAAAAACTACTCGGAAACGTTTCCGAAAATCATGGACAGCAAAATAAACTTTTGTTTCAAAAATGACTTTTTAAATTTACGAAATATAGATCAGTTTCAACTGACATCACAATCTAGCAACCAGATGGGCGTTTTGTTTGCCCTTCAAATTTGGTCGAGATTGTGATTGGTTGGTCCATAATACAGGCTACAAATTAACGATTATGATTGATTGGATAAAAATTGGTGGGCTGATGATCACGTGGTTAAAACTGATCTATATTGATTTCTGAGCTTTCTTAAAAAAAGGAACGCTTTTCGGAATTATAAATAACTTGGAAGAGGGTGTCTTTTATTTTCGTAAACATTCTTGCTGGATCAAGAATTTTTTTCTTTTCTTCTTCTTTTTTTTTTTTTTTTCAGTGTACCTTAAGAGCTCATTTCCACATCAGTTCCATGTAAATTTTATTGAGATTCGAAAATGACATGTCCATCCACTTTCAATTCATGTAATCTCCAAATTTTTATAAGAATACCGCAAAATTTGAATGTTATTTTCTATTTTTAATACGTTCCAAAATAGTTGAAAAATGTTTATAAATTCGGTTTGTCTGTCCGTCTGTCCATGCTCTAACTCTCGTAAATATACTCGGATTATAACGGCATTTTTATACATTATTGAATTTTACTATACAATGTTCGGAATTGAAAATGAAGTGTGTAGCCCTAATAGTCCATTTACAGGGACACACAAAAGAATTCCGTAACATTATGGTCTACGGGGAAAAATCTTTTGCGGCGCATTTTATTAATGTTACGATATTTCAAATATAATGAAATTTATATGCATTACTGAGGTGGACTACAGCATGCTTTTACCAGAGTATATAATTAATAGCATTTATAGTTCAATTACAGGTACGTACAGGGCCTGATTACTGACGGGGCACACTTCACCAGTAAAAAAGAATAGAAATTTTTTCCAGATTCATGGCAGTAATTTTGCATGAATAGGGCGTTTTAATAAGACGAAAATTTCTATTAAATTTTACTGGTGGAAGTGTGCCCCGTAGATAATCAGGCCCTGGGTACGTACAAAGTAATTCCTTTACATTATGATCTATGAGGGAAAATCTTTTGCGGTGCATTTTGAACATGTTACGATACTTGAAACATAATGAAATTTAAAAGGATCACTAAGGTTCAATACAACTTATTTTTTACAAATTATTGAGTGAATTCTGTAGATCATATACAGGGCTGCACGAAAGACTTCGAAAATGGGGAGCAATTGCTGCAAATGTATTTTTACCGAGTTATGTACTTTTTAAATTGCTTATTTAGATATCTCATTTCATCGTATGAAAAAATTAAATTTCTTAATAATATTCTGTTAGTCTTGGAAAGTTTTTTATAATCTATTCCGGTAGCGTGCTTTTTCGTTCTTGTCTAAAAAAGTTTTCGTTGTGTTTAATAAATTCATCTTTATGTGTATCAGCACCCCACTTTTAATTAAACTAAATATTTTATTAAAGCAAAAAGTGTCTAGTTTTTACGATCGATATAGGATATAGCAGTGTAATAATTTTTTCTATGCGATTTATGTTCAGAATACATCAAAATTACAATCGTCTTCAATATGTTACAAGCTATAAAACTTATTTATACAATTGCCATGTATGTCGTTTATTATCACATTTGTTTTATTTGAAATTTATACTCTAATTGTATACTTTATTTCACGAAACTTTTGCTCATAAACATTTATTTACGAAAAAGTAACAACGGCTTAAATCGACTTAACAAACTTTGATCATTTACTACGCACTTAATGTTCATAATTTATTACGATCTATCTAAAAATAAAAGAACTTCCCTTTTAGAAACTATGAGGTATATGAAGCAATCGAACACATACTATTAAGTTTAATGAAAATAAAGAGAGACTACAATGAGAATCGTATCGTAAAAATTACGGACTGATTGCCTACTTTTCATTTACATTCAGGAAGAGATTAAAAGTAATCATACTTCTTTTAGCATTTTTTTCAACAGAGATCTTGATAAGATTTTTAAATTCCTATTGTTAGCTCACACTCTCTCTCTATATATCTTGTTCAAATTTTCAATCGTTAATAAAATATTTTCTATTCATCCACTCAAGTTCAAAAATTTTTTTTAAAACTTGTAGTGGATGACACTTCACGTTAATACAGTTTTTTCAAATATTAATTCATTAATTAAATTTAATTAATTAATTTTAGTTTTAAATGGGAGAGATAAAATTCCTAATATTGTTTTCATAAATGAAATGAAAGATTTATCTCAAATGAGTGATGCCACAGAAATAAAATACCGCAACGATGATTATAAAATAATTTTCAATAAAGATAACGTGGAACATTAATGCTGCATGGGTTTATTTTATATATTTATGATTAAAAAGTAGGAATTGACTTAATTTTTTTTCATATTACTTGTTTTTATTTTGGAGGCCTGAATTTAGCATCATGCATACACACACACACACACACACACACACACACACACACACACACACACACACACACACACACACATATATATATATATATAAACGGAAACGCGTACGATTATCAGTTTTGTTTCTTAACAGTAATATGGTTTAACATATTAAACCATAAAATCAGTATACCAAGTATAAGTTAAATAGTCGGAAATGACCAGTTTTAATAGTATTGTTACTTTCAATGACGTTTGATAAAATATGTGTTTTAAGTTCCTATTGTAATACCAGATGTTGCCGCATGTCGGCTTAGAAAAATGTAAAAAATATCGGTGTGTCGAGATTAGAATATTGTGTGGTAGAAATACGCTTCTGTTTTTAGAATTGTTCTAATCTGAGCGAAAATGTTGTGTATTAAGTAGCTTATTTTGATTCTATGATTTTGAGCCTGAGAACGTTTTGCGTTTCCGTCGTCCGAAAGAAAAGAATGAATAAACTGAGTTAAAAGTTGGGAATAATGTGAGAGTTATTACTGAGTTTCAATGATTTTGTTTATCTGGCCACATGGATTAAAGAAATATAATTTTTCATATTATAATAATGAAGGATGACACAGTTGGTGCAAGGTATATGCCAGATAAATCATATATGATCTTCATAGTGGGAAATTGTTGATGCATGCGTTTTGTTAGTGAACGGTGGCTTTAAGTTTGTTTCCGGAACAAAAGAATTTTTCCACTACTGTGCAGAGAAGATCTGAAAACATAATAAATTTCTTATTTGGCACGCAATATCATCGCATGGTTGATAAAATGTGGGCCAAAATCGCCATGCGAGTCATATTGCCGGTCATATGAGAGGTATTGCGAGTCATATGAGAAGTTTCCTCAGATGAAGGCTTCAAACTATAGTGATTTTAGAACCTTCTCTGCCACAGTAGCTCTAACTGTTTTATTTAGGTCACAAACCTAAAGTTGCTGCTCACTAACAAAATGCACGTATCAACAATTGTTCTCTGTGAAGATTATGTGCACCATGTATTATTTAACTCGCTCATATCTAAGGTTATCTGTTAGTCCTTTGTCAAACGTCACCCACTGGGACACCCCTGGTCATCCTCCTGGAAAATTACAAGGTAACCAAAACAATCCGTGTTGTTTTTTATGTTACATGAAAAGAAAAGATCTCAAACACGTAAATAAGTGCAGGTCTTCCCTCAAAAGCGGTGGAGGTGAAAGTAGTATCATTCACATTGACTAAGACATGCGTAATGAACACTAGCTGTAGGTATAGCTTTAGCAGTGGTGAAGAGAAATGGAGGTATCGAAGCTGCTCATTCGGCGTTGTATGCTTTATGATTTTAAAGTAAACTTGCCCACAAACGAATCAAGTCGTCTAATACGTCAAGCTTTCGGGATAATGCTGTAAATGAATGAATGCAGTCAGACTTCACGTGCACAACATATGGAAGACGTTCAAGTTGAGCAAGTGGTTACCACACACTGTTGGAAGCTAGAAAGAAACAACTAGTATAAGCCTGTTTCTCGTTGCTTTCTCGGCCTTGCAACACAGCCATATTCGATCAAGTACTCATCAGTGACGAAAAGTGGATCTTATATGACACTCCCAAACGTTCTCGACATTGGTTGTCAGAACAAAAACCTGTTGCTAAAACCTCAAGACCACTCCCACACCCACGAAAGTGTGTGCTGTGTACCTGGTGGACTAGCCTCCAAGTGGTGCACTACGAGTTACGAAAAGAGCAAATAATCACTACCCACCTTTACTCACAGTAGTTGGAACTTGTGCAACAGCACTGAAACAGAAATAGGCAGCACTGATTAAACGGAAGGATGTGCTTCTCTTTCACGACAATGCCAGACCACATGTAACACGGGTGATGTGAGTCTGTCAAAAAGTCACAGTTTCTGCCATTCATACAGTGACGCATACAGGAACTGTGCCTTCCACAATACTTCCGAGGGCTTGCGACAAAAAATTACTATCTCTTCTATTATCTGGACAACCACGATCGTGGGAAATTCTTCGTAAATGAGGCAGACTGGTGGCAGGAACACACGGAATGCTTTGGATCTAAACACTCCGATTTTTACCACCGTGGAATTGCGAACGTAGTTTCAAAAGTCGGCAAAAGTTGGCAAAACGTGCTGGATTTTAGGACTAACCGTATGTGACATTTCTTGTATATATTTTTGTTGCTGATGATAAAAAACGGCAAGAACATTTTTGGTTACCTTGTAGAAGCACAGTCAATTTTCTTTTCTCAAAACAATTTATTAAAAAATTAATTCAATAGTCTTCAGCATAAATGGATTTTTGAAATTTTTGACTTTTATAGTTTGCAGATATAACATCGAGATATAATTATCGATAGAGAAAGGTTTTTGCTTTTCATAAATTTTAGTTTTCGATAGTATCGTTATAAACTAGTTCCTATTCTATTTGTAATAAATAACCCCTTTCTACTATACTTGCTGGAAAGAAACCACACGTTATGTTGACAAAAATATATACTATTTTTAGTTAAATTTATTTATGAAACATATTCCTTTAATTAGGAAATGCTTAAAATTTCTTACCGTAGAAATTTAATTTTTGAATAGATGTTAAATATTGATTTAAATAATATGAAAGCATTTTAAGTCAGATTAAAAACATTTAGAACTGATTAATAACAAACTAATGCTGAGCCACATTCTAAAATACGAATGGGGTTCATCGGGAATCAAATACAGAAGTAACATTTGGATATTTGAAATTCAAAGGTTTCATTAACTGAACGATAAAAAAAAAATATTTATTTCAAACTTGAACTTATGGAAAAAATAATTCTAGACATATATTGATCAATTTAATAATACATTTAAGCAAATTATAATAGCATTAATTATAGTAGCTCCAATTAAAAAATAATTAAAAAATATTTACTGCAATATTTTAGCGTATAATTTTTTTCAAAATCAATTGACCAGTTTAGTAATAGCATTACTTAGCTAGAATCAATGATAACGTAATTAATATGTCTAAGAGATAAATATTGTTATCAGTGAGTGCAAAAACCATATTATTTAAGAACTAGCAGAACCACCCGGCTTTGCCCGGGTTAACATAAATAAAAATGCAATAATACGACACTAACAATGATGACAATAAGATTTGTGCATACTCAACCATAAATCGATAAAAAAGACAATTAGAAAAAAAGGCGTTACTTTAACTCAACCATAGTAAAATTTCTCAGCTTTGAGAATGCGCGTTTTTCTTGCGCATACAATATAAAAATATACGATTTTCCTGACAAAGAAAAAAAATTTATCAAATGTCGTAACATTTTGTGAAATTTACTTTCATATGGCATCTATCTATATTATAAAACAAAAAAATATCCGTGAGTAATGTCGACATCATATGGACGGTAGCAACGACCTAACCATTAAATTTTTCTTGTACTGCATATTTGTAACTACTAAATACCGCATAATTTCATTTTTTAAACTATCAATTCGTAAAAAATGCACTTTCAAACGTATTTTGCAATATTTATCTCAATTTACTGTTTTTTATTGGGAATTCAAGCGCTCGAATACGCCATCTGGTGGAAAAAAGATATAACTTCTCCCTTCAGGAAAATCCCTTGCAATCCCATTGCGTTACACGCATTTTTAATTTGTTCATAATGATTATTTTTATGCACAATTTCAGATTTCATGTGCTATTTGTGTTCTGTGTTTATAGGTCAAAGTAAAAATTATCCGAATTTGAATATCTAACACTTTTAAACACGTTTACAATAAATAATGGTTTCAATGGCACTTTAGCATTAGTTAAAGGGCCAATTTTCCTGTACCGACGGCTGCAATCAGCGCCTCTATAGGCCGTTTTAAGTCCCAATGGATTTTAAAGTAATTTTAAAGCATGTATATTTTTAAATCTGTGTCCAATCCAATTACGAAAGATTAACTTATTGTATCTTTATAAAGTAAAGACATTTATTTCTAAACATAGCACATTCAATTTTTATGCGGTCGAATAAAATAAATGTACTCTCAATGTTATTTGTTTGAAAAGCGTATCTCAATTTACTGATGTTTTATGGACTTTAAAGTAAATTTAAAGTAATTTAATATTCTGGAAAATTGTACGCTAAAAGAATGTTAAACTTATACTTTGGCGACCAATATATTCTGTGGAAATTAGGCTACTACTTTGTGTAATTGCTATAAAATACTAATATTTTGTGAATAAAAACCGGCACATGATTTTAAATATGACGACACTTTCACCACGGTAGATTTTCCACTGAACCGATACGTGTCTAGTTAAAACAAATTCTTTCACTTCATGAATCATGTACAAATATGCATTTATATTTATAGAGAATGTGCATGTTTGTTAACTTAACGTAGGCAAAACGTTGAGCTAAATTGCTTGAAGTTTCGCCAAGTTTCTCGTAATTTTCAAATAGTTAAAATACATTATATTTTGTATAAGAAATAATAAATTATGAATTACTAAGTCTATTACTTTTCACCTACAGTTAATAGAGAAAAACTACTTTACTTGAGTGCGTGACGTCACATGCTCATTTGTATTTATAACATGAAAGCGATCAAAGAAATCCAATACAACTGTACTCATATAAAAATTTTAAACAATATTCTTAAATACTAAATTTAACTCCGAAATTATATTTACAATGTAACTTAAACAGAATTTGCTAAAATTGCGTTTTGAAATTAAGTGATTTTTGATACAAAACATTATTTTTCAAAAATATAGTGTTCTCTTAAGAATTGGATAATAATTTCGAATATGGTGAGATGAAAATGTCACCACGTTGCTGAACTTATAAAAAATATATTGATTTTTAAAATTAAAATAAATGTTTTATATTTAAAAAAATATATCCGATAAACCAGTTTACTTTTAATCCCATTTGTTTTAACACCCATTTTTGAAGAAAAAATAATGGAAAACACTGTAATGTTTTCTTTAAATTCAATTTTTATTAATAGGACATCTACTGTCTCCCTACATCCAAGGAATTTAAATATGCCTCCTTGGTTGAGGCTCAAGCCGAAAAAAGTTACGATGTAATGATTGCTAAATGTCAATATTTCACAGACGAATTTTTGATTATGTTGAATAAATTGAATCATGAAGTTTGAATGCACAAAAAATATGTTTTTATTTCTTAGAAAATTTACTTTAATATTAACAAACCAGTGGAAACAATTTGCCTTTGTAAAATTAAGAGCTAAGTTATTTATTTTTCTCCAAACTCATTTAAATATAAGTACTATGCCGTTTAAAGCACTTATAGTAATCTTTGTAATATGCGAAAAAAATTGCAACTGACAAAATTGACGTCACTTTCAGATTTCAAATTATAGCGAGTTAATCTGAAATTGGTTTATAAAAATATTGCCCATACGCAGTTCCTTTGAATGGCAACGGGAAAGAAATTGAATTAGAAATTGAGGGAAAAAAATAGATTTCTGTAATGATAAACTATGGAAAATGTTTGAAAAAAGTGGTAAAGAATGATCCGAAAAATTTTTAATCTGTCATTTTAAAGTTGACAGTAATTTTACTCGTGTTCTAAAGTATATGTACATAAAGTTTCGTTCCAATCGGACAAAAACTGTAGATTTGTATAAGGAACATACATACCAATAACGGCTTTTATATATATAGATATACAAAGTTGAAGTATTAGTAAGTTATTTCTGACTAAAAAGAGAATTTAATTCGGAAAATAACAAGATTTTACTTTTAAATGATGCGTATTCTATGAAACAATAAATATAAAAGGCTTAAATTAAACAAAAGATAGAATGGGTTACAGATAAATGCAGAAGAATTTTAATAGCAAGTAATTAATATAAAAGAGGCTAATATTATCGTAGAAAATGAGATAACAAGAATAAGTGGAATACTCTACAAGTATTTTGCATCTACTAATGAGGCATGGAACTACATGAGCACATACTCTGAATAACAGAATGGAATGCATGATTAGAAACGTAATAAATTACGGAGAGAAAATATTTCACAATAACATACCCGTAAAAGAATCCAATATTACGACATGCAAATTTCAGCTGCAAGGCTGGCATATATTTTAGTGCCATAAAGTATCTTTTGAAGTCTAAAATCAGTGCTAATATGAATTTAGGAAGGTATGAAAATCTAGCAAAAGTTCGCGAAGTGGGATGATCAAAAGAAAAATGATTCAAAATAATTTATATAGGAAAGTATTTCGTTAGATGTATTTAAAAAACGTATTAATGTTCAGTTTATGATAACTAATTTATATTGAGGTTTAACTAAAAATATATCAATATGATACACCCTGTTCCAAAATTTTAGACACAAGAGTAAAATGCTCTTGAATAAAGTGAGTGTAATATGTGATGTTTACTATTAAAAACATTATAGGAACATCGTTTAGTTTAAGCTACTAGAAAATTCAAAGAATGTATTATTTATTAATGAATCACAAAATAGGGTATTCTATAATTTCAGACACTAAATTATTTAATGGATAAATGTTAAAGTTTAACAATGTACTTAAAATTGTTAATACTTAATAGTGTTTCCGTTACCTTTTATCACTTCAAATACGCAATTTTTCGCTTGAAATTACTACGTTTTACAGCTGACAGGGGGCAATTCATATCATATTTGCTTAATCACAGTTTTAAGCTTTTTAATCTGGGAGAAGTCACGCATACCCCGGTTATGAATGATTTTTACTTTGTCACCAATAAATACAAATAATAATTGTCACCTTATTTAGACAATTGTTACAAATACTATGAAAAAATAATTTGAAGATTAGTTTTTGAAAAATAGTGGTGGTAATTGTAAAAACCGTAGGCACACTGGGTATGTCATACCTTGCACGACTACTCCCGGGTTAATTGAAAACCTTTGGTGTCATTTACATGCACTTTTCGTGCTTTCCACACACGTTCTCTATAGAATTAAGATCCGAACTAAGTGCACGACAGTCCATAACTTTGATATTATTCTTGTGAAACCGTATTTTTGTCGAGTTTGATGGATGAATTGATGTTTGGTCTCATTGAGAAAAAAAAAAACAGGTTTTCCAGAAAATACAAAGGTGGAGTTAAATAATGCTGTAATATTTGCTGATAGTCCTTAAAACTAATTTTTTTACTGCAAAATACTGAACCTTGGACCATTAAGTCTGAAACCAATCCAAAAACATTATTGAACCTGAACCTTTTTGCCTACTAAATATACTTTTTGGTTCGTTTCTTAGATCATACCAGTAAAATTTATATCCATTGGATACATAAAAAGTGCACTTTTTCCCATCACTAAATGTGATTGAGTGCCATTATAATCATAAGACATAATTTTCTTTGATCTTTTCCCATTTCAATCGTGCTGTTTTACGGTGTACTTTTAAATATGGCTTCTTTAATGTTTTCTTGAATGTTATTCTTTAAGAACATCTTATTATTTTGTGAATAATGTGTTTGAATATTCAAATTTTTGATGTAATTTGTCACAAAGACATAGAGTATATCACCAAAAATCACCGGACACTTTCGATTTTAGACGTTTTGTTGAATATATAAAGAAATACTTGACAATTCTTCTGGAACTTCTGGAATATAAAGAACATGTTTGACATCATATTTTTTAGTGAAGGTTTGGTCACGAAGGCAATGAGGAGGCCAAAAACAAATTGAATAAAAAAAATAATATTTGCTATTACTCTGGAAAACAAAATACTCAAAATGAACTGTAAGACAATTATGACAATTATGATTTGCAGCTGGCAAAATGTTAAAAATGGCTTCCTTTCAACTGTACAACTGCTGCTGTAACATACGTATGTGATTAATGACTATAATGGAATAGCCAGTGGTCAACCTCAGCACAGATTTCGTGACAATTTCCTCGTAATGTTGGAAGATGTTTTCACTATCTATGTGTGGCACTTGATTTTCCTTTCTTGTTTGCTTAATGCATTATACAGCATATTTTTCTATTCAGAGACTTACAAAATATGCAAAATACTTTTAGTTATTTTACTTAATTTTTACAAGAAATAAATAAACATAAAAATTAACTTTGTAAAAAAATAAACATATGATGCATATTTTGATTTATTTATGTTTCTACAATTAATTTTTTATTCACAATTACAAGTATGACAGAAAACATAGTTAAGCCGTGTTGATAGAATAAGGTGATAGAAATATTTTTGAAAAATAATAATTATAAATATTAATAAAGTATTAACAGTTTTAAAGGAAAATTTCTTAAAAAGACATCTCTGACATGGCAGATTCAACATAGTTTAGTAGGCTGTGGAAAATGATGGTAGAGTGATGAAACCAAGACAAAATAGTGTCAATAAAAATATTGCTTTTTTTTGGTAGATAAATCTGGTAATCCTACCTTTGAGTATGCAATGTTAAGGTTCCAGATAGTGACAGACAATGACGGCCATTACATTGAACATGCTTCCTCCTCATTAGATGGATAAATTGTATTATAGTTCATGTTGTATATTCTGCATTATACACCCTCTATTGGTGACTTTAGGAACTAACTTATTTTGCTCTAGAAAAAATTCCATTATCTTCTTACGACACTCCCCACATTTCATGATTTTCTCATGAATAGCTTTTGTTGTAGCCCATTCGGAAACGTATAATTTAATTTAGGGCACTTTGTGTGTTTGACGGCCATTCTCATGTTACTATTCTCGTAGTAAAAGTTTTGTTATTGAAAAAAATCCCATGCTTTTTTTAGCCTCCCTGTGGAAACAACATCGTGCCTTCGTCTATACATTTTAAAATATCGATTTTTATATTTTTGTCAATTTTAGATCGCCCGACGTATTCTATATAAACTTTAATACATATTATACTGCTGTTGAAATTTATTACTTTCATTCATTTCGCACAAAAATTATTTTCTTTAAATTTTCAAATAAATGAATTATAGCCACAATTTAAATTTTTATATTCGTTGATTTCTATCTGGTTCTTTATCCTCTTTACATACACATCCACATTGAATAAAGAACCCAAATACAAATTACATTGAAATAAATTAAATAAAAATTTGTACAGGAACTTAAAGGAAAAGTGTATGATTTCCATATAATATTTTATAAATTTTATATTGCAGTTAAAATTAATGTATTTTCATTGATTTTAGCAAAACCTAATATAAAGATTCTCTTTAAAAGTTTCAAATTAATGAACTATAGCTACAATTTGCAGTTTGAGAAAATGGACTAAAAGTTATATTCATTTGTTTGTGTCTCGTTTTCAACTCTTCCTTTTATATAAATACAGAATGACTTCAGTGTTATTTTTCATTAAAAACAATGTCAAAAGGATCTTGAATGCAACTTTTGTTAACAATGACAGCTCATTCTGGCTAACAGACAAACAAACTTATTATTATTATACTTTTCATTCAGACAGGAAATGGGAAAATTTAAATTAAAAGCTTTCTTGACGGAACAAAAGTAACTTTTCTTGGGACAATTAACACAGAAGATTTGGCTGGTTTCAAAATGTATTTTCTTGACTAGTCAAATGATTTTTGTTTAACCGGCTTAAAAAAAAGAAAAAAAGAAAAAAGTAAAATGAAATACAGTTTGTCTCCATGAGTACACACATATATATATATATACATACAGTCAAACCTCGTTAGTACGTCACTCTCGCGTCCACTTAAAAATTACCCACTAAGAGGAGTGACTTCTTAAGCAGAGTTTATATTAAATGTAAAATGAAATTCCAAATGTTTAAAGCTTAGTAAGTAAGTACGCTACATAGTATTTAATTGTACAACCCATTTGTTACTGGCTTACAAAAAAAAAATCATCCATTTTTATTTTATGGCACTTTTTTGAAATCAAGAATTTCTCTAATGAACATAGTATATTATATTCGCTATCTGTAGTGTCATTCAAAGGCGAAATATAGTTTCTTAGTTCGTCAATGTATTCTAAGGCTTTCAGAGATTTTGTTGATATGGCATAGAATATTTGTAAGGAAAAATGCTGTTATCTGGAATGTTGTTAACATAAGCTTACAGTCTTGCATAACAAAAACTAAGTATTTTTGGAGATAACCTTGACAAAGAAATGGGACCGAGTTTGCCTATTGCGCTCTTAAAAGTGACGTCTTAAGCGGAGTGGGTGAAAAAATAGCGATGCAACAAGCGGAGTACAATATGTAAAAAGGCGCATGAGGATGGTCGGGACTTCTGAAACATGACGTAATAAGCGGAGTGACGTTTTATACGGGTAACTTACAAACGAGATTTGACTGTATGTCTATGTTTTTTTCATTTTAATGTGTCTTCATGCATAATTTTCAAACGCATGTACAGATTCGCATGTACTGATTTTGATATTTTTTCTTTTTCATTTTTTGTTTAAAGGTTTGGTGTTCGTGATAATCTCGCTAAACTGTAATACCTTAGATGCAATCGTAAATAATCTAATACTGTCTAAAGTTCTGTTCAATAAATATATATAAAAAAATAAGTTAAAAAACAAACAATGAGTCATAATAGAGTTTCAAACTGTTTCATACGCTTTGAAGCTTCACAAAAAAAAGTTAAAGTAATGTCTAAACATTTTAATTCAGTTTTTATATATATTTTTAAATGAAGTGTTTGCATTATTTTTAGAAAAAAATATAAGACCATTGTATCAGAATGTAGAACTTGCTTATAAAAAAAAATAATGCATGAATAATAGTTATGTTTTAAGCTTTTAACTCATTAAGTAATGAATCTTTTGAATCTTACAGAGTAGCAACATTTTCATTCCGTTTTTTTTTCATATTTATGTAAAAAGATTATTACTAATTTTAATCTTCAAACGATCCTCCGTGTCTTTAAAATATAAGGAAGGCTTGCAGCTGAGATTTACATGTAATGTTAATGAATGATTTTATGGATGTGCCATTGTGAAACATTTGCTCCGTAATTAATTACTTTTCTAATCATCTCAATACGTGCCAGCTAAATTAATACATGCTTTCCCTATTTATTGCTAAATGAAAAATACTTTTAGAACATTCCATTTATCCCACCAATTAACTTTTCCCCCGCAATTTTGGTGCTTTTAGATTAATTACTTGCTACAAAAAATTCGTTCACTCTTATCTTAAAAGAGGTCTTCACGCTTTTTGTTTATTTCCAAGTCTTTCATCTTAATTATTCCATGAAATTCTAATACTCAATTTAAAATTAAAACCTTATTCTTTTTTAATTTAAATTCTCCATATAAGCAAATATTTTTTTCCCTTATAATGCTAAAATTCTCTTTTCTCTAATATCACGCTTATCCATACTAACTAAGTAGCAAAATTTAAATTTTTTTATACATATTTAGGGAGTCATGTTATTGTTCATTTCAATCTTCAGCCGATTCTATGTGTCTTTAAGATATCTGGTAAAATTTATATCTAATAATATTGAACGATTTTATGGATGTGTCACTGTGAAACACTTGCTCCATAATTAAATGCATTTCTAATCTTCTCGATACGTTCTAATTAAGTGAATAGATGTTTATGCGTTCCTAGTTCTCGTTGGTAAAGGCAAAATATTTCTAAAATATTCTGTTTATCCCAGCTGTTTAATATTCCCTCTCCGGCAATATTTGATGATTTTAGATTAATTATTTGCTACAAAAATCCATTTATCTTTAAACAGATCTTTTTATTTTATTTTGCTTTAAGTTTTTAATGTTAATGACTAGTTAAGGAAATATAATATGCTGTTTAAAATAAAAACAACACATATATATTTTTTTATATAATCATGTAATAAAATCACTAATTATCATTAAAATACAGATTTAAATGCTTAAGTGACAAAAGTAGAACACAAAAAGGCTTATAAAAACCTATTAATATTATGATCGACATGTTTCGAACGCACAAACGGCGCCATTATCAAGATTTACATGATCAACAAACTATTCTCGCAAAAATATTTGAAAATAAACTTGAAAAAAATAAGTCACGAGATCATATGTGTAATAGAAGCAGGTACTTAAAAATAGTCAACCGTAAACGTGAAAATTAATATTTTCTTATTGTTTTTTTAAGATTGAACAAGACCTCGTGCCAGATTTTATTTAGCGAGAACATATGCAATGAATCTGCCTCTTTTGAATTATCTAAAATCTGGCACGAGGTCTTGTTCAATTGAAAAAAAAAGTAATAAGAAAATATTAATTTTCACGTTTACAGTTGAGTATTTTTAAGCACCTGGTTTTATTACACATTCGTCGCTACCATGTCAAACTATCGAATGTGAAAAAGTGCATTTTTCATTACTTTTAAAAATGGGCCGATTATCACCACTAAGTTTTAATAGTATTATTCGCCAGGGTTGCCAGTTTGGCCTCTTTTATCAATTCAGAAATTTCGAATCCGTACCAGAAATATCAAATAGAATATTTTGCTTCATTTAATGACAGACATATCGTGATTACTTTAACTAAACTTTTTCTCTCAAAATTTCCGGTATGAATTCGCCATCTCTGAATATAAAAGAAGGCCAAACTGGCAACCATGTTGTTCACAAAAATTTATTAGTATTTTACTAGGCGAAGAATTCTCATAAAATTTAGTGGTGGCAAGAGGCCTATTTTTAAAAGTAATGAAAAATGCATTTTTTCATATTCGATAGTTTGACATGGTAGCGACGATATGATCTCGTGGCTTATGTTTTTCAAGTTTATTTTCAAATATTTTTGCGAGAATAGTTTGTTTATAATGCAGATATTGATACTGGCGCCGTTTGTACGTTTGAAACATGTCGATCATTATATTAAAAGGTTTTTATAAGCCTTTTTGTGTTCTACTTTTATCACTTAAGCATTCAAATCTGTATTTTAATTTTTTAGTTTAAATTCTTTGAGATGTCAGCTGATATATGTTTCTTTAACAATACTAAATTCCTCTCTACTCTCGTATCAAGCTTATTCACACTCATTTATAATAACATTTATTGCGTAATCAGACTTATTAAAGTATTAGAATTAATTCTAACTGATTATTTTTTAATTATTGGATTGGCTAATGTAACTGCAGAAAGTTTCTATCATATCCGATTAGGTTGACAAAAATCAAAGTAAATACTCTTTTTCAATTTGAGTGGTGGCAATTTTGACAAAATTTCTTTCAATTCAAAACGGTGTCACATCATTAACAAGAACGAAAATTCATGCTTCAAGCATAGATTATAAAACACCTTCAGAAAACTGTAGCAAAACTTCACTGTTTAATAAAGTGAAAGATGATGTCAAAGTAAGCAAAGTCAAACTCAAACCAGGCGGGAAGGACCTTTCGGCTTAAGCTCAATTAACAACGCCCAGAAGGTTTGTTTACTATGCGGCAAAGCCTTACAAGATAATTATTAAAATTGAGAGAAGACAATAACTACAAAACAATACTAATAGCTCACTTATTGAACGATAAACAATTAATAAATACGATAAAGACAGATGAAATAATCATAGAATAAACACAAATCAAATACCACCATAAGATTAGAGAAGTAGTACTGAAACACAAATTCCAAAAATTCAAGTTTTGATGATATAATACAGCGCCGAAACTAGCCTTTCTTGCGCCCGGGGCAAACATGGAATTTGGCGCCCCCCCCACCCGGTAAAGAGAATTTTACCAAGTTTCTAATAGCCGACTCGAGTCTTTTAAATTTAAAATATGTTATCAGAAAATACGTAATACTGAACTACGTAATCTTCTTTATCAAATATTGATTCAACAAAACCTTCAAAACGGAATAGAAAGGAACAGGAAAATATTCCATTTCATACAGGTTTTCGTCTTAGCAAGTATAATTGTTGGTATTCCTTCTGTTGACAACATATAATTTTAAATTTTAAAACTGTATTCCGTTATAGACAGATTTCATTTTCACAGATTTTACGGTATGTGTATCATTACAAATGAGGCGTTTAAAGTCCAGTGATATGAATCACATTGACTTAATAGTTTACTCTAATCACGCGAAGATATTGGGAAGCTAATGTTAAATCTGGGGGAGCGTTCTTAATACTTTTTGATTTTTTTTTCATGGGATACTTGCGGTCGATATCTAATGTTGTGCGTTTGTACTTTTTTGGGTTTTGTTACAATTTTTTTTTTTCTTTATTCGGACACTTTCACTTTTGTGAAACTGGTTGGAAACGGTTCTGAAATTGGAAGTGTCCTCATATAAAAAAATAGATTAAGAGAACAGATCTTTCTTCTTATTAATTTGCTATCTAGTAGTTTAGACAAATCTTTTTATCTATTTGTCAGTTTTAATGGATTTAGTTCAGTTTTTTTTTAAATTTTCCGGCTACGAGACATTTTATCCAAATTCCACAGATATATATACATTTTTGTATTAAACGACAAACAAAATCTTCATTTGGCGCCCCTTTCGGCTGGCGCCCGGGGCACATGCCCCCCTGCCCCCCCCCCTTAGTTTCGGCCCTGATATAATAACTGAGATTTTTAGGAGGAGTAAATTTTGATAATTTTCTAATTATACTGAACAATACCAAATAATACTTTGGGATACTAAGCAATAATTATACTATGTAATACAGAAATACGAATGCTGAAATTGCAAAATTCGGAAAATACAATTTACCAATTACACTGAGCAGTACTAAATAATACTATAATGTTATATAAGACAACGATAATACTACCATGTAATAACACTATTTGATGCTGAAGTAGATAATAATATTGTATAGAAGTAAGTACTAAATGAACAATAATGAATGAACAATAATACTAGAGTAAAGAAACATAAAATATAAGCAAATTAAAATGTACAAGAAAAATCAACCCAGCTGGGACCAGACTTAATCCTTAAAAGACGTTTAATATTAATACGTGAAAAAAGTTAAAACAAATTGGAGAAGATGCTAACTGTCTAAGTAAGCAATTTGGAAAACGTATAACACATTTGAAAATCCAATTTTAGCAATGACCATCAATGGGCGGGAAAATATCAGAATTATTTTGTACAACCCTGTGTATGATCTATAGATTTGCCTATATATTACATATTATGCTAAACTTTAGTTAAGTTAGGATACGAATAGTACATTTGAAAATTCCCCTTCAGTAATTTCCGCCAGTAAATGAAAATGTACTCGAGATGTTTTGTAGAGCCCTGTATATGATTTAGAGAGTTTATCCACGCTAATTAATATGCAGAAAATTATAATTTAAAAACGCGTACAACAAGAGGAAACGCACTTCTTCCAATAATTATTGTTCATTGAAACCGAATTATTTTGTGTGTCCCTTCCCTGTAAATGGATGATGAACGATAGTAAGCATCTTGTAGTGCACCTCAGTGATATATATCAATTTTAATATGTTGGAAATAGTGTAACATCATTAAAATAATTGCTAACGATTTTTCTTCATAGACCATAATGTAACGGAATTCTTTTGAGAGCCCCTGTAAATGGACTATAAAATCTACACACTTCATTTTCAATACCAAACGTATCATAGTAAAGTTAAGATATATCAATTGCATGGCAATCCGAGTATATTTACGCGAGCTAGAGCACGGACAGACAGACCGATAGACAGACGACAGACAGACAAAGAGACAGTGTTAAAAAAGCATTTCAGTCAATAATGATAATTAATGAATTAGGATTATTTAGGACTGCTTTTTATATAAAAACTGAAGATGATATATGAATCACATAATATAGTAAAACTGAGCGCAGTAGGAAAATACATAATGTAACTGAAAGTGTATAAAGAGTAAAGAAACACCCAAAGGCAATAATTTTACGGAGTACTTAATTATGTCAGATCCTGTATAAAAACTATATACGAGAAAACTATTTTTATTTCAAACTGAACGAACAGTTTGATGCATAGATATATATATTATTTTAAGTTTTATTCATTTCTTAAAAACCTAATCTACATTATGCATTTGGCAATTTTTCTTAAAAACGATTAACTATAGACAGTAATTTATGAGTGACTGTTTTAAACATTCAGTAACTAGTAAACAGTCGCAACTATTGCAGTTTTTCTTGCAGGATAGTAATGGGTGAAATCAGAATTTTTTTTCCATGCTCCTCTGTTTTAGTTCTACATAAGACCAACAGATGGCGCTGCACGGCATGACTGTGTAATAATGCGCAAAATAATCTCAGTTACAAATCAGAAACCGTTTTCTTGGCGTTTTAGCAGCTAGGCTAGACGAAACGAAGGTTAAAACTGAGTGTGCTTTTACCTATTTTTGGTTTGAACCTTTTGACAGTTTGAGACAATAATAATTACAGTTCAATATCAATTAAATATTGATTATAAATTGATAAAACAATTGTTATTTTTTAAATAACTAATTTTCAGGCATGATTAAAAAAATTACCACACGACTTAACAGTAAACATTTGTTTTTTTACAATAATGTGAAGTGATATTTACAGTAATATAAATTAACTTTAAGTAGTTTCATGTGTAAAAATTACTTTATGTGACACATTACCACTGATACCAATTGTTATAATTATTCGGCCCCAGTAATTCTGAAGAGAATTTTTCGCCTTATGTAATCGCCAAAATCTGTGATTATACAAGTCGAAAAACTGTCTTTTATATATCTACTGGTGTAAAAATACCATAGTAGTTGGCAACTGTGGATATTACACAGCGAATAGAATTTAAATCTCGTTCAATAAATAATCTAAAATGTTGTATAAAATTCTAAAATACAGTAATAGCCATAAAAATTACAAAGAGTGTTTAAATATAATAATATTAATTTAAAAAAAAATTAAAATTTTAATATATACTATTATATAAGTTTAATATTTTTTCGGGTAACAGTTGTATAATAGTAGTTATTTAATGAAAAATAATTTTTTAGTTTTATTTTTGAAATTTTCTTACATAATTTTAAATAAAACCTACAACATTATTTTTCCAAAAAAAAAAAAAAAAAAAAAAAAAAAAAGACAAAAAGGCAACAAATGGATCAATAGTTAATCTGGAAATGATCCCCTAAAAATTCAAATTCAAATTACACCCCCACACCCTGTGAGAGCCACTGCTCTAGAAATAATAGGAAATTTTGAATGCAGTGTGTGCATATTATTAAAAAATGTACTTAAAGGTTCAGAATAAAAATTGATTTTTTGAATGTTTAAAGGTTTTGTGCCCTTTAAATAAACCATAAAAAGAAACAAAAATCTTTTATTGATAATGTGTTTTATTCAACATTTAAAACATTTGCGAGTACTTAAATACTCAAGTAAAATGTACTTGGCATGGCACAGAAAGTTAAATTTCGAAATATATATATATATAAGTTTAAAAGCGTTAAGGACGCAGTATAAGTATTCATAAAACTCAGAAAAGAATACCTATCTATCGATAAAAAAATCCATTCGATTCATCTTGTTTCATATAAAAAAAGTTTTTCACTAAGAAAACACTCTTCCTAAGATCTTATTGTAAATGTCTATTTGAAAATGTGACTTCTTTTCTAAACTTTGCTAAATTAAATTGGTAGATGCCAAATAAGTACCACCAATGGGCCAGATAAAAGTATTTTTCAAATATATCTTCTTTTTAATCAGCGAAAGAGTATATTCTAAATAACAAAGAGTATAGTTAAAAGAGTACTAATTAGAAAGACTGTTTTTAAATGCACATATTACTTTATAAAAAACATTTTCTTCCATTTAATGTCTCTTTTAGCAGCGTATAAAAGAAAAAAAGTTTTTGTTAAAATATCTTTTATGTTACTTGCCTTCTACTGTCACTCTGCATATAAATAGACTAGAAAGACTGTTTTCACCACATAATTATTTTTTTAAGGGAGTCTCATTAACCCATCCAGCTTCCGCTTAAAAAAGAAATTTTCTATAAAGATAAAAAATACATTTTTTCCTGTATAATGATGCTCTATTTAATCAGCTTATAAGAAATAAGTTACAGAATATCAAATCTGGCAAATCATGTTAAGTAATGTTTTATGCAACATATATGTAATGAAACTGAAAAAAACATATTTATATAAGAAAAATATCAAGTAGGAATTTTTACTTATTTTCTACGTGTCATTGACGTTATTTTATATCATATTATTTTTTTTCATCAAAATAAAAATATATAGTTCAGTTAATTAAATTCATAAACTAAATCATCTTTTTATGACAAATGTTTTCAAATATAACCAGAAAATATTCGCTATGTTATTGATAAATTTGAGGGCTCAGACGTTATAGATGTGTTTAATTCAGGTATATATATAAAAGTCTTCAAATTGTTTAATTTTGAACATTAGCTGTAAATGCTTCAATTATATATAATTCATTTTGTTATTTCTTCTGCCAGTCTAATAAAAGATAATGATAAAAATAACAGTTTCTGCTAAGAATTTTGTATTATATTTTTTAAATTGTTTATTATATCTATTTAATATTATATTAATTTAGGTTCACTGCAGTTATTATAAAAGAAATAAACAGATTTTTTTTTTTTTGGTGGTCAAGCTTAGATTTTGTTTTACATTTTTAGCCCACATTACATTTTTAGAAGTATGTAGTCTCAATAGCTCATTGATAGGAACACAAAAAATAATTCCATTACATTATGGTTTACATTATGGTTTATGAGGAAAAATCGTTTGCCGCGCATTTTATGGATGTTACGATATTTCAAACATATTGAAATGAATATGCATTACTGAGGTGGACTACAGCATGCTTTTACCGGAGTATACAATTAGTAGCATTTATAGTTCAATTACAAGGACGTACAAATAATTCCTTTACATTATGATCTATGGGGGAAAAATCGTTTGCGGTGCATTTTGAACATGTTACGATACTTGAAACATAATGAAATTTAAAAGGATCATAAAACTTATTTTCTACAGATTATAGAGTGCGTAGGATTTATCGTTCACGTACAGAGATGCACAAGAGAAATCGGTTAAAGGACTGATTATCATCGGTAATTATAGTAGAAGTGTTCTTTCCGCTGTGATATGCAATTTTATGTAATTTTTTGTGTATTACGTGCTGTTTACAAATTCTGTAGATCATATACAGGACTGCAAGAATGACTTCGAATATGGACAGCAATTGCTGAAAATGGATTTTTACTGAGTTATGTATTTTTAAAATTGCTTATTTAGATAACTCATTTCATCGTATGAAAAAAATTAATTTCTTAATAGATTCTGTTAGTGTTGGAAAGTGTTTGATAATCTATTTCGGATGCCTAATTTTTCGTTCTTCTTTTTTGTTGGAAAGGTCTCGGTCTGCCTATGGTCCTGTTATCAATATCATTAGGATCTACAGATGATATGTTTGTCTGTCGGACTGCTTTCATGTTTTATTGTCCACTTTATAGGCTTTAATATTCATCAAAATTGACCAATCGTCACGAAATTTTTATATGGTGTTAAGATATATAGCACTACTTGTGACAAAAAAAAAAAAAAAAAAAAATGTATCAAGCATATATATATATATATATATATATATATATTTTTTTTTTTTTTTTTTTTTTTTTACAGGAACATCTCAAACAATTTAATATATCATCGTTTACAGCGCTTCAAAATAAGCAATATTCGCAACAATGACATTTAAAATAAATTTGGATGTCCTACATCACGTCGGGAACCCGATTTTGGCCGACCGGATGAAGCTGGCAATCTTTTCTTTAAATGCGAGTCAGATTCGGATTGGAGTGAATCTAATTCTTTAAAATATGAAAAATATTATCGTCTAATGCGCATCAACCAAAAACAATGAGATTTTAAATGAATGTGGATTATAGTCTTTCATCAGGTCGGGTAACTCGAGTTTACCCTATCCCGACCCGATCTGCGGTTTCGGTCGTTTCGGGTTGGTAATATTTGCTTTCGTTTCAGGTAACGTTGATACTAATTGTTTCGGTTTTCGTTGGGTTTTAATTCTTGCGAGACGGGTTTGGTAACACGTTTTTTTCAAATAATATACAATATTGTTTAAGATTAAAAAAAATAATATATATTTGAATAAAAATGTGTGCATTTATATGCACACACACATACACACGCATATATATATATATATATATATATATATATATAACCATTAATGAAACATTACCAAAACACCAACTGAAACTTGAAATTATGATTTAGGAAGTAATAATTTATTGACAACGAAATTGTAACCCCAGCACAATGAATATAGATATTAAATACTTATATAATAGAAGTAGAAATTAAATTAAAAATTGAATGAAATAAATAGAATGAATGAAATTAAATTTGTGGAATTTATACAGAATTATCAAGTCCCAAATGCATAAATTCAACAAATAAAATGAGTGGTTTCATCTTCATATTAGTATTAAAATTGCTAAAGAATATGAATTTGGGACGACCACTCAATGACAATAACCTTCTAGTGAAAAAAAGACTTAAAATTCATAAAACAAATACAAAACTAATACAATACTTAAAAAGAGAGAAACCTTACCCTTAATTATAAGAGAAGAACATGATGATATATCTCCAAATACCATAATCTACGCGATGAATGTGGATTCCTGCTCACAACACTAACAGGATACATGAAGACCAATAAAGGCAATGAATTGCAAAAAATAATTTTCTAAATGTTTGCCAAAAACATTTTTAGAAGATTACAAACCCTGTTGCCAATTTAGAAAATGAATTACTTGGATATATGGAATTTTTTTAAACATCACAAACCATGGTGCTGCCATCTATGATTTTGAAAATGCACTACATGGATATATTGAATATTTTAAAGCAAACAAGCCATGGTACTGCCATCTATGATCTGAATATGTAGTGAATATACAATGGAAAAATCAATATTAAAAATGAATTCATTCTATCTTAAGTGGTATTAATTAGTTAATAAATATAAATGAAATTAAAAATAAAATAAATAATATTTAATTAATAAATATATATGAAATTAAATATAAAATGAATAATAAATCCAATTACATTAAAGTAAAAATGGATGTAGTAATGATTAATTAAAATACTAAAAGTGAATAAAGATGCTATGGAGTTAAATTTAATATTAAACATATGATACAATAGGTTAGGGAATAACATTAATTTAAATTAATACATATAATTTTAGCATTTAAGAAAGTATTACATTATATTAGAATATGATATTGCCCACCTTGGGCAAATTAAAATACTAAATTATGTGAATTAAGATACTATGGATTTAAAAATAATATTAATCTAATATTGAAATTAATAGTAACATATTATGTTTTTGCATACAAAGTTAAAATTTAAATACACATGATATAAGTTGTTAGGGAAGAAAATTAATTTGAATTAATATATATTATATTAGCGTTTAAGAAAGTATTACATTATATTAGAATATGATATTGTCCACCATGGGCATAAAAGTAAATACAATTAATCAATAAACATTCTTAATAGTAGTGAATAATACATTTAAATTAATTAATGAAGATTTAAATATAACTACAGTAATTCACATATAAAAGTACTACATCAAAGTCCATTATAAAATTTGTATTAGCAAGCGTATGTGTAAATCAAAATGACATCTTTTTTTTTTTTTTTTTTTTTTTTTTTTTTTTTTGTAAAATAAATTAACCATGCGTTTTTCCATACAACTCCGCCACACACCTCCTCAATCCATCATCTACCCACCCAGCCGTCCTATTATAATTAATTAATTAAATAATTTATATATATATATATATATATATATATATACACACACATATATATTTATATGCATTTTTTTCTACATAAAATCTAAAATTGACATTAGAAATATATTTACAGTGTATTTTTTCATAACTGCGTTAAAATATGGATTAATGCATTAAAATATGCGGTTGAAGTGCGTAGGGTTTCGGGTTGACTTCAAATCAAATTTTTGGTTTCAGATTGGATTCTACCCAAACTGTTCACGACTATGATGCGGATAACAATGAAGTGTTGCCACAAACTACGCACATAATAAAGAATCCCTTGAAGTCGCGTTTCTAGTACCATTTGAAACAGCTTTGAATTTTGGTGGTAGAGTAGTTTTCAGACTGGAGATTGTATCCAGCCTTCACTGCGTGTTGAGGGAAGAAACAATTTATTGCAGAATTCAATGCAAAACCATGGGTACCCGGTTTTGTCCCAACAGGTGAACAAAAACCAACATGGTTGTTCTCCTGGGTAGCTGGACGTACACATTTCTACTTAGCATCGAAATATTGTGTGAAAGCTATAAAAACAGTAGTTTACTTACCTAAATCGATCCATCAGGTTAGATTTATTTGAAGAGCAGAAAAGACGGCGAAAAATTAAAACTTTCCAATAGCCCTGCACGGACACAGAGATTAACTCACTTCATAAGCGAATGGCACACTGATAGGAGATACAATGTAATTAAGACGGGTGCTTTCCACAGGGCAACACCTATCAGCGAAAAAACATGGTGCCTGGTTTGACCGGCCTACCTGTTTTTACTCTACTCTTCTTTAGAAAGAAATTTAATTGTAGAATAATCGTCATTAAATCATATACGCATTTTTTTCAAAAATTGTTGTGAGAGGCCTCATTTTACTGATTTTCGCACGGGCCAGGCCGGGCCAATGATTTTTATACAGGCTGGGTTGGAAGAGGGCCTGTAAATTTCGGCCGGTGCAGGCCTATAAGAAGAATGAAGTCCAGGCCGACTTGCTAGGAAAAAAGTTCCGTCTAAGAGTAACTTTCTTTATCCAAGTCTGCAAAAAAAGTTAGGCCCCGGCACGGCCTTAGTGTATAAGGATTTATAAAACGTGAAAATAATATTGGTACCTCAATTCGCTCATGCTTAAAAAATATTTTCATTTATAGGATAATTGAAATTATTATATTATATTTGTATACATTTATTTTACACATTTATAGGAAATTATATTTATATAAGTATCAACAAATAAATTATGTTTCTGCAGTGCCTATAAATAAATTATGTTTCTGAAGTGTCTATAAATAAATTATTTAATAGCAGTATCAATATATCATTTTTAAGACCCATTATATATGGTATGCTTTTAAATAATTTTAAATAATTTTAATAATTTTAATTACGTATTCTGAGTTAAAAAATGTTCTATGATATAATTTAATATTTGCATGATTGTGGCAGGGTTTATATTTAGACATTATCTTCTTAGACATTATCATATCTGTCTTTAGATTAGGTCTTTTATCGTCTTATAGATCATAGTCTTTGCTTGCGTCAATACCTCTGCTGAATGTTTTGAAGTCAGACATTTTATCAATCATTTGTTATAAAGAAGATAATAAAAGCTAGAGATTATAAAAGATTGTTTCCACGACTATTTGTTTTTCTATTTATTTTGTTGCTTGGCAGCTAGAAAAGTAAAATGAAACTGAAAGTATTGCGAGATTTCTTTTTTGTTAAAATAAAAAATGTATATTTGTTAACATAAAATGAAGGCAGGAAGTAATTGTTAAAACATTATCAGATATCAGTCTGGAACACAAACATATAAATGCGTGTACACATACAAAAGAAAAGTTATACAATTTCTTATAAAAAGATAAGGACATAAGAAATATTTTGAATAGGTATATTCTACAATAATGGTTTTCAGTTTAATTTTCAAGCTTTGAAACGCTTTTTAGTATGATAGATTACTTTTATTGCAATGCTGTTTTGCAGCCATTGAAATATTTCTCCAATTCATTGTATTTATTTGATATACAATTTTATCAACGTGCTACTCACAACACAGGTATTCCAAAAATCACAAAATAAATAAAAAGTTAATATTTCAAAATGTATAGAGAGTAGAAAGATGCGGTTTTCGCAGAAATGTAACAGAAAGACATGAGATTTTTGTCAATAGATAAATTTTACTGTCACATTAATTATATTTACGCCAATAAGTAGCGTTTCAGTTATGTCAACAGTTTGTACAGCGGTACAGCACATTTTCCAACGCAACTAGGATTACAAATGTTTGATTGGGCGGATACCATTAGTGAGAATAGTTTTCAGACGTAACTAGATCAACGCCATCTTATAGATAATGCCTAAAAGCTGAGTTTTGACGTCACGGTAGATCGGCCGATCAACATTAGTATGGGCAAATACACCCAACCGTACTGCAAATTTCGTAGTTGTTTAATATTGATCTCACATTTTAAGAAGTAAGTTGCTTGTTATTTTAAGTAGCATTTTAAAAAGTAATGTGTAAGAATTAAGTAAATTATAAATGGTTGATTTAAATTAAAATTGATTTAAAACAAACCAAACTCTGAAACATAATTCAAGCGATTTAGCTTAATATTTGATTGATATATATATTTGAAATGAAAATTACATGCATTTTATGACAAAAAGAAAAAAAAAACATTCCACGAAAAGTCCATGGAGCATTTTTTGAGTATTTGAAGCATTAAAAACTAAATTTTTCTAATTATTTCTAATTTATCTTACAAAAATCATAAGAAAATTTAACTTTTATCACTGCTATAGAAAAATTCATGTTTAATAATTAAATTTTATTCTTTGCATCTACATATCATGAAGGTTACAGATATTTAAAAAAATTCAAAGTTTCTTTCTCACAGTTTGAAAAAAGTTTACGATTAATCATACATGCTTAATTTATTCAGTTATTGTGATTCTTTCACTTTCGTTTTCCGATGTGTTTTTGCAAACGAACTTCAAATTTGTATGATTTTATATTTTTAAACAAAAATCTTTCTAAATGAACGAAGGGATCACTGTTATAATGATTGTCAATTTAATTTCAGACATTTAGATATATTACACATTCAAGTCTGACGAAAAGTTTCTTAGAAAAACCTAAATTAAGCAAAACAGCGTCCTCTAATGTTAATGATCTTACTGTAACCTATAACGTTATTTTGCTCTCTTTAAGTCAGTGGTTCCCAACCTTTTTTTGGCCGCGACCCACCTAAGCATCTTTAAAATTATGGTGCCCCCCCCCCCCTCTTCTCCTCTGTAACATATAATTATTATTATATACAAAATGAACTCTTATTCCCACAAACTAAGACTAACAGAGTATTAACTATGATAAGCTGTTTCACATCCTTTTACTTATAAAAATAATAAAATTTTCGGTACAAGTATGTTTTTAACATAATTCTATGAATGCAGTGAGGCCATGCATCTTTGCATTTATACCTAGAAAAGTTTTATTGTTCTTTGGCAACTTACCTCAGACGCAAAAGTGTTATATGGTCTGCATTTTTATCTTCGTGAAATTTCTTGAAGAAAATCCCACATTTTGCATTACATTTGGTAGAATTGATACATTTTATAATTGATTTTAGTATTTCATTTAGAACAGGTAAAATTTTTTTTAATATGAAGTTTGTATGTATAAAATAATTCACATGTAGCATTTCCGGATTCGCATCTTTATCCATTTTAAATCAGGCTTTCTTTTTCCCGTTATGGTTATTTGGACACCATATATAAGCCGATTTTAAAATTTTAAATCTGTGTATTTTGTCTGCACAAGAGCTATAAGAAGACTTTTCACCAATTTCTTTCTGTGATACTCATTTGAAGATAAATCAATTTTATAAAAGTAGTACCTCGTTTAGATACTTCAAACATTTTTTAAGTTAAATATATTGAACATAGTCATTTTCAGATATACCCTTAAGTAATTTCATAAGTAAAAGTTTCTTCATGTGACATATTGCTCTGTCGATAGAAATACAAGTTTATTTTAATAAATAGTAAAAATAAAAAGTGTGTAATACTAAAATAATATTGTAACCAGAAAAATTTAATAATTATTTAAATATATAAAGAGTTGTCTAAATATAGGAAAAAGAATTTATATAATTATTCCGGTAGTAGTTGTTTTTTGAAATTTTAGGAACTTTTTGAAAATTTATTTTTATTTAGTTATTTATAAAATTTTCATGAATTATTTATCTTTTTAATCCGCAAAAATAGTTTTATCAAAAAAGACAAAGACAAAAAAAAGAAAAAAAAATCAAAAATTGACTGGGACTGGGTTAATAACAAATCTGGAATTGCCCCCCTCAAAAGTCAAATTGCCCCCCTGTGGGGCGTACGCCCCCCGTTGGGAACCACTGCTTTAAGTGAAGGAAATTTAGCTGTGAAGACATTAAATTACGACATTTTTAACACGACGAAAAAAATTCCTTCGCTCTATTCCTCACCCTCCTTTAAAATCGAAATGATACTTCCGAGTGTTGAAATTGGTGAGAATTCCCCAGGCATGCGCAGAAACGATCGCCGGCAGAGTAGAAAACACGTTCATTAACGTTCCATAAGTTTTTTTTTCATGAAATCGACCTTCAGAAAATAATGTTTTTGAAATAGTAAATATTAATAATTTTAAAAGCAAAAGATACCATTACAAGCCGAAAAAGTACACGCCTGAATAAATGCTTATTTTTCTTATTTTGTATTTCCATCCGGGAAATAAGGATGCAGTTTCAAAATGACGTAAAAACGGAACCTTTTACCCTTCGCCTACTTGAAGAGCCATGGATTCTCCGGACATGCGTGGAAGAGATCTTAACGACGACGAACTGCCGGATATTGAAGCTTGTTCAATATGATTTTTAATTAATATCTCTGCTGATTTAAAAAAAAGGCAAAATCTGAGTCTCTGATGGCTTTGAACCTATCTTCGCATATCCTTATCCAAATTGCAGAGTGCTATGAGCTGTAGATTTTCCCAGTCATCACCAAGAAACAAGCACCCACCCACAGATGAACATCTTTATTTTATAAATATAGATTATTTTAAGGAGAGAAGGAAATTAACAAAATTATTCTGAATTTTCAATATCTAAAATAGTACCTGTTTTCGAATACATCCGAAACTATTTCTTCAAAGTCAACTTTTTTTTCAATGTACTATTAATACATTTTACAAATAACAGGTGTTTAACAGGTTAACTCTGCTCAATATAACCAAGATAAATATATTGCTGTCGATAAAAAAAGCTACACTAATATAAAGTACATAAAAGTTCTACTCAGATTTACGACAGTTCAGTTCAAATAAAGATAAAGTAGAAGCATCTGGTTGAAACAAATATCCATTCCCAATGTATTGATTCTTCTTATTTTGATCTCAAGAAAAGCATGAAAATACTAACAGCGGGATCAACAGGGATATCAAAACAGAAATAATTCACCTCTGTATTTGTAAAATGCGCCATGTGGGTAGACATATATAGTACTGCAAAGAAATCCATTTAACTTCGTTAAAGGACGAGTTGAAGTTCTTTCTCCCCCTCAGAATTTATGTTAGCATTTCCTTTTAATTTCTGATAAATGTAAGCATCAGAAAATACGAGCGCATTAATTGCAAAACTTTCGAGTTTTCTGCTGCTTACATTAATTTCCGCTTTCATTTCCATTTTAACTGAAAATTAATTAAAACTGAATAAAAAGGTATGGAGACGGAAGAATGAACATTAAATATTTTCTATTCTTTTTAGATAAAGTCTTGTTTTTGCTTAAGTCTTTTGAAAGTTTTCTTTTAGAAAAAGCTGTAAATTTAAGAAATATTTGTTTAATAATAGTTATTCTTTAAATAGTGCTTCTTGAAAATTGAACCATCGATTTTATTTATGTGGTCTCGTGTTTCTTTTGTTGTCGTCTTCATGGATAATGCAGGCTTCAAAAACCTGTGTAACTGCAGCTGTAAGATCAAATGCTTGTGGGCTGCAGAAAAGCTCGTGAGGTGATAATCGAAATTTAAAAAAACTAGTATGCTATGTCTATCACTAAAGTTTCTTCTAGAAAAATAAAATCGTCTGCAACCAAAATTAAATGACAATCTATTCGTTTTAGGTAGATTTCGTAAGAAATACTACCTATTACATTCTCACCTAAGTTGGAAATTTTGAAAAATTTTTGCAGATCTACGCCGATCATGACTCCCAGAACCCAAAACCACCCCCAGTTCAAAACTTTATCTATCTATCTATCTATCTATCTATGTCACTTTTTTCTGACCACGATAACTGGAAAAATTCTGCATAAATTTCTTCCAAACTCATACATAAAATCAAGGGTAATAAAATCTCGGTCAAGTTCGTTAATGGGCAAAATCGAACCAAGGGGGGGGGGCTTTTTGTGAAAACAGAAAACCCTTCATAATTTCTTTATTATTATACGTATCGAATCCGTTTAAAGTTATTATTACTTCTAGGAAAAGTGCCGAAAATGTATGTATGACAGATTTTTGATATAATTAAAAATGGCCCCAAGGGGGGGGGGAAAGGGGGGTTTTAGAAGAAAATAAATCATAGCTTCGTCAATTCACAAGATATCAAATCCGCGTAAATTTATTATTAATCCTCTTAGTATTATCTAAAACTTTTATATTGACAAGTTTTTTATAGGACCAACCGTTATAGCAAAAAAAAATTAAAAACAAAAAAAAATCCCTGCCGGCTCCGCCTGCAAACAAGTTATTTTTCGAAGTAGCTGGTTCCAACTCCCGCGTCTTTTCGCAACTGATACATAAAATCAAGGGGCATAAAATCTCGGTCAAGTTCGTTAATGGGAAAAATCGAACCAAGGGGGGGGGGGATGGGGGGCTTTTTGTGAAAACAGAAAAAAACCCCATAATTTCTTAATTATGATACGTATCGGATCAGTTTAAAGTTATTATTACTTCTAGGAACAGGGCCAAAAACTTATGTATGACAGATTTTTGATATAATTAAAAATTGCCTTAAGGGGGGGGGGAGGGAAGGGGGGTTTTAGAAGAAAAAAATTCATAACTTCGTCAATTCCTAAGATTTCAAATCCGCTTAAATTTATTATAAATCCTCTTAATATTATTTAAAACTTTTATATTGACAAGTTTTTTATAGGACCAACCGTTATAGCAAAAAATTAAAAAAATTAAAAAAAAAAATTAAAAAAAAATAAAAAAAATCCCAGCCGGCTCCGCCTGCAAACAAGTTATTTTTCGAAGTAGGCGGTTCCAACTCCCGCATCTTTTCGAAACTGATACATAAAATCAAGGGGCATAAAATCTCGTTCAAGTTCGTTAGTGGGCAAAGTCGAACCAAGATGGGGGGGAATGGGAGGGACTTTTTGTGAAAACAGGAAAAAACCCATAATTTCTTATTTATGATACGTATCGAATCCGTTTGAAGTTATTATTACTTCTAGGAGAAGGGCCGAAAATTTATGTATTCAATACTTTCTTTTTCTAAGGATAGAAGAAATAAAAAAAAAACCTGCAATGTTTGGACTGTAAAAAATGCATGCATTTGAGTAAGTTGGGTGTCTGAACAATATCTGCAAACAATATAGCATCTTGTGTCGTCGGGGTAGATTTTTATGCTTTTGAAGTGCCTTGTTCTTTGATTTTATAGATGCTATTTTTTTAGAGTAGTTAAAATCTATAATTAACTAGTCATCTCCGTCGTTGGGTCCCAAGTATTATATCACAATACTCAAAAATTGAATGACGCGATTTACGGATTAATGGTTTCTTTCGAGGCTGATTAAAATATCTGTACTTGGCCATTGCGGTTGCATCTGCTATTGTAATGGTAGAAGAAGCTTGACACAGGTTCCACGCTTCCATGGCTGGCGAGTGAGCCTACTGATCACTCTCAATATTTACATGTGCAGATACAGATATCCATTGAAGGACACATGATTTTGCTTTGCTATGGAGTTGTTACATTGTAACTTATAATGTACAATGACATTATAAGTCATTTATGGTGTTAATGATATTGGTTTCACCATTTGTTCTTGCTTCTAAGGATGGTTTTGAGTCGGGGAAGATGACTAGTTCTGTTAAAGTCATAACATGCTTAGTCAAATGAACAGAAAGAGCCTTCCTAATTGCTGTCCACTAGTAAAGTTTGATGTTATTAAATCAATATGCGTTGTTTTCTCTCCTTTTGGATGAAGAAATAAAGAGAGTATGTGACTGAGGAGCCTGAGGATATGAGCACATTAATATAGGTGCAAGCGATTAGAAGTACACCTCTGCATTTGTAAAATGCAGGATGTGGATAGAGAGCTAATACTGCACAATAAAGAAATACATTTAACTCCGTTAAAGGATTATTACTTTTTTCCTCAGAATTTATGTTAGCATTTTCTAAGTTCGCTATGTTAACGAACTAGTTTTAGCTAGTTCTGAGTTTTGCGTAACTTTGTGATTAGTTCGAATTAACCAAAAGTTCGAAGTAACCGAGTTCAAATTATCGTGAGTACACATATAATAAAGATAATACTAATAATAATAGTAATAATAATAATAATTATAATAAAATAATCAGCTTTATGGTAACTGAACGTCGCCTTCCGATCTCCAGGATCAAAATTTCCCTCAATTTCTTGTTTCAATCCTGTGTAATTCCCATATTTGTCAATACCCTATTTATATCTTTCCTTTATGTTTTCCTAGGTCTTCCTCTTGTTTTTTTGGTTTGGATTGAAGTTCATTACAATATTTGAATATATTCCATTCTTTTCACATGTCCAAACCATATTGTTTCATTTGAATATCTTGAAAAATATTTTAATATTGAACATTTCCATTATTTCATCGTTTTGCATTCCCTGCAATTTTGAAATTCTGCATGATCTTCTTCTAGAGCAGACTGTTTCTACAGCTGATAACTCTCTCTTACTTTCTGCAGTGAGTCTGCATGCTTCTTTCTGCCCATGTAACACAATGCTTTTAACCCTAAGCATATCAGGAATTTTACTCAAGTTTTATAAAAAAATATTTCACACCAAAATTTTTATTTTAAACTACTTAACTTCTGCGTATTTTTTTTTATTGTTAGACTTCTATTTCTTTATTATATTTTTAAATATTTTTATTTAACTTTTAAAATATCTCACGGCTCCCTATTTGCCTTGCAAGTCGCTTACCTATAACCTGGAAGTTCAGTTGGTACGCAACTAGGTATTCCATTCTGTTAATTATATTGTTTCATTATTCCATTGCGTAATTTATATTTTATTTATTTTACGAAGAAATTTCTGGTTCGAATTGAAATATTTTCATTTGGTATCGTTCAAATGACCGGTTCGTGTTATATTTAGTGTTAACGATAATATTATATTGGGTTGTCCTGAAAGTTCGTGTCGGTTGGAAAAATCAATTTGCATCAGAAAATTCTATCATTTAATTATTAGACAATGATTCCGATATCTAATAATTAAAGGGCAGCATTTTTAGGTGCGAATTGATTTTCCTAACCGGCACGAACTTTCCGGACAACCCAATAGATATTTAATTTGCATCTTCAAGAGAAGTGGAATACTTTTTCACCAAACACCATTTAATTGTTTAATAGCTTCTCTTCCTAATAAAATTCTATTATTAATATCTTTTATTAATCTATCTTTTTCATTAATCTCTACACCGAGATAGTTATAAGAATCACAGCTTCACTGACTGGGAGATAGATATATTCTGCTTTTGTAGAGATATTTTGATAAGTGATTTAAACGGAAAAAGAAGAGTTTATTTACTTGCATTTCTATGTTTCTTTTGATTTTCTTTTTGAAGAATTGTTACACATTTAACTTATAAGTTTCACAGTAGTTTGTTTTATGAAATTGATTTTACTGACCGAAATTTTACAGGGAGTCAGTGCACCTCAATGATTATTATGCTTATTAGGAATATTAAAAACTTGGTAGCAAACTTCACATTTTCCTTTCTATGCGGTCCAAATGGTATGATTGTGTGAAGCTTTTCAGGTTTTCCTTGTACACGTCACGTTTTCTTCAAAGAGTCTTTCTTGAAAGCTCTTCCGCAAGACAGAATAAGCAAAATTGGCCTATGTTTAAAAGTATTGAACGTTCCTAATAGTTTTGCCAAGTATAGTGCATTAAAAAACGGGACAAAAAGCTAGAAAAAGCGGAAAAACCCCTTAAAAATAGGGACACACAAATATTACATGTTTTCTTTCATCATATTGAATTTATGTCAATTAACACTAGAATTACCGGAAATTTTACTCAAGTTTTTTAAAACTATTTCACACCAGAAATTTTATTTAAAACTACTTAACTTATTCATTTAACGTATTTCTGTGAGTTTTCTTTTTTAATTCATTTAAAAAAGAAATTTCTGGTTTGAATCGAAATATATTCATTTGGTAACTGTCAAACTGACAGCTCATAGTAGTTCTAGTGTTAAACAATTTCTAAACTATAAAGAGGGACACCATTTAAATTTAAAATAGCTAGTCCTAGAAGTAGGTAAGAAATATTTTAAACATCGATCAGGGAAAAATACAGTCTTATTGTAAAATCAGTTCTTTTTGTCTGATGGAAACGTGATATTAGTAGTTGCAGTTTCACCTAAACCATAAATTACAGTTACAATTTTTTTTAAAATACAATTTTAATGAAGAATCTGTCACAAAAATCTGTACAAATACCCGTAGAAATACAGTCTTGGTAAATTAAAGAGTTTTACACAATTTTCTTAAAGTTTTCAGTATTTTAAGAGCTCGACACAGGGTAAAGAATATGCACAATATTGCATTATGAAAATAGAAACTTTTGGCGTCCCGCGCAATAGCTCCGTGGGGCGGATCTTATAACTCCTAAAAGTCTCAGTGTAAATCGGAACATATCAGAACACTAGTTGCTGGAATTTTATTTGATGTTCATTTCAATTTTATTTGACTATGCTACAGCATAAGTTATGGGTAAATTCTCTAAACATAATTCATATGGAAAATAAATTGTTTAACTTTCTCTGCATGGTAATCACATATGAGGTTGTATTGATGGAGAACACTCAAAGAACTGTGAATATTTTATTTTTACTCCTTTATTACATATAAACCTCCTATGACGTTCAATAATACTTTGAAATACAGCAACAGATAGCAGAACTATTTTGGTTTCGGATATTTATTTTTTTAAATTTTTCTTTGACAATTTGTTTTCTGCTCTGCAGAAGAGAAGTTTTCTCAAAGAATTTCAAATAAGCAAATTGTAACTAAGAAATAGCCAAAGTTGTTTTAAATTTTTGATTTTGTCTTAATGTATCCCATGTTTGGTAATCACGAATGATCCCATATTTAGTTATCACGGATACCTTTATAATTAACTAATATAACTAATAATAATGCAAGTAAACCTATATGAGGCTCGTTTTACAATTTTATAATAAATGTAAGATTTAAAAAAAAATCATTATCATTTGTTCTAAATAATTCATTTTATGTCTCTTTTTTTGACCTATTAAAACGAATTCACGCATTAAAGGTTAAAATTATCAGTACAATAGTGCAATTGTAACATACAAATACAAACCTAAATATTCTATAAAAGTTTTAAAAAGACAATCAATTCATACAAAATACGGCATAAATGTATAAACCAAACCGCAGTTATACTTACATAATATCTTTATTATTTTAGGTTTCGCATCATTAAGCACTTTTATATCAGTTAAAGTGTTTCCTTTAAACGTTTCATTTTTAGAAAAATCGAACATTTGAAAACATGATAAGTAGCATATGTTTGCCAAAAGACATATTTTTATCTTCAGATCGAATAACAGCTACCTCAAATAGCGCACAAAATTTTGTAATTTACATTCCCATAAAAATGACTTTGAGACGAAAATAAACTATCTAATCTATTTTTCTGTAGAATGTCTTTTGAAAGCAAATAGAGCTAAATACATCTTACAAGAAAAAAAAACAAAAAAAAAAAACATTTTTTTCTCGGAAAAGGAACATAAAATTGTAACAAAAAAAGTTCTCATGAATAAAATATACTTGCTCAGAGCCTCTCTAATTAATGCTTTTTTCCTTTATTGTTGTTACTTTTCTCTGAATTAAAATAATATAACTGCGAAAAATAGTTCTTTATGATGCATTAAAATTACTTATTTAAAATTTATCCATTTAATTTTGAAAAATAAAAGAAAAAACTTATTTTGAAATAATCATTTTCATTTATCTTTGTTTAAAATAAAATGAATTAAGCTGATTTGTGTTTGTTCAAGATTCATACGGGCGCACGGGGGGCTTACTTTTGAATACCACTATTTTCTAAAAGTTTTTTTTTACTCTTTTAATTGAAATTATTTCATATTAAATAAGGCGAATAAAGCTTTTCGCATATACTGGTGGTATTCAAAAGTAAGCACCCTTACGAATCCTGTTGTTATGCTGAAATATTCTTCTCTGAAATTTTAACCGATTTACAATGAAGTTATGCAGTTCGTTTATATATATATTAGGGCGTATCGAAAAAATCCAATTTTTTTAGATCTTTTAGCGGTAGTGCGGAAAAGTTGTGAATTCTCTTTATTAAAAAGTGTGCGAAATCTTAAAACTGTGGGTTGATATCTTCTGTCGCCTCAGTGGGCCGAAAGTTCCAAAAATTGGACTAAAAATGATTAAAATACAAAAATTAATAAATAATCACAGATTTCGCTCGTCGGTTTGGAGTAGTGGTTACAAGGTACAGTTTTATAACAACAACAACCATAGACAATTGCAGAATTATAGGTTAATATCTTCTGTCGCCTCATCCGCATCGAATTTTTTAAATTTTGATACAGTTTTCTGCATTACTGTTTACTGCTTGCTCAATGCACAATCGAGACAGACTGGGTTTTTCGATCTGCCAAAATAGTGGAACACCCTTATTTTCACGCCGAGAAACAACAACAGCCATAAAAAAAATCTAGAATTGTACGTTGATATCTTCTGCCATTTCATCGACACCAAATTTTGGAAAATGAAGGCAAAATTTTAAATAAATTTACGATACACTTACCTCATTTTAATGCGAACACAAACTTTATTTTACCTTTCGAACATATAAATGACAAAAGCATTACTGGCTTGTAATCATTTTTGGTCTCAAATTTTGACATGTGTTTTTGGATTATAGTGTCGCTCTAATAAATCTATCCCTGTTCTGCATCCCAACTGTTTTTCCGGAGGCTGCAGTGACTAGTTTCACAATCCGCTCTACCGCTTTTGTGTGTGAAGCAAATTTAATAAAGTACCAGCAATACATTGGCATACTGCCCTGTATCCTCTTCAGAAATTCTTGAGAACTGATCTCTGTGAGAACAGAAGGCGATATCACATAACAAGCTCGCCAATTAATGAGATCTACATAGTCTGTAGCTCCAAAGTTAACAACAGGAATAACGAATTTGCGAACACAATTTCCGTCTGGGCTAATTTCTCTTGCCTTGATAATCCGCCGATCTGCAAGGGTCCTAATACGGCACCTATGATCAGATAACACGGCCAAAAGCATATTTACTTGAGCCGCAAAGTAAGCGTTGCGAGAAATAATTGGGTCGATTATGTCACAATACTTTTTTGGCAATTACCGAGATGAGCTGATGAAATGCCACAGGTGTCTAGCACCATCCTTTATGGAATGACGAATCTTAATTCGGAACCATGAGAGTGCGTAGACTCTTAGAATGAATACAACCAATGTTAGCAACTCATTTGATGGGTCTGATATTGCTATATATAACCTCAGTATTCGATTGGAAGTTGTTAGCCAGCGGGACAAATCCAACGTTCCCGGTTTCCGGATAGCTAGATCTGAACAACAAACGCCAAAACTAATGGTGGTGCAAATGTCTAATAAGTATTTATGATCTGAACTGCGGGTGGTAGGATCAATTTGTGGCAACTTTCATTCAATACTAATAAAAGAAACAATTGAAAGCTTTTCGCATCCTTTAAGGTTTCGTCCAATGCCTCCGGTGTAAGATGTGGAGCCAGATGACTTGCCGTCTATGGACTCAAACAGGTGTCGTAATGGCAACTCATTAAAATAAAGTAAGCAGATAATCCATTAAACTAGTCTCTGAAGTTTCAATTCAAGCCTGCGAATTACGCCATTAGATATTCCTGTGTTCACTACAGTGCCGTCACACCCGAGAACAATAAGGTTGCTAAAATCATCCAATAAAGCACTTGTTACGTATTCGTAAATGCTATTAGATTTATCAAGACTAGATCCGCTTTCAAGTGTAACATGTCCCATATACGTAGAACCAGGCTCCGATACAATACACCTCGAGTGTTTCTGATGTTAAGGTTCTGTCATGTCGTCCATCAAAATAAAAGCCAGATAGAGTGGAACGATTTTCATTTAATTTTGAGACCAATTTTATGTAAATTCTCAATTTTCCCCTCCATATTTTATTCTTGCCGGTGACGAGGCTGGTATCTGATTCCGATATTAAACCCAAATCTTGCATAACACGCAATGCAATAGCAGCCGTGGCTCTGTTGGAAACACCATACCTTTCACTGACAAGAACTGTATTGTCCAGTTTTAAACGTATTTAAACACTCCTTGTGGGTCCCCACATTGTCTTCACTATTTTGGCAGACCGCCAAACCCAGTCTGTCTTGATTGTGTATTGTGCAAGCAGTGAACAGTTATGCAGAAAACTACCAAAATGCGTCAAAATTCCCAATATTCAATGCCCATGAGGCGACAGAAGATATTAATCTATAATTCTACAATTTTCTATGGTTGTTGTCATTACAAAATAGTAACTTATAATCACTACCTCAAACCGATGAGCGAAATATGTGATTATTTATTAATTTTTGATTTTTAATCATTTTTAGTCCAATTTTTATAACTTTAGGCCCACTGAGGCGACAGAAGATATCAACATACAGTTTTAAGATTTCGCACGTTTTTTAATAAAGGGAGTTCACAACTTTTCCGCACTACCGCAAAAAGATCTAAGAAATTTGGATTTTTTCGATACGCCCTAATATATATATATATATATATATATATATATATATATATATATATATATATATATATATATATACAACCTGTAGCCAGAAAGTTCGGTGAATGAATATTTCAAATACAGTATTGTACAGCATCAAATACAATTTACTGTCCTTCAAAATAATCTCCATGGATGGTAATGCACTGTTGGGAACGAGTATATAAGTTCTGGAGACTCCTGTAAAACAGTTCTTTCGGAATGGCTTTCAGCTCGGCCGTCACGTTGCGTTGAATGTCGGTGATGTCCGTAAATCTCTTTCCCTTCAGGGCTGATTTCAATCTGGGGAAGAGGAAGAAGTCTGCAGGTGCCAAATCAGGTGAATAAGGGGGGTAAACAAGTGTCACAACTCCATTCGTGGCAAGGAACTGCCATACAACCAAGGCGGTGTGTGGCTGGGCTTTATCTTCCAGGCTGGTCCGCCCTTCCCGGAAACGCTTAAACCATTCATAAGCACTCTTTGATGTGACGGCTGTATCTTTATAAACTTTCTTTGAGCATTTCGTGAGTTTCTTTTGCCGATTTTCCAAGTTTGAAACAAAACAACATGTTTATTCTCTGATCCATTTTGTTTACCGCGACAATCCACAATAAACCTTTCGCGCTCGGCGTTAAACGTAACAAGGAATAAACGCACTTGGAACCTTGCCAAACGTTCAAACAGATATTGACCTTCACCACGCGCGGCGCGTTGATATTCTACTAGTACAGCAGCGACCTCTACAGGCTCCTTCACCGAACTTTCTGGCCACAGGTTGTATATACAGTGTGCAGCATAAATTCGTTAAAACTTTAAAAATCCATTATAAAGAAACAATTGATGCTAAAAATTGCGGTTTGCACAAATGGGATTAAAGGGGATCTTTTTTTTAAAATGCAAACAAAAACGTGGTTAAAAATTACCGATAGGTGGCGCTGGCATGCATAATATGAAGATTTTATGCAAATCAGGTTGTCAGCAAAGCACTTCGGTGCACACAGATTCTTCATTCGATGCCAGCAATAAGCTATCGTTACCAGATTAAGCGTTGTTATTTAAACTCTTTCACCATGTGGTGAAGGTCATGTTGAACATTTTCTGCATAAATGAATCTCTAGAATGCAGAGTTGTGTTGTTATTATCTTCCTGTTCATTGTCTTTTACTTACGAGGGTTGCCTTTTATGTTTTTACAAACGACCACTAGAAGGCGCTACAGAAATTTGTCTTCAGGATATTCGTAAAATTTTCATTTTTTTATCTTAGAATCAGTGGCATCTTAGAAATCGTCTGCGTATTTTGTTTACAGTGAGTGTTCTAAAGAAACAAGTGAGTGAAAAAAATGGAAATAACTCGTGAAGGTTTCCGTTGGTTGATTTTTTATGATTTTAAGAAAGGCCTCACTCGACAAGAATGCTTAGTATCACTTCGTGAAACTTTTGGTAATGAAGCCCCATCAGAAAAGACTGTTTACAACTGGTTTGCGGAATTTCGTCGTGGTCGTGCGTCTGTCAGTGATGAATCTCGTGAAGGACGACCAAAATCAGTAGTGATTCCAAACAACATCGATGCTGTGCGCAAGATGATTGAAGAAGATCGGCATGTCACGTACCGTGAGATAGAAGCATCCCTTGGCATATCACAGACTGCAATACATTCGATTTTGCATGAACATTTAGCTGTTAAAAAGATTTGTTCCAGATGGATTCCGCATAATTTGACAGAAGCTCAAAAAGAGACTCGTGCAAATTGGTGTAAGGAAATGCTAAAACAATTCAAATTTTAACTGCAAAATCCATATACAACATCGTTACAGGTGACGAAACTTGGATATATTCGTATGAGCTGGAAACTAAACAACAATCCACTGTTTGGGTGTTTCCAGATGAACCGAATCCTACGAAAGTTGTTCGTTCACGAAGCACTTCCAAAAAATGATTGATTGTTTCTTTGGTCTTACAGGACATATCGCAACAATTCCTTTAGAGGATCGAAAAACTGTTAACGCTAAATGGTATACAGAAATTTGTTTGCCAAAAGTCATCAACGAAATCAGGAAAAACAACAAAAAACGCCGCATCATTCTTCATCACGACAACGCCAGCTCCCACAAAGCACGGGAAACAATTGATTATTTGAAGGATAAAAATGTCGAATTAATGTCTCATTGCCCATATTCTCCTGATTTGTCGCCTAACGACTTTTTCTTGTTCCCCTTATAGCAAACAAAAAATGCGTGGGCAGCGATTTTCATCACCTCAAGAAGCTGTTGATGCCTTCCAAAACTTTGTTTCTGAGATATCAACTTCAGAGTGGAAAAACTGTTTCAAGAATTGGTTTGAACGGATGGAAAAATGTTTAAATCTTAAAGGCGAATATTTCGAAAAGCAATAAAACAGTTTGTTCCCAAAAAATTCTTTTTCTTCCGACTTTTTGTAGAAACTTAAAAGGCAACCCTCGTATAAGCCTAATCTGCATACATTTGCTTCATATTATGCAGGCCAGCCGTCTATCAGTCATTTTTTGTACCACAATCTTTTTAGTATTAAGAAAAATCCGATTTCCTTCTAATCCCATTCTTGCAGACCGCAATTTTCTGTTCCTGTTTAATGAATTTTTAAAGTTTTAACGAATTTCAATTATGCAGCTGGAAAAGTTTATTTGAGAATTAATAACATTCTAAAAACCGATATTCCGTTTTCAGAAAACTGATTAATAAACTATTAAAACTACTCGGAAACGTTTTCGAAAATCAGTGGCAGCAAAAGAAACTTTGTTTTTATAAATGAGTCTTTAAGTTTCAAAAATATATTGGTTTCCGAGGCTTCTAATGATAAAGCACGCTTTTCGGAATCATGTGTAACTCGGTAGAAATTATTATTCATTTACTTTCGTGCTTACATTATATTTCCGTAGATTAAGAAACATTTGTCACTTTTTACAGTGTACTCAAGTTTTTACGATTTTTCTTTTGATCTTCCAATTTAAGATTAAAGACACTTAAAGAAAACGTTTCCTATTTTTTAGTACACCAATAAAAGTGTTTCTTTTAAAGCGTTTTTATTTATTTTATTTTATTCTTATTTTGAAAAGTAATAAGTCATTAATTTTTATCTCAGAGTTATTCTTCTCTCTTTATTCTCACTAAGACTTAATTGTATCATTCGTTTAGTTGTAGTAAATGTCTCATATTTGTTAAAAGTGAAGTTCATTTATTTTCAGATAGAGCGTAATGAATTACGAACATTAAGGAGCAGAAAATGATGAAAATTTGTTAATTTCATTTTAGTCCAGCGTTACTTTTCCTAAATAAATATTTATGACTCAAAGTGTCTTGAAAGAAAGTTATTCTTAATGTATTTTGTTTTATGAACATTAGACTTTGAGCACAAATTTCAAATAAAACAAATGTGAAGATAAATTATGTGTGTGAATCACAATGATATAAATTAGTTTAATAGGTTAAAATATAGCTGTTTTTCAAACAAAATTATTTTATGTACTGTCATGCTATCCAACTAAGTAACACTTTATATTTTGAAAACTTATCTTCTGCTTAAATTTGTTAGATTTAGGCTTTATTTTTTTAGATGAATTATAAATTATATACAACAACTTTCAATAGCAAGTTTTAATAGTATATATACAGTAACTATAAAAAGGAAAAGTGCAATAATTTCTAAGGGGAAAAAAACATTTAGGGAAAAAGAATATTATAAAGAAATGTCATGAAAAAGCTACGCGTTTTGGTGAAATTACTTTTTCTTTTTCAAGGGCTTACTGTACACGTCGAGTTATTACTATTTTTGAACTTTTATTTTCTTTAGTAGCAGTACCCCATTGTATTATTTGATTTCTTCGAAGGCACGACTTTTTCTTTTTGATTTTATGGTAGTTTTAATGAAATTTTGTGTTTTAACCCATTTTGGATCGCCGGTGCCGTCATCATAAATAGGACGGCTATGTTAAGGGGGCTGAGAACAATCAATTTATTGGTTAACTAATGCCGAAGCTACTAAAAGAAAGTATTGAAATTGCTTCAATATTTCATGATAAAAAGGTACGTCAATGCCAACTATTTTACATGTGATTTAGTAACTGTTGTCACCCTTAACCTTCATCATGTTCTTTAGTTCAAGACGGGAAACATTCTCTTCTTAGAAAGGCATGACTTTTCTTTCGTTTTATGGCAGTTTTAACACAACAACCAAACGGTGTCCCATTTCAAGTCAGATATTGTGAAGCATATTTATAATTACCAATGCCTCGCATCTGTATCAGGTTGTAACACGGGATACATTTGTAATATACCCAAAAAACAGTTGCCTTTAATAGTTGCCTCAGCAAAGGAGAACAAGTTGGAAATTGTACTTTGAACGTGACAAACGAGGTACGTTCATTTCATAACTATAGTTTCACAATGTAAAAAAATCATCCTTATTATGTCAGTGAAATGAATTATATCGTCTGCTATGAGCGAAATCAGCATGCCTTTTTTCTTATTACGTATTAGTCCAGGCATTTTATGAATGAAGATGGGCAAAATTGTAATAGAAGCTTTTTACATGGTTTTTTAATCAGGAACTACTGATTAATAGCATACTCAAAATCTGAGCATGGGAAGACCCCTATATACGGATTTCAAAATGGCGGAGGGGATTTTCTGGAACTAAGTCAAAGAATATATAGCTTATGGAAATATGTCGCTTTATTTTCACAACTTAACTTTGAAGTATAGTAAAAAACATTAAACAGTACACAAAAGCCTACTATTCCTTACAAATTACTGCTTAAGTTCATTTTTACAGAAATGTTCTAGTGAAAAAAATCTTGTATCAATAATTTTCATCACTTTCATCATATTCATAGTTGGAAGTTAGGTAATTGTTGTTACATCCATTGACTTGGCACATCCCACAAGCTGTAGAACAGGTTAATCCATTACGCTTGCATCCGCATCGTAAAGTAGCACAGTTTGTCTTGCAAGAACATCGAATCATATTAAGTAGATAATCTGGAGCTGGTGGTAAGTCGCAGAGTATTGGGTAGTATGAGTTATTTTTTACATACCAACCCCATTCTTCTGGCTTGATTCTTTCTTCCGTAGCTTTCCAGATATTTATTTTTAAGTAAGTGCGATAGCTATGATAATTTGTAGAAGAATCGGTCGGAGACAAACGTTCAGGTATAACAAATGATTTTGCTGTAGTTACCTTCTCTACTAACATTTGGTGCCGTAGTTTGTCTGTGGATTCCAGTGTCTTGCAGTCATAAAACAGAAGCATTGCTTTTCTCCCAGCCTCAGCGATATCTGAATGTAGACATGAATTTGAACAAAATATTTTTGTAATAGAACGGAGCTCTGTCTTCTTCATCAGTTTGAGAAATGCTGAGGATTTCCCAATCGAAAAAATTCTGGATGTTGTATCGCAGCCCGTGAAAGCGTGCAGAAACATAAGGAAGTTGCAATTTTCATGACCTAACAGAGACTGCATGTTGAGGATATGATAGATTGGTTTGGAATCTGATCCTCGTCTTATGTCACTGCGATAGAATAGCTTGAAACCATTATCCTTTGCGTGGTAAAAGAGGAGGATCAGCAAGTCGGTATCTTCACTTATTACAGTGGTATGTGCATGTTCTGAAGATGAGACTGCAGTACGAACAATATCTACATTGGCATCCCCGTCTGCGTGTTGAATAGTGCAACCTTGTTTCTTAAGCACTTCATCTGTGAGGGAAATCATTGCTTGCTTGTTTTTCTCATTAGTCAAGAACTCTTCCTTTTTGCCAAAAAACTTCATGCTTGGGCTGAAATTAATATCTCTACTGATTTTTTTGTAGCGTCGTCTGTGAGCCACATCTTTAGTCGTTGGGGACCCGATGTAACTATCAAAACAATGATAGGTTTCCCATATTTTTTAAGAACAAAGTCAGCGTAAGACATAGCGATGTTTTCATATGTCTCATTGTTACACCAGAAATGCGATGCAAGATAGATCTCCCATCCAAAATGTACCTTTCTGTACTTCCCACGTTGTCAGATTCTTCATTGTGCACATTTTTTTATGTGTTTGGCTAGTGCGTGAGCTAACAGAAATGTGTCTGATTTCCTCATCATATTTGGTGATTCAAATAATGCTGCAGGGTGCACACACAGTTCATAGCGTATGTCATCTCCGAGGTTCATTTCACTACAAGTGGCAGCAGTCATCATTCTTTGGGAGAGGAGCGCTGGATCTATTTGTATACCTAAGTCATCTTTATTACTACAGATAGCGGCAGCAGATCCTAGAGTTTTCACTTTCTCTAACCTCTTAGCCGAATACCTAAATATATCCTTCCCTATCATTTTGGAGATGATGTTCGTACCAAATAAGTGCAACCCATCAACATTAACTCCTTTTTCAGCTGTTACGCATGTAACAATATTGCGTAGAGTACAATCAGAATGAAAGGGCGATATGGGGTCTAGTACATTGGTCACTTTTTTAATGTCATCGCTGTTCTTCTTCTGTCTGCTGTCCCTGATTTCTTTATGTTGCTCACTACTTTGCATAAAACCCCCTGCATATTTCTGCATAGCTAAGTTGTAAATCGCACAAACAGGCATAGAAAACAGCCATGTAGCCCTTTGATTTTCCGTACGTCCACTTCCTCTGCTTTTCAGGGAACACATAAACACTTGTTCTATTACAAGATCTGATCCAAGTTCACCCCATAATCTGTCACTTCTTCTTATCACAAATTTACCTTCTACAAACATTTTGTACACCTTTGCGTTTTCAGATTGCAGATTAAACATTTTCTGTAAGTACAGGTATAGTGACTTGAGGTAATTAACATGTCCTGATGATGCTATTATGGGGAGAATCTCCAGCATAGCACGCAACTGCAATTCCCAAGATCCAATCCTGTGAGCTGTTATTATGTTTCTTACAACACTGATTATTCGCTGATATTCTAACCAGAGTTTACTTGTTCTCGAAGAAGATTGCAAGTGATTTTTTTTCGTCTCCAAAGCGATGTCAATCTGAGTCAATCTGCGTCGCACAGTTCAAGGTATTTCCTTTGTTTTTGGCCGGTCATAATATTGTTGAACAGATCACAAGCTTCATTTTCTAGGTCATGGGAAGATCCATGTTCATTGCGAGGGAAAAATCTCTGAAACTAGTAGGCAACTAAGAGCTGCATCTACGAGCATATGTCCTCGTATTGTTCTTGAAACAGCTTTCCCAGTCATCATATGTACCACAGTATTTGATCCATAGATTTCCTCAAGAGAGTTTTTGATAATAGAGAATATGGATTTGCAATATAGCATCAGAATAATTCGAAAATTACAGTACCTTTATTTTAGAAATACGAGCCTTAATTTGTAGACTTCCAGTCTTGTTCCAAGAAGGTTCCGGCGCGAATAGCTGAATTAAAAAGTTGAATCTACCTAAATAACTATTTGAAGACTTTCGATTTGAATGTAGATTTAAATTACTTAAGTAATAAAGATTTATAATTCAAAATAAATATGATTAAAACTTATCTTTTTTAGATTTTAATAGAATCGAGATTTAGAATTAAACATACATCACAACTCGGCAGAAAAATACAAGTAGAGAAGAAAATAAAATTATTTAATGGAGAACAAAATAATGATTAGTATAAATACAGACAGGAAAAAACATAATAGGATTTTAGAAATTAAAAATGAATCAAGATAATACGAATTACAATAAATAAATATATTTATAAAACTGCTAATTTTCAATAAAAAATGTGTATTTGCAATTTTCAGTCCCAATTCTTTAGTGCTGCCCTCTGTCGCCTTCAGTCTCTACTAATAACTATATAAAAGCGCAAGGTAAAACGACATCTGTTCCAGTCCGTTTTGAACTCCGTTTTAAGGGTGTTCCCGGGTTCGGATTTTGTCTGATTTTGGTTATATTTCTCAGTCATGGTTTCTGATTAAAAATCAGTTAAGAGAAATTGTATTACAATTTTGTCGAGGTTAAAGGTGTAATCGAAGTTTGCCTGGACGATATGCCAGGCAATTATTACGTATATTACAAATGCGAATTTTTTTTCCCACACCGAGACAGCACTGCAAAATTCACAATGGAGATCTTGGTTTACTAATGATTACATTCATGGTTTAATATTTTTATGACTCATAATGAACGAATCTCTTGTGTTTATTTCATCTAATGAAATGATTGAGATATTCAGCTGTTAACCTAATTTCCACTGAAGTTATCTCAGAAGCTATACATTTTTTAATGTAACCCATCTCTCAAGTAAACAATTTTTTTGAACGATCTTTCTAAAAATGTAACTTTTATGAAATTTTATTCGAAAAAATAATTTTGAATAAAAATGGCTACCTGGCATATGAAAAAAGAGGTGGTTTGCCCGTATTTGTTTTCCTCAGTCACATGATTTGCGTTTTTATTATATAGATTACGTATGATAGTATTTAATAAAATAAAGAAAACTTTTATTAATATCTTTTTAAGTTTTGATTCGATTTTCATAAAATTGGAAATGACTCGGCACATTTCTGCAACGATAATATATTAAATTTCAAACCATTTGGTTGGGTAGTTTTTGCGTTGTTATATGCGGACGGACGGACAGATAGAGAGACTGACGGACAGACGGATGGACAGACGACTATAGGTGCTATGTATTTATATAGTTACGAACGCACCTAAAAAGACAATACAATTTGATTTTGAAAGAGCACAGAAAACTGGTGAATCCGTGTGACAAAGTACAATCACATAAAACAGTTACCCTTTGACGTGTTAGGCAATACTTTTACATATCTTTATGAGACATAATAAAATAATTGTTATGCATATTAATATCTCTATATAGACTGCTATTTTAATATTTTACATATTTAGTTATTTTATGCAATAAGGTCTTTCTACTAAATAAGTCTATGCTCTTAATACGGCCATCAGCATATATCGTGTAGGGAACGGTCTCGAACCGACATATGCCAGTACTTATTTACGTGACCTTGACACGTGCGAATAGTTTCAATTTCAGCCGAAACTGGCTTCGTTGTCAGCTTCGGACAACAGAATTTTTTGACACGTCGTTGTTAAAAACAGTGAGTAAACTTTCATAGGAAATCAGCGGAAATTGTGGATTGAATTTTGCAATTTTTTCATGATGTACGAGATAATGGAATGGACTTTTAAAAATGTATATTGAAAAATTCTGTATTTTTAATATTGTTTCTGTTTGAAAGTGAAATGTGTGAAAAACAGAAGTCCCCTAATAAGCCAGCTTCATTTGCCAAAAAGATCGTGTCTTAGATATGCGTCTTTGTTCAAAATGCAAGAAGTATCTCTACAAAGAATGTGTAGGACTGACTCGAATGGACACAGGTACCTTTTTTTGCCCCAATTGTGAGTAACTTGATTTGGCTTTCTTCCGAAAATAATGATGACTTTATTTCGACTTTTTTATACGTACATATTTTTGATTTTCAAAAGTTTTAAATTTGCAATTTATAAACACATTCTTTATTTTGTTCTATTTTGATGTAATGCCTGTAAAATATCTGTTAATTAAAGTCAAACCCTGTTTTTACCAAATTATGGCCTTATTTAAATCACTTACTCCTAATTAGGCCACTTTAAAATGTCTTTTGTTTTGAACTCTCCTGAACAAAATTCAACAACAAGAAGAGTATGCATGATTTAACATTGTAAAAATGTGTATTTACATCCAGAAAAATTTAAAATATTAATGCTGATATAATACATTTTATTGTGATATGAATCCTTAACATGGCCTTATTTGGTACAGGTACCTTAGTAAAAATAAACATACATAATCAAATTTTGCTCCGTAAGCCTTCTAATTTGTCAACTGCATGACGAGATAAAAAGGCGAGATCAAAGCTCAAAAGGGTTAAACTGCGCAAACAAAACTTTGAACTTCTTTCTGTATTAAGCTCAAATGTTTTCTTCCTGACGTCGTTTATAAAGATGTTATTGCCAATTGTGAGTAGGGCAATTACTATTTGGAATAACCCTGTATATATTAATAAAGCCCCTGCTTAAATAACTAAATTAGAATATCTTACTTTTAAACAAGATTGCCAAGTAATTGTTTTTTTAACATATCACATATATTTTGCATATCACTTGATTTTAAATTTATTTATATTGTGATAAATTTTATTTTATTATTATTATACAAAATAAAAATAAAGTTGAATTCGAAACAAAAAAAAATATTGTTTATGAAACTTGAATAAAACAGGAGGTTCCACAAAACTCTAAACTTCAAAGCTGTTTGCAGGAAAATTTATATTTCCCGAAATGAAAATTAACTTGACTTTACAAATGAAAATGCCAAACTTTGTGATAATATAAATAAAAGAATTGTAAAGAACTTCAGAAAAGGTTTTCGACAGCTTATAACTTACAAATAAGAATGTTCATTTCATGTATTATTCTTTGAAGTAATCATAATAGTTTTACGAAGAAAAAGTAATATTGATTTCCAAAATATCAATTTCTTACCAAAACGAAATTTTATACCAAGAAAATAAATTTAATTACAAAATGAAACATTGACAGCCTATTAGAATTATCCGATTTACGTATGTAGTTGAAAAATTAAAAAATAATATTATTTTTGAATTTGTTTGAAATATTTGTAATTTATAGAACTAGAATCTAGAGCAGAGAACTGATTCTATAAAAAATGAAAAGGAAATTTGGTTCGAAAAAATGGAACATTTAGTTTTTAGCTGTAATAATTAATTACAAAAAATATTTCTGTATAAACTGAAAAATTAATATAATGGAGATGAAAGGATATGCTGTACTTATTTGCTCTATTATTTAATTTTAGAAGATTCTTTCTAAAAATTTCGAAGCAAGTCACCTTTCGAAAGAAAATCTTTTTATTTGTTAAAATAAAATATGATACAACTAAGTAAAAGATATTATATAAAAGCACTACTAAAAGTACACTAAGTAAAAGATTATTCTAATATGTTACATATCAGTAAATTATCAATTATTAATCAATTATATCAATAAATTTTAAGAATTTTCAGCGTTTTCCGTTCCAACGTGCTTTTTCGTTTTTAGTGATGGAAGACGCTGAAAAATCATAAAATTCAAAATATCATAACTCGGTAAATTTTTGTCGTAAAGGAATGTGATTTCTTTTGTTTTAAGTTTTAGTAGTTGGAGTATGTTTTTATAAATGCAACTTATATCTTACAGTGACCATATGGAAATTTAAATTTTGTCATTATTAGAAAACTAACTACTTTGACTCAAATTGCCTCTAAGAAGTTGAAAAATAACATTGCAAACATTTTTGCAATAGGAATTAGGGTTTTAAAATAAACGGTTTAGGATTAGATTGTTTATCAATGATAAGAGGGGACACCCTGTATACTGTCGTCTTGAGTAGTTAAATGGGATGACTGAAAGAATCATAACTCTGTGTTTGGATGAATTAAATATTTTTTTGGTATCCAGTAATTAATGAGATTAAATGGATTTTAAACTTGAAAATAATTAATGAGAGTAAAAAGAGCTATAAATAAAAATAGAACTCAACAATCTCATAATAAATTATATCCTAAATGAAGAAAATTAATAGTCATTTTTCTCCCTTCTACTCAATCACCTTCCTTTTTCAAGATTCAGTTTGCCTTTTCCTGTAAGAATAAAGTTATTCTATAAGGAAAAAAAAGCAACACGAAAGTAATGAATCAATGTGTTGCAGAATTTCTACCGGAACATACTTATGCATGCATAGTGGAAAAAGAAACTTTTGTTGTCATCTTTGAATAATTCAAGATTCTGATTCGGTAGCTATTTTTAGCAGAGTTTTCTAGCACAACAGCCCCTCCCCTCATACAAAAAGGAAAAGCAAAAAACTGCAAAAAGACCAAAAGATAATAATAACAAAGAGTTAATTCGTATGATGTTAACCCTCCATGCTTGTGCTTCTGTTTTTAAAAAAATACTGCTATAACTTACAAAAATTTGGAATATTCAATGTTTTAAATAATAAAAAAAAGATTACTTTTCATGAATCAAATACATTTGTTTTATTATTACAAATATAATTATTGCCAATAATCATTTTAATATAATACAGGATTCAACATAGGTCGAACATTATAAAAAAAAAATATATGAATGTTGGTTTCACGGAAAAGAAAACTGTCAACCAAGGCGCCAGTAGAAATCTTTGGTGAATAAAATCTGTTTTTAGCAAGCCAAATTACAGTTTCATTCTCACCCAGTTGAGGCAGTCAATCTAATCTGTTTATGGCTATAGTTTATGTGCTGGCAAGAAGCAACTGAACAATATTTTTACTGGCCATTTTAAATCGCTACGACATTTCTGGAATAATTTTGGAATATTGATATTATTTATGCAAATATCTCGAACACTATTATTACAGTTATTTTAGTTATCTGTGAATATTATTATATCAATATTTTTTGACAGTTGTGTTTGTACAATTACATTATGTAGTTACAATTATTTTATATTTTTGAGAATTTTACATTATCGTGTTTAACAAATCCATTCACGTTTTCTTAATGCCAAATGTAGTTATAAAACTGTACCAATAAGTTAATTAATAGAGTCTGGATAATATGGATGCACATATTATGAAAGTTCGAATTGGCTCAGTATTCAGGACATTATTGTGATTATGACAAAATTTGCATTATATATATATATATATATATACATTCTTTATTTTAAAAAAGTACTAGCTTTAACGAATATGGTTAGTCATATTGTAGGAATGTTTAAAAATGGTCAATCATCATCTCAGTTGTTTTCAATGTATCAAACACTGACACATAAAGAAATGAATTATTCTGAAAATATGAATGAATTTGACGTGCTTAGCTCGAGCTGTGTGCAAGATATGTGGCCCCTCAGTCAGGACGGCTGAACCGTCCTATTTCGGGAACACTAAGTCGGTTCCTTACATGATAAACTGAAGTGTGTACGGCGAAAAATTCAAGGAATTTGCAGTAAAACATGTGAAACGGAACCTACTAAAACTGGATCTTGTCTTAACCCCTTGAAGGGCGGTGGGATATAATATATCCCACTACATTTTAATTCCCAAATGCCACAAAGACACCGGAATTTTGAAATAAAATTTTACTTTTATAATATACGTGAAGAAAATCTTTTACTTATTTGGAAATAAATTTGTTGTTAAATCCCGGTGTGACTCAATGATTTCAACATTTTAGAAACATAAGAACTTTGCCCCTGAAAGGGTTAAATGGAAAATTTTCATGGTCCCGACGGAAAGGCTACCATAAAATTACATTTGCTAAAACGATATTTTTTCTCAGTTCCTTGCGATTTCGTTCCATCAGATTATACTGTATTTTGTTCCTTTATATTGAAAAGATACTGAAAACACTTACCGGAAAAATATAGTAGAACATATTAAATTAACCCATTTTCGGCCAAAGGTGCGTAAACGCACCATTTCAATAAATATATTTTTATTAACACTGTGACGTATATTTTTCACTAATTTTATTTTTCTGCTTTTTTAAGGGTTTTGGAGACATCTATAAAATATTAGTAATTCATTTGAAATAATCACTTTCTGTTGAGAAATTTTCAAAATACGGTGGTTTTTTACTTGAAATGGTTATAGACAAATTCGATTTTTTGAAAATGTATAATTATTCCACTTGAGATTAATCATATGTTTTTATAATGAAGTAAAGTTCAAGTTCTGTAAATAGAATAAAAATAAAACAAATACCATAAGAAAACTTAAATTTTTTTATTTAAATTTAATGGTAAATTAATAATGGCAACGTCAAATTAAATAAAATATTATTTTTCATGCACGAAACTTTTTGGGTGTCTTAATGAATGTAATTTAAGCAAATTTCAATGCAAATAATACCACATTTTATAAAATTTCTATGCTTGGCCTAAAATGGGTTAAAAAACAAACACTTGTAATTATGTCAAAATTTTCCCTGTTAGCTTCCGAGGTACAATCTTTATTTTACACAATGTATTAGACAGACTAAAATAAAACATTATGTTGTACAGGATAGAGAAATTCCGATTAAAGCGTCATTAATGACTTCCTAGATCCATGATCCCCAGAGAACTGATACTGAACTAATTAAAGAAACGCTAGCTTGTAGAGTATTCAGTATTACCAAAATTTCACAAATGAAAAGTAGAAGAGATGGGAGATTACTCCCACTTTTCTTCGCCAAACTCCCCAAAAACGAAACATCTAACGAAGTTTATAATGTCAAATCCTTATTCAAAATTAGAAACAAAACTGAAAAGTTTAGAACTGCAAAAAAGCATCCCAATGTTTCCGTTGCTAGAAGTTTTTTCCACGTCGCAGCCAACTGTCACATAAATCGTCGCTGTGTTGGATGCAGAGGAAACCATTTCTCGAAAGATTGTCTCTTAAAAGCCACACCTGAGATACCAAAACCACTGCCAAACAGCTGTAATTGCGGTCTCTTGCAGAGCTCTAGTTATAAAGGTAAAATTTCAGCACTGAACCTCAATTAAAAAAACCTATTCTCAAACTGCTGCGAAATCTAAAAATTTCCAAGTTAAAAAAAAGAAAAAGCGCCTTTTCAAAATGCTACTATGAAAGACCCCCCCCCCCCCCCATTTCACCCATTTCAGCCTTTATACTAGTTGCATGAATTCTCTAAAAATATTTCCACGAATGCCGAAATCGTGGGGAAAAAAAAAAGCGAATTGCAAGATTTACTCATTTTCGGATAAAACCGTGAAACTCAACAGCGTCCTTGTCCTCAGCTAAAAGAAAAATCTTAGTAGTTAGAGAAATTATGGCTAATTCTACTAACACTGGTAAATTATCTTAATTATTCTTCTAAATTTACGAAATAAATAAATAAGAGTTATTCTTAAATCTTATCTCTTATATTAAATAATTATGTAAATATGTGGAAATGAAAAGTGCGTTTTTTTCGTATCCTGTGGATTTTTGTGCCATCTTTCTCCCGCTAACCCATCACTTAGCTAAACTATTGCTTAACTTAACTTTTTCTTTTCATCAAATTTAGTCTAAATTTTAATTTATTATACTCTAATTTTTTAAATTAGTCGTTTTATCTAAACACGCCTCTTATTATTCTACAGTATTCCAAGTGGGAGGAGCCTACTGGCTTCGACCAATTGGAAATTACCTGTCTTCTTTCCTATACTGTTACAGTAGTTGTCTAGCTACAATCCTACCTTTTTATTCTAGGCTCAACATATTGGGAAGACTCACCACTTATAGAGTGGGCCTGAAGTTGTCTTCAACTGTAAAACCCCTAAAAGATGCTCACATTGTTTAGCACTGCTTAGCATAAGCACTTTGACAAATGTGCAATCAATCTGTCTAATCGTGCTTTTGTGCCGGTTAAAGATGCCAAACTATTATAACAAAATATGGATTTCATGACATCAGACAATGTCCAGAAATTAACATACAGAAAATATTAACATACAGAAAATATATAAAAAATCAGCATAATAATTTGAATGGGTCTATCTAGTTTGTATTTGACGGATTGGGTTATAGTTCATTACACTCTTCATAACCGAAAACGTTTATTTATTGAAAAAACAAATGAGTGAACAACCAGTATTTTTGTCCAGAAAATTTTTTGGTGAGAACTAAATATTGATTTTTTTTAACTGTAAAAATGAAAAAAAAATTAAGACAATTTATTTAACAAATGTAACTATCGTTTTATATGATAACGTATACGAAACAATCAGCATTATATTCATTTTTCCTTTATTTAAAGAAAAAAAGAACAATGATTTTTAGAGCTGACGTTGAGGCCTCTGATCTGTAGATTTACTAGTTTTAAATGTGTTGTTGTCCAGCTTTAACACATTGGAATTTGACACTTTTGTACTATTCGAGTGTGGAAGATTATTTATCGTAACATCATGAAAGCATTTTAAATAAACAGTATTTCAGGACTTAATAAGATGAAATGTTATTTATACAGGGTGCCCCAAAAATATTGAAATGCGGTTTAATTGTTTACCTGTTGGAGATAAATAGGCAATGTAAACTGCAAAAGTGTTCAAAATAAGATGTGAAATATAACATAAGGTTAATGACACAATCCTGACACTAATTTAAAAAAGTTACATTTTTAAATTTTTTATGATTCTTCTAGGCAAAATTGATCAATTAGAAAAAAAAAATTCTTTTGCTTGACCCAGATCACTAGAAGTGACTGTATAACTATATCTTTAAATTGAACGGAATTATGAAAAATTAAAAGCTGAATTATACCACTTTTTCATGCCTTTTAAAATGCTTTTGCATCAGTAAAAATAAGGAACATTTATAAACTGATGATTGTGTTCATTCGACCCAAACATATGTCGACAAGTCTGAAAAACTGCATCACAAATATGTATGAATAAAGAATTACAGGCACATATCATCTAAAGAGACAAATTAGTTTAAATCGTAGAAACATAATTTAAAAAAAAGAGGTAATTCATAAAGCTTTTTCAAAATGTTTTTCTCATCTCTAGCTCTTCTGTGAGAACTTCTAATAATTTTTCTGTAAGTGTTTTGGAGTTCTTCTTTTCAAATATTGTTAAAACATTGATTATTTTATGTTTTTTTTAATTTTTTTTGCAAAATTTTTAATTTGATGTCTCCATGACAATGGTAAATTTTTAATAAATATTTCTTCAATTTAAAAAATAAAGATATGCAGGTTTTTTTAATGATATGTTTGGAGCAATAGGAAAAAATAATTTCACTGTCTAATTTTGAATAGAGGATCGTGTAAAAAAAAGTATAACTTTTTGAAACTTTATGGGAATTTTATTTCATTAATATAATCTTATTTTCTACTTAATTTGAACATTTTTTAAACTTACATTGCCTACCTGTTTCCAACAAGTAAAAAAATAAAACATTCCTTTTTGGCACACCTTGAATTATTAAAAAACATAACCACGAATTTACGATATTTCTGAATATATTAAGAAATCAACAACTGGTACTAAATCAAAAAATTTTTAATAAATCATTCTTATTTTTTTTTTCATCATGGTTCACATAAAATTAAAACCTGCATTAAATAAGGATTCAATGTGGAAAAATAATTGCAACTTTCTCTAAATGAAACATAAAGGAAACATTCACATTGTATAAAACAATCAAAACATTTTAATAATGATATTTTTCAATAACAAAAATAAATTATAAACACAAAGACAATACATTAAACATAATAATTCCTACCCTACCATCCGAACTAAATAGATTCAAACTTTTCTATTGGGGCAATGTAGGATGATTCATTTTATGAACAAAAGAAAACGCTAAGAAAATATATATATAAACGTTGATCGATTTGCCTTTTTAATTTTGTCCAACATACTCATTTCAAAGAGTCATTTTAAAGAATTTCTCTACGTTATAAATAAGTTTTTCTAACTTTCTATAAAGAAAACCTAACCAAAACAAAAAACAAAACAAAACGAAAAAATAAACAAAAGAAGTAAAATATTCTATAACAAACTGCTCATGAAATACATGAGATATTGATCTTACATTGTATATGCACGCATAAATAACCTAAAGAACAAATGCTCTAAACAATTCCAGCTTAAAGTTTTATATATCGAAATCCCGAGAAAAAAATTCTAGTCATGTAAAAAACAGCATTTTACACAATGCTCTTTCAATGAGTACTGCGGCGATCCATATTTAAAGACGCCTCGAAAACTGCATTCTAGCGATTTTACATTAGTTTTCTTTCAAACGTGAAATCTGAGAGAAAGCGAATGTATTACTGGAATAAATGCTTAGTGTCTTGCTATCCGAAGGACTTTTTTCTTATACTTTCACTGAAATAGGATTTGAATCTTATTTTACAATGATTTTTCAGAAATAAATAGTTTTCTACCGCCAAAAGTAATTCATGTAAAATAATATTAAAAACAAGTAATTTTGAAACAAAAAAATCAATGCAACTTCAAATGACTGCTTCTTAATAAATGACTTGCTTGCAATTGTGTAAAAAACTTATGCTATTAATATTGCATATATATTTTTTTTAATTTGAGTGCTAGTTGGCATATTTTAGCAAGAGTGGTTTAGCACAAGAGAATATTTTTTCTGACAGCCACATTTAACCTAATACTGAGAAAAACGACACTTTCAAATTTGAGTAAATTGATGTTTTTCATTTTGTTATCAAACTTTTTGTTTCAAATAGGACGACCCAATGCATTCAATTCTGAAATACCAGAAATACTCAGAATATTGAAACATGGACATACTCAAAACTAAGCACATAGAGGTCAGTTCATACTCATTTTTGAAACATGGTGATACTCAAAAATGATTAGAATTAGTTCAAACTCATTTTTTAAACATATAAATACTTAAAAATGAACACATAGAAGTCAGTTCATACTCATTTTTGAAACGTGTTATGGTTTCGTCGCCTTGCTTGGTCATCTTAATAATTCTTCTAGTATTGATACCTTAGTTTTATGGTATTTGCTACCACCACCGGTATTAAACTGATACCGGACGTTAGAAAAGAAGTTCTCGCATAAATAACCAATTAATAATTTATTGATTAAATTAATATGCAAAAAAATGTTATAGTGATAGTTATTGTTAGTCAATACAGATTATTGTCACTTGCCGTATGTGACTGTCGAATGGCAATCTCCTGATCGCACGTTTTACTATATTTCATATGCACTACTCGTACATACCATTCCGTCTAACAAGGAGAGTGCCAAGCTTGGTAATCACAGATTTTGATTATTTTTATTATGTTGTAGGGTAGAAGCCCCTTAGTCTCAGGTTCAATGGATTTGATACAACACTCCTTAGGTATCGAGAAATGGGGGGTCTAATATAATTACTTAACTTAAACACTTACTTGTAACAAAAAACTGCGTTGGTCATAGCTCAGTTGGTATAGCGTTTGCTCGTTGCTTGGAGGCCCCGGGTTCAATGCCAGAACGCGCTACGTTTGTTTTTCTAATTTTTTTTATAAATATACTTGTAATTATAATTTAATAATCTCAATAAAAATTTTTGTTAACATAATTAAATTTAAATTTAGCATTTTTGATTTTTAAACCATTATTAAAAATTTCTCATCATTTAAAGAGCATTATAAAAATTGGATCTATTATTGACTAGTAAAAATTCAAAAATCGTTCCAAAATCAGCATATTTAATATAGAATTATAGAATTCTTCTCCCATCGCAATAGAAAACGAAGATATTTCATGTGCTGGATTATTTGTTAAAAAACCATTGTTTTGCAATAAAAGTTTACAGTGCTTCAACGCATTTGTGACATCTCTTTTCTGATTTTCATCGTATCCCGACACTTCAGATTGATCTTCTTGTGAACTACAGCTTGCTTCTTCCATTTTTATACGATTATAAGCTGTTATAGAATGATACGCACTTGTGCGATAAAAATTGAAAACAGAAACCACTCAACTACACCAAACTAAAAAAAAAGAAGCAACCAAAGTCTGTTGTGGCGCCCTCTAGTTACAATAAAATAAAACATAAATATGTTGTAAATTAATTCTTATGCTAAATTTTAATATAATTATGCTTCTTACTTTAAAAACATAGTAGTATTATCATCACATTGACTTTAAGGCGTTCCGTTAAGGCAATTTATAAATGATGTTTCTTTACAATCATGAATTGACACAATTGTTCAATATCGTTGCATTGATAAAACATATATGGAATACATTTTAAAAGTATTTTTTTAAATCAAAAATGCTAACTTAAAATTTAATCATGTTAACAATTTCTTTTATTGAGATTATTAAATTATAATTACAAGTATATTTATAAAAAAGTGAGAAAAACAAACGTAGCGCGATTCGGTATCGAACCCAGGCCCTCCGAACAACGAGCAGACACCATACCAACTGAGCTACGACTAACGCAGATATATCGTTACAAAGTAATTATTTAAGTTGTGTTATAATATTAGACCCCCCATTTCTCAAGAACTAAGGAGCGTTGTATAAAATCCATTGAACCGGAGACTAAGGGGCTTCTACCCTACAACATATATAAAAATAATCAAAATCTGTGATTACCAAGCTTGGCACTCTCCTTGTAAGTAGTACTTAATTCACCCTGGACCAAATTGACCAATGCACATTCTCTCAGCAATTCAATACACTCCTCTGCGCTCTTAACTCTGCACGTCTATCCTCTACGCTCTGCACTGACAACCCTCGCGTCCTACGCTCTTCACGGCACACCAGCGACTGTGGCGTCCTACTCTCTTAGCTGCACCTCCACGAGTGTCACGTCTCTCGCTCTCCAAATCAACGGGTCTGTCATTTTTCTTTCACGGAGATTCTATACCTGTAGAAGCGTTTCCTTTCGACCATTCCACCCCTGTATTCTTCTCGTTTGTTCTCGACCATTCCACCCCTGCATTCTTATCTGAAGTCCAGCTCGCTAGGAATCCGTTGCCCATTGTATTTTCTTTCCAAAGCCGGATTACTACTTTCACAATGATCTCGTGAACATTCCCCAAATATATAATCGGATCAGGGAAATTCCATTGTCAATCACATACGGAAGTTTTACAGAAAAAGAAAAATATATATCAGGATACAGTAATATATATAATAATGAATAAATATAATAATTAAATTAATTAGAAATATACAATATAAGTTTTGTTAAAGTCAGAAACCTGGCAATGGACACCCTCAAATATGAGCACATGATGTTTTATTCTTGAGTGTGTGCATGTTTTCAGAAATGAGTATATACATGTTTCAAACTTGAGTAATTTTGATTCGGAGCCATTTTGACTAGATTTGAGTATTTTTTGCTCAGTTTTGAAAATGTCGTTTTTAGAGTGTACATTGTTGCCATTTGAGTGTCTTTATAAATAAGAGAGTGGTGGCATACACACATCACGCATGCTCAGATTATAATTTTTTTAGTCCAAAATGTTGCAACACACATTCCAGAACTTGGCAATACTTGCCTGGAAGAGTTCTATTAAACGAGTGAGGTCAACAAACTTAAGTTTTGTGATAATGGCTGTCTCGAAAGGTTTTGTCTAAAACCGACTCGGCCAATCAAATTTTATTGCTCGTATATCGCCACTATCTTATATGTAAAGGCACGCTAGGTGCTCATTCTCAAGGTTTTCTCAACCAATTAAATTTTATTTCTCGTAGGCTATCCCTCTCACATTTATAAAGATAATCTACTACTGTGGGCAAAAAATAGTAACACTTTGTTCATAATTTTAAAATTTTTAATTTATTCTTCCAAATCTATTTCGTCCCCCTCAAAGTAATCCCCCCGGCCCCAATACACTTGTGCCAACGTTTCTTCCAATCCTCGAAACAGTTGTTAAAGTCAATTTCCGGAATAGCCTTCAATGCGCGTAGCGATTCACGTTTAATGTCTCAATTGACTCAAAACGGTTTCCCCGGAGCGGTCGTTTGAGTTTGCTGAATAGCCAGAAGTCACACGGAGCTAAATCAGGCGAATACGGTGGTTGCGGCACTATATTGGTTGAAAATTTGGCGAAAAACTCCCGAAGAATTAATGCAGTATGCGACGGTGCATTATCGGTGCATCTTTCAGAATGGTTTTCACTGATCCTTCCGATATTCCAACGATGCCAGTAAGGTCTCTGACTGTTAATCGTCGATTCTCAAGCACCAATTCCTTGATTTTATTGACGTGTTGATCATCAGTTGATTTTGATGGCCGTCCTGGACGTGGTTCGTCGTCAACGCGTTCTCGACCCTCTTTGAATAATTTGTACCAATCAAAAACACTTGCTCGCGATAAACAATTATCACCGAAGGCCTTTTGCAACATTCTGAACGTTTCGGCACTAGAAATTTGATTCCGCACACAAAATTTAATGGAACTTCTTTGATGAATAATTTCACTCATTGTAAAAATCGCCGAATGCACTTTTTGTACTTCAGAAATACAAGCGTATACTAAACACTAATGATTATTTTGATGTGACATTTGGCACAGATGTCACTGACAGTTATACCAGCCTAGAAAAAAAAATATTTCGACGAATGGGTTTTTGCGCGAAATTTAAATTAAAAAGTCTTACTATTTTTTGCCCACAGTAGTATACTCATCACTCACGATTGAAATGCAGTAGATAATTATATAGTAAAATATTTGAGGTGAATCTTTTTAACTTAAAAACTTCCCTGGCGTACTAGAATTTTAGTGAAAAAGTTACATTCAAATCCTTTTAGTGGTTATTGAGGACATGCATGCATACATACACACATGACGTCCAAAAACAAAAGCTTCTTTTTTTCTGAAGTCGCTTAATAAATATTGAAATGTTGAAATTCCGTTTAAATACGTTAATAACGTTATATAGAATCAAATCAACAAATTATCTTTTGTTTACTAAGTAATATGCTATATTTACGAGGAATATAAACGATAGAGTAAATCGGTCCGAGTTGTAAAAAAAAAAAATAACACATTTTAATTAAAAAAATTTTATTAAAATATCTCCCCTCCCCTCACATTCTAATCACGTGACATAAGCTAGCTGGCTAGAGCGGAAAATAATGATGTTTTCTGTGCATGAGCTGGAAAATGAATTTTAAACTTAGTTTTCCATTAAAAGTACGAGAGAAGAGGAAGATCACTGCTTGCCGTACACGAATAGGAGTGAAAGAGAGAAAAAATGGCATTTTTGCTCATTTCTTAAATGATTTATGTAACGCCCACCCCACCCTCACGAAAGATTCAATAATTTGGTCTCCAGATTAGAAAACTTGGTAGCCAGTGGCTACTTGGCGACCGCATTTGTCAAGCCCTGTCCATGAATATACGTGATAATCTTAGACAAATGAACACAAATTTTATACAAGATCCACATAGTCATATGCTACAGCTACAGATCTTTTAGAGCATTTTATTTTAAAGGGTGCTGAAAGATATTATTTTCACTATTCAGGTTGTTGACAATAACCTTCGTAAACAAACATTCGCTGAAAAATATAAGGTCGAGCATGTTCTTTATATTCCTGAAATTCCGAAACAATGTGTAAATTACTCTAGATGTTCTAGAAAACGTCTAAAATCAAACTGGCCCGATGAGTTTTGGCAATATATTGTAAATATGCTTAATTTTCTTTTTCGTTTACTCGGAATGCATGTTTTACAACTTTAAGTACACTTTATGTAAAATTTATGAAAGCTAGAGATTTAAAACTTCACATGTTTGTATAAATAATTATTTTCATTAAAAGTATCTAAAATTATGCATGTAATATTACAGAAGATACACTACAATTTATTAATCCTTTATTGTGCGATTTTCATGACATTTCAGTAATTATTTTTTAAGCTAATTTCTTTTTGAGACAAATGAAAAAAAAGATTTTTCTTATTAATTATATATTGTTAAAGCATTCATGCATGAATTGTAGAAGTTATATTAGTTGTATTTTATAAAAATGTACAGTTGGCCTAAAAGAAGAGAGAGAGAATATTTAACACATTTTAATCTCCAAATTGACATAGTAAAAAAGATAATAAAAACACAGAAATAACCATTTGACTGGAAATTATTTTTTTCTTTCAACTTATGTTAAAAATAATCTTAGAAAATCGTGTCCATACTGAAATTGTACGAAACTCTGAAATTTTCAATACGAACACCTAATTTTGACATCAATATTGCAATTGTTTGGAAATTTTACCCCAGGATACGGAATGGGAAGTCATTCGGTCAAGAAGTTTATGAATTAATTATGTAGGTTTAAAGTTTAGAACTCTTAATGTTAAATTCATTTGTAATCATCGTAAAACGTTGAAAACAGATTGCAATGCGGTTAGTTTTTAAGTATAACACAAAAAATTCTTGGTGGAAGTTTGGGTTTGCAAATTTGAAGCTTCTAAAAATCGATTTCTGTAAGATATTCATAGGTTACTAAATTGAACATTTAAAAAAAATTAATTAAAAAAAATATAGTTTCGAAATCAAATTTTGAAACAAATATTAATTGTAATCTGTGAATTTTTTTAACATAAATAGAATTTTAGAAGCTTCAAGTATGCGAATATAAAATTACAACTAATTCCGCGAATTAGGTTTTGAGTTATGAATAAAAAATACTCACATCGAAATCTGTTTTTGCAACGATTACAAATAAATTTAACACTAGGAGACTCAAACTTTAAACTTTCATAATTCCTAAACTACCTGACCGAGTTACTTCTTGTTTGGTATTCTAATGGAAAAATTTTCCGAAAAATCCAAGTATGATGTCGAAATTCGATGCTCCTATTGAAAATTTAAGAGTTTTACAAATTCATTATGAATATTACCCCTAAGCCTATTGTTTTAAACATAAATGAAGAGAATACACAATTTCCACTCAAATGGCTATTTTAGTTTTCTTCTGCGACAATTTGGTGAATAAAATGTATGGGGTATTACCTTTTTTTTTTGACTGACTGTACCTATCTGATCTATAATCATAGACATTTAGACCAAGCCAAGGTAAGTAAAAATACATAGTCACACTTAATATATTTATAAATATAGCAAGTAGTGCTGTGTTATACAGGGTGAGCCCAAAGTCTTATACCCTGATTACAAGACGTTAACATGAAAAGACTGTTGAAGATATTAATGTAAAATTTTTAAATTGCGTAGTCCTGTTCCTAAATTTTTTAATCGCCGAAAAGATTGCGCTACTTGTTTACACATTTAAGCAGTGAATCAAACTTCAATATTTAACGAAACAGCTTCCCTGTAGGAAAAAGTGCAATACTTTTGTCCATCCATGAAACCAAACCACCATGTCTTTTCAACAACAGTTTAGACTTTGTAATAGACGCAATCTTTCAGATGTTATGACTATAAAGGAGTGGCATGAAAAGTTTAAAGAAACTGGTAGCGTTGGTGGCTTTCCAAGAAACGATCGGCCGTTTCTTTAAAAAATAACTTTTGATTCACTGCTTAAGTTTATGGATGCGTTGCGCCATTTTTTCGACGATAAAAAACTTTAGAAATAGGACTATAACATAGTAAAAATTTTACTTTAATGTCTTCAACAGCCATCATCATCGGGCCTCTTTTACAGATGATGATGGTCGTCCAAAGCGGCATCATCTTTGAGGCTGAAATTTCCTCGCTTAAACTTCTCAAACTGTCTTCTGTGTAATCTGAAACTGTTAACTGTGTAATCTGAAACAGTACAAATTTTACGAGCAGTCTGACTAGCATTTTTACCTTTCTTGAAATAAAAGTGCATAATTGAAGGAAATGAACTTTTTGGTTCTCCATTCTTAGCACTGCACTGAAACAAAAATTATACTACAACCCAAGCAGAAAAGACCAAATTTACATATCTAGATCATTCAAGGTCACTCCTTATCAGCAGTAGCAAAATAACTAGACGAAACCGCGCTTCGGTTTTTCAAAACCGCAAAACTTTCCGGATAACCCAATATTATGCATAACTTATGCTTTGAGGGCCAACGTTACGTTCAAATTTGTATTCATTCTTTAAATTCCTAATTTTTAAACTTCTAGTTCTGACAAAATTGTATTAATTAAAGCCTAAAATTATATTTAGATGTCAAGTTTTGAAAAATTTAGTCCAAAAATCTTTTAATAAGAAATAGTCAAAATTTTGTACTTTTTAAGATACTTTTGATATTTTCACTTATGTTTTCTGGAACTTTAGACTGTACATGATATATTTTTTTTGTAATTTTTCATTATGCTACTAAAAAATTAAACGTAAGTAGAGTCGATTAGGTTCAATCAAACGATTAGGTTTAAATAATATTTTTTTATTTGCTTAATCTTAATAGTAAATAAAATAAATTGAAGTAATAGGAGATTTCCTACTTCTTTTTTTATCAAAATATTAAGTTAAAAACTTATTACAACTAACACATATTTCGGATCGAATCTTTGTCAAATTAAAGTTAAGACTTACTGGAAAATAGAGACATGAGATTTCATACATGCTACAGAAAATAGATAAAAATTGCAAAGAAACTGTAGTTTGTTGACGTATAAAGAAATATCGCATTACGTTATGAACGTTGTTTTTTTTTTGAAGAGCAGAAACAAGTTTAGGAAATAAATTGATCTATATCATAAAGATAATATTTCAGATATGCTTTTAAGCAATGCTAAAGTGGCGTAATAGATTAAATGAATTAATCAAAAATAAAGATATTCACTCTGAAGAATTAAGAAATTTCAAAGAAATAACACTTATTGGAAAACAAAATTACTTGAAATCAATGCGTACTAAGATTTCATTCCCTATTTCTACATATGAGAGAAACTTTATTAATTTAATAATTACACTAAAGGTGTTTTACTACTCTTGTATAATTGAATACTTCATAACAGAATAAAATTTTGTAAATAAAAAAGATTTTTTTATAAAAAGGACATAGATTATAAATGAATTGATGAAGAAAAACTTTAAAGCTGAAAAAAAAGAAAATAAATGGCGCTGGTATAGATATTACCCACGAGCAGAGGTTGATAAAACTACTCTTTTGTAGCGAATTACAATTACAACTATTTTATAAAAAATGTAGTTAACTACAACTATTTTGTTTGTTTTAAACAGTAGCTACTTACAAACTGTTTTTTAAAAGTAATCACTAGTTCGCGCTTTTAGATTTTGTCAAAGGATTCAATCTACACTCCAAATTGAGGACGCCGAACAAGTAATACAGTGACATAAGATAAAGCTTAACTACGCTCCGCGCGTGGTTCTTTGAACCCTTTTAATCTTGGTTTTGTTTTGTTTTACACTAATGAAGGGGATATGAGTTATCCTTGAAATGGCCGTATGTGGTTTTAATATTGGGATAATTTGAATGAATTTGTGTGTTTTAAGATTATTATGTTTTATCTTATGTCTCTGAACCCGCACAAAGTGAGCATTTTCTGGCTAAGTAATACGGTGGACCCTCCGTTATATGACGTCGGTCGAGATACAATAAAAAAAAGTGCGATATAACCAAATGCATTAAAAAATTAAGAAAGATAACACACAAGAAAATGATTTGCTTTGTTTCCAAAATGTTAGTTCATACACATATTGCAATTTTCTCAGGTAAATTAAAAAAAAATATATATATAATACAATAAAAATTCAGGTCCCCGCAGTGGCGCGGACGGTAAAGCTCGGTTCTCGTAAGATCACCGAAAGCCCAGTAGTATCGACCACGGTCAATGCTTGGGAAGGTGCATCGTCTATCCTCTCTCGTCTGCCTCTGCTGTGGGACCGTGTACGTTAATGGGAGCTGGTGCACGTTAAATCTGTTCGTGGCTCCAAAGTTCTCCAAGTTCTATATAAGCGTTACCTCTGGGGGTGCCAATCCAGATGCAGGTCTCTCATCTGGAATTGGTTCAAAATTAGGAGACCTTGTGGAGTAAAGTCAGACTTCTATCCTTCGGTGCTCCTGGTACTTTGTACTAACATAAGCTACTCCTTTCCCAATACCATGTTTGTGGAGATGGTTTAGCAGGGCTAAACCATCTGGGATTAGAAACAACAACAACATAAAAATTAAGTTATTTATTTTTTTGGGAGACACGAAAACAGAGCTATATATCAGCACGAGCGATATAACAAGGGTTACTATAGTACATAAAATATTTATGCATAAATGTATATTGCATAACCATATCAACAATTGTCTATGAAGCTAAAAAATTATGAAGTCATACGATGCGTTGCTAAACATTGCAACTGACATTTTTCTCTAACATTTGCAAATTGTAGCACAGTATGGTTGTTCGTTTGGCCAGCCACCTTGTTTTATTTAGAAATTCTGAATTCATATCGAAAGAAAAAATTTTACTTTAAATAATTCTGAAAAATTTGTCATTTATTAAAGGAAAAAATTATTTTTTATAATTTCTGGTATGAATTCGGAATTAATAAATAAACAAAGGAGGTCAAGCTGGCAACTCTGTTGCACAGAACAGATTTTGAACAAAAGAAGCAGGTTACGATCTTGTAATATTAGAATAGTCACCCCCTTCCCCCCTCCCCCCATGAAGTGGATTTAAAAATGGCGTCAGTGTTCGCTACAAGTTAGTGATTTTTTGAATAGCGCGACTCTCTAAATTACAATTTTCCAAAACCGGTCTTAAACTATAAATCCCTAGGGAAGGTAGTGACTACTGTAGTTTTTCTACTTGTAGTGTAGTGCAGTACTTCCAACCACTGCCCACGAGTGACAACAGCTCCGCCTCTGAGGGCATTTATCTCGATAAAGAATGTGTATTAAACGACGGAGGAGTATTATTGCAAAAATTTTCACGCTTATTGGAATTAGTACCTATATATATATCACTAACGTCACATGGGTAAATTGTATTGGGAACATAAACATAAGAGGTCATTTTTAGCTATCATTTTTTGAATAATCCTGTATGCAGTACAGTAGAATACCAAATTGATGTCGACAGTCACAAAAGCGATGCATTTAGAGATTATTCCTGACAGAATTGGGAAATATCGTACGCTTTTACCTCAATTTTTTTTAATAGAATTTTTCTATTTCATATTTAAACAGCAGAAATTGTAAACACCTGATTTAATTGCAGGATTTGTAATACTTTTCTGCATTTAAATAAGGCGAAAAATTCTATTAAAAATTGTGGTATAAGCGTACGAACCCTGGTAAGTATACTTATTTAAGTTAAAAAATTATTATTTTTTCTAAAATACTTAAGTTTAAATTTAGGAGATAAAAAATCAGGAAAGACAAAACCAATCATTATTTAGTAGCATTTATTTTCGCATCAATCAGACTGTTGACGGAACCAGACACATTTTCAATGCAAGCCTTTGTGCTCTCTTGCAATTTAGGTATGTGGTGTTACACACATTTAACCATATAATATATATATATATATATATATATATATATATATATATATATATATATATATATATATATATATATATTTGGCAATTAAAGAAGATGTTATAAAAGATCAAATAAATGTTATATCGCAGCTGCTGTTATTGGAAGAAGATATGGGAGAAGTGCATAGCAGAAGAAGATGAAGATGCTTAGTGGAAGAAGATGTTACATGGCATTTTCCTCAAAAATGTTTTATTATATGGATGGAGGTAACATATCATGTATAAAGCTAAGATACTTAGATTTTACTTAGCTTTAAAGGTATGGCACATTTTTTTTGTATTTTATATTTAATGTTTTTAAAATTTAATAATTTAAACAATATTAATATATATTTCTTTTAAATGTTAAAAGGTGTAAATTAACAACATAATACAAATTAAAATAACTTTTATTATGTTGTTAATTTACACCTTTTAGCATTTAAAAGAAATATATTATTACAAGGTGTTATAATTTATTATATTGTTATATTAATATATTTTTTTAATTTAAAAATAAATGTAATAAGTTCTTCTGAGAGAGTTTAGTACCACCTGTTAACATTTCAAATATATACCATGCTACCAAGAAGAAAGTAAATCAATAAAATTTACAACAGAAAGCTTTCACTCAAACTTTAATTTTTGTTACATGACATCTTCTTCTATTAAGCTCTTCAAATTCTGCAATTCATTAATTTCTTTGTAGGACCCTTATATGCTTACTGTAGGGTTTGTGCCAGGAAAATTTCCCGGGCAAGATAAAACTTGCATATTTAGCTCTACTTTAGGTGACTTTGGGGATCTTCGAAAATTCTTTGAAAATGATTCATATGCTGGAAAAAAATATATTTTATTTATACCCTATACATAGTATGTAAGATGAAAACAAAAGTTAACTGTAAAATCGTAAATAAGAATCAAAACAAAACCGTAAAAAGTTAACTAAAAAATCGTGTAAACAGGATCTTTTCTATCGTATGAACAGTTTGATTTTGGTTAATATGCATGGGGAGATGCAAATATTCCTGAAATGTATTTAGTATAACGGGCAGATAAAAAAAATGTTTCAAACCAGAAATTTATTCAGTAAGTTAAGTTAAATATGTAGATGACAAGGAATAAGTTACTTTTTATTAAATAACATTTCTATTTCTAAATGTATTTATATGCATTTCAGGAATTTTTAGATCACACCACGTACAAATAATTTGCTATCTACGTTTTTGCTTATCTCCGCTAACTTATTTTGTCTTTACGTATATATGTATCAAGTGCCAGATTTAGGAGTACCTAGGCAGATAAAAGAAAGCCCTTCCTTAAAGAAAAAAAAACAGAAAAACAAATTGTTTAATTGCTTATTACTTGAATCGGCGTTTTTAAAGACTAAAATCTTTGAGAACAAATCGAAAATCGCAATGTTACTTTTGCATTAGATTTGAATCAGCCGTCATGGCAGTCACTCATTGTAATCAACTTCAGGTTTGAAAATGTAATTGGTTAATTTAAGAAGGGGTTAGTCTAGTTTAATTAATTTTAAAGCAGTCTACTGAAACGACTATCAAATTTCACAGCATTCTATTTTATCCAATTCATTTTGATGAAATTGGACCCAAATAAGAAATTCAACGAATGTTTGTTCTAAAGAGTGATGTTCTTGACAGACCTGACTTTTTTCAAACTGATACTAAAGAAATAATTTCACATATGTTGTTATATTACTAAAGAACGCCTCAGGACATTTTTATCGCAATGCAAACATCTTTGTACACCGTTTACCAACAATAATAAATAAATTGTGTGGACAGTTTGCTACTGCTGATCTTGGGCTCTTGCCTATCGTCCGTCGGATGACTAGCGTTCTCATTTAACATCCGATCATTAAGAGAACACAGCCTATAACAGTGTAAGCAGCGAGCATCTGTTTTATTCCGACAACTCTACTGGCTTCATCGGCTCAAGTAGGCAGCTTGATTTCAATATTTTAATTATCACATTCTAAAATATTTAAAAATTTTCAATTAAATATTTTCTCAAAATATTTTTTTCGGTGTATATTTTTTCAATGTTTCTTTTTCATTACAAAATATTTAAAATGCATTTGTTTTTTATTGTCGTCCATTGTTCACCTTCTAGTATAATCCTATCTGTGTTCTATTTTCTTCAATATAGAAGCATGTTTCTTCAGACACCATTTGCATTTACAAATCTTTGATAAGAAGTTATGGGATGTTTTTAAGCTTGAATAATAAGCATATTTTAAGAAGTTAGTTTGAATTCTAGGAACGAGTTAAAAGTATGTACATTTTTGCATAAAAAAAACATATATTTTGAACTGTCCCAAACCATATTTTTGTGAAAAGGCTGCTAAGATCATTGAAATACTCTACAAACAGTTTTTACTTATAGATTGTAATGTAATGGAATTCTTTTGTGCATTCCTGTAAAGGAAATATAAATGTTATTTACTCTATACTCTATAGAAAGCATAATTTAGTCCATCTCAGTGTTGCATATCAACTTCATTATGTTTGAAATAGTGTAACATTATTAAAATGCGCCGCAAACTATTTTCACCTGGACCCTAATGTAACGAAATTCTTTTGTGTGTCCCTGTACACGAACTATAACAGATACACACTTCATTTTCAATAAAAAGCATGATATAGTAAACTCCACTAACATATATATCAATTACATGGAAATCCGAGTACAGTTAAGTGACTTAGTGTATGGACATTGTCAGACAGACAAACCGAAATCTTTACACACTAAAACAAACTTAAACACTTTTTCAACGATGTTGGTAAATATTAAAAAGAAAAAAAAACGTTCTGATTAGGAAATTGGAATGTTTTTTTCTATGGAAAGTTGTTATAGTTACGATCGATACATATAAGTACTTAAATATAATAATGTGAAGTTATGAAGACGAAAAATTATTTTCAATTTAAATAGTGCTTTTTCTTTGTTTAGCTTTTTATTATACGAAAGTAACGACTATTAACTACTAATATCTATTTGTTCACAAATAATTTTATTTAGATATTGCAAAGAAAATGCAATTAAAATAAAATTTTAGTTTTCGTCACAATTTTGTAGTTTTTATTTTGTTTGATTTTATATTTCTTTGAAATGTATTTGAATACACGATTCACTTCATAAAAAATGCATCAAAGGAGAATTTTGTATTCTTGCTTCTCAATTCTGTTGTAGCATTGAATGACTATAATTGTGATTACAAAAGTTTCCATCTGCGTTAATTTTTAATTTTTGAAATAAATTTAATACTAGGAATTATAAAGGAAATATTTGTCTTTACATTTTCAAAGATTTCAATAAATGGGATTTAAAAGATAATTTTTCTATTCCCCCCTCTCCCCCCCAAAAAAAATTTCTGAATAAGTACTATGTGCATACACAGACAATACAAAATAAAGGAAGTAAATAACAGAACAGATCAAAAGAAATGTACTAATGATAGAGTTAATTTTTTGTTATTGGATAATCAAAAATAGGAGAGAAATATAGAGAAAAATACAGGGAAAATAATATAGGGAGCAAATGTAATCTACACTAATATATAAAAGTGTCTGTTCGTGACTTTTAGAAAAATATCTATTTCTAAGTTCATTCGACAATTTAAACAAAGTATATTAAAAATACAAAAATAAAAAAAATAAGCCTATATAAAATAGTTGTTGAAAAAATAGAGAAAAACCGGGAGAATCAATCAATCAACCAATCTTTCAATACTTAAAATGTCGAGAACTAATTGATCAATTTTAAGGAATATTACGGCGATTACAATGTTAGGATTTATAAAGGATAATTCTGGCTACAATTTGCAGTTTTTGTCGCATTCCGATATCTAAAATATTTTTTGAGATATCATGAAAAACCCGGGAGAGTCATCTATCAACAAATCTTTCAATGCTGAAAATGTTGAGAACTAATTGAACAATTTTTAGGAATATTACGGCGACAAAAATGTTAGGATTTATAAAGGATAATTCTGGCTACAATTTGCAGTTTTTGTCGCATTCCGATATCTAAAATATTTTTTGAGATATCATGAAAAACCCGGCAGAATCATCAATCAACCAATCTTTCAATGCTGAAAATGCCCAGAACTAATTGATCAATTTTAAGGAATATTACGGCGATTAAAATGTTAGGATTTATAAAGGATAATTCTGGCTACAATTTGCAGTTTTTGTCGCATTCCGATATCTAAAATGTTTTTGAGATATCATGAAAAACCCAGGAGAATCATCAATCAACCAATCCTTCAATGCTGAAAATGTGGAGAACTAATTGATCAATTTTAAGGAATATTACGATGATTAAAATATCTAATTAAGATTTATAAATGGTAATTCTGGCCAAAATCAGAAGTTTTTGTCACATTCCGATATCTAAAATATTTTTTGAGATATCATGAAAAACCCGGGAGAATCATCAATCAACCAATTTTTCAATGCTGAAAATGTCGAGAACTAATTGATCAATTTTAAGGAATATTACGGTGATTAAAATGTTAGGATTTAACATTAAAAACAGGTGTTCACTCGTCAATGTCTGTACATATATTTATTCATACGTTTTACCAATTTCTCTCAGACATTACTTATAAAAAAAGTATGGTCAAAAATTTTCATTAAAAATGTCCTTCATTTAAAAAATTAAAAACAGTCTCTAATAAAAACTTCCACCACCTAACAAAAGCGCTTTCACCCCTCGCCAGGGCATCATCAGTTGTGTTCTCTATCCAACTTCCTCTCCTTTATATAGATGACTGGTGGCTGTAGAGCTCCCCCTATCGGATAAATATATGTACAGACATTGACGGGTGAACACCTGTTTTTAATGTTAAATACTGGTACCGAGTATTGAAAAAGTTGAAAATGAAATCCGATAGGGGGAGCTCTACAGCCACCAGTCATCTACATAAGGGAGAGGAAGTTGGATAGAGAACACAACTGATGATGCCCTGGCGAGGAGTGAAAGCGCTTTTGTTAGGTGGTGGAAGTTTTTATTAGAGACTGTTTTTAATTTTTTAAATGAAGGACATTTTTAATGAAAATTTTTGACCATACTTTTTTATAAGTAATGTCTGAGAGAAATTGGTAAAATGTATGAATAAATGTTATGATTTATAAAGGATAATTCTGGCTACAATTTGCAGTTTTTGTCGCATTCAGATATCTAAAATATTTTTTGAGATATGAAAAACCCGGGAGAATCATCTATCAACCAATATTTCAATGCTGAAAATGTCGAGAACCAATTGAACAGATTTTAGAAATATTACGTCGATAAAAATGTTAGGATTTATAAAGGATGATTCTGGCTACAATTTGCAGTTTTTGTCGCATTCCGATATCTAAAATATTTTTTGAGATAGCATGAAAAACCCGGGAGAATCATCTATCAACCAATCTTTCAATGCTGAAAATGTCGAGAACTAATTGAAAAATTTTTAGGAATATTACGGCGATAAAAATGTTAGGATTTATAAAGGATAATTCTGGATACAATTTGCAGTTTTTGGCGCATTCCGATATCTAAAATATTTTTTGAGATATCATGAAAAACCCGGCAGAATCATCAATCAATCAATCTTTCAATGCTGAAAATGTCGAGAACTAATTGATCAATTTTAGGAATATTACGGCGATTAAAATGTTAAGATTTATAAAGGATAATTCTGGCTACAATTTGAAGTTTTTGTCGCATTCCGATATCTGAAATATTTTTTGAGATATCATGAAAAACCCGGGAGAATCATCAATAAACCAATCTTTCAATGCTGAAAATGTCCAGAACTAATTGATCAATTTTAAGGAATATTACTGTGATTAAAATATCTAATTAGGATTTATAAATGGTAATTCTGGCCACAATCAGAAGTTTTTCTCTCATTCCGATATCTAAAATGATTTTTGAGATATCATGGAAAACCCGGGAGAATCATCAATCAACCAATCTTTCAATGCTGAAAATGTCGAGATCTAATTGATCAATTTTAAGGAATATTATGGCGATTAATATGTTAGGATTTATAAAGGATAATTCTGGCTACAATTTGCAGTTTTTGTCGCATTCCGATATCTAAAATATTTTTTGAGATATCATGAAAAACCCGAGAGAATCATCAATCAACCAATCTTTCAATGCTGAAAATGTCGAGAACTAATTGATAAATTTTAAGGAATATTACGGTGATTAAAATGTCTAATTAAGATTTATAAATGATAATTCTGGCTACAATATGAAGTTTGTCGCATTCCGATATCAAAAATATTTTTTGAGATAATATGAAAAACACCACGAGAATCAACCAATCAACCAATCTTTTAATGTTCAAAACTAATCGATCAATTTTAAGGAATGTTACGGCGATTGAAATGTCTAATTCAGATTTATAAATGATAATAATTACATTTTTAGCTTATGACTTGTACATTTTAATTTAAAAACTGGATTGGATTTTCCCTCAAAAACTAGAAAGATCTTATAAAAAAACAAATGCAACACAACGGGTTGCTACGCAGATAGACTATTATAATAAAAGGCTATGAAAACGAGAAGTGTGGATGACAATTAGGGTGTGACGTTATGCTATTATTCCACAAGTGATATTGAATCTAAAGGAAAAAGTTAGCAATCTGTTAAATACTTTTTAATGACATATATATTTATGTACAGTAATCCCATAGAAAACTTACAGTCCAAGCAGTACGTTTTCTATTGGACTGTAATTTTGCTTATGTTGCATTTATATGCTTTTTGATATTTACATTTGAAAGTATTATGAGCCAAAACCGTCAATCTTTATACCGTATTGTCATCACCATCGTTTAATCTTGACAATAGTCTTTGGCGTAAGCATTACTAATGCGACTATTTTATATTATTTTGTCCACCACTATTTTCAAATAATAAAATTCTACCAGGAAGATTAGTGGAAATATATCACCAAGCTTATTCTTTGGAAATAGTATAGCGTCTAGCCCAGTGGTTCCCAACCTTTTTCGGCCGTGCCCCACCAAAACATCTCTAAAATGATGATGCCCCCCCCCCCTTCCCCCTAAAAATATAATTCTTATAAAAATTTAAATGAATGAACTGATAGAGTAAAACATTTAACATTGATCCTGAAACATACCGAACGTAATGATGGATGAATCAAATATTTTTTATAATCATCTGATATTGCTCGTAGTTTAAAGTATCGTTGGCACATAAAGGGTCACTTTTAATCTCTTCGCAATGATCGCCACGTATGCGTGATATATAGAGTGCTCAGAATCCTTTATTAGACCAATTAATAATTTTGAATAAAACATTTTTGTCTTATTTAATCACAGAATTTCTGAGATAAAATTACATAGCAATTTCTAATCAGAATAAAACGTGATAAAAGGTTCTGTAAAGAAAGGTCATCAAGTAATTGTTAAATATACAATTGAATAGTTTCATGTGTAAAATTGATTTCCATGTGACATATTGCAGTGCGACTCATTCAATAAATAATTGAAAAGTTGTTTAAAATTCTAAAATACTCATAAATCAGAAAAATTATAAAGAATTTTTAAATATATAAAAGTAGCTAAATATCTTAAATAATTTTTTCTATAATTATTCTGGCAGAGTTGCATTTAAAACTTTTGAATGGAAACTTTTAAAAAAGTAAATAAAAAAACTTGTTTTTTTCATTTTGTTTTTTTAAATTTGAATGTGTAACTTTTATTTTCAGTCCACAGCATTACTATTACAAAAATTATTCAGAGGGTGTGAGTTCACAAAAATCTGGAATTGCCCCCCTGAAATGTCAAATTGCCCCCCAGTGGGGCGTACGCCCCCCGTTGGGAACCACTGGTCTAGCCCCTGCACTTTGGCCCCGATTTCAAAAAACGGATCACTCTGCGCGCATGCGTGCTTGTCTGATACTTTAAAATTTTGTTCTAAGCCATTTCAAAATGAGTGCGTATATTTCTGTGGTATGTCATTTCTCTTCCGTTCTGTGGTCTTGAGTTCGAATACCAGCGGCCGAAAGTTTTATTTTTCAGTATTTATTTGAGTTATAAAAAATTATTTGAATTAAAAAAATGTAAAGTTTCCATTTTTCAACATATAATCGATGGAAAGTTTGAAACAAAATGGAAATAAATATGAAATTTGGTTATAAATGAATTTCGTACATTCTAGAAAATGCTGTACAGCGAGGTTCATGCGTCCAGTGATCTTCTTTTTCGGTTAATGTATGCGAAGCGTACAAACACAAGTTATTGACCATGGCTTGAATGAATTTCGTGCATTCTAGAGATTGCTGCAAAGTTTCTAGAGATTGCTGCGAGTTTCGTGTGTCCAGAGATGTTTTTTTTAATGTTAAAAATTGCTTTTTGGATGTTAAAAATTCGATTTAAAACGCTATAAAATCGTTAAAAATCCTTAAAAATTGAAAAATCCGGAGAAAAAAAAATGTATTTTAGTAAAAGTCTGAAATTGAATTTCTTTAAAAAAAAAAACTAAAAATAATGAAAATTGTGAAAGAAAATATTTAGTTATATTACGCTAAATGTTTTAAATCGAAATCCTTTTACGTATTTAAAAAAACTGCCGCGGAATGGAATAAAATTAATATGGACCTTTCCACTCTCTCGCAGCAGATCACGGCGCGCATGCGCGCAGAACGATCCGTTTTTTGAAATCGGGGCCAAAGTGCAGGGGCTAGACGCTTGTTGGAAATAGTACTAAACAAAAAAAAAGTCACCTGTGGCAACCCTTTATTTACGTGTAGACGGATGTGTGTAGCATAAGCTAAACTGTCACCATTTCTTAGAAGTGTTTGACTAAATATCATAAAATTTGTTGACTAAAAATAAAAAACACAATAATTAACGCTAATTTAGCAATAAATGGCCAATTTGGCAAAACTTGCATTAAAATTTGATTTTCAATAGAAATTTCGCTAAAACTAGCCAAAGTTATGTTACATAATCTGTATATACGTGAAACTGGTGCATTTAGCTGTAAGCATTACTGCATTCTAAATAGATAAAATTAAACATGGATGAAATTTTGAGGCAATCAGTCAGTTTTTTATTGTGCTGTAATTTTGCTTACGTTGTATTTATATATGCTTTTTGATATTTACATCTGAAAATATTATGCGCAAAACCATTAATTTTATAACATATTCTCGTTGCCATCGTTTAATGTTGACTCTAGTCGTTGGCGTGAAATTCCAATCACTGAAAATTATTTCCAAAATTTAATGAAATAAATTTGTTTTGGTATTTCCAGTCAAGTATATGAATTCTAAATAAATTGTAAATATTTTTATGATATGTATATGACACTTTTTCGAAGAGCTTTCTTTAAATATAATTCTTTTCTTTTTAACTTATTTCTAGATACTTTTTCTCACTTGTCACACTAATTGAGATTTGGTCTAGATATGTTATAATGTATGACTGACAAGGGAAGCACTTTTGGTGAAGCTTGTACCTTAGCATTGGCACTTGGGGCATTTTATAGCACTAGAAGCTAAGGTTAAAGAACCGATAAACTTTGTCTTCAAAACTTTATATTACAGAAGCATAACTTTCGTAAACTGCAATTTTTTAGATCACTCATCGGAGTATTAAAATGTTCTTTCGAAAAAGTACTTTAAAGTATAAATTATTTAGTAATAAGAATAAAATATTGAATTTTTTTAAAAAAAAGGGCCTTCGATAAAATACAACATTATAATTTCATTTTTAGCGGCGCGAATTGGCTTTATATGTTGCGGTAGAATTTTTCCCGGCATCCTAGGTCGAATGTCACAGTCGTCTGCTGTTTGTGAGTAGTGGTTTAGATTCCTTTATAAATTGTACACCCCAACCTGATTAGGCACAGCGAATTCTCTAAATTGTATAAAAATATAATTTTTTCCCATAGTATATTTAGCATTTTTATTAAAGTAAATATGTAAGTATGTAAATAATCATGAAGGATTTTAACAGAAAATATATATATATATATATATATATATATATATATATATATTTATATATTTTTTATCCGCTTTGAACAGCAAAAACTACATCACTTAACTACTTCGGGACCGGCGGATTTTACACAAATTTTATTCGGTTGGCACCACTTTCTAAAAAAACAGCTACCTTTACTTAAACTATCACAAAAAGGCTCTAATTAGAGAAAGCAAATATTATTTTTATTTTTTACTGGTGCCTAAAACAAATTCTGTATGCTCTTTTTGAGGGTGCATATATGCAACCATGGTCCCGAATGGGTTAATAAGATCTTTTTCAAAACATCACTCGTAGGATTATTCAAGGAAATTTCCGTTCAATCAAATATAGACTAATATGTTGCATTATCTAAAATAGATATTGCCTAGAGATTTGTCATGAACAATTAACCATTATAAATGCAACACGAGTTTCTGCCCAACACTGGTATTGATTAGGGTAGATTTAACATGACATTTCTGATATTTCGATTGATTGTAATTTAGCATATTTCGCACATTATAAGTGGTGCTTTACCTAATGATAAATTCTCTCCGTAAATCAATTTAATCAACCTCATCTTTTGATGTTCATGTGTTTTCATGCAATATCACTTTACATACTATGTTTTGGTATATATAAACATAATATTTTAATTTAATCAATCATTAAATTACTTTAAAATTTCTCAGAAATTAAATGAAACACCTTTTTTTTAAAGACTTTTTGTATAATAATTATAAGGAATGTTGCATTCTATTTTAAGTCTGTTACAGAAATAAAAGTATATTTTATGCAGGATGTTTCGTAGGATCAAACCTGTTTATTTAAATGAAAATGTTGATGAAGTTAAAATATGCATACAAATAGTATTCTTATTCAAAACTGTACTTGCTACATATTCCGGCGTATAATGCGCACTTTTGAGTCAAGATAACTGATCAAATTTTACAGGTGCGCGTTATAGTTGAGTGAACGAGAGCACGATTCCAAACGCTTTGTGAGGATTCAAGACTATAGGATTGCTAGTAGGGTATGTCCTCACTTCGCATTTGTTTATTTTCTATATTTTTACTAGTTATTTACTTTTAACCGACCCGGCAGCGTGGTTGGAAGCGGAGACGACCGCCACGGTGAGGGCCCCTGTTCGGAGTCTGGGTGAGGCATGGATGTCATTGTGTGTGTGTCTTCAGATTTCTCTCTACTTCCTTGTGTCTATCCTGTCCTCAAGAAGATTTATGTAACTTGTTAAGAATTCCCGTAAGTATTTATGTGAATAAAAAATATGGATCATTCGAGACAACAGCCTTGTCTCAAAGCAACTCTCCTTCAAATCAAACCAATTTATACTTTTAAATGGTCTCTTTTGTATTTTCACACAACCTATAACATGAAAGTTTCTTTTCAAAAAGGGGGTGCGCGTAATGCAGCGATTATACCAAACGAACGGTATTTTTATTCAGAACTGGTATTTACTGTATATTCCGACGTATAATGCGAACTTTTGAATCAATATAACTGATCAAATTTTACAGGTGCTCGTTATACACCAGGAATAAAAACGAAATCTTAAAAATTAAGCATAAGAACTGAGATCTTTATATTACTGAACAAGAGATGAAGACGTGAGTGTTGAGTGAACGAAAGCATGTTTCGAAACACTTTGTGAGGATTCAAGCATATAGGATTGGTAGTAGGATATGGCCTCCCTTCGCATTTGCTTACTTTATATGTTTTTACTTGTTAGCCACACACAGGGTCGCTTATTCTTTCAGGCAACAGTAAAATTCATGTTTCTGAAAAGTCACAGCCATCCATCGTTGCCACAGCTAAATCTCGGAAAATGAAACATTTGAAGTTACTGAAAAAATTAATAGCTCGAAAAGTATTTGTGATAAAATTGTTAGACAAACTGCGTTAGAAAGGTGTAAAAAGTTGTATTTATCTTGATATAAATTTCAAATCTAATGATTGTGCTGTTTTTCAAATATTGAATTTCAAAAATTACGAAACTTCACAATGAAGTACCATAGCGAAACCTTCACGCGTAAAAAGATAATGTGTCTGTTCACGGCCTAAGATCTGGCGGCGTGCGGGCGAAGGAGACTAAAATATGAAGTGAGCCTATACTGTGAATTGAAAATTGAAAGGACTGCATTCGAAACATTGATTTGACTAATTTGCCTATTTTAATGATATTTTGTTAAAGTCTAGAAGTGAATTTGATGGCCGAATGGTTAGAGTACTGCTTTTGATTCTGGAGGTTGCGGGTTCGATTTCTGTTCGATTTTTCTACATTTTTATTTAAAAATGTTTTATCGATTGCTTTGTATTTTTCATGATAAATGGAATATATTTCATAAAACTAAAATTTTATATTAATAACAATTACTTATTTAAATACAACCAACTCAGCTATTTACGATTAAAATTTTACATTACATCTTATTATTAGCCACACCCAGGGCTAATTCTTTCAGTCTACAGTAAAATTCATGTTTATGAAAAGTCACAGCCATTCCATATATAAAGGAGGACACCTTTTATACATAGCTATACAAATGGTTGTTATTGACGATATTAAAAATCAAATTGTCTCTCTTTATTTTGCCGATACTTCCACTTGTATTTCCTTTCTCAGTCCCTAGCTGCCCTACAGCGGGCGGCGCAGACCTCATTTAAAGGATCCAACGAAGTTAAACTCGTTGTGGCGGACATTTCTAAGGGGGACCCGTGGTCCTATCTCCCATAGGAACGAAGTTACTCCTTCGGGGGAGACTTTTTAAGTGCTCAAACCCCTTCATGTAACATATCAATAGACAGATCTCGTCAAGCACTATTGTCTGGTCCTACTCTCCCCCCTCTCACTCCCCTTAAGAGGCAGTTTTCTCTGTTTCAACTCTTTTTAAATTTTAGTTTTTCCCATCCCTCTCAGCCCCTTTAAGCCCCACAGAGGGCGTAGGCCTTTTCTAAAGGATCCAACGAAGTTAAAATCGTCGAGACCGACGTTTCTAAGAGGGTCCCGAGGCCCTATCTCCGATAGGAACGGAGCTACTCACCAGGGGGGAGACATTCAAGGTGTTCAAACCCCATCAAATAACATGTCAAAAGTTTGATCTCGTTAAGCACTTTTGTCTGGTCCTACTCTTCCCCCACCCGTCAGGAGCACTTTTATTATTTGATTTTTTCAATTTCTCATAATTATTTTAGTTTTTCCCATTTTCTCTGTTCCTATGGGCCGAACAGCTCCAAAATTTCACCAAAATTAGCTGCAAACTGTCTAAAGGTATTTTCCCCCGTTTCTTTTGGCACCCTCGGTTTTCACGTATCTCTCGAAGGGCGCAAAAGGGGCATCCTTTTTAAAGTCCCATCTCTCAATCGCAACTGAGGATTCATTTTAAAGGCCTCGTAGAGCACTTGTGTTTTGTATAGCTCCCCCCTCCCTTCCCCCTCACTGCTCTTCAAGAGTTTGTCAATTAATGCCAACTCATCATTTGTTAAACAAATTCTCTTAGCTGTATCCATCATAAAAGCTGCTATCATAGAACTTTTTATTACTTTTTTAAGTCATCTATTAAGTGTCAAAGTGTCTTGAACCATTAAAAATAATTTGCGCGTTATACACCGGAATATAGGATAGTTAAAGAAGTTTTTCAAAGTACACATTATCGGAAGACGGTGTCTGCTGTTTTTTTTAATTAGTGATTAACATTATTTAACAATATCAAAAGAGAAAATTTTAGAATGTTATCAGATCATATTTAATTTATTTACTTCATACAGCAATGCTCTGAATTATAGACATATTAGAAAAAGTTTAATTTTACTCAACATTTTGGTATTTTTTTCTGTGTATATGTTGTGTGCTTTGTATATGATTATATATGAAGTTTCACAAACTTAAATCTCTTTATTTAAATGTTAATGCTCATGAACTTAAAATATGTATAGGAAATATTATTTTTATTCAATGCTATATCTTTAGTTATACCAACTTTCCAAAGTATGTTTTATCGAAAGCCGGTGTCTTCGGTTATTTTTTATTAGAGATTGCCATTAGTTAGCAAAACCCAAAATGCAACTTTTAAGATTTTACTACTTTTAAAGGCAGAATTTTACTAAATTTATTTACTTCATACACTGTACTGAATTATTAATGTATTTCAAACAATATAATATTTTCTCAATGTTTTGGTATTTGTGTCGTTTTGCATAACAATAATTATCTAGGATCACGGAATTTGGACAGTAGATTACTGTTTTGAACTAGGTAAGCAATAAGAGAGGATTGCTGAAAATTCCCCCCCCCTCTCCCCCGAATGTTTTAGGTAATTTCGCCATATCTCAGCAACAGTTTTAGGTAGGAGCGTGAAATTCAGGAAAGCTAAAAAAAATGGTTTAACACGTATTTCAACGAGTTTAAAAATTCACTCCCTAAGGGGGTTAAAGGGGGGGGGGGTAAAAAAAGAATGAATCTTTCAACAATAGTTACAACAATGAAATTATACGAATGAAATTACAGCAATGAAATACATAAAATACAACTAAGCCAATCTATTGAAAATAGTTAAACACGTATTTCAGCTATTTCAGCTATTTCGTCAACAACATCAGCAATAAACCCGATTATGGAAGATTAGACGAACAAGACAACTATTGCGGATTTTTGATTTGATATTTTGTGTAAGACATATTTCCAAGGAGGTCGACACATTATCCACCCTAGCGAAACCAGAACCGTTAGCTAGTAAGTTACATTTTGCAAAAGCCATTAGAATTGAAGATATGAGTGGTAAAACGTGTTATGTAACAAAAAATTGAAGTGAAAGTTTTTGTTGCAAACTTCTTTGATTTATTTTTTACTATTGTAGCAGTATATTCAAATTGAAAACAAGTGGTATTAAAACTCTCTCAGAAAACCTATTACTATTTAAATATTAAATATTAAGGCGTTATTCAAATAATTAAAAATAAAAATATTAAATATTAAAAAAAGTCTCATATCTCTTCAAGAATAATTGGAATATTAATAATTTTGGTTTACCATAAAATATATTTCCTTATAAAAGCTTCATTCATGAAATAAACCAATGTTTGAAAAAAAAGGCATAACATTTCCTTCCACTCTCGTGTCTTCAACTTTTGCATAAATAATTACTTTTATAATGTTTACAATCTTCTATTATTCAAAAACAGTCAAATTGAATGAGAAGGATTTTTTGGAGGTATTAGGAACAATAATAATTAAAAATATGCTTATAAAATACTTTTTCAATAGCTAATAGCCAATGCCTTATAAAGGACGCATACTTGATTAATCTATGACAGTTTACAAGTATATTTTTAACTAAGTATTTTCGAAAACAATTGATTAACATATCGATAATGAGCAGAATAATGCAAATTAATCTGCTGATCCAGAAGTTTCAACATCAATTCTTGATATAGATGTGAAAATTACACCTAATATGTAGAATTCACACTAGCTTTACTATGTATAATAATTTTGTTAAAATTAAACTTTATTTCTTACGATGAATTTCGCAAAATTTTTCTCTAAATTGGTTTATATTTGTGAAGATTTGTTGGTACATATGCTCATTTTTTTTTGGTCAGAAATATAAGAGTTTATTTTTTTTCTGTTCCCCATAACAATTTGTTTCTCATAGATTTTCTGAATTTAGATTTGTGTGGATTATATTATTATGATAATTTTTGAGTATACATGTTGCATAGCTATGAGGAAAATTATCTTCGCATTTTTAATCTATTCATTTTAATAAAACTACAATGTAAAAAATATATAAGCATATTTGAAAAATCCGTTACAAGTTAAAAAAAAAATGTAGGCTCAAAATTCTATGACTTCTTGTATTCAATATAAAACTAATTATATCCTTCTGCAAAACTTTTTACTCTGCGTTGATTGCATTTAAAGAAGTAACACAACTCTTATCTGCATACCGCATGCCACAATGTAACACAAACCAAAGTATCTGACCAATATTGGCTTTCACCATAGAAAAGAAGTAGGGGCAGGGATTTTAATGACCTAAACATGAATATTTTAATATATAAATAAATGAGGAAAACCCAAATGTAACTTGTAAATAAATTTACACTTCAAACTATTTAAGTGGTTAAAAGATAAAATTTTAATTAATTTATTTTAACTGAAAATAATTAATAAACAGTTAAGTTATATAAAATTTATTAAACATTTATTTCTTACAGATGATTCCAGCTAGTTTTAAGAAATCCAACCATGTAAAAAAAATTAATTTATAAACAAAATTAATTAATTTATAAACAAGAAATAACAAGAAATAAATAAAACTCTAGCTGTGAAAAGCGACCAAAGACAGCGAGTAAAAGTTCCCACGAAGGAAACATATATGAAGTCCTCTAATATCAAAATGTAACTATGTTTATTATATGAAAAATTTTAAAAAGATTTTCTGGTAAGTTTCATTAAGTTAATTTTGATTTACAAGAAGATAATAATAAAATCGGTAATTTGCTTGAGAAATATCTCAACTTAGTGCTAAACTGCTCGTATGTCATAAAATGCGTGAAAATTATCGCTGACGTTTAATTTCCGTTCTGCGTGATTTACTTCTAAAGTTTAAATCTAAAAGTCACATTTCAGAAATATACCTGACAGCATAACATAAAGTGGATTGAATATTTCAACTTAACTTTACAGTCATCTTGATAAATGTTGAAGCTTTAGGCTTTTCGAAAGAAAGAGTATTTGAACTGTCTCTGTTTGTTCTTCTGGGTATTAGATTTGAAAATACTAAACTTTAATTTCTAAGAAATTTAAAAGTTTTACTGAATATATATTCACATTTTTAACTTTCCAACATAGTTGAAAAGTGTTTACGAATTCGGTTTGTCTGTCTGCCGCCTGTTTGTCTATCTGTCCGAGCTCTAACTGGCGTAAATATACTTGGATTGTCATGCAATTGATATATGCTGTTTAGGTTTACTATGGCATGGTCGGTATTGAAAATGAAATGTGTATCGCTTATAGTTCCTTTATAGGACACTCAAAAGGAGACTGTTACATTAGGATCTATGGGGGAAAAATCATTTGCGGTTTATTTTAATGTTGTTATACTATTTCAAACATATTGAAATTGATACACTGTAAAAAAATTCATGAAAATACAAGAGATTTTCCGTAAAATTTTACGGAGAAGTTTCATTTTTCCAAAACAACAGTAGAATTTCTGTAAATGACATTAGTTCCGTAAAGGAGATTTCAAATTCGTAAATATGCAGAAAGTTTTCCGTAAATTTAATGGATTTTTTACGTAGTTCTTTCAAAACAGTACAATGTCCGTATTTCTTCCAAAACATTGCAATTTTTGTAAATGACATTTAGAGGTTTGTTTACAGAAATAGCCTTGTTCGAAATACGAATTAATATTGTTGCATTTGCTACAGTTCTTTAAGTATCCATGCCTAGCTCGACCCGCTGGCCCATTCTAACCGGGGACATGTTTGGACGGTAATTCTTTGTCAAAATAAAAGTAATATTTATATATTTTAATGAAATATTTATAAATTTTCTTTTGATAAGTTACAGAAAAAAAATCTTTTTTTCCTTTCATAGTGCTTCAAAATTATGATTTGTTTTCACTAATTCTTTAAAATTTTATTTTAACTTTTCTAAGTGAGGCAATATTGGGTTATTTAAAGGTTTAATAACATAATATCTCTGCAAGTTATCGATATGTAAATTGGTATTGTATTAAACTAAACTGATTTGGCTTATAAATTTATGAATTTATTACTAAAAGTTATTATTTTATAAATTGTAATTTTGCAAAATATATATGTTTTTCTCTTAAATTTATAAAGATTATTAATATTTGTTCTTTACTTTTATAAAAAATGAAGTTTTTAATTTTATAAATTAAACTAAATTAATAAGTCCAAATTTAAACTTACTTATCCCAAGGTAATTAACTTATAATTTTCTCTAAAAATCTATTTTTTTGTTTTAATATTTTATAAACTATTCAGTTTAACAAAACCGTAAACAAAAGCTCTCAGCATAGCTCACATATAATAATTTAATTTATTATAAAATTGTTTATTTACATAAGTTTTTAAAAAAAGAGATAAAGAAAATTTATTTTAATAGCAAAGGAAATAAAAGTCTGCTTACTTAAGATATTTTTTTTATTGGAATTTATAAATAGATCATCAGATGAATAATTAAAAAAATTATATGATACATAATAAGTTAAAATTTATCTGTTATTAAGTATGAAATAATAAAGAAAAATATTGAAATTCATGTAAATAAAATATTAAAAACTTTGGAACTCAGAAAAAAATACATCTGACGAATCTGACGATGAAACCTTAAAGTTTTTGCATCATAAAAAGCGACTAAAAAAAGTAATAACATTTGAGAAAGCGGCGTGTCCAGTCACAGCTAAGTGGTCGAGATCGTCAGTTTAGTATACGGAAGATTGCGAGTTCGATTCTCCTTGTGGCAAGGGTTGGGTATTTACTGAAAACTCTCTCAGAAAAGTACATATTCCTGACAAGGTTATCCTTGAAAAGTAATTCTTTTTAAGTCCTTTAAAGTTTATTTTAACGACATAAAAAATTCTAAAAAATACGGAAGATATCTGTTATAAAACGGAAGATTTCCTGGAATTTATGGATTTTTTTCCCGTTAAAATACCGAAATAGTACTGACGTCCCGATTGCCAGTACAATTTTCGTTTTTTCAGGAAATATGTTTTACAGTGTATACATCACTGAGATGTATTACAAGAAGCTTACTATACAATATTGTGTGCATAGTATTCATTGTTCATTTACAGGGACAGACAAAATAATTCGGTTAATGTACCGTCTGTTAACAATAATTGTTGGAATGCGTTTTTATTTGCGGAACGCGTTTTTATATTTAACGAATTCACTGCCTATTACTTGGTGTGTATAAATTCTATAGATCATATACAGGGTTGCCCAAAAGATCTCGAGTACATTTCCGTTTATTGACGGAAATTCCAGAAGGGGAATTTTAAACTGTGATACGCGTTTCCTAACTGAACTAAAATTGAACTAAAATTTAGCATTCCATGTAGTATATATACAAATCTATAGATCATATATGGGGCTGCAAAAAAGAATTCGGATGTTTTCCGAATATTGTGGATAATTCCTGAAATTAGGTTATGCTTTTTGCACATTGATTACTTAGACATCATCTTTTACCTTATTAAACGGTAAAGATTTGTAAAAGTATTTTGGAAGTGTTAGAAAGTGTTACATAATCTATGCTCGGCGCATGATTTTTCATTCTTGTTTAAAATTAATTAAGTGAAGAAAGAGAGTTTATTCCTTAAAATCAAAGCTGGAAATGATTTTTATTTCGCTTAAAATTATAATTATTTTAAAGAAATACAATGATGCGAACATTAACTCCTTTCAGACGGCTAACGCGAATTCGCGTCTTTTGAATATGTGTAGTTCTATCTACTTGCTTTACTTTTGGATTTTATATGTTACATTATTTCTCAAAAACAGATGCAATGTTTGTAGTTATACAATTAGTGTACTATGCATATAAATATTTGGATCAGAAACTGAATCATTATTATATTTATTCATTTTGAATATGAATGCAAAGGTAGAAGACCTCTTTAAACAATGTAATATGCAAGAGTAACTCCCATGAGCAGGGCTTCCTTTTTAACTATCCGTTAGCAATATGTTAAAATATTCATTCGGCTTTCTTATCTATAATTTACTGAAGATCTGTCGAATTGATCTAGATACATAGAAAAACAAGAAAAATGTTGACATTCACAATCTTTCCTGATAGTTACTAGGATAATTTCGAATTATCCAACTTTGGTAAACTGGGAGAAAAAATAGTCTGTTTTTAGTCAGTGCGATAATAAATTGCGTTTAAGTCTGACAAACGTTTTTGATTTTTAACTACCGACAGCATAATTTCTTGTGAGCAAGCACGAACAGGTGTCTCAGAATTTCACGTATAAACTTTGGGGTGGTATGTACATCCCCAACGAACATTTTATGTATAGAAAACAAAGCTCGAAATCCATTTACTCAGTCAAAAGCACAGAGCGTCTCACTCCAATCTGAAATAAGATTTATGTTTATAGTTTTTACAATAATGAAGCTATACATTAAAGCAATTTGCAAGATTTACATTGTTTAATATGAAAAGTGTTGAAAAAACACAACACCAATTTGATCACTGACACCATATGTCATGTGAACTACATTCAGATTAAGGCGCGTCTAATTTACTGCTGCTTGGATGTGGATGTTGGGTATTTCCACGTCTTCTCGTCCTATTGGTACATTTTACACATTGGAATCTAAATCGGCTACAAATTTCCTTAAAATATCTTCACAACTTTTCAAATTACAAATAAAAATCCGGATTCGGATAAGAGTGAGACAAACTGTATTTTCGACTGAATAAATAGATTACGATTCCAGTTTTTTATAGGAGTAGTTTTTGGTCTCTACCTCGACTGATGTTTGGATGTGGATTTCCAGATCAACTTAAATATTAAGACAGAGATACTAATTCTGCAAGTCTCCTCTTTCAACTAGTTTTTAATACATACTCAGTTTGATGCGGTGCCTCAGTCTACGTCAATCTATATAACAGAACTTTTTGGTACTTTCCCCCAGGTTTTTCAAGTTCTATAGTACTCGTAATAAATCTTCAAAGGACTAGATAATGTTACAGGTGTTCTACCACATCCACATTGCTTACAACAGGTTGTGCAAAATGATGGTGATTGCATTAAAAAACTGTAAAAGTTTCACACGTATTTGCTTTTTTAAAAAATGTATAGATAAAGAGCTGCTTTTATTAAATTTTCTATTCTTGTTATTTCTTAAAAGAACGAAGAATGTCTCATTTTTGCTGTTTTTGATGAAAGGAGTAAAGTTTAGATATAAAATTTTAACAGTAAGAGTCGGAAAAAGCATCTATACTAACAGGATCAAAACGTTTGGAGATTATCCTTTCTAACGGATATGTAGTATTATAATGTGTTACTACAGAACCCACTTTAAAGTATCTCTCCTCACGCAGCTATGCACTTTTGGCAACGGGAGTACAGTTTCTGAAAACATTTCTCGAAGCATTTGGACGAAATGATCTGCATTACGGCCATCGTGGCTTTATCAACCTTAGATGCATTATCAAACGGTGTTATTTGAAAACACCTTCACATGGTGCATTACTCTCTTACCATACACCTTCTGCAACATTTGCAACGTATCTATCAGCTATTTGTCCAAATAATGGGAGCATTTTACAAATGTCATTTCTGCTTTCGACGAATGCGAACGATTAAATTTTACTGGCATGCATTATCTGGAAAAACCCTGCAATTCCGACTTCTTCACAACATCTTACGTTACATATGCTTCACGTCATGGTAAAATTGTTCAACTCTATTCCATTCTGGTTTAGAGATAATCAGCAAAGTCTCCAAACTTTTTGATCCGAGTAGTATACAGAAACCTTAGAAGCTTTAAATTACAAAAACTGAACGTAAGCATTATCAAACTGTGTAATTTTCTTTTTTTGTTTTTGTTTGTATTACTTTTAAACATAGCTGATTTTACTCGGACTATCTGTCTTTCTGTCTACCCGTTCGTCTGTTTGTCTGTTTGCCGGGCTCTCTATCAGTCTATTTGTAGCTCTAAATTTCGCAAATATAGTTGGATTGTCACGAAACTGATACGATACATGTTACTAAGGTTCACCACAACAAATTTCCTATGGAAAATGATATGTGTATTCGTTTAAACGGAAGAATTTCGATACTTTGAGGTTTTTGCTGGTAATGATTGGAAAGAGCGTTGTAATAATATTTTGCGATTAGATCAGAAAGAAATTGTTATATGTTATTGAGGATCGCTACAAGAATATGTTCTTGACTTTGTAGTATAACTCGAGTACATTATTGCTATTTACCAGCAGTAATTTCTTTAAATTCTTTTTAGTGATACGATTCTGTTGTAGGATAAAAAAAAATATATTTTTGATATACAATACTATATATGACATGACATTTGAACATGTGTCGTTATTGCTTTGAGAGTTAATGTACGGATATTTGTGAATAACAAATATAATATATTGACCGGTATACGGTTGAAAAACGGTGGAAAACGCCGTGATTATGGCAAAACCGTCCCTAAGAAAAACGAGGTCTAGTTCCAACATTTTGCGAAGCTCTTTTCCAAACAAATTAAATCTGCCTTCCAACCACACAATCACTTTCGAAAAAATTCGCATGAGTTACATATGCTTATGGACCTACTTTACCAGTTGTATAGGTAATATTAGAAAACAAGCATATAGAAGCATAATAAAAAAGGAAACACCATTACTGTAAAATATGCAACTATACGATACGTATGCTTATACGTATACAGCAACAGGTATATTGGTATAATAAAAAAAGGGCAGCATCATTAAACTATGAAAGATGCAACTTAATGGTAAAATATTGTTCCTTTTTATGGAGATTGTAGACATCTGTTGTTCCTCTACAAAAAAATCATTGAAGTAATAGCTGCGATTTATCAAAATCTTCAAGAGTACTGGCCCTTTAACAATTCATATTCAAACTGGAAAAAAAAGAGTCAGAAGCGTGTAGTTTTGGTTATAATCAGCAGTATGAGAACTATATTACGAGTTCAGCATGAATGACTCAGTACCTTATCTTGATTGTGTTAAGTATGGTGGCGTCAACTAGTTTAATTTTATTCTTAAAAATTCCAAACATATTACAAAAGTATTTAAATAGACCAATGTTTGTACGAAATATTGCCCAATATTGGAGTGTTTACATTTTGCCCTTATTTAGCCAACATTTGTATCCAATGTTAGCCGCCAATGTTGGTGTGAAATATTCCCCCAATATTGGGGTGTTTACATTTACCCCTTATTTAGCCAATATTTGCAGCCAATATTGCACCAATGTTGGTAGGAAGTATTGCCAGAAATAGCTTAATAAGGACAAAATGTGAAGACCCCAATATTGGTACAATATTTCCTACAAATATTTGCAAAATATTGTCTACAAAGATTGGCTAAATAAGAGTAAAATATAAACTCCCCAACATTGGGGAAAATATTTCTTACAAACATTGGTGCAATGTTGGCTGCAAATATTGGCCAAATAAGGGCAAAATGTAAACACTCCAATATTGGGGCAATATTTCATGCTAATTTGGCATCAATTTTTAGCCAAGTTATAGCCAATATCGGCGGCTTCAAATGTTGGCTAAATAAGGGAAAAATGTAAACAATCCAATATTGGGGCAATATTTCATGTCAATATTTCACCAATAAGCCACCAAGATATAGCTAATGTTAGCCCAATATTGATTTGCTACTAGGGGAGTATACCGTATTCTAAAAAAATCAGCAGAATCAACTTTCTCATTTTAAAATTTAACAACTAAAAACACAATATTCATGCCATAACTCACAACCAAACGAAAGCTTAAGATTTTTCCTTAAATAATAAAAAAATATTTTTTATTTGGGCAGAAGACCTTGTGCGACCGCAACTGTTGTATACCTATCTGTTGCGAATTTGCGAGATACAAAGCATTAAACTAAATATCATCAGGAAACTCAGTAGCGCGCACTAATCTGTAATACTTCAGAAAACAAACAAATGGTAAGGAAAGTTTTTCAGCTTACCTATTTCGGCGTAAGAACAGGGTCAGGCACATCGGGCAGTTTAATCCAATAGTGTAAATCCTGGGTGTATCCATAACGAAAATGCACTAAAATATTTCTTTGCTATTTCCTACATTACTTTAAGAAAAAATTGTAATTAGTAAAGATTTTATAAACAAAATGCATGGTTTCGTATTGAGTTTAAAACTTGTTAACTGGTTAAAGAATTACTTTAATAAGTATTAGATCTATACAAAAAAATTGAGGAGATTAACATTTTTGCTCCTCGTAATTATTTAGTTTTTTTTTTTTACATTCTGATCCGTTCAGATCAAGAGAGAGATGAAAAGTGAGTTTATTAGTCCTTTGGATGAGAAAGTTCAGTTTTTGAATGATGCAATTGTCTCTGGTTATTACAGGGAAAGAAAAAAGTCATTGCGTCAGCCGATGCACTTTAGGATGATGCAATACACATCTCCTATTACGATTCTCGGTTAGAGATCACTGATGTAACATATTTCTTTCTTAAATTGGGTGATTATTTATTAGGGTTTTCCAATATTCCCCCTTAATCGCCCAATGGTGGAAAGTTTTGGAGTTTTAGTTTCAGTCTGTTCCGCAGAAAGTCAGGTTTAGGCGCGGGCTTGGTCATGATATCGGCTATCATCTCTTTACTTGGGCAATAGATTAGTTCTATAGTTCCTGATTCTTTCAGATGTTTTATTACATGATACTTTATATCGATATGCTTGCTTCTATTTGTATGTTTATCGGATTCTATCATTTTGATGCAAGATGTATTGTCCTCATGTAATTTGATAGGGAGTTTTTGTGGTAAATTTAAGTCTTCAAGAAGTTTAATGATCCATACAATTTCTTGAGTAGCATTTGCGGCAGAAATATACTTCGCTTCCGCAGACGATTGGGCTATGCAAGTCTGTCTTTTTGAATTCCACTGAATAGGATTTTTCCCTAGTAGGAAAATGTTGCCGCTAGTTGATTTTCTCGTTTTAACGTCGCCTGCCCAGTCAGCATCAGAGTATGCTTCGAAGATTGGATCTGATTCGGTGCTTAAAATTAAGTTTAAATCTTTTGTTGAGTTCAAGTATCTTATTATTCGTTTTACAGCCTTCCAATCCCTTTCGATGGGACTTTCACATTTTCTGCTTAATATATTAGTGGCTGTGGTAATGTCGGGTCTTGTTATGGTTGCTATGTAAAGTAATCCTCCAATGGCCTTTATATATTGTGTATTGTTGGGCATTTGTTTGTCGTCGTTTTCAAGACGTAAGTACCCTGTATCCATGGGTGTACTATAGGGTTTGGATTCTTCAAGATTAAATTTTCTCGCAATTTCTTCAATTTTAGATTTTTGGTTCAGAGTAAATCCGTTTTCGATTTTGTCGATTTTAATTCCTAAATAATTGTTTACCTGTCCTAAATCATTTAATGTATATTGTGATTTTAGGCTTAGAATTATTTCTTCGATTTGTTTCTCTTTTCCAGCGATGAGGATGTCATCCACATACACAATTATGTAAACTGTGTTTTCCTCTATTCCGCGGGTGAATAAACAATTATCTGCAGTACTTTGTGTAAAGTTTAGCTTATTTAGTGTTTCGCTTATTTTTGTGTGCCAGGCTCTTGCTGCCTGTTTAAGCCCATAGATGGCTTTTGTCAATTTGCACACTTTATTGCGTTCGTTATAAACAACGTAACCTTCTGGTTGAGCCATATAAATCTCTTCTTCTAGATCGCCGTGTAAAAAAGCTGTATTTATATCTAAATGTTTTACTTCTAACTTATGATACGCTACTGCGGTTAGGAATGCTCTGATCGTAGTGTGTGTCACAACTGGGGCAAAGGTTTCGTCATAATTTTCTCCGTACTTTTGTAAAAAAACCCTTTGCTACCAATCGAGCTTTATACCGTTTTATTTTTCCCGTTTCGTCGTATTTAGCTTTATAAGTCCATTTGGAACCAATTACTCTTTTTCCTTGCGGTGGATCTACTAGTATACAAATTTTATTTTCTTTTAGGGAGTTAATTTCGTCCTGTGTAGCGATTAGCCAGTTTTTCTTTTCTTCCGGATTTTCGATTTCTAACATTTCTTTCCAACTTTTAGGTTCGTTGATCGGTTCATATTTTACGGTGTATGCAAATCTATCAGGTGGTACGCCTCTGTTTGTTCTTTGTGATCTACGGGGTTCGAGTGTTTGTTGTTGTTGTTGTTGTTGTTGTTGGGACGCGGTTGGTTCACAAGGAGTGGGTGAAATGCTTATTTCTATGTTACTTGTATCGCTGCTTCTTGGTTGTTCATTTTTGCTTAATGTAATTTCGTTTGAATTTAAATTTACATCATTTTTAGCATTTAAGAACTTGTTTTCGACGAATTTGACCGATCGGGAAAGTATTACTCTTCCGTCTTTCATATAAAGTCTGTACGCTTTAGAGCGGTTGTCGTAACCAACGAAAGTTCCTTGTTCAGCTCTGCTGTCTAATTTTCCGCGTTTTGTCTTGTGTACGTAAGCGTAAGCTATACAGCCAAAGACTTTTAAATAGTGTAGGTTTGGTTTTCGATTCAACCAAAGTTCATATGGAGTTTTATCATTTGGCCTGGTTGGAAGCCGGTTTTGTAAATGGTTAGCAGTGCTTATAGCCTCTCCCCATAGTTTATGAGGTAAATTCGCTTCCAATAACATGCTTCTTGTCATATCTAATAACGATCTGTTCTTACGCTCCGCAACGCCATTCTGGCTCGGTGATTGTGGAACTGTTAATTGGTGTTCGATTCCATTATCTTTAAGATATTGTTCCATTTCTGAGCTCGTATACTCACCTCCATTATCGGATCTGATTGCGTTCGGCATTCTTCCAAATTTATTGTGTACGGTCGCGACATAGTCTTTTAATTTTTCAAACACTTCGCTCTTTTTAGACATTAAATATATGATACAGAATCTTGAATAGTCGTCTATGAATGTTACGAAATAGGTTTTTCCGCCTATTGTAGGTGTCTGAATCGGATCACAAACGTCGGAGTGTATTAATTCCAATTTTCTCTTCGTATTCGGCCGATTTTGGATATGGGGTCTCGCTGGTTTTTGCTTCTATGCATACCTCACAAATACTTTCGTGCTTAAAGATATCTAATTTAATTCCGTTCACTAATTGTTTGGACGTAATTGTTTTAATTGTTTGATAGTTTCGGTGACCCATCCTTCTATTCCACGTTTCTATGCAGTTGGAGTTTTTACATGTGTGTGTAAGATTCGCGCAATTGGTGGTTTTGTTGTACACGAGTTGAATTTCATATAAGTTATTCTTTAATGTGCCTTCGAGGATTGTTTTATTTTTATAATTTATGTAGCAATGATTTTTCTCGAAAATAACATTACAACCATTCTTGGTTGCTTTACTTACGGATAAAAGGTTTGATTCTATTTAAGGGACATATTGTACCTCTTTCAGTATAATTTGGCCGTTACTTTTACCATTTTCTATAATCACTTCATCGGAACCGTAAGATTCTAATTTACTTCCATTTGCTACAGTTATTTGAGTTTCTGTCAGTTCTTTAAAATTCGTTAACATACCTTTAGAATTTGTTACGTGTGTGGAACTGCCACTGTCCACGACCCATGTAGGTTTTTCTGTATTTTCTACTAGAAAAGCTATATTTTCTGTTTTAATCTCTTCATTTTTCGCAAAGCATAGTGAAGTAGAATGATTTTTATTTTCATAGCTTTTGTTATTTTGAGCGTATGTGTTGGTATTTTTTCCTTTTTGGAACCAACATTGGGAATTTGAATGGTTTCTCATTCGGCAATGCGAACAAAACTTTGCGTCTTTTTTATTATCTGCATTTCCGTATCTTTTTTGAGTTTTAAATGCTTTCGATGTGTTTTCCGAATTTTCTGAATTTTCTATTCTTCGGGTATATTCATCGGTCAACTTGCTTCTAATGAAAGCGGGGGTTAATTCTTGTTCGGGTCTGGCCTCAAGGGCGGTGATTAATGTGTCATATGAGTGGGGTAGTGAGCACAATAATAGTGCTGAAATATGGGAGTCACTTATGTTTTTCCCGATGGCTGATAGTTTATCCACTACTTCTAAAATTTTAGTTATATGGACTATCATGTTTCCATTTTCATTTAATTTAGTGCTATATAGTTTCCTCAATAAGAACAATTTGCTGGAGAGGTTTGATCTCCCATGAATTTCTTTAAGCGCGGTCCACGTCTCTTTTGCGCTATTTAAGTGCTTGACGTGCACTATTTGATCATCTTGAATGCTGAGGTTTATTAAGGCTCTGGCCTTTTTATCTTTCTTAATCCAATCAGCATTGGGTTGTTCTGGGGGATTTTCTGTTGTAACTTCTAGCAATTCCTCTTTTATAAGCATCATCTCTATTTTAAAGTGCCAATTCGAATAATTTTGAGAATTTAATTTCTCGATTAATTGGCTATTGCTAAACGAAGCCATTTTTTTTTCAAATCTCGATGTTTTTATTTTATTTTATTTTATTTATGTATTTATTTATTGCCTGCCTGCTTTGTTTTAAAAGATTTCATATCAGTCTAACATAATCAAATTGTTGCGAATTTGCAAGATACAAAGCATTAAACTAAATATCATCAGGAAACTCAGTAGCGCGCATTAATCTGTAATACTTCAGAAAACAAACAAATGGTAAGTAAAGTTTTTCAGCTTACCTATTTCGGTGTAAGAGCAGGGTCAGGCACATCGAGCAGTTTAATCCAATAGTGTAAATCCTGGGTGTATCCATAACGAAAATGCACTAAAATATTTCTTTGCTATTTCCTACACTATCACCATCAGCACATGTCTGGATGTTGGCGATGACATTCGGCACCAAACTCTTATTTCGAAATCTAAAAATTAATACTATGTGAAACACATAGGAGCTAATGGTATAGATTACATCGGATGAAGTTAAGATTTATTTTGCCAATGCATAAATACAATCCGTTTCATAAAGATAATGACTACTTTAATTTTTCTTATAAACAAAGAGCTAATGAGGTTTTAGCTTGTATGGAATGCTTATTATAAAGGTTAGAATGTATTACAAAGAAATGATAGTAATATTTCACAAAAATCATTTCACAGTATTAATATAGTTAAAAAAAATCAAATATACTTCAGAAAAAATGTTTCATAATGATATGACCACGTAGTAATATAAATTTAAAACCACTTTAAAATTCCATAAAAAAGTTAGATGTCATTGTTATTAATCACATATTCAAACTATGTTACAGTTATAAAGTAGAGTTTCATCTTTCATGCGATCAATTAGTACGTCTAACATTGTAGTCGGACTAAACGGTTTAAATGAACATGAAAAATGTAAAATTATTGATTACAACTAATGTAATAATATTTTAGAGAGAACAAACAATAAATTAAAAGCCCAAATGATCTGATGGAGTTATTTAAAATTTTCTCTAGCTGGATAAATCATATAGTGTGAAAAATACGCACAAACCAACTTCTAACACGTACTTCAAGACAGAAAGGAAATGTCTTCAAGTAGATTTTGCAACAAAAAACTACAATTCGACAATGGACCCTATTTCTACTGACGTCAGAGTCACGTGCTTTGGGGAAACATTTCCGACATTGTAGGCCTTAATTATGAAACGACTCGCTTCGCAACCAAGGCTGCATGCCATAGAGCAGTAACGGATCGCATTTTGGTGGTGTTGAGTCACGTGCTTTGGGAAAACATTTCCGAAATTATAGCCTCGAACACAAACGAAAAATAGGGTCCATTGTCCAGTCAATCAAATTTCCTATTTCTCCAGCAGCCATATAGCGAACAGTTAGAAGTTTTGGGAATTTGAACTATTTAAAAAAATGTCAAGCCAAGAATAACTAAAAGACACAAACTTCAAAAGTTTTCGTGGACTCAATATCGCATGTCTTGAAGTATGACTTTAACGAGCTGTAACGAGCTATTTTCTCTGATGAAAAGAAGTTCAATTTAGACGGTCTGTATGGGTGGAGTAGTTATTGGAATGACCTATGAAATGAACAGAAAGTTTTTCCAAAGGCAAAGCAACAGTGGTTCTTTGACGGTGTGGGCAGGTTTTGGTTACAATGGAAAAGCATTCATAGCATTTCCAAGAGGTGGGACTGAATGCCATATCATATCAGGCTCTTTTGGAATAGTCCATATTGTCTTTTTCTGAAAATATAGGATAATATTGGATGTTTAAACAAGCTAATGCTGCAATCCATCCAGTTAATAGCACATGAGTGTAGTTTATGGATATTGGAGTTCAAATAATGGACTGACGGTAGTTGCACCTAATTAAAACCAGTGGTCGGAAATACTCTTTTTTTATTGTAGCGAACCATAACTAATTTATTGAAAATGTAGTTAACTAACAACTACAGCTACTTAAAAAAAAGTAGCGATTGCAAACTACTTTTCAAAAGAAGTCACTACTTCGCTACTTTCAGATTTTATCAGCACTAGAAATTGAGGACACGGAACAAGTAATACAGTGACCCCTCATTATATCCCATCGGACGGGGTACAATAAAATAAGTGCGATATAACCAAGGGCATTAAACAATTAAGATAGATAACATACAAAATTTTTTGTTTGTCGCCAAATTATTGGTTTACGCATGTATTGCAATTTTCTTACCGAAATTAAGAGCGATATACGTAATAAAATCAAGATTTAAATATAGTTACGTAAAAAGGGGGATTAAACTACAGCTTATATTTTCGGAAGGTATGAAAACAGAACAAGGTTTAGATTGGGTGAAGATGCCGTAGTTTTTTATTTAATTTTTTATAAAATCGCCTGTTGTTTTCATTTGTTTTTAATTAATTTCTTGTTAAAGTTGATACATTTATGTATGATTTAAAAATGCATTTCATTGTACAAATGTCATAGAAAGCATCAAAAAGTTTGCTTTTGTAAATGCTTGCATTTCGGCATCTTACCCCAATCTTGGGGTAAGATGGTCAACTACATAAAAGAAAGACCATAAAAAATTTTGGACACTTATCAAAAGTGTTAAGACGAAATAGCAATAGAAAAGCACTATTTAAAACTTAAATAAAACAACGCAAACTAGAATTAGAGTATCAGTAGCGAAGCCTCTTCCAAATGACTGAGTGGTGTTTCTCTATAGTGCTTGCGCATAGGAAAACCACGTGACACGACATCTTGTCCAATACGGCATCACCTCACAAGATACTCTATATATCTGAATGAGCTATATAAAGACGGGATATTATTCGTTATAATATATTTATGCACATCCTTACACTGCATAAATTGTGTTTACTGTTCTTATAGTAATTATTGCATTGGAACATAAAATTTCCGATGACTCGTGTATTTACTAATAGATTTGTTTTTTTAACTCTAAACACACTCTTAATTGTTAATTCTATTACGTTTTCATGAGAGATAAATATATTGAGTTGTCTAATTTTTCAATCTAGAAAATTGCAGAAGAAAAACTAAATAAAAAAATAAATAAATCTGTAAATAAAGCAACTCCAAAAGAAACGTGACATTAAAACATGAAGACCTAATAATGAATAAGTAGCCATGTTGACAGTAAGAAAATTAATATTTTTGGGGGATCACCTTTTGTTTTTACCAGAAATTGTCAATGAAAAAATCTGACTTCGTGTGATGCATTGCTAAACACAGCAGCCAGCTGAGATTCGCAAATTGTTGAGAAGAACACATTTTGCACAAAATAGGCAAATTAGGATCACGTAATTTGTAAAATGGCATATTTGTTTTTTTCTGAAGTAGCTTTAAAAGTAGCGTCAGTGTTCGCTACAAACTACTGATTTTTTGTATCCCGCTACTCGCTACATTACATTGTTCAAAATGTAGCGCTTTACATTACAAAACATTGGAACAAGTACACACTACTGTAGTTTTACTGGTTGTAGCGCGCTACTTCGACCACTATTTAAAACACAGAAAAAGACAGATAGAGGAGAAACTTGAATAGCATGAATTGACGCAAACGCAAGTTGTACTTTTGAAAAATAACAGGTTAGTTGTACGGACACCTTACAAATTGCTATCTACACTGGCAGATTTTCACATTCAATCCAATTTGTTTAGAAAATCATTCAATTCAACATCATAGATTACTTCTGTATTTTCAGTGGATAAAAATCTACAATTGAAATTTGATGTGAAAGGAGGGGGGGGGGGGGTTGCTAAAATTTCATATTAATCAATGAAAGAATGCTTAAAAGGTATATCTTGCTCCATGGTTTAAACACTTGGGAGAATTAAAAAAAAATATTAGTTCAAACAGTTTATAACAATCGAAAAAAATACTCAAGTGATACCAAATTACGGATTTCTGTAATTTCTAAATGAGAAAATATTAACCGAATTGTGCTTAAGCAATTTGTTCACTCATTTCCAGAACGTTTTTTCTGCTGTTATCTAAAATTTTTGTATACATTGTGCTAATGTAATGTGCTTATATCATTATGAAACAATTTATGTTCTTGAAAGTGTACAAATAATCACTTATTAGATTTTGATCTTTTTTACTTTGATTTAAAACAATAGCTACACAGTTCATATTTTAAAAATACTGTTCACATAACATTGTTCACTTGTAATATTGTTCACATTTTGAAAAAACAGTTCGCATTGTGAAATAAAATATATAAATTTGAGCAAATGTCTTTTGTTATGTCCCTATTATAAAAAAACTGGGTGGTCATATCTTTATGAAACGCAGTATAGGATTGTTCGGTATTCATTGAGTGAGTAAAATGGCAAACCGTTTTCTATAATATTTGAAACTTTAGCGACATCTTGTACAGAGTTGCTAAGTCTCCGGATTTTTGCACACCAGTAATTTTTTGGAGAAAATGTTGTTTTAAATCGCAAAATGCTTTGATTAATTAAAACAACATTTTCTGTACTAAATTATTGGTTCCCAAAAAGCCGGAGACTTGGCAGGTCTGCTTGTATTATTTATACAGGGAGATTTGTTTTAGTCCACCGATGACATTATAAGAGTTCGCGATGCTACTGGAAAAGAAAGTTGTTAACAGATACAAATGGTACAGAATAAATTCATTATTTCATTTAAAACTATATTCTGTTAGTTGATAGTATTTATTGTCACCTTAATTAACGAATAAATGCACTTAAATTTGCTTCATCGGCCAAGTTATCGTCGGTGAATTAGATTAGCAAATTGCTAATATTTTTAGAGAGTGAGTTTTCAGTCTTTGAAATTCATCGTGTTCCAATTATTGTTTCATCCTGTTATCGTAAATTTTATCTTACAAATTCTCTAAATAAAGTAAATTATTTAATGCGTGTGACCCTGTTTATTTACAAATGTGAAGAATTCTTAACAATACAGGGTTATTACAAATGAATCATCGGGTTTTGATACTTTACTACGTGCGAACTAGGAAACGTATGTTTCCATGACAACTTAAACGAAAGGGCGTTAACTACAGTTTCGCGCTGCGTATGGCGCGTGTTGTTGCCATGGTTGCTGTGCGAACGTCATATTCAAAATGGCGACTGGACAGCAGAAAGCATTTTGCGTACTAGAATTTTCAAAGTGTGAATCGCTTATAACTGTTCAGAGAGAATTCCGGAAGGCATACAAATGAAAACCACCAACCCAACAAAGCATTCTGCGCTGGTATCGACAGTTCAAAGAAACCGGTTGTTTATGTAAAGGTAAAAGTTCTGGCCTACCAAGCGTTACTAGAGAAACAGTGAATCGAGTTAGAGAGAATTTCATCCGTAGTCCCAAGAAATCAACAAATCGCGCTAGCCGCGAACTTTCCATTCCACAACCAACTGTGTGGAAATTTTGAGAAAAAGATTACGATTATCGCCTTGACATCTGCCATATCACTCAAGGAGCACATATTGAACATTTGTAGTATGGACGTCAATCTTGTACACTTTCGGTTTATTTTCATGCATAACTCATTGTTGTAACCCAATTATGTTCTGAAATAAACGCTTCGGAAACCCGATAATTCTTTTGTAATAACCCTGTATTCTTCTAATATTTAAACACGTTTTATAATTTAAGTGTAAGTCATGATTTTTCTCAGTAGTTTGATAGAGAATTAGCGAGTACAAGATATGTACATATTCTTAATCATTTTTACTTAAATTTTAATAAATGATGAAAAATATTTCTCAGTTTAAGCTTAATTACATACTGAGTTGTTTTGAAATAAAAGAGCAAAAAAAATAGGAGGAGAATTTTAAATTATAAAATTATGGAAAGAAATTCTTAATATTTTCCTACTTCATTTTTTAAAATAATTTTTAAAGAAATATTATATAGAAAATATTTCAAAAATATAACCTTTTTTTAATGTGAATTTCAAGCTTACAGTAAAAAAAAATAATTTAGAAGGATCTAAAAACTCTTTATTTACCTTTCAATTTTTCCGGTAATAGTTTTTTGTGACTAATAATATAAATAAGAAGTAATGAAGCAAACATTTTCTCCTCCCTGCACGCTTTATAGCTTTACAGAAGATAAATTTTCTTTTTGTAAATAACTCGACATATTTTAGGATGTTTATTGCTAGATTAGGATGACGAAAAAAAGCTTATTTATATTTTCCTGAAGAATCTTTTTTTTCCAGTTTTATTGCAGCTACCCTTTTAAAGCAAATTCTTTTTTTTTTTTGTTGATATTGAAAAATTGTGGCAAAAAATGTAGCTATAAAACTCTACAAACCCTTGAAATTAGAAGATACATTTAATGCTGTTTATTTGTATTATTAAGACACTTTAATAATAACGTAAATATTTATGACTGCGTGTTTTAATAGATAATAAAATATTCTGAAAAAATGTAGATTTTCTTGCTCGTTCTTTTTTTGGAATATCAAAAAAGAGTTTGGCGTATTAAAATCTACGCAAAATTTATTTTTCTCTCTCTCACTCTCTGTCTACTTTAACTTAAAAATTATTGTTAAGATAATTGTTGAATGCAAAAGTATATATATTTTTTCCATTTTTCCATTATTTTATTATTTTTTTTTTCTCTATCATTGAAATTTTTATCTTTATTTAGTTTTTTACAAAGGTAATCTCCAAAACTTTCTTCTTCATTTTTATTATTTTTCACTTTTTGCGTGGAGTTTTGTTAATTATTAAATTTATCTTTCAGAAATCTAAATTTTGTATTTTTGATTTAGATCATGTCTTCATTCATCGTATCAAGCATACTTATCGACGATAAGTTAACTTGTGAGTTACGCTTCTGTATACAAACTTATTCATTGATAATGCTGGAACCAAGAGCAGAAACTAGTATAATCCAATTTTTGAATTAAATAAAACGTTCTCTTCACAATTTATATCATTTTAGTTGCTGTGTTTCCTGTATCATCTCTTCAAGGTGATAAGCTAAATTATCGTAGTTGAAATATATTTTCGCTTGCAGTAGTGAAGATAACTTATAAAAATAAATTTTTTAAATGGTAAATATATCTATTACAGCAAGAAATTACGAAACAGAAGGGCAAGTCACACTGCCATTGTTATGTTTTGATGCTATGCCAAAGCTGAAATTGCATATAGTATAAGAAAAACATGGAAAACCACGGAATATAATAAATCAGAATAATATATTTGTATATACAGTACTTAATGCTTGTTAACATATACATATGTACATACAAATATATGCCAAATTGTAGCTCAGTTTGGCGATTTATCATAGAATTTCGCCAATATTTTGGGCCAAAGGTAAGTTACCAACAACAACGAAAACGTCGCTCATTTTAACTTGTGAATTCAACGAAATTTTTTTCAGACCTATTGATACAACAAATTAATAAAACATATAGACATCTATCTAAGACATAATAAATAATAAAATAAATAGTAACAACAAATAGTAAAATTAAGTATAAGCTTCTGACAATAATTAGACACTAACGTTTAAACGTATACACATGCATGCATATTTACGCATCACACATCTATCCAGCAGCAGAGCACTTTTGAAAATCTGCCACAGCATAAAATTAGAATGCAATTATATCACAGACTTTGGCGCATGGGATGAATTCGCTTTACTCAGTAAAACAAGTAAATAAAAACATGGTTGGCTCTCTAAGTTCAAGATGTGGGCAAGCTCACCAGATTTTTTTTTCAAAAATTCTTTAGACCAATAAAATTTTATTGTCTGTCTGTCGCTACTCTCTTATAAATGCACTCTACTATATATGCATCAAAATCACGCAATTTGCAAAATGTAATTTTCAGTTAATCTATAATATAAAAAAAAAATCTTTCATATAATAAGAAATTCAAAATTAATATTATAAAAATTTTATGAAAACGGAATAAAATTGCATATTTTCGCCAAAAAATTGAAGGTCTTTGTGCAGCTAGTAGAATTAATCATGTAGAAATAATCTATAGAACATATAGATCGAATATCACATCATCAGATATTAGAGCAGAATAGTGCTGCAATGTAGAACTGGACATTTTTAAACACATGTTTTTTCAGTATTTAAAATCTAAACTAAAATTATATAATTTAATAAAAATGAAATCAGTTGTTTACGGAAAGAAGTTTCTTCCGTTTGAAAAAAATATTAGATATAACACACGAATCTGCTGAAAATCGCGTCTGCATCAACAATTGTTCATTTGAATTAGCAGATTTAAATTTTGTGACCGTGACTTTTTTTAAATTTTAGAATTAAAAAAATGTTTTGTAAAAAGTAAAATAATTAAAAATTCCTTTAAAATTAATTGGAAGATAAGTGTTTTGTTTAAAGTGTTTCATTGTATGAGCTTTATTTGTGATCTTTGTAAGCCGTTAAACAATGTTTTCCTAGTACTAGCTATCACAAACGTTTAAATTTTAATAATAATGATAAACTTCAAGCGTAAGAAATGAAATGTATATTTTTCTTACTTTTAAAATTTTGATAACCAAAAGATACGTTCTATGAAAAGTTGCCTGTTCAAGATGGCTGTTATTATCTTTTCATCTTTCATATATATATATATATATATATATATATATATATATATATATACAAGTATGCATAAATATGTCTCAAATATATACTTGTTGAAAATTTGCACAAATTAAATTGACTTGACATATATTAAGGACATATAACTTATACCCATTATTCATTTGAGTATCACAAATATAATATAAGTTCTGTGATAAATACTTTTCTGTTCCAGACCGAAGCATAATGAAATTCAGAATTAATTCTTGCTGTCAAAAGTATTCCTTATATTTCAATGTGTATTAAGTTTTTATTTTGGAAATTGTGAGTTCATAAATATCTCATCTTCCAAAGACTTTTTATGAATTTTTGAAAATACGTTAGAAGATTTGTGCAGTCATGAAATAAAATTTAGAATGATTTCGTCTATTAAAACTAATAAATTAAATAGGTATTCAAATGGGTATTGTGGAATATTTATGACTATACACAAATCATGTCTTTAAAATATTGTTTTTAGTACTTTATATTATTAGAAAATGTACATATATAATGGCCTTGTATTATAAATACAGAGATTTTTTTAGAATTGAAGCTTCTCATTCCATGTTTTTCAACATACAGAGAGTCGAATATTTATAAAAGAAAATGACATTATCTATTAAAAATTATTGAACAATGAATAAAGCTTTTGGAAACACGATAAAGTAAAATATCTAGAATTCATGCTAAATTATATTACTACTAATCGACATGTTAAATGAATTTTATAAAAAGTTTTGTTTAATGGTACCTTAAAGTATGGTTGGGAAAGAAAGGGTCAAAATATTTAACTTTAGGGGGGAAAATTAAATTGCTACTCAAAAGTTAAAACAAGTAATAATCCTAATGTAGTTTGAGAAAGGCAATGAAAAAAAAAAGTATGCAGGATTTTGTCATGTGTTTATTGAAATATTCAGACAGTCTTTTTTTTTTTTTATCTTAAATGAAGGATTTTTATTTTTCAATTTTTATTTTATTATTATTATTTTTTTTTATTATCGACCAATCTTGAACAAATCGTTTTATTTAAAAAAATAAAAGTTTTATAGCAAAACATTACAAAACGCTGCGTTTCAAATTATTTTTGTATGAAATGTTCCCAAGTTTAAAAATGACAAATATCTGTTAAATGAATATGTATTTTTCCTACTTTGAGTTTTAATGTAAAAACTTCTCTTTGATTTTCCCAAAATGGTTTTTCAGTGAAAAAAAAAGACTGTCTGTATATTTCAATATAAAACACATGACAAAAGAGTTATTATTGTACACTGATTTCTCATTTTTTGAGATTTATTGTGGAAACATCCCTCTTTTAAATTTCTTAAAGCGAAGATATTAAAAAAAGTGTCTAGATATTTAACTTTCTATACTTCTCTTATCAAAATCAGAAAAAAATCGCTTTAGAAATTATTTTAAAACCCTTTTATACAATAAATAAATAAAAAAATCTAATAAACTGCAGAACTATTTTTTCCAATTATTTCACATATATAATATGGAAGTTGCTTCAAAATACACTGATAGTAACATATATGTTTTTGTTCTAAACTTTGATATATACATAGTTGAGAAATAAATGTTATAAAAAAGATAGCTAACCAATTAACGTCATATAAAAACACTGGGAAACATTATTTTTCTGCAATACATTGATGTATTTTCTCATTTTTCTTTCCGTTGTAGGAGAACAATGTTTAGTGCTTAACGAGTTCCTTATTTTTATACCAGATGGCTAAATGTCTTTTTTGATTACATTCGTTTTCAAAAACTTAAGAAAATTATCTTGACGTGTTTTCTAGCTTTTCTTAAATTTTATGTCTAATAAAAATCGATCCTATCCTAAATCTCTGTTACTCGTCGTATAGTTTCAGTACTTACTTTTTTGGAATTTTAGATAAAAGTGAAAACACTTTCTGTATAGTCTTGTTCGAATTTTCTGAAGTTTTTCACTTCATAAAAGTATATTACTTTTTATTTTCTAAAGCGATTATGTGCATTTTTGTATTTGAAAAATCAATGGAGATTCTGTTTACAGCAATAATTTTTTTGAAAGTTTACTGTGAGCGTTTGGGTTCAACATTTTATTTAATATCCTTTAATGTAATGTTAACGTGCGCCAGTATAAATAGAATGAAATACGATACATATAAAGAGCTCACACTTTTCTTTAACTTCTATAAAAAGTTGACGATTCGGCAAAAAAGCGAAAAGGGATTTCTGTATATAATTTTTCTTTTGATTTTATCTTCATCAATTGATTTGATTTCATTAATACAATTTTTTTATAGAAAAAAATCTAATTATTAATTACATAACAAAACTTTCGTGTAACAGAAACATATAATTTATGATTCAATTGCAATATGAGAGAGTTCTTTTAGCCACGGATATATATTTACGATTGCATTGCTTAAAATGTAAAAGGCATTCCTTTTTACATTAGAATATTAAAGAAAATTATTCATCAAAGCAAATTTCTCATGTCCATATTAGTTACGTGTTTGAAATTAAGTTTGGAACCATTCCTGACATTGACAATATAGTTGTGGCATGAGTATTATATTTCTCAAATTCAACAACTATTTATGGCAAATAATTTAATGTACAGGGTGGTTATAATTAAAGTTCTACTTTGAAATGGTGGTCATAAAAGGAAAACTACTGGACCAAATGTTATCAAACTTGGTAATAATTTAAAGAAGGTCATAGAAATTTATTTCCCGCAATAAAAAAAAAATGTTCAAATACTTACCACCACCACCAGGGGGCAAATGGCACTGTATGCAATATTCTTAAACGAATCAAGGGTCGGAATCTAACTTAACCTTTTGTTACATGGGTTTAATATTTTTTGTACCTTTAAGAAACATTGACCTAAACAAAATTACCATTTGAAGGCGTTAAAAGCGACAAAAGTGGAGTGCGCCATCCGTGTAATAAAATCCGTTTGTGTTCTTAAAAGTTCAAACCACAAATTAGCGATCACAAAATTTGAGATCGCAAATCACTCGCAAATGTGTGCGCATTCCGGAAATCGTTTTCTTACAGATCGCTAATTTGTGATTTTTGAAGCCGGAATTCGGCCTTAAGACACTAAGATTATCGGTTTAAAATATTTTTAATCGTTTCTAAAACGAAACTGTTTGTCGGGTTATGTAAAACCGCAATGGCTCGTAATTGGCTTATGGCAGGAAGAAGAAAATTAGATTTATGCAATTGCGCTTTACACGTTATTTGATTTGTCTGATAAAAGTGAACTTGTTTGCCACAGTTCTCATTGTTACAAATCGACAATGTCCCTAACCATTCAAGACCGTGCTTTCCTCGTTAAATGTTATTTTGAATGCGATAGCAATGAACGGCGTGCTTTGCAAAAGTATCGTTCAGTAAGAAGAATACGCCGAGGGCCAATGACACCGCAGGGTTTCAGGAAAATGATGGCAGAGTTTTAAGCCGTGTAGTGGGTTTGTTATCTGTTGCACCTGGGAGGGGAAAGAAACCTGCTTCTGTGGAAACCGCAGAGGTTGTTGCATTAGCAGTGGAGGAAGCAACAATTGAAAGCACTCACGGTATGTGCTGTTGGATTTAGAATGGACGTACCATGGAGTACGGTGTACAAAATTGTCTGTAAAGTGCTGTAGTTCTACCATACAAAATCAAACATGTTCAAGAACATCAACGTAACGATTCTGCTACAAGAGAATCTTTCGCTTTGGAATTCCTTGCATGGAGGGAAGTGGACGAACATTACCCATGGAACATTTTGTGGACGATTCCCTGCTCTGGAAGTAAACTAATGCTGATCTGGGCTACGACATGGTGGTTATTTTGGGCAACAAAATGGATATGCGTAAGCTCCCTTTATAGTAGCCTTATTTTGCACGATTAGTTTAACCCATTACTCTTAAGTTAAATAAATATTTGACTAGTTACAAATGAAGATACCCTTAAAAGATATAATTGTTGTATTGGTTTAAATACAATCCCAGTGGTTTTATGCAAAGACATAAAATCGTGACAAGTCCTTTTATGAGTAATCTAATAATGTGTGTATCATTTAGCAAGGATAAACATTGGATTATATTACCGCAATAAAGTCAGTTATATAATACTACAGTTGCCAAGTCTTTCCAAGTTTTTACTACCCACTGACTTATAATAGAAATATTCATTTTACTTAGTCGCAGATACCTGAGAAATCTTGTAAAGCGTATCTTTCTATACGGAAAAAATCGGTAGACTTGGCAAGTATGGCAATACATTAAATGTGCTATCTCTTTCCGATTTTAAATTAGAAAATTCTGTGTTGGTCACAACAATGTATTTCAAAAACATTTGTTAGATAAGCAACTATTAACAGATCCACTTCATATTTGTTTGTAAAATTTTCATCTGCATCAGCAACACGAATCCTGTTGAGTATCTATCATATTAACAGCATTTTTTAGGAGGAATAAAAAAAAAATAGTGGAATCAGATCCAAGAGAAGATGTTCAGAAACTCCATATAAAGTACTTTTTGTATTGGTTTTATGGTACTTGCTAATATGTAAAAAGTGTGATGACTCTATCAGATACTACACTGCAACACTGATGAAAGCAATTATCTGTATTTGGTTGGTTGGTTTGGAGAATGGTTGAACTGTCTAATTTGATTCCGATCCACTACGAAAGTCCAAACATGAATCGGAATTACATACCACTACCCCTTGATCAGTAACAAGCATAACCTAGAACATTATTTCACTTGTTGGGCGGGTCTCTTATTTATAAGAAATGATGAATGATTAATTTTAATGATTAATGATTAAATATTAAGGATTAATTTCTGCATCATGCATGAATGTCTTACAGTATAAGTTAAAACAATATTCAAGGTATTAATAACCAATATTTAATGCACACATTTAATTTTTCCATTATATTCAAACAGAGGTTCTCTAAAACTAACTATGTTATTCACCTCTTTATAAAATATCACGATAATAATATGCACTTATTGCATAAACTAGTACTGGTTGTATTTTATTATTTATTTTATTTATCTTCCGCCGTACCATTTCATCAAATGTAATGAATAATGAATATAAAGTATTTTAACTAAACTTCTAAGCAACATCATATACTTTTAAAACTATTACTGACGGGGAAAATATTCTTTCAACTAGGCTAAAAAATAATTCAAATTTTATTCAACATTTTGGAAACTAAAAATTTTCTGATGTTTCTTTCCATGACATAAAAATACAGTTTTCACATTCAAAATTAATTTATCTTAACTAATTAGGTTAGCAACAAAAGTTCTGAAATTTGAAATTGCAACTTTCTGACTCTTTAATGGAAGTCGAATATAATAAATACTTTATCTCATAAAGCTGTTTTCACTTTCAATGCAATCAAGTTAATTTCTTGGAATGTTTCCGAACTATTTAAGCAAAAATCGATACAAAGTGGGACATTTATGCTGAAACTGCAAATTTAATAGTTGAAAAGAGGAAAATTAAATCGTATAACGAGCTCAGAAAGCGCATACGGACAGTAAGATTTAATTTGTTGATGTCCGCTAATGAAGATAATGCAGATAAAAATAAAATTAGATTAGTAATGGAGGGTGGGTGGTTGGGGGCGGGGGAGTACAAACTTGTGTTTTCACTCGTTTTAATCTGACAATTGTAATTTAAAACCAATTTGCTTGAGTTTCAAAAATATTATTTTAAAAATGAAAAGCCAATTAAAAACTACAAATAGAAAACAGATTTATTGAATGACGCTTCAGAAATACAACATTTCATTGTCTATTTTTTATTTAAAATATTATTTAAAAAAATATTATGAATTTTCTGGTGACAGGTAATTTTTTGACAAACAAGTTATAATGAGATATATGATATAATGTTTTGTGTATGACAATATTTTAGTAAATTTACGCATAAGGAGATGATCTCAGCAGTTATCAAGCATACAGCTATTAAAGTTACAAATGCATTTTTAACACTTTACAACAAAGTTGAAAAGTGTTTATGAATTCGGTTTGTCTGTCTGTCTGTCTATCTCTCTGTCTGTCCGTGCTCTAACTCGCGTAAATATACTCGAATTGTCATGCAATTGATATATGTTATTGAGGTTTACTATGGCATGTTCGGTATTGAAAATGAAGTATGTAGCACTTATACACCGTGTACAGGAGCACTCAAAAGAATGCCGTTACATTATGGTCAATGGGGAAAAATCTTTTGCAGTGCATTTTAGTGATGTTACTCTATTTCAAATATATAGAAATTGATATACATCTCTGAAGTGCACTACACAATTCTTACTATCGAATATGGTACATGTAGCACTTATAATTAGTTTACAGGGAAACTCAAAACAATTCCCTTATATTATGGTCCATAGGGAAAATCGTTTGCGGTGCATTTTATTCATGTTACACTATTGCAAACATAGTGACATTGATATCAATCTGTGAGGTGCACTAAAACATGCTTTCTGTAGAATATGAAGCGTAAAGCGTTTCTCATTCATTTACAGGGCCACACAAAAGTATTCGGTTACATAATGGTTTACGGAGAAAAAACTGTTTGCAAAGTATTTTAATTACGTTACGCTATTTCAAATATAATGAAATTGATAAACATTACTGAGGCTTACTACAAGATACCTGCTGTTAATATGATGTGAATAGCATTTATTGTTCATTTACAGGGACACACAAAATATTTCGAATGCACCACAGTATCCGAAGTATTGTCTATAAGCGATAAGTGCTGGAAGTGCGCTTTCAGAAAGGTATGAGTAACTAAATTTTGCATACTATGTGGTATGTATAAATGCTATAGACCAGCGTTTCTTAAACTTTGTGACCTCGCGGTCCCCCCTTTGATGTGATATGTAGTTCGGGGACCCCCAACAATATTTTTCTTAATATAACATAAGAAATTATTTTAACGAAAACACTTATTTTTCATTACACATATTCTATATTTAGTTAACGGTGTTAGAAAAATCAGCTACATTAATACAAGAAAAATAGTAATAGAAATATATACAAGGGAAATAATTGTAAATTACATGTTAAGACAGTCAAAATATACATAGTACTATTTCCTATGAGAAGTATACTGCTTATGTTTTGCTACTGGATGTGTAGCATCTCGTTCAATGTTTAAGAAAGACTGGTTCAACATGCAGTCGAGTTCTACAGCTGTTCTTTATCATTTTCCTGTATGAAACTGTTTAAACATATGAATAGTGCTGCACTTATTGTGCAAGTTGGAAGGGATTTGCAAAATAAAAAATCGTCACATATCTTACCACCGAATTCATAATGAAAGAAAACTCTCAAATTTACACTATTAGAAATATCTAAACGGTCATCTAATTGCAATGCGTAATAAGAACTTATTATTTACATATGTTGAATCAATAGGTTCTTAATATTTTCACACATATTCCACCTATGAAGCATTGAAAAGTCTCCCCCGAAGTATTTGGAGTTTTATGCTTATTAATGATTTAGACTAGAAGTTCTAGTCTTGCAAATCCCTCCTTCTCCGGAGCTTCTGAAATTTCTCCCGAAGAAAAAAAACGAAATTGAACATTGGGCTTGAGGACCCCCGGCAGCCAGCTCACGGACCCCCAGGGGTCCGCGGACCACAGTTTAAGAAACGCTGCTATAGACCATATACAGGGCTACACAAAAGAATTCGTAAGCATTACTGTGTATCACCATAAATTGCTTAAGGCTTTCTTTTTAATCGAGTTATGCATTTTGAACGTGAAATATATTTAGTACACCAAGAGATGTTTGTTCAAAATAAATAAAATCATATACAGGGCCACGCAAAGAATTATCTACATGGCAGCTTATGTATATTAATTTCTGGAAGAGTGCTTTCAGTAGTTTACAGCGTGTTTTTGCCTGAATTAAACTTTAGCTGAATATGTGACGTGTATAAAAATCTTAATGTAATATACAGGGTTGTACAAAATAATTCAAATATGTTTCCGTCTATTGGTAAAAACTGCTGAAGGTGAATTTTCAACTGTGTTATGTGTTTTCTTACTAAACTAAATTGTAACATACTATATAGCGTATATATACAAACCTATAGATTATATACAGGGCTGCATAAAATTATTACTGTACTTTTCTGGCTATCGCCTGTAATTGCTGAAATGTGGTTTTCAAATGCGTTTTGCATTTTCTAAAATGTTTACTTAGGTATCTTATTTACCTTATTAAACAGCGAAGGTTTGATAAAGTATTCTGGAAGTATTGGAAAATGCTTCATAATGTATGCTTAATACATGATTTTACTTTCTTGTTTTAAAATTAAAATAAACTCCATACAGTATCAACATCTCTTGAGAATTTTACTAACATTTTTCTATTGGTTGCAATGTTGTAGTAGTGCGGTAATAAATAAATAAAAATAATGAATTTTGGAGTTAATCCAGCCATTCTCAGCTTGCGGATCCCCGAACCTTCATCTACGATCGGAGTCACAATCATTGCAGCCGAACGCGTGATTTTATATAAGAACAGCTAAAAGGTAAAAATTTGCGAAATATGGTCAAATTTCTAACTTTTTCTCAAATATTTAGGGAGAGGGACTTTTGAGATAAACAGGCAAACACATCTGAATGCCGGCTCTACTGCGGACACTATACTAGGCGTGAGCGCAGTGAAAAATGATTAACGAGGCAAAATTCGGTGGTTCAAATGTTCTTGCAAAATTCATTTAAGTGTTTCATATTCCTGATCACTGTAATATTGAAAAGGCCTTGAGAGTTTTTAGCAAATTGTATAGCCTATAGTTGATAAACTTGATATTAGTGTTTTAGCATGTTTTTTCTTTGTCAGATCTAAAAAAGCTTCAAATCTGCCCATGAAAGTATCAAAACGTTCTATTTATTCATCATTCTGGAATTGCACACCAGAAACCTTATTATTCTTCAGTGCGCCTTTCGCCTTTAGCGCTTCCATTAGCGCATTAATTTGTTTAATAAATTCTTTAATAATTTTTCCATTATAAGGGAATAATAAGATACTTCTTATCTTGGCAATCTTCCGTGATCGAAGTACTAATCCCGAGCAAGAAGTTAAAGAGCATAATCAATCGGAGTTCGCTCGTCGCCAGTGTAACTTTTGCATGAGAAGAAATACTTTCAGTGAAAATACTTTGAATGGTATGTTTTACTCAGTAATTATACGTTTTCTAAATACACACCATTTAATATGAATTTACACAAAAAATATATATAACAAGGACATCGCACTATATATTAAATGTTCAAAATAACTCATTCTGTGTTTCCATTCAAATACATAATGTCCATTTTCAATACCTCACAGTAAGATTTCAGTAAATGACATATTCGTTAATTTTCAGTAAAACTAAATAATTTTTTACCATTTGGATTGCTACTTTAAGTATTTTAAACCTGAAACTACCTCTCCCCCCAAAAGAATCTAACCCAATAGTGTTAAGATATAGCAATGTCTTTATAATGAATAATAATAATTCAAAAGAAAGCTTCTTATTATTTTATTTATATGCATTTAGATATTACCGCTGTTTCTGATGCTTCAAAAAATTATTCATATTTCATATAAAATTTTATAGCTCTGATTTATAATACAAATATTATTTAAAATCTTTACATACATTTCCAACAATAGATATATTTAATAAATATTTTAAATTTAAACATAACATAGCATATTATAAAACTATAATATCACCTTTTAACCATTTACTCCAGTTATTATTTTCATTTTGTTTTTGTTCTGAAAAAAAAAATTGAATTCCGTTTAAATTTAACAATAAATAAATGATAAATTAAATTATAAAAATGATTAATAATTGAGATTTAGAAGCGTAGAATATATTGAATGCGACTTAAACTGTTTATACAAATTGAATCCAATAATATAATTTAATCATTCGTATTTTAACGTTCTGTTGAAATATGATGAATAATGACAGTGCATGTTTGCTTACAAATATTAGTAAAAATTTTGATGAACTTCTTTTACAATCACAACAATTACAACAATAGCTATTCCTTAATTACATATTGTGGGGAATGATGTTCAAGCTACTTTTTTTACATTTCAATAAATACTTCTTTATAAAATTTCACGAAATATTACAATAATCGTCAATGATGAAGTGCAAATATATTTTAGGGCCCGTTTTAAGGGAAATTGCATTAAATTATCTCATATATGACACATTAATTGATATTTGGATCCCAAATATAAGCTGCGTGACAAGCGAATATTACTCCTAATATTAATGCAAAATTATAGCTGTTTTGCACAAAGCAGTTAATACTAATATATTATACATGTAACATGCCAATCAAGCATTTTCTTAATTTTCGTCAAAACAAAACAAGCATGCTTACATTGTGTTGCCCATGATAATATTGTTTAGATATATTTATCATAAATATGAACACGATGACCTACAACAGTTTATTATGTCAATTATACTTTATTCTTAATTACCAGATATGCCTGGTGTTGTCTGATCCCGCTATTATAATCTTAAATATGCCTACAATTACCTAACTGTTTAAGAGTATTAATTTAAAACTGTCTCGCTATGTTGGTTGGTTTTTCTAAACGAACCTCTGTGCACATGAGGAATAATAATAATAAAAGCTCCCGACCGCAAGGTCACGTGCGCGTCTCATAGCAACGGTTTTTCTCGATAAAGGCGTTACTTAGAAAACCAACGCTGGAATTTTTGCCTCATTAGAATTTGTATTTCGCTGCGTTTCAGTAAAAAAAGTAGGTGGCCTTACTTTCTTTAATAATTAATAAAAAAACTGTTCATATATTTTTAATTATTTTAATCGATTCCCGAAAGTCTGCGGCACACAGGGGTATAAAATATATCATTGGATGGGAAAGGTATGTGATCAAAATAGGTTGAGAAAAATCAAACTTCTCATTTTCGGCGAAATGCGGACTTTTCTTTTAAATCACGAAAAATAAAAAAATACTGCACGAATTCCGATTAAAGTTTATTGAAAAGAACACAAAATTTACTATACCTGAAAAAAAATTGAATTTGGATAGTTTTTATGAGTAACTAAAAATCGCTGGCGACATAGGAAATTCGGGGAAGTACGAGAATTTTTCCGTTACAAAATATAACAAAAAATCTAATCCAAAAATCCAAAATCTGAGCCTCAGGCGTATTCAGACCAGTCGTGGTCTATCCGGAACCAAATTTATAGATCTGTACGAGTGATAGATTTAGCTAGTCCTCGCCAACAAACAAACAAACACACAAGCAAAAAACTTTCTTTTTTATTAATATATATAGGTTGTCAGTGAATATAAATCGAGATAAAATTGCTTTCTAGATAAAATATATTATTAAAAAAAAACATCAAATGTAAAAGCTATTTTGATTAAAACGGGCGTGAAGAAATATATTATAGAAAAATATATCTGTTAGATTCTTCATATACTTGTTCCATTAATTTTATAAAAATAGATTATATTTATACTAATAAAAGAGGAGAGTTTTATACTAATAAAAGAAGTGAATTTGTCTGTCTTTGTGTGCGTCTTTTGGTAATGACTAGGAAAATCTACCACGCGCAGAGGTCTAAAAATTTGTATGAGGATAGTCCAAAACAGATCTTGATGCATCCTGAGGCGCAGATTTTTCATTTTTCAAAAGGTAGAATAGATATTAATTAAAAACTCATCAAAATTCTCATCACAATTCATAGGGATAGAGCAGAGTTATAAAACACAGTAGCTAAGGTCTGTGGTGTGACGAAGTATATAGCACATTGAAGAAACAGTTTAATTTGAAATCATAATCCCATGTATTCATTCATCTTGAATGTTAAACTTAAATAAAGATATATACATATACCTCCAGCCTTTGCTAGGAACTTTGTTATCACATTATACCAATATACATGCAGAAAGGGGTAAACCGTCCTTTCATCACATCACATTCCATGGAGTTGTTTCACACTAGATATACTTACTACGTACATCAAACTAGAACAAAATATGCATACAGTTGCAGTTAAAAGAGAGTGCCTTTACGACCGAAATGCAAAAAGAAAAACCGGTTCGGAGCGATTTTACTCCCGAACAAACCACTTGACAAATTTAGGGGGACAAGACTTTGTCCAAATTTCCAACAACAATCAGTCCAAAAAATATTGTTGTTAACTCTTTAAATTTTTTTTTCAAAAAGGGTCGTTTTCACGGTTGACTTATTCTCTATTTCGGCGACGCTCTCCTAGTTCTCGATGTCAGAGGTACGGATTCACAAAAAAACCCATTTAAAGCTGAGACTTTTTTCTATTCGATGATGCAATCGGTTTTGAAAAATAAGAATTGTAACCTTTTCAAAAAAATTCGCGACTGCAGGCCGCTTTGCGCCTCCGAAAACGATATTTTTTTTACGTTAAAAGTAATAAAATGACGGTATTTCAACAAAATCTTTTTATAGCATCTCGGCAGACCGGATTTACATCACCTATAAAAATTTCGAAATGTTCGGACGTGTAGAAGTATTTAAAAAATAAATATAATCTCAGAAATTTTCAATGAAAACGCTAAAAATGGGCTGTTTTGGCGTGGCTTCGGCTATGCATATTGTTTCACGAAATTTTAAGGAGGGATTGAATACAGTTATATTTATAACCGATTAAAATTTCAGACTTCGAATGATAAGAACTATTTTTTTATGTTGAAGAACCCGACGCAAAAAAAGAAAAATAAAACTTTATTTACAATTAGATATTAATGTTTTCCCACAAATTTTTATACGGGCTGCAAAACCGTTACATTTATAACTGGTAAAAATTTCAAAGAGTTCGGGCAACAAGTACTATATATATATATATTAATTTGAAACCACCCTACATAAAAAACAAGAAAATGTCTTGTTACGTGCACTTTTACCACTAAATATCAATATTTTTTCGCGAATTTTTCATTTAAAAATATAAATTCATACAAAATCGCGTTAAAGATATTGGCACGAGATACTTTTCAGTTTAAAAAAGCAATAAAGAAATACTAATTTTCACGTTTACAGTTGACTACTTCAAGCACCTGCTTTTTTACATATATGATCTCGTGATTTATGTTTTTCAAGTTTATTTTCAAAAAATTGCGAGAATATTTTTGTTTATCGTTACGTATCTTGAAAATGGCGCTGTATATGAGCGCTGAAACATATGTCGATCATTAAAAGGTTTTTATAAGCCTTCTGTGTTTCCTCTTTGTATCACTTAAGCATTTTATTTATATTTTAGTTATAATTAGTGATCTTATTATGTGATTATCTAAACTGACTTATTTTACTAAATTTTAATCAGCATTGATATACTTTTCAAATGGCACTTACATGGCAAATGCTAATAGCTATGAATAGTTATGAATCAGTATCAACATTATTGGTAACAAAAGATTTACATTATATATTTAATATTTTAATACCCGATTGAAATTTATCATGCACACTTTGATGAGTTCTAAATTACAATTTTATAAATTAAGATGGTGACATGTTTAATAACAAACATTAATTTGCGGTAGATTTATTAAATTTGTAGACTGGAGGATAAATTGAATTTTATGAATTAACGTTTAGAATAATGAAATTGTTAGCAAGGAGTTTGATATATTTTGAAGTTCGTAATTATAATTTTCTGCACTATGTGAGGAAAATTTACGTTGCTTCAAAATTTAAAATGGATTAGATAATTATTAGCTTTTACTATAGAAATATCATTTGAGCTCAGCAGTGGAAATTATTTTAATGTTTGTAGAAAAATCAATATAGTAAATCCCCATCAATCCGGACTAATTGAACTCTAGTCTATCCGAATTAAAAAATACTTAATAAAATGAGCCAAAATATAGATAAACACTGGTAGAATAACAAAAAAAGTATATTATACATTGGAAGTAAAACAAATAATAAATTAATCTACAGGAAAGAAATCAATATGTAACTGATATTTGGATCCTACAATATAACGTTAAATTGTATAACTCAGAATATAGGTTCATCTACAATGTCGCATTTGAAAGGCATTCTGATTTAAAATAACTAATGGTATTTCCTTTGTATACTTTTAGAGTTAACTTCCTAAAATATCAGTGGCATACACGCAGGAAAAGTTATAAATACCACTATTTCTGAACGGTATATTTTCATTTATTTAATTCAAGAATTTTGCGATTAAATAAGGTGAACATTTCTATTTGTAAATAGTGGTATCCCCCGACCCCCTGTGTATTACAATACGAACAATTAGCTCACGAAAGTGGCTCAAATGTTTCTAGTATTCAGTTATGACTTAATTTTTATTAATATTTTATGGCGCTTCTTTTTACTTATTTATTTATTTAATTTAAAGTATTGTTTGGATTAAACGAAGTTCATTTTATTGTATTTTTCATTTAAACGTAAATCTATAAAACGTCCAGAATGATATAAAATGTACTCGAACAATAAATTCTATTATTTCAAAGAAAGTACAACACATTATAATGGAACAACATTCGCCGTTACACAGGTCGTTGAGATAGACATGAATACGTTCATCTTTATTTCAACTGTGCTGAAATCAATAAAAAGCTTATTAGAGGGCCTGCATAAGAAATTTATTGATTTATGAAAATACAGACTTATTGTCTAACAGATAACTCATGTAGACTAAATGTTTTGTTACTAAAAATTTACTGATATAAAGGATTTATAATATAATAAGGACCTTCAAATCTGAGCGGCGTCAAGTGTATTTATATTTTATTTAAATTAAAATTAAAATTCCATATTAAAGCAGTATGACTTACATTTGTACAGCGGGATCCAAAATCAAAGAAACCATGCTGTAAAGCACTAGTTTCCATTAATTGCCAAAATGGCAACATCATCGAGCGTGGTCAGTATTTATGAGGGTGACTTCCTTCGAGCACTGCGCTTCTGTTGGTTTCGTGTTGATGTCACATACCTGCACATAAAATCTGTTGGTGTAGAGAATCCTTCCACTGGGAGGTCGGTAAGTCGTAGAGGTACCAAGCCGGGAGATTTCTTAATTACGATAAGAATCCAAATTATAGATCTATCCAATCTTCCGTCCCTGTGCGCCAGTTAATGGATAAATCACACCTCCCCTTGGCCAGGACATTGAATTGGTCTACCGTCTTTTTCATTGGAAAGAACAGCAAATGATCATTTACTTTAAAAACATTTTATGAACTGTTTTAAGTAAAAAAAATTGTAACTGAATAAATATTATTTTTAAATATATACAAATATTACAGAAGTTTTCAAATTTCATTACTCATATTTTAAGAAAAAGAATAAAAAGATATCCTCTAAATATCCAGAGAAAAATACGTAAACATTCTGTAAAAATGTTAAATATTACAAGAGTAGTGAATGTTTTCACTTAAACATAAATCAATAGCTGTGTAAAATTACTTTGAAAATCTGGTAAATTTAAAACCATGTTTCTTTTAAAATCATCGATAAGGAAATCTAAAATTTAAAAAAAAAAAAAAAAAAAAAAACTTAAGCACACCGTTATCAAGAAAATCTGAATCTTTAGATATTTATATAAACTATTCAAGTCAATAAGAAGATTGTTTAGATATGTAACATAAAAGTTTCATTTATTTTTAGAAAGCATTTGTTCTGATAAATAAACGAATTTTTATTGAATGGAAAAGTAAAATGCTAGAAGTGAAATATCACTAAATATATATCACTAAAAGTTGACTTCCAAAAGGCATGTAATAGCATGCTCAGAATTAATTTTTTTCAAGGAAAAGTTTCGTTAAGGTTATTATAAGTTATATTTAGTAAGAATTTCTCCATGCACTCTCAAAAAATGTTTGTCAAAAAACGTAAAAAGTACAGGTAGCAAGTTGGTATCTCTCTGATTGGAAGAGATGTGTTTTTGTTATTTAAAGAAATTTCAGTCTTTTGACTGAAGAATTTCATTAAAGTTTGAACTTTCGTTCGTGAATTTTTCGTGGGAAAAGGTCAAAGATAAAAATTCCGTTTTTAATACGAAATAGTAATAGACAGCACAGTTGCCGGTACATAGTTGCGGTTTCAGGTAATCTTTACGTTAAATTGGTGAAATTTCTAAATTTTCGAGAAAAATGGGCAAATCAACGCGTAAAATTTGTGTTTTAACAACAAAAAAAGCAACGGGAAAACACCTTCAATTCATGGATATTTTTGAGAATGTGTCTCAAAAAGAAAAACAGTAAAAAAATTCATTTTTCTATGTACAAAATCTACCGTGTTATGAAATTATAAATTTTATAAAATTGCAGTCTTTCTGGTACTAAAAATGCGTTTTTTCACTGATATGCCCACCAGAATATAGGAGTGGGGAACAACCACTCTTTTAAAGCAAAATTGAAAAAGTATTTATTGATCTGAGCCATTCCCACGCGTAAATAAAACGTGCCAATAACATAATTTTCTCATATTTTATGTTTTATTGTAGAATCTCACACTTTTTCAATTCTCTGCACTGATTTAGATTTTTCTTTGTGTAAAAATAACTATTTTTCCTTTTAGTAAAATATAAATTACATTAGGATAAAAAAATAGAATGTTAATCAGTTTGTTTGCTTTTAGGTGCTTCGCAATTCTAACTATCATAAAAATAGGCTGATCAATACAAAATTTTGATTAGTTTTACAGTTAGTGAGTAAATATTCACTTCTTTTTAAAAATAATTATCATTCCTGCATCGTTCTTTTAAGGAGGCGCATAAAAAAATTATTATTTTTTAAATGTCCTATTGTCTTTGTAAAAAAGCTCAAATAGATTTGAAATTTAAATTTGTTGTTTAAATACTACACATTATTGTCATATTTGGAAATGCCGATTCAATAATTTATATTTTTATACATGCGAGGGATCATAAAAAATCAAGCCGATGCTTATTACGAGTGTCCGGATTATACATTATAAAGAAATCGTGGAATATGCATGCAAATGTGCGATAAAGATATTTAAAATACAAACAATCAAAATGCACTTAAAAAAAGATCACAGATTTCCATACTTCTCATTTTCCTAGATTGCGAAATATTTGTAGTATACGAAGATGTTAAAGACAGAAGTAATGATATTTCATAATAGTAATAAACGTTAATACACAAACAGGAACACACACAATATATGCAGTGCAAATTCCGTAATGGAATTACTGAATAGCGTAAACATTTGTTAAGTGAATACCTTTTTAAATCCACATCACATACATATTTGTATAATTTTATCTCTGAAAAGCGGACAAATTGCGTGGTCGCGAAGTCCACTATTAAGAGGTTTTACTTTATATACATAATAAAACTTTTTGCAATCATCATAGATTGTTTTTAAGCCCCCTTCTATATAAGAGATACTGCAAAATCTGAAATATACTACAATAACAATGTTTTTTACGAAATAATATGTCCCAAAAAGAAGTCTGGATATCTTTTGCAGATTGTTGAATCATTTATAACTCATGAGTGATTCATATACCGATATAGAAACAGTCGATCCAGTTTACAATCAAAATACGGTTGAATAAAGAGATGATATGAAAATTATTGTAGAAAAGAAAATTTGGGTTGCTATCATGAGTAAAAATTTGAACAAACTTAAAGTGTATCTTGTATCGATAATATTTTCAACAACGGCTTTTTCTGATATTGAAATATTCGTTGTAACTAGTTTATAACAACTTGAGAATTCAACATGGACTTCCAGGGTTACGACCATATTGGCCGGTATACAGAACATAAGTGAAAACTAAAATAGATTTTATATATATATATACACTCACTGCCAAAAGTTAAGCACGTAGCGATAAAATGCAAAAATAAAAAAAATCGACAAGTACTGCTTGGATTGACACGAAATGCGGCAAGAAAGTAGCAAATATGTTTATGCATGAAACAAAACAATAAATTACACACAAAGATGAAAACAATTTTGAATTTTCATAATTTATAAGATGAAGTCATGTTGGAGTCATTAATAAAAACATGTTTAAAGCCAAAACAAACAAACCAAACTGACATTAATAGGGTATGTGAGCACCCCTCACCTCCATACATTTTGTTTACAGCGTGTGGCGATGCTTTCCACGCGTTGATCAACCAACGTAGAGTCAAGTAATCGTCATTCCTTCTGTAGAGCAGTTTGGAACTCTGCGAGAGTGGCTGGAGGTGGGAAAAATATTCCCATACCACAGATTTGAATTGAGATTAAGGTCGAGCGAGTACGCCGGCCACTCTATACCCGCAACCCCCTCACTCTCTAGGTAGTCTTCGACGAGGACTGCTCCATGGGGACTCACATTATCATCCATTAAAACGAAAGCAGGACCACCTGTTGCAGCATACAATCTCACAGTGGGGTCTAGGACTTCATCTCGATACCGGACAGCCGTCATAGAACCCCATCTAAAGATGTGCAGGTCGGTGCGATATCCCAACAAAATCCCTGCCCGCACAATGATGCTTGCACCTCAGATTGGGTCATATTCGTGATGTTTTGGGGCCGATTGCATGTTCCTACTTCTTCCCAGAGCCATATTTCGCGACGAAGTGTTATATCTTTTATCAAGCACCTTTCTATCGTCTCAAAAAAAGTAGCTCACTTTCGGACGATTGTCAAAAATTAGTAATTGTTTTTAAAAATGTATAACGATGTTGCAACGAGCAGTGCTATGGCTTTCGCTTTTATTGTTCTTACATCACTTCTAAACATAGCATAACTTCCATTTTTACATCATAGATTAGGGAGAAAAATGTACTTTCGAAAGAAATTTGTATGAAAATTGTAGCTCAATTTAGTAACTTTTTATGGCTTTTTAAATAGTTTTCAACAATGAAACTTTTTATAATCTATCTCAACAATGAATGTTTGCTACAATAATGAAAATTAGCTAGTGACAGATGAGTTGCCATAATTAAAAAACATTCTTAAGACATCGCTAATTGGGCATACTTTCAAGCGTTGTCATAATGGCTTCAATGTCCTTTAAATTGGATGAATACTAATGAAGATTTTAATCATTACTTTTGCAACAAATACACTATTTGGATATGGATCCGATTACGAAATATTAATCATTAGATCAGATTAGCTATAAAATACGGCACTTTGACGCTCAACTGAAATCTACGAACGAAAAAAAAAACAGATTTCAATTTGTGTTTATATACAACATAATAAGAAACTTCTAATTAAGTGAGTCAATAAGTTTGAATGGAATAAAATTGAGATTGCTTTAATAAAATAATCTTCTTACCTTAAAACTGTTAGCCAGATAAATTAAATGTTATTCAATTTTTTCTTCCATTTTCTGAGACACGGAAAAAGTGGTATATCTGAATGAGAAAAATAACGAGGCACGTTATAAAAAAGGAGCTACTGAATTGAAATATTTTAGCCTTTTTAACTGTCTCAAAGGAACAATTAGATATCTGGATCATAGCACTTTACAAAATAGAGTAGTATATTTCATTTTTTTTTAAATTTTAAATAAATATTTCCATTATGTTTTTCCCGGTTCATGCACTCAGAATATTTTTCAATTTAAAAATAAATTGTATGCGTTTGTTTTTATTATCGTGCGTTTTGTAGTTTCTCGTGTAAGGAACAAAATAGTGTTCCAGAAAGAATCATTCAATTGCTCGCCCTGAGCAAATGTGTACCTTGCATATTTTTTGGACTTAGAGTGTCAAATTAATTGCTCTCTGCAGAATAATTCCTCATCTTCCGGAATTTGGTATTGTATTGAAAACGATTGAAGTGATGGAAAGCCATGTTTCATTTTCTGTAAAATATTACAATCCATGTTCGGAAAAATTGGAACTTTTTTAATAACGTATATTATCATCATATTTGGCTAAATTGCACAATGTATGTTTTAACATTATTGATGAATTCTTAATAGTGGTCCTTATTTCGCATTTGAAATAAACATTCATAGTTGAGTTTCATTTGTGGTATTTTAAAAATAATACAGAAAATTCCACTAAACAGAAAATGCCTTTTCTTGTTCTTTTCCCCTCTAGTTGTGTTATGGCCATATATGTATATTTAACAAAGTAATAGAAATACGTACTTTATTTTCTTTTTAAATATCAATGCATTTATATGAATTTAGAAAAAATATAGCTAAAATATGCAAATGCACAAGCACATATTGCAATTGCATTTAATCAGGACTTTACTTATGCGCATTAACTTCTAAAAGTGCATGTTGACATTTTAAGGAAATATCTCTTATATTTGGCTCTCAAATTTCTACAGTAATTGCAAAGTATGTTTAAATCCAGTGAAATAGGCCTGTTTTCAATTACCGTGATTTGCGCCGTTATAATGCACTTTTGAAACAAGAAAATTGCGGAAATTTTACTGGTGCGCGTTATACACCGGGTATAAAATGAAATCTTAAAAATTAAACATAAGAACTGAGATTCCTCTATTAATGGACATTTTTGAATGAACGGCGTAACGAGAGTACGATTCCAAACACTTTGAGGAGATTCAAGCAGTTGTCTTGGCATCAGCGTATGTCCTCACTTTGCATTGGCTTATTTTCTTTACGTTTGTATTAGTTATTATACTTATTAATGCTTTTTGCTTCATATTTATTTTTTTATAGCTTATGACGGCTTCTTTTCAAAAGAGGGGATGTGCGTAATACTGCGAATAAACCGAAAAATAGAAAAATACAGTATCAAGTCGTAGGTTTGCGTTATGCGTCGAAGCGCGTATTACACCAAAATATATGGCATGTTGATTATTGTATTGAATTAGTTATAATTGGAAGCTCTTCTCGTCTGTAGAATTTTGGATCATATTGAACGATTGCTGAAAGGCTTAATTTTAAAGCAAATTTTACATGTTTTGCAACATCACAATGAATACTATGAAGAGATTGACTTATCCTGTTAAAAATGCCAAGTTTTGAGCAATATGTCTTGTGTTTGAGTTCCTGAAACTATTCTTACAAGTACTAGCAGCCTAATACTCCGTTCAGATTGGATATATAAGGTATCTTAGACCGCCATTTTAGCAGTAGTACACCCCGGAATTATAGAACCTGTTCGCACAGCAAAATTCATCTAAGATAACTCATTGAACGTTCGTGTGTCTGAGATCTAAACAAAAGTGAAGTTCGCACGCGCATAAGTTAAATCCAGCCTCACCAGCAAATCAGTTAAAGCGAGACACAACAGCCAATCAGAGTGTGTGGTACTGGCTGTATCTAGCCATAAAAAGTTCGAACTCACTGAGGGGGTTTGTGGAACTCTCTCAATGAGTTCCGTGGTCTGAGATAGCTTGAATATCCGATTTGAAGGGGGTAAAATATTTGCTGTTGTGCTGTGAAGCAAGTTGTAACGAATATATGCCAGATATTAATTTTTATTATTGAATAGGAACATTTACACTTTGTGATTATGTTACTTTATTTGCTATTTGGTAAATGTATACAAATTTCTTTTACAGCTCAAACACGTGCGTTTCTATGGAAAATCTATTTAGTTTCCTTTATTTTCGGTTTAGACATTTTGTAAAACTTTTTTTATACATAACTAACCTAATTTGAAATATTTCATATTTTGGCTAGTTTATAGCATACAACATTAAGTTGTAGCACTTATTGAAATAAATGTTCGATAAAATATCTTTGAACATTATAATTTAATGCTACAATTCTATCGCTTCCAAAATTATCCGTTCTCAGAATGGTTTAAAATTGCTATTGAAGTGGTTTGATTTTGACGTACATCAGAAATGAATGAATAACAACTTCCAACTATTTGCCAACTACTGCCGAATTCATGAGGGTACTTGTAAATGCGTAATTTAGTAGCCATCAGCCTTCTATTCTAGGTTTTCTACAAGCTGTCTGGTACTGAATATTATTAAATATTAAATATTAAATGAATCTTGAAATAAATAGAATTACTGTATGAAATGGCTCATGTTAGAACCCATTATACGTGACATAGCGTGACCCATCATGTTAGGACCCATTTCACCATATATAGATTATTTATTGCGAGATTTTAACCCCTTAATGGTCGCGCTCAATAAGTATAAGCTACTTTTTTTAAATTCAAATTCCTTGATAGCCACCATTTTTTTTAAAGTAGAAATAATCGTCTTATTTAATGACAGATGAGATAAGGTGAGAATAGCAAATTACACAATTTTAAATAACTGTAGGAAACCAAACAATCTGAATTAAAAAAATTAGCCTTCACTGCCCGTAAATGTTTCGGGCGTGACGATTAAGGAGTTAAGTGAAGTTCGCTATTTTGCAAGAAGAATTCGTTACTTCCGATCGGGCTACATTTTCTCTATAGTTAATAGCGCCTGCATATTGTTGTTTTCAATGGTTAAAGAGAAGACTAAAGAGAAATACTATTATATAAAAACTTTGGAGGTTGCCTATCTATAAAGAGCACTAGGCAATCGAAGATTGAAAATAATATAAAAGATATCATGTCAGATTTTCTCCGTTTTATCAAATATTGTTTCTTTAACCCTCTGACTGCTTAATTTTTCTTTTCAAAATCCTTTTGACGACTATGTGTCTCTATTATTACATATTTCAAATCATCATGTATTTGAAATATGTTGTATATTTAGCATTTACATTTTTACCCTTTGATTGCGGAATTTTTAAAACAAAATTGCTTTAAAAATTATGCATTATATAAATGTGCCTACAAATGTATTTCCCGTGGAAATTTCTGGATAAACAGTTAGAGGGCTAAACGGAACAACCATTGGAATTATAATTTCAGAACTAGATTATATATATTTGAAAAACCCTATGGTTTACTGCAATTAATATCTTGTATTATTCGCGTATACTTATATTACAAAAACAATTTTTCAAAAGTAAAAACAAAAAATAGTTAAGCATTAAAAAACATGCAGAAAGTTGTGACTAAAAAGGGTTTGATATTGAATTTCCAAGCTTATGTTATGGTACTTATTTAACATTTTCCATTAAATAAGTTACCATATGTAATTCAAGTGACTATGTACTTGTACATGTTGATAGAAATCGTTTTCTCCTGTACTAAATGCATCATAACATATTTCTGAAAATTCAAAAATTTTTAAATTATGCATAATGGGCTTGGTAGCCATGTTTCCATATTCTAAACAAATTCTTAAGCACCCAAGTTAGGAAAGGAAAAACGTAATACGTTTACTTTAGTAAAACAATTTTGAATTTCTGATTTTAAGTAAGTGATAGATAAATTGAGAAAGACTTATTTTGAGAAAAGAAATTGATCTTCACTGCTTTTAAATGATTGATAACTCTAAGAAATAAATCATAAGATGAATCCTTAAGATAAGTCAACATTATTTTAACACAGAAATTTCAAAGTATATTCAAAGTATTCGTAAAGTAAAAGCTTAAAATGTTTGCTTAAGTAACAATTCCAAACTTCGGGTTTTAAGTACGGATTGAGTGCTTAGAAATTGGTGTAAAACATGGAAAGATGACCGCCAAGCCCATTATACATAATTAAAAAAAAATTTAATTTTCAGAAATACGTTATGATGCATTTAGTACAGAAGAAAAACATTTCTATAAACATATACATAGGCACTTGACTTACATATGGTAACATATTTAATGAAAAATGTTAAGTAAGTACCATAATATAAGCTTGGAAATTTGATATCAAACCCTTTTTAGCCACAACTTTCTGCATGTTTTTTAATGGTTAGCTTTTATTTTTACTTTTGAAAAGTTGCTTTTCTAGATATCTTCTTTTCTTTTCTTTTTTTCAAAACTTTTAAAACTTTTAATTAAATTTAAACTTTTAATTAATTAATTAAAAACACACAAAAAATGAAAAAATGCACTTTAAAAAAATGCATACTAAATTTGATGCACTCCCCTTCCCCACTGCCCGTTTATACTTTATTCAGACCTTACATAAATTTACAATATACTCAACATAACTTCGACTTAAGATTACTAAGAACCAATCAAGTTTCATATTTACATTAGTTTGTATATTAACCCGTAACTGCTGTTAGCGGTCTTATACAGACCACTGCTTTTTTCAATTTTTAAAGTTTAACTTGTAATTTTCAGTTTAACTATAGATACTGGCACACTTTCGTTTTGTTTGGAATCCTAATACTATCATTAGAAACTTCTGAATAGATGAATTTTAATTATAATATTACTGTATTTAAATTTTAGTACAGAAATGGTATCCTATCAGTTAATTGGGGCTTTTATTCATCTTTCAATTAATTGGTCTCAGAGACCGCTCACAGTAGTTATACGACAATTTCTGTTACAGAAGTTGAGGGTTAATTCAAGATAACTCTTGATTGATTTATAATTCATCGTTTCAATAGAACAATATTTCACTTTATCATAAACTATATAGATAAAAACATGCAAATTTTTTATACATACAGGATGAATTAACCACTTTATTTTAGTTTGCTTTCAGAAGTAAACGTATAACCAAATACCGTTTTAAGACTTTATGTGAAACACATGTAGATTTTTAATTAAACTATTTAAACTTTGAAAAAAAGGCATACTATATTTGATGCAACAATCGGTATATACTTTAGTCAGACCTTACATAAACTTACAATATACTTAGTATAACTTCGACTTAAGCTTACTAAGAAGCAATCAAATTTCATATTTACATTAGTTTGTATATTAATACAAGATGACTATTGATTGATTTATAATTCAGCAATTAAATAGAACAGTTATTTCACTTTAACATAAACTATATAGATAACAAATACATCCATATAGGCCATATTTTTTATCCATACAGGTTGAATTAACCACTTTGTTTTCGTTTGCCTTAAGAAGTAAACGGATTACCGAATAAAGTTTTAAGACTTTATGTGAAACACATGTAGATTTTTTAACTAAACTATTTAAACTTTAAAAAAAAATGTATACTAAATTTGATGCAACCCTTCCACCCACCTGCCTTCCTTAGCTGGTTTATACATTATTCAGACATTACACATACTTGCACTTGCAATATACCAAAAACAGTTAAAACTCATATTAACATTAGTTCGTAGATTAATGTATAAGAACTCTTCATATATTTAAAATTCAAGGTTTCCATACATTAGAATATTCTACTTTTTTATAAACAATATAAATAACAAACAAGTTGGAAATTGTACGTCAAACGTTACAAATGAGGTGCATTCGTACGCACGTTTTAGAATTAAATTCATGATATCCCGTGCGTAGAACGGGTTAAACAGCTAGTTAAGTATATATTTTATGACACTCTTCATACAAATATCTTAACTAGTTATATAAATATTCAGATATATATGTATCAGCTAGTTATATAAATATTCAGATCTTGATGATTTTTAATTCTGTGAAATGAATTATATCGTCTGCAGATTAATTTCTGTCATAAAATAAGTATCTCGGTCGCTTGACGATTAAACTTCGGAGCTCCTCTAACAAAAAAGCACCGATTTAAAAAAAAAAAATTCAAATTTCTTAATAAATATTTTTATTAATATCTCCTAAAGTTTTGATTCGATTTTAATAAAATTTGAAATGTCTCGACAAAATTCTGCAAAGATAATATATTTTAAATTGCAAACCATTTGATTGGGTAGTTTTTGCGTTGTTATATGCGGACAGACAGACAGACAGACGGACGGACAGACGGACGGACCAAACGACGACTATAGGTGCTACGTATTTATATAATTACGAACGCACCTAAAAATGCATTTGTTACCCATATAGGTTGAAACACCCACTGTTTGTTTTCAGGTGTTTTAGAAGTAACCGTTTTACGAAATATTGATTTCAGACTTAACCAAACGATAGAATAATATTTAATAAAAATAATAGTTAATATATTTAATAGAATTATTCATTAAACTATTTAATAATTTAAATTAAACTGCTAAAACAAATATTTAAGCAACATTTAATCACACTCTGTTTTTTAATAGATTTATTTTTTGAAGTATCTTTGAACATTTGAAGGAGTATTGCTTTGAGACGTATAGCTACACAGGCTGTTGTCTTGAATGATCCATATATTTTTATTTATCGGAGAATTTGTAACAATTGTCTTCGACTAAATGAGGTGACAATTATTATTCGTATTTATTGGTGACAAAGTAAAAACCATTCATACCCTGGATAAGCGCGACTTCTCCCGAGTTAAGAAAGTAATATATTAAGAAACTGTATTGAATTATAAATGTCTTTAATAATTTAACTATCGTTAATAAAATACTTAATTTACATTTTGGTATCCTATCCTGTACTCTTACAATAAATTTAAATGGAATTGAAAACAAACCTTGTTATTACACCTATTTTAATTAACTAAGCCATAACGATATTCCATAGAAAATAGTACGCAGTCATTTGGCTGTTTTATTGCTGTTTTGGCGAATTTTGTTAATTTTAGATATAATTAACAGTTTTTTGCTTATTAAGGGTAGATTTTTTTTTTAAATTGAACTTTATAACAGCACGTAATTTAAGAAATTTGCTGTTCAAAAATTTAATCCTTACATTTTTATGTCCTTTAGTGAAATCTCTAAGTTGTTTGAAAAAATAATTTTGACGAAGAAAAAAAGTGATCATTTTAAGTATTTCGACGTTTCTTTAAGAATTCTATATCTCTGAATATAATTCAGTTATGAAGATGAGTTTGGTAGATGGTGATGGACGGTGAAGATGAGTTTCAATAGATTCTTCTAGTTTCTGTTTTATTTTCTGCGACGTTTTGTTCTGTTGATATCTGATGTTTTACACTGGCATGTTTGGTCGATTTGGCTATGATGCTTTACATTCACGCACAGATTTTTTTTTAATCGGTTAAAAAAAGGAACACGTTGGAAATTGTACGTTAAACGTGACAAACGAGGTGCGTTCGTACTATAGCTAGTTATATAAATACTCAGATCATGATGATTTTTAATTCTGTGAAATGAATCCTATCGTCTGCAAATTAATTTCTTTAATAAAATAAGTATCTCGGTCGCTTGATGATTAAACCTTGGAAGCTCCTATAACAAGAAAGCACCGTTTTTTTAAATTCAAATTTCTTAATAAATATTTTTATTAATATCTTCTAAAGTTTTGATTCAATTTTCATAAAATTTGAAATGCCTCGATAAAATTCTGCAAAGATAATATATCTTCAATTTCAAACCATTTGGCTGGGTAGTTTTTGCGCTGTTATATACGGACGGACGGATAAGACGACGACTATAGGTGCTACGTATTTATATAATTACGAGAGCACCTAAAAAAGTCGCCAAACTTTGGGGACTGTTTTTCTTTTATGGTAACCCGACTATTAAGCTTCCATTTAGTTATTGGTGTTGGAATTTGTCATTGTAACCCTTGTTTGCTTGAATGTTAAAGGAAATGATTGCGCATGTCTGTATTACGTCATTGATGATGAAAATTTGAGAAAGCACGTGATTGGTTGTAGAAGGGCGTTCTATTGCATGTGATTGGTTATAGAGACGCGTATTATGGAAACCGTATGCGAGAGAAAGAAAAATTTGTATAAACGTTGAGTTAATGATTGGTTTTTAATTGTCATGTGATTTATTACGTATGGCTAGTGAGGTTCTTTGCATCATTGCATCTGTCATTCTTGCTGCGATTGTTAGTGAAGGGAAGGTGTTGTTGACGACGACGAGTGTTAAAATGTCGTCTGTACCAATCGGTATTATTTTTCAAAAGTACCAGGTAAGTTTTTTTTAATCTAATAGTTTGTTTGAAATTAGAATGTTAACTATCGAATGATTACTCTGATATAGTAGGGCATTTTAAAAAGATTGAAATGACGTGATGATTTTAACTAAAAGTTCGTGCGAAATTAGAAATTCAATTATGGAATGATTATTCTGATTGCGACAATCCTCTTTAAAAGAATGAAATGACGTAGGTAACATATTGTCCATTAAATTTATGTTGTAAAAAATATATTTTTGCTTTATGTTAATTGTTGTATATGTGAATGTAAAAATACGCTTTCTGTGTTTTCTAATACGAATAATAATATTAAATTAATAAGATATACTTATTAATGTTGTGTTTGTCATGAAATTAGAATTTAAAAAATCAAATGTTTATTCTGATATAGTACTGCACTTTAAAAGATTGAAATGACGCACGCCATGATTTTGTCTAAAAATTTATGTGAAATTTGAATTTTTATTATCGAATATGATTAGTCTGATATAGTAGTGCACTTTAAAAGATTGAAATGACGTAGTAACATTTTTCAATAAATTTATGTTGTAAAAAATGTATTTGTGCTTTATTTTTATTGTTGTGTAAAAATACGCTTTCCGGTGTTTTCTAATACGTTGTTATATATAAATGTTACGTTTACCATGATTCCAAGATGGCAACGGAAAATACTAGCTTGGCGCCTGATTGAAAAGCGCGCCAATCAAATCACATCGGTGCGTGAGTATAACACATCTGTTCCGTCGATTTAACATGGAGAAATTGTCTTTTGTAAGTAAGCAGTAGCGGTCTGTAGTCTCGTTCTTGGCGTTTATTTGTTTGGCGGACTTAGTATTTTTTAGGTAGCTTTCAATACAAAAAAGTATAAAGCTACCTATTGCAGCCGTTCGGAGGAAAGCAGTTCCGGAAAATTTCGATATATTTCCACCGATCATGACCCCCAGACCCCAAAACCACCCTCCGTTCAAATGTTGATATATATATATATATATATATGGATATATATATATATATGGATATATATATATATATGGATATATATATATATGGATATATATATATATGGATATATATATATATGGATATATATATATGGATATATATATATATATATATATATATATATATGGATATATATGGATATATATATATATATATATATATATATGACCTATGTCATACGATAACGCTCGTATTTATAAATCAATTTTGATGAAACTAATTGTGTGTATTAAGCTCACCAATGTCTCGACCGAGTTCGTTGGCCAGCTTGGTCCGCCATTTTGTTTCAAGATGGCGGCCAATTAAAAATTTAAAACTAAAATAAATGTACAAAAAAGTTAAAAATTCAAATTTATTTTTTAATTCAGTGTTAGGCCTTGAAACGAGGATTCCAGAGCATTTTTTGTTTTACCTCTATCTTAAAAAACGGCTGCGATAGAGCAGTTTGAAATTCTAGGGTGGCTGGCATTTTGAAACAAGACAGCACATTACAAAAATTTTCATTGTTGTAATAATTTTCCCAATCAAACGCATAAAACTATATATTCATATCCGTTAGCGCCAAATTCTCGCCAGATTTGGCGACCAAAATAAGTCTTCATAAATGAAGCCAATTTGGCTATTGCGAATATAATTTGGCGAATTTCTTATTCAAATTCAGTATTAACGAATCTTTTGTAAACGTTTTATTTGCATTTTAACTTGCTGTTTTCGTGTAACATTAGCTAAAATTTTAAAACGAAGATATAGGAAAGCTACCTTTTCCTCCCGGTACAGGCCGGAAGGACTTTTTTGTTTTAGCTTGGCTTGGCAGAACGACCGTCTTGCTTGATTCGTAAAATCAAATTCAATCAGATCGTTGAGCCTAAATACGAAGCAATTTCGCATACTTTTGTCACATTTAAGGTATATTTTGCGCTTTTATTAAATATAAAGTGCCAAATATAAGCAAAAAAGATTTATTATTATGATTTTAAGTACAAACTAATTTGCTTTCCAGGAATTGAATTATTATTTGCAATCTAAGCAAAAATATATAATTAGCCCATTTAGATCATTTTTTTGTCACATTTACAGAATTAAAATCTAAATGACATATACAAAGCACCTAAATGTAACAATTCCTTTTGTACATGTCCGTTTATCTTAAATTTATTAATCTACTGATATCAGTCTTTTAAATACTTAATGATGCATTATAATTAAATAATGAATAATTTAACATTCAAACTTTAAACAATTTTCACTTTTACATTAAATAAATAATATATAAGTAACAAATGAATGACAAATACAATATTAATTTTAATAAAGCAAATTTTTATTACTCTATGTTCTACACAACTATTTCATAAACTAAAATTTTTAATTTTAGGAATTTCTGGTACGCTGTAGTTGTTTCTGGAATCTAACAACTGTATTACCGGCCAACCTTTTCGTTTTTTACAAGTCAAATAAACATAATTCGAAAAATTATTTAATTAATGAAACAGTTTTGTTTTTATGTGGTTATTTATTAATCATTTTTATTTTATAAGGTTTCTGGTTTATTTAAAAAAATGATTTAATGAAAAAAAATGAGTTATCTGAGTTATTTGATGAAAACAATTGACAGGTGTCTAATTTTGTTCTGTTCATAAAATGTTTTATCACACCGTTATAGCCACTTCCAAATTTTGAAACTACTCTTTAAACAATGTACTTACTTCAACTTCTTTATCTATCTTAAGGTAACACACCTTTAAAACGTTTCGTTTTTCATTTTTGCAATAATATTAAAATTTGACCTTTTATCTATCGAATTCTGCTTTAATTGTGTCTGTATGTGAATTAGAACCCGAGTTACAGCCGTTTAAAGTTACATCTATTACAGCTTGCCGAAGAATTTTATATCCAGAAATACCGTTCTGCAAACCGGAATTAAGCTGAAATGTACGTTTACATTCTTCTTTTTCGAGATTTAGCATTTAAATTGGTTTATATGTTCAAGAAAATACATGGAGTATATAATTAAACCTTTAAAGAATAATGATTATTTTTACAGCTAGAACCGCCTTTAAAAGTTATTTTTTGCTTTTTCTAAAAATGAAGTTTTTCAGATTTTTACTGTACGCAAAACATCCTTTAGCAAAATATTGTGCATGGAATGCCTTGATTTTTTTTTACTTATTTTATAAATGTTTATTGAGGGAATAGACTGCAATCATGATGATGTAGTTATTAGTTTTATATTTACACTGGTATAAGTTAAAAAGTTGCAAGAAATTTTACTAATTTTTCATTACATTAGTACTTTAAGTGCTATAGCATCTGCGATAGAGATGCTATTATAATGCGGCTAGTCTATGTCCTAGAAAAAGGTATTCTCTTTATTATGTAATTTACAAAATGTGAATGCACTGATTTGATTTTGAGTTATCATGTTTTGAACGAGTTTCATTTTTTCACATAATTTCTACTATTTTTCACTTTAAAAATATTATTTCTGTGTAATTTCTGATTTGTTTATATATTTTTCAAAGTTTTAGCTTCAAAGTTTAGCTTTAAAGTTTTAGTTTAATGTCATTAGAAAAAATTGGTATAAAGAGAAATTTTCAAAAAAAAAAAAAAAAAAAAAAAACCACACATCCGAAGGTATTCGGATACCTTAATAGTAACAACAGTACCTGGAAAAAGTCCTTCCGGCCTGTACCGGGAGGAAAAGGTAGCTTTCCTATATCTTCGTTTTAAAATTTTAGCTAATGTTACACGAAAACAGCAACTTAAAATGCAAAGAAACGTTTACAAAAGATTCGTTAATACTGAATTTGAACAAGAATTTCGCCAAATTATTGAGCAATAGCCAAATTGGCTTCATTTATGAAGACTTATTTTGGTCGCCAAATTTGGCGATATTTCGCTAAATTTGGTATATTTCGCCAAATGTCGCCAATTTTGGCGAGAATTTGGCGCTAACAAATATGAATATATAGTTTTATGCGTATGATTGGGGAAATTATTACAACAATGAAAGAAAATAATTTGCGAGTAATCGCGTTAATGTGCTGTTTTGTTTCAAAATGTCAGCCACCCTAGAATTTCAAACTGCTCTATCTCAGCCATTTTTTAAGATAGAGGTAAACCAAAAAATGCTCTGGAATCCTTGTATCAAGGCCTAACACGTAATTAAAAAATAAATTTGAATTTTTATTTTTTTTGTATATTTATTTTAGATTTTAAGTTAATTTAAATCTTTATATGGCCGCCATCTTGAAACAAGATAGCGGACCAAGCTGGACAACGAACTCGGTCGAGACATTAGTGACCTTAATACACACAATTAGTTTCATCAAAATCGATTCATAAATACGGGCGTTATCGTATGACATAGGTCAGATATATATATATATATATATGGATATATCTCTATATATAAATCAACATTTGAACGGAGGGTGGTTTTGGGGTCTGGGGGTCATGATCGGTGAAAATATATCGAAATTTTTCGGAACTGTTTTCCTCCGAACGGCTGCAATAGGTAGCTTTATACTTTTTTGTATTGAAAGCTACCTAAAAGTTCGCTCTCATACTCAACAATTACGCAGCTGCTATTATAATTACACAGCTGCTATTTTTCTACTGAAGCCTCAAATAATTCTGATTTTATTATAAAAAATTCAGTTGATGAACTTAAATAAAAGTTTTTTTTAATATATTTTTTGTTTGAATATAGTTTCTAAGTTTTATTTCTTAATATTGGGGGGAGTGGAGAAAAAATGTCGTTTGTGCTCATTTCTTAGATCAATTTTTGTAAACAGTTTTTAAAAGAATTTTTTACCAGTCAGATTAAGTAACTTGGTAAAAAAAAATTTGGTCCCCAGTTAAAAAAAATTTGGTCGCCAGTGGACCAGACCGTATTTGTCAAGCCCTGGTCATTAGACTTTTCAATTATTATTTTATTTGATAAGTGGTACAGTGACTGACCTCCAAAGTCCATCCCTTTACTGGACTATATAATGTTGAATGAAGAATATTATATTTCCTATGGGCGTGTCATGATGTCAAACGACCAGCTTTAACATCCTCGACAGTTTGTTTAACTTCTAAGACTTTTTAGAAGCTCCCTTATCTCTTAAGTCTTTTGTTAGATAAAAATTAAATCGTGAAGAAAAGTAAAAATAGTAATGGGATTGTATAAAATAATCTATGTTTTTTCCATAATAAAATATATTTTTAAAAATTAAGTGAAATATAACTAAAGATAATAATTCTGACCATTTATTTACCTTGAGCGCCATGTTTCTATGAAAATTGGAAAATGGGTCTTTTGCGTTGCATTTACCATTTGATTTTAAAACTTGATTCCTTGATCATAGTTTTTTAATTCTTTGCTTAAATATATTGTGGTACAAAAAGATTGAAACACGCTTTAATTTTTTACCTGTTGGAAATAAGTAGGCAATGTAAATTGCAAAAATTTTCCATATAATGTCGTATTTAAGATTATGTTGATGAAATATTACTGCTAATAATTTTGGAAAAGTTATGCTTTTTAAAATTTTATATGGGTCTGGATCCTTAAGTTATATTTTGGAAAAAAAATATAACCATATTCTGACAAGTAAAACAATAAAAATGCAATTTCTCTACGACCAAAACATACCGAGGTATTTTACATTGAATTTTAGGAAAGTTCGGAGCTTCCTGGCACTAAAAATGAACATACAATTTTTCAGTTCCGATTTCCCCAGTTGACTACAAAAGGTGTTTACATATAGTATTAGGAATGATTTTGACAACAGAAAGAAAATACATAAATTAAAACAATTATTTTTTAATATGTTCTATCTGGTAGCCCTTGTTGTGTACTATCATATTTCAGCGGGATTTCCAAGATAGTCGACCCTTTTGTAATACTGGAAGTGGAATTTTGTTGCATTCCTCCACCACACATTTCCAGAGTCCACTCAACATAGTTGGTCGGCGTTTCACCAGAGTTTGTTTTAATAGTCCAAAGGCACAGTAATCCATTGATGAAACATCTGGGGTCTTGGTTGGAATATGATTAAATGGTATACACTTGATTCCAGTTTCTCTTGTCAGCTGTTCGAGAAATGCGACTATACTTTTGGATGTATAGCTGCTAGCTTTATCCTGGTGGAACTGAACATTTTTAACGTCTATAGGATAAAGTTTTGGAATTTCTTCTTTAAAAATAGGGATTAGAACATTGTTTTGATAGTAGTTAGTTTTGACATTTTTCTCAAATTTTATATTTAAATTTTCGTTCTAAGAGATTCCAACAAATACCATAAATATTTTTTTTGTCACAGTCATTTACTAGATAAATATACGCTTCATCAATTGTGACAATTGTTTTCCACTTATCACCTGTTAAATGATTTTCATATAACAGTCTGCATTATGTCTTTCTCTCAACAACATGTCTTGGTAGCAGAAAATGAAGTGTACATTTTTTTTGTTTTAATTAAATTCAAATCTCTATTAATTATTTTATTTACAGTTGCTGCAAAAGTATGCAAAGAATTTGCGATAGTTCTTTGAGGTTTTGGATTTTCAATTACAACCATAGAGCGCACCTTAGAAATGTCAGAGATGGTACGTACCTCTTTCGGATAGTTCTTTTGGTGTTTTCTTTTCGATAGCTTTAAAGATTGACGATTTTCTCCTTTGCAATTAATAATATTGCTTATTTTATGCTTTAAAACCATGCTTCTTGCAACGTTTTCTAATTACGGAATATGAATAATTCTCTTCGGAAAGGGCAAATAGCCACTCGCTTCTTTCGCGTGCCATTTCAGTAGCAGACGATATTTTCCCATGGCAGCCAATATTTCAGTTATCACGTTATATCATGTTGCCAGATTCCCCCGCCACCTGTTGTTTCTCGTTGTTTTTTAATTTAACATCAAAATTGTTCCCAATATATGTAAACACCCTCTGTATATCTAAATTTTAATTAACATTTAAAAAAAAATCTTTCACTGTTTTATTACCCTCTTCTACAACACATGTATTCAAATGTCGAATTCATAAGGTTTTTTGTACAATGGTGCATGCAAATGTTCTTTTGCGCCATTTCAGATTATCAGGAAAGTAAACAAACACATAATATTATTAATTTACTGCATTCTATATTTTCCTATAAAAATGAACCCTACAACTTTATTCAAGGAATGAAGTGAAAGGTCAAGCGTCAAGATGTTAATGATTTTTTTTAAACAATATAATAATATAATAATTTTTTTTTGTTATTTAATTATTATTAATTTAGTTCACGTTTAAAAGTATTTTGGTATATTATTTATAGTAAGATTATGTAAAAATAATCCGCCCTTGATATAAAAAACCATTTTTCTTTCATGTATTGGTTTCAGTTTTGGAATTAATCGAATAAAAACAATCTATAAACGTTGTGATTTTATTTAACCAGATTTTCTTATGAAAATGAAATTTCACTTGCAAAATATAACAAATCGTTCTGAAGATAAATGAGTGATAAATTTTTAAAGAATAAAGGTTTAATGTAATGAATTTTATTTGAAAAAATTGTAATGCACAAAGGATAGAAGGAAATATTTTTCATTGGAAATATCTATCCCGCATATGTATCTAGCGAATAAAAAATAGTGAATTTTATTTCAATAAATGATAACGCTCAAGGGAGGGAAAAAAAAAAGATATTTTCAGGAGAATAATTCCCGTGTATCATTAATCAGTCGCAATCTCTAAAGAACACAACATTAATCATAAACAAAGTGTAACAAGATAGTAAATTACAGCAAAAATAAATGTTAAATGTATACAAAATATTTTAAATATATGATAAATGCAACACATACATCTGTCGAAAATATTTTTAAAGACGGATTTTTTATATTTAGTGGATGCTACCTGCTGTTTTGTGAACCAGTGACGCATTTTAGGAATGTAAATTAACAAAATAATTTTAAATAGAGTGTAAGATTTCTTGATAATGATCCAAGTAATGTAATCAAAATTCGGATATTTAGAATGACGAGATGTTTTAATTTTATACATAACTAGGGGGCTCTGCCCCCTACGAGCTACGCTCGCCAATCCCCCTTCTGACACCACAAACTTTAAAAAACACTCAGATTTGATCAACTCTAAAACTATTACGGAAGATTGTATTATAATTAAACGACCTGTGTCGATCTGCTATAACCGGGTTTCCATTCATTTTCCTTTGACTGAGGAATTTTAAGGTCGAATCAACTGCTGTGGAAACAGCTAACAGCTGTTTTCCTGATTTATTAAATAAGATCAATTAAAGATTTAAAAATCAACTTGTGTGAAATGGTTAAGTAAACAATGTCGCTGTATCGGAGAATTTTATAACGATGCTTTAAAAAGTTGGTTACTTATCCACTATCCCGTCGATTTCTTTGTATAAAAAGAAAAGAACTGTCACCAAAATACCTGATTTAACGCCAAACGTGCAAGATGATGGCGTCGCGTCGCATTCAGTTGACATCAGATGCGTTACAGCTATGAGTTATTTCATCGAGGGATTTTTAATTCAACATTTATTTGTCTTTTTGTTACTTCTTCATCACTCCCATCGATAAATTTTCATTAAAAAAATATATATATATTTTATTTACATCGCCAAATTGTACGCCAAATAAACAAATAGAAAAATTTTGCCATTGGAATCTCAATAAATAAATAAATAAAAAATAAACAAATAAATAAATAATAAATAGATAGATAAATAAATAAAAAATAATAAATAAATAAAATAAAAGAAATTCGGAAAAACCCCACTCGCCAAAGTGTCAACTATCAGTAAGTTTAAACAATAAAATTTACAATATATTAATGAAAACAGAAAAAAAATTCTGGATATTTATTTACATTATTTTTCTTAATTATCTCTCTCATCTGGTGAATAAATGTTTGTGACGTTAGTTGAAACTGATCTATTGTATGTAACTGTTCAACATTTTTAAATGCCTTTTCTTTTTTAATATCATGGCGCTGCCGTTTAAGGATGCAATTATTTTAATTAATGAAATAATTAATAAATCAGTAAAACATAATGAAAAATATATGCATAAGTCGAATTAAAAGCCACTTGATGCCATAACAAACACATCTAATGCCTCTGACGTCAAGTGAATGTGACGCCACAATCATGTATTTTTGGTTTTGGTGTTAAATCCTATAGTTTGGCGATAGTTTTTTGTTATGAAAAGTGGTCGATGGTATAAAGGAGAAGTACCATATTGTTAAAGATATTTTAACAATTTATTAGTTATTTCGGTACTTTAAAAGTAATTATTAAACGTAAAAATATAGTTTTTAATTGAGAGGAAATTTTATTATTTACGCTGTTTTAAAATTTGCAATAATAGATAAAAGATTTGTTGAAATAAATTAATCTCTCCTGTAAATATAATTTTTAATTGAAATTGTTTGAAAATATTGTTATTTGAGCATTTTAATTATGACGTAAGTTTCCCTACTTAATGTTTTGAAAACGCGTAATAATTTAATTATTTCCTTTTTAATATTCAAGCGCAAGTATATTTTTTATTAGTAATTTTCTACATTTATTGTTTTTAACACGTGGTCATTTAATTATTATTTTAAAGTTTTATTTCTGTTTTTAATAGTCACGCGTAAATACATTACTTAATTGAAAGGGAATGTTATTATGTGCGATTTTTTACAAATTGCAACAATTCAAATAATGGATTTTATGAAATATGAAATAAATCTTCATCAAAATAATAAAAATTTTGAATAAAAAATTGCAATATAACCTAAAAAAATTACTAAAATAAAAAAATAATTACAGTCTGCACACCGCAAGCTTATCAACTATATCCTTATAAATTATGGTTAAATTCCTGTGCATAGTTTTCGTTCCTATAAAACTTTTTGAAGAAAACAATTTTTTTACCAACTTTAATATTAAATATCTCTTAAAATAATTCTTCGATTTAAAAACTGTCTGCTTCAGCGTGTTTATCGAACATTTCTTTATAATATTACCAATTTTTAAATTTTTAGATGCAATAGTTTTCTGTATATTAGTACAAAAATACTCCAAAGCACAAAATCTTCATTGACAGCGGCTGCGGCGGCGGTGGTTACTTCATTTTAACATAGAGAGATTTAATTTTGACTAATTTAACAGTTTTTGAAAATATTTTGATTACTTTGATTACTTATTCAAAGTGAATTTATTACTCACTTCTATTCTGATATAAAGCACAATCGTTCATGTATTCGATCCTGCTTAAAATTATATCAAATAAAATAAAATTACAAAGGTTGGGATTTTATTTAAAGACAATTTTATAAAAATCTTATTTCTTTAAAAAGACAATTATATCGATCTAGAAATAACAAATTAAGAATTTTTAGGGAATACAAAAATATGGATGAGCACGTTTTGTTTGAATATGTGATGCCACACGCACACAAGGATAAAATGAGAAAAATATTTATTTTTAAAATGTTTTTTTCGTCACAATCCCCAAAAATATAGGAATTTATTTACATTTTTTACAATGTACAAACAAATCGAAAAACAAAGATAGGGTAAATGTACCAATAGTCGGCCACATTGAGATAAAATGCCTTACGAATAGCTTATTTTTGGTTCGAAATGAAATATTACAATTTGGTTATATGCAGCCATCTTTCATAAGTCATAAACCACCACCAAAGAATTGTAGGTATTTTTATTGAATTAGTAATCAGCTATTTTTTTTAAATATACAGGTCAAATTGCCATTTCTCCTATTTTTTTGTTAACTGATGGCAATTTTTTTAAAAGGCAAGTATTAATTTATTTTTTATATTTTTCTAAAATTATAAGGCTTGAATATTGCAGGGTAAATAAACTACTGTTTTTGTATATAAAAAGTAAAATAAATTTGATGGTTTTAATTTTAATATGGCCCACCATTGGGTATTAATTTTGCTTACATGTCCAATAGTCGGCCACCAGGGGCCGAACATTGGGTATTACATTTTGCTTACATGTTCAATAGTCGGCCACCAGGAGCTGAATACTGAATTCATAACTTATTGTACTTTTTTGAGTTTATTTTTCATTGTTTGGTAGATATAACTTTATCTCTACATCTATACTAATATTATAAAAAAGAAACGTTTTTTAAGTGCTTATTTGTTGTTTGTAGGGGTAACTACTGGAACTACCGAACGAATTTCAAAAGTAAAGGTGGCAGTCTCTGCTCCGACATAGACTATATTTTACACTAGATTATTTTTTAACACAATTTTTCAAATTGGTAAAGTAATCATACAAGTTGTAAATTTCCAACTGGACGAAAAATGTCCGGGCCAGGATTCGAACCTGGGATCGCTTGGCTGAAGCCGCCACGCTCTACCACTGAACTATCCCGGTCGAATCTGGAGGGCATAATTCATCCAGTTAAACTTATTGATCAAAGCATCTGGTCTGATATTTTAATCAGCTTTGATCAATAAGTTTAACTGGATGAATTATGCCCTCCAGATTCGACCGGGATAGTTCAGTGATAGAGCGTGGCGGCTTCAGCCAAGCGATCCCAGGTTCGAATCCTGGCCCGGACATTTTTCGTCCAGTTGGAAATTTACAACTTGTATGATTACTTTACCAATTTGAAAAATTGTGTTAAAAAATAATCTAGTGTATTCACGTATCCAGCGTTTACTGGAGTTCCATTACCTGCGTTCTTTTCTAGCGTTAGCACTATATTTTACGTCAGAGCCACTTTTCCCAAGTAGATGGATGAGCAAAAAACATTCTAAACTTGTCCTTTTTGTGATATTGAAGGAGCTAGTAACTTGAAATTTGGCATGGTTGTTGTTTTCTAAAAAAATCGAAATTTAAAAGTGTGAAATGAGTGGAAAAGTTCTAAATTGCAATTTGTGTAGAATTGTTAGGAATATAAACTTGAAATTTAACATGTATGTTACTTTTAAGTAGAAATCGACGGAAATTTCGGTTTCGGCTCAAAATTAGTTTTGCTGAATATTCATTTTCGGCGAAACTGCTGCCAAAATTTCGGCCTGACCGAAACTATCTGTATTTAAAAATCTTGTTCCTTCTTTCGGAAATTTTCAACTTTACTCATTAATATGAGTTGTATCGGCTCAAATGAGACACTGTTTATTGCTGTGAACTCCACTGTTTATCATTATCCGTCATGATTGATTCATGATGCGAGTGTAAATTATAAATGAAGTAAAGCATATATGACTGAACTTAAAAGAGGCTTAGCTGCAAACTTAACAGTAATTGAAAATTTTTACCTTTAAACTCCAGATTGTTTCGAATGCTTTATGAGAAAAGGTATTGTTAAAACATATGGAGATTTAAACTTATTACAAAAGATATATCGAGGTATGTATACTTAAAATATTTTTTTATTAGATGAAATTCGTATAATTGGAAACTATTTCTGTCTTACTGATAAATTAATTACGTTTTATTTTATATGAAAATAAATAGTTTTGGATAGAGACACAGAGAGTCAACCTGACACCGGAGTTAAAATTTTGGTGTGCCATTCAATTTAAATGCAAAATATTAACGAACTTATGAATATATTAAAAAAATTAATTATTCATTATTGAGTTTGTTTTACATTATTTAACTACATTGTTAATTAATTATTGATAAATGCCTATAATTAAAGGTCGTTATAAAAAAATAAAAAATAAAATGTTGTATTATTTATGTTTCATTTTTGTTTGAAACCTATACACAGACATATATATGTACGTTTGGTTGTTAGAAATGTGGTTCAATACACGTATAATTAATAAATTAATTAATAACGTAATTAGTTATTATTAAGTAATTATTAATTATTTATTATTAATTAATTAATTAATAATTATATGCAATTATGTATGTATTAATCGGTTTTAAACATTTTTCGTCACTTTCGGTTTTGGTTTCGGCCGAAAGTGGGAAGATCACCGAAATTCTGTTTCGGTCTTAAAAACCTGTTTTAGTCGATCTGTACTTTGAAGACGTAAATTCTGGATCAGGACAATTAAAAAAAGGAGGAATTTTAGGAAATGAAAAAAACTGTGAACATTCTAAAAACATTCTAAATTACGATTTATAAGGAATTACTAGAGATAGAAATTTAAAATTTGCCAAGTCTGTCATTTTTAATATGTACAAAATAGTTTCTTTAAAAAAAAAAAAAAAAAAAAAAAAAACGAAATTTCAAAGGGTACAGGGCCAAACAAATGTTCTAAAGTTTCGAAATCTGTGATAGTTTTCGTGCTGGAAACTTAAAATTTGGCATGGTGGTTAATTTTAATTGACGGCTAAGAAAGGCTTCTAAAAAATTGGAAATTTAGAATGCTGAAATGAGGAAAATGTTTTGAATTATGGTTTTTTTCATAAATTTTAGAATAGAAACTTGAAATTAGACATGTATAACCTTTTTAATACGTAAGTGGTCTGATCGTACCCGAACATTTTCTAAAAAATTGGAAATTTAAAAGGAACTGAAAAATTTCTAAAATTGTAATTTCTGTGATACTGTTGGGTTTGAAACTTCAAATTTTGCATGGTGGTTTCTTTTAAGATGTAAATTCTCACAAAGAATGGTTTCTATAAAAATCAAAAAAAAAAAAAATGAAATTATCAGTAATTGTTGTTTATGATTCTAAATTATGATTTATTTAGAATTAATAGGGATAGAAAATTGATATTTGACACCGAGGTTACTTTTAAGTCGCAAATGCTTGCACACAGTAGTTTTTTATTAAACAGAAATTTAATTAAAAATGGGGAAATGAATAGAAAAGTTCTAAAATCCAAATTATTTTTGACCCACTAAACAGAATCCAAAATTTCTTTCAGAATCACTCATGTCACTCAGGAACGTAAAACACATCTGGGAAGACTGAGCTATGCTCGTTAAAATTATCTTTGTGTTCAACATAATATAACAATAAATTCTCTGTACAACATATAACAATCAGTTCTATGTACCCTGATTGGTTAAATTCTGTTTTTTAGAACGCTCTATGGACTCTGATTGGTTGAATCATTTATTCTCGCTGTTAGTGGGAATTTCTAGAAAATTCCTTTAGATTAGAAAACCAATCTGTTCGCCAAATGTCGTTAAAATTTTGCGAAAATTCGGAAACTTGACACGTTCTTTCATTTGACGATAAGCATGTGCTTTGGCATTAGTAATCTTGAAAGTCGATTTTCCAGCTAAATCTCGCCAATGTCGCAAAAATTTCATCAAACATAGCGAAGTTGGCGACATATTGCCAACATTGCAACTTCGTTAACTGTCAACTGTTCAACAACTGTCTCAATCTTCATTCACAATGAAATTCATTCACCCGTAGAGACCCCAAAATGACCCAATAATCGAATTTTCTCAAACCTGTGATCCAGCACAATGGCCTTTTAGTACCCCAAAACGGTAGGATAAAAAATTTAGTCAAAATCGTTAGAGCCGTCTCTTTGGTAAAATTATCTTGACCCATAAGTGAACCCAAATGACCCACTAATCGAATTTTCTCAAACATGTGACCCAGCCAAATGGTCTTTTCTTACCCCAAAATGGTAGGATACAAAATATAGTCAAAATCGTTAAGAGCCGTTTTTTAGATAACATTACGTTTACCCATAGTGATCCCAAATGACCCACTAATCGAGTTTTCTCAAACATGTGACCCAGCCAAATGGTCTTGTACCAAAAAACGGTGGGACACAAAATTTAGTCAAAATCGTTAGAACCATTTTTTAGATAAAATTAGCTTGACCCATAGTGACCCCCAAATGACCCACTAATCGAATTTTCTCGAACGTGTGACCCAGTCAAATTGTCTTCTTGTATCCCAAAAAGGTAGGACACAAAACTTAGTCAAAATCGTTAAAGCCAATTATTAGATAAGATAAAATTAACTTGCCCACCGTGACCCTAAATTAACCCACTAATCGAATTTTCTCAAACATGTGACCCAGCCAAATGGTCTTCTTGTACCAAAAAACGGTGGGACACAAAATTTAGTCAAAATCGTTAGGACCATTTTTTAGATAAAATTAGCTTGACCCGTAGTGACCCCAAAATGACCCACTAATCGAATTTTCTCAAACATGTCAGCCAGCCCAACGGTCTTTTCGTACCCAAAAATGGTAGGATACAAAATTCAGTCAAAAACGTTTGAGCCGTTTTTTAGATAAAAGTTATTTGACCCATAGTGACCCCCCAAATGACCCACTAATGAAATTTTCTCGAACATGCGGTCTTCTTGTATTCCAAAATTGTAGGATACAAAACTTAGTCAAAATCGTTAAAGCCTTTTATTAGATAAAATAAAATTAGCTTTACCCACAGTGACCCTAAATGACTAATGATGGCCCACTAATTGAATTTTCTCGAACATGTGAGATAGCTCAATCATCTTCGCATAACCGAAACTGGTAGAATGCAAAATTTAGTCAAATTTGTTAGAGTCGTTTTTCAGGTACAACAAAATTCTGAAGTGGCCGACAGTTGGTTCAGTGATGGCCGAACATTAGATCTAAGGTGGCCGACTATTGGAGAACTTGCCATTTTTGAACTTAACTTTGTCTAAAAAAACTATTACCGTGTTTTTTAAAAATAATTGCTGAAACATAATAAGAAACGTATGTTTTAACATATATCACTGTTAAAAATGTTGTGTCGTTTTAAAAAAAAATCTACGTTAAGATTTATATATATAAAAGCAGTTAAGTGGCCGACTATTGGCACATTTACCCTGTTAGTTATCTTGACCAAAAACAACCTTACATAATTTGACAGCTTGTGTATCCCTAGCGTCCGCGATCCATAATTTAAGAACTAGATCTAGAGATCATTATAGACCGGGAGGCGGCAACACAGACAATCACCTCAAAGAGTTCACGGCTGAAATTCCAGAATTAGGTAAAACTCTATTCGCATATTAAAACGCAATCGGTCTGCCAAGTCATATCTTGGTGGAAAACACGTGAAAACCCGATTTTAGCGGTTGACTCGTAGATTTATCATTGTGTTTTCCTGCACCCAAAAGTGTGAAAACATGGAGAACTGGGTGCCGGAAAACACAATGGTAAACCTACGAGTCAACCGCTAAAATCGGGTTTTCACGTGTTTTCCATCAAGATATGAATTGGCAGACCGATTGCGTTTTAATATGCAAATAGAGTTTTACCTAATTCTGGAATTTCAGCCGTGAACTCGATGAGGTGATTGTCTGTGCTGCCGCCTCCCGGTCTATTAGTATACATTTTTAAAAAGAAATATGTATTGTAAACTTTGTTTTCAGTAAAATTTTCGAAAACGGGATGACTTTTCTTTTAAAACGAATTTATTTTGATAGGTGTAAAAATATACATATAAATTTCATCTATATATTAATTTTAGTTTGAAGAGTTGATTAGGTTAGTAAATTGTTAAATAGGTAAATTAGGTGTTAAAATCATATGTTAATTAGGTTAATAAAATGTACAAATGTTGGGATATAATTTACTACATCTTTCATAAAGTTGAATTTATCTTTTAAAAATTTTTAAAGATAACATATTATGTATTTTTATTAAATTGAAAAAAATAAATATAATAAAGTATACATGGATAAGTGATAATGTACAACTAAAGAAAGGAAATATTTTCTCAAAAATAGTTATTCATATCTTAAAGGGTAAAACGCCCAGTAACTGACACTTTAAGGATTCTTTCTTGTTCAAATCACTATTACAAAACTTAAATCTTTTTTATACTTACCTTTGTTTTTGAAAGGATAGTAGAGATATATTAAAAAATTATTGTTGGCAAAGTTTTGAAAAATTATGCATTTTATTATTAAAAATTATTTTTTCATAAATATGGTAAAAAACTCCAGTAACTGACACTTTCCCTATTTTGAAACACCAATAACAGACACAAAGTAAACCAGTGACTGACGCTTTATTTCAAAAGTATTTATTTCATAAAATACTTTAATAAAAACTTATTCCTTATTATAAAAACAAAATACATTAATATTTATTATAAAAAGTGTGATTTAAATTTTAAAAGAGGCAAACAGTTAAAAATTTTAAGTACTTTACTTTAAATTTAAACAAAAAAGGAAATAAACATTTGACATCATTTCATATAGTTTTTATTATAACAACCGTAGCCTTACAAAATTAATCTTTTTCTATTCAGCAAGCACAATGAATATATTGAAATGTTATTAAAAAAATATATCAATCTTTGTTTTTTTAATTTGCGATAGGCTGTATTTATCTTCCTAATTATAGCTATATCAAAAAGAAAAAAAAAAGATCATTACTTATAATATTGAAAGGGTCATAAAAAATTTAACAGTTTTTTACCACAGCATTGTCTGTGTTCAATGACCAAGAATAGAAAATTTCCATTTTTGTTTCGTTGAAATTTTACTGTACAATATTCTTTATTGACTTCAAGAATACGCCCAATGTTAACCCTCATCTTAATACACAGCATAACAGCATTCTGTCTTCAGCTGAATGTTATATTTTATTTTAGTTCAAGAATTTTTTGTGTCTTCATCCAGATCATGATTTGAATCCAGGTTCGAAGAGTCTTCATATACAATGTTTGTTTCAGACTGACTCTCACTGGATTCTGATAAAGGATATTTATGTTTTGTCTTCGCAATAAACCACGTTTATTATTCTTAGCAAAGGTCGGAAAAACTACTTTTTTAATGTTTACCTTCTTTATATATTTTTTTTGTCTACAACTACTTTATTGAAAATGTAGTAAACTGCATCTCCAACTATACTTGTTTTTTATAAAGTAGCGACTACAAACTACTTTTTAAAAGTAGTCACTACTGCACTACTTTCAGATTTTGTCACAGAGTTCAATTTATACTAGAAATTGAAGACACAGATTAAATAATAAAGCGACCTTCCATTTTATTACTTAATCCTGCCAGAATACAATTAAATAAATGCGACATAATCGAGGGAATTAAAAAATTAAGAATGATAATATACAAGAAAATGTTTTATGTTTGTCTCGAAATTGCTATTTTATACACACATTGCAAATTTTGTAGCAAAATTAAGTGATATATTATAATTTAGAAAATCACAGAAAAAAAAAACAACTCTAAATCTAAACAATAAACAATTCCGAATAATAAGAAACCCAGTTTTAAAGCATAAGACCTAATAATGAGTAGATATGTGTTGTCAGCAACTAAATTAATTCCTTTGGTAGGTTAATACTTGATAGCAGTTAGTGTCAATGGAAAAAACCTATAGACTTTATGCGATGCGTCACTGTACACTGCAGCTGGGATTCACAAATTGTTCAGCAAATCCAATTTTGCACAGAAGAAGCAAGTTTCGGCGACTGGTATGCAGAATAGTACATTTTTTACCTGAGATAGCATTTAAAAGTAGCGCGGTTCTGATAACAAACTACTGTTTTACTGTGCTACAAAATACTGATTTTCTTAAAATTTTTATCGCGTTACTCGCTACGCTACATTGTTCCAAAATATAGCGTGCTACACTATAAACTACTGTTAAAAATAGTGATCACTGTTGTTTCGCTACTTGTAGTGTGCTACTTCCGATGTCTGGTTTCAAGTTTTTCTTGATCTTTCATTTCATGCTCAAGCTGTTGTTTCTGCTTCTGTTCTTCCTTGTTCTTTTTCCCCTTCTTTTTTCTGTTTATACAATTTTATGCATGATATGCTACAGATGCATTTGTCTTTTTTCAGGTTTTAAATTAATAGTAATTCAGATATCCAATAACTGACATTTATGAACCAGTAACTGACATGTGGTGTCAGACACGGGTAAAAAAACTTAAATTTTAATGGTGTTTACTACAAGATAAATTTAATTTATTATTATGCATTTTTAAACAGTTTAAATAATAGATTTCTATTTTATTTAATATAACCAATAACTGACACAGCTGTCAGAGACTGGTGAAATGAAATTCCAGGAACCAATAAATGGCACACCCCATTAAGATAAATTAAATAACTATAAACCCGAAATCCTGGCCCTAATATATCTTATGCATCTTTCAACTAATTTTTACAAGTATAACTTCAATAAAAATGTTTAGGATGGTTGCATTGCAAATAGATTAAAAAAATACTTCCTTACTTTTAGAAATAAAATGGTTGCTTCAAAATGGCACTTTTTGTATTCTCAAAAGTTCTTTCCTCATTGAATATGTTCTTAGCCCTATAGTGGTGAATAAATTGACTCCAAAATAAAAATAAGTGTCTAATTTATCACTAGATGACATTACTTTGTAGAATTTTACAACAAAATGCTTATTTGAGTTAGATTTTTGCTCAAGTGTCAGTTACTGGTTAGGTGTCAATAATTGGGAGTTTCACCCTATAAGTCGTAATCATGATAGAATATGAATTAGAAAGTAACAAAATAAAATAAAATACTCCTGGTAAAACATTGAAAACGAATAATAAATATAGGATGCCTTCTAAAGTCCTACCCATACTCATAAACTACGGCGACTGCTATAGCCATAAACATGGTGTCTAGATATAATAAATTATTAATGAGTGGGGTGTGGGGTGGTGGGTAAGATTTTAGAGGGCACCCTGTGTAAATAATTTACTCATACATCAAATTTAAAATGTTTACATATGTTTTTTTTGTACATCATTTGCGTTACCTATTGTTTTTTGAGCAGTGTGCATCTTAATAAGATAATTAAATATAGAATGGCATTTAAGTTGATTTTAACATTTTTTTTTTTACTGAAGAAATATGCAATTTTTCTTCGGGAACAGAATAAAAGAAAACAAAATACGTTAGGTTTTAGACGTTTGTATAATTGTTATAATACGGTTGAATACTTGTAGGCAAATTTAAATTATTATAAACGTAATATAGTTCTGAAAAGGAATATGACTTCATATATTGAACAATTTAATTATTTTGTACAGTACTTAAGATTTATTATTTCATTCATATGTAATTTCAGTTTCGAAATTAATTAAGTTAATGCAATATAATAATTACAGGGCAATTTTATTTAATGATTATGACAAAAATGAAATTTCCTTTGAAAAATGAAATAAGCCTTTCAAATTGTCACAAGCTATACAATGTTAGAGACAAAAAAGTAAATATTAATTTTATCCAAATAAATAATTGTGCACAAGGGAAGGAAGAAAATATTTTCCTTAGAATAATTTTTACGCATCATAAATCAGTCTCAATCTCTAAAGGATATGAATTTAATTAGAAACAAAGTGAAAAGAGATAATAAATTATCTCTGACAAAAACAACTTTTTAACTATTTCAAAAATTTGTAATTTGTACCATAAATATTATACATTACCTTATATATTGAAATAATGTTTTGTACAGGCCTTTTGCATAATCAGTGTGCTTCGAAAAAGTCATCATTATAATTTATTATTAAAGATTTTAGGTAAGGTAATTCATTTGCACGCAATTGAATTAAATTGTTAATAACATTCATATAAAATAAAATTCTACTATTTACATTTGGAATTTTTCATGAGACAATTTCACTTTTATTATATAACTAAATAGGCTGATTAAAAATAAATTAAGTGAGTTGAGTCCTGATTATATGCAGTTGCACATGTGGATATGCATTTGCATATTTTAGCTATATTTGCTACATATTTTTACAAATAGGATGCAAATGATTGCATAAGAAAAAAAGATTTAAAAATTTAAAGCTAACGAATTGCACGAATGATAATAAGATAAAAATATCAATTTTACATTAATTAAACCTCTTACTTAATAAATAGTCTTAATCTTGATCAGTGGGTGTTATAGCTTTTACGAGCAATTTTTTAAAAATCTAATTTTTGCTTATACACATTAAGTTGTTTTACGAAAATTGTAATTAATGGGTAAATATAAAGCAATAATAGTATTACAGTAAAACCTCCATAATGGACACTCCCGAATAGCGGACACTTCTATTTAACGGCTAGTTTTCCAATCCCTACTCTCAAAACCTAAATTCTTGTAATTTAACCTCTGAATAGCGGACATTCCGAATAGTGGACAGTAATTTTGGCGATAAAGGATGAAAAATGATTTTTTAATGAGAAAGAAAATGAAAAAAAAGTCTATAAATTTAGACAAGTTCTGTAACCACAGATAAATGAAGTGTGTAGCCTGGAATTAATCCCCGCCCCATGTCGGTGAATAAAAGTGTCCCTACTTGGAAGATTTGTGATTTTCTGCTGATTAATGTCTAGACGTACCATTTTTTTCCTTAGCAGAATTCCATAATACATCATACATTATTTTCTCTTTCTTTTTAAATGCGCCTAAGATAACCTCGTTTACAATTGTCTTGAAATTTCAGGATATATAATATGCTGACTATTTTTGTTTTAGTATACTCAAGCTCAAAAAAATTTCAGATAATCTTTTCAGAAAGCAAACGTCACATGGCGTCATATAATCTGAGCAAAAGAAAAATAATTACTGAAAACCTGACAGACGATTTTATTTATTTATTTTGACTTTTTGATAAAACAAAGAAAAGAGTTACTCTATTTATTTATTTTTTTGGGGGGTGGGGGGGGGAATTGCGTACTGATTTTTTGGGAGTGAGAATTAAAGGTGCCAAGAAAACGACAAGTTGAGGGGAAAAATTATTTCTCATGTAGATTACTGGTTGATTCTTGAGACTTGACACTCAAAGCACATTATTCAAAGCACGAAAATATGTTAATACCATTTTTATAATTTTCTGAAAATATTGAGTTCCCACGTACTGTGAATTTAGAGTCTTGTTTGTGATTAATCTTTCAAGAATGGCCTCAAAACGAAAACGATTAATTTTGAAGGAAAAATTTGAAATTGTAAGTGTATCAGAGAAAGAGAAATTGAGTTTACGAATACTTGCTAAACGTTTTAAAATAGGTAAAACACAGATGGGAGAGATTTTACGAAATAAAGAAGAAATAAGAAATTTGTGAATTTCTAACTGTAACAAGAACACCAAAAATCTAAAATTGATGAAGACTGATTCCATTGAAATTGATTCTATAATTCTGAATTGGTTTACTTCATTCGTTCAAAAAACTTTTGTATCAGTGGGTCTTTGATTCAAAAAAGGCTTTAGAAGTCGCTAAAGAACTCGGATTACACGATTTTAAGGCTTCCAGTGGATGGATGGAAAAGTGCCGGGCTCAGCACAACATCTCTTTCAAAACTGTATGTGGAGAAGCAAAATCTGTAGATTTTAAATAAATGGAGGATTGGCATGAGCGACTGCAATCAATTTGTGAAGTTTATGAGGAGAAAAACATTTTTAATTCCGATTAAATCGGACTCTTTTTCAGAATTTTTCAGGATAAGATTTTCTGTTTTAAAAAGGATGACTGTACCGGCCTATAAATGTCACAAGAATATCTCACTATTTTATCATGTTGCAATGTTTTAGGAGAATTTGAAATCCCTCTTATAATTGGAAAATCTCTGAAACCCAGGTGTTTCCCAACGAACATCCAAATTAATAAATTTGGTATTGTGTGGAAAGCGTATAAAAAAGCGTGAGTGACCAGTCCTTTAATGATCGAATGGTTAACTTCCTTTGAATACACGATGAAAAACAACAAAGAAAAGTTCTCGTTTTTTGGACAATGCAACTTCTCATCCAAAACATTTGAAATTTGACAATGTTGAAATTGTGTTTTTTTTCCCCCAAACACAACTTCGATATGCCAACCACTCGATCAAGACGTAATACACAATTTTAAGGCCAGGTACAGAAAGCCTTTATTATGCTACATTCTTTCAAAGTTAGATTCTATGAATACACTTTAGAACAGCCTAATATTAGTTAATGTTCTCAATGCGATAATTTGGATTTCTTCAGTTGTAAAAAACATAAAACCTGAAAGTTTCCGGAGAATGTTTCAGAAAAGCAAGCTTTATATTAAAAGGAAATGAAATACGTATTTACGACACAAATGAAGAATTCAGAGAAATAAGTGAATTAATGAAATGTATCTGGAGTGAGGAAACTGCCGAAATTTTCATTAATATTGATGTGAGTTAGTTACTTATTGAAGAAAAATCAGTTGACGTATGCGATTATATTCCTTTAGAATTTTCGACAAAAACTGCCTCTATTAGTGATGATGAAACAGATACTGAAACTGGAGATGAATATAGAGAATTTCCAAGAAGCGGCAAAATACAGTGAGCAGTTACAAAGTCTTTTTGTAAAAAAAGATGATTCAGAAGGATTAAAACTACTGACATAGTTAAAACTTCACACACACAAAAGAAAAAACAAATTACATTTAATTGCAAGCAAAAGCAAACTTTTGTAACATTTTTTTTCGTAAGAATGTAATAAACAGTGGATAAAAGTAATTTCTAATTAATCATACAATAGAGATTTTAGGACGTATAAAAGTCAATTAATGAAATATTAAGCATTCCTAAGCAATTTTGTGAATCTCTGAGGTTTTCATAATAGCGGACATCTCCGAATCGCGGACAGTTTCCGCGCTCCCGAGGTGTGCGTTATTTAGAGGTTTTACTGTACTAATATTTAATATGTGTTATGCACCATACTGTCAAAATTGTTCATTCGCACAAGGGAATGGTATGGGAGGTGTAAGATGAGTTGGAAATGAGACGGGTCATAGAAAGCAGGCTGAACATACTTAAAGTACTATAATACTATCTACCACTATGCTATTACTCTACTTGACGACAACGCTCGTTCTCATGTGTCTGGTCCAATTCGGGAAAAAAAGCAGTGATACGGTTGGAAGTTTTGGAGCACCCACCATAATGCCACGGCCCTGGTACCCTCCACTTTCTATCTGTTTGGACCCATGAATAAGTTCCTCGGCGGTAAGAAGTTTTACTCTGATGACGAACTCTGACGACAAATGTCTCAACATGCATGGAAAAGTAATAAATGGGTAATACTTTCATTTCTGTTTCATATTGTCATTAATTGTTTTTTCTTTTCTTTTTTTATACTATGTGCGTTACTTACTGATGTTAATAGTATTATACATCCAGCTAGAGTTAATGTCTGTAATGATTATGAAGCTTCAAATGATATGTCCTTTCATATATTTAAATAGGAACTACTGGCAAAAGTTTCTATTTTTGTATGGAAGTATGCATGTTTATACGGGGAAAAAATTTAACTATGAGATTTTATTTTAAAATCTACCAGTTCCAAGTAGTGATAAAATAGGAAGAAAATATGTACATTTATTTTATCCCATCGTATTTTATTTTTATCCCGTCGTCCAGGATATTGTAGAGAAACATTTTATCGTAGAAAAAATTGGACGAAGATTTCGGTGGAATCTTTCTTTGGGATTAAAATTAAGATAAGCGATATAGCAGAATCTTTTTTCTCGTGGCGGAATTTATTTACCCAACTTTCCAACTGAAGCCATTGTTGCTCAAATCATAGAGATTATATTTTCCAGTTTATCGGTTACATACAATTGCTGATTTCTTAAATACTATCATAATTGTAATTTTTTTCGCGTTTTTTTACATCACGTTATACGTTGTATAATTACGAGGAGTTCTATTTAAATTGTCTGCAATATATCTAACTGGTGTCGTCTACCCTTTTCTGTGCGCAAATAATTGTTAAGGGATCATAGGACTTTTAAACCTTCAAAAACTTTAATCTTTGAAAAAAAAATACATAGAGAGGAACTTCGAGTATTATGGAATACCATTTACGTTTGAGGCAGTATCAAAGCTCGATATTGTTGAAAACCCGAAACTCGAATACAATTACAAACTTCAGCTATCTGCAAATATTTTTATACACAAAAATTATTTTACTGAATTTCATCACTTGCAGACAAATAATAATAATAATAAATTTATTTTGAGGATATTATGAGATAGCACACAACCATTGGACACAGTTTTATACACACAAATCCAAACATGTGTTCAAATGAAGTGGCTTCACATATTGCACATTTTATAAACACACTAAGAATTGTAAAAAAATAACTTTGAATATTTTTTTTTTTATTTCAGTCATGCATCCCACGACACACACTTTTTTAAGTGTAACAATAATTACCTGAGAGTAAAATCCTTTCCTCCTCATCATTCAATGGCTAACACAATATATAATAAAAACTTGCATCTTTCTCTTTAATTGATGAAAAAATAAAATAAGCATGATTGTCAAAAATATTTTAAATAAAAATTTGTTTTTTAGGTTCAGTGTAAGGACAAGTCTGTCAATTATAATTAGATACTAAAACTTTTCCTTTATATGCAGAAATCCTTTTGTGATCATGCGCGCAATCTGTGATTCCAATGTTTTGTTCGAGAAGTTAAAAAACGCCTATAACAACTGATTTTCCATTTGATGATATAAAAAATATGAAATGAAAGAAGAAACATTTATCTACAAGACAAGCAATCTGATTTTCTTTCCATTTTATCTCTTTCAAAATATTAAAAATTTGGCGATACAAAGAATAAGAAAAAAAAAGAAAACATTTATGAAAGTAAAATAGAAGTAATTTCTATGCATTCAGTTATCTTGTGACGGTTCAAATTTACGCATGAATCTAAAATTAATATTTTTTTTAAATGGCGGCTAATTTTCTGAAAGAATTGGAAAGCATTGGTTAATAAACCAAGTATACAAGTGTTAGCGAAAAATGTTAAATCATACGAGACACGATTGTTACAGTTTTATTACACTTATAATTTCTAGCCAAGAAATAAAGTTATATAGATGTCGGAAATAGTAGTTGTCATAAATAAATTAAAAGTATACATGAAGTACAATTAGGAAATATGGATAAATGCGTCAGACAATTCTAGTCTACTCTTACATATAAGCATAATAATTAGATTTTATCTTAATCTTAATTTATACGGTGTTTACCATTCAATTTATTCAATAATAGTATGAATTCAAAATGTTATTAGAGATGTGCAATGTAATGTAATTTTTCATCATATTTTCGTTTTAATTGCAAGATTTCAAACATTTTTGATAACTAAAACTTTTCTTTCAAAACACTTTTCAAACACTTTTTCTTTTCTGTCAAAAAAGGTTAATTTTAGTGGTGGTTTTGTATAAATTTATTCATGATTTAAAAATGGTATATTTCTCTGTCTATCTTTCTAGACTCTAAATTTCGTAAAAACGGACTAATCCATACAAATAAGTGGTTTAGGTACTTAATAGGTACTTAGATTTAAAAAATAGTCACTATATTGTGTATAATATTTTTTTACTGAGACACGTCAAAATTGCTTAATGTGCATCTTTGCTGCGTATTAAATATGAGCGATATTGGCAACAATGGAATGCAAAATAAATGTGGATAACAATGAAGGATTGTAAAAAATCTTTGATGTGCCAAATCATGGATCTGTTATAATAGACTTATGGTGGCCTACCACTGTCGCTAAAATGTGCCAAAATGTAAATAAAATATTAAATTAAGACACAATCACTTGAAATCGGTTTTGTTTTTCTTAAAAAGCATATGTTGCAAATTGAATGTTAAAGTCTTAAAATATTAAGCCTTTTATTTCCGCTGATGCCTTGGAGCAACATAGTATTAATTTTGATGCATTTGTAAAGTATATGAAGATTATTGGCATATCAGTTTTAAAGTAATATATCAATAAATCACATAAATTATGAAATTATGAAATTAAATATTATTTTGCTATGAGACACGAGGACTTCTCTACTTGTATATCCGAGGATACGTTGCGGCTTACAGCACTTGACGATAAGTATATTTTAGTTCATTTGATTTTGACCCGAGACTTATTTAGATTTGTTTTTTTGAGTTTTTCATGATTTTATTTCTGCGTTTTAGCTAATCTTTGAAAAATTGTCACTTAAGGAAGAAATAAAAAATGTTCTTGCTTCTGCAGTGCCAATAACAATAAGATTAAATGGAGATTTTGAATGTTCCGTGCTTAGTGGCTTCTATGTTAAAATGATCTACGATTATATAATATGGTGCTCTAAATGATAATAGAAGGATTTCCTACAACTTCTATTCGAAAAACAACAATGCAACAATGTTGATCTTGAAATTTGTATGTATAGTATCTTGAATTATGTGGTACTTGTATATATTAACACGAAGTTATTCCTACAAATTCGATTCAAAAGCTGTGAGTCTAAAGTGCACCATCAGCGCAGAAGCATCGCTCGTGCCGAAATCCATAAATTGCTGTACTCTTTTGGCGTTCCAAACAAATTTGGAATTGATTTTTGAGAATTTGGTTTATTTCCCTTTGTACGGTTGAGATTATCTTTAAAAAGAAATTCCGCATAAAGTATAAGTAAACAGTGCTTTTACCTGCGTACTGCCTCAAAAAAATTATTTTCAACTTTTAACAATTTTAAACAAACGCAAACAACAATAACGACAAATATGATGATTTTGAATGTTCAATGCCTAGTGTCTTTCACGATGGGCTTCCATGACTACTATTCTACTGCTCAATGATGTATTCTAAATATTAATATGCCCAACAAATTCTATAGGAAGTAACAAAAAGTATAACAAATGTTGATTTTAAATTTTCAATCCTTAGTGGCTTCCATGAAGTGGTGTACTAAATATTAAAAAGCAGGATTTTTCAAAAATTCTTTTTGAGGACGTAATCGTCCACGCGTATCCATGGCACAACACTATTGCAAAATAAGTGCAGTATGCAGTATTTCTGTAGCATTTAAACTCAAACAGATTTGAATCTGACTTTTAAGAGGATTGCATGATATATATATATATATATATATATATATATATATATATATATATATATTATATTGCATAGATTAACTTTGATAATTTTCAACAAAAGGTATAAGTAGAAAATGAACATATATGCGCATTGTCTTAAATCATGTAACCAAAATCCTTTCAAATTAGGGCACATTGAAAAAGAACAAGAATAAAAAATGTTGATGTTTGTTCGATGGATTTTATGATATGCTATAACACGCGGCAATATTTTTCAGTAAATTTAAAATCATAGCTGGGATTTAACAATGAAATATGTTTTAAAGTGTTTTATATTTCCTCCTTAAACAGAAAAAAAAAACCGAACGCAAAGAACGCACAGTTTTTTCTATTGACAGTTGGTAAAATAAATTCAGAGGCATAAATACATACAAAATATTTCTTTTAATTTTATGAAATTCTTTACAGTGAATAATTAGAAATATTTATAAGAATCAGTTTGTAATGACAATATTTATATATATTTTGACGTTTAAAAAAATAAAAGGATAACAGAATTTGTAAATCAAATATTGTAGAAATTCCAAACATAGTTTGTTTCAAGTAATTTTCAGTACAAACAGTTTTTCTATTGACAGTTGGTAAAATAAATTCAGAGGCATAAATACATACAACATGTTTCTTTTAATTTGATGAAATTCTTGACAGTGAATAATTAGAAATATTTATAAGAATAAGTTTTTAATGACAATATTTATATATATATTTTGACGTTTAAAAAATAAAAGGATAACAGAATTTGGAAAACAAATATGGTAGAAATTCCAAACATAATTTTTTTAAAGTAATTTTCTCTAAAGAGTAAAAATAAATCTTTCAGAAAATTCTTTTAGTAACCGACTTCAATTTACAACTCGTGAAGATAAAAATAACTCGTGAAGATAAAATCAACAGCTGTTGAGACAAATTCCTCATCAAGATTTCCAATACATCGAAATCTCTGAAGTAAAGAAGGGATATTCTAGGAATATCCCTCCTTTATTCCCATGTTTCGAAATGCTTTAGTATTTGTTATTCTATATTTGGAGATCCTTTTGGATATTAGTTTTGAGAATTGTAAATTGAAACTTTTCTGCGTGAGTGTTTGCGTTTTATTTCCAGTTTGACTGTGTAGTCGTATATTTAAGAAGTACTTTTTTTGTGTTGCCAAATTAATTCTTAGAGATTAACTCAGACCTCTTAAATCAACAAGTAATTAATTGCATGGCAGATAAGTTTTAATAACATCGAACATTTTAAAGTATATTTCTATAGAACAATGAAAATGGTCTCTTAATGAAAAACAAAAACGCAAAATTTATGATGTACACTGAAAAAAAAAAAGTTGATTTTACGGTATAATACTAGCACCCCAGCTGTCAGTATTATACCGCAAAATTAACAGTAATAAACGGTAAAATAAGCAGTAATACACTGCCGTGCATGAGTGGTAGCATATTACTACTATTTTACTGCTTATTACTGTTAAGTTTACGGTATAATACTGACCGCTGGGGTGCTAGTATTATACCGTAAAATCAACAAGTTTGTTTTGCAGTGTATCAGTGCAATGTTTAAAGATAATTTTCTTTTCATTAGGTGAATGTTTTACAGGGTGTTACAGAAGAACTTTTATCTTTAAACTCTGCAAAAGGAAAATCTTCAACCGAGGTATTTAAAAAATGACTAAAGAACCACATCTCTACGCTTTTCCACTTTGTAAGAAAAATGCGACTGTAAAGTTTGACGTCACATTTGGTGCACATAAAACGAGCTCGATTGAAACTAGGAATATGAATTAATGCATGCCACATATTACGTGATATTTACATGAGGGAATGCTGAAAATGATCATCGAGCATATGGAGGCAAACGTCTGTCCGTGATGACGTATATACGGTATACGTATACGTACGTATAACGTATAGCGTCCGTCTGTCCTGCATATGTCTGTCTGTGCTCTAACTTGTGTAAATATAGTCAGACTGCCATGTAATTGATATATGTTATTGAGCTTTATCATGGTATGTTCGGTATTGAAAATGAAGGGTGTAGTATTGATAGTTACAGGCCATTACAATGTGGTTTATGGGGAAAAATCGTTTGCAGAGAATTTTAATGATATCGAACTATTTCAAACACACATATTGCAATTCATTGTAGCCTCAATAAAAGTTCGTGCACAGGTTTTTGTTAGGTGTGATTATTACAACAATTCTTCTGCATTTTTTTACACTTTCCAACGTAGTTGAATATTGTTTATGGATTGAGTTTGCCAGTCAGACTATCTGTACGTGCTCTAACTTGTGTAAATATAGTCGGATTGCCATGTAATTGATATATGTTATTAAGGTTTACCATGGTATGTTCGGTATTGAAAATGAAGAGTGTAGCATTGATAGTTACAGGCCATTACAATGTGGTTTATAGGGAAAAATCGTTTGCAGAGTATTTTAATGATATTGAACTATTTCAAACATATTGCAATTCATGTACATTACGGAGGTGCACGACAAGATACTTATTATAGAATAGTGTTTGCGTAGCATTTGTCGTTCATGTACAGGGACACGCAAAATAATTCGGTTACAGTATTGTCTATGAGCAATAATTGCTGGATGTGAGTTTTCAGATGCGGAATACTTTTTAAAATTGTACTAACGTTTTGCTCATTTTTGGTATTTATAAATTCTATAGATCATATACATGTCTCTACAAAAGAATTAGAGTACATTTCGGCTTATTGGAGGAAATTGCTGAAAGGGAATTTTCACTGTATTATGCGTTTTATAACTAAACTAAATTTGGCATAGTATGTAGTATAAATACAAATCTATAGATCATATACAGGGCTGAAGAAAATAATTAGGGTATTTCTCCACTATAGATGATAATTGCTGAAATTCTGTTTCCAAATTTGTTATGCGTTTTCCAAATTTTTTTCTTAGAGAAAGTCTTTTACATTACTAAGCGGTGAAGTTTTGTTGTAGTTTCTGAATGTGTTGGAAAGTGTTTCATACTCTATGCTTGACACAGGATTTTTCTTATATAGCGATCGTGACAGATCGGTAAATAGGTCGTAATTGCATGGCTGTTTGATATTTTTGAATGTATTAAGAGAAAGGATTCTCACTCTGAAAAGTTATGTAGTATTAGCTAAAACAGCCTACTTGCATGAGAAAGTACTTTCGAAGAGAATTTGAACAAACCGATTAGTCAGATGAAGACCTAAAATAACCTGGCATAATCGATAAATAGAGAAACAAAGAAGTTCGGTATAACACTTCGACAATATTACTATGTATATCATATCTGAAAAAAAAATATCTGTCATTCTTCAAGTACGAACATGAGTCTCATAATAAACGACCTAGTCAAACTTAGAGAACGGAATGCTTAAAAAGGGAAGGAAAATCCATATTATATATATATATATATATATATATATATATATATATATATATATATATTATATGAAATTATATATATATATATATATATTAACCATTTAATTCTTTTGCTTGATTGATGCCCAGACAAGAAGAGTTTGCTGGCTTCGTTACTAAAGGCTTTAGGATACCACTAATTTTTAACTTTAATCTTCAGTTTAATAATTGGCAAACATTTTTCGATAGTAGAAGGCAAATATTTTAGTACGGTAAAAGTAGTGTTTCGACCCTATTTTTAGTTAATTGTGTCAGTAAAAACGAAATGTCAAGGGGTAAATCTTGGTTACCTTAATCAAACTGATCGTTGAAATTTAGGTGAGAAGAACATAAAGAAAAGTTTTGTAGACTAGTCAGAAAAGATTGAGAATGAATTCATTTTAGAAGATACAGATGATATACGACGCAAAAATACACCTTCCCAAATGGATCAAAAATCGTCTCCAAGGAGAAACAAATGTGATGAAACTTGGTAATGTATTTGGCTAGAGTAAAACGCAAATGCATAAGTTCTTTTTAGTCTACGAAAAATGGGGTCTGTTTTGTGATGAGTAGTCTGCAACCTTGAAATTTTTCGTTTCAGAAATCAGCTATACATATGAAATATTGATCAATTAATTCATGTGTGTAGAATGAAAATAGATAAAGCACATTAAGCATTATATAGAGATATTTCGTTACAATTGTAAAATAGAATTGGCTCTGGCGCATATTATTCTTTTCTGGCATTTAAGCCCTTCCATGCTTAATTTATCCCCCATTTTGATAACCAAAAAATGGCATTTTTTTGTGTTTAGTTTTATAAGGAAGTATTTCATAAACATGGTAGCACCACTGGTATGTTTTTTAAAAAAGAAACAGAAAAAAATAAACATTTAAAATTAAATGAAAACTTAATTGTAAATTTGGCCTTTAGCATTGTCGAACAAATTAGAACTACTGCATGTCAATTAAAATGCAATAAAAAGAATGAGTAACTTTTATATTGAGCTATACGTTTTATTGTTATTCTAAATATTTGCATAATTACTTATTTGCATATCTGTGCATATTATCAAATTAAAAATTAGAAAAATCCAATTCTGAAATACCAAAGCGATATTCATCTTGTGTCTCATCATAATAACATCAAATCCTATAAGATCCTCAAATTTTACTGCATGGAAGCCATGATAGTAAACGATTAAGATAAAAAAGAATCAACAGATGCTAACAATGTATTTTATAAAGAACTAAACAAATTGATTTTTCAGCTATTCTAAATTCGAAACCTGCAACTAAAAATGCAGTGTAGTGCTATTTACTATCTGGTAGTTAGAAAATCAACAAATTCAAAATAAGCTGCTAAAAAGTATATAGAGTATAACTCCAAAAAGGCAGCTTAGACGGTGTAAAATTTTCTACTGCTCCGTGTTATACATTCAGAATGAGTTAGAATGGTAAACGCCTGTCCTACCTCATCTGAGGTAAAGTCCTGATGCGGATATATTGGGGCGTAGGAAATGCAGTAATGTTAGTTTAGAAAAAAAAATCCGCGTCTCAGAATTTGTACAGAATTATTGTTTTGAAATTCCTAATTTTCTGCGGTGGAATTAGTCTGTTACGTCTTATATACGATATAAAACCTAATTAATTTTTTAATTTTTCTCCTTCAAAAATATAATGTTCATTATACATGCGTAAATATGGAAGGTGATTCTGAGATGCTAATGTACTCTATGCATTTTGTTTTTCTAAACCGCAAAACTGCAGGGATGTTTTGAATTTTTAATTCAAATATAAGTCTGATTAATATTTCCAATGCTTTTTAAAAAAATAGAAATTAGTAACGTACTACAAGATTTTAATTGCCTTCTTTCATTTCTCAAAATTATGAAAATTAAGGAAACGATTTAAAAAATATTAATCTAAATTACCTTTAATCAAAAGGATAAATTTTATCAATGGAAGTATTATACTTTCAATTAACTCATGTTGTTCTACATCATCGTTCAAGTACATGTATACACCAATTCATCATTTTAACTATTTCTCATCATAAATTATATAGTAGAATACGTTGTAAATTATACACCGTGTTAATGTTCGTGTAAAATATTTACACATAGTTTTGACATGTAAAATTCAGAAAAAAATCAGTCACATACATCATGCACATACATCACTACAAATACTGTTCAAATATTCAGATGCGACATACACTAAATTGCCAAAGGTGACCGGTCACTTGCAATTTTAGACCTTTTATTAACTATCTAGAAGAATGCATGAGGAATTAACTTGAAACTGCAGGTGTGTGAACAGTATAGTATAGGTTATATATTTCCGCGAAGATTTTTTCACGAAACCCCATAGGGGACTGTCAACAAATTGAAGAAGAACGAATATATTTTGGATTACCCTGTAAAAATTAATGTAGAAAAAGCGATCAAACTCGAGATTATTAATAAGCGGCTTATTGTAATATACTGTGTTCATTTTTATGAGGATAGCATGTATACTCGAAGAGAAATTAAGGTTTTTATAAAAACAGTCCCAAATTTCGCCAAGTTTTTTGCTTATAATTTGCAGAGTTCTTAATATAAAAAAAAAGTTATTTTGAGAAAATATGTCAAATAACATTGTACATAACACTCTGCAATCGGTATTAAAAAATAGTAAAAATTGGATGAAATGAGCAGGTTTACTAAAAAATTTTTCACTGCGCAAGCGCGAATGCAATCAAAATATAAAGTGCATAATGTATCTAAGCTAAGTTAGCTAATGTAATGTATCTAATTAGCTAAGTACATAGAGCAACTTTTGTGAAAGTCTCAAAATCATAGCTATGAAATTCTGAAAATTATCGTCGATAGAATAAGCTCGAAATCCGTTGTTCCCAAAAGGAAGCACAAAGATGAGGGGTTGTATCCATAGTACGTGCAATATTGTGTACGCTATCTTGGCACTAATCAACAGATATTTGATACAACCCTTCATCTTTTTGCTTCTTTTTGGGAACAACGGATTTCGAGCTTATTCTTTCGACGATAATTTTCAGAATTTTCAAGCTATGTTTTTGAGACTTTGACAAAAGTTGCTCTATATACTTAGCTAATACATTATGCTTATTATGTTTTGATTGCATTAGCGCATGCGCAGTGAAACATTTTTTTAGTAAACCTGCTCATGTTTCATCCAATTTTTATTATTTTTTAATTCCGATTGCAGAGTATTATGTACATTGTTGTTTGACATATTTTCTCAAAATAACTTTTTTTTATATTAAGAACTCTGCAAATTATACGCAAAATATTTGGTGAAATTTGGGACTGTTTTTATAAAAACCTTAATTTCTCTTCGAGTATACATGCTATCCTCATAAAAATGAACACATTATATTACAATAAGCCACTTATTAATAATCTCGAGTTTGAACGCTTTTGTTACATTAGTTTTTACACGGTAATCCAAAAGATATTCGTTCTTTTTCAATTTGTTGACAGTCCCCTATGGGGTTTCGGGAAAAAATCTGCGCGGAAATATAAATCCTATACTATACTGTTTACACACCTGCAGTTTCAGGTTAATTCCTCATGTATTTTTCTAGATAGTTAACAAAACGTCTAAAATCGCAAGTGCCGGTCACCTTTGGCAATATAGTGTAGTTACGACGCTGTATTAAATACTAACTCAGGGTCAGCAAACCTTTGGCACGCGAAAGAATGTTTTCGGCACGGCGTTGATTGATATTAAAAATCGAGATACAGCGACATTGCACAAAATATGCCGATTTAGATGAGTTTATCTTGTTTAAATTCGATTGATTGGAAATCGGGAGCATAAATTGCATGTATCCAATCTAGTTCAATATGTGCTGAAAAAATTATCAAACAAAGACAAGCTATGGAAACTAACAAGAAGGAAGAAATATTAAGAATTATAATAAAAATTCCAATGATAAAATTATAGCAACTTTGAATTTAATTCCTGAGCCAGTTAAAGGAGCTGGCATTTGTCATTTTAAACAATTTTTCCTTCTATATATGCGTGTGAATCGTTATTTTTGCAAGTGAAGTATAAAAACTCAAATAGAAATCACTTCTGAGATAACTTCAGTTCAGCTTGCATTCATTTAAAAGTAACTAAGTATGAATAGTGAATGTGATATTAATTATTTTTCATTTAAGTTGCAACAACAAACATCGCATTTAATTAGCACTAATTTTTTATTACTTTCGATACTATATTTTTTTCTATAATTATTACAGTGTAATAGCTAGATGTACGTATGTCACCCATATGTTTTAAATGTTAATAAATAGTTCTTGCGTAATTTTTGTAGTTTTTTTGATCCACTAAATTTGTTTTTCAGTTTACACGTCATGGCCATGCCCAATATTTTTCGAAAAAAATTGGCACGCGGAAGTAAAAAGGTTCGCCATCCGTGTACTAGCTTATTTCTACAAGTTTGTCAAAGAAAAAAAAACATTAATTTCAATTGGATAAAAGTAAAAGAAACACTAGGAATCAGTTCGAATACATTATTTTCACCAAGCAAATAAAAGAAGTTTTTACTGTTTAAAAAGAACTAGTTTTTCTTTGTGGTGCATTTTATACAGTATTTAAATTGAATTTTATATAGATAGCTTTAAACACTAGTTTATTATTATATGTTTTTCTTTTATTTAATTAAAAAAAAACCCTGATTTTCCTCGCAAATTTTGAACTTGAAAGTTCAAAATAGCTTGAAATAGCTTGAGTAGCTTGAAAATTTTCTGAATGACCTTAAAAAATCTTTGACTTTCGTAAAATCATTAAACAATTAAAATACAATAATTTTGCAATTAAAATTATTTAATTAAATACTTCTTTTGAACAAATTATGTAATGTATTGTTCTATAAGATGCTCTTTTCAGACGAGTAATGTTCGTCATTTGAAATACTCTTACATGTAGTATATTTACTTTTCGAATACAATTATCCGTAACTATTTTCTTATTTGACTGTGTTGAAAATTTTCTTTCATTTAAGTATGTACAAATAAATGACATTACCTGAAGCATTGATTCTTAAGAAATTTTGTTCAAACAATTGACCATTGAATTAAATTTCCTACTCAAAGGAATCACTGACAAAGGGAATTGTAATGTGCTATTTTCGAAAATCTATGACGGATTACCATATAGATGAATTCTCAGAATGTAATCAGCATTTACATAATAATAAATTTACTTTTTAAAGTTCATTATAGGTTGATGCAATTTTGGTTTAAATATCTTTTATTAAATGTTTATGAAATCTTGTTTCAGTTGCGTATTATGTGATAAGCAATTCTCAATGTTTATTTGAAAGCAATTAGTCAAGTTACGTAAGCTATGGAAGTATACAAATTAAAATGTTTTGAAATGGTATATAAAATTTTAACATTTGAATTGTTGTACAAAAATATTACTATACAAAAAAATTATGCATTTCCTTCCAAGGAGAGTCTATTTATATTGAATATATTGAATGCTATTTTATATATATTTCAAAACTTTCATTTTCTGCAACTTACAATAGACGATTAGCAAATACTGAAACATAAATTTTTTCTAGAATTATATCTACATGTTAAACTTTTTATAGTACTAAAATATTTACGAAAATATCGTTCTCATAACTGTTTATGAAAGAAAAACTCGCACTAAACGTAAAATCGATAAGGAAATTCTGCTGTGATTTCTCTTGATATACAGGGTGTCCCAAAAGTCTCCGAGCAAAATAGTGTGATTGAGTGCTTAACTTGTTGAACACAGGCACCTTTACCTTATATTACCTTTATATTACCTTACCCTATCTATTCAAGTGGAAATAGCCTACATGTAGTGATATTTCTAATGGCTAACATGAATTCTACCGTTGACATGTACTTAATAATCGTCGACATATAGGGTGTCCCAAAGGTCTCCGTACAACTTCAAAAATTTATTAAAAAAAATAATAGGCATACAGCAAAAATAATTACAACAGTACATAGAGTAACTTAAAAAGTTTTTTTCGTCTACCTTAGTATGCTTGTACAAGAGATCCTTTCGTTGCAAGAAGAATATCAAGTCGATATTCCAATTCCATCCACGTGCGTTTCAGCATGCTAACATCAACAGTAGTTACAACTGTTTGATGAAATCCGAACAAAATTTAATTGTCTCATGGAATTGAAACAAAAGATTCAAACAGCAGTAGCTACTGTTGATGTTAGCATGCTAAAACGTTCGTGGATTGAATCGGAATATCGTCTTGAAATTCTTCGTGCTACGAAAGGATCTCATGTTGAAGTTTACTAAGGCAGTAGAAAAAAACTTTTTAAGTTACTCTATGTACTGTTGTAATTATTTTTGCTGTAGACATATTATTTTTTTTGTAATAAATTTTTGAAGTTGTACGGAGACCTTTGGGACACCCTATATGTCGACGATTATTAAGTACATGTCAACGTAGAATTCATGTTAGCCATTAGAAATATCACTACATGTAGGCTATTTCCACTTGAATAGATAGGGTAAGGTAATATAAAGGTAATATAAGGTAAAGGTGCCTGTGTTCAACAAGTTAAGCACTCAATCACACTATTTTGCTCACATTTTTCTGACTGTTTGAAGAAGAAGTTCTTGCTTGTTTTTTGTTCTTATTAATTAAAATCGCTTTTAATACGGCGTTATAGAAACGCCGAAACTATTGATTCAGAGCTGAAAAAATTATTATTTTTTAGAAAATCTCTCTTTTTGTTTCATTAGTTGCCACTGTCATAAAGTGAAAGAGTCAATAATTGACAAGTTAAAAACCAGGCTCAGTTAATGAACCAACAAAGTTAAAATAACTAATAATACCATAAAACTAGCAGTTAACTATAAAACAAGTAAATAAAAAATACCTCTTGTTAAAACAAAATTAGGAAGAACTACCGTCTTCTAATGGTATGATGGAATTCGCGCATCCCATTTTTGATCTAACTACATACTCTACATAGGAGGGATGCTATGGGCAATAATTGGTAGAATTATTTTATATTTAAACTATACATGGCGGAACTAAATCACAATGTCGAAAACTGAAAAATATTATGAGAAATGTATTGTAGTAGTCGACATTCCTTTCACAACTCAAATATTACACACATTCAGATTTCAAAGGCTGTATTCGAAGGGCTAAATATCCCTCAAGACAAATTATAAATAGTGATATGATCATTGTTAATTTTACCCTTGAAAAAAGAACAAACAACAACAACAACAACAACAACAACCCAGCTTGTTTAATTCCAACAGGTTATAGCAAAGGCTTTCAATTGACTGACAAGAATTGCTGACATCTTTTTCTCCCAGAAAGTGATTTTCGCCAAACCGAATCATTCATTTTCATGCAAATTGAATAGAAATTATCATTAAAACAAAAAAATTGCTCTAATAATTTATTATATGTGCTCTAATAGTTTATTATATGTTTTTAATTATTGAATTGTCAAACGCTGATACACTTTCGACCACTGGTGCGTTTACCACATAGTCATTTTCTTATTTGACTGTGTTTAATGATTTTCTTTCATTTGAATATAAGCAAGTAAGTGGTGTTATCAGAATCGTTTATTGTTAAGAGATTTTCTTCTAACAATTGATCATTGAGCTAAATTTCCACTCATAGAAAGCTCTGATAAAGGTAATTGTCTTGTGATATTTTTGAAAATCATGACTGATTAGCAATTAGATGATTTCTCAAAATGTAACCGCCACTTACATAATAATAAATTTACTTTGTAAATGAGTGCAGTTAACCATAGCTTTTAAAGTTCATTAAATGTTAATGCAGTTTAGTTTAAAAATTAAGTTTTAGTAAATGGTTATATAATCCTATTTCAGTGAAGTATTATGTAATAGGGATATCATACATCAGATAATGCATATTAATAAGACATAATACATCTTAAAGTGTTTTGCAATTCTTTATCAAAATTTAAATTTAAAAAAAATGAGTGAACAAATATATTACTTTACATAAAATATATTTAGGCAAGCGTATTAAGTTTATTTGTAATTTATCCTTTTTTGTTATATATCTTAATTCCTTTAACATTTTTACAGTAATATGTTTGGAAATATTGATAAAAAAAATTCTTTTTTTAGAATTATGTCAATATCTTCAACTTTCTTATGAAAAAAAATCAACAAAACTATTACTCTAATAATTGTCCATAAATGAAAAACTTATTAAAAATATGCAATTAATTTTTTTCACCTTTTATTATTACATTAATTAATAATAAAACTCAAAAGTGGTAGGTAAAGTCTGTTGTGATTTATGCTGATATTTGTAAACCTTATCATGTTAAAGAGCTTACTGTCCATGACATTTTAACGTTAGTATTGATTTTAAATAGAAATACGCGGTCATTGAGGAAATTGCTTTTGAAATTGAAAGATATGAAGTATCAGTTAAAATGAAATTATCGCTCTTTATTAACTAAATGCCATTCTGCATTTTGGTACAAGAGGTGCGTGGTAAAATATGTGTACTTTAATGATTGATGGTTTTTGACTGTATTTTGTATTTGCATTGTGGCCTTAAATAATTTTAATATATTAAATTAAATCGAATGCAATATTTTTATACTTTCTCAATATTTCAATTTTTTTTGTTGACCTTTAATAAAAGGAAATATATTATAAAAAATAACAAAAAAAAAAAAAAAAAAAAAGCCGTACAATTTAATTTTAAATGAAATGCTCCTTTAACAACCAACTTAAATATTTAAAGCGGAAATAAAAGATTTTTTAAACTAACTGAACAAACTTTTTGGGGGTTGATAATACATATGATGAAAACAATCAATTCTCGTAAAGTAAACAGGATCACAGTCCACCATTTCAGTCAAACATACAGGTTGTCTCTCCACGATCTGAACCCAAATTTTCATTCAAAACTGTAGCTATGAGGATATTTAGCGAGATTTTCATCAGATTGAATCAATGATTTTTAACAAAAATTTCATCAGATAGATTGTATGAAATGTTATGATATCACGAGAAGTGCTGTAAGTGCACTGTAATTTGATCAGTGAAACTGTAAATACTGTCAGATACATTTTAAATTATTTGAATTATTCAGCATTTAGCTCATTTCCGTTTGAATGTGAATGGTGACCATTTCCAGTATTCTCGTTATGTAAAATTTTCCCCCGGAAAGCAAAATATATCTGTTACAAGTTCCGTTACGATATTTTTATTTTGAATGTTATGAACGAAAATACGAGTTTAGCTTGAAGCGAAATACCCTGTATCTTTCATTGAATCAGTGGATTGATACCTTGTTTTCAAATACAAAAAGTGCTTATTTTTATGCGTATTATAACTACGGAAGAGCTTTTGTATTAGCTTAGAAATACCTTGTATAAAAGATAATATTCACGGCCTAAAAAGATTTCCATAAAGCAATATTTTGTATAACTAGCGTGAAATCTTCACTTACAAATATAGTGATTTATTATCTGAAGTAGAACTGTGTCGCAAGTGATTGACCATTGAATATAACATGATTCCCTTCCCATAGCAATTGTTGGGAAAGGCAAGTTTAACACATCATTCCAGGTAACTAGTCTGGATCATTTATTAGACGATTTCTCCATTATTAGTTGCACTTTAGTTATGAACCTGCATCCAGGAATTAATTTAAGTGACCATAGCTTTTATAGTGCACAAAATGCCATTTGGCATAATTTGCATATCTTTAAATAAACAGAGACAAAGTTTCGATTCAGTAGACTAATTTTTGATAAGATTTAGTAGTTTAATCTTCTTATATTGAATTTAAGCATAATAATTTATGAAAGTTTAGTAAATGTTAATATATATATATATATATATATATATATATATGGTATTTTGTATTAGTTTAAAAGGAGGTTCTATAGAATGACGACTTTAATCCATTAAAATTTATACAGTATATTTTAACGCATTTTTGATTGGTCCCGAATATTATCGTGTTTTCATAGCTACCTAATTCGACACTTTTATGTTACCACTATGTTTGAATAATAATCTTTATTTTTATGTAATCGGAGATATCTACGATTAAATAAGACGAAAATTATTGTTGAAAACAGTATAATTAAAAAACGTAAGGTAAAGCTAGGAGAGTCTGCGCACAATTCAAAAGAATAACAATAAAAAATCTAATTATTAATTTTTTGCTAAACTATTCATTAATAATTTTTACTTCATTTGTTTTTTATGCATTTCCATTGCTATTTTGTTGTTATGTTGTAATTTAATAGAATAGTTGTAATAAAACGAAGAAAGTTATTTTGCGCAATCTGTCCTGACACGGTTGGTGTGATTGCGCACATGGGTAGGAGAGATTGTCACTAATAATAACTACAATTAAATTGTTAACAATAATAATTACACTTAAATGACATTGTTGTAAGGTTTTTGTGAACAAATATTATTATATTAGGAGTGAATATTTCAACCTAATGATTAAATAATCAGAAAAATTAAATAATTTTAAAAACGATTAAAAATTTTTAATTAAAGGGAAAAGAAATTAAAGAATCAGAAAAAGCAAGTCCAGATAAGATTACAAAATAACATTAAGTTACTTGAAAACACGTTTAATTTTAAAATTAGTCCATTTTCATTTTTCATTTTTTTATGCAAATTTACGAATAAGCTGCGTAATCTCTCCTAGCATGGAAACTAATGGAAACAATGCGCCATCTCTCCTAAGAAGCATATGCGCAAACTCTCCAATTTCGGTAGGAAAGATTGCGCGACCTTTTATTTAAACGTGGCCGCAACTAAAACGAACCGTTGATGTTCACATTGTTAGTCTAGAATATTAGCTTATGAGAAATCGTTTAAGTTTAAGATATTTTGTACTACTGACATTGTATAGAAATTCCGATGAATAGCTATGAAAATTGAAGCACTTACTTTGGGAAAACAAAACAAAATAGCAATGCTTTATCTTAGATGCTCAAAACAATCAACGTGCACTTTCAAGTAGACACTCCACTACTGCTGTTGTACAACTACCTGGAGTCGCTGTTCCCTCACTCTACTTCTTGCCCCCGAAACTCTATGTGCGCAATCTCTCCGACCGCGCCATCTCTCCTGGCTTTACCTTAATAAAAAAACTGTTTCATTTTAAATTGAATTTAAACGCATCGTTTAAACGTATTGGATATACGTATAATTTAAACGTATAATTTATTAAATTTTAGTAAACGTTACGGTCAATATGATAAATCCGGTAATTATTAATAACTGGTTTTATCATATTGTCCGTAACACACACACACACATATTATATATATATATATATATAATATATATATATATATATATTATGCCATAAGTTGATGCCCATGGATACGTTTAATGGACGATGCGTATCTTCGGAAAATCGTTTACAGGAATTTAAAGAATGATTAGAAGGAATCAACTGGGACATTCTACGATTATGCGAAGTAAGAAGAAAAGGTGAAGAGAAGATCGATCTTGCCAGTGGACATGTCTTTTACTACAGAAGTACAGAAGATGGAAAAACAAGTGGCATAGGATTTTTTATTCATAAAAGGTGAAAGAATCACATAGTAGAATATTGATAGTGCATCGGACAGAGTTGCAAGCTTAGTTATACAAGTGTCAAGAAGATACAAGCTAGGATAATATAGCGTTAGGAGAATCGCTAAAATTTCCCTGCAAGGTTTACTTAAACCTACAAGGTCTAAATAATCTCCTGCAACCCTTAATTTTTTCATAATTTTAGGTACAGTAAATGAAAAAATTGGGGGAGGACACATTTTTTAAGTACATTTTTGACGGTATCTGTAAAAAATATATTACCTAAAATTAGAACAAATACATTTTCGAGTTCGGTGTTCTGAGATCTTCCAAACGATACCCCACACAATATACACATTTTTGTTCCCAAGTAACGTAATTAGCCCCCTATCATTTTTCCTAAGAATATTTGGGAATGGCTAATAATTTATAAATATGTGAGTCAATAGCCTTTATAATTCTGTCAAGTTTGAATTTTCCACGTCCCATAGTTTTCGAGAAAAACGGCTGTGACTGACGGACAGACAGACACACGAGTGATCTTTTAATGATTCCGTTTTCACTTTTAAAGTACGGAACCCTAATAATGTAAATAAAAATAAGATATTTAAGTTTTCAGACTAAAATGTCACAATTCTTCCTGTAATGATTCATATGCCTCATTATATAACAAACTAGCTCTTACCCGTGACTTCGTTCACGTAACATTAAAAGAAAAATAAATGTACTAATCAAGCAAAATATTTCACTCCCGATAATTAAAAACGTAAATAATTAACTAACTCTTTATCACATTTCATAGAAGAAAATACGATATTTCTTTGTTATAGGGGCCTTGACATAAATCAGTTTAAAAAAGGTAAAATTTTGTACCAAATAACCGCGAAAAGGAAACTGCAAACAATGGAAAAAGGACGGCCAAATAAAATCGTGTAAATCGACGAATTGGGTAAAAAGAAATGTCAATTTTACCTGATTAACCATTTTACTTTTAACGACTTTGAGAAACGTTTCAACAGCCATCACTTAAAAATAATTCATTGGAAATAGTATATGCTTTTTCTTTAAATTCAATTCTTGTGAATAGGGAGGAATAATTCTACACCTAAATGCAAGGAGCTTCAAATGCAAAGCTTTTTGCAGCCCAAAATTACATACAAACGTAACACTTAAATTGTAAATTTTTTTGCAACCCAAAATTACATGTAAACATTACTTTTTCATGTAATTTTCATTGCAAATTAACATTTATTACGGTTCAAATTAAAATTAATTTGGGTGCAAATTACATGTAAATGTTACGTTTGCATGTAATTTGGGGTTGCAAAAAGCTTTGAAATTGCAAGTGTTACGTTTGCATGTAACAGCAAATTTGTGTCCTTGGTTTAATCTATAGCTGAAACAAATCTTGATTTCTTGACACTATGCTGATAGGCGATTTTTGTTCTGCAGAATAAATTGATTCATAAAGTTTGAAAATGTGGAAATATGTTTTTACTTTTCGGAGATTTTACTGTAATCAAGATTTTTTTTTCACCAACTATTCAAATTGAAAATAAAATAATTTTTTTTCAGTTTTAATGAGAAAATGGCATAAAAATATATTAATCCGTTTTGTTTCTCCTTTTTTATCCACAAAAATGGAGTGATTTAAGTACCATTTTTAGAGAAATTTCGTTAAAATTTACAAAAAAAATATTAATATCTCGGAATCTAATTCAAAATTTTAAATTCTCCGAGTTTATATGACATCCTCGAATCAATGATAACCGGTGTTAAGTAAATCGCGTTGCATTAAGAGTTGCGAAATACACACAGCCAGATTTTAACTTAATAGACTTGTGTTCAATTTTCTTTTCCTGATAATCTTACTGATGCTTGTATTATTAATCACAGAGTTCAGAGAATAAATAAAGATGAAATGTTCATGTTTGGCGTGATGCTGAAAATGTAACCCTACAGTCGGCCCAAATAACTGGCGGCTTGCTTTGAAAACCTCTCCCCGTCCAATGAAACCAGTCATCGTTCCACGTGCAGCCTCTCTCCATCCAATGAAGTCAGCCCTTGGGCCTAATGATTTGAGCGATAACCGGCTTCATATTGCAAGCCGATTTTACGGTTCATTACCTCTCTATTCTTTCCCTGTACTCAGTGATTATTAATGTATGAAATTGATACACGCTCCATTTGAAACATTTTTAAAAAATCCCGTTTTATTATGACGTCACATTGATCCCAGAGAAATCTCTTTTCAATGATATAATTCTTGTTAATTTTCTTTTCCTGGCAATAATGACGTAAATTTTAGCAGAAAACTCACATCTGTTTGTAACTTATATTCAAGCTTATTATTAATCAGTATCAAAAAAATATTTCAGTTATTCATCTTAAATATGACGTCCATTATGTATATACTTTTATTATACTCTGATAGTCATGCTCTTTGTAATATTACGAATATTTGAAAATACATGTTTTATTATGACGTCATATTTGTTCAAGCCAAGAAAAATCCTTTTTTCATAGTTCCATTGTTCAAGCGAAATCTTTTTCTTAATAATATATAATTATTGTTAATTCTTCTTTCTAATTATAACGCAGTTTTTGACAGAAAAAGATCTTTTTAATGTAACCGATATTCATACTTCATGTATAATAACAAATGCTCCATACTGTTGTTTCAAATATTACAGAAATTCATCTTCTTTTGAATTATTTTCATTTTTCACGTGAAAATCGATCAATTGGAACTTAATTGTTGAGGAAAAATAATTTTTTCGCATTTTTATTTATTGGCAAATTTTTATTGGCTATTTATTGGCAACGATAAAGTACAATGGTTAAATTTTATCTAAAAATGTCCATTGATTCTCTATGAAAATAATCAAATTTTGAATAATTAAGAAAAGTATTTGAATAAAATAAACAAAAACCAATCTATGTACATTTCCGGGTTATAATCCACCTATATGCAAAGATACAGGGCCAGTAATTTCTCCATTTTGACGCTGGCTTCAGCCTAATATTTGCACACAATCGGATTTATAATATTATTAGGATGGCTATTTATTGGCAACGATAAAGTAAAATGGTTAAATTTTATCTAAAAATGTCCATTGATTCTCTATGAAAATAATCAAATTTTGAATAATTAAGAAAAGTATTTGAATAAAATAAACAAAAATCAATCTATGTTCATTTCCGGGTTATAATCCACCTATATGCAAAGATACAGGGCCAGTAATTTCTCCATTTTGACGCTGGCTTCAGCCTAATATTTGCACACAATTGGATTTATAATATTATTAGGATTGTAGCATGTGGTATGTTTAATAAAGATATGAACTATTATGACTATTTGTATTTATTACTAGGACTTCCCTCAAAGGGATTAGTCTGAGTGATATTGCTGAGAACATAGGGTTAACAATTACAATATAAAGAAAAAGAGCAAATTAAATGATAGAATTACAAAATATCATATATAAATTCATATACACTGTTAAAAAAATAGAAAAGAAGTACCGTTCATCAGATGTGTTGTCATAATTTTTTTTTAACGTGTGGCAAAGAATCTCATTTTCTTAAGCGCGTATTGCGCAAAACTTGAAGGGAAAAAAAAACGCCGGATCTTTTAAAACGCCAAGCTTTTTAAAGTTACGTAATTGGATTTGCAGCCAATAGATTATTCTATCAAGCGTGGCTTAACGCAAATTTAATTTCATTGTTGCACCTTTTTTTGTGTGTGAATTTAAAATTTTTCTTCCTTGATTATATATCTATTATTTGTATAACTGTTTATAGAAACTCTTACACTTCAAACTTCAAACCACATTGATAGCATGCTTTGCTACAAACCAGATTGCAAAACTATAGTCTAAATTACTATTAAAGTATACAAAAAATCTTTCGATGACTTCTGTAAAATAACTTTTACATTAAATTTCCATATCGGCAAAATGGAAAAATTATATATATTACAAAGTTAAGCTTAACAGATACTTCTTGATTATTCTCTAGGAGGCTCTGCCCCCTGCGCCTTTAATGCGCCAATCCGCAGACTTTTCTTTTGTCTGTCTGTCTGTCTTTCCACAATCTGTCTGTTTCCCTATCCGTTCTTCTGCCCGTCACTCTAACCGATTGTCTATCTCTCTACACATCTCGCTACCTGTCTCTATATTTCTCTACCGGTCTCGCTACCAGCCAATCTAATTCTCTAACCGTCTGTCTATCCGTCTAACTACTTGTATGTCTAGCCGTGTCTGTATCCACTTCGCTACCCATTTGTCTATCTGTCTCACAACTTGTCTATCTGTCTCTCTACCCGTCTGGCTATACGCCTCTCTACCCATCTTCTTACCCATCTCCGTACCCATCTACTGTCTCTCTACTCGTCTGTATACCCGTCTCACTATCCGTCTGTTTTTGTACCCGACTCTTTACCCGTCTCGCTATCAATCTCATTACCCGTCAGTCAACTCGTCTCTGTACTCATCTCTCTACTCGTCTCTTTACCTACCACGCTACGCAATTCGCAACCTTTCTCGCTATATTCCTGTCTACCGGTGTCGCTACCCGTCTCGTGACCCATCTCGCTACCCCTCTGTCAACCCTCTTTTTACCTTTCTCTCTAGCCGTCTGTCTATTCGTTTCGCTACCCGTCAGCCTAGCTATGTCGCTACTCGTCTCTCTACCCATCTCACTACCCGTCTGTCTACCCGTTTGTTACTCGTCTTTCTACCTCTCGCCACCTCTTCCCAATATTTAAACAATTCATTTAATATACATAAGCCGTTTATCAGTTATTAAATGCAAACAGAAGTAATTTATCTAATAAGTGTAATCAGATGCAATTTTTTTTTAAATACATACATAAACCTGAACAATAATTCATCAGTTTTGTGTTCATTGTTGTTTATATCATTTGACAGTAATTCTCAGCTTCTTAAACCTGAATTGTCTCAAACTTTTTAAAAAAACCACAAGGTCTGTATAACTGCAAAGTACCCGGAGGGCTATATCAGCTACATGTTATTAAGTTAATTGAAAGTTTCGTTATCGCGTTTGCAGCCAATTGCTTATGCCAGAAAGCGTGGCTTAACGCCATTTTAAAATCATTACTGTAACTTTCTTTTCTTTTCTTTTTTTTTTGGGGGGGGAGGGGGTAGGGGGGAAGGGTTTCAAATATATACATTTAAATTAAAACTTTTGCCTCCATGCCATTAGATTTGTTTGTATTATTAACTAATACCTTGTAGACCGAGCTTCATTTGAAACAAATGTAAAAGACTTCTTCTACAGTTTTTTTTAGGAGAAACTTTCGTAATTGGGCCCAAAGCCAATCGGAGTATTTAATATCATTATTGTAACTCTTATAGAGTTAAAACAATATTGTTGCTAGCTTTACTCTTGTTTGAGACCAGCCTTGCCTGTGTATCTGAATGGGGAAAAGTTTCGTATCCTATGTTGGTTGGCGAAAAAAATTTTAAATGGTGCCTAAAGGTAGTTTTAGCATCTTACAAAATTTTTCAAGAGAGCGGTAAAACATGTTTTTCAAATATTTACAAACATACGTTTATTAAAGCATGTTTTTGCACCATCTTAAAATATTAAGCACGATGCTAAAACAAAATTTTATTGCCATATTCGATATTTTAATAAGTAATGAAAATACATAAACAAACTCATTTAACAAATTTAAGAGGCATTTTTGTGATAAATAATTGTTATTGTCAGGGGGGGGGGGGTAAATTGTAAACAATTAATAAACGGCTAGTAAATAATAAATAGCATTTAAAATCTAAAAATGGAGAAGTGGTCCTTAAACGCTTGATATATGTAAATCTTTTTTTATTTTTTAAAATTTCCTAAGGCACAGATAAAAATGTAAAATCTCTTTTTCAAATGCCAAATAGAAAATATACAAAATAGAATGCCAAATATACAAAATAGAAAGATATCTGCAAAAAAATATATTTACATAATACTACATCTGCAAAAAAATAAGATTTAGAAAAAGAAAGCCAAATCCTGCAGATCCCAACAATCACATCGAAAAACTTATCACCAAAAAAGAACTCGCCAAATCTTACGGCACAGGAGATGGATTTTTTTCCCTCTGAATGCAGAATATTAGTTTTTTTTCTTGTACGATGGGTGATTATAATATAATTGTTTCATTTCACATACTACATACCGTTTGATATATTGGTACTTTTATGTTATCCTGGCGCAGTTGATAAATCGCCAAATATTGTTCCTATAACATTTTCATATTGAATTCATTTCATTTAAATATAAACCTTTCACTCATTTAATTTAAAATACATGCCTTTCATTAATCCCATTTAAAATGCTAAAAAAAGAAAAAAAAAGAAATAATGCCATAAATCGAAACCTTTTATTTAAACACCAAACAATTTTTTTTTTTTTTATTTACACACGCGAAATAAAAGCTGCTATTGCTGAAATTTTCGCCAAATCTCTAATACCAAGTCTACTATGTTATTGCGGGGTTTTTCTTTCAAACAGAAAAAAATCCAGATTAATTTTCGATTTCTATTCAATTGAAATATATTTTATTGTGCTGAATATTAGTGCGTGGATATTTTTTTGCTCCATGTACTCCATGAACTTTTCAATTCCGATTGTCTACGAAAATCTCCCGCCGGTGAAAATGACGTACGCACAAAATTTTTGTGACGTATGTACTTTAATTGTGCTTTTTATCTATTTTTTTAATATAATTTCCAAACGGTTTGGCATTTATTCTTGGTAACAAATAGACGTCGTTGTCACCTTTATAGGTACCTGCTGTAAAAATTTGAACGAAATCCGTTAAATATTTTTTGAGTTATGCTTGACGAAAGGTTTTAATATCCGCCGTAGCTATATATGGGGCAAAGTAATACTGCGCTGTGTATGAGTCTTCGTTGCACTCAGACAATTATTATTACTATTACTATTACGATACATTAAATTAAAATCAGCTTTTGTTTAATTTGTGAACCACTATGGGCAATACTTGAATTTCATGACTGTATAAAATACACTGGTGAAAACAATTAAAGGGACAAATGTTTTTTTTTGCAATAAAAGAAAAACTAACCAAGCAAATAAAACAAAACTTGGCCAAAATATCATCCGATATAAGACCAATATATGGAAAACAAAAATAAGCACAACCTGCACCCTAAATAAGGAAACTGATCACGTGTCCTGCACAGCAGCTGACAGACACCCTGTCGGTCAAAGAAAAACATGTCTAATAGGGAGTATGATCGCCTGTAACAGCTACACAACTCTCGCATCGGCGTTTCATACTGTTTACCAGGGTCCTTATCAATCCCCGTGGCAACCGCACCCACTCAAGGCACCCTTGAGATCATCAATGGTCGTTGGAGCTGGTCTTCGAGCTGCAATTGAACGTCCAAGGGCGTCCCATACGTGTTTGATGGGATTAAGGTCAGGGGATATTGCAGGCCACTCCATTCATTGAATATCTTCCGATTCGAGGTATTCGTCCATCAACTGAGCCCTATGTGGACGATAATCACGTTAATGACCTTTATTCAACGTCCAGGCGTCATATAATGAAGGCGTTAAATAAAGATCATTAACGAGATTTTTGGAGTTTTTAAAGATGTAAAAGGCTTCGTGAAAGTCCAAATGAGAAGTGGAAATAAGAGAAGAAATAACACTAGCTTTAGGAAAGTCAAAACAATGATTGGGACGCAATGGAAGGTTGAGTACACACAGCGCCCTCTACATACGCATGCGTACATTTGCGGAGATACTTTCCTGTGTGAAATCGGTTTTCTGACGTATTCCCTACCTCCCCACGAAATTTGAACGATAAGTTTTGAATCACCCTGTGTATATATATATATATATATATATATATATATGATATTAGAAAGATGTATGCGAGATGTATGCTTTTAACGTTAGCTAGCGAATTTTCATGCTGAATACTGTAATCTAGTAAGAGGGGAAAATATTATTTATTTTCCTAATTTTTATGTGTAAAACCGTTTGCTTCAATGGTATTTTCAGATTCTAAATTTGTATGAAATTTTATGAAGTTAATTAATTTCAAAAGGTTCTTTTAAAACAAGTCAGCTTAACGTTAGAAATTATATACATAATGCTTTATATCACTAACAAACTGTCATTTTTACTGTTATATATTTATACAAAGCAGTAATTAAAGGTGTTTTGTGAAGTTTACGAAATTCAAGGCGTATAATTCAAATAACAAGTTCTGAATCTGTAGTTTAAATTCTTTTAGAATAAATCATTTTCCATAGGAATTTTCACAAACGCGAAGGATTCTAATGCATGTTAAATTATAAACATCAGAATATTTAACTACATTTTAAAATGAATTTAAAACCTTTGTTAATCAAAGTTGTAAAGTAAGTATGAAAACTTGGTAAAACTCTCTCCTTAATATCTACCCATACATTTTTCAAAATTCAAGCAGTCTTTTATTATTAGAGGAATATGAACATCTGATTTACTTTGGGGATAGAATAAAGCAACTACGCTCAGTGAAAATTGCTCCCAAGAGGATATAGTTTTATAAAGGAGATCATAGTTTAATTTCTTTTCTTTAAAAAGTTCAGTTTCCGCGTCATTTCCTTTTTGCGCCATAAAACAAGCCTTTGAAAGAAGAGCTAAAAGGCTTTAGTGGGATGTTCTCTCACGCGTTTCTGTTATATTCATTTAAAGTGTAGACTTTTATTGTATATTTCGAGAAGCTTAATAGAATTTAAAATCCCCACCCAAATCAGTTTCTATACAATTTTTAAAAGTTACAAAAAAAAAAAACAAGAATAAAAAATCATGCGTCCAGCATAGATTATGAAACACTTTCCAACACATTCAGAATATTATAACAAAACTTAACAGTTTTTTTAAGGTGAAAGATGATGTATAAATAAACAAATGAAATGAAATTACCCTCTCGTGCAGATCCAGCCGTTAAGCATTAGAACTCCACGAGAGGAAATGTTTATTGAAAATTCATATTTTAGAATACAGATGTTGAATATTACATAAGAGATAAAATTAAATTAGTACAAAGTTTGTTTTTACAATACTGGTTTAGATCACAACATTTCTTAATATTAAAAAAAAATTGATATGAGAAAAAAGTATAAAAGAAAATAATTAGAAAATTTATGAAAATAATACTTAATAATAACACAACTAGTAATTTTGCATGGTTCAAACAGTAAGCTGAAACAGGAATAATATGAGTACAAAAATGTGATCAATATGTGAACTATAATACACAAATTTCAAAAACAAAATATATTCTATTAAAAAGTACTTTATAAATGTAGGAAAAAGGATCATAGATCCTTTTTAATAAATGAGAAATGTTTATTCAGAATGTTGTAATTTTCTTTTCGTTTATCATAGTTTAAAGGATCAAACAGAGTTATGTTCAGAGTTTGTCTCACTGTGACATTTTTATTGAAAATGAAAGTATGTTTTATTGGAGGACAATTACCATATATGTAATGTAGAATCGTTCTTGAGCTTTTTTGGAAATGCATGTTGGGGAGGAACGTTTTCCTATTTTATTAGAAAATGATGGGAAGCTATCGTGTCCACTAATGCAGTAAGCTATGACTGTTTTTTTTGCAAATAAAGTTCAGATACACTTTTCGTATAGTTTCATAAATATGTCGGCCTTTTAATGAATATGACCAATCTTGCTGCCAATCTGTGACTATTTTTAGTCTAAAAAATTTTGGAAAACGCATAACACAGTTGAAAACCCAGTTTCAGGAATTAACACCAGTAGTCGCAGAAATATCGGAATACTTTTGTGCAGCCCTGTATATAATATATACAACCTGTGGCCAGAAAGTTCGGTGAATGAATTTTTATTTCAAATACAGTATTGTACAGCATCAAATACAATTTACTGTCCTTCAAAATAATCTCCATGGATGGTAATGCACTGTTGGGAACGAGTATATAAGTCCTGGAAACTCCTGTAAAACAGTTCTTTCGGAATGGCTTTCAGCTCGGCCGTCACGTTGCGTTGAATGTCGGTGATGTCCGTAAATATCTTTCCCTTCAGGGCTGACTTCAATATGGGGAAGAGGAAGAAGTCTGCAGGTACCAAATCAGGTGAATAAGGGGGGTGATCAAGTGTCACAACTCCATTCGCGGTCAGGAACTGCCATACAACCAAAGCGGTGTGTGGCTGGGCATTATCTTCCAGGCTGGTCAGCTCTTCTCGGAAACGATTAAAACATTCATAAACACTCTTTGATGTGACGGCTTCCTCTTTATAAACTTCTTTGAGTATTTCGTGAGTTTCTTTTGCCCATTTTCCAAGTTTGAAACAAAACAACATGTTTATTCTCTGATCCATTTTGTTTACCGCGACAATCCACAATAAACCTTTCGCGCTCGCCGTTAAACGTAACAGGGAATAAATGCACTTGGAACCTTGCCAAACGTTCAAACAGATATTGACCTTCACCATGCGTGGCGCGTTAATATTCTACTAGTACAGCAGCGACCTCTACAGGATCCTTCACCGAACTTTCTGGCCGCAGGTTGTAGATTTGTAAATATACTACATAAAATGCTAAAATTTAGTTCAGTTAGGTAACGCATAGTACAGTTGTAAATTCCCTTTCAGCAATCTACATTAATAAACGAAAATGTACTCGAGATCTTTTGTGCTGCACAGTATATCATCTACAGAATTTATGCACACCAAGTAGTAAGCAAAAACTTATTTTAATTAAAAACCCTTTCATCGTTAGGCCCGTTTTTTTCGTTAATAGAATAATCACGTTGGAATAGCTGTAGAAAAAATATTTTTAACAGAATTCTTTTTTGAACCGTATATAGAATGAGGAGATAGAAAATATATTATAGCATCAAACAGCGATTAAAAAATGTATATATCCCGGGATTTACAAAATACCTATGAAAATACAGGAAAATCCGCAAATGGTGAAGGGTTTAAAAACGCGTACCACAACTTAAAATGCACTTCCAGCAATTATTGTTCTTAGACAGTAATGTAACCGAATTCTTTTGTATGTCCTTGTAAATGAACGATGAATACTAAGTACACCATATTCTATACTAATCCTCTTGTAGCGCATCTCAGTAATATATATCAATTTCAATACGTTTAAAATAGTGTAACATCATTAAAATACACCGCAAACGAATTTCCCCATAGACCGTAATGAAACGGAATTCTTTTGAGTGCCTCTGTAAATAAGGTATAAGCGCTACACACTTCATTTTCAATACCAAACATGCCACAGTAAACCTCATTCATATATATCCATTTCATGGCAATCAGGCGATATTTACGCGAGTTAGCGCAAGGACAGAGAGACAGAACGGATTCAAAACCACTTTTCAACTGTGTTGGACAGTGTTAACAAGATAACAATTTTCTACGCAGCATGGATTTCTGATATTTGAATCTTTTAACTGTTCTAAAAGGGAAATTAAGGTTAACTCACAACTCACAAAAAAATGTAATTTCTGGATTCTTATAAATTAGTAATGAAAATTTTCATAAATACAGTAAAAAATTTGTTCATCCGTAAATCACCGGAACCTCGCTGTTATGGATAAGATAATAGATGACTAACAGGAATCCCCCGGCACCCCGCCCTCTTTCCCCCCAAAATTTATAATCGATAACGAAGATTAAATGATAGTTCAGGACAACTCTCGTGTAAATACAAATAAAGCTAAGAATTGGACTTCGGTTATGCTAGTATAGCTCCTCAGTTCCCAAAGTAACGCATTATGTATATAGTAAAAAATATTATTGCAAAGCAACTAGCAAAAACATAAAAATACATACATTCATAGCGCTGTAGTTTTCAACATTCCTACAAAATAAAAAGGAAAAAACAAATTTATAAAATAGTGCATTATATTACGATTGTACTTACAATACACTACATACTGCTTTGTTTTAATTTTCCGCGGACATTTATGTAGTTGTGGTGTAAAATGTAAAAGCAATATTTGTTTAACGCCTGTCTCTTCTTGCTGCTCGAGTCATTCAAGGCACTTAGACAGCTTATTCTCATATAATAATGTAGATGGATATATATTTCTCAGAAAGAAACCAAGCATTCCATTAAAGTTTAAATGTAGGTTGACGGCGCAACGTATTTGCATAAAATTATTATATACGGGATAAAATATTAGCTTTTTACATCTTCGGGGATTCATATTTAAGATTTTAAATCAAATCTGCAAATGGTATCAAGTTTTTACCCATTCTGATAATAATTGTACTCAATAACAATCCGAACAACTCATCCATATCCGAACGCTCTGTTCTGAAAAGTTTCAAACCTTCTCTGTCAGATGACACTTGTGCGCCAATCACGCGTCTATTTCTCAGCAGCTCTCTAACAAGTACTTTCTCACAGATTGCTTCAGATGTCGCGCGGGTCAGATATATACTGTCGCTGTACTCCCGCATAACATTACGACGCACAGAATAACAGTAATGATCAAGTTAATATTTACCACAATAAGTAAGAAGTTTACAAACGTCTGTTGAAAATCAATAAGTAGCAACAAAAGAATTTGTAATTTATTTTGTACATACTCTATTTCTAGCGAAATACACAAACTAACGTTTAAAAGAGCGATTGATAGCAGAAGTTTTATCTTAACTATATTTTAAAAAAAATTAAGTAAAAAGTAATTTTATCTGTAATATAAAACAACCAACATACTGTGCAATACAATAGCAAAAGCGTTACATTCTATACATACGTTTTCCTAAATATGCATAATAGCCTTATTAAAATTTTAATTTAGTAAACCATAATCTGAACATAATATGCATTTAAAAAAGTTTTATATAAAATTAAAAATTGTGCCATTTTAAAATAGCTATGATGTTGCTAATTACGGTGTAATGCATACACACTACGCTATTTATTGAATAAACCTTTTTTCGGATGAACACATGTACATGTTTGTCTAAAGTTGCATTATACACAAATGAAGAGGGAAAACCATTAGAGTTAAAATCCAGTACATATTTTTATTTAGTTACTCCTTTACTTTTATCCTTTTCTGTATGTCTTTATTTTGGCCGCAATGAAATATTACCTAATTAATGTATAAAAGATACAATCTACTAACTGTACAGATAATCATCAAATAAAAATCGATTAGAATAACGTCTACTAATTAATACTATGGGGCTGTCCATAAATGATATCACACTTTTTTTCATTATTTTTGATCCCCCTCCCCCCTTTAGTCACAAAGTGTCACACTTCACCATACCCCCCCCCCCCCCCCCCTTGTCACATGTCACGCTATATCAGATAGCCATATACTTGGAGTTCAGAAACAAAGCACTACGTTATAGATCATGTTCCAAATTTTATTTTTCAATTTTAACTATAAGTTTTAATGACATTTGTGAGCATAACAATAAAAATTATTCATGTATTTATTTTGTATAAAATAAGATTAAGGTTTACGACAAAAACATAATTAATATACAATAAAGTAATACAATTAGTAATAAAATAGTTATATTTTTTTGAAAAGAAAGGAATATAAGTGAAAACAAATCACGCGAAAGTTGTTTTAGTCCGATTAAAAAATACACTCAAATTCTGGCAATTTCAAAATAACTTCAAAATTTAATCTGCTGATTTTAATGATTTTATTTTAACCAAAATGTGTAATGTCACACTTCTTCTTACCCCCTCCAACCCCCTTGTCACAGTCACAATTTCATGAACCCCCCTCCCCCCTCCTATAGTGACATCATTTATGGACGGCCCCTATACTTAAATTTTGCTTAAGCACGAAAGCTACATATGGAAACTGTAACAAACTTTAGAATTCGAATACTAAAATAAAAAATACTAATATATAAAAATTATTTTTCCGAAATGAATTTTCAAAAACAAAATGTGAATTGTAAACTATATTTTTTTTAACACAAATATACACTATCTACCAATAAGTATTTGGACACCTGTGATCGAAAAAAACAACAACATTTATTCACATTCAATAGTTAGTAGAGCCTCCACGTGAAGCAATTACAGCCACAACCCTCCTGGGAATGCTTTCTACAAGTTTTTGTATGCCAGCTAGTGGTATTTTCTTTCATTCGGCTTGGAGAAGAAAGGTAAGTTACTTCACTGATTTTGGACGGTCGTCGCACCCTTTAATTCGACGACCCAACTCGTCTGAGAGGTTTTCCATTGGATTCAGGTTTGGGCTCTGGGCAGGCCAGTCCAGTCGATTAACTTCATTTTCTCCATACCAATCCATGGTGGACATCGCAACATCACAGCTGGCGTTTTCATCCTGGAAGTAACATGGGTCCAACACGTAGAGCTGCCACAACGTAGGAAGCACGCTGTCATCCAGAATAGTGCAGTAGGCTGTCTGTCTGTCTGTGTCAGTGTTGAGATTACCATGAATTGGGACCCAGGCTCCCAGACCAAACCAGGAAAAACATCTCCAGACCACAATTCCCCCTCCGCCGAACTTAACTGTGGGCACAATGCATTTTGGCAGAAGGCGTTCTCCAGGCAGACGAGACCCTATCATCCGTACGGTAGAGGGTGAACCTTGATTAATCACTCCAGAGAACCCGTTTCCACTGCCGTACGGTCCACTGTCGACATGCTTTGCACTACCTTAACCTAGCACCGCGGTTGGACTTTGTGATCAAAGGCTTATGTGCAGCAGCACGATAAAAAAAAACCAAGCAGATGATCTTCCTTACGGATGGTATTCAACTAAACAACACATCCGGATGCCTGTTGAAACTCTTAATGTATGTCGAATTCCTCTGGACAGCACCCGTCGGTCTCTAACTCCCAGTTTATGGGGTTTGCCGACTCTGGGAATATTCCGACAATCACCGCCCACCTTCCACTTCTGAATCACATAAGCCACAGTTGATTTTGGGTAATTCAGCTATCTAGATATGTCCCTTAAGGATCGGCCATTTCTGTGGTACCCGATGATTACACCTTTCTCGAAATCAGACAACTCTGTACTTCGTGGCATCTTGCATGCGACTGATGTCAATGTTGTTTCTGACAGCATATTTAACGACAGAGAGCGTGACGTGTATCAGTACCGCAGATATCAGCATTTGCATAGGTGTCCAAATACTTATCGGTAGATAGTGTATTTATAGAAGCTACAAATATGCGAATCCAAAATTACAGTTCATTCCGCCAATCACTTTTTGAGAAAAAAACTGCAATATATTAACAATTTTATATGATGGTTTGTGGCACAGTGAGTAAGGGTATAACTTTTTTTATGTTATTGTGACGAAGTGGCTTTTTTGCAGACATCGTAATTGACAGACAACGCAATTTTCAGAGTTTATCAAGTTAGTTCACAATTCACAATCATGGCAATTTTTATTAATTTTATACATATTTAATTAAAAAATCTCAGATTTTTGTTGTTTTTAAACAAAAAAGTATATTTTTTATAATCAGTTTGGTGAAGAATCATGTTTTTTACGTGGACTTTCATTCAATCAAACGCCGCTAATTGCCAAAGTCGCACCTTGGCGCAGATAATCCAAACGTTTCTCATTCCTCAGATGCCTACAGAAGCGGAATGTACCATCGATTTTGCGGGATATAGTGGGATCTCGACTTTACAAGACGGAAAATATTGAAAATTATAAAAAAATGAAAAACCATACATAGGTATCGACACACAATTAATAATAATAAAAAAAGGTATAGAATATTGCTCACGAAACAAAAAAAAATAATTTACAACAATATAAAATATTTGACTTACATAACAATTTTTGTTTTCATCAGTTACTCATTTTTTGTTTTCACCTGTTTTTCCTCTTTTTTCGATACATTTCCTTCTAAAAACAGAGCTTGGACGCTATGTTGGAGAAAAAAACATATGGTTCCTCATGTTGTGTGACTTATTGAACAATTCTATACATAGTAGAGAAACTTTGGCAGAAATACATACAATACTCACCTATATCATGGAAATTCGGAACAATGTGCTCCGACTGTACAAAGAATCATCCGCGTTTATTTACATTTCTTGAATGCAATAGATTAGAAAATAACAGAAGGTTCTCCTGTCTATGTTAAATTATATTAAGACTAAAAATAAGAGAAAATGTTTCAATATTTATAACATTTTAAACGTATTGCACTTTAAAATGTAAAGTGATTTTTTAAAGAGAACACACAAGTTTATTATAAAGTAAAATTTATTAAAAAAATATATCATGAAAAAAATAGTGATGTTATCTCTTACAGATTTTCATATAATATTTTTAAATACGATTTCTCATTGTAAGCACTTTCCAACATATATTTCATATATTTCTTTTTAATTGCTAAAAGGTGTAAAATAAAAAGATTATAAACAGTATAAAAAGGTTTTATTAGACTGTTGACATATGTTTTAGCTCAACCTGAGCCATTATCAAAACAAACAAAAATATTCTATAAATGCACGGTCTGTGAAGTTATTTGAAACGCAATCATTTAACTTTTCATGTACTTTTTAAAAATTACGCATATTATTTTTATTTTTACTTGGATGTTTATTTCCATCTTTGTAACCATGGGGTTACATTTCCAACATAGTTGAAAAGTGTTTATGACTTCGGTTTGGCTTTCTGCCGTCTATCTAGGATTGCCATGTAATTAATGTATATATGCTATTGAGGTATGATTGCTGTTGAAAATGAAGTATGTACCATCTGTAGTCCAATTACAGGGATACTCAAAAGTATTCTGTTACATTATGTTCAATGGGGACAAATCGTTTGCAGTGCAGTTTACTGCTGTTAGACTATCACAAACATAATAAAATTCTTATGCATTTCTGAGGTGCACTGACGCATGCATTTTTGGAGTTAAAACCATTTATCATTCATTTACAGGGTTACAAAAAAAAACATTACGTAAGGATCTACGGGACATATCTCTGTAGGGTATTTTAATAGTTTTACATTATTTCAAACGTAATGGAATTTACATACATTAGTGAAGTGCACTATAAAATGCTTACTCTGAAATATGGTGTGATTAGCATTCATCGTTCATTTACAACATTCATTTACAAGGACACAACAAAAAAATCGGTTATAATACTGTCTTGAGCGACTATTGCTGCAAGTGCGTTTTTAATGCGGCATGCGATTTTAAGTTTAACTAAATTTTTGCATAGTACGTGCTGTGTATAAATTCTACTGATCATATACAGAGCTATACAAAATAATGTATAAGTATTACTGTCTATGGGCATGAATTGCTTAAGGGTGGTTTTTAATTGTGTTATGCCTTTTTCAGCTGAATTATATTTAGAAACTAAGGAATGTTTGCGGAACATAAATAAATGGAATATACAGGAGTGGATAAATTGCCGTTTATGGATGGTATTTGATGCAGTGCGCTTTTAGTTGTGTTAAGTGTTTTTTACTCGGATTAAGTTTTAGTTTAAATTTGAGATGTGTATAAAGTCTGTAGATAATATTCAGGGATGGATAAAAGTATTCGAATGTATTTCTGTCTACTGTCGAAAATTTCTAAAAGTGAAGTTTCAACTACGTTATGCGTTTTCTAACTGAACTGAGGTTTAGCATGCTATATAGTATATATAGCAATCTATAGATCATATACAGGGCTTCACAAAGCCATTCGAATACTTTTCTGACTAAGGATGGTAATTGCTGAAACTAGGTTTCTATATGTGTTATGAGTTTCTTAAACTGTTAAATTACGTATCTTCTTTTACATTATTTAACAAGTGAAGTTTCATTACAGTTATCTGGATGTGTTGGAAATTATTTAATAATTTGAGGCTGTACATATATAACGTTATCAACTTTTTGATAATTTTGAACCCCCTCCTTCCTTACGATATCATAGGTTAATATCCATCTACCACTCCCCCCCCCCCTCTAATGATATCGTTATCAGTATCTGATTACTTTTTACACTTTTTTTTTTCATTTGCATTTATATACAGATATAGTTATACAATTTATATTCGCATATTTTACTAATTAAAATGCAGAGAAGAAGTCAATAAAATATCACTAATTATATATGAAATTACTTTCTATCAAATAACACTTAAAAGAAATAGTTATTATTTAAAAATATTAAAAAATAGATTTTTGTTACATATTGCATTTAAGAGTAATAATGTTTTTGCACTTGCCCCCTGTACGGGGAGGGGGGAAAGCAGAACTTCTTATCAACAAAACAGATGGAGAACATTCTTTCTCTTTTCTTTACTAGTAAACTCAACAAGTATAATTTAAAATATACTTTGCACATGGTGAATTAAACAGAGGATTATATACACATATGGCAGAAGAATAGTGATGCCAAACGATGGGCTATTCCATATTTTTTAATGAAAAAATGCTGTAATATTTTAATGATTTTAATAATAACTTTGTATTTTCATAAAAATAATTAATAGCAAAAAAAAAAAAAAAGATAACCGAATATTTTGATGTAAAGAAAAAGTTATAATAAAAAAAAGAAAAATTTGATTGGATAAAAAATTACAACGATATCAAAGACACAACCCCCCCTCCTCCTAGAAATATCTTGCGATATCATGTGCCAGACTCCTCTCCTCCTTAAAGTGATAACGTTATATATGTACAGCCCCTTTATGCTTAACGCATGATTTTTAGATATTGTTTAATCGTCTATAAGTAATTAAAAATTGTGTAAAACGTTGCAGAATTTTGAGAATTAGATATACTGTGTCATGTTGCTAAAAAGGGTTTTTTCCCCTTTTTGCTAGATGCTTACATATTGTCTATAAACGCTGTTTATTTCATTAAAAAGTATTAAAAGTGTTACAAAAATATTTTCTGTAATTCTGAGAACAAGTTTTGAATCTTTAGTATTTAATCTGTTCTTTTATGTGAACTTTCACTAAAGTTTAATAATTAATATACCTATTAAATAAATTATGATCATAAAAATCCTTAATTATGTATTAGTAATAAACTTTGAATATTTTGTAAATCAAACTTTAAAAGTAATTTGGAAACTTTCTTGATACAGCTGCTAAGTATTAAATAATGCACTTTTAAAACTTCAGCCAGTTTTACATTATTAGAAGAATATGAACGCCTAGATTACTTCAGGAGTAGGTTAATGCTGTAAAACTAAATGAAACCTTTTCTCAGGAGAATGTAGTTAATAAAATAAATCACTTTTTCATTTTTTTTCTCATTTCCGCATCATTTCCTTTGCATGAAATAAAATTAAACCTGACAGGAATAATTATATTAAAGTAGAAATAGAAGAAATTATTTATTTTTACTTCTACTTCCAAGAATTAAAACTTTTATTTAACGGCATATTCTTTCATAGAAGAAAGGCATTTAATAAATATTTCAAGCTTTCAGAATTAAAATGACTTCGAAACTTTTTTCTCCATTATTCAAATCAGAAAAATAAATAAAAAGCTACAATAAGCTTTCATGTTGCATGTATTGTTGTCATGTAAGGCTCTTTTAGTTAAAATAATTAAAGTCTGATTATCGAAAGAAAGAACAATCGTAACGGAACTGAAAACTGATTTTTTTTTTCTACTGGAATGATAAGCGGAACTAAACTGAAAACAATTACTTAAATAAAAAAAACGAAAATTGAAACAGAACTGCAAAGTTTTATTTCAACTGATCCAAAAGGATAACCGCAACAAAGAGTATTGAGATTCAAAGTCTGAAATAAAAGTAGAAACCTTCATTAACTTTTAATTTTCTTTGATCGTTTCGGCCAATGTTTATAAGACTGTATATAATATTTAAAATTTATATTAAATATTAATAAAATTTAAATTAAATATTATATATATATATATATGTTATATAAAAATTTTGTTTCGCATTATTCCTTTAGATTAATCTAAATTCTGACATAGTCACTATTTCCTTAATTCTTAATAATATTTATTCCTATTTAATGTCCTTTTAAAAGTAATAACACATATATTAATAATTATCTTATTCCAAATCTTAATCTAAAACTTTAAGTTCATTCGTAACTTTTATCAACTCCCCAATCTATAAAATTCTGAGAGACGCTTGTTGGCATTTCGAATGTTTTAAAAGCCATTTTTTAAATTCCATGCTTCGCTTCGCGCGCTGGGTATTTTTCACGTCAAAATCAATGCGCAGCTACAATAGGGATTCTTTCGTGTTAAATCTTCTCCATCGCACTTCATTCGCTTAGCTTAATTTCGTCTGTCACTCATTGGTTCGTGCATACGTTACGTCGTTTCAGTAACTCTACGCGCCGTTAATAAAACTCACTTGCAAGATTTTAGAGAGCAGATTTTTGTCGTGTTTGGAAGTGCTGATCAAATCGTTATCTGGTGTTCTGCGACTTAGAATTTCACAATAGCCTCTTAAGATCTATTAAATGATGTAGTGAGTTATCGTCAAGCCTGAGGGCTATAAGTTTATACCTGATACTGTGGGAGCTGTTACTGACATCGTTCCTGGTTGTTAATAAGCAATTTATCTCGAAATTGGCTGCACCTTATTGAAGAAATTCTTGTGGTGTTTCATCATTGCCTAACCTCCTCGTCATGATTCTTGATAACGACTGCAATCATTTTACATCTGTAACAAACTGCCATTTTCTCGTGGAATATTAAATCATCTTCGTAAAAAGTTTACATATATATATATATATAAGCATTTGATGCTAGACTGTATCAAATATATTCTAAGTCAAAGATTTAATTAAAAATAAGCTGACAGTTTTGTAGTTTTTAAGTTTTTTTGGGGGTGGGGGGAGGGTGGAATCTTACTTCTTAATGTTTTATATATAGTGAAAGTAAGAATCTCTTCATACCTTTTAAAATATAAATTTTGAAGTTTTCTAGTAGCTCCTTTTAGAAACGTATGAGAACATGTGCAGCTGAGAAAGGGTAGTGCGATTTTTATGTTGAAATACGCCCAACAGCATAAACTTCTTTTTTATTATAATACAGAAAGTATTAAAATTATATTTTAAGATTCAAAGTTTTAGATTTGGTGGTTATCGAAAGAAGTATTGTAGACAAATATTCTGGTTGTGCCACTCGTAATACGTTATTGGAACAATATCAGAATGTTAACTCACATAAAAAAAATAAACGTAAAAATTTTAATAGCCGAGAGAATAAGCTTAACAGATAATTTTAACTATCGATTACATGAACTACCTAAATAAGAAAGTTAATTTTTGCTGTAGTGTTTTATGTAATTAAATTTATTGTAAAATGATAACAATGAAACCAAACATTTAATTTTTCTTTTGATGATACTATTTGAACGGAAAAAATGCTTTATGATTAACACCATAAACTGCCAATCGTTGGTCGCGTTATTTTACATAATAAGAATGTATTTTACGGTAATTCACATATCTTTAAATGAAAAATTTAACAAAAAAAAAATAAACACTTTTATATTAGTGTATTAGCAATTCTTTATATTTATAGTTTTCTGGCAAAATTAACATAAATTTGCGTTACTAGCGCACAACCTGGAAAATGATCGAAACCTTAATTCAGAAATTTAATCACACAGACTGTTTCTATGGTATTTTAGTAAGTTAACTATAAGGAATTCCACAGTCTAATTTAAGGCTATTTCTCCAAAGTGTTAATGAGAGAAATAAATCTATCTAGTCCCTTAGTTTCCAATTAATGCCTTACATTGACTTATTTGAATGAGAATGTTAATAAAGGTAGAGATAACATATGCATGTTCCTTTTCATCCTCGTTATTTGGTTAAATAAAGCTGCTTAACTAAAGACGCCCTAACTTTAAAATTCAATAATTAATTACTATAAAGAATACAGTATGCATAGGAAAGTCCATTTACACTGAAAAAAAAAATAAATTGAGAATGGAGAAAACTGCATCTATCCATGTGTTATAACGCTATAATGACTACGTCCGCATCCCTGATAGCGAAAGTAGAAAGTTTATTGACCTTTTCTCGAAAATTATAAGATATAGTGACAAAATTCCAATTACAAAAGTGTAGAGCGTTCTCGATTTATTACGAAATTATATCTTACACGTGAAAACAACTTCATTAGATGCTCAGAAGTGTAATATTTTCAGGGCCAATCACCAGATTGAATACGTTACTAATCGTTTTCCAAAGTGTCATTATAAAGCAGATTTAATTTTGTTAATAAAAAAAACACATGTAACCAAGGTATAAGTTATTTTAATATAAAAATGAAGTTATGTATGTTAAATGTGCCTACCATTTAGACATATGCAGAATGTATGAAGCATTGCTGCCGATTATGAACACATTAAACATATTTAATTTCACATTGTAGCTTAAGACTCTTTCTCCAAACTGTTAGTAAAAGAAAATAAATCTGTTTAGTTCCTCAAATTCCAATGAAGCACTTATATTTACTTATTTTAATAAAAATGTTAATAATGGTACACTATAACATATGCATGATCATTCCCATCCGCGACATTTGATTACAGAAGGTGTTTAAATATTATACAGAATGTCCCATAAAGGGCGCTTTACTTCTTTCGTCTCTGGTGTCCGTCCAAATAATACTTAAAGTATTTACAGTTACGATTATTTTGTGTTTACACTTTTTCTTGTTATTATTAGCTGCATATAGTATTGATAGTGTATGTCTTTGTATTTACTACTATCAAGATTTTTACCGCTACGATAATTTCCAGCAAGACAGTAACAGTCATTTTGCGTATATAATTCTCTTTTAAAAATAATGAAATGTTTCTCCTTTCTCTGGAAAAAGCTAAACTGCTTCGAGCTATCTAAAATCAATGTGCATTTTTCCAACCAATGGGCGGCTATCAATATTTAATATACTGGGTATCCCCGCTTAACATTGTCCAATAGTTGGTTCCTAAACAGTTCATTTTAGAGCTTCAGTTATAACTGTAAACATTTTTTAAATGTTGTTTTTCCATTTCACCAGAAATCATTTAAATCAAAATGGTTATTTTGATTCCTAAACCGCTAGTTTTAGAAATACAGCTCCAATGTCAAGATTTTTTTTAAATGCCATTTTTCCGTCATACAAGAATCAATTTATGTCAAAACAGTTTTTGTTTTGTAAAAAAGTATGAAATTTAATTTTTTATACGGTAGCTGGTTCCTATAAGTTATATTTAGAAAGCCTTTCTCCATGCTCTAACTAATAAAACAAAACAAACAAAAAATAGGGGAAACTGTCCTAAAATTACATACCCTAAGGAAAAAATTGTTTCTATTCATACAATTTTTTTCTGATGACCTTCATTTTTTACAAACCAACTTTTTTTACAAACCAAATGCCATGTTGTATTTTAAAATGTAACAAATAAAGTCATAACTCCATAATAACGATTTATATAAAATTCTGCACTATGTCATTTTATCTACAGTGCTGTCCTAAAACGACACACCTATATGTTGCTACTAATTTTACTTGCATACATTAAAAATACAATTTTTTACACCCCAAGAAACAACAGCACATTCGCTATGTGCTCAATTTGAACACTTAGCACCTTTTTACACTTCTCCGGTTTTGAATGATTGAATAAATCGTTGTAATAAAGACAGGCTTCATCATCATCATAATCGGCAGAACGATCCATGTGTTTATCGTCATCATTGGATGTAACAAAGCGAATGTTCTTCTTAGCCTGTAGAATTGCATGTCTTGAGTGTGAATTATGTTTCTCAGCAGATTTTGCCTTTGCTTCGGCAATATTAAGGCTGCTAGTCAGAACTTTTACACCTTCATGCTTCCTCTTTTTAGAGGATGACATAACATGAGATGCATAAGGAAGTGGAGGTGCATCACGTTGTCTGATAAATGAAGACGATGAACTTGAAGATGCTGCCGGTTGAAAAGATACACATGTCTTTGGAGTGTTGGAGACAGTTGTTGTCGGCGCTGGGATTGGAGAAGGTGACATTGAATCTGTGAAACTTGACGAATTAGGTCTAGATTGGCTGTTATCTGTGGAACTTGTGTTGTTGTCGTTGCTTTCCTTATTTTCCAGTGGACTTTCTGTCACAACTGAAGCACGAAAAACATGTTCGGGAAAGACGTCTGGGAGCATGTCATTTTACCTACAATCACCATACTGTATATATAGAGGCAGTACTCGAGATCACATGGATTTATAAAAACACATTTTCGCATATACAGAAAATAATCTAAAAAGCAATAAGTACTTACCTTATACTTCCGATATACAATCACTGAAATGAAACAGACGTAAATTAGCACCAAAAAATTTTCCAAGAAATTTCTGACGAAGGTGTACACAGTTTCTTTGTAAACAATGAAAAATACAAACTTGAAACCTTCGCCATTAAATGCTTATCGCTACCAAACGATTCCACAACATAACCATGTATCGTTAAGGGCTGGCCTCTAGCGACAATATTAAGAAACGTAAGGTATGTCATTTTACCTAAGTATGTCATTTTGTGACAGTTTCCCTATAATTCATTATTTTGAACGAATAAAAAAAAAAAAACGGATTTCTGATACTTTTAATTTTATGGTTTTTCAGCTTTCTAATGGAACTAAAAACTAAAGAACTCATTTAAAGTGACCCAGTACCAGTACATTTTGACAAAAATTTCGAATTTCAGATTTTTATTCTAAAATAAGGCTTAACAACTCTGAAACATTGTGCCAAAATTTCTTGACGATCTGATAAATAGTAAAGGAGATATGGTTAATTTTACGTATCTCTCTTAATACCTCTATTTTTTTTAAATGAAATGTTTAGACATATTTTTCTCAATTATAATTCATAAAGTTACAAATAAATGCAAATATATTGCTTGAAGTTGCGTACAAACATACATAAAAACATTTAAAAGCACATTAAAGTTCTTTTAAAATCAAAACGTTTTCAACCGAACTTACTCGGTCATCATCAGTGAAAAACTGATAGTTAAGTTGAGTTGTTGTCTCTTCGCGTCTTCTAGCTTGCCCGGAACAAAACATATTACTGCAAGGGTGTGGAATATAAGGTGGGATGTGAAAGGTCATTCAACATTTCAAAAACAAGTACAGGTTAAACAATCATGTATTAATTCATTCCGCACCGCGTGGATATCATATGATAATACATCGTTACAGACAATTTATTTTTTAGCTATTATTTCCAGAGACTCTCTTATGATAGCTTCCTGGTGATTACTTGTGCGGAATATAATTTTGAATCCATTGAAATCTACTTTTATATGTTCAGTTTTTGCTAATTTTGCTAACGCAGTGTGGGGTCTGTTTAATATCAGATCTGCTTCATGTTCTTTTATTCTGCCCCAAAATTTCTGCAGTGTCATACCTACGTACATAAAATCTTTGTTATATTTCTTGAATGGTATAATATATACCCTTGATCTATTGATAGCCTGGATTGGGTCAATTTTCCTGTTTGACAAAACCCGCAACTTTGGGGGAGGGACTGCGATTAATGTAATGCCAAACTTAAAGAGGGAATGTCTCATACTTTCAAAAAACCTTGGGATGTAGTTAACTTTACAAAATTTTAAACTTCTAATTGTAACTGTATTTCGTTTTTCTTCATCTTCCACTTTAAATTTGTTTATGATTTTTTCAATGAAATGGGATGGAACTGAATTCTCGGCTGCTATTTTTCTAATTACATCTAATTCTTCATTAAGGAAAAGTCATGAACAAACTTCAAACGCTCTTTTTATATAAAAATTAAAAATTTTAAAAAGACTTTAATGTGCTTTTAAATGTTTTTATGTATGTTTTCACACACCTTCAAGCAATATATTTACATTTATTTGTATCTTTATGAATTTTAATTATTAAACAAGGTGAATTTGCACTGAAATTTTAACTTTTTATTGACATTTTTCTCAGTTCGCATTTTTTCATATTCTCTATTCAGGGCTGTCCAACGCGGCGCCCTTTGAACGTTTTATTGGCGCCCTTTTGAAAGTTACCAGTTACTATCATTTAAAAAAAAAATAAAATTCTACTTTAAAGGATGATTTATTTAAAATACTTTATATTTGAGTGAGAGCAACTTTTTCTCTGGAAATGTATTTCACGCGTCAAGGACCAAAAATGTACTTTAAAAATTTAACCATGTGTTATTGCGTTTCTTCACTAATTTATAGTTTTTATTTATAAAAGTTTTTATCGAAATTATGACAATGGAAATTGGTAATAGTTGGCACTAACCATTTAATATGTTAAGAAGTAAAATTTAGAAAAATAAGCAGTTCTAACTCTCCTTCCCCTCTTTTAATGCATGGAAGTTCTTTTTTTTTTTGTTGCTTCTGCTGTTCTTATATTGTTCCATTAACTATTTTTTAAGAGAAGTACAGAGGAGCAATTGTCTCTACCAGACCTTTGAAAGTTTAGGTAATTTTTCTCATTTTGTATAGAAAAAAATCGATAAAATCGTGCGAAATGGTTACCGTCAATGAAAGCTTTTCAAGGACATCTCTCTGTGAAAACCCAAGATTGGTCACTATCACGCCTGTCTTTTATAACGCTAAATTCACGGTTCTAAAATAAGTCAAAGAGTATTTTTACGTCCTAAAAAAAAAAAAATAACAATATCTCTGATTTTCATTTTTATAATAGCGAGATTAAAGTTTCCGGCCCCTTCCCTACAAATATTTTTCAAATAGGCCCTCAAATAAAATGTATAATTTGATATTTACTGCAGTTTATAATTTTTCTGATTTTTTTTTTCTTTGTTTTTTACATGGAGATCCTGAACTTTAGGAGTCTTATGTCTTCCCCTTCTGTGATCTGCGTTTTTGTCATCACAAAACTGCTTGAATAGATTCTCACATTTGGCGTTGGATTTTATGGAGTTGATTCATCTTATAACAGATTTCAATATATCATTAAGATTATGTGAAATGTTTTTAGATACTAAACTCTCTCACTGGATGACCGCAATGCACAAGAAGCATTTCTGGATTCTCCTTTTTTATTAGTTTTAAATACCCACTTCTCTTAAGCATCGTAAGCGCAAGATATTATATTTGTCATTGGTATACTATTTATATCTAAGTAATTTTTCAATGTATTAAACATATCAGAGGCAATAGTGGTGCTCTCTAATGATTTAAAGAAAAGCATTTTTTCAGTAAATTCAGCACTATCAATATATTTGCCACTGTGTGCATTTGCCTCGCATAAAATGCCTGTGTATCGCTAATAACCCTGCGAGAGAGCATTGTTGCATGTTTTGAGACATGTTAATAATGGCGCCCTTCATTGTTTGAAAAGAACTGAAGTGCGCCCCTGATTACTGAAAGGTTGGACAGGTCTGCTCTATATTATCAAAATGATGAATGATGAATCTATATTACCAAAATGAAATTATCATTACTTGCAACACATACGCATGTTCTGGGTAATGTAAATTTATTTTAGTAAATAAAATATTTCATCTGTAGAAGATACGGATTTTCTGAAATGTTGATAAATGAACAATTTGTACTTCAACGAATAAAAGGTTTATTTAACAACACTTTTTTATTCTTCTCTAATAGAAATAAATGTTAAAAGTTAATGCATTCCACATTTAAATTTTTATACAATTTAAAGAAAACAAATAAAAGTAATCCATTTTTATGATTTTTAAAGATGACAGATACCAAAAATTATAAAAATGAGTAGTTTTAATTAATATACTAAATTCTTTTTCATTTTAAATTATACATTTTTTTAAATTAAAAAAATCTACCATATCAAGCTCAAGTAATACCCTTTTATATTGCTTTTAATTTTCAAAAGCATATATATATATAAGTTTTAAAAATACCGCAGCTGTTGTTTTGACATAGCAGTATAAAAGACTATTTAATTAAAAGATTTTGCAACAGAGACAGTTAAAAAAAAATAATGCGTTTCTGGTAAAAGAATAGAAACAGTATGGAAACATATAACGCCCACAAAATATTTTTTGCCGATATTTTTATTCCTGAAGCAAGAGATTTAAATTAAAAGTAAATATTATTTTAAAATTATGTCACTTTTTTATTTTATAATACTTACTTAATGAGATGGTTGTGTAATTCACTTTAGAGGGTGAAGAAGTCTGTTTTAATTAGCAGCAAAGCGTAAAAAGTTGAACGATTTGTTTACACTGTGATTATTAAATGAATAGAATTTGTAGAAATATTTTTCAAATGTTTCTTTGAAATAGAGTTTTATACGTATATTTTTAATTTCTTGTTCAATCTCAGCGAGGCGAATAATTTGTAAGAATTTAGTAATTTTAATAATTATTTTTTAATCGCAAGATTATTAAGTCAAGCGTAGTTCTTTCTTTAGAAATTATTTTAGTAAGGTCGTCTTAAATAGCAATAAAGCATACAAAATTGGAGGATTTGTTTAAACTGTGATTTTTAAATAAATTAGCTTCTTTAAAATAGAGTTTTTTTTAATTTTTTTTGTTAAATCTCAACCAAGACAAATATTTTATAGCAATTTAGTAATTATTTTAATTGTTTTTTGATTGCAAGATTATTAAATCAAGTGTAGTTGTATTTTCAGAAAATATTTCAATAAAAATTTAACGTTCCGGTAGTAGCATATCGCTGTAAATGCTAAAGCAAAATAATTAAAAGACAGATTTAACACGTTCAATTTACAATTCAATTGCAAGTTACAGTGTTTGACTATTCGAGAATTAATTCTATGTGTCAAGCGATAGGTATCTTTTATTTTCAATCATTGCGGTATTTCAATTTATGTTAATAGACACACACTAAAGAAATCTAGTGAATTTTTGTAAATGATCTAAGAATGTATCGTATTATACCAAGCAGGGCTTAATTTCTAACAAAAAAGTACCGCTACCGGAGCCCTAATATTTTTCAAAACTAATAACGGTAGCGTGCCCCCTCCCCCCCTCCACCGTCACTCCAATCTGCATATTTATATTTCATACATTATATGTATTTGCAAAATTTAAAGCAATTTTTTTCTTTAGCAAAATAAAAATTTTAAATATATCTATCTGCATTTACTTAGCTGTCAATTATTCCACTTTTTAGTTATCACTCCGGCCGAATAAAAATCTTTGCCTACTTTTAATGTTAATTAATCTCAGAATTCTGCGATTAAATAAAGTAAGGATTGTGATTCGGAAATAATGTTAACACACACACACACACACAAAAAAAGAAAGAATAGTTTGCAGCTATGTATTTGTATGGAAAAATGAATGAAATTTTCAAAATTAATATTTATATGCTGAAGAATCAAACAAAGTTTTTCAATTTTCTATAAAAGGTGCATTTCTTAAGCTATAGTCGATTCCTGCCGTATAACAGTCTTTCGAGATGAGTCCTTGAAAATCGGATAAAATTAAGCATTTGACACCGTGATCGAAAAGATTCGATGCTTTTATAGAAAAAAGGAGAACTGCTCAATGCTTACTAAGAATAACATTACGTGGCAATTATATCTACTTACAAATGAAAGTGATTTCGTAAATGTGCAGAGCAGAGCCTTAGGATGGATAGTGTTCTGATGAAAAACAAATAGAAAAATTACTAACGTTATTTTGTAGTCGTCTGCAATAAAAGATTAAAAACTTAAAAAAAAAAAAAAAACCATCAAGCTGATGCTTGTTGACTAAAAACAGAAAATATTCTTCTTGGTTAGATATCTAAATAAAAAAAATGATCCAATTAAAAAATATCCTAGTGTCACAAAAGAAAATCGAATTGAAAGCCAATTCATTTATCGCTCTCTTGAATGGCGCCATATATATGTCGCAGCCATCAATGCCAGACATAATTCTGCAAATATCATTAGAGTAAAAAAAAAAAAAAACACGATTTCTGTGTCCCCTTCGTCCTGATCAAAATAGCGTTAAAAAAGAAAAAGAGTTCTTTATTTTATATATACTAGGGGGCTGTGCCCCCTGCTCACTACGTTCACCAACCCCCGTTCTGATTTCGCAGTTCCTCTTAAAACCTGGTAATGTATCCTGTTTTAAAAAGATGATGATGATATCACGAACGGCGACTATCTTCTGTAATCAGGTTATAATGCTTTTTCATTGAAATGGGGTATTTTTTAGTTACCATGGCCTTACCCACCGCTGTCGTGACAGCTTACGGTTGTTTTGGGGATTGATAAGTATTAATAAGTAATTATGGATTGATAAATAATTGTCTTATATATTGTTTTGATAGAAAAGAATGCAAAAGCTTCGATATGGGCGGAAAATGAAAGGATAATTTAGGCTTCGTTTTTTCGGAAGCACTTGCACTGGGCTCCGGAGCCCGGTATTTATGGGCTTAGATGAATTCCGACCAATATTTAAATATTTACTAAAAGCAAAGAAGTACCGGAGCCGGACTTCGGTGGGCTCCAGCGCAGTTTAAGCCTTGATACCAAGGACAGTCCAAAATCCATACGCCGGTGCCAGATGCTCATTTTTTTGGTGCGTTTGTAATTATATAAATACGTATCACCTATGTCGTCGTCTGGTGTGCCTCCGTCTGTCTGTCTGTCTGTCCGTCTGTCAGCATATAACAGCGCAAAAACTACCCTACCGAATGGTTGGAAATTTAATATATTGCGAATAATATTGAAATTTAATATATCGTTGCCGAAATGTGTCATTTCAAATTTATTGAAAATCGAATCAAAACTTAAAAAGATATTAATAAAAATTTTCTTTATTCTATTATACGTAATCCTATCATTCGTAATTATCATACGTAATCTATATAATAAAAGCGCAAGTCATGTGACTGAAGAAAACAAATACGAGTTAACCACTTCTTTTTTCATATGAAAAGCAGCCATTTTTATTCAAAATTATTTTTTCGAATAAAATTGCATAAAAGTTACATTTTTAGAGAGATCTTAAAAAAAAATTGTTCGCTTGAGAGATGAGCTACACTAAAAAATGTATACTGCCTCTTCTGAGTTACTAACGATTCCGAAGAGCCTTCTTCACCTTTAAAAACTCTAGAAACCAATATATTTTTGACATTTAAAGAAGAATTTGTAAAAACAAATGTGTTTCTTTTGCTGCTCTAGACTTTCGGAGACATATCCGGATAGTTTTTATAGTCTATCAATGAGTTTTCTCAACACGGAATATAGGTTTTCCGGATGTTATCAGTTCTCAAGTAAACATTTTTATGTTCAATAAACGTATTTTACAGACAAACATGATAAATTAACAGAATTAGCATTAATATTATTTTGTTACTCTTGCATGTATAAATACAAATATCCAGCTGAAAATGTTTAATAAAAAAAAAAAAAAAAGAATTCTAAAAACCGATATTCCGATTTCAAAAAAGTTGAGTAATACAATACAAAAAATTACTCCGAAACGTTTCCGAAAAACAGTGGCAGAAAATAAACTTTATGTTTATAAATGATTCTTTAACTCTGGAAAATATATTGGTTTTTGAGTTTTTCGGATGGTTTTCCAATGATAAATAATGTTTTTTGGAATCATCGGTAACTCGGAAGAGGTACTTGTATATTTGCATTCGTTGTTGTATTATATTTTCGTTTGTGGTTATAATACATTTCCATAGATTAATATTGTCTTGTCTTACAGTGTACAGTTTTGTCAATTAAATGGCAAAAATTTTATTTGTTGCAATTAGAATGTGCTTTTCAAATTTATGCACTTTAAAAAGTACATTCCAATCGCAAAAATAAAATTGGCGCCGTTTATGACGATCTTGCGAATCATTTGTACTCCTACAAAATGGTTTAACATGTTCACTGACGAGTTAAAATTATCGGAATTTTATTTTTTTTAGAAAGTTTGAATTTATACCAGAAAATACTAATAGCTATATTTACTTTATTTAATTACAGACATTTCGTGATTACATAAAATAAAAATTCTTCATAATGAATAGAGAGGAAAGCATATTCAACTAGGTAAATTATATCCAATGGTTGGAGTATCATAGTTGAGATTTTTTTTCCAACAGAGCTAAAATATCAGACAGAGCAAAAATTATATCCAACAGAGCAAAAATTACATGGTATACAGGAGTTTCCGTGCTATTTCAAGATTAATCATGTAAATGGTACAGTTATAGCTCGGATGAATGAAATTAGCGCTGCAGTTCGCAGTCTTGTCCAACAAATAAGAGTGAAATATGCCAGTCCAGGATATCATCGGGATAGCTCAGTAGGGAGAGCGTTGGTACGGCAAACCAAAGTACCCAGGTTCGAGTCCTAGTCCCGGAATATTTTCGCTCTGTTGGAAAAAATCTCAACTTTGATACACCAACCATTGGATAAAAATTCTTCTTTCGAAATTTCCGGTACGAATTCATAATTTTAGATTGAAAAACTACGAGTATACTCGTGATTGGCAGCGAATGGGTTAAGAAATATATGAATTTTTTATATATCATTGATACAAAATATAATTAAAATATTTGAACTTTTCCTGTTTTATAAACTACCTTTCGTGAACCAAAGTTATATATACTCAAATGTTAATAGAAAAAGAGTAAAAAATCTAACAATATCGTTTAACATTCGGAACGTAATCAATATTTTTTTCGTCTAAACGAAAATCAATAAATAGACAGAATGGCTTAAGAACAGAAGGAAACATTAAACTCTATTTCTTTTAAAGAGAGTATAAAGGATTCTAATACATTTTTTGGAATACATTCTCTTCCTTGTCGAGAAGAGTAAAAAAAAAGTAAAATATAGGACCTTTATGTAAATTATTTAAATCAATAGAAAGGTAATTATAACGTTTAGGGAGGTGTTTTATTGATTTATTAGGAAATATTTGTGCGGATAGATAACAACCTTTTCACATAACTGATGGAAAAAATTTATCTGTTAAAATTCACCCATAAGAGAATACAGTAATAAGCTTATAATTAAATAGCTGTCTTTAAGATAACCTTTTCTTTACAAATTTTATAACAAGAAAAGCAGATAGAAAAGGAATAGTAACAAAGAAAAATGGCATATTTCTGCTCCTTCACGGTAGATGCACAATCATAATTTCACCCTCTCATGCTTGAATTACTTTTCAACGCGGAAAAAAAATATGTTTTTCACTTAAAATAGATGTAAAATGGATTATTAAGAACATATAATGTCGAATTTTTTTAAAATCTTACATTTCTTACAAAATTACAAATCAAATCTCATATGAGGTTTACAAGCACAAAAAATCAATATTAATAATTATAAAACAACTAGCTGATCCGTCCGGCGTGGCCCGAAAATCAGTAACTTTCTTTTGCGGTTTCGGTAAAATTTTGGGCGCGAATTCTGTTCTAAACAAACCTCTTTTCGAATGAAACTCCGGCTCTCGTCCCCGCTGCCTATGGTATTGTATAACAGGCGTGCTACGCACGCGCTGTAATATCGTTTAGTTTCAATTTCCAATGCTAAAGGGCGCAAAATCATCTTACTTAGTTATCTATATCTTGATTAGTTCCTGTTAAGTTGAATGAACCAATTCCCGTTGAAGAAGATTCCAAACATTTTTCAGAACACTTTGGTCAAAATATGAAAATACCCCAAGTCGACCACTTTCAACAACCATATTTCCCATACTCCCACATCTACCGGCATGCAACCTCCATAGTGCACGATTGATGACTCGAGACTACTAGCACACACAAACACCAGTGGTCTACGCTGGGTAGTTGTGGCTGCAAAGTGAAATATAGGGACACACACGTCTATATATATATATACAGGGTGTTTCATAAAAGATGGGCAAAACTTAACTTCCAAACAAACAACACTTATCAAAGAATACATGGTCGGAATTAAAACTCAAATGTGCTAGAAGGTGCCGAAGGAGATGTTATTATACGAGGAAAAAACACACAAAGAACGATGAAGTGCAGATTCAACGAGGATCTAATCATAGTAACCTTCAGCTATCCCCACAAAAAGAAATCGAGACATGAAAGATCCGGCGAGCGCGGTGGCCACGCTACAGAACTACCTCGCCCAATCCATCGGTTGGGGAAATGTTATATCCAGATAGTTTCGCACGTCTCGTACATAATGGGCTGGTGCTCCATCTTTCTGGAACCACATTACCCGCCGGATGTCTGGGGGAACGTCGTTCAACATGTCTGGGAGCACCTGTTGCATCCATCAAGGCGTTCTGCCAGAAGATAAGGTCCGAATAGGTGGTCTCAGATCATTCCTGCCGAAACATTGATATAAAAGCGTCCCTGATGAGCATGTGAATAAGTGGCTTGTGGATTTACATTCGCCCATACATGATGACTGTGAGTGTTAAATGCACCTTCACGTGTGAAGGTACATTCACATGTGAAAAGCACAGTTTCCCCAAAACCTGAATTTACCGCGTTCCGCTGTAGAAACCATCGGTCGAATTCTACACGACGAAGATAATTCCTTTGAGTCAGCTCCTGGACTCATTGAACATGATAAGGATGCAAACGTTCATCGTTCAGTAGTCGTCAGGTCGTCGAATGTGATACATGTAATTGCCTAGCTACTGCTCGTGTACTTGTACCTGGCTGATCAGCCACTATATCCAGAATGGCTTCTACTACAACTAACGTTCCGTTCGTCTTTGCATCACCTGCATCCAACAGGGAAACAAGAAAGGATCCCGTCTCACACAACTGTCGGTGCAAGCGCTCAAATGTTTTACGGTTGGACAACCGCCTGTTGGGAAACCGCTCTCCACACAATTATTGAGTCTCTGAGTTATTTCCATTTGCAGTTCCGTAGATAAAATGCATATCAGCCCTTTCCCTATTAGTGAAGGGCAACGTCTTTTGATACATTCCTATCACGATTGACAGTTGCAGACTCGGATCAGTGGCTTTTAATTATTAATCGAGGAGAAATTTTACATACGCATTCTTCTTGTTCTTCCCTATATCACATTTTTTATGCTTTTAGTTCCGTTTTTCTACCAATATCTCACAACAGGAACTGAGCTTTAATGTTTGCATGGACCAAGTTTCCTAAAGCGCCAGCACTTTTGCGTTTTATTTCCGACCATGCATTCTTTGATGAAAGTTGCTTGTTTGGATGCGTAGTATAACCTCTTAAAGTTTTGCCCATCTTTTATGAAACACCCCTATATATATAGATTGTTTTTGTGATATCTTAACTTTGGATTCTTAGCACAAAGTAAGAATAAAAAAAAGTCATGTTTTAGTTTTGTTCTAGAAGTAGAAATTCTGTTAAAATAAGTCCAAAACAGAATTTAGCATTATTCTTATAATTCAATATTTGTTCTTAACATAACATTTTCTTTGCAAATTTTATAACAAGAAACGCAGATTAAACTAGTCGTTGGGGGCCACCGTAATACTTACCCATCATGGATATGCATAATGTAAAATATTAAAATAAAAATGTGTAAACTACTTATAAAGTGCATTGCAATTCAAATAAAATCGTGGCGTGATGACGTCACAAACTTTAAAGGCTCGATTACTGAATTGCTTGAAAGAAACATTCTTATAACTCCAAAAATAATAATCCTATTAACTAGCGGTTTATTGCATCTGATTAAGCGTCAAATTTCCAATTAAAATATATCTTTGAAGTGAAATTTGGATGAAATACAGGGTCATGAAAAATCGAAGAGTGTGGCAAATAGGATTCCAAATATCTCGGCAACTAATTATCCGATCGACTTCATGCTTTATGCAAAATTTATGTTTTTTTATTGTCTTTTATATTCATTTCTTAAAATAAACAATTTCGAAAATTTTTATATTCCTTTCATCAGAACGAATATTTCGAGAGTCCGAAAAAAATTGTTCCGGTTAATCGAGGTTATTGAAATGAAATAGGCTTCTTCCCATTATTACATACTAAGTACATGCCAAATTGCAAGTCTCTATCTCAATTTTTTCGGGAGATAGAGCGTTTACAGACACACACACAGACACACAGACACACAGACGGACGGTAAATTTTTTTTTCTAAAAATATGTTTTTCGGAATCTCCAGTGTCTGAAACGCGTAAATCCGTCAAAAAAAAAATTTCGATTTTCAAAACGATTACAAGACTTACCCTTATACTACGTATGATGGGTAAGTAAAAGGAACTGTAACAAAGGAAAAATAGCCTATCTCTGTCCTTTTACGGCAGATGCGCAATCATAATTCAACCCTTTCTCGCTTGAATTATTTTTCAATTTATAAAATATATGTTTTGCATTTCAAATAGATAAAAACCAATGGAATAGTAAGAACAAAAAAAATGTTAAATTTTTAAGATTTTCTTTCGTGCCGAACAAAAAACAATTGTCAAATACGGATTTTCCAACTAAATATTGGAATAGAGCAGCGCTTCCCAACCTTTTTTCTTACACGTACCCCTTTTTTAGACTTTTCATTTCTGCGTACCCCCATTTCTGATAAACACCCCATCCTCCACTCAACCATATAACGCAAACAAGCTTTTTTTTTCATTACTAATCTTCTTATCACAACCAAATAATAAATCGACACAAATAACATTGGTACTATCCTTTTACTTTTTAACTTGCATTTGAAAATTAATATTGCTTTTTATAATATTAGCTAAACATTAAAAGAAAAAACTAATATAGCATTAAAAGAAATTTTAGCTATCTTATGATGATTATTGATATCTACTTTTTCTCTTCATATACAACTAATCAAAATTACTTTTAATACTCACAATGAGATCCTTGAGCTTGTTTCATGGAACTGAGTTTCTTACAATCGGGTTCAAACGAAGACAGATATAATCTCAACTCAGGAGCAGCGTCAAGCTTATTGCGATATTTGTTTTTAATATACGCATAAGACGAAAATGCTCTTTCGACAAGCTCGGTATTTGTGAAAGGCAACACGTATTTTATAACCTTATCACTGAGTTCTTGGTATTCTTCTTTTACTGCTATCCAAAAAGCAATAATATTTCTTTGGTTGAAATCAGATTGTAAAGAAGAATCAGTCGAAAGTTAGATCAATTTTCCTTTTTCAGAAAGTAATAAATTTTCGGCGTGTTGAAAGAACAAATCATTAAATGGGTATGAAATCCAGTTATTTTCAATCCCAATTTCCACCTCTGCTTCGGAAAATATTGTCTGAACGACGACGTTTTAAGTCCTATTAAATGAGCCATTATACAAGATTTTACTTCTGATAATTTAGGTCGTTTACAGATAAGAAATTGTAATGTGTTTGAAAAACTTCTGGCTGGTGTTTTCTGATATATGATTCCCAAAAATCAAATTTTTTAATCATAGACTCGATCTTGTCAGATACCTTAAAAATGGTTATGGAACTGTCCTGTAATCCTAAATAAAGTTTATTTATTTCTGAAAAAATGTCAGATAAGTATGCAAGAATTTGAGGCCATTCTTTTTCATGAAATTTAGAGCTCAGCTCAAAAGAATGATCTTAAGAAAAAAAAAACCTTGAATTTCATTTCTCAATTCAAATAATCTTTCAAATACTTTTCATCGTGAAAGCCACCTCACCTCTGTGGTGCGAAAGTAATGTAGTATGCCCATCTTTTCACAGAAAGATTTGAAAAGTCTGTAGTTTGTTGAATTGGCCTTAATAAAATTTATAACTTTCACAGCTTGGTGGAGTACTTCCTTCAATGAGCCTGGCAGGGGTTTGGTAGCTAGACTGTATCTGTGTATACAGCAATGGGTCCACGCTACATGAGGTGCAATTTCTTTGATTAGACTGCGTAAGCCTATATAACACCCAGACATAGATTTTCCACCATCAGTGTAAACCCCACAGCAATTGGACCAATGAATTTCTTTTTCAAGAAATAACTGTGAATGTAGTTAACTATATCTTTTCCTGCACATCATTCTGTGAGAGGATAGCAGAGAAGCAAATTTTCTTCAAGTACATTATTATTCAAATATCTTGCAATAACGAGCAAAATTGACAGATTGGAGATATCCGTACTCTCATCCAGCTGAATTGAAAAGTAGGGACTCCTTTTATTCTTTGAATTACTGTATATTCTATATCGGCAGATATATGTCATTAATCCTTCGAGCAACTGTATTGTTTGAGAAAGGAATATTTTTAATTTTTTTTCACACGTTCCTCACAAAACATAGAATCGGCAGCATCTTTCATACAAGGATATATTAAATTTTCAGCAATTGTATGATTTTTACCACTTTTAGCAATATGATAACATATGCTGTACGATGCTTCAACAGCATTCTCATTGTCTTTGTTTGTAGACAACTCGTAAGATGCTACATTAGGGCCGCTTGATAGTCGCTGAAAGAAACTAACATCCTTCTGTTTATACATTGGATGTTTTGTTTCTAAATGGTGCATTAATAAACAGGGTTTCATGCTACCATTGGACAATATCTCTCCGCATACAACGCATAGTGGTTTTGGAAAAAGTCCTCTCCCGTGAATGAAAATCAATATTTTAAGTACTCATTATAATATTTTCTTTTTTTTAATGAGGCACTGATGCTTTCAGTTTTATTAGGTTTATCATTTACTAAAACAGGCCTATTAACAGCTGTACTCGGGTTTTCTTGCACTTCTAAATAATCATATTGTTTCGAAGTACTTGGACTTGTAGAGGGGTCAGCCGTCAGCTTAATATTGTTGCGTGTGAAAGTATGTAGACGAATAGCTAGAACAATGAAAATTGTTCCGTAATGCGAGATTTTAACGTTCCATACACGTTTGTGGCGTACGGAATAGATCACGTACATAAGACAAAATCTCTGTGTCTAATGCAGCCACAACACAATGAAACTTTGTATCATCGTTAGTAATTCCTGCCGTAACAAATCCAGATTCTACTTGAAGAAACCACAAGTCTATATCAGATTTCCAAACGGAGGGTGCACGAAATGCGATACGAGAAACTTCGTCGTCAGGCATAGCGACAGCATATGGTACAATAAATACTTAATGTAATAAGAATTGAACATACTCACTTGAAAACAGATATGTTTCAGATTAGTCCAGAGTGGTCAGTCGTCAAGAAAACTCCTCACTAGGGTCACCAGATCTGTAGAGGGGTAAGCCGTCAGCTTAATATTGTTGCGTGTGAAAGTATGTAGACGAATAGCTAGAACAATGAAGGTTAACCAATTCTTTTATTAACCTAACAAACATAAGTTAAGAAATTTATAAATTAAAGTAACGTGCTTTTTGCACTGCTAAAGACACGCATAAGGCTATAATAGCCACCTTGCTTAGAAGGCACTGTCATGCTCTCCCGACTTCATTAGACTCGCTTCTTGTCAATAACTTCCAGTTTAAATACAAGAGCATTCGACTGTTGCCATTGTGAAAAGAATTAATGAATACAGTCCTGTTTGAGAGATCTGGCATCTTATCAACCCGTCCGATTCTGTCATCAGAGAATTCGCATCGGAAAGCCGAGCCATCGAAGTGGGTGTCGAGAAGTAGAGTACTTCCATATCTCAGTACCAGTAGGTCTCGCTAGTGAAATTTGTCCACTGTCGAAACAACTGGAGTTACTGCATGGATGAGTTGCTCGAATCTAGGGTAGTTAGATTCTAGAGTTTGTCCACAGCGGCAACAGCTAGAGAGCACTGCACGGATGAGTCGCCACACACTTCTGGACTCACCAGGTTCAATTTCAATCGGAGTTGCAGTTTGCTTAAGATTTCCGGTTTCAACCAATTATCCATGTTAAATACAACACAAAATCACTCATATAATAAAAAACACTTCATATTAAATGCTCATTAAAATGAGGGAACGTATTTTCTATTTAAATACGTTACTGATATAACTCCGCCTATTCAAAAACGAAAATAACGACCAGCTGTTCAACACATTTTAACAAAAGACATTAATACAGGAAGCTCTGACGTAATTTGGCGTTCTGCAATTATTATTAAAAACGGTACAATTAAAAAAAAGTGGTGAAAAAGAATATTGCATAATTATTAATTGAAGCTTTCGGGAAGGTGGGGGAAATATATAAGAACACATGCAATATGCTTAATAGTGGGCGGAGCTAGTGACATTGCATTATCAATGAATTATTAGGTCTAGTGGACTTTTTCTTTCTTTTTGAATGTAACATATTGGATTTACACATGAGACTAACTTTGTAATCCAGAACTATCAATTTTCTTTATGTGCTTTCAGTTAAATCATTTTTGTGAATTCCGCCATTACCGATATTACTTTCACGTACCCTCAGCAGCCTCGCCACGTACCCCAGGTTGGGAACCGCTGGAATAGAGGCTCAGAACTGCTATCGATTGCTATATTTCACTATCGTAATTGTATTTCATGTGAGATTTATATGTGATAACAGAACAAAAATAACATATAATATTTTTAAGAGGGGTATGTATGCGTTTCGTATAAGGTGCGCAAAATCCTTGCACTTAGACACCATAATTTTTTGAAAGTAATTTTAGCCTTATCTAATCACAGATTACTATCAGTAATAGCATAATACAAAAATTACTATTTGGAAAATGTGGTGTTCAAAAATTAAAAGAAGTATACGCTTGTCGGAAACGGTTAATATTATATTAACACTAGTTATGCAACATAACAAATATCGAATAACAATAATTTAACATCTGGGTTAAAAGTGTAAATTTATTTAAAACTTTTATGTACATAATATACATTTACATAAGAAATTCCGCGACATTTTCCTGAATTGTAGGGCCATAGTAAAAACTGCGTGCCTAACACGTCTACCATTATTCGCAGTTGGCAGCTTCTTTGGCACCTACTGCCGGTATTACGTTATTTCTTCTACGAAATTTTCTATCACAGGGACGAAGAACCTTTTCACATCCATAGCCCAGTTTTTTTTCTTTTACAAAAAAGATTTTACGTGATCATGGCGTGTCAATAACGTGGGGGCTTATTGACACGCCCTCCCCCCCCAGAAAAAAGTGGTGGATTATAATTAATGAATCAAACTAAATTGAATTTTCGTTCATTAGTGTTAAACAATATGGGGTAACATACATGTGGGAAAAGAAAAAGTATGAGAAGGTATCTAACTGTTATACAACAACTCAATTGAGTGAAATGTTGCTGGAGTTATCATGGATTCACGATTGATGAGAAAGAAGTACTTAAGATTTTAGCCGAAGGAAGTGGTTTGTTTCCAAGCAAGACTTAAATAGTTAACCATATTTAAGGAGAAGAAAGCGCAAGTGATTTTTTGTTGTATGACTGATGTTAAATAGAAAAGTGAGTTAGTAGACAAAACAAATATTTTATAATCATTGCTTGTATTTCATGTCTTATTAAACGTTTGTTTGTCTTTGCATTCAAAATGTATTTTTCATTGAAATTAAGATAGTATTGTTTATCTCATTCCTACATACATGTAGCTTTTATTCTACAATAATTAAAGTAATAATTATAATTTAGATTCGATTTCTGTTATTGCATCTTTGGCGGCCAGATAATTAATTCTGGATTCATAACTAGTTAATTTTAACGGAATGCTAGTTTAATTGGAGTCATCTAACAAGTGGTTTCTTTTTGAGTTTTTCATATCATTCATTTTTGAAAATATTCACTATCAAGCACAGGTCAAGAGGCGAAATTTTCAAAATGGCTAATTTCATACCAAGTCGTTATAATTTCACCATTGGCATTTTTACATAGAATGCCTAATGATACTTCCCTTTGATATTCTCCAAATCTTCTCTTAATTTGATAAATTATTAAGCTCATATTAAAATAGATTAGAATTAAATAAATTACGTTTCAACTCCATAAAAAATAAAAAATAAAAAATAGAAATACTCAACTTGTTTAAATTCATGTAATTTGTTTAATTTAATTTATTGTGTTGTACAACTTCAATCAAAAAAGAATCTGCGGAAGTAATCTGTGCGGAAAGTAATCTGTCGCGTGGTACTTATGGCACGCGTTCCGCAGATTGGCCGTCTCTGATATATAACATGGAAACATATCTGTGTACAGTAAGGGATTATTAGAACAATTAGCCTATTATTAGAAAAATTATAAGATTTTTCTGTAAATTGCGCCTTTGCACATTTATTACAAAATAAAAAGTATTTTCATAAGGCATTTTTTCAGAATAAATGATATTTTTAAATTGCGTTTTCCAAACTATTTTGGTCTTTAGAAGAAGAGGCACTCTTCGTAGTTTAAGTCAATGAAAATAGATCGACAAATGATGTGTTATTGTCGTTCGGTTTTATTTATTATTCACAAAAGAATGGCATATAAAATATAAGGAATGAACAATATTAAGGAAATGTCGAAAAATAAGTTTCCCTAGATTTCTATGGGCAGAGCTTTTACTCAAGACGTCCAAATAGACTGCGGACATAAAGTAGAGGCTTACTTTATTACTTTCCTGACACATACAGTTTAACGAAATTATTGTAATCATGATAAAAACCCTATTAGAATAAATCCAAGTTAGCTGCCCCATCGGGTTAATTGTCCTAGTCACTTTATTTCAGCTACTGTGTTGGACGTGTGTCAGAACTAGTGACGTTCTTCTACTATCAATCGTTATAATAAAGCGTAGTAGACGAAGTTACAGAAAATTTCTTCAAATAAATATTTAAAAAAATATTATAAAAGGTAAGTTTGGCTGTTATTTTATGTTCTTGTGAGATAGAAACATGTAGAAGATGAAGTATAATGTACTTACTAGAAAACTTTAGTGAATATTGTTGAAACAGGTATCGAATAATGTGTCATTTATAGGTTGCAGCCATACTTGTTTCTACTTCCAGAGCTACTGGATGGGGCATCTATACCGGATTAAAAGGATACATGCCTCACCTGCATCGGGGATATTTGCCTCACTTGCGGTTTGGAATAAGGCGCCCCATTTCTAATTATCAAATAACTTTGTTGCGTGGGAGTTATTTTTAATTCTCCAGATTCCGAGAAAAAAATGTTTCTTTTTTAGATAACCCATTCTGGGGGATGATTACCTAACAAGTCAAGGGCGGTGTTAGTAGTGATAAATTCTCAATTTAAGCAATGATTAAAAAAATTTCATTTGTTTCATTTCAGAAAATTGGTTCAAAAGATTGAAATTCCCTCACATTTTTAAGTGAAAAATATTTAAGTGAAACATATTTATGTTCTTGGTATTTATAGCTGTTCTCAGAACATTTTAATTCACACATTCCGAACTTTGCTTCTCTTTATATCAGAACAAATTCAGAAGCACTAAATAGAAATCTAAATACAAAATAGAAATATAAAATCCCTTAAGTATATCATTCTCACAGGAAATTAGGAAGGGCACAATACCTATACCAGGGCACCATATTAAAGGTATAATTCCTCTTTATGCTTATTTATTTATTTAAATAATATTTATTTTATTGTTGGCAATTTTTCTGCCTCCAGTTAATTAGAATTACATAAGTTGAACCTTCCGTAGAATATATAAAATATTTTGAACTTATTCATTATGAAACATAAAAATCTAACGCATTTAATTTGAGAATATTAAATTTGCTTCCCAAAATAGTTTTTAGAGTTTGTACATCGAATATAAAAGAGATGGGGTAGATAATCCCCTTAGTTTAGGTTAAACAAGTTTAGCTTTCGTTAGAATTATCCAATTGGTGTCAAGTTTTGTATACCCATTTATTCGAAAAATTGGAATAGCAAATATCCTCTGATGCGGGAGTGTAATGGAAGATTAGTATACAGAGCCTGTAAGCTCAAGTTAAAAACAAAATCGTAAATTTGATGTAAATAAGATATTAAGTCAAATGCAAAACCAGATTTTTAATTATAAATGTTAATTACCCATGCTTCCTATTCTTTACGAATGAGGCATCTACCCCGATCAAGTGAGGTGTCTAACCCTGAGGTCCGGGATAAATGGCCCAAATAATGCTCATCTTATGATGCAATAATGATATTTCACAAGAAGAACATGACATATTTTAGTAAAACATTTTTTTAATTAAAAAACGAAAATAAAAATAATAATGTGAGTTTTATTGGTCTGATAAAACCATGTGGAAATTTAAACACTGCATTTTATTGAGGAAAAAAGCAAAATATATGCATCTAAAACAATCTGAAACTTCCAATAGCATAATTTTGTATATTCTATTTCAATAATGTTTTACTTTTCGGACACATGTAGTGTAAGGAAAGTATTATAATCGCGATGTACGCATGTGTGTGAGCGAACACGATAACGTCCGAATGGTGCTTTCAATTGAGATGTCGGTTGGCATGTGTGTTATAGTCCCCTGTTGCAAGAACTATATACTACGGAGAGATCCGCCGATCGGTTTAGTATCGAATTCATTTTTAAACAGTTTTCCTACCAGTTATCAATCATTTTGTGACCAGAGGTAACTGAAAAGTACCGTTCCGATAAGGAAAGTCACTAAGGAAACGTAAAGTAACAGTTGCATCTAGATATACACTGCCACACACATACGCACGCGCGCCAAAATTTTTCGTCAAACTTGGAGATAATTGGCCAAATACCGCCAAAATTGCTGTGAAAAGTAGATTGACACTTTAACCATACACTTCCACGAGCCTTTCAAAGATTTCATAACTCTTTGTCGCACAGGTTTATTCATACTGCTCAACACTTCACACTTCCTCCTTTGATCCTGACTGCATAAGAAGCCTGCTCTTTATATCTGCCGGGCACTGACTAACCGCTCATCTATGCTTTCTGCTAGCACTGCGCCAGTGACACCTGTAAGATCTAAGACGTACATCACTAAACGACGTACGGATGGCTCTCGCACTAAGCCGATGGCTTATTTCTCTCCCTCTCTCATTTTTTTACAATTTCTTGTAAAATAGAGGACGGGATATTCATTTTCCGATTTAACACATATCTAATTTTATATTTATCATTCAAATATTTTCTGAAAACGAGTAAATTTACTCAATCATAACTATTAAATTTCAACAACAATCTTATGTAAATCCTATTAATGTGTATGGGTTTATTCACTATATTAAATAAAAGTAACTCGTCTATTTGTAGAAAACTCAATATAACCATCACAAAAATTCTTTAAACTTTTATATATTGTAAATGTCTTATAAACAGAAGAACATAGAAAACAACATAGATTTATAAAAAAAAAAAAAAAAAAAAGCGCCGTTTATAAGTATAAGTAAGTTAGGAGGCTAGTATTAATTTTCAGTTTCATATCGTATAATATCAATTACCAATATTTCTTAACAATTTTTAAACATTTAAATTAATCAATTTTTGATGGTTTTGTTTTGTATTATAAATATTAAAACTAAGTTTATTCATAATTTGCCTAAAAACAACATTTTAAAAATATCCTTCCTATTTTAATCAACTTATATATTCCAAAAGCATGCTAAATGGCACTCAACTGTAAATAAATATTCATTGACATTTTCAGTGGATATAATACGTGAGTGAAGTTATAGAAGATACTTGACTGCGATAATACTCTCATTCCCAAACTTAATCGTTTTCATATTGGTATTAAATCTGTAAAATTGTTAATAAACAAGCGTTTGAATTTTCGAACTCGAGATGTAGTATTATAATTACTCGATAGATATTTTATGTAATTGCAACTGTTGAACTCATGAGAATATCTGTGGTGTTCGGGCGTACAATAGGAGCCTTTTAATATCCGCTTTCTGTATGACCACTACCATTTTCTGAACTATATATAACCTGTAAAGAGACTATTAATACCTGTTTGGAGTATTAATTGTGACGCAAAATAACAGAATAGTCAGCTAAAATGTTAATAACAATGTTTAAATATACGAGAGAATGTATCATATAATTTGAGACTCTGACAAATAAGTAACTAATGAAGATAGATTCAACCATTTTCATCTTACAGCACACTTGAATGCATAGTTATACTTTTGAGGAGCATTTAAATTATGATAGCATTTCAAATAAAAGTATGAAAGGATTATACATGGATACATACATAGATACATACATAGATTCAGCCTTTTTTTTCTCACAGTACACTTGAATGCGTAGTTATATTCTTTTGCGGCTCGCTTAAAGTAGTATAATATTTAAAATAAAAGTAGGAAAGGATTATACATTAGATACATACATTAAATGCATACATAGATTCAACTTTTTTTTTATCTCATGGCACACGTGAATGCATAATTCTATTTTTGCTGTGTACTTAAATCCGATAAGATTTAAAATAAAAGGATGAAAGGATTATACACAGATACATAGATAGATTCAGCCTTTTTAACACTTTCCAACCTAGTTGAAAAGTGTTTATGACTTCGGTTTGTCCGCCGTCTGTCCGTCTGTCCGTGCTCTAACTCCTGTAAATATGCTTCAATTTTCCTGAAATTTTTGTATATTATTGCCGTTTACTATAGCATGTCCTCTATTTGAACAAAAGTGTGTAGCACTTGTACTTTTTTTACAGGGACAATCAAAAGCATTCCGTTACATTACAGTCAATGGGAAATAATCATTTCAAGTGCATTTGGATGACGCTACGTCATTTAAAACATAATGAAATTGATATATAATTATGAAGCGCATTAAAAGATGCTTTTTGTAGAATATGAGTTGCAAAGCATTTATTATTCATTTACAGGATCAAACAAAAGAATTATGTTACACATCGTTCCATGGGGAAAAATCGTTTGCAGCGTAATTTAGTGATATTTCACTATTTGAAACACAATGAAATTTATATGTATTACTGAGGTGCACTATAAATTGCTCTCTTGTGTGCATTGCATTTATTTACAGGGACACACAAAAGATATTGATTACAGTACATGTGCGATATTTACAGTCTATGTGTAGTAAGTGTGTTTTAAACTTTGGTTTGCGTTTTTAAGTTTAACTATTTTTTTTTTTCATCGTACGTGTGTGTTTATAAACTCGGTTGATCATATACAGGGCTACACAAGGGCAATCGTAAGTATTACAGACTATGAGAGTGAATTGCTTAAGGGTAGTTTTTAATTGTGTTTACGCATTTTCCTGCTGAACTATATTTAGTAGACTAATAGAATTTTGTGGAATATAAATAAATTCATATACAGGGCTAAGCAAAGATAAAGATACATTGTCGTTTACGGTTGATAATTGCTGTGAGTGAGTTTTAAGTTCCCTTTTAGCTTAATATGTTGTGTGTACAAAAGACTTCATATAATATACAAGGCTGTACAAAAGATTTCATGTGCATTTCCATCGATTGGCGAAAATTGCTAAATGTGAATATTCTAACTGAACTAAATTTTATCATACTGTATATCCACATCTATTGATCATATACACGGCTGCACAAAGTAATTCAACTACTTTTTTGACACTGGAAGGTAATTTCGTAAACTGTATTCAATGTGTTATATGTTTTCTAAACTATTTACTTACATATCTTCTTTTACCTTATTTAGCGGTGAAGTTTCGTTACAGTTTTCTGGCTGTGTTGGAAAGTGTTTCATAATCTATGCTTGACGCATGATTTTTCGTTCTTGTTTAAAAATCTTTACGGCAAAGTTGAATGCGCAGCTATATAATTTTGCGTCGCGTTTAAATTAGGATAACATTTAAAATAAAAGTATGAAAGGATTATGCATTTTGTATAGTCGTGGAAAACAGAAACTGAACACCCCTTACTAACTCTGCAATAAATTATTGTAGAAGAAAGTTACTGGTACCAAAAAATTTGAAATTAAGTTTAATTTTATATCATGTGTATAAAACTTTTTTAGGGGGGCATCTACATATTAAAAGAAAACCAAACTTTGTTTCTTTTTTAATAGCAGGACCCAAATTTGACAAAATATTTCAAATCTGCAGTTCAAAATATGCCTAGGTACCAAATTTCATGAGTTTCCTACGAGTAGTTTCAGATAAATTAATTATTTTAAAATGAGCATATTTTATGGACTGTATCCAAATTGAAGTTCGGTATTCGATTGTTGAAATGCTGCAAAATGACTGAGTCACTTTTTTAATGTATTATTTCTTGCCAATATGACCATTTTACTCACTTAATAAGTTTCGGATACTGTTATATGCGGTAAAATAATGCTTGCAAGTGTTGAATTATCCGATTAAAAAATATATAAGATTATCTGTAATTAAAATAGTTTTAGAATATGTAAATGTGATATTGATTATTTTGAACAAAGGAATCTTTAATATTTGAAAAAGTGCTTTGAAGTTATGTACTATAAAATAGATTAGTTTCTAGATAGAAGATGAATAGTAAGTGAAAATAGAATTTTTAAAATCTCGCGTGGTTCATACTTAGGAAGACTATTTATTCAAGGTCAATCATATGTTGATCGACAGCCGAAAATTTTTTTTATGGTGATTTTGATCGCGTATAGAATTAAAGTTTTAAATTTCCGGAAAAACTAACTACAAAGGTACTGTCGATGATTATGCAATTTGTCAAGTTTTATATCGAGTTTGTTAAAAAAGGTATGTTTATATTTAAAGTCCCTATGAGCGATGATTGTTAAAACATTTTTGACATTGAATATGTTGCTGAGATGATTTGTGATCGTTCAGTTGTTCACAACCCTACTTTGGCCAAACCCCACCTAAGCATCTTTAAAATTATGATGCCCCTCCCCCCACCCCTGAAATATATGATCCTTATTATTTAAAATGTGAATCTGTGTGTTATTCGCACGTACAAGGCCTAAAACGGACATTAACCCCACTGCAATGATGCTTCTTTTAATTTTTAGACACCACTTTTTCCTAATAGTAATTTTAGTTTCATTTAATCTTTGAAAATATATGATTAGATTAGGTGAAAATTACTGGCTAAAATAGTGGTGTTCAATTCAAGAATTTTGTGCATCTTAAAATCGCACGAATACTTGCTGCTAATCTCGAAATGGTTATCAACGATGTCATTTCGCCTTTTTAAAACTTGTTAAGCAGTAAACATTTTGTCACAGATATGTTTGAACTTAGTTCTATAAATTAAACGAAGCAATACATCTTCTCCTTCATATTTAGATGAGTTTTGTTGTTCTTTGCAAACTCATCTCAGTATGCAACTAAAGTGTTTTATGGTATGCAGTTTTTTTTAAACAAATTTTCTTGAAGAGATTCCCACTTTCAGCATTGAATGTGGCAGCATTAATCCATTCTGTAATTGATTCTAGGATATTAAGATTTTTTTATGAATAAAACAATAGACAAAAATCATTTTTGGATTATCATCTTTGCAATTTTATGTAACTATTTTCCTTTCCCAGCATAACACACCTATCTGTCAGCAGTTTTTTTTTTCATTTATAAAAACGTGTATTTTTTTAAAAATAGAAGTTTCGTATAATTTTCCCGGTAATAGTCATATATTGCATTTTTCAATGAAATATTTTTTAATTTGAATAAAAAGCCTATTTTTCATTTTAATTGTGAAATTTACATGCATAATTTTTATTAAAATCTACAACATTACTTTTCCAAAAAAGACAAACAGGATTGACAAGAAATGACTTAATAGCTAATCTGTTCTGGAATGCCCCCTTTAAAAATCAAATTCCCGCTACTGTGGGGCGTAACCCCCACGTTAGGAACCATTTATTTAAACTTATTTAAGGTTTTAAATACAGACAGGATTTGTTTTGTTTTTAATATCCAATGATTTCGTTTTAAATTTGCTAATTTCAATTTTCCTTTTTGAAATTCAATCTTGTGATAAGTTATTTTTCTGATTTCTAAATACTCTATATTTCTCTTAGCAGTTTTTTTTTTTTGCATTTTAATTAGTTGGTTTAAGGTGGTTTACCGTTAAAGCGTTTAAGAGTTAAAAATATTTAATTACACTTACAGAAGAAATATTTAAGAATAAATAGAAATTAAAGAGCATAAATATTTAGCAAGCACATGTTTAAAACGTGAGCATAATTCATTTCTATTATTTTTAATGCTAAATAATTTAGCACATTAATTGCTTCAAAATTCGGTAATGTTAAATCTTTCTACAATGATAAATTTAAACAATTAATAAAAAGAATCGACCTTTTTTATTTAAGTCTAAATATCACATTGGGCTTTTAATTAGTTTCTAATTAGGGATAATTAGGCAAAGTATATTTTAATGGTTTTTATCTTACAGAGTTTTAAGATATATCTAATGTCTACGTTATAACGTCAAGATTTCTATAGAAATGCTGAAAAAAAATAATGTTTAAATAAGAAAAGTTTTAAAATATAATTAATAATTAATAATTTCATTTATACTGTAATTTAACATATGATCTTTAGAAATAAAAATAGTTTCAAAATCAGAATATTAAAAAAAAAAAATAAAGAAAGAAATACATATTCAAAATCAATTACAGGTTTCCATTGCTTTACGTGGTTTCAGTTAGGGCGATTTTCAGTTCGTGCAGTGATTTGTTTTCAGACGATCGCTCGATTAGTGAACAAAGACCGGCATGAGCGATCCCATTTTGTCAGTCAAATGGAACCAAATTGTTATGAAACTAAAATAAAACACCGGCAAGAAATGTGACCAATGGTGCGAAAATGAGACAGAGGTTTTTATTAGGTAGAATTGAACTTAAAATTAACATTTACTGGTTTTTGGTTGTCACTGATTGAATTAGATCACACAGTAATGTTAATGGAAGTTCATGTAACTTTATTTAAAACGTTTCAAATCTATTTGTAATGTGTCATTTCTAAAAATAACACATCCAAAACAATATGGACAAAATCGACATCTAATGTTTTTTGATTGTCATTAATTGAATTAGATCCCACGTTAATGTTGATGGAAGTTCATGTAACTTTATTTAAAATTTTCAAATCAAGTTGCAATACGTGTTTTATAACAATAACACATCCAAACCAATATCGTATTAAAAAGCCGTTTTTGCGCCATTTGCGCAAAGCACGGCCTATTTTGCCCACGAAACGGGGCCAAATTGGTATGCAAATAAAATAAAACATCGACAAGAAGTGTGAACAGTGGCGCGACAAACAGGCAAAAGTCTTTATTATACAGAATTGAATTTAAAATCGACATTTAGTGTTCCTTTATTGTCACTAATTGAATTAGATCACACGTTAATGTTAATGGGAGTTCATTTAACTTCATTTAAATAATTTGAAATCAAGCTGTAATATGTACTTTCTAACAATAACACATACAAAACAATATTGTGCTACATTATTAGGGTCAGTTGGGGGCAATTATGAATGTGGAGTAATTCAGATCAAGCGCCACTACCACTCGTGTGAGTGTCTGATACTAGAAATAAATTAGAAATGAATTAGAAATAAAAGGTTTACAGCCTTGTTGACAAGATGAGAGCATTTCCGCGGTATCTGCTTCAAGGTTGGCACCCTTGCTCGCGCTAATCAAATTCCTTAACAGTTCAAAGTGACAAACAGTTTTATAGTTCCTGTGAATACTCTTCTTTTCTTCAGATAAAATCAAGCTAAGTTGTTGTTTTTAATCCATAATTGTTAAGTTAGAATTACTCTAACAGACACTAAGTTTTTGCACTAAATGATTTTTAATAACCTACAGAACAATATTCATAACTATCCCACAATTTGTGTGATATGTGGTAGTTATGAACATTTCTTTCTATATTAGGTCGTATTAAGCATCATATGAAGTCATACGTTTAATATATCTAACTAATTAAATAGGCAAAAATTATAATGTGAACCATTTTAGTTCATTTGTATAGAATTTTGTTTAAAAATATAAGGAAGTGAAGGTCCAACATTATGTTCGTTTGGAAATATTTTCGTTTAAAAATGTAAATTGAAAACAGACCGGGCGTTTATAGAACGGCCAGTGTTACGGCAGGGAGGGAGAGGAATGTGAGAGCTCCGAACTCTAGGTTCGTTTTTATAGATTTTTATTCAAATGTATATACTCATGCGATTTCGAGGGTGTATGCAGCCGAAGGAGTGGGGTTCTCAACATTAGGTTCGTTTGGAAACATTTTCATTTTAAAATATAAAATCTTTCAACACTGACCGATTTTAGGTATATTTAAGGTTATTATCATGGACCTGGGTAAATGCCGGGCATGTCACCTAGTAGCAAAATAAATGTGTTGAACAAATGTTTTGTATGAATTTGATATATTTTTTGCATTATACAATACCGGGGCAAAATTAAACGTTTACAATTACCGCATAGTCTATGGAGGTTTTCATGAACATCTGAGGTAATTGTGAACAGGCAATTTTAGGTATTTAATTAACATGCCACAGCACCAATAACTAACTGTAATTGAAGTACAGGGTTATCAGGAAAGAATCATCCGATTACAAAATTTAATATTTTTTATAATTACAAACAGAAAATTATAATTAATATGGCATTATAAAAGAAAAATGTTAAATTGTTGGTTTGTAACAATGTATTTTCATCAAAGGACCGCTCTTTTTTGCCGAAAAGTCAGTGAGTGGTATTACCTACCTCGATATGTTGGAAATTTGGCTTTTCCCTCAGTTGAAGGAAGATATGCAAATTTTCATTTTTTTAACAAGATAGTACCCCGTCCCACTGGTGTTTGGAGGCTCGTAAATTTCTAAACAGAAAATTACCATACCACTGGATTGGTTGCAGCGCAGCCGGTGATTTGCTCCTACACAATTACCCTTTTAGATCCCCTTGCGACTTCTTCCTTTGGGGATATGTCGAAGATCTTGTGTTCATACCACCTTTGGAAAAAAGTTTGCCGGAACATAAACAACGCATTTGTTATGCTTTAAAAGCAGATAATAGTGAAACATTACAACGTGTTTGTCAAAAATTGGCATATCGCAATGATATTATACGGGTGACTAACGGAAGTCATATCGAACACTTGTGAAAAAAGAATTAACATTTTTCTTCACAATGACATATTAATTATAATTTTCTATTTGTAATTATGAAAAATATTACATATTGTAATGAGATGATTCTGTGAAACAATATCAGAGATCAGTGAAACAATAAGCTTTATGACAGTTTTATAAGGTTTTAGATGGATCGTGTGCTCCTTAAAGCTGTCAGTAGCTGAAACTAGTAAAATTTGTTTATAATTACCCCAATTGACCCTTCATTGGTTAGTTATATGCACTGGGTTTTAAGAAAGTTGGCTGTGCCTCTATTGTAGTTTTTTTCATTGATTGTATGATTCGATTAATGCAGTAATGTCGCGGGATCAATTACGGCTGTTCTGAAATCCAAAATGGCTACTTTCTAAGACATTTTTTAATTCACGCATGAAATTGGCAGGTGCGTTTTTCAGACACTTTGTAATTGAACTGTTTTTCCTCTTTCGGTTAGCAGAAGATCTTTCAGAAAAAAGGTATCAATGTTGGTGTTTTGAAACAAATGTCCGGACGCGACAGGGCGGGAAAGGAAAAGAACCTGATGTCGTGAGAGAATAATCGCTTATAATTCAAGATTTGATCCATTTATCAAAAAATGAAAAAAGAAAAAAAAAATCTATTACAAAGCACTTCAATAATCATGCCTGAAAACGTCAAACTTTATCGTTTAAAAATAAATCAATAAATATCTCAAAAAGTTTCGCGTTGTTAAGCGAGGAAATATATATATATATATAAACTTAATGTAAAATTTAACCCCTGAAACATAAGAAACTGACCATGAAAACAATGAAACCACAATGCCATATAGCAGTGTCAAATTACAAATTAAAATATGTAGTCCTAATCAATGAAATATTATTAATTCAAATGTAAAAAAACAAAAGAAAAAAACAAGAGTATAAACACAAATGAAAGCTTATAATGTAATTCACTTTTTCAAGGACAGGGAAACTACATTTATAAACAAAGAACGATTGTTTTCTGTATATGACACCAGCTTAATGTCATATCGCTGCCCGAACAATCGTTGAAACAAGATTGAAGAACAAGAAGACCTTTTAAAATGGAATATTATAAATCATACAAACAATTTGAATAAGAGGAAAAAACAAAGGAAGATAAAGAAAAATAATATATTACTTACATTAATTATTTACCCATGTTTATTAGCATAATTCCACCAGCACATGGTCAAAAAATTGTGTCTAACGAAAAAGGTTAATTTAACCGCCGAATAAGAATATCCTTCAGATCATAAATTGTATCCAACAGCTGCAGTTATTATTATTTAAATACAGAGATTACAACATTTTTTTAAGTTAAAAATGGAAAAAAAATTATAAAAACTATTAATTTTAATATAATAAATTAAAATATATTACATTACTTGATAATTTAAAATTATATCATAAAGAATATCACTCTTATTCTATCTTTCCAACAAGTATAATGTTTTAAATTACTTATTTGCTGCTGCCATCTGGTGTAAATATATTAAACTATACTAGTATAATATTTAATGCTACGTATAAATTATTTTTGCTGCTGCCATCTAGTGTAAATATATTAAACTATATCTAGTATAATATTTAATGCTACGTATAAATTACTTATTTGCTGCTATCATGTAATTTAAATATATTAATTTTACAAGTTAATATATATATATATATATATATATATATATATATAATCGCTTGAACTGCACTAAGCAAGGATATCTATATATGCGAAAATGGTGTCTGTATATAAGGGTGCAATTTATGCAAACTTTTGATCTTTCTGTTCTTACTCATTTACACGAATGATAAACATTTAAATTGATCCTTTTAAAGTATTATAACTTAAACAATATTCTTCATTAAGTGATTGATATACGATATTCATTTTAAAAAAAATTAATGAAATCTAGATAATGGAGTTTTAACCGTATATGTTAATTTAACATTCTATGTCCTAAATTATTCTCTAGTGAAAATTTGACATTTCAAAGTATTTTTCTTGTTTTTTACAGATACGTTAGAAAATTTACGCAATCATTAAATAAATGTTAAAAAAAATCGCATATTTTTAAATTATTAAACTAAATCGAGATTTATAAGGGCTTTGTAAAATATTTACAACTCTACTGAAATAATTTCGTTAAAATATTGTTTTTAGTATTTTATAGAATCAAAAAGTTCACAAATATAATGGAATTACAATATAAATATTAAACTTTTTCAAAACTGACACTTTCCACTCCAATTCTCTGAGCATGAAGAAAGCTCACAGTTGTTACAATTGGAAAATAATTCATCCATTAAAGAAATATGTTTGATCTGTAGAACGAATAATGCTTTTGAATATGAGAGAACATATAATATGTAGAACGCTTAATAAATTTAATTGTTACCAATCGATGTGTTAAATAAAATTTATAAAAAAAAATTACGGCACTTTAAAGTGCAGTCAGGGCTTAAAGAGGTACATTTTTGTGCCTCACAGTAGCGGCGCAGTAGTGCACCAATAGCAAATTTTTAATTTTTAATAGACATTTCCAACGAACATTAATTAAATTATTAACTGCTGTTTATTTCTTAAGGGTGACTAGTTAAATATTGCAAAACAAAATTAATAATAATCGAAACATTTGTATATATTTTTGTGACCTAACTATGAAAAGCAAAAACTGATTGTAGATAGAATCCTTGGCAGACCATTTAAGAGCAAAACTAAAATTCAAGCCATAAAAGGAAAAATTCTAAAACGTAGCACCAACAGTAGCTACATAAATGAATAATTAAGTACTTTAAACTGAAGAACGAAGCTAATCAATCAGTTTCGGCAGACTTTCGATTGATTTATTTTCTTTACACATTATACTAAATTATTTTAGTGTAATATTTAGTTGTGATGGTATATTTTGTTTGGATATATGGATAAATAGAAAACAACTTACACTTTTTTTTATCACTCAATTAAAATGTGCCGCATAAATTCAATTATTAAAAATAATTTAATTTCCAATTTGCAGTAACCCTAATAACACTTCTTTCACGTCGTAGGAACGTCACGACCACTTAATGAAAGTAAAATTAAAAATTAAGAAGCTGCATAAAAGCAAAATGAGAGAATGACGGAAATCTTCAATTAATTACTCATTCAACTTGATATAAGGAAGAAATAAAACAAAAATACACCAAGGTTTTAATAAATGTTTATGTATTAATATAGAGACTTTAATAGTGCACTCATACTCAATGTTACTCCTATTGTAAATCAGATGGCTTTATTTATTGAATTCTGAGAAAACCTTTATGCATGACCTTTGGCCGGACGCCTAGGTTTTGACAATATAATGTGCACTGATGGTATTTAAGATTGAAATGAGTAGTATAGTAACGTTTAAATCGTAGTTTGATAATCATCATCAGCATGTGTGTATAAGGAGCGATTCTCGATCTGATGTTCAAAACTTCTTTTGTGTCTCTACTGCGGATATCTTACGTCAATTGTAGTAGTACCTCGCCGAAAGATTCGTGCTCATTACGAGCATATTTCACAGTTTTAAAGAGGTCGTGTCACCGGAAGGAAAGAGGCTCGATTGGCAAATCGAAGAATTTTTCCACATCTGGGTCGAAGCAATGCGGTAATTAGACGATGCTGACAAGAGTGGGTCAACAATGGCAGATTTAAGCGTCAGGACGGCAGCAGTAGATCTAGGACCATAACAGATAGAGCGATTGTCAGATCAGCTGTCAGCGCACCAGATTCGTCGTTTTCAACCATCTAACGTGTGACCCGCACACATGTGTACAAACTGGCCATTGAGAAACGACTGAGAGAGAGAGAAATCTACGCTCGTACTGACTGTTACACCGCTTACCCTTCACGCCTATACACCGTCAACATCGACCACAGTGGTGCTTGGCTCAATAAATTTAGAACTGCGCTGACTGGGGACGTATAGTCTTTAGTGGAGAGTTCCGTTTTTTACTGTGTCCTGACGACCACCGAAGACGTAATTGGAGACGTCTTAGGCAGCGTGGGTATCCTGTCTTTACTATCGCACGTCACAGAGGCCCAACACTGGGAGTTATGGTCTGGGGTGCCATTTCTTTTGATAGCCGGACGCCTTTGGTAGTCATTAGGGGTACACTTACAGCACAAAGGTACGCAGACAACATTCGGTGACCCGTTTTGTTGCCGTTTCGTCTGTGTCACCATGGACTTACTTTTCGACAAGATAATGCTCGCCCGCATACGGCACGTGTTGTTATGAATATTCTTCAAGCTTATCTAACACTCCCTTGGCCAGTTAGGTCGCCTTATCTCTCCCCCATAAAGCACATTTAGGACGTGATAGAAAGGTGATCTTAACTGACCCTGAATCTTGCCGATTTATTCCAACAGTTGGAGAGAATTTGGCAAGAAACCTCTCAGGCTACCATCCGGGAACTTTATTAATCTATGCCACGCCAAGTGACAACGTGAATTCAGGCCATAAGTGGACCAATGCTTTATTGATTTCATCACTTTATAACGATCAAACACTGGAATTAATCATTCAGTAATTTTAATCGTTTTCATTTATGTGTATGTTCTTCACATCTACCAATTTTTGTTGCAATTGAATAACTCCTTCTTGGTGCGTACTTAAAAGCTTTAGGTATTTAAAAAAATCATTTAGTAATTTTAAAATGTCTTTATATATTTAGCTTTTTCAGGTTTGTTAGAACGTATAAGCACAATTTTTTTTTATGGTAAATGTCATGCATTGTAAGAAATTAGGCTTGTAAGAAATTGAGTTGAAAAGCATAGAAATGCCACCTAAAAATTGTTCCAACAGTAATATATTTTATTTAACACTGTTATAAATATAATATAAGCTGTAAAAATATCAGCATTGAAAGGGTTAGCAAAATTATTATTTATAAACAATAATAATAATTAAAAATATTTGTTTTTGTTTATCTATAACCGTCATTTTGCATCTATTATATTTTAACAGATTGTCAGTTGTTATTGCATAGTTAAATTTTTTTCAATAAAATATACTTTTTTGAGAAGCAATTAATATTTTTAAAAATTCCTGATCGTCTGCTCTTGCTTTTTGCAAAAATATAACTTCAAAGAGGAGTTTAAGAAATAAACATTTTGCCTCGAGATGAAAAACTTCCGTAAATATTCTTTGAAGTGTTTATATTTCTTTTATTTATCTTCTTTTGAAGTTAGTAGTTTTTTTTTTTTTTTTTTTTTTTTTACTTTCATTGACAAATTTATGCGTATGTTAATAAGACTTTCCGTTAGCTTTAAGTTTTTGTAATATTTTAATTTATGTTCGCTTTTATTTCTAAAGAAACATTCACCAGCAATTGATTCTAAAATTATATTATATTTTATTATTTTAATAGAAATAAATCTTTATTTTTCATTATATTAATAATATTGTATTGTAAACAAATTATATCTTTTTTTGTTTGAAAGTAGACCGCTTTAACTATCAGAGAATAAGATTTTAATGTTTTCTCTAAATTTTTCATCAAATTTAATGCTCATAAGTAATGAAACATTATTTGTTCAATAATGTCTACATTAAAACTAAGACGTCACTGTGATAACTAAAGAAAACTGACTCTGTGAAAAAAAATGTTATGTTTTAGAATTATCAATTTACAAACATTGAAAAAAAAGTCACAAGACAAAGATGCTTGTTAGATGTAGCCTTTATAGTGGATTATAAACATTTCACAATATTGTTCTCATGAAGGTTATGATGTATTGTTCTCATGAAGGTTATGATGTATTGCTCTCATGAAGGTTATGATGTATTGTTCTCATGAATGGCTTTGCAGTTTTTAGCACTTTCCAACCTACTTGAAAAGTGCTTATGACTTCGGTTTGTCTGGCCGTATGGCCGTCTGCCGTCTGGCCGTCTGCCGTCTGGCCGTCTGTCCGTGCTCTAACTCCCGTAAATATGCTCGGATTGCTCTGCAATTTTTATATGTTATTGTCGTTATCTATAGCATGTTCCCTATTTCAACGGAAGTGTGTAGCACTTATAGTTTTATTACAGGGACACTCAAAAGAGTTCTGTTACATTGCGGTCTATGGGGAAAAATCTTTGCGGTTTATTTAAATAATGTTTCACTATTTTAAACGCATTGAAATTTATATATATCACTAAGGTGCATTAGAAGAAGCCTAATATGGAATAGGGTGTGCATAGCACTTATAGTTACTTTACAGGGACAGTCAAAAGAATTCCGTTACATAACGTCTATGGAGAAAAATCGTCTGCGGTTTATTTAAATAATGTTTCACTATTTTAAACGCATTGAAATTTATATATATATATCTAAGGTGCATTACAAGAGGCTTACTACAGAATAGTGTGTGTATAGCAGTCATCGTTCATTTACAGGGACACACAAAAGAATTCTCTACTGTCTGTTAACACTAATTCCTGGAAGTGCGTTTTAAGTTACTAAACGCGGTTTTAATTTTAACTCGCTTTTTGTCTATTACGTGGTGTGTATAAATTCTGTAGATCCTATACAGGGCAGCACAAAAGTTCGCGAACACATTTCCGTTTATTGACAGAAACTCCAGAAAGATAATTTTTAACTGTGCTACGCGTTTCCTAACTAAACTAAAATTTAGCATCCTAGCATATACAAATCTATAGATCATATACAGGGCTGAATAAAAGTATTCGGATATTTTTCCGAATATTGTATCTGTTGGAAATTCCTGAAATTATGTTTTTAAATATGTTATGCGTTTTCCAAATTGTTTACTTAGATGTTATCTTTTAGCTTATTAAACGGTATGTTTTGTAAAATTATTTTGGAAGCGTTGGAAAGTGCTACATAATCTATGCTTGACGCATGATTTTTCGTTCTTGTTAAAGCACTGATATGTGTCTGTATTTTAATACTTAAGATCTTTAACATACCTGTTTTTAAAACATGTCATTAAATTACATAATATATATAAAATAAGTAGATTTAATTATATCGATATTATGAATTTGTTTGATGCATTTATGTTGTTATGGCAATAGAAGAAAATAAGGTGTAAAATAATAAGGCTAAGCTATTATTATACATAATGAAGAAGTTTAAACAATATAACGTGGTGGTGACATTCCACCACCACATCTTTAATTTCTCCGAAATCATTCTCTGATTTTGAAAGAAAACAATATTAAACAACTTAATGATTTTCTGTAATTATTGTACATGCTTTTGGATAAAATAAATACTTGTGTTATATTATTATTCAATATTATACTATTATTATTCAATATTATATTATTATTATTATTCAATATTATATTATTATTATTCAATATTATATTATTATTCAATACTTGTGTTATTACACTGTTTTTACTTGTATAAAGAAAGTATTTAATTGTTGTTTTCCTATGTATTCTGTTCTGAGGAGCCAGACTACCTAAGCGCCGCTTTATGACTTATTTTATGACTCTTGAATACCTGTAGACGAGCTTGGACAACATAAAGAAGAATGAAGTGATAGTTTAAGGACCTAGAAATTTATAACTGTTTAAGGATCAGAGTCTCCGTATGAGTTCGTGCTCACTGACTTTCCGGGTACGGATGGGCTAAGAGGCGTGTTTCGCTAGTACTTATGCATTGGGCGCACCAACCGAGAGCGATCGTGTAGCAGTGTATCACACCGGACCGGGAGAACTAGTCAGGGTGGACTTGAACAAAAGCCTGAAGACCCCTTTAAAACTATAACTCTCAGATAGTTTTTTGAGGACGCTGTCAGATGACGCAGTACCATTAATGAGTTCAGTTTGAGTTTCATTCAGTCTCATAAGCAGTGTCATGCAGTGTTTAACTCTGTAGCATTCAGAGTATCAGTAAGTACTTTTAAATTGTCATTACGTCTCCCTTTCAATGTTAATCCTCTGTGTTCGGTTATTGGCTTTCGAAGTCTAAAAATATCTTTACATGTTTTTATTTTGAGCTCTCCAGTTTAGCATGAATATCTCGCTAGTTTGACATGGAAGTTTCGTCAGCTGGATTTTGAGCAGTCAATAAATTGACTTTACTCCTTTTAACGTACTTTTCCAGTTTCCGTCTTAGACAGTGTCGTCCCAAGATGCGGACTTTTTATTCACGTCCTGCGTTTTTCATGTTCGAACCTAATGGAATGTCGACCAAAAGCGTTGATGTTTTTATTGGGTCGTTAATAGTCCTACCTGTGTTCATCATATTAAGATGCTTTAAGTATTAGGGATAAATTCCCTTCAGAAAATTGAACTGAATTTTGTAGAGCGTTAGCTCAAAGTGGACATTATGAGTTTGCTAATAAGAACTTTTGACAATTTTTCAACGATTATCAGCGTATAGATATATCCCATACAATGGACTCCAGGTAAAACTTTTGGTTTCCTAATATGTATACTATTATGTATTCCTTTTAAAAATGTTTAGGGGACATATCAGCTGTGTGAGAGAATTGTTTTCCTGTAATTATTATTAGTCATTTTCAAGTCTTGTGTATGACTTTGCACATAAATGTGTGCTTCTTGTTAAAATAATTAATTGTAACAATAAAATTCAGAAAATCTGTATTTCCCGAACTGGGATTTTTCTTTTTTATTAATGTTTATCTTAATTTTAATAAGTAATGTTTATTTTCCTCATAATTCTTTTAATGTTTTCTTTATATGTATCTGTAAATATTCTATATAAATATATATTTTTGTTCATTTTATGTCTGTTTTTTTAATGGACTAACGTCCATACCTATGCAACGACTTGACTCATTTCCTACGTTTGTCAATTATCGCAGGATAACTCGTTTAATATTCTCTGAGAATTTTTCAATATACCTTGTCCAGGTGCTCTATGCGTCGAATAACTTCGTTAAACAGACAGCAATTTGGATACTAATTCTGTTTGAATAGGGCTAATTTTTAATTACTGCTATTTACTCTATTTGTTATTCAAGTAGGAATTGCGGTCACGCACCTTTTATTATATTTATATGACCTGCATAATTGACCCCGAGATGTTAGATGCGAAGCTTACAGACTTCATGTCGCAAGTTTATTAATTCGGCTCTGTAATTTATGTTAATTGTTTATGCTTAAAACTTCCCAGCATAACTACCCACATTAGTAATTACAAAGAAAATATTTTTTGTTGGAGTGTTTTGTTTTGATCATTCAGAAGAATAAAAAGTGTTTTATCATGCATATTTTCGCTGTTGTTCATACTTCCGTGGCCGACCAATGTGGCTGACAGGGTTCCAAAAGCGCTAGGGAAGAAGGCTGAAACTTCATTTTACAGGAACTATGGGAGCAGAAGACTGACTTGGCTTCAAAGTTTTCCTACAATGTTGTTCCTAACAGGTAGGGCCGTGGGGATTTTTCTGTTTGGTATTTCTCTTTCATGTACCGCCCTCTTAGCGAGAAGTCTGTGTTTTTTTAAGTGAAGACATATGTTAACCACATGGAGCCAACAGCAGCACGGTGCCACCAGAAGGCCAATCTTCCAAGCAGTAGAGTAGCAAGCAGTTCTGTTCAGGAAAGGCTCAAAACTTTCCATATAAAGGAAAATCAATCGCATAAATTTTTACCTGGGCTGGCAAAATGTCGGGTTTTTGGACAAATGTCAGGATATTTTTGGATTTTTTACTGGGTATTTGTGGATTTTTCAGGGCTTTTGTATGTTTTTCTAGAGTTTTCTATTTTTAAGATATTTATTTTAATACTGTTTAAGTATTGTGCCTTTTTATGCTTAATAAATGAAAATATAAGTTGTTTACAATCTCTTAGTACCTTATAGTAAACAGTAGTGGTTCATTTAGTGTTTAATAAAAGTACTTTTGATAAGTTCACACTTTTGTTATACAAAACTTGAAATGTCTAGATGTATCACCTTTGAAACCAGAATACGGCTCTCAAAATTGCAAGCAGCTGAGTGGAACATTACTTCGCGAAACGTCCAAACAAAAAGTATCAAAACAATGAAATGCAACAGTCTACGGTTTGTAATAAATTCTCATACCTGTATAAGTTTATGATCTACGAGACTGGGATAATATCTGCAGTAGAATGATCTCGATGACGATCGGCAGGAAAATTGTGGAAAGTAAAACTTAAAATCCTGCAATATTCAATTTCAGAAAAGAATAGCATACATACAATCTTTTGTATGATATTAATTGAGTAGGCAAACGATCATTCTTATTTCTTTCGAGTATTTCAACTCCCATTAAAAGTTTATGCTAGTGATTGGTGAGTCTTGAAAAATCGAGTATAGATAAGCATCGACATCGTATAAAACAGCATCGATAACAATAAAAATCGATTCCCAAATTCTAATATCGGATGTTCTAGAATCGATATTAACACAGATAAGCTTAAAAATAGTAATTCCAAAACTTAGCGATGAATTGGCAGGAAATTTGATCGGGAATCGTGATAACGGGGACAAATCGATATTTCTGGCGTTAATTTCATAGCAATATATTTATCCTTTCGATTTTACTATTTTAGCGGCAGAGCTGCTGTCAAATTTCGTATCTTTCCAGGTTAAATGGTTATCTTTTTAGTTTAGAACCTAGTTATTTGGCTTACTAGTTTATTAAATTGTATTTTCAAGTTTATTCCTTCTCCCCTCCCCCCCCCTTCCCGAACAAACCGTAACTTTCTTAATTATGGTCCGATTTGAACTGGATTTGAACGGAAGCAATATTTATGAACAGTAATAAAAACGCTTTTCTACAGTTCAAACATTCCATCCTTGGTTTAGAGCTACTCTACTCAAGTTTCGCGTTAGTTAAGTTGTATCTCTCAAGTTCGTTTCCTCCCTCCTCTCGTCTCCCCCTCCCTCCAAATCATAACTTTGTTTTATGATCCGTTTTGAACGGGACCTTGGTGGACATTCTTCCCAAGTCATTTGGTTACCAACTAAATATTGATATTATTTCTGCAACTCTTTGTGACCACTATTTATGAAAAATAATAACATTTTTCGCTTTTTTACAGTTAAAGCATTCTATCCTTTGTTTGGAGCGACGTTACCAAGGGTTCTCGTTAGCTAAGTTGTATCTCTCAAGTTTGTCTCCTCACACCTCCTTCCCAAACCGTAACTTTCTTAATAATGGTCAAAAGATGAAATTAGTATTAGAGAATAGAGATATAATTAAAGTTTATTTTTAGGTAGCTTTCATTACAAAAAGTAAAAAGCTATACCTTATTGCAGCTGTTCGGAAGAAAGCAATTCCAATATATATGACATATGTCATGCTGTAACTCTCTTATTTTTGAATTGATTTGGATGTGACTGAGTATGTGTATAGGACATACCAAGGTCTCGACCGAGTTCGTTGGACAGCTTCATCCACCAATCTTGTTGCAAAACGGCGGCCTGTTGCAAAATTTAAAATTTTTAAAAATTCAAAAATATGTACAAAAAATTTTTAATTGAAAAAATTGTTTCCATTAAGTGTTAGATCGTAATACAAGTATTCCGAATTTTTTTTTTTTTTTTGGCTTTACCTTAAAAAATGACTGAGATATGGCAGTTTGTAATTCTAGGGTGGCTGACATTTTGAAACAATCTGATTTTTGTTATACTGTAACTCTGGTATTTATGTACCGGTATGAATGTGGCTGATCATGTGTACAGGACATACCAAGGTCTCGATCGAGTTCATTGTCTAGCTTCATGCGCTATTTTGTTTCAAAATGGGGGCCAGTTACAATTTTAATTTAAAAAAATCAAAAAGATATATAAAAATCGTAAATTGAAAAAAGTTGTTTCTGTTAAGTGTTAGACTGTTATACAAGGATTCCGGAGCTTTTTTTTTTTGTTTTGGCTTTATCTCTAAAAATGGCTGAGATATAGATGTTTGAAATTCTAGGCTGGCTGATATTTTGAAACAATCTGATTTTAGTTATGCTGTAACTCTCAAGCTGAAATTAGCATTCAAATTCAGTATTAACGAAAACCGGGATTGAATCTTGAAAAATCATATCAGGTTACAAGCTTTTTACTTTCGGGTGTTTAGTAAAGTGAGTTGAATTTTTAAAAATATGGAATATGGAAGCTACCTTTTCCTCCCGGCACATGCCGTAAGGACTGTTTATAATTGCATTAAAACATGAATTGACTTCTTATTACTTCGGTTTGCGGATCAGGGTTGGATTAAAATATTTCAAGTTGCGGGTCTGGTTCAGATTGAAATATGTCGAGTTACAGGTCGAAAATTATTTTGTCAAGTTAGGGTGTATGCAATTTATTTTCTCGGGTCCGGGTTGGGTTATAGGTTGACATCAAATGGAATTTTAGGGTTCGGGTAGAGTTGAACCCGACCCGTGCAGGACTCTAAACTCTAGGGAGGGGGGAGGTGACAAACTTGAGCGATACAACTTAACTAATGAGAACACTGAGTAACGTGGCTCTTAACCAAGAATTGAATGTTTGGACTGTAAAAAAGCCGAAAATTTTGATTATTGTTCATACATAGTGGTTATCAAGAATTGCAGAAATTATATCATTGTTTAGTTGGTAACCAAATGACTTGGGAAGAAGGCCAAAAAAGGTTCCGTTCAAATCGGACCATAATTAAGAAAGTTATGATTTTGTTTTTGTGGAGGAGAGTGGACGATCTTGCAAAATACAACTTAATAAACTACTAACCCAAATAACTAGGCTCTAAACTCAAAATATAACAATTTAATCTAAAAAGAAAGATTCCCTTTTAGGAATTTAATATCGGCTCTACCACTAAAATTGTAAAATCGGAAGAATAAATATATTGCTATGAAATTAGCGTCTGAAATATCGATCTATCCTCGTTATCCCCTGCTGAAGATAGATCGATACGCAATGACGATTTAAAGGAAAATAAAAATGAACGATGCTTATTGATAGGATCTCTAGTGTACATTTATTCTTTATTCAATATCTCGAGGTCTATGGGTTCGATCCCTACACAACTTGGACCATTCTTCTTGGTTTGTTTACCACCATCATTGCCACCGTTTAAGTTCTTCTTCTCTCCTCCAGGGGCACTGCATAGTGTACATTTCGAATTTATTCAACATCTCAAGTTCTATGGGTCCAATCCTCACACAACTTGGAGAATTCCTCTTGTTTGCTTTCCTCGTCTTGTTAGTTCTGTTCTCTCCTCCAGGTGGTGCAGCAATTTACTGTATTGGCTTTTATATTCTCTCCAGCTTCCATTTTTGATGGGCTTTCGGTGAATGAAGCTTCCCTTAAGCGTTTTGGCTACCGTCGGTTTTTTTTATGGCGATTCTTCATAAAATCGGATTTGATGTCGGTTAAAAATAACAATTTAGTGCCTAGAGACATCGATAAAAAAATGATAGTATCGATAAAATTGGTAAAAAATATCAACATCGCCCATCCCTAGTTTGTGCTTGTATTCATATTAAAGTATAATCTTTGTTGTGGTAAAGTTCTTTTGTAATGAATCTTAATAGCATAACAATTTTGGCGGCTCTGCCGGGGTGTGAAGGATACAATATATAATGTCCGAAAAATAAAAGAAATAATGTTTCGTGTGTGAGAACTGAAGATTTGAATTATAATTAAAAGTTTGGAATGTCCATAAACGAGTCTATTGACTTGATTAACGAACTTTTCACATTTTCCTTTTATTGTAAAATAATCAAGAGAAAGAATATCGACATTAAATAGAGCAAGGAAAGCGTATTTGCTAGGCTTATGTTGGATTAGTTTTTCCTGAGAACTCGAAAATTACGGATCCAATCAAGTTAATTAAGGAATCCGATTGTTACAACGGTAAAAAATTTACAGACATAATTGCTACAGCTTCTATATAAAAAAGGAACAGCACGTTTTATTTTCCTATGAATGCGAAACATCTTGAATTATAAATGGGTGTTTACAAATAAAGCCATTTATGGTAAATGGGAAACACTATTCGACTTCTGGATATCCGAATAGGAATATATGCAAGTTTTATGCACTTACGGAAGCAAATGACTTTGTGAATGTGTCAGAAAGTAGCCAGTTTGAATTAGAGAGCAACCTTAAGACATTAAACAGCTATATCATTAAAGAAGTTATTTGTTTCATTACTACATGCAAAAAAGAAAAATACAAACGAACACAAATAAATGCAATTTATTTTACTCGGTTATATATTTAGACTACTTAAATTACATATATATATTTAATCATATGGAAGAGCTCCAATCAAGTTGAAAATTAGAAAAAAAATCCTAAAACAATTTTCAAGCAATTACATTGATCTTCATAAAATAACTTTACTTCAAATTGTAGTAAAATTATTAATTTGATCAAAGCAGTTATTCAATCGAAACTAATTTACATTTATTTATTTATTATAATTTTCCTTAATAGTTGATTGAATTGTTTGAAGTTAGTTATGGACAGTGAAAATACACATTTATTCATTAAATTAATAATACCCCTATCATTAAAGTAGACAAAGTTTTATACACGTATTTACCATACATACTCGAGTATAAGTCTTACCAAGTTAGAAATGAAAAAGTCCTTCCGGCCTGTACCGGGAGGAAAAGGTAGCGTTCCTAGTCCATGTTTTTAAAAATTCAACTCATTTTACTCAAACACCAAAAGCTAAAATGCTTGGAACTCGATTATAGAAAATGTAATCCCGGTTTATACTGAATTTGGATGAGAATTTTAGCATGAGAATTAAAACATAACAAAAATCAGATTGTTTCAAAATGTCAGCCATTCTAGAATTTCAAACTGCCTTATCGCTGCTAATTTTTAAGATAAAGCCAAAACAAAAAATGTTCCGGAATCCTTGTATCACGATCTAACACTTAACGGAAACAACTTTTTCAATTTATAATCTTTTATACATCTTTTTGAATTAAAAAATAATTAAAAAAATTAACTTACCGCCATTTTGAAAGAACAGGACGCATGAAGCTGGCCAACGAATTCGGTCGAGACCTTGGTATGTTCTGTACACATGATCAATCGCATTCATATCGGTTCATAAATACCAGGGTTACAGCATAACAAATATCAGATTGTTTCAATATCTCAGCCACTCTAGAATTTCAAACTGCCATATCTCAGCCATTTTTTCAGATATAACAAAAACAACAAGTGTTCCAGAATCCTTGTGTCGCGTTCTAACACTTAACAGAAACAGTTTTTCCAATTTATAATATTTGTAGATCTTTTTGAATTTTTTAAAAAATAAAAAAAAAATAACTGGCCGCCATTTTGAAACAAGATGGCGGGAGAAGCTGGCCAACGAACTCGGTTGAGACTTTAGTATGTCCTACACACATACTAAGTCACATCCAAATCGATTAAAAAATAAGAGTTACAGCGTGACATATGTCAGATATATATATATATATATATATATATATAAATCAACATTTGAACGGACGGTGGTTCGGGGTCTGGGGGTCATGATCGATGAAAATATACCAAAATTTTTTGGAATTGCTTTCCTCCGAACGGCTGCAATAGACAGCTTTTTGTGATTGAAAGCTACCTAAAACAGGTTGAATACAAGTATTTAATAATAATTAGCTCTATTTAAACAAAGAAGATTGAAGTCTTCGATTAAATAAAACAAAGAAATCAATTTGGAAATATTGGTATTTACTTCTTTTCCATCTCAAATTTCGAGTTCGACTTATACATGAGTATACACGTTAATTAAAAACTAGTCGTTGGGGGCCACCGTAATACTTACCCATCATGGATATGCATAATGTAAAATATTAAAATAAAAATGTGTAAACTACTTATAAAATGCATTGGAATTCAAAGAAAATCGTGGGCGAGGCTAACGAAAAAGACAGGCTACCGCTGTTCATTCCACTTGTCTTTTTTTACAGACCGCTAGCGTGGCGTGATGCTCTTTTCGTACACCTTCATTGGTGCATTCAAGCATCACGTGACTCCGGCGGTCTGTAAAAAATGATATGCGTAAAGCACCGCGGTAGCCTTTCCTTTTTCGTTAGCCTCGATCGTGGCTTGATGACGTCATAAACTTTAAAGCGAGGCTAACGAAAAAGAAAGGCTACCGCGGTGCTTTACGCGTATCTTCTTTTACAGACTGCCGGGGTCACGTGATGCTCGAATGCACCAATGAAGGTGTACGAAAAGAGCATCACGTCACTCTGGCGGTCTGTAAAAAACGATAAGAGGAATGAACCGCGGTAGCCTGTCTTTTTCGTTAGCTGCGCTTTAAAGGCTCGATTACTGAATTGCTTGAAAGAGGTTTTTCCTTATAATTCCAAAAATAATAATCCTATTAACTAGCAGTTTATTGCATCTGATTAAGCGTCAAATTTCCAATTAAAATATATCTTTAAAGTGAAATTTGGATGAAATACAGGGTCATGAAAAATCGAAGAGTGCGGAAAATAGGATTCCAAATATCTCAGCAACTAATTATCCGATCGACTTCATGCTTTATGTAAAATTTGTTTTTTTATTGTCTTTTATATTCATTTCTTAAAATAAACAATTTCGAAAATTTTTATGTACCTTTTATCAGAACGAATATTTCGAGAGTCCGAAAAAAATAGTTCTGGTTAATCGAGGTTATTGAAATGAAATAGGCGTCTTCCTATTATTACATACTAGGTACATACCAAATTGCAAGTCTCTATCTCAAATTTTTCGGGAGATAGAGCGTTTACAGACACACAGACACATAGACGGACGGCAATTTTTTTTTTCTAAAAATATGTTTTTCGGAATCTCCAGTGTCTGAAACGTGTAAATCCGCCAAAAATTTTTTTCGATTTTAAAACGATTACAAGACTTACCCTATACTACGTATGATGGGTAAGTAAAATTATTTTAGCTTAATATAATTGGCGTTATAAGCTTCTTGCAATAATCTATAACTTCAAATTGGATTAATAGAAATTAACGTTTTGCTTGAATAACTTTTAGCAGAAATAAATTGTTTTATATAATGGAAATTCAGGACTTATCTTATTTTTGTACAGCTTTTAAGTTATAAAATAAATCACTTATTTAATTAATTTTTAAAAGATACTTTGCTATATTTGTAATCGACATATCAACAAAAATTTTAGAAACGCTTCAAATTATAGTGATGGGCATTAAAGCAAATTTTGAAAGAGAGAATGTTGCACTTTCTTATTCATTTTTCTTTTTTCTATATTCATAAAAAACAAGTATTGGATTAGTGAACGTTTACGATTTCCGACTTTTGATGAAATTAAATATTTTGAGATGGACCCAACATAATTTGACTGTTTTCAACCAAAGTTTGTGGGCGTTCAAATTCAATAGTTAAAGTATATATGTCCACGAAATTTCATATTTAGATAGACCTTGGCATAAATTTATGCTGATTAGATTTTGGTGTATATCGCCCAACAGGTGATTTTACTGTTGAGAATGATAACTATATATGGACATCTGTGAGAAAGTGTTCAACTTTAAAATTGAAGGCAGTGATATATTATCTTTTTTTGCAGTGAACGTTATAGCTATATTTCATTTATTAATGGGTAGTAATGAATAAAATTTTATATTTTATATAATAATAATTATATATTAGTCTAACCGTGTCTTTCAATATCCAACACGCGGTGCTGTTGCGCTGTATAGTTTATTATTCTAAAAGAGTTCATTGTATATTCATGTTAAATGAACTATTTACACTATACTTTCTATTCATAAATGGCACTTTTAAGTACTTAAGCGGTCTCATACCTTTGAAATCTTTCCACCGCCAATGAAAAGTGATTTGGTTTCGAGCTCACATAATTTTTAAATACTTATTGAAATTACACAAACCGCTGCAATATATTTAACACTTATAATATAATAAAAAATAGTGTTACGTTAATATTGCAAAATGTTTTCACATATTATGTCACAATCCGTTCGATAACTTAACTTATAATGAGCATATGAATATAAAACGTATGCTAAAATGACCTGTAAACTATATTTTATAGAATGAATTAATATTAATGAGCTAGATATATATTTTGATTTTTTTAAACGATTAATTACTTTTTTTAAGTTTCTATAAAAGAATTTATATATAATAAATTCATTTCATAAAATATAGTTTAAAGGTCATTTTATCATACGTTTTATGTTCATCTATCCTAATTTAAGTAATCGTGCGCATTATGACATACCACATGAAAACATTTTGAAATATTAACTGTATTTTTTATTATATTATAAGTGTTTATTTTTACATTTTATAAAGCCTGAAATACAGCTTAAACATATTACGGAGGTTTATGAAATTTTAATAAGTATTTAAAAATTTATGAGAAATTGAATCGACATCCCTTTTCAATGGCAGTGGCAAGATTTCAAAAAGGTATGAGATTCCTTAACTCATATTACACTGATAAAAAGAAAGTTTTGTAATGACTACAGCGTACTAGAGTATGGTGTAGAAATATATCTATATCTAATATAAACTTTGCATTTAAGATATCTGAACAACCATTGAATATTTATTATTTTTAAAATTGTTTTTATTAATTAAAGATTAAAAAATGTATTGCAGAGGAATCTTTTGTTTTCGAAATGATACATTCGAAAGTGAATTTATAACATCGAATTAAAAATATTTAATTTTTCCCCTTCACATTATTATATACTCTTTAAAAATATTGTTGTATTAGAAACCCGAAATTTCTTGAATTGTTTTTTAAACGTAATGACGAGTACTTTTGAAATGAAATATTAATTTTCTTTTCGGCTTCTTTTATTTTGTGTTTCACATCTGTCTGTTTACATAGAATTTTATGTAAATTCAAAAATGAAAATTCAAATTAGTTTTTATCTTTTACTTTTATCAAAAAGTTGTAGTTTTATTTTATTTCATTCTATGTTTTCTGAATTGAATTGGAAAATGAAATTTACTTGAAAAAGCAAAACAAGTAATGTAGAAAAAAATTATACGTATTTCATTTTCCACTTTTGTCGAATATCAAAAGATTGTTTTTATTATCAAAGAAGTTATCTATTTTCTTTTTATGTATTGAAAAAAAAGTGAATTAAAGTAAATATTCACCTGCAAAAATGTAAGTTGTTTTTCTGTCTGTACGCGTATTTAATAAATAGATCGTCGAGTCTATTTTTATTGAATTATTTTCTTACATAAAATATATGTTAGGTCAATATTTAATGCTGATGCTTCCTTATGATTTTTGAAGAAAGCAAAGCTACCAACAATCTAGATTTTAGACTACCAGTATTTCCGAATAGTAATCATTGCTTTATCTATATTTTTAATATAGATAAATAAAGTGAAATCGAAAATATTGAAACTCAAAAATTGCTTGCATTATAAAGATAAAATTGGAGAGTATTTCATTCTATGTTCGTAGCAAAAGAAGGTAGCCAATATTGGAAAATTTTTGGGACCGAAATGTCTTGATTCGCAGAGCAGAGGTATGATAAAATTTTGCGTCAGACATCGAAACAGTGATTCAGGCTATTTTAGGCACACTTGCAAGACAAATTTATATAACGAACATTTTATCGAAAACGCAAGCGTGCAGGAGGCATAGGGGGACATGAGTAAGAAACGTCAGGGAAATTGGGAAATATGTAAGTCATCGCATGTCAAGACGTCAACCTGTACTGCTACAAGTAGTAGAAATGACATTATAACCTCTGGATTGACCCATAAGGATCTTGTTTTAAACTAGTCGGATATGCCAATCCCGAAACTTTCTTCTATTTCAATACATGTTAATACTTCAAAAAGCGTATTCTTTTTTAAATTATGAATTGTAGACACCAAAAATGAGTAGATAACATATCTGTTATTTGTATTTTGATTACACATCAAGTTTTTTGTTAACATATCTTTTAAAACCGCGAGGGGAAGGGGGAAGAATTTTTTTTGTTTAAATGAAGTTTAATCAACGGATAATATACCAAAAAACATGAAAAATTTTACTTATCACAAATATGGAAATTAAACATAGATTGAACAATTAGTGATTTAATATGATTGTCTCGAAATTAGTGATTTAATATGATTGTCCCTCGTCCGTCTCGAAAATCGAACAAAATTCGCTATGACAACGCCAATTTCAGGCCAATTTTCTTTAAAATTTTACACAAATATCGGCCTAACACATTACATCTAAATATAAAATTTCTTCTAAAAATATTCATAATGTCTTCACTTAAACTACAAAAAATGGAGAAATTTGCACAGAAATCGCTGTCATATCGTCCCTTTCCGGTGGAATAGCTCCATTTTTAATTGGTACCTTATATCCATAGTCAAACCATATATATGAAATTTGGTTGAATTCTTCGTACACTTTCCGATGATAAATAGTGAAAAAGGCACAAAAAGCGCTATAACAGCGTCCATTTCCAGCAGAATATCCCCAATTTCAACTGGGATGCGCTGGCGATAGCCAAAAACATATAACTGAAATTTGGTTCAATTCTATGCATAACATCGTACACTTTCGATGATACAAAGAGGACACACACACACGGACAGACAGACAGACATTTTGTAAAAATGTGTTTTTCGGGATATCTGACCCCTAAAAGCTGTAAATCCGTGGAAAACCGAAAGTGGAAAAAAATTCGTTTACAATACTTTCTTCTATTATAGATAGAAGAAAGTAAAAACAACGGGTTTATTTGCATTTAATGTTAATTAAAGCATTTTTCCAGATTTTGTATCATCATGCGCAATGCGAATGTCATGTTTTAGATAGTAGCGGCAAAAATATATTATCAAAGTATTCATTTTTAATTGTAAATCTCCGTAAACCGAGAATATTTGTTTTGAGGTTGTAAGATATGAAATATTTCGAACTTGTGAAATGCTTACTTTATGTTATGAAAACATAACTTTTAGTCTACGTTTTCATTCCAATTAAAAAGATTTTCTGGAAAAATGTGTAAACGAAAATATGATGAATTTTATAAGATGTTGAAACTCTGATAACTTGATTCTAGGATACGGGCATTATAAAAATCGTGAAATATATGCATTAAAGTGATTTAAAATATGTACAAAGAATATACACATATAAATTTTCCTTTACCTTTCATTATCATAGAGATTACCACATACTTTTAGTGCGCATAAATTTGTAGGATAAAAGCAATGGTATTTCATAAAAGTGACAAATGCTAATACACTTACGTATATATTATATGCATTCCATCGGGAATAAATTTTATTATAATATGTCAAGATATATTTTTCGAAAAAATACATATTAAAATTTTCAATCCGACAAAAGTAACGTTTTTTTAGATAAGAAAATAGTCTTTTCACAAAGACCAATACAGGAATTTGATGCTTTTAAAATTTTGCTATTTCCTTATATAACTCTTCAATATTCCTAAAATTTTAGTTTTGCAGTATTTATTTTCTCTGTCTTCGTAACTTTTAATCTCCTGAAATCGCATAATTTTGAGCAAGGGATCATTGTTTAAACATGCATTTCTACATTTTCTAGCATGCCAGAAAATGTAGAAATGCATGTTTAAACAATGATCCCTTGACATAAGCACATAAAAATAAATGTTATATTTGGGGAAGTGGGGAGGGGGAGGGATGCGCCCTCCGAAGATGTTTAAAAAATTAACATGCGTCCATAATTGTTGAAAGTTGACAACATCTGATCTACAATCTTTTAAACAAGGCATTCACTATTGAATGTGACATGTTTTTGTTTTACATAGCAGACCTTGAGTAAGAAAGATTTTTAACACGTTATTTTAGATGAATTCTTTAAGTATTATTTGACGAATTCACCATTATAAATTACATATTACCTTTGTGATGATCTGTTTTTATTATTATATGAATTCATTTCCCTTGATTAATTTAATCAACATTAGTTTTTATAATGTTTACAAATTTATTCGATATAACTTACATCTTTTTAACTAATTAGACCTTTAAAATTTTAGTTAAGTTGACAAATTTATGATCTTATGATTTCATAGTTATATATTATTACAATAAATACGCAGAAATTGTAGATTTCAAAATATTTTACATTTTTTATTAATTTAAAAAATCTACTTTTCAACACAATTAATTGTACAGTGTAAAAAGTTTTTTCTTGGATAAAATAGTTATACGGTATTAATATTACTTAATAAGTATATTTTATAAAATCATTCAATTGGAAATATTTGAAAAGTTATGAAATAATTGTTAAGTATCACATTCAGTGATCAAATACAGACCTTATAAACAAAACAACAACATTAACTTTCAAATATTCAAAACAGTAGATTTAAGATTGCTATATTAAAATATTAAATTTTGTAATGTTATTTTTAACTTTTCAGCTATATCAGTTTTTAATGTATGTCGAATCTGTTTAATTTTTTGCTGCAAAAGCTTCTCATATCCTAAGCCACCCTTTAAACTTCAATCGGAGATTTCTTGAAAAATATCTGTGTAATTACACTTTTTTATTTATCTCAACATGGTTTTTGTATGTAAAGATTGAATGTTGTAACTGAGTTTCAGTTCTTGATATGCCAGAATAAAAAAAAATATATTCACAGGAGTGTTTCCGATGGCAATAAAATATTTTAATACTTATAGTACTTAATTATAAATTGATAAATTGATTTAAAGCATTTTTAACATTATTTTTCATTTTTTCCATGCTACAGGTGACAAATCACCAAATATTCTTTATGGTTAGAATTGTGTGCAAGTTACAACAACAATGGATTTAATTATGCACTAAACCACTTTCCTTAAAATAGGCCAACTGTCTGTGAAACCTCAACAACGCAATATTTTAAACAATAAAAAAATGTAAATATAAATAAAAAATAAAGAGCATAATATTTTTAAAAGTACGCTTTAACCAATTTATAGTTTCAAATTAATTAAATTGTGATTATAAGTTGAGAAATCATAAAAAAAAATGCTTAATTTTAAAATAATATTTAAAGAATGTTTCTTTTTCTTTTCCCTGTTGCAACATCTTAATAAAGAAACAGAGAAAAAATAATTTTCTTAATAGAGGAAAAGGTGTAAAAACGGGCACAGGTGTAAATATGTGCACACCACCCTAAGTGGCTATGGGAGGTGCTGAAGACTGGCGACCAGGACTGTAGATGACGTATTTGTTGATATGAGATAGCAGAGAGCAGTTGGAACCATTCAGTCAAGTAGTGTGGATGCAGCGTGAGTTATTGTGCGAATTGGTGTTTGTCCTGGACTGCAAGCTTTTGACAGCTATCTGAAATAGTTTACTTTTCATGTTCTTATGGTTAATTTAAAGTAATTTCACAGTGATATCCGGAAAGCGGAGATCCTAAGCTACTTTTAGAAACTTATCAAACAGGTCTTCCCAATGCGGAGATCAGGCGAATTCTCTTCCCGTTGCCAGGCATCAACCCGTTAAGCTGAGCAAAAGCCGGCAGGTAGAGGCCTGGGCAATGGTCTAATAAAACAATCAGTGGTGTAAAGTACAGGGTGCGTCATGAAAATGTCTACACATTTTACATGATTATAACTCCAGTTTTTATTCACATATAATTAATATTTAAATTGAAAAATAATTTACATAACATGCATAACTTTTCCTTCTACCGCAGATGTTAAAAATTATCACCGTTCTGGTCAATACACTGTTTATAACGGTGGGCTATAGATTCACAATTTCGCATTTTTGCTCAATTGTGGATCCGAAACGTTGTCTATTAACATCCATTCGTTTCAAACTTACCTTTCATCCGATGAATTCTAAGTCGCATAGGAGGATCTGCCTGAAACTCCCTGCGATATTGTTTTTGTACTTCTGCTACATATTGATACTCACAATAGTATTTTAAAAAATTAGGACATATCATTAACTTTCTAAACAGAAACAAAATGACTTTTTTTTTTACATACAAAAACAGTAAGTTGTCATTGTTAATTTCTAAAATCAAATACATAAATGACGTATACATGAAAAAAACTCTAAAAATCGCATAAAACAAATGGCAAAAATTCACAACTCGCTGTTCGAATTGCAATCAGATGACGACTTTTTGATCTGCCAATCACAATTGCTCGGTTGACGTCCAGCTGTACCTACAATTCTATCAGCTACCAATCACAACTGCCCTCCAATGGTGTTTGACTTGTAATGGGCGATTTGTGACGTCATTTGAAACAAAAAATGCTGCAAACATAATTTTTTTTTAAAAACGCATGAAAAATGAAATTCAAAGAAAGAATCTAACAAAAAATCGTGATAGTAAATAATCCTCCCTTCCCTTTTAAAATTATGATTTTTTTTTTCTGTAAAGAATTATCAACTTTCTCCAAGCTAAAAAGAGTAAAAAAAAATGACGATTCTGAGCGTATCTGGGGCTGAAATGGAAGCAACCACCGAACCAATCAAGCATTCTGGACAAAATTACTTAGTGTCGAAGGAAAAAATTCGCCAAAAAAAACAAAATTCGCTGTACGTATTTCGCATAAACTTTATTGAAAAGAGGTTAAAATGTACTATATTGGTCTAAAAGATTGGAACCGGATTCCGGTTACTAATGCGGGTAATTCGCAGCGAAACGTCGAAAAACACTAATGATCGCATTTTTCAAATCATGATTTTCTATCTGTAAATAATTATCAACTTTCTCCAAGCTAAAAAGAGAAAATAAAATGACGATTTTGGGAGCATGTGAGGCTGAAATGGAATAAAAACCACCGAACCAATCAAGCATTCTGGCAAAATTCCTTAGTGTCAAAGGAAAAAATTCGCCAAAAATTCAAAAATCGCTGTACGAATTTCGCATAAACTTTATTGAAAAGAAGACAAAATTTACTATATTGGGCTAAAAGATTGGAACCGCATCTAAACGTGAAAAAACTAAAAATCGCATAAAAAATTTAATTAAAAAAATCTATTCAAAAATTCCAAAATCTGGCTTCGAGGTGCAAAACTACATGCATAGAGGTACCTTTTCACCAAATTTTGTTGCTCTGCGTGCAGCGGTCTTTTCAAAACACAACCGAGAAACATACACACACAAACACACAAACTTCTTTCTTTATTATAGTTAGAAATTTTTTGGTTGCAGCTACTACAGCACCAAAGAAAAGTTTTTCTTATAAAAAACTGTTGTTTCAGTATTTATTAAAAATAAGAAAAAAGCATTTGGTGATCCACACGAAGTGCTCAGGAAACTAGTGTATGAAATACAACTATAAGAATTACAAAATTGTAGAAAAATGTTTTTCCGAGTATGCGTCTCGAGTATGCGTATGTATAGTTTCTCTAACTTAAAAAATAACATCATCCTTGAATTAGTTTGGTGTAAATTTTGTTACTTTACGAGACTTTTCCATTCCAAAACAAATGTATATAATTTCTCAAAATCATTTTATTTATATTTGTATAAGTGCCTGGGCGCTTGAATGTTCGTTTAATAAAAAGAAAATCTTAAAATATGCAATGAAATTTGTTGATTAATATTATTGTTCATTTCTGTGAAATTGAAGTAATAAACAAATACAAAATTTAAAAAAATGTTATGGAACATAAAATAGTTTCACATTATTTTTGTCAAAAATAGCTGCTTTTCTTTCTTCCATTTTTAAAATGTCCTTCATGCACTGGCAATTCTCTACAATACGATACTACGAGTTATTTTCTGTTTAAAAAATAAAACTACACCAATAAAATGTATCTTTACAATGAAAATGATACACATAAGACTGTTCATTTCATTGTAACAGAAGAATGATATTTTACTCAAATATACACTTGTTCTGTTAATATTATTACGGTATTTGTAACACTTTAGTGCTCAGATTTGTTTTCACATTTAATACATTAAAATATATATTTAAAACGTAAAATTAACAAAACGTGAAACAAAACTGAAGCGTTTAAGATTTAAGCACTAAGATGTTAAAAAATGAGTTAATTACATTTTGACATCAAAGCATAAATAAAAAAATATTTTTATGGCGAAAATGTCTTTCTAATATACTACCGTTTTATTTGAATTAAGATATATATTGATTTTATATAACATAAATTTTACACCACAATCTTAAATATTCACTAAGTTAAAAGAATATCGTGAAACATGAAATGGAATTTTATGGTATACATTGTTCTATATTCTAAAATATTGAAATGGCGAACAAATATGACCTATTAAATCTGAAAATAGACTTTAATTAATATTATTAAATGAAACTACATTCTTTTCATTCCTAGCATAATCTATAAAATCTAATTCAAATTCTCCTTCGAGTATCGTAGTTTTCAGCACAACAGTCCACAATGCGGCTTTTATCAGACATTTTCTATTTTATTGCCGATTTAAAAGATAAAACTACAGCTATAAATTGAAATGACAATTGGAATGAAAGTGATAAACCTTAAACTGTTAAGAGAACTGTAAACAGAAAAGATTATATGGTATACTATAAAAAGGATTTCTTCAATAAATGTCTCTTTTACTTGTATATTTACTGTGTTTTAAACTTTCTGTAATATAGTTTTTTTTCTAATTTTAACGCAATATAAAAGCACTTTTCAAAGCAAAAGTCAATGAATGATCACATAATTTAAAGAGCTGACGGATTTGAAATAAATTAATTAATCATGAATTTTAGTTTAAAATTCATGAAAGATTTTATTATACTTATAGTGTTTGATAAAACATAATTATACTGTTGTGTTATTTAAAAACTGTAAGGAAAATATATTTTCGCATTCACGATGCGTTAAGTAATAGCAATATGCACATATGCGTATAGCACATATGCGTTAAGTAATAGCAATATCATAAAATGTGAAATAAAAATTTAAGGTGCATATATTGTATGTTCCTAAAGATTCAGATTTTGTTGCTAAGCACAGGCTAGATTTGGCCATATTGTTGTGGGAAGACTTTTGAAGGTAAACTGACGCGTATTATCGTTCTCGAACAAGGAAAACCCTTAAAAACTTGCACAGACCATGCTAGTTGGCTAGATTTGGCCATATTCTTGTGGGAAGAATACCTTCCGGAAGACTTTTGAAGGAAAACTGACGCGTATTATCGTTCTCGAACAAGGAAAACCCTTAAAAACTTGCACAGACCATGCTAGTTGGCTAGATTTGGCCATATTCTTGTGGGAAGAATACCTTCCGGAAGACTTTTGAAGGAAAACTGACGCGTATTATCGTTCTCGAACAAGGAAAACCCTTAAAAACTTGCACAGACCATGCTAGTTGGCTAGATTTGGACATATTGTTGTGGGAAGAATACCTTCCAGAAGACTTTTGAAGGAAACTGACACGTATTATCGTTCTCGAACAAGGAAAACACTTAAAAACTTGCACAGACAATGCTAGTTTCGAACCCGCAAACATCAGACAGAGCTCTCTATTTTGGGGTCAGCATGCTAACCACTGGGATAAATGGGCCCATTATATTTCTAGGATATTAAACTAAAGTATTCCTTTAAATTTTCAGACTGTTAGACTGAATTGGAAAGCAGTCTCCCATTACTTTCAATAAAACAGGGTTCGCAGGCTTCTACTTCAAATGTTTAACAGTTTGTTTTACATATATAATTGCAAAAGTTTATTCAAATTATTTGAATAATCGGGTCGGTGATGAATTCTGGGCTTAAAAATTTAAATAGAAATTTTCTTATCATTAATAGTGGTGCAATTTCAAGCAGTATACGAGCTTTGTTAAAAGTAAATCCATTGCTCTTTTCTCTCAAAGAAAGCAGGAATCTAGCTAAAGTGTCATTCGAGTACCACGGATTTTAACATAACAAGACACAGTGTAACATTCACAAAAACGTATCCGGTTTACTGTCGATTACCAGGATAAAATTACGCCAAAATATTTGTCACTGTAAAAAGCGTTAAACTGGTCGGAAAATATTATACGGTGTAATGAAATAAACAGTTTGTCAAATAAATATCTATTTTACTAGTATACTTTTATACCTTTTAGTAGGGCAGTTTTTTTTGTTTTTTTTGCACTTTTAAATAATGAAACAACGTCCTTCAAACCTATAATTAATGAAGAATCAAACTATAAACAGTTTGTATCAAAGTAATAATTTAAATGCAAGATTAATTACACTTATATTTAAACAAAAACAGTGTTCGAGGATATACAATAATATTTATATTCTGTGATAAAATGCTGTATAAGAACTGTTGTGCTATTGCGTAGATGTTATAAAATGTATATTTGAAGTTATCTCGTAATAGTAAAAAAATACTGCATGACTGACTGATATTAAACTTTTTATAAATTATACCATGTCCGACATATGTAACATAATTTATAATTATTTCTTTATATTTAGAAAATATTCGTGCATATGTTACTTTGATAATTTTTATCTTATAAGTATTAAGTTTGTTTTTAGGGAACGTAATCGTTTTTCACTGAGTTGATAATTTGTTATTTCATCTGTTTAAGTCTGACTTTTAGATGGAACTTTGTACTGCGATTTGGTGGTAAAGATTGGTATCATGGACCTTGATTTCAGTGTGGCCTTGATGAATCCATCGCTTGATTGGGGCCCACATACCTTACGCGTACCATTTTTTGCGTTTTCAGGGAATTTCTTTAAAACTCCGGTATTGCCCTAAAAAAATTATGTTATTGCTATCATTGTATCTATGAGATACATGACGTAATTTGTATATTTATGCACTTTAAACAGCAAATTTCAAGGAAATGCAGTAACTAACTAGAATTGTATATTCAATGCCTTTAATCACAAAAACTAAACAAAAATCACGTGTATAGCTATGAAATATTCTGAAACTAAAAAAAAAACTTATAATGGATTTAACGTAACATTAAGCCTGGACATTGTATCGTACAGATGCAAGGATAGTAATCGAAAGTTAATTCTCATTTAACATTTACTTTTCCAGTTTATAAAATTATTACTTTGTCTAATATTCGTATTGGTTAATTGAACACTTAATTGTTTGGCTTGATTTTTTAAATTTCTTAATTTTTACTTCATTTGGATTTCCCCCAATCTCATTATTATGTAACTGCATTTTAAATTCCATTTTAATGCGAATTTAAAATGCAATTTGAAATTATCAATTCTTACAAATATCAGTTCAACATTTAGTTAAATTTAACATCCAGTCAAAAAAAACAAAAAACTATGAGACTTACTTCTTTTTTGACATTTTTATCTTAAAAAGAAAACCAACTCAAGTTATTACTTGTTTGGAGGAGATATAAAACTTTGGAAGGTTATAGTATCATATCAGAAAATCTGAGATATGTGAGACATTTTTCTATGATTGGGTGAAGTTTTCTAGATTCCAATACCCTGCTCCTCGGTAGCTATCCTTAAAATCTAAGCGTATACGTCCTTTCAAAGACATGTCGCATGGACCTGACAATGGCCGTTGGCGGGTAAAAGAAAAAAAAAACGCATTTAATCCATAACCGAACGCAGATAAAATGAGCTTTTTCAACAGTATTTTGGAATTTTTCGCGATCTATATATTTTTACAAGAGATAGTAAACTGTCAGTCAATCGCATAAAGAGAGGAGAGACATATCGAATTACTAGCAAATTTATGTTATCTCAAGTAGAGTACGATGAGTTTGAATAAGCATTGCGGAAATAAAATTCAGTGAAATCGCATTTTTGCAACGACAAAATATAAACCGTTTTAATTCGTAAAATGTTCCTTATAAAAGAATAGGAGTTGCCATGTTATAAGGATCCATCTACAAATTAAATATGAATTTCTATGGCCGTATAATTATTAATCTAGAGTAGCTTATTGGTTTCAGTTGTGGAAAAAATATCATGCCATGTATGATAACAGAGATATGATGAATGGATTTATGGATGTATCCAATCTAATAATGGAATGAAAACATTGTTGAAGCGATTTTTATTCTGAGGATTGTGATCATGTTATATTCCTTATTAGTCACTGTTAGTTACTTTTGTTGAAGTAATTGTTGATATACGTATTATATGTATTGATACATGAAACTTCTACTTTTCAGATTCTATAAATTCTGCACTATTAGTTAAGTAAATTTGCGAGAAAGGATTTAGCATATCAAACTTTTACATGATCATTGTTCTGTGTGTTTAGTAGGAGAAAACTTACAGCAAAATCATACACTTACAATGAGACGCATGCATTAACGCCAATTTTCAAATAGAAATTTTAATTTTTTTTAATTTGGAGCATATGTATAGTATTTGATAGTAGCTTTTAACAAGGAAAGGGATATGAAGAATATTTAAAATAAAGATAGAATAATATTTAAAATATGTTTTTTTATTGACAGTTTCCAACATAGTTGAAAATGTTTATGTCTGTCTGTGCTATAACTCCCATAATATGCTTAGATTGCCTTGAAATTGATATATGACATTGGGGTTAATTATGGCATGTTTGGTATTGAAAATGAAGTGTGTAGCAGTTACGGCTCTTTGACAGGGACACTCAAAAGATCTATGGGAAAACGGTCTATGGGAAAAAATCCTTTGCGGTGTATTTTAATGATGTTATAATATTTTAAAAATATTTAAATTGATACATATCAATAGGGTGTACTACAAGGCACGTACCGTAGAATATAGTGTAAATAAAATGTATCGTTCATTTACAGGAACACTAAAAAGAATTCTTTTACATTAAGGTTTATGGAAAAAATTGTTTGCAGCGTATTTTAACGATGTTTCGCTATCCTAAACTATTTGTTATAGATCATTGAGGTTCACTGCAAGGCGCTTACTGTAGAATATAGTAGGCACAGAATGTATCGTTCATTTACAAGGACACCCAATTGAATTTGGTTACATTACTGTCTATGAACAATAATTGCTAGTAGCTCGTTTTCTGTTGTGGTACGTGTTTTTATACGTTTGTAACTAAATTTTTACATACTATTAGATGCATATAAATTCTATAGATCATATACAGGGCTGCTCAAAAGATCTCACGTACATTTCCGTTTATTGACGGAAATTGCTGAAAGGGATTTTCAATTGTGCTATATATTTCCTAAGTTAAATACATTTTAGCATACTGTGCAGTATACATACAAATCTATAGATACACAAAATATTTCGGTTATTTTGTTTGACCACTGGTCAAACTTGCTGAAATTTGTTTTTCAAATTGCTGAAATTGGTTTTTCAAATGTGTTAAGCATTTTCTAAATTATTTACTTAGTAAACTGCAAAGTTTTGTTACAGTATTCTGAATGTGTTTCATAATATATGCTTGACGTATGATTTTTCGTTCTTGATTTAAACATTTTGGTTCTTAATAGAACCTAACAATGTTTCTGCATTCTTTTTTTAATTAGTTTTTAATTCAACATCTACAAAAGCATAGAAATGCAAAATTTCACAAATTTTCAATGAATGATTATAAAGATAAATTATCGAGAAATGTACCAGGGAATGTTAAGCGAAGCCACGTTATTTAATGTTAATTAATGTTATATGTAGTGTGTCCATAAAGTATTGTCGAAGTGTTTATTACCTCGTAACTTTTGATTAAAGAACATGACGAAAAATATTATTACATATTTTCAAATTTCAACGGAAAAAGTTTTTTTATAACACAAACAAAGTTACATATTCTCCACCAATTTAAGAGGCTACACAGACACTGTGACACAGACACTGTGCATAAAAGCATTTTTGCTGTTTTGTTAAATAAGGATAAATAAACAATCATATTAGTGTAAAATAGCCCGACAAATTGAAATATAGAAGGAATGTATAGTCTATATTGAAAATGTAATATTTTAAACAGAATTAAATATGTCGATAATAATTCCAGAAAAAAATGTAAAGAATATGAATAAGATACATAGGCAACTTATGAGTAAGATACAACTTTAGTTTGAGACTTTTTGAGCTGAGGTAAGACTTACATTGGCATTTTTGTGTGGGTAGGGTGATTCTGTGCATAAAGCTATAATAGTCTGTTAATGATGCTACATATAGATTCTTTATGCAATCCTTTAAACAAAGAAGTCATCTTATAATAATCAGTTGCATGAATTCAGATTTAGATAGTCTTATCGTACACAAATTAATCTGAACTCCTACATTTTGATGCACCAGTGTGTTAAGTACAGGTGGACAAATACAAATTTCGACAGATATAAGGATGAAAAAACGTAAGGAGCATTATTTGGAATTTATAAAGAGTATGAAATTGGCTAAATTGTCTTTTTTCCAACAGGCTTTGCTTTAACATATTTTAATTCGGCTTTGAAGTGTTTTTTTGGACTTCCTTTAATCCTTTTTAACCTCTTTTTAAAAACTCTTTCTTAAGAGAATTCATTAGAAGTTTTCAGTTAGGTTTAGCCGTTCGGATACTTTGTCAGTTATAATTTATGCCAAAGAAAAAGTTTGAGATTATATAATTAACTTTTGGCAGGATCTGGAAATGCGAGTATTAATTGCAGTGTTTCATTCATGTTAAGGCCACGATTTATTAGTGCTATTGAATTATCAAAACCATTACTATCATTGTGAAATGATTGGCACTATTAAAACTTTTGCCATTTGATTAATTAATATTTTTATTTAATAGCCTTTAACGATCTGATGCTGCAATATTCGCGGCATGGAACTATTGCATTTTAGATCGAATGCCGAGTATATTGCGGCAAAAAGAATCTTACTCTTTTTATTACATTCGACATATTTTATTATTTCTATATTGTTATTACATTGTTAAGTTTGGATACTATGGTGTTTTGTAGTAGAATTACGAAGTTTTTTGGTCATGGTTTGTTTTATATTTGCTATAAAAATCTTTTGTACATAATGTCTCTTTGTACGAAAACTTGTTCAGTCCCAGCGGTCAGTAAAATATAAATATTCATTGACCGTTAACTGTTAGATTTTTTTAAAACAGAAAATATTATATAATGCTTTATTTTTAAAATTTAGCTCAACTGCCAATGTAAACAAAGCCTTACGTAATAAAATTGATAAGAACTATTGTTATATGCTTCCAGCAACCATTGCTTTATTCATTTATTTCAGTTCTTTTAAAGAACATAATGCTTTTAAAAACCCTTTCTCTCATAAACATTTCTCCCTTTTTAGCTTTTTTCTGAGTCACATTTAATTGTTTTCTTCTTGACGATTTGGCAACACTCATGAAGAGGGGAAAATAGAAAACTTATAGAACTTTTTATTTAGCAATTGAATCCATTGGACACTACACTGTTAACTAGTATTTTAAAAACACAAATTGCACAAATTGTGCTTATTAGTTGCTAAAATCAGTGTAAAAATTGTTTTAAACTCATAAAAGAGCTAAAATCCTACATGTTTCGGCTTTAAACTTAAAGCCATCATCGGGGAAGAGGAACAACACAAACGACTACTGATCTTTTTTTTTAAAAGATCAGTAGTCGTTTGTGTTGTTCCTCTTCCCCGATGATGGCTTTAAGTTTAAAGCCGAAACATGTAGGATTTTAGCTCTTTTATGAGTTTAAAACAATTTTTACACTGATTTTAGCAACTAATAAGCACAATTTGTGCAATTTGTGTTTTTAAAATACTTTTTATTTAGGTTAGGAACTGTGAAAAGTAATTTATTTATCGTCCATTCTTTTACAAATTTTTTCGTCCTGACGTAATTCTTAGTTATATCAAGTACACCTTTCTGACAAAATATTGTATATTATAACTATCCTAATATTAATAAAATTTCTAATATACAGACAAAACAAATTTCATTAAGCATTAAATTTATTCAAAAATATTTTACAATCAGATGAATATGATTATTTCACTTAACATGTCATTCTAATATACATAAAGAAAGTTGTCATAAAAACAGATAATGTACCAGCTTTCATAAAAAGTTGCACTGTGCGCTTTTAAACGGCATTTTAACACTTTTACAAATTATGAAAAAGTTGTTAAATTTTCCTGGTAGCACGCGAAGGATGAATTTGAAATCATCAAGGTGCTTACACTTCTTGGAATTTCTAAAGGATCTGGCACCACTATTTTAGATAAGAAAATTTCCATTTAAATTTTAAATCACAGACTTCGTAAACACGTCATTTATTCACAAAATTTGTAAAATTTTTCTGCAGTTAAGTAAGACCAAAAATTATTTTAAGAAATTGTGCCAAAACTGCATGAATATCTTTAAAATGTTTATGGTTTGACATGTATACAAAGTGTCCAATAGTGTATGTAACATTAAAATTCAATAAACCATTACATATAATCAACATAAAGGTGGAATCAGTTGCATGTTTACCTGCTATTTCAAAAAAATTGTATGCAGAAAAATTTAAATTATTACAAACTTTCTTCAATAGTGCTGCACTATCTCAAACTATATGAATGCTCAAATTATTTTCAACATGGAAACTTCTTTTTACTCGTTACAATTGCTAACTAAAATAAAGAGAACTGAGAAACTTTTGATACAGTTTTACGCAATAAGTTGAGTATTCTTACAGGTTGAGACAGTTAATTTCATCTACTGCCCATAATTTGGACTGTTTTTAAAATTACTGCGTACAAAATTTATCAATCATTGGACGAACATGTCTCGCATTTATAATTATCACAGTTAGTGAGTTTTTGAATTTTAAAACTGATGCATCTTTTTCTGGACAGGCTGGCGATATCATATTGAGACACGTATTATATGATATTGCTTCTATTGGTTGAACAAAATGTTTAAAATATTTCTTGGCTCTGCTTTACATTATAATATTTAATAAAAGTTACCACCAACAAAATTTTAACGTTAAACTAAATTTGTATTTAAAATCGTTCATGTGGGCTACTCATCTAATAAGGTACATTCTTTTAATCAAGAAGAATGCGACTGTGTAGTGTGTATGTCACATTTATATACCGTCAACACAATACTGTCGAATCCTGTTAAGAGGCGATCCCGCTTAATACGCGTATTTTTTTCGTTTCTTTGAACATCCCCCATTAGACTAATTAAAAAATATCACGTTTAATAAGCGAAGGGTTATAAGCGATTTTTACGCGATAGAGTTTAGGCCTCTCGAAGCACAAAATCTCGTTTAAGACACGAATTCATAGGCTAAGATGCTAATTTCTCCTCTCTTCTCCGTTATTGACAATTTAACGGATATTTTTATTCAGATATCTACCCCATTTTCGGATAGTAATATTCGCCTTATTTAATGGCATATTAACTAAGGCGAATATTACTAATCGGAAATAGCGGTAGATATTTGAATAATAAAGTTACTAACCTGGCAACATTAGTGATTAAATAAGGCGAATATTATTAATCGGAAATTGTGGTATATATTTAAATAAAAGAAACCCGTTAAATTAGGAACAATATCTTCAACACGTCTTTGATCTGTCGTACAAATATTCTTTCTCTCTCGCTTAGTGTACGTTTTTATTGAACTAGAGCGAGACAAAAGATTTTGGTCGCTTTTTGTTGCTTATTCGGTTTTCTTTGCTTGGTGTATGCTATCAATTCTTGTTTTCCTTCTCGTTCAATGTAGGAAATAAAACCTCCTTAGTACTGGAGAAAATGAAAGATTCTTTAGTTTTCAGTTCTATCTCTTTGTTAATTTCTTCTGATATCAGCCTGCTCCTATTTTATTCATGGCTGGTGAGTTACTTGCACTGCCAGTTTCGTGGAGCCAAGTCGTCTTTGCTGAGTGTGTTGTCGTGTTTCAGTTAGTTTTCTGTTAATATGGAGAATAGCCACAGATTTGAAAAGAAGATACTATCTGCGTCAGATAAACTGGACATTATTCAAAAATATTACTCCGAAGGCCATAGTAAAAAAAGTATTCGCAAAGTCAAAAGATATTTCGGAATCAATGTTACGCATCCTGTTAAAAAAATCCAGACACAATCGAGAAAGTTGCAGCTGCTTTTTTGCCTGAGAAAATGAAGGCAAAAACATAGAAATACGATGGAGTATAAAGGATATTTTTTTACTGGTATATACGAACTTTGAACGTATCTCTTAATCGCCATTAATGAAACAGAAGGTTTCACGGATAACAAGGATTCTCAACAAAACAAAAAACTTTGATTGTCAAGAGGATATTCGGTCGATTTGAAAATAGGTATGATATAATGAAAATAGGTATGTATGCAGTATACAACCATGTATCTTGGTAATCAGCAACAGTGAACACTAATGATGTAGACAGTTGAACAAACAAACGTGAAATCCAAAGACTGTCAAATTATATATTGTTCGAGATATATTCAATATGGTCAAATTTAGACTATTCTTCAAAGTAATAAATTAATGGATGATAAACATTCGCTGTAAAAAAGACAAATACACTGAAAGATCATGTGCATGTCGGGTGAAATGCAGGCGGCACGGAAAAAATTAAGCTTCTCGTGATTGGTAAATCCAGAAATCTCCACTACTTTAAAATAATGAATACTTTACTGGGTGGATATACAAACCGGAAGCAGATTTAGATGACTGAGTGATCTTTTACCTCATACTTGCACAACTTCAAATTACAAATGTAGAAAAAATCTGGGAAGGTAGTGTTATTTGTAGAGAACTGCCCAGCTCAACAGAAGAACAGTCCGTGTCTTAAAACGTCCACGTCGAGTTTTTGTCGCCACATTTAAGAAGTATGTCCAAGCAATTACAGCGTAATTAAGATACTAAAATAAAACTACTAACAGTGTCTAGTTCAATGGTTCCTCGTGGGATGATATAAGAATAAACAACTGGCATCTATCAGTTTTCGGTATATAATGCAGCTTTAGTACATTTTGGAATAGCTTCAAACCAAAAACAAATGCAAACTCTTTCTAGGAAGCCGGTTTTGCACCAAACAACAGTGATGTTCAACGCAAGGAATTGAATGACCATCTTCTGTCTTAATAATGACTTGCTGTGGTCCAACGCATTTAAAAAAAATTAAATCTTCCTCGAAGAATAATTAACATCGCCGATCAGTACAAGTGACTTTGGAAGTTTAGACGACATTATCAAAGACACACAAATCGTCTTGTGCTCATGACTCCAAGAACGATGCAGGAAAGAATACGGACGATGACAGAACCCGAACCTCCGTCTAGTCTGACATTATTTGCTGTTTCTAATGCCTTCAACATATTTTTCAGATATGCTATAAACTTTATTAGGGCTAGAGACGATTGCATTTATTGTTAGTGAAGTTTTATAATGTATGTTGTGTCACTACTATGTTTTATAATACATTATATAGAAATTGCGACGCGTGTCGATCTCAATAGAATCACATTTTATGAAATCCAAATGGTGAAGAAAGACCGGATTAAAATGAAAGACTGAAACTCGTGAAGATTGAACAAATGCGACTGCAGTTGTATATTTCATTTATGTTTTCTGTAGTTTGTTTACTTTTTGCAATGCTAAAAATGTTTTCCTGCACAAAGATTAACACAATGATATTTTTTCCTTATTATCTAAAAACATAAGGACTGATTATAAGGGTATTCATTATGACATGTACTAAATATGATTTTAATACCAGAGTTGGGCCGCAAAGATTTAATAGGTGGGGTTTGTATTGAAAAAAAAATGGCTAGCAGGGAAATTATTTTTGTTGTTTTATTTTTTGCTGCAATGTATTAATCGGCAATAAAGTCATATTTGAATCCATATTTATTTTAAGTTATTATTCCATTCAGTCCTATCGAAACAACCATTGAGTTAAAACTAAATACAGTAATTTTAATCTAAATATGCGTAAAAGAAAAAATATTTGACTGTAAACGTATAAACGAAAGTTCTAAAGTTCATTTAGTTGATGAGATGTGTAAAATGCTGAGTATTATACTCCAACTTTATGCAAATCATGTATTATGCGCGACTTTTGCACTGTTCCTTAAAACTTGTTTTAACCGGGTTCGACTGTAATGAGAGCATTTTAGTGCATATAGTTTTAGCATTTAAATTGTTAGAGAAACATATTTTTTCCAGATTTCAGTTGAGATCAGAGTTCCCATGATATTTTTCAACTATCTAAGAATTTCGACATTATCATTGTAGTTCGGATTTTATTTTTCTATTTAAACATTCGCTTTCATGCACACATGTATAAATTATACGTTTATACTAGCGTATATGAAGCTACATTACATTTATATATTAATTTGATTAGTTGGATAGATTTATGTCCATGTCAGTTCTTTGATGATCACGTCATTCTATGCGCATGATGAATAAATATACCAAGAACACCAGTTTCAATGGAAACAGATACTTATTAACAGCCAAATCTCATATTGAATAGAAATCCTTTATTAAACTAGAATTCAACACCTTAGCCACTAGTTAAGATTTTAAGCGTTTATATAACAAGAGATATTTACTCGTGAAAAATGTACAATGTATGACTTTTATACATTTTACAATATATGATAATACTAATGTACAATATATTAACAATATGTTTCACAACAAAAGAAATAACCATAATAAAAGAAATATTCAACAGCAAATTTAATAAATAAGCAATTAATTAAACTTTCTGTTTATTTATTTTACGTATTGATTAAAGCAAAATACCACTGCTTTGTCGTTTTAGTACTCATTTCTTAATCTTGGATAAAAATGTAGTACTAATTTTGATTAACAAAGAAATACTATTGAAACTAAGTATAATATCAAAAATCAGACAAAATATTTTGCAGTGTTAATAAATTGCTATATCTTATTGCAATACAGTGTTGTAAATATATTGTTATCTTTAGTAACTCTACTAAGAGTGATGTATTAAGTTTGGGGGAAAATCATGCATATAATTAAGGTGTAATTTCTAATCATAACATCTGAAATTTTACATTAAATTATCTCTTCACAAAAAGATCTTTTAAATAGATTATGCGAAAGTTTAAAAAAATCTGTATACCTTAAACAAATTATGATAATAAGGATAATTAATTTAGCATTAGGCAAATCTCTAACTTTTCTTAGTCAAAGTCTTAAAAGTAAATTTCAGAAGTTTGTTGAAACAACCGCTAAATATTTGCCCATACATTTCAGTTTATATATTATTGTTAGTAGACCAAGAACATCTGAGCTGTTTAACGAATGCGCTAATGACGATAGGTTTAGTAAAAATAGTTCTTAAGAGTATGTAATCTAACAAAATAATTTATGATTTATTTTTCTATTTTAAGATTCAGTTCTGAGTCGCTTTAAATATTTTTCACAACATAAAATTTTGTGTTGTTTAGTTTTTGTATGGAGGACGGAAAAGAGTTGTTTAATAAGACAGCCGCTCCAAGAACACTTTTAATAAATATTTGTAGCACCTTTGATGCATATATAAAACAAAGTCATGCAACTTGAGTCAGTTTTCATGCTGCATTTATTTCTATTATATTGCTCATTTTTTAATTGAAGATTAAAATTAAAAATACAGTCTCAAAAATGTAATATTTTGAATAAAATAAAAGTGTAATGATGTTCTAAAAAGTTTATGGAAACATAAAACATAAGTAAGCAGGGTGTGAAATACAACGAATAATACATTAAACTTTATTTTTTTCATTAAATTATTTACTAAACGCTATATTATAAACGCTTTTCCAAAAGTATTAAACTGATAAATTAAAAACTATTTCATATTTTATTTTTATAAGCATTAATGTTGGATTGCTAACGTATGGCAGAAACTTCTTCCCCACGTGTCACAAGTTGTCACACCTGAGTTATCCTGTTGTGACATCACATTTTTTACGCATACAAAAGAATTAAATACCATAAAAATGTCAAGATCTTGGGTGCTTTTATTTCAAACTGTTACAATTTGACACTAAGTATATCAAGAATGTTACTCAAATTTTATAAAATACTAGCCGGTCTTCGTCCATCTAGCCGATCGCTTCTGAGTGGGGCCCAAATACACTCTGCAGCGTACAGCCTTGACTTCCTTTTGGGCCCAGTAATTGCATTTTACCTGTAAACAGAGAAATTTAAATAAAATACTTTATTTTAAACTTTACGAAAATACCGAAATATATATACATATATATAAATATATAAGCACGTAAATAAATATTTCGTGACATTAATAATATTTTTTCCATAATCCCTCCGACAAAATACCACTGGCCCTGTGCGTATTTATCTAAGATGAGCGGAGAGCTTTCAGATGAAATAAATAAAAATGGGATTACCTAAGATAAATGGCGATCATTGTAAATGGGTACTGTCACGCCCATAACACGTCATTTTAACAGGACCCATTCGGTTGCATGCTTGTAATCTGACTATACGGTAACACCATAAGGCATCCTTGTGCATACCCTAGACAGACCATAAATATGGCAATCAGTATTTAAATCGCAATTTTTTACTTTCAAAAAACGTATTTTGAAAAAGGGGGAAGTGTAATATTTTCTTTGAAATTTTAAATCCGATCACTAAAAGACGAAAATCGAAAAAAAAAATTATAAAATGGGAAATTAAAATATATATTCCTTGGAAAAATGTCACACAAAATATATAATAAAATATTAGCAATAGTTCTCTTTTTCGTCTAATCTTCCGCAATCGGGTTCACAGCCGATGTTGCCCACAAACTCGCTAGCTCTAAAATCGCTGGAAAAGATGATTAACTACTTTTTTTGTAGATTTGTAAAGCGGAGTTTCAAAGTCTTACTTAAAATTGCTGCTGAGATATGGCACAATTACCTAAAACTTTCGACACACAGTGTGAGCCCCTTGATGGGATTATTATCTAAAATTACTGAAATACACATTGAACTATTTTTAAATACATTTATTATACTAAATTTCACGCTCCTACCTATTAATGAGATATATCAAAATTACATAAAAAGTTTTAGTGGCTCAATTTCTAAAATTGCGGAAATACAAGTTTAACTATTTTTTAATAGATTTGTTATCCTGAATGTGTGATTTCAAGCTCCTAACAAAAAATGCTGCTGCGACATGGCAAACATTTGAAATGACCTAAAATTTTCGACCCCCATTTAGCCCCCTTAATGGGTGAATTTCTAAAATCGCTGAAATATATGTTTAATTATTTTTTATAGCAGATTTGTAATCCTAAATTTCACGGTCTTATCCAAAACAACTGACGAGATATGGTGAAAAGGTGAAAGTATTGAAAATTATGGGCCCCCTATTTAACTCCCTTAGTAGTTGAATTTCTAAAATACCATAATTTAAAATAAAATACCAGAATTCCAAACAGTAATTTCTAAAATCGCCCTAAAATACATGTTTAACTATTCTTTAGTAGATTTGTTACCCCGAAATTCACGCTCCCACCTATAACTTCTTTTTGAAAACAATGCATGCAGTTGTGAAAAATGTAGTCTCTAAAATTTGTTTTCTTACTTTAACCCATTTGCATCATTAGCACATAGTGATGGGCAGAATGAGTGATTTTGATATTCTAATGAATCATTCTGGCACGCATATATGCCCAACTTCATTTTTTTATTTTATTTAATTACTACCAGAAATTTTGAAAATGAAAAAGAAGTTTCCAATTTTAATGGAATTAATTAAAGAGCGAAATAAAATCAGAAATGTCTTTCGTTTTGCAAAATTTCTGGGGGAAATTGATTAAAAGTAATACGAATTTTGGCCACTATGATTTTCCTTCTTTTTTGTTTACAAAATATCTGGTAGTGATTGATTAAAAAAAAAATACGAATGTTACAACTATGCTTTTGAGCATGCCCGAATGATTCATTCGAATGAAAAAATCATTCATTCTACCCATCACTATAGTACATATATACCTTAGGAATTTCTTTTTCATTTTCAGAAATTCCAAATCCATACCAGAAATTATGAAAGACTAATTTTTACTGCGTTAAAACGAAACGCCTGTCAGTCAATACATAAAGAAATAATATTCAGAATTCCTGATTAAAATAAAATCCTGAAATGTAGGATTGGAATGCAAGCGGGTTAAATTACATGAGACAATTGAGCTTGGTTACAACTTTCTTTGAGCGTTCAATATGTGTAAAAATCAGTGAATGCAATTTTAGTTAGTTTGTTGTTTTATATGTAAAAATATTATTCCTAACACTTTCCTTCATGAATTATTTTTAAATGTATAGAAAAATTTAAAAGATATTTTAAATGGATTATCAAGAACAAATAAAGTTGAAATTTGAAAATCTTATATTAATTTAAAAATCCCAAAATGACACTGGTGAAACGTTTATAAACACTAAGAAACTAGTAGTTAGAGTTATTAAATAATAATTTTTGATTTTTCTACTGAATATTTGTAAAGGAAATCGTTCTACTACCTATTACTGTACTTCACCTGCACTATTGAGCTTCATTTGAGGTTTATTTGTGATACAGGAATTTATATTTTAAAGCAAAAACATGTTCTAAGTATTGCCATCATATTGACGGAGTAACCACTGACCAGTAAATTGCACTTTTATTGCAATTTTTTTTAAACTTTTATAATCGCACAATTTTAATTTTTACATCGTCGTCCTATAGAAAAAAATACTTTTCTTTCAAATGTAATTTGTTTGAAATCTATATCTCAATTTACTGATTTAGTATGGTTTTAAAAATAATTTTGATGCATGATTTTTTCAAAAGTCTATATCTATTACATGCAGCCCGAAAGATTACGCGCTACGAGGTTACGCTAGGTAATCGAACTATTCACTTAAACCACTGAAATAATTAGAATAAAAAAGGCTGCTATAAGTAACGAAATCTTGGTATGCGGCAAATGCGAAAATATGACTTTTATTAAATTCGAAAATTTTATTTGTGTGCATAATTGATATTTTTTACATAAAAATGCTTTTTAGTGTTGTTAGTGGGCGTTCTAAAAATATATACATATGAAATCCAAAAAATCATTGGTTTTCATCTATATTCTTCAACCCAAGGCTCGGGTTGGATTGGATCCTTTAGCACAAGTAAAATATACACAGTTTGCTTGGGGTTGTTTTTCAATATAACCTCGTATGAGATTTCCATGCAAGAGAGAGTTAATGTAATTATTCCTTAATTTTTCTGAAATAGGCATCGACGCTTCTTACCTTATGGTTAATTTTAACCTAAAAGAATCTAAAATAATTTCGAAAGGGTTTAAGTGTTTTAAAACTACATTTAATCAATAATCCCCAATCCATATATCTCTGTTAGTATAGAGATTAGTTTTCTGTCACCGTTGGTAAACATGTTTAGTAAGCACTTAATTGCTCGCGACACGAACTGTAATTAATTACGTATAATGAAATCAAGGAAAGGATGCTCTTCACATTTTGATGATGTAATTAAAGGAATTTTATCCAAATTAGTTCCACATAAATGATTCCGATCTTTCTTTAAATGAATAACGAAATTTCGCTCTTTTTTACAGACGAAGCAGAAAATTGTTTTTTGTGGAAATAATTGTTTATTCTTGTGAAACGGATTACTTGTCCCACAATTCGAAGATTAATTGTAACAGCATTTCTGCGATCCTAGGTTTGAACCGGCCCACAGTGGGGCGTTTTGATGATCTAGGTGGACAAAATTATTGCGTGGGACTTTAATTAAGTTCTGCTGATTTTTCGAATGTATCACTAATAAAATGCTCAAAGAGTGATAAATATTAGGTTAATTTAATTATTATTATTATTATTATTATTATTATTTATACTATTATCATTATATATATGTATATTATTATTATTATTATTATTATTTATACTATTATCATTATATATATATTATTATTATTATTTTATTATTTATTTATATGATAATACTGTATTGGCATGGAAATTACACATGTATTTAAAGTTTCAGCTTAATCGGATAATTAAAAGTAGTTTGAAATTGACTAGCAAGATTTGAAATAAACATACATACTTACACTCTAAGTTAATATAACTTAATGACTAAATAATAATTAAAATAATAATAATAAAGCTTCACTGGTCTACCAGGGTGGCTTTTATTTACGATTTTTTCGTTTAATATTGCTTGAATAACGCAATCCTGAAGGTGAAAGGTTCCCTGAAACCAGGCGAAATTGTATTGACAAAAACGTTGTCTATTTCTATACGATTGAGACCGTTTTTGTTGAATTTGAAAACAAAATGTCCGGACACGTGATTTCAGACTCTTAAAAATTTCTTCATTTAATTGAGGATTCTTCATGTTTTCCAACAAAAATGAAAGGACAGCTTCGAATTTGGTTTCCTTTTGGTTGGCAACCCATACGTCAACAACAGATTTTCAAAAAATCTGTGTAGTCATCCTGAAAAATAAAAGTTTTAAAGTAAAAACATATTTTAAAAATAAGCTTTTATGTTTTGTGTGATTCTGCAAAAAAATATAAATGCTACTCAAATTATTTCAGTTGAAAAAATGCTGTTGTGTGATCTATCCGAAATATGTATGTCGCCCTTAAAAGAAATATAACTGCTGCGCACTTTATTTTCACTTTATAAGATGGTATTGTGCAGCTTGATAATCTACATTAATTTTGTTGATTGAATTAAAACGTGTGTTTATAAATAACAATTTTCCCGCAATCTTTTGTGTGGCCCTGTAAAAAATGTATAATTGCTACGTTCCTCAAACTAAATAATATAATTAAATTATCATCTAAAATACACATGTAAGCTAAGTTTCAACTCAATCCGATATTTATATCTGGATTAAAATTGATTTGCAAGATTTCAACTAAACTTTTGTGTTGCCCTGTAGATAGAGTATAAATTTTACTTACCTCAAATTACAATATTATTGTATTGACATTGAAATTACACATGTATTGAAAGTTTTTTATTAATCGAATAATTAAAAGTGGCTTAAAATTAACTTGCAAGATTTAAACTAAACTTTTGTGTAACACTGTAGAAACAGTATAACTTCTACGCTCGTCAAATTATAATAATATTGCATTATCATTAAAACTACACATGAATTGAAAGTTACAGATCAATCGGATAATTAAAAGAGGTTTAAAATTGACTTGCAAGATTTTAACTAAATGCAATACATACACTGAAAGTTAATATAAAACTGATTTATTAATAATAACTTTACGATTCGCAATCTTTCGCAGGGGTTTTCTTAAATTTCCAATACTTTAGGAAGGAAACTTTTATTTAAAAAGAAATCTAATTGCTTAATAATACTTAATACTGTATTAAAAGTCAAAACGAAGTTTGTAAACAACAACATGGATCATCCAAAAACACAATTTCTGAAAAAAGCACTAAAACTGGTTAAATGGCGCTTATTTTCAAACAATAGGTTAAATGTTACCTTGACAAATATGTAATATATTTTCAGTAAACTCGTGCTTTCACATTAAACATAATAGTTAAGACGTGTTTTCGAACTTAGGGAAATAAATGCAACCGTTGAAACACCCGCAATCCAATTGCGCAAATGTCTTCTTTACGGTCGTAGTTAATCGACGCCACGAAATTTTTCAACAAAAATCGTACGGATCTCGACAAAAGAGACATTCAGCTACCAGAATATGCGGTCTTGTTAAATTCCGAAAATATCGGAAAAATGAATTTTGTCCCCCTAGATCATCAAAACGCGCCACTGTGCGGCCTAGGAAATGAAATATTTCTCCAGTCCTTCTTGCACCATATTTTTATCACGGCATTCGAATCTTCTTGTCTCATTTTTAATTACATTGTTGAGGTCACATTAAACATACCTATATACAATTATTTACATGTAGTAATATTTACACCAGGATCCACCGGATAAGAATAAAGAGATCTTCCCAAATCATTATTAGCGTCGTCCGCGAATAAAACATGCCGTACCTGGCAGTGTCTCTCGTCTGGGTTTCTGGCGAAGACAGGGAAAAAATCTTTCAGTGCGCGCACACGAAAAAGAGAATACAAATAGTGCTGCCACACTCTCAGAAATAAAACACTCAATTTTGACGATTCCGCAATCCTTAGGCCTCATTTCGTTATTTTTGACAATCATTTCGTCATAGAGTCACGTGGTTTTTGACGAAACGTGAATCTTCATATATCTGACGAAACTGTTTCCTCGCTGTCAAAAAACTCTCACTTTTGACGATTCCGCAATTCTTGAGAAATATTTCAACATTTTTGACAATCATTTCGTCGTCTCAAAATTAAGTGATTTTTAATTAAATGAAAAATCTCAAATATTTGACAAAAATGTTTCCTCATTCCCGGCCAGATTATATTTGTTGTTACAAAATCGTTCAAAAAAATTACACAAAAGTACTAAATTTACAATATATTAATGAAAACAGAAAAACAAATATTTTATCCTTGGGGGCCGCTATAACACGAAAGTACCAATTTTCTACTTTATTTGTCATATCTGATAATTTGCGTCTATCCTTTTTGTAACGATTTTATGCATTTCTATTGCCTATTCAAAGATAATTTTTTCTAAAGTTAGAGAATTTCGTTAAAAATGCTTAAAACATTCTTCTAAAGTTAGAGAATTTCGTTAAAAACGGTTAAAATAGTAAAATGCAAACATCATTTGTTCCATTTTTGACCGAAAGCAACAACATTTTCCTAATGGTTAAAAAAAAAAAAAAAATTTAGGAGCTCCTTTTTATTTAAGAAATATATTCACATAACAATCAAATTTAAAATATGTATAACTGACCCCTTACCCTCTATAAACAGTAATCTTATCCGCTAAAATTGATGAACTCGCCTCCAAAATATGCCCTTCAAAATTAATTATTTCTGATCAACAAATTAACTAGACCATATTTTAATCATTCATTGAACAAAGGAAATTTCTCTAATAAATTATATTAATCAAGCCATATTCTAATTATTTATTAACCATAGAAAAACCATAATAATAATCTAGCCTTATTAATTAAAACATTCAGAAATTATAACAGCACCGTTAAAATACAACCTGCTTTCTAAAAATATAAACACACATCAACATCCCGTAAATACATTTAAAATCAAATATTTCCGAAAACCCGCTGGCTAAGTGGTCAGAGCGCTCGGCTGCCAAGCTAAAAGTCGCGCGCTCGAATCCCATTGAAGACTTGTGAAAAGTGAGTTTATTTTTCCCCTAGTCAATTAAAGATGCTTCTAAAAACTCCGATAGATGGCAGCACCAACCTTTTTTTGGAACTTTCAAAGAAACAATTTGACGAGACTAATTTCTTCGTAATTTTGAGGATGCAAATTTACTCGATTTGACGAAATATTTACTCGGAGCATTTCCCAGGAAACCGTTTCGTCAAAAACGAAGAAAATTTCTTGAAATCTGAGTATTCATTTTTGAGAGTGCACCTACCGGTTAGTGCTTAACTATTTATGAAGCTATTTACATTTGTTACATTCTCTATTTTATGTATACTAACCTCGAAGAAAATACAGAGAAACGTACGCAATTAATGGTTAGTTCTAAGAGAAAGCTTTAAAATATATTTTTTACAACTTGAATTTTTACAGCTTATTATTTTAAGAATAATTGTATCAAAATGCAACATTTTAATTTTAGTTATAATCACTATTATCATTCAGAAACTCCATTTCTAAGATATCCCTATGTAACGTAATCTCTATACCTTTATTATTAAGCAAACCACAAATTCTCTCAACGTAAACAGTTATAGATTTAGTGCGGGTTTATATAGTTTCAATCTTATAACTTAAAAACTTTTTAAGCACTGATGCTAGAACCTCATTTTTGTCTTTCCAAAATATACATTTTTCCTCAATTTAATGAGCATACATAAAGTTTTCTCCATTCATATTTTCTCTTTAATTTACGTTTATATGAAATGTTCATTTCTTTTTTCTTCAAACCGAAACATAAATGTAATCTATATGTATACAGTGTGTAAATGTGAAGGATTATGGATTTAGACTACCACCATATTTGAATAGTAATATTCGCCTCATTTAATGATAGAAATTTTCGATGAAATAAAGTTAATGTTACTATTAGGAAATAGTGGTATTCAAAATCCACAATCCTTGGCATCTATTATAATAAGAATCTGAATGAAATGTGACGTAATTGTCTTGTGTTAAATTATTCTAAAACAACAAAATTGATCAATCTTTTTTACAAATAATTTTATTCTAATTATTCTAATGTGATTAAATGACATTTAATCATATTATATTAATTAAATGTCATTTTATTAAAATATTACATTTTATTATAAAATTATTAATTGTCATATTATTTAATTAAATGTCATTTAATTATAATTATTTAATTTCAGACCAAGTTGAAAATAAAAGGATATATCCTTATTATAGTGCTATTACACGAAATAATTTGAAGCGACAAAAATTGCTGTGACTCGTCAGTTTTCCAAGCATTTCATTAGCTGTTCCGGTTAAGGCTTTTCCCTCGTCAGTTTTTCAAGCATTTCATTGGCTGTTCAACGCATTTCGTTATCCATTCCGATGCCACACTGCAGGCGAAAAAATTTCTCCGACATAAAAAGTTGCTTGTTTTTCGGGTAACTCTTTTGAAGCCATAGGTTTAACATGGTTTCGCCCAAAAGTTGCGGCAACTTTGACGCCTCGTGTAATAGCACTTTTATACAGATTTAAATTTTTAAAGGTAATACAGAATGAAAGTAAAAATGTATAAATTTGTTTTCTATTCAAGGTTAGATAAATAATTGTTTTGACCAAATTTACAAAGTTGCAGAAAATTTATTATTCTTTTTATGTGGCATTAGTTATGTTACTTACATAAACATATACACAATATAAGATTATAAATTACATTGAATTTTATTATGTTTCTAATTTTTCAGACAGAAAAATGCTCATAACTCTTTTGAAAATGCAAAGTATAACCTATAAAAATGGGACGTTTAAAAATAACAAAACATCTGATATATAAATATTATGTGACTTATCAAAATTTTAGTCCGATGCCTAAGATAATAATTCAGAAACCATTGTATTTGTTTTACTTTTTTGAACTGCGAATTTATATGGAAATGTTTCTAAGATATGTTATACATTAATATATTTATTGTGATAAGATATAAAACATACTGGTTAATTCAAATTCTAAGGTGTGGTTTACATCGAACTTTTTTAGAGATAAACATTAGGAAATGAAAAAGAGATTATAAAGCCATTTATAAATTTTAAACGAAAATTCGTGAAAAAGATAGTTGTCGGCAAATAGGAAATGCTTTTATCTTCCAATACCATCTAATTGACGATTAAATACAGTCTGGTTATCTTTTTTTTTTTGCAGATGTAAACTATATTTCTTAGTAAAAAGAGTAAAAAAAAAAGATTATTCACTTTTTAACTAGTTAAAATAATTTTTTACTTTTTACATCATAAATTTCCATGTAAAGTAAAGCTTGCAACGCAGAGAAAGTAAATTAATAGATTTTCGCATATAAAAGTACCGCTAACTTCTATCCCAATTCTCTTGATTTATTGGCACTTACGTTTCCTTATAACATTAATCAGGGTTGAGTTTTTATCAGTAAAAACATGGAAAAACGATTAAAACCCTGGTAAATACTATTAGCTTCTATATCTATTTATTTATGAATAAATATTAGGTTATTGTTCGTAACTAATATATGTACACTGGTGTCCAAAAATTAAGGGGCAGTGACCGGACGCATTCGCTTTTTACACGGTTTGTCGAATATCTACTGACATTTTTGACAAATTGTTCTTGAAATTAAAAGATGTAAAGCTCATGTTTGACTTCAAGAACAGTAGAAACAGTATACTGCAATTGAAAAAATAATATATTGAATATTTGATGAGATATGGGCATTTGTATGAAATAATTTATAACTGTGCATACACGAACCATACCAAAGGTTTTTTTTCATGATTTGGTAGTCAATTCTATAGAGTAACGCATATAAAAAGACCAGTCAAATATCGTGATTACTCAGAAAGATAAGAGCAATACGTTGAGCTAATAGACAAATTCGTGGGGAAATCCCATTGGATTGTATGTGATTTCCCCCCGAATTTGTCAATTAGATCACTGCATTGCTGGCATTTTCTTTGACAAAAGCTCTTTAGAAATATAGTTTGTTTAATGCAATTAAATGTTATGAAAAATGGAGAACAATATTTGGCCAGGGTGAGTAGATAATAATTGGGGGTTCTACATGAGCGGCGTATAACCTCTGAAGGTGAAGTTCAAGGTTACCGGAAGTGGCAGGTGGGGATAACAGACATGTTTAGACAGGAAGTGATTCCGGAAGTATGATCGGAAACGTGAAAGGAAGTTTAACCGGAAATGCGACAGGAAGTGAATGCGATAAGGGAGAGAGGGGGAGGGCTTATTTTTGTGGGGGGCTTATGCTAACCTGAAATAAAAATGGAATTATTTCTTACTTTATAAAAGTTTAGCATAATTTTTTTTTCTTACCTGAAATAAAAATTTTATTTGCTAACTAACACATGAAATAAAAATGGAAATCTTTCTGACTTTGTTTTACTTTCTAAAAGTTTTACATGAAATTTATTTTAAGACTGGAAACACGACAGGAAGTAAGACCGGAAACCGGATTAGACATGCTTTCTCCAAAAAGGGTTTTCAGGAAGCAGTAAACATGTTTTGGGAACATGTTTGGGAGCTTGTTGCAACAGGAAAGGTAGTTTAAAAGACCGGAAGTGGTTAAGGTGTAAGAGATAAATAAAGTATACGAATATACACGTAGATTTTGTTCTTTGTAGAGGGTGAAATTTTATTTTATTTTTTATTTAAAGTGTTTTCATTTATTTATTTATTTTAATTTAATTTATTTAAAGCGTTTCAAATTATTTTTTATATTATTTTTTATAGTGTTTTACGTATTATTTTAATTTTTAGTGACATTAGAACCTGCAATGTTCTGTATCACACATGTCTTATCTAGTAGGTTACTAAGGATGTGTGTGTTGTTATCTCTTCAAATGCAAATCATAGCAAGGAATTTCAGACCTGCGTTTAATTATCTTTATCATAGTTTTAATGAACTGCAGGAAATTGTCTTTAGCTATTGAGTAATTCGCGAGTTTTGGTTTAATATGAATGCTATTACATCTGTTTGTTTAATTTACAAGCACATTTCTCTTACAACATTCTGTCAACAGATCATTTCAATATTCGAAATAATAATTTAGAAGGAAAATTTTTACTTTCTATACGAAATGTTATTTACAGAGATTGACAAAAATAGCATGCCTGATTCTGTCTTGTATTAACCTTATAATCATTTATTTTAGAAATATAGGTTTATAGTTTTGTTACGAAAAATAACGTGTTTATACATTTTAAAAACGAAAGCAAAGTGATTTTTACCAAGGTAACTATAAGCTATACACCCACGCATTTATGTTATTGGATTAAATTACAATGCTTAATATTCTATTCACCGTAATATTTTCCTTCAAAAGCCGTTTCACAAACTTGTATACTGAAATTAATGTGTCATTTTTAGGGAAAAAATTAATTCAAGTCTTTGAGACTAATCTTTCATAGGAAAAAAAGATTTGTCATACTTTCTGTTACATTATATCTTCCGTTTTTTAAGTTTAAAAATTTGTGGAGTAACTTAAATAATCGTTTTTATGATACTTAAACAATATTTTTTTATTATATATTTGTTTTAATTGACTTGTAGTAGCTAACCTTTTTCATAAAAGGGTACTAGAGAATAACTTATGTCACAATTACTACACCCTTCTGTAGTTAAATATATTTCACTTAAGACATGACAGTCTTAGAAACATTTCATTTTGGAATTAAGTGATTAAACAGACTAGTGGCTGAGAGGTTCTACTTTCAAAGCCGGTACACGGAAGGTTTAAACACCTCTCGCGCTCGCTGACCTAACCGTTTGGAGTTTTTATCGAATCTTGTGTCAATACGGGTTAGAACACCTTAGAAAGACCTCCCACAGAGACTTATATACCATACGTAGATAATCGATTGTAACAAATAAGCAACCAACCACAACGTATAAGACATTTTAGATCATTCCATTTAGTCAAGAAATGATTTGACATGCAAAATTTGATTTATAAAAACATACAATATGATAAAAACAATACCATACGATATAAACGAACAACAATACATACAATTTGAACGATTTTTTCCCTTTCATATGAACAATTTTTAGCGACTATTTAACTTATTAAAGAGAGCGAGTATTTTGTTTAGAGTTATACGATTAAAATAAATTTTCATTATATAAGATTTTACACAACCAACATTTTTAAAAAAGAGAATGGAATCTAGTTTTTTTAAATTAACGTATTTCAATTTTACAAATACTTTACACCCCCTCTTTTCCCCCTCTTTGGTAGACTTTATACACATAAGAGATAACAGGCGTTTTAGAATACATCATTTAGAAATTAAGCAACTTGATAAGTAAAATATTATTTATAAAAGCAATAGATACGAAAGTAATAAAGATTTTTACTTACAAATGTACGAACTTCTGATACGTAAGACTTTCTCAATCATTGTGTAAGAATTAAGTGGTGATTGAACTTATAACATCATATGATGAAATAATCATGTGACGTATTTTTAAACCAATAAAATGTCAGTATTTTTAAACCAATAAAAAGTTAGTATTTTTACACGAGTGCCCTCTATCATTATATAAATTTCAATGAAACGAGTTCATGACATTCTACTGTGACCTAATATCGTTTTAATAGGTTGTATTTTTCGTTAAGTTAGTTTTAATTTAAGTTATTATGGAACGAGTTATGAATTCTTGTGTTGGTGATGTAACCAACTTGGAGTGTCAACGCTCATCACCAAAGTTAAATAATCAAGAGATGGATTCTACACATTTATCCAAAGAAGGACTCGTTTCGAATTATGAAGTGAAACCCACCTCATCAGGACTAAAGAAACAGAAGTTACCCCATATGTGTAAGATGTGTAACAAAGCATTTCCTCGAAAAGTTAACTTAGTGTTTCATATGAAAAGTCATCTAAAGGAAAAATCTTTTTGCTGTGAGGTGTGTGCTGAAGTTTTTTCACAAAAGAGTGATTTACGTAATCATCAAAAGATTCACAAATCGCCCAAACAATACAAGTGTAGTGATTGCAACGAGATATTTTCAAGAATGTATGATTTACTAATACATAAGAAGAACCATAAGATTCGTAAACAACATTCATGTACAAAGTGTTGTGAAATATTTAATTGTGATTCAGATTTAGTACAACATTGTGATATTTTTCATAAAGTTTTACCTAATGTGAAGAAATCACCTCATTTCAAAGATTTATTATTCGAAAAAGTGAAGCATTTTAAAAGACAACATGATGTGCGAAATATTTTTACTAAAACTATCATTACGTCCAATCAGATGAATCAAAAATACTTTCGTTCGTTTTTTAACAGTGTTCGATCGGATGTTTTAAACGAATTAAATTACCAATTACAAATGAAAAAGTCAATAAAATGGTATGCAACCGTTAAAGTAGATGTCTATCGTGAAACACAGGATGCAAACTTAGAGAATGCGACCACCTTTTTTATTTCCAAAAGTGAACTGGAATTATCAGACCAAAACACACATGTGCATGTTGAGAATGCCTTTTTAAAGTTGTACAACGGCTTTGAAGATTTCACAGAACGAGTGTTTAATTGGACATTACGAAAAATTTTGAAATTAGAATTGTATACAGCACAGTATGACAGGCTTATTTGATAAGTATTATTTTAAATAGTAAATAAAATAGTTTGATTATTTTAAAAGTCTTGTCTGTTTTTTTTTCAACTTACACTGTTTTTACTAATGTTGTGTATTTTGAATGACTTAGACAAAATGTTAATTTAAAAAAAGATTTTAACATGAGATAAGAGAGTTATAATTAAAACTGGACTTACCTAAAATTTTTTCAAGATAGTCTCAATATCCTTTTAATCACAGTTGTTTTAAGAAAACAGAATTCAATTTTATTGTGAATAACACTCTGATACACATGATAACGGAGAATATAAAAATGGCTAACACAAGCTGATTTTTTTTTTGCTACACGCTTGTTTGTGTGACTCATCTTTTCCTATCCCAACTTGTTATCAGCTTGCTGCATTCTTGTTTGAGTGACTCATCTTTACATGTGTGGACATGTATGTTGAAAAAATGATTGCTATGTTTAATCCGTGTAGACGATTTTTATCCGGAAGCTGTTTGAACTATCAAATTTCAGATATCACCCATTTTACTAGAACATTTAAATATTTTAATGTCTTTTCACCTGCATATTGGAAACTTAGAATTATCACCTTCACATGGAAGATAGAACCGGAACATGGAAGATAGAAAAATAATAACTTTACACTTAGACAATATTTTAATCTAAGAAGAATTAGACTTAACGCATTGTTAGAGTTTCTTTGAAAAATATCTAGTTTGTTATAAATTTTAGAAAATTCGACCTAACGAAATTAACACACTTAAAAATATCTAGTTGGTTATACATTTTATAAAATAAGCAACAAATAAACATTTCGATACATTGGCAAAAGAAAATAATTAAGTTTAAGTAAACTTTACACTTAGACAATATTTCAAACTAAGAAAAATAATAAATTTACACTTATACAATATTTTAAACTAAGAAAAATAATAACTTTGCACTTATACAATATTTTAAACTAAGGAAAATTAATAACTTTAAAAGTCAGACTTAACACACTGTTAAAGTTTTTTTGAAAATAACACGACATTTTCAAAGCAGTGGAAATAGTATACCTGTAAAAAATGCAACTTAGTGAAATTTTTTAACCTCACACATTTTAAAAATAAAACTTTATAAATTTTTTTTTTCTTAAATAAGCAACTGTTAAACATTTTGAATGTCTTAGACAAAGATTGAATAAATTTGTTTAAATTATATATAACATGCAAAATTTTATAACTTTTAAAGGAAATTTTATTTATGGTGAAATAAACTTGATTTATTTATTATATGTTACATAAACTACAAGAGAATTGATTGAAAACGTGTTACTTTTAATCACTCACAAGATAAGACATGATGTTAGGAATTATAGATGGATGTTTCCCCCACAGATGACGTCACTGGTAACACACTATTATTTACTGACCAAGTCATAAAATAATAGTTAAGGGTAGGTTTATGAGCACGACGTTTAGTTGAGATTTAAGATATTTGAGAAATATAAACTACAACTTTGACTACTTTTTGAAATTTTTCTTTACATAAGAAAAAGGATATAGGAAAATAAAATGAAAAGTCGTCTTTGAATGGAATCGAACCATTATCCTTTCTGTTAACAGCTGAATGCGTTGGCAATTACACCACAAAGGCACTGATAACAACTGATTGAATATATTGTGTTTCTTTTTTAAGGTTAAATTGATTTAATATTCAAGTTATTTCTTATTGTTACACTTAAAAACAATAAATTTAATTAGCATTCAAAAAGAAAACGTTCACATTATTGTGTAAAACAATCAAATGTTTTGAAAGTCACGAGTTAAAATTTTGGAGGGTGATATAACTTGGAAGTGGTGCACTGCAGAAGGGGAGTTAAATTTTTGAAGAAATTTAATCTTAGAGGACTAGGGTAAAATTTAAAATGACTTAGAGTTTAAATATAATTTAGATGTGAACCTTTTAAAATGGGATAATAGTTTTTTTGTATCGCCCTCTATCGGTGGGTAATAGAATTAAGAGATGATTAAAAGTTTTAACTTGGATTCAAACACACAACAAAAGTTTTTTTACGGTTTGATGATTTAGGGTAGGTTTAACTGAGCAAGTCATGATATTAGAGTATTTAGAGATGTTTTAAGATATTCGATGAAGCAAATTATCTGAATTTTCAATTTAATTGAATGGTTTACTGCTTAAAGTACTACAAAAGGAATAGAACACGATGCATAGTTTTTTAATTAATTATATATTTCGAAAGGTTAAATTGACTTGTTGATAAATTTAGGATTTATGTTTAAAGTGAATAAATTTGATATGTTAGGTTTACTTAATAACAGAGGGTTGAATAAATTATTTTCAAAAAAATTAGAATTTTATAAAAATAAAGTTTACTAAAAGTTTTTAAAGTTAAAAAAATGTAAGTTACGTTAAAAAAGTTAACAAAAATATAGTTTAAAAAAATTAAAAGTTTACAAAAAGTTTTAAAATCTTTAAGTTAATTAAAATTAACTTTTTAATTTTAACTATTGAGAGACTATAATTTAATTGTTAATCCTTGTAACCAACTGGTGCATATCAACTATCTGCCCATGTGCAGAAAAAACATAGACTTTTACACTAACTTGAGTTTGATTTTATATTATTTGCTAATTTTTATACAACTCGATTACCTTTCAGAAATAAAACAGAATTAAAAACTTACCGAAAACACGTCCACTTCTTGTGCTTTCTTTCACTAGACTAACCTTTCTCCCTTATCTTTGTTAGGGGGCGCTGCAATCGCCGCTAGAGGCGCTAGCAGTCTTCCGGTGTGTGACGTCATTTCCGGTATGTGATAAGAATAAACTTTAAATACAACTTACACTCGCTCAGTCATTCTTTCTTCTCTCTACCTTGCTAACAATCGTTTGCTGTTGGCTCATTGTTTGTTTGTTTAAACTTGTTGAATGGCGTCATCATGTGTTTGTCTAAAATTGTCCAGACTTGTTTTTGTGATGTACGTCTATGTAGATGAGTCATCTCTCGCTTATCTTGGTTGACTTGTCTAAACTTGTTTTTGTGTGGCACGTCTATTTGGCTGAGTCATCGTTCGCTTATCTTGCTTTACTTGTTTGAACTTGTCTAGTGTCCACCATCCCGTGTCTTTTGTCATAGCTTAAATGTACTTTATACCAATCACTTTAATACAAAAGTCTTATCACAACTTACTTAAACTTTGATAAAAATTTTAATTATTTAAAAATTGTATCAAATTTTCATTTTTCTGATATTGTTAAAATGTTTTCGTTCAAAAATATGATAAAGCCCGATTTTAAATCGGAGTCTAAGATAAATGATTAATTAAAAAATTCCCCGAAATTGTAACATTTTAACACTAATAAATATTGTAAACACCCTGTACATACAAGTTTTGTAAAAATAGTATTACTCATAGCTAACTCGTTCGGACCCATTATAAAATCATTCAATATAGCTAAAATCAGTGTTAAACGAAAACGCAACCATAGGTTTAACTGTCTAATCACGTGTCTTTACATATTATTTTGAAATGTAAAGCATTATATCTGAACGAATGATATAAGACAAAGTTAGGATAGTCCACTTATTTTTTTGTTATTAAAAAAATTATACGCAAACACCCACAATATCTTACAAGTTTAAAACTTAATAAAATTTTAAATTAAAATTAAAATATTTAAAAAATACTTAAATATTTAACTTTTCGAGGAAATGCTTTCTTACACATCTTACACATATGGGTAACTTCTGTTTCTTTGGTCCTGATGAGGTGGGTTTCGCTTCATAATTCGAAACGAGTCCTTCTTTGGATAAAAATGTAGAATCCATCTCTTGATTATTTAACTTTGGTGATGACCGTTGACACTCCAAGTTGGTTACATCACCAACACAAGAATTCATAACTCGTTCCATAATAACTTAAATTAAAACTAACTTAACGAAAAATACAACCTATTACAACGATATCAGGTCACAGTAGAATGTTATGAACTCGTTTCATTGAAATTTATATAATGATAGAGGGCGCTCGTGTAAAAATACTAACTTTTTATTGGTTTAAAAATACTGACATTTTATTGGTTTAAAAATACGTCACATGATTATTTCATCATATGATGTTATAAGTTCAATCACCACTTAATTCTTACACAATGATTGAGAAAGTCTTACGTATCAGAAGTTCGTACATTTGTAAGTAAAAATCGTTATTACTTTCGTATCTATTGCTTTTATAAATAATATTTTACTTATCAAGTTGCTTAATTTCTAAATGATGTATTCTAAAACGCCTGTTATCTCTTATGTGTATAAAGTCTACCAAAGAGGTGGAAAAGAGGGGTGTAAAGTATTTGTAAAATTGAAATACGTTAATTTAAAAAAACTAGATTCCATTCTCTTTTTTAAAAATGTTGGTTGTGTAAAATCAAATATAATGAAAATTTATTTTAATCGTATAACTCTAAACAAAATACTCGCTCTCTTTAATAAGTTAAATAGTCGCTAAAAATTGTTCATATGAAAGGGAAAAAATCGTTCAAATTGTATGTATTGTTGTTCGTTTATATCGTATGGTATTGTTTTTATCATATTGTATGTTTTTATAAATCAAATTTTGCATGTCAAATCATTTCTTGACTAAATGGAATGATCTAAAATGTCTTATACGTTGTGGTTGGTTGCTTATTTGTTACAATCGATTATCTACGTATGGTATATAAGTCTCTGTGGGAGGTCTTTCTAAGGTGTTCTAACCCGTATTGACACAAGATTCGATAAAAACTCCAAACGGTTAGGTCAGCGAGCGCGAGAGGTGTTTAAACCTTCCGTGTACCGGCTTTGAAAGTAGAACCTCTCAGCCACTAGTCTGTTTAATCACTTAATTCCACAATGAAATGTTTCTAAGACTGTCATGTCTTAAGTGAAACATATTTAACTACAGAAGGGTGTAGTAATTGTGACATAAGTTATTCTCTAGTACCCTTTTATGAAAAATGTTAGCTATTACAAGCCAATTTAAACAAAAATATAATTAAAAAATATTGTTTAAGTATCATAAAAACGATTATTTAAGTTACTCCACAAATTTTTAAACTTAAAAAATGGAAGATATAGTGTAACAGAAAGTATGACAAATCTTTTTTTCCTATGAAAGATTAGTCTTAAAGACTTGAATTAATTTTTTCCCTAAAAATGACACATTAATTTCAGTATACAAGTTTGTGAAACGGCTTTTGCAGGAAAATATTACGGTGAATAGAATATTAAGCATTGTAATTTTTTTCAATAACATAAATGCGTGGGTGTATAGCTTATAGTTACATTGGTAAAAATCACTTTGCTTTCGTTTTTAAAATGTATAAACACGTTATTTTTCGTAACAAAACTATAAACCTATATTTTTAAAATAAATGATTATAAGGTTAATACAAGAAAGAATCAGGCATGCAATTTTTGTCAATCTCTATAAATAACATTTCGTATAGAAAGTAAAAATTGTCCTTCTAAATTATTATTTCGAATATTGAAATGATCTGTTGACAGAATGTTGTAAGAGAAATGTGCTTGTAAATTAAACAAACAGATGTAATAGCATTCATATTAAACCAAAACTCGCGAATTACTCAATAGCTAAAGACAATTTCCTGCAGTTCATTAAAACTATGATAAAGATAATTAAACGCAGGTCTGAAATTCCTTGCTATGGTTTGCATTTGAAGAGATAACAACACACACATCCTTAGTAACCTACTAGATAAGACATGTGCGATACAGAACATTGCAGGTTCTAATGTCACTAAAAATTAAAATAATACGTAAAACACTATAAAAAATAATATAAAAAATAATTTGAAACGCTTTAAATAAATTAAATTAAAATAAATAAATAAATGAAAACACTTTAAATAAAAAATAAAATAAAATTTCACCCTCTACAAAGAACAAAATCTACGTGTATATTCCTATAATTTCCTTATCTCTTACACCTTAATCACTTCCGGTCTTTTAAACTACCTTTCCTGTTGCAACAAGCTCCCAAACATGTTCCCAAAACATGTTTACTGCTTCCTGAAAACCCTTTTTGGAGAAAGCATGTCTAATCCGGTTTCCGGTCTTACTTCCTGTCGTGTTTCCAGTCTTAAAATAAATTTCATGTAAAACTTTTAGAAAATAAAACAAAGTCAGAAAGATTTCCATTTTTATTTCATGTGTTAGTTAGCAAATAAAATTTTTATTTCAGGTAAGAAAAAAAATTATGCTAAACTTTTATAAAGTAAGAAATAATTCCATTTTTATTTCAGGTTAGCATAAGCCCCCCACAAAAATAAGCCCTCCCCCTCTCTCCCTTATCGCATTCACTTCCTGTCGCATTTCCGGTTAAACTTCCTTTCACGTTTCCGATCATACTTCCGGAATCACTTCCTGTCTAAACATGCCTGTTATCCCCACATGCCACTTCCGGTAACCTTGAACTTCACCTTCAGAGGTCATACGCCGCGTACGCCGCTGATGTAGAACCCCCAATTATTATCTACTAGAGTGTTACTTAAAAAAAGGTAAATTAGTAATAATCGTTTTTGCGTTAATTACTGTAAAAAGTTTATTTATTGTTTTTTTATTGCCTCCACTTATAATGCATCAACCTATGTGACAACATAAGATAATATCTGTCAAAAAATAGTAAGCACATATACTTCAATATGATAACAAATAATTATAATAAATTTTTAGTTCATGTATATATTTATTGTTTTATAAACGAAACATATGCGCTTTTGTAGAAATGTCACATATATTGAAAAAAATGAAAGCTTTCAAAAGATCGTAAAAATCCTGAGGAAAACATATTTTTGCGAAGGCGGTAAAAACCATGGCAAATACCTGTAAAAAACATCACGTCGTAAATATCTGTTAACCCTGCCATTAATAGATAACATTTCGAATGAACGTCATAAAGATTTCCACTTTATCGATTGTATATGATATCTTCAGCAGAGAAGTATTTTAAGGCGATATGCAATTCCATTATTGACAATTAATATAACGACTATTATAGAATCAAGAAGCATCTTAGATATTTATTAAATCAGAAAATGCCATAATTAATAATAATAACCATTCTACTAATTTTATTACTCTAATTAATACTTGCGTTTTTATGACGGTCATTTCTTTTATTATTATTCACGACACAAATTTTTATATAAATTTAATTTTGTTTTAGGATATTTATTTAAACTATAATCTAAGTGCATATTTGTATATTTCTTTTCGAGTAGTTTTATTGTGCATAAAGATTTTTTTAATTTTAAACCACAAAGGAATTTCATTTTACTTATATTACATTTTTTATTGGATTAGCAATTTGTAATTAAATTTTCTGCATGCGAATACCAGACTTTTTTCCAGTGTCTCACGAAGACTTTAATTAAAAAGAGTTTCAATTTAATTAAAAAGATATAGTTTTTGTCTGTCTATTACTCAAATTTTCGGAAGCTCGAAGCTCTTTATAACTTTTTGTGTGGAAAAATCACGATGAAATTTAATTTATAACACGAATTTTTCTTAATTGGAAACTACAATCTCTTTTCCAAACATTTGAAGGTGTCGAAATGTGATTCTAATTTTCCCTCCTGTAACTGCCACAATACAGGTAAACATTCTGTAGATCAAAGAAGAGCAATTTGCTAATCCTTACTATAACATATCAGAAACATTATTTTATGATAGGAATAGGAATTAATACTATTGTGATTAATGAATAAAAAGTTAAATTTTAAATTAGCTTCACGATTTGGATAAAATTTTATAATATACTAGCGACTCGCCTGGCGTTGCTTGGACCCGAGATAATAACAATCTCAGAGCAAGGCGTTAATCCCCTCCCTCCCCATACCCGCAAATATAACGAAAAATTTTTTCAAGAAAGCCACCTTCACCTACATTAACGCTAGCATTAAAAAAAGAATAAAATTTTTCTGATAATTAGAACATAACGAAGACGCTACGCTAAAATAGCCAGCAGATGACAGCACTTCCCATCCTCAATTTCAGATCTGTATCTTAATTAGTTATCTAAATTTTTGTTTATTAGTAAAAATTGGCAATTATTTCCTTTCATTTTCGCAAACTAAATGGAGGGATCGGCCAGAGAAACAGATCTCTTTGTAGTTCAGTTTTTAATGAAAGCAGATCCCTGTCTAAAACTTTCTCGGATTTCTCTCAATGGCGCCGGAAGATTTTTGGCAGCTTTTTGCATAAATTAAAAAAAAATACCGGCCGAATTTTAAAAAAATCACATAGTCGGATGCAGAATTTTTTTTTTTACATATGCTCAGAAATTTTCAAATTGATATCTTCATTAGTTTTCTTAAAATTTGCTAATTAGTAAAATAATTTCGAATTCCTTCATTTCTGCGTGCAAATCCACAACAGCAGTTCTTGTTTTTAGCCATTTTGATTTAAAAGATGACATTTTCGATGCGATGTTTAATGATATTCTAATTAATATCTTGAGTAATTATCAAAATATTAAAATTCGGAGACTCAGGTGCGCATGGTCAGACCTTGGACTATCCACACCTAAATTTTCAGACTTCTAGGTGGACTAGATTTTCCTAGCTATCGCAAACAGACACACACACAGATACACAGAGCGAAACTTTATTTTATTAGTATAAGTATAGTTCACGGAAATCAAATATTTTCCTATAACTTAATGTCTAACACGTTTTCATAAGACATTTATAATGTTACAGAATGGACACATTCCAATAAGTTTATTCACTTAGATAAACTAAATAGGACATAATTCATTAAGATAATGTTTAGCTTGTATTTTTATTTCACAAAATTTTCGCATAGCTTAATACTAAGATTTATAAATTGCTTATGAATTTTACAAGAGAAAACTAAAATTCGTCCTCATTTTTGTTAAATTCATGATTTTCTACCATTAAACAAAAAAATTCTAATAAGAGAACTCAAACTCACATTTTCACGGGCTAAATAGTTTTTTTGTTACATAAATTCAAATAGTGTAAAGAAGTTCATTAGAGGATTGGGTTGGTTTAACAACATAATAAATAAATGTAAATTTTTACTGCTAAAAATCGAAGCATTATTAACAATACTTTATATGCACTAAAAATTTTACAGCTCGAATAAGTTATCCAATTTCGAGAAATTTCAAAATTCGCTATAATATACCATAAAATAATTGTGAGGATTGCGCATGCCTCTTCTTGCTCTAGTAGCGCCCCCTTCTGGAGAAACGAAAGCGCGCGGCAGTAGAACTCAGAACGTCAGCGGCGAAGAACGTCGTTTGTGATATGAAAAACCAGAATTGGTTATGAAAATGGCCGTGAGTAAATGTTACCGGTCATGAATAATGAAAGATATGAATAATCTTTTACGTTGATTTATGTTCCTGTGTTCGTCATCTGTCCTCGTCATTTTTATGTCAACTTTATGTCATCGTTATGTCAAGAATTAAACTTGTGTTCGTAATTACAACGGCCTGTTTCCTTTAGAACGCCCACACACATACGGAAGAGACATTACACTGGTGTCAGAACTAATGGATGAAAAACAGGCTGTATTACTGGATTACGGAGTGAAACGTTATAGTGAAATATTATACTGAAATATTATAGTGAAACATTATACTGAAATATTATAGTGAAATATTATAGTGAAATATTATAGTGAAGAAAATTTTTGGATAACCTATACAGAGGTAAGGTAAATTTTATTATTTAAGTATGGCCGATCAACTAACTAAACTTAAAAAAACTAGGGGGGTAATAAAATCATCTATTACCTCTATTGTTAAAAAGATCGAAGATACATGGGTTTTAGAATCGCCGAATTTGGTGGAATTGGAAGAAAATTTAGCTCAGCTAGAACAGAAAGGTATCGACCTTAAACGAGAAGATGAACAAATTTTAGCGTTAATTAATGATGAAAATGAAATCGAAAAAGACGCGAAGACCTCCATAGAATATCATGAAAAAATAACTCTATGGCGATTTAGAATTAATAAGAAATTGAAAAATAATAGCAAAAGCCAAATTTCCCCCGTATCTCACGCCGATAATAAGCACGCAGAATTAGTTGCGCAATCTGTTAAACTCCCTACATTAAAAATTGAGAAATTTTACGGCGATATAAGTAAGTTTCAAAACTTTTGGAACTCATTCAAAATAGCAGTCCATGATAATGATTCACTGTCGAATATTGAAAAAATGAGCTATTTACAAAGTTATTTAGGTGGTAGTGCATATAATTCTATTTCCGGGTTTGCGTTATCAGATAAAAATTATTTGGAAGCTGTCCAAATTCTGAAACAACAATTTGGCCGAAAGGATCTCATTGTGACGACACATATAAATACTTTATTATCTTTGAAACCCGTATTGAAAACAAATGATGTAATAGCTCTGCGAAAATTATTTGATACCATTCAATGCCAAATAAGAAGTCTCAGGTCTTTAGACATTGAATCAAATGGATTTGATAACCTGTTGACACCAATAATTCTTAAATCCTTGCCATATAATCTTTCGTTAGAATATAATAAGCAATGTATAAAAAATTCTAGTGACTCGCAACCAAACATTGATGATTTGTTATTATTTATTCGTACCGAAATAGAGTCGAGAGAAAAACAAAATTATTTAACTGGCAATTTAGATAACCCAAGGTTAAAGCAGTCGTATAATAATGATTCCACTGCATTTCGTAAACAAATGTTCGCTAGTGATAGAATTAATTCTGAAGTATCTCATATTAAAGCCACCTCCGAAACCTTTTGTATATTTTGTTCTTGTAATAGTCATTCGACTGAGGAGTGCAATAAATTACCCGTTGATCAGAAAATAGCTAAATTAAAAGCACAAGGACGCTGTTTTTTATGCTTAAAGAAAGGTAAACACGTCGCTAAAGATTGTACCATAAAAGATAAAAAATGCACTAATTGCGGCAGATATCATAATGTTACAATATGCAGTTATTTATTTGGCAATGCCAATAAATTTGATAGGGATGATAATTCGAATGCAAATGAAAAAGCACTCACTGCAAGAATAAGGTCAGATGAGTTATTTAATTTGAAAACACCGCGAAAAGAAACAAAATTAATTGAAACATTACCGACAGTAGATATCGAATGTGGTAATAAAATATTACATGGCGTAGTAGATAGTGGAACTCAAATTTCTATAATAAAGGCTAATTGTGTACCCGAATACTTTAAAAATCCTTGTGGTACTATAATATTGCAATCTGCATTCGGCCACCAATTGAAAGCTCCTTTAATAAATATCCCATTGAGTATTGCAGTTGATAAATTAAACCCCAAGATATATCCTAATATTATGATAACATGTGCTGTAGTTGATAATTTAATTAATGATTTATTACTTTCTCTTGATACATATAATGAATTGAATAAGTATAATGAAAATGATAAGGCATTAAATTGTAATGTTGACGCGATAAGTGACAATACAAAAGAAACCAACACTGTAGATCTGTCTGCTTCAATTTTAGACCATGTGTCAGTTGAAAATGCGAATGCAAACGAGAACATTGACCACGCACCTGGCGACGACCCTGATACTTTTATAACTGATTCAGAAAAATTTAAATGGCAACAGAAAAACGATCCTTCGTTAAATCAATGTTGGATTGATGCCAAAAATAAATGCAACAATTATTTTGTTCTGGATAACCTGTTGTATCATCGAGATAAATTATTGGGCGAAACGGTACACCAATTGCTCGTACCCGAGCCACGTAGGAAACAATTGTTAGAACTCGCTCATTCCAGTCCTTGGGGTGGTCATCTAAGAAATAAGAAAACTGTACAGCGGTTGAAATATTCATTCTTTTGGCCGAAAATTAAAAAAGATGTTAACGAATTTTGTGAACAGTGCTTATCATGCCAGCTCCGAGCAAAACCAAATAAGTTTGATAACACACCTATAACTCCGGTTACTCGTCCTGACGAGGCAATGCAAATTGTAAACATGGACATAATCGGCCCAATTGAACCACCTAGTGGAGGATACAAGTATGTACTCTCCGTAGTAGATCAGTGTACTCGTTGGCCGGAAGCGGTCTGTTTAAGAAATATATCTGCTAAAGCTACATGCGATGCCCTTTTACAGATCTTTAGTAGAACAGGGATTCCAAAATTAATTGCGAGCGATCAGGGCCGGAATTTTACTTCTGATCTCACACAAGAATTTATGAAACGTTTAGGAACTGCTCCACGTTTCTCTGTACCTGGATACGCACAATCTAATGGTTTAGTCGAAAGATGGAACGCTGTTCTTAAAGGAATGATACACCATACAATAAGGGAAAATTCCGGAAACTGGCACAAGCACATACCTTTCCTTTTGTGGGCATATAGGGAAGTACCGAACGCTACAACCGATGTTAGTCCATTCCAAATGTTATATGGTAGACGTCCGACTGGCCCCCTCTCCATATTGAAATCATCATGGACCAATGAAACACCTTTGCCATGCGGTCAATTAGGCTCAGTTACAAATTATTTAAATGATTTGAAAATAAAACTGGAAAAGGCAGCCGAACACGCCGGAATTTCCTGCATAGATAAACAGCGATCTTACGCCTATTATCACAATAGACGAGCAAACCACAAAGAATTTAAGCCCCATGATCAAGTTATTGTTTTGATTCCTGACAGCAGTCACAAAGTATATGCTAGGTGGACAGCACCCGCCACTATACTCGAAAAGAAATCTCCGTATAGTTATTTGGTACAATTACCAGACAACAGTGTCAAACATTTGCACGCCAACAAAATACGAGAATTAAAAGCCCAAACTACGCACATAGGAGTAATATACGATGCCGATATAGATTTCGGCGAAATCGAGAATATCCCCAGAATTGACAAAGAAAATCCTTCTATAATCGATAAACAATTGCAGCTAAAACATTTATCACATGAAGAGAATAAACAACTATCCGACCTGTTACGTAAACATCCAAACCTACAGTCTGGAATTCCAAAAATTGCCAATGTAGGTGAACATTACATTAGATTGAAACCGAACAGCCAACCCAAACGCCAGAGACCTTATCGAATTCCTGAGGCACTCAAAAATGAAGTTGACCGACAAATTGAAGAATTACTTGAGTTGGGTCTCATTGAACATTCCGAGAGCGAATATGCGCATCCAATTGTTTGCGTTTCTAAAAAGGATTCGTCAGTACGACTCTGCGTCGATTACAGATATTTGAATTCCCAAACCGAGATCGATTCATTCCCAATGACTAATGCAACTGATCTTATATATAAAGTAGCTCCAGCGAAATTCATTAGCCTGTTGGATTTACTTAAAGGATACTGGCAGATCCGTCTAAACAAAGAATGCAAACATCTCACGTCCTTTGTCACACACCGTGGACAGTACGCTTTTGTAGTCATGCCTTTTGGGCTACGCAACGCCGCAGCCACTTTTCAGAGATCCATGAATCGTATTTTAATCCAACATAAAGCCTATGCAGAAACATACATTGACGATGTAGTGATTTTTTCACATAATTGGCTGGATCATCTTAAGCACCTAGAAGCGGTACTAACTACCCTCGAAGAAGCCAATTTTACAGTGAATTTTAAGAAATGTGTATTCGCACGGCCTCAGATAAAATTTCTAGGTCATGTGGTAGGATCCGGTATACATGCACCCGATCCCGACAAAGTATCAGCGATACAAAACTTAGAAGTTCCCAAGTCAAAGAAAGATGTCAGAAGCATATTAGGTCTTCTATCTTACTACCGATCCTATGTTCCTTCATTCTCCGACATAGCTCGTCCATTGATTGAACTTACCAAGAAACGTGCCCCTAATGAAGTTACTTGGTCTGAGGATTGTGACAAAGCCTTTTTTGAGTTGAAACAGGCGATCAGTAAGTCACCCATCTGTTATTCCCCGAACTTTCAGAAACCATTTATTATACATGCAGATGCTTCTTCATATGCGATAGGCGCTTGTCTATCTCAAAAAGATGAAAATGAACAAGAGCATCCCATTGCTTTTACAAGTAAAAAGCTCTCCAAATGCCAAGAAGGTTATGCTACCATCGAAAAGGAAGCTTATGCTGTTATCTTCGCCCTGAAAAAGTTCGAACACTATATTTATGGTTCGCACGTAACTGTGGTGAGCGACCATAATCCTTTGAAATTTCTCACGGACTGTGCACCTCAAAGTGCGCGCCTTCAAAGATGGGCCCTTGCACTTCAGCGCTTTCAAGCCCAAATAACGTACCGACGTGGGAAACTCCACGCGAATGCTGACTCTCTAAGTAGGCTACCTGCCTCACATTGGACTTAAAGACTTAAAAACTTTGGACATTCTTTGAACATTTGAAAATTTGAACATTTCTTCTGTGTTACAAGTCTGAACTTTAACTTTAAAAACTTTAACTTTATCCTCGAACTTTAAAATATTAGTATTAGTGTTATAGTGTATTCTATTTGTTTATTTTCTTTGATATTCTTTAAGTGTTTGAATTTTTGTATTAATATGTTTACTTGTTTGTTTAGATATTTACTAGATATTGATTTGTCTCAAAAGACTAAATCAAATTCTCGAAAGGGGGAGGTGTGAGGATTGCGCATGCCTCTTCTTGCTCTAGTAGCGCCCCCTTCTGGAGAAACGAAAGCGCGCGGCAGTAGAACTCAGAACGTCAGCGGCGAAGAACGTCGTTTGTGATATGAAAAACCAGAATTGGTTATGAAAATGGCCGTGAGTAAATGTTACCGGTCATGAATAATGAAAGATATGAATAATCTTTTACGTTGATTTATGTTCCTGTGTTCGTCATCTGTCCTCGTCATTTTTATGTCAACTTTATGTCATCGTTATGTCAAGAATTAAACTTGTGTTCGTAATTACAACGGCCTGTTTCCTTTAGAACGCCCACACACATACGGAAGAGACATTACAATAATACTTATGCACTATAATAAATCACAGAAAAATTATATAATAAAGGGAAAAAATAATACAAAAATTCTTGTAACCATTTAAATACTCATGATTAGGATAAATATACCTTATTTAAAGGTTTTTTGTTACAAAAAGCAACCGGAAACATCAAAAATAGTAATTTTGCGAAGTTTACAGAAACATGTTTAAAGGAAAAGACACATTTTTACGGTAAATTTCCGTTTCTGAGATTGGGGATCCTCCTAAATATTTCTGAACACAAGGGAAATATTTCCAGGCATGTTAATACAATGTTACACTATTTTTTCGTAATCGTCTCTGCATTTTTTTATCGTGTATGAATTGTGCCAACATAATACGTCTATTTTTTCATAAAAAAATGCAGACATTATCTTAAATATTATACATTTAAAAGCATTGCTTCAACATTATAAAACCAACTATGTAAGATTAACTTTAATTTGAAATCATTGTTTATCTAAAAGCTAATTTTTAAAATAAAAGTTTTATAACTATTTTATGCATTCAACTGAAGATAGAAAACTGTGATACATAAATTAACTTGTATTTTAAAATTACTGTACATGATTCATTGACCCATTCGTATCCAAGAATATTAAATATTTTAATGCATTCTCATTGGGAATACAGTATGTTTAATATGATATGAACGCTTTCTAAATATGTAATGTCTGTTAATTAATCAAAATTACCATGTGGCACACATTATCTCATTGATTTCAGATTCGCTTCATAATTTGTAATTGCATTTTGAATTAATATGGGTTGCATTAACCAAAATTAAAGCTTTATTTATTAAACTTCTGCTTTTATTAGATTAATGTTAAATTCTCAAAAATAGAGTGAGATTATATACTGCATGGAAATTTGGCTTTGAATGATTTTTCAAAAAAAGCTACATGTTTCTAGATCCATAGCTAAACTATGAGCTAAATGGTAACTATAAAAAATACTATATGGTAAATTGTAACAATATAAATTATAACAATATAAATTATATTTAAAGTTTATCTTAAAATTTGGAAATTCTTATTAATTTAACCTAGATTTCTTATGCAATATTTTAAAGTGCTCTACGTACTATTAATAATATGTTAATTGTTTCTTGAAAATAACATATTTTATAACAGTAACAAAACTTTAAACTTCATAATACGTAAAAACTTTATTTAAAAAAAAATGCGTTGAGAATTAGGAAAAATGAGCATATCCAGATATTAGACGGATAAAAAAAATTATGAAACGTTATGTTACGGTAGAATGTTTAATGCATTATGCATAAATTAGACATAAAAATGCAATAGCAAAATATATTAAAACAAGATTATAGGAATTAAATTAACTGAAATATATCGACAATTGCACAAAACTTTTCATAAAACTTAATGGACTGTCGCAGATATTTAATAGTTCAGTAATAAGATAAAAGCTTTTTGGAAATATCTAGTAAATTTAATTATAAGTTTTTGAAAATCTACAGTACAATCTATAAGTAAAAATACACTACACATTTTTTTAAAGTAACTGCTTGAACTCCAAAAATATTCCAAATCTCTCGAGTACTAGATTTTTTTTAGACATTTGCAGCAAAAGAAATGGGGTTCTCCATATCTTTTTTAAATCCTTCTTTTATAATTTTACATCTGTGTAATTATCGTCGTAGGATTTATACTCCTTCACTCGTATTTAATCATACATTTTCAATCAGGTTTTACCGAATTTCAAAAACAAAAATGTGTATAAATTTTTGCTTCGATTATTTTACGCAAGAAAAAACGCAAGAAAGTAAGAAATCTAAAAACGAGCATATATTCCAACTTTTTATGTAATCTTCCAAAAGTAATTTGAAGCTGCTTTAAGAATTTTCTTTATTTTTTTAAATTCATGAAAAAGACTGAAAGCCTTTCATATCCACTAATGGCATTTTATTTCTTTCAGCAATAACTGGATAGTGCTTGACTTGGTCTTGATGAAAAGTCCAGGTTCTCAGATTTCAAATCCAACTTTAAATTCCATTTACCCTGAAACACACTTTCATATAAAATGCACAGATTATTTACCTTTCTTGGAAATGTGTTAGAGTAAATAATAAATATTTCATTGCAGTATCCTTGCTTCGTCAATTGTAGCTGTTTTCTTGTTCATCTTCAAGTGACACTTTCATTTTGCGCCACTTCGATTTATATTATCTCAATTTCAGCATCGACGTCTTTCATAAGAATTTTCATATATTGCTAAAAATAAAATAAACATTCTGAATTACTTTCTGAAAGTGCATGATAAGACTTTTCTACATTTTCGGAAACCTATTTCCCAAAAATATCATTTACAAGTCTTTTTTTTTTTTAAATTGTTAATGCATACCGTTTGAATGGATGGGATTGAGAAATAAAGGTATTATGAGTATTTATTCGTAAGTGATCCGATAAATTTTGAAAAATAAATAAATGAGCGATAAAAAGAGCAGTAATTTTATGTCAACGAAAAGCTAACATACTAAACTCGCAGGATTTGCATTCATATACACAACCTGAAAATTTCTTTAAATCTATTTGGCTATAAAATACTAAACATTAAATTTTGATTTATATTATTTTATAAAAATGAGTTAAAAAGAATCATAACACATCTTAAAAAAATGAAATTGGTAACTAGATTCCAATACTTTAGTTTTATGATTTATAAATGTATATTTCTATTACACCAGAAAAGAAAAAAAAGAAAAAAAAACGAACAGGAAATCGGAAAAGCAGCAATGATATGTGTTCCAAATTGTTAGTACTCTTTCGATTGTAATGAAGAACTGTTAACCGCTTTGAGAAACGTACTTAAATTCAAGGAAAAGATTGCTCATCTTCTTTAATACAAATTTATTTTGTACAAAATTATTGAGCTGCGATGAAAAATCTTTATTTTTCAGCTTAAAAATCTGATTTTAGATTACATTTACATAAATTGCACAGATTTTTTGCTTTACTCGAAAATGTGTTTGTATTATTAATAAATATGTCATTGAAGCATCTTTTGTTCGTCTTTTGTAGCTGTTTCCAGTTTATCTTCATTTAGCACTTTCACTTTGCAAAAAAAAAAAAAAAAAAAAAAAAAAATAAAAAAAAGCATTCTGAATAATTTTTATGAAAGTGCATCATAAAAGTTTTATACTTTTATCGAAACACATTTCGAAATAATGTCAAATTCAAGAAAAAGACTGAAAGCCTTTCATATACTCTAATAGCATTTTTATTTTGTGCAACAATAACTGTAAATAATATTGACTGAATTTTGACGAAAGATACAGATTTCTCAGTTTTAAAATACAATCTTAAATTTTATTTACTCTAAAATACACTTTAATATAAAATGCACAGATTATTTACTTCCCCCGAAAATGTGTCAGAGTAAAAAAAAAACGTATTATTGCAATATCCTTGCTTCTTCATTTGCAGCTTTTACTGTTTATCTTCAGGTAATGCTTTCATTTCGTGCTATTTCGATATTTCGATTTAGGTAATCTCAATTTCAGGCTCGATTTTTTTTCATAAGATAATTCGAATAGTCCTAAAAAATAAAAATTCTGAATAATAACTTTCTGTTAATACTTAATAAAACCTTGTACATTTGCGGAAACACACTTCAAAGGAATATAAAATTCAAGTATTAAATAAAATTTCATGGTTAATACATAGGTATCGAATGGAATTAGGAAAAAAATATTATTAGCATTTTATGTGGCAATAATTAGATAAGCTGTAGAAAATGAATAAATGGGCATTAAAAAGAAAAATAATTTTATGGTTGGTTGGTTGATTTATGACGGTCGATTATCTACAGGTGGGATATAGGCCCTAGGGGGGAGTGCCCTCCGTGGGGGTATTTCTAAGGGATCCTAATCCGTATTTACGGCAAGGTTCGCAGAAAACCACGGAAAACTCCGAACGGTTAGGTCGACGGACGCGACAGGGTTCTGAACCCCGCACCTCTCGTCTACCAGCTTTGAGAGCAGAACCTCTCCGCCACTGGTGGGGCCAATAATTTTATATAATCAGAATACTCAAAAATTAAATGCTCAGGATTTCCTTCTGAATGTACACTTATGAAATTTCAGATTAACTTTTTTAAAATTACTTAGCTAGGAAATACTAAAATTTGTTTTATATTTTGCTCTAAAATAAGTCAGTAAGGATTATAACCCTTTTTATTTTTAGGTGAGGAATTGATAATACTTGAAGAATTTCACTTTATGATTTTTAATGCTCATTTCTGTTACGGAAGAAAATACGAACTTGCAATCTTAAAAGCTACAGTTTTAGTTGTACCCAATTTTCAGTTATTGATTGCGATTTGATGAAGGATCTAGTTTCTGAGATTAAAAATCCTACTTCTAAGTTCGCTTACTCTAAAATGCATTTTTATTTAAAATGTACAGATTATTTTCATCGATTATATTCTCCAATAGGAAATGTGTTGAAAATATTTTACTGCAGCATCTTTGTCCCACCTTTTGTTGCTGGAATTTATTTAGCTTCGTGAAACGCTTTCATCTTGCGTCTTTTCAACTTACGTAATCTCAATTTCAGACACGACTTCTTTCATCAGAATTTTCCAAACATATTTTAAAATGAAATGAAATATTCGCAATAACTTTCTGAAAGTGCATTATGACACTTTTATACATTTTCGGAAATGTACGTTTAAAAAAAAGTCCTTCCGGCCTGTACCGGGAGGAAAAGGTAGCTTTCCTATATCTTCGTTTTAAAATTTTAGCTAATGTTACACGAAAACAGCAACTTAAAATGCAAAGAAACGGTTACAAAAGATTCGTTAATACTGAATTTAAATAAGAAATTCGCCAAATTATTGAGCAATAGCCAAATTGGCTTCATTTATGAAGACTTATTTTGGTCGCCAAATTTGGCGATATTTCGCCAAATGTCGCCAATTTTGGCGAGAATTTGGCGCTAACGGATATGAATATGTAGTTTTATGCGTATGATTGGGAAAATTATTACAACAATGAAAGAAAATAATTTGCGAGTAATCGCGTTAATGTGCTGTTTTGTTTCAAAATGTCAGCCACCCTAGAATTTCAAACTGCTCTATCTCAGCCATTTTTAAAGATAGAGGTAAACCAAAAAATGCTCTGGAATCCTCGTATCAAGGCCTAACACTTAATTAAAAAATAAATTTGATTTTTTAACTTTTTTGTATATTTATTTTAGTTTTAAATTTTTAAGTGGCCGCCATCTTGAAACAAAATGGCCGACCAAGCTGGCCAACGAAATCGGTCGAGACATTGGTGAGCTTAATACACACAATTAGTTTCATCTAAATTGATTTATTTGATTTATAAATACGAGCGTTATCGTATGACATAGCTCAGATATATATATATATATATAATTATTTATCATACAAAATTAATTAAATATTTTGTGCACGAATGCCTGCATTTATTCGGCATCAATTGATGAGATATTTAAACAAATTCGCTATCCGCGATAATTTTACACCATGTTATGTCACTTGAATATTGTCCATAAGAAAATCGGGTACTTTTCCATTATAGGATCCTTTGCTTTTAGGTTTGTCGTAATTCGAGTTTCAAAAACGAATAGATTCGTTAATATACATATATTTGTTGCCAAAAGTTATGAAAACAAACCCAATGAACTTTTGGTGATTTTCTATAATAGGGGTCTTGACGCTTTTTTAAAAAGCTTGGCGCGATTCGGGCATCAGAAAGTGAGATTTGGTGCCAAATTACATAAACAACCATGGAAACAAATTCGACGATTTTTTTTGTTTATATGCGTATTTTAATTATACGTATATTATTATTGTTTTTTCTATACAAATTACTTTTGATTATATATAAAATAGGATAAATGACATTTTACGCTAAACAAATTGTATAAATATTGAAAAAATGCTTCTGTATACGAAATGACAAAGTAAATAGGTTGACAGAAAGTATGTTGCCAAATTTCCTTTTCCTGTTTCGTCAAGGCCCCATATACTGGAAAAGCACCGAACTTTTATGCTTGTTTATACATGTATTTATATGTATATATACAATTTATTTATAATTGTCTTTCAATTTACCTCTTTTTGTACATAAAAATAGATAAATGGCTCTTTTATATTAAATAAATTGTATAAACATAAATGACGTATTTACATAAATGACGTCATTTGGACGAATTTATTCAAAATATTTTCAGTTTATAAATTAAATTAAATGCTGACAGACGATTGAATCCTGACGATAGAAATATGATTTTTTTTTTCAAATTTTCGTGAAAAACATAATTTAATCACAATCTTGTCTTCATTATCGATTGAAATAAAAGATAAATTCAATTTCAATTTGAAAATGACGAATAAAAATAAATCAATAATCCCTATCGGGATCCTTTTTTATTTTTTTCCCCTTTTTGTCAGAAAAAACTGAGTAATTAGTTGCCATCATTACAGAAATGTCATTAAAATTAGAAAAAAATTAATATCTCGAAAACTAATTCCAATTTCAAAATTCTATTACCAGTTTTGACATCCGCGGATTTTTATGGACAATTGGTATTAATTTCACCATCAAGCGTTTAATATTTTATTAAAAATAGCCCTGAAACATAATCAGTCGTTTAATCAGTCGTTTCATAAAATCGTTTCATAAAATCGTTTCATAAAATCGTTTCACAAATTCGTTTCATTAGGATTTTATATATATAGGGTATATATATATATATATATATATATATATAAATCAACATTTGAACGGAGGGTGGTTTTGGGGTCTGGGGGTCATGATCGGTGAAAATATATCGAAATTTTTCGGAACTGCTTTCCTCCGAACGGCTGCAATAGGTAGCTTTCAATACAAAAAAGTATAAAGCTACCTATTGCAGCCGTTCGGAGGAAAGCAGTTCCGGAAAATTTCGAGATATTTTCACCGATCATGACCCCCAGACCCCAAAACCACCCTCCGTTGAAATGTTGATTTATATATATAGTATATATATATCCATATATATATATATATATATATATATATATATATATATATATATATATATATATATATCTGACCTATGTCATACGATAACGCTCGTATTTATAAATCAATTTTGATGAAACTAATTGTGTGTATTAAGCTAACTAATGTCTCGACCGAGTTCGTTGGCCAGCTTGGTCCGCCATTTTGCTTCAAGATGGCGGCCATTTAAAAATTTAAAATTAAAATAAATATACAAAAAAGTTAAAAATTCAAATTTATTTTTTAATTACGTGTTAGGCCTTGATACAAGTATTCCAGAGCATTTTTTGGTTTACCTCTGTCTTAAAAAATGGCTGAGATAGAGCAGTTTGAAATTCTAGGGTGGCTGACATTTTGAAACAAAACAGCACATTAACGCGATTACTCGCAAATTATTTTCTTTCATTGTTGTAATAATTTTCCCAGTCATACGCATAAAACTATATATTCATATCCGTTAGCGCCAAAATTGGCGACATTGGCGCAAAATCGGCGACATTGGCGACAAAATTGGCGACCAAAATAAGTCTTCAAGCCAATTTGGCTATTGCTCAATAAATTGCTCAATAATTTCTTATTCAAATTCAGTATTAACGAATCTTTTGTAAACGTTTCTTTGCATTTTAACTTGCTGTTTTCGTGTAACATTAGCTAAAATTTTAAAACGAAGATATAGGAAAGCTACCTTTTCCTCCCGGTACAGGCCGGAAGGACTTTTTTGTATTGAAAGGTACCTAATAATGTCATGTTCAAGTCTTAAATTTCATGGTTCATACATACTGTATAATTCGACATAAATAAGCAAGAATACTATTTTTTCTCTAAAGGGACCCGGCAAATTGAAAGAAATGAATAAACAAGAGGGGAAAATTCTGTTATAAGGCCGAATATAGATTGCCACACACGGCTTTTATTTAAAAAATAAATAAACTAGCTGTAACTCAGAATAAAAACGCAATGACAACAAACAATTTTAAAATATCTAAATAACAAATAAAAATTCCCCCGTTAAAGTGTTGAGTTGTTCAATAACCATTCGATTTAGAAAAATATTTTTCTACCACTGAGCAATTTTTTTTAATGACATTTAATTCATGTTGCTATGGCAGCAGACGATAAAACGATATCTTTGGAATAAGGGAATAAATAGAAGAAAAAATTTTGTTGATGTTTGTGATAAAATGGTTTTCTTTATTTTTTAAAAATGTATATACATAATTCACTTTTATATTTTAACAGAATAATAAGTTTACTATAATTCGTTACTCATAAGTTTACTATAATTCGTTACTCATAAGTTTACTATAATTCGTTACTCATGCTATGGCCAGTATACACGATACACGTCGAGCCACAATGCCTTTATCATTATCTTTTTTCGCGTAAAAGTTTCGCTACGGTACTCCATTGTGAAGTTTTGTAATTTTTTAAATCTAATATTTGAAAAACGACATAATCATTAGATTTGAAATTTATATCAAGAAAAATACAATTTTTTACCATTCTAACGCAGTTTGTAAAACAATTTTGTGACAAGTACTTTTCGAGTTATTAATTTTTTAAGTAACTTCAAATGTTTAATTTTTCGAGATTAATCTGTGGCAACGGTGGATTGCTGTGACTTTTCATAAACATGAAAAATGATAGAGATTGAAAGAATAAGCCACCCTGTGTGTGGCTAATAAGTGATAAGAAGAACAATATTTTTACGTAATCAAAACAATCACAAACGAAAATCGTACCATTTTCTTCCAAATGAACACTTCCAAATTTCAGATTAACATTTCAAAAATTCAATAGCTATAACATACTAAAAACAAACATTTTTCGTATAATATATTTTGTAATAAGTCAATAAGGATTAAAGTATTTTTTGTGTGTAGGAGAAAAGCTGGTAATACACAAAGAGTATAATTTTTTGATCATTTAATACATTTATCTTTTACACTAGAAAACATGGAAAAGAAATCTGAAAAACAACAATGTTACTTATTTCAATTTACAGTTTTGCTTTGGTACTATTTCAAGTGTAATACAGAGCTGGTAACTGCTTTATGGTTTAAAACATATTTTCTAAAGAATTGAATATTTTCCTCTCTATTAATGCAATAGTATTTAGTAAAACAGCACTAAATTAGGATTGACTGGGTTTTAATGGAAGATCACGTTTCCGAGATTAAAAATCCCTACTTTAAATTTAATTTAATCTAAAATACACTTTCATTTAAAATACAGAATATTTGCCTTATTTGAAAATGTGATTAATTTCAAGAGTAAATAATAAATAATAAATCTCCAGTTAACATTTTTATTTTGCTTCATTTCGTCTGACCTAATGTCAATTTCAGTTTCGACTTCTTTCATAAAAATTTTTCAAATATTCCTAAAATAAAAATAAACATTCGGAAGAACTTTCTGAGAATGTTTGATGAAACCTTTACGTATTTTGAGAAACGTATTTAAGGAAGGAAAAAGTCAAATTAGGTTGAAAAATAAAATTGTATGGTTCATGCATATGGTATCAGCAGATGGAATTCAGAAAGAAAAATGTTATGAGTATGTTTTGAAAATGACCAGATACATTTCAAAAAAAGAAATAAATGAGCAATAAAAGGAACAACAGTTTTATGTCAACAAAAAAGTCACAAACTAAAATTGTTGTTTTATCTATTTACTAGCTTACCCGCCCGGCGTTGCCCGTGCCAACAACCTTAAATGTACCTGAAATCAGTGTTGAACATTTTTTTTATTTTTAAACAAATCTAATGTTGAGGCCCCACTACCTTAGACAGCAAACACTGGGCGTGCCATACACACTCCCATATATTACCGTAAGTCGAGTCGAAAGAGCCATACCCCTTCATGATCCAGCCCATAGAACCAGAGATAGAAAAGCGCCCCTGGTGGTGAAAATCCGAACTAAAATCAGTCAGCTCTATCGATGTCAAGTGGAAAGAGCCATACCCCATTGTGATCCAGCCCATAGAAACAGAGATAGGAAAGCACCCCTTGGTGGTGAAATTCAGAACTAAAATAGGTAAGCTCTATTGATGTCGTGTCGAATGAACCAAACTGTGTCGTGATGTGACTCATAGAACCCGAGTTAGCTGCAAAATCCTTTAGTTACACCTTCCACCACCAGGGGGTACAATATGCTCTATACGAACATAACTGAAATCATTAAGGTTATCGATGTCGAGTCGAATGAGGCATACCCCGTCATGATCCAGCCCATAGAACCAGAGATGCGAAAGCGCCCCTTGGTGGTGAAACTCGGAACTAAAATCGGTAAGCTCTATTGATGTCGAGTCGAATGAGCCAAAGCGTGTCGTGATGTGACCCATAGAACCCGAGTTAGCTGCAAAATCCTTTAGTTACACCTTCTACCGCCAGGGGGCACGATATGTTCTATACGAACATAACTGAAATCATTAAGGTTATCGATGTCGAGTCGAATGAGGCATACCCCGTCATGATCCAGCCCATAGAACCAAAGATATGAAAGCGCCCCCTGTGGTGAAAATCCGAACTAAAATCAGTAAGCTCTATTGATGTCGAGTGGAAAGAGCCATACACCGTCGTGATCCAGCCCATAGAAACAGAGATAGCAAAGCACCCCCTGGTGGTGAGAGGAAGTTGATGTAGAACAAATGCGCTATTTAATAAAAAGTCGTCCCCCCCACCCCCTTTATCTCGCCATTTTCGCTAATTATTACAAATATACAAATGTTTCTTAATTACATCTAATGTCCCGATCCGATAATGGGGTTTCCCTATCTACCTATCCTAATCCGTCTTTCCCTATCATAATAGAAAAAAGCATATTTTATCAAAGAATCGCTGGCAAACGTGAATTTTGTCAAAGGTTCGCGAGAAAAACACGAATTTCATCAAATAATCGCTGAAGAAACACGAATTTTGTCAAAGGATCGTTAAAAAAGCAGATTTCATCAAAGGATCATGGAAAAATGCGAATTTCATCAAAGGATCACAGGAAAAATTTGAATTTCATCAAAGGATCGCTGAAAAAAACAAGAATTACGTCGTAGGATCACTGAAAAAACATGAATCTCGACAAAAATATGTGGAAAAACACGAATTTCGTTAAAGGATCACAAAAAAAGCAAATTTCGTCAAATGATTGCAGAAAAAACTTGAATTTAGTCAAAGGATCGCAGAAAAAGTACGAAATTCGTCAAAGGATTGTGGAAAAAATACTGATTTTGTGAAAGGTTTGAAGAAAAAACTTTCGTGAAAGGGTTGCAGAAAAAATGCAACTGTCTTTATTAAAAACAGCACACACACAAACATCCCATTCCCGCTAATTATTACAAATGCGTCTTAATTACATCTAATGTCCCGATCCGATAACGGGGTTTCCCTATCTACCTATCCTAATCCGTTTTTCCCTATCAAGGTGTGAATATGGGATGATCCAGGATCCAGCAACGGCAGTTCATGTTCACAGCTGAAAGCGGCTAGCCACAGATTTCATTGTTTTGTTTATGTTTGAGTTTTATTTTAAAGAAAAGGTATATATTTTTGGCTAACTGAGGTTCACATAAGTTAGTTTCAATTGTATTCATTCTTTGTATGCGTAGTTGCCCCCATATATTATGTGTTTGGTAAGAATATATTTTGCACTTTACTGAATGTTTTCATAGCGCTAGACATATCAGCTCATGTTCTTAAATGAAACAAACTGTTTTCAATAACAAATCTTAATGAATCAAATTAATCTTACACTTTACTATAAAATGTACAGTTCTACAATTTATCGCATATTACAACGTTCTTGGGAACTAAAAATGTAGTCCAATAACAGTAATAAAAAGAAAAATTGTAAATAACAATAAATAAATAATCAAAAATTTCACATCATTGACTTAAAAAACTGATATATAAGATACAACTTTAAACTGATATGCCTCATCAACTGTTGTCGAAATCAATATAATGTAAATAATTCTTAAACGTTATGAGTTTGCTAAGAAATTAAAACATTCAGTGCAGTCAGTGTAGGATGTATTTTTTCCTCAAAACAATTTAATTTGTAAATATGAAGTAAAAAAAAAAAATCACCGTTTTCTCACATGTTATGAGTTTTATCAGCAAGTTAAAACATTAAGTTAATATGAATGATTTGCGGAGCTGTTTCTATCAAAAATTCAATAACATCGCCCAAAAACCCTCAACAAAAATAATTATATAGAGTGTGATGACAACATAAATTTTATACCATATTCCATGTCCGCTCTCGGGCGATTCTTATAAAACTCAAAATTTGTCACAAAATGGTGATTTTTTTACAACATGCTTACAAAGTAAAATGGTTTATAATTATTTTTAAAAAAACTCGGCCAGAAATAACATTGATTTTACATTTTTAAAGACTTATTCTTTTTAATTATTTTGAAACAGCTCCGCAAATCATTCATATTTATTTATTGTTTTACTTTCTGATGAAACTCATTATGTGAGAAAATGGTTATTTTTTTTACCTCATACTTACAATCGGCAAAACAATTTAATTTGTAAATATGAATTTAAAAAAAAATCACCGTATTCTCACATATTATGAGTTTTATCAGCAAGTTAAACATTAAGTAAATATGAATGATTTGCGGAGCTGTTTCTATCAAAAATTCAATCACATCGCCCGAAAACCCCCAACAAAAATAATTATAGAGTGTGATGACAACATAAATTTTAGACCACATACCATGTCCGTTCTCGGTGGATTCTTATAAAATTCAAAATTTCTCACAAAATGGTGACTTTTTTACAACAACATGCTTACAAATTAAAATGGTTTATAAGTATTTTTAAAAAAACTCGGCCAGAAATAACATTGATTTTACATTTTTAAAGACTTATTCTTCATAATTATTTTGAAACAGCTCCGCAAATCATTCATATTTATTTATTGTTTTACTTTCTGATGAAACTCATTATGTGAGAAAACGGTTATTTTTTTTACCTCATACTTACAATCCGCAAAACAATTTAATTTGTAAATATGAAGTTAAAAAAAAATCACCGTTTTCTCACATATTATGAGTTTTATCAGCAAGTTAAACAATAAGTAAATATGAATGATTTGCGGAGCTGTTTCTATTACTAATTCAATAACATCACCCAAAAACCCTCAACAAAAATAATTAGTGCGATGACAACATAAATTTTATATCACATTGCATGTCCGTTCTTGGGCGATTCTTATAAAACACAAAATTTGTCACTAAATGGTGATTTTTTTACAACATGCTTACAAATTAAAATGGTTTATAATTATTTTTAAAAAAACTCGGCCAGAAATAACATTGATTTTACATTTTTAAAGACTTATTCTTTATAATTATTTTGAAACAGCTCCGCAAATCATTCATATTTTTTATTGTTTTACTTTCTGATGAAACTCATCATGTGAGAAAATGGTGATTTTTTTTTACCTAATACTTACAAAACAAATTGTTTTGATGAAAAAATACAATCTACACTTCACTGAATGTTTCCAATTCTTAAACAAAATTATAATATTTAAGAAATATTTACATTACATTGATTTCGACAACAGTTGAAGAGGCATATCAGTTTAAAGTTATATCTTTTATATATGAGTTTGTTAATTTACAATCTTTCTGTTAAGAGTTTTTTACTACATTTTTAGTTCCCGGGAACGTTGTGACATGCGATAAATTGTAGAACTGCACATTTTATAGTAAAGTGTAAGATGTAAGATTAATTTAATTCATTAAGATTTGTTATTGAAAACAGTTTGTTTCATTTCAGAACATGAAAAATGCAATCAGTAAAATGAAAGTTATATTCTTACCTAAAATATAATATATGGGGACAACTAAACATACAAAGAATGAATACAATCAAAACTAACCTACTTTAATCTCAATCTGTCAAAAGTATATTCATTTTCTTTAAAATAAAACTCAAACATAAACAAAACAATGAAATCTGTGGCTAGCCGCTTCCGTAAAGGAAGGAAATGCTATCGCTCGCTATATCCCGTAATAACCGCTGCTCTCATTGGCTGGCTGCTTCGTTACCGTGAACTTGGCGGAGAGTGTAAAAAGCCTCGAACCCAAAATCCTGGATCCTGGATCCTGCACCTGCTCTCATTGGCTGGCTGCTTCGTTGCCACGGATGGCGTTGCCGAGGCTATTTCATGGGAGGAGCTTGAAATAGCCTCGAACCCAAAATTCCATATACACGTTTTAATTTTTTTTAAAAATCTAAATTTAAATTTAAAAATCCGGCCCCGAGGTATACTGTCCGGTGACAACATCTACACATGACAAAAATTCTAGAGTCCTAGGTGTTATAATTACGGAGAAATCCGCGGGCAGGCAGGCAGGCAGACAGATACTTACTCTTTTATAGAGATAGAGATTTATATGACGTTTTACAGGATCCAGTATTTAAAATACTGGACAGAAAATTTTCGAGACAGAATCACAGTGTAGTCTGAGAGAGGGAATAATGGTGACTTGACTAAGGAACCGTTATTTTATAACAAGGGTGGTGAACCTTATAACGCGTGAGACTTTTCGCACATTAAAGAATAATTTTGGCACGACGTAAATTGAGGTTCCAAATCAAGATACAGTGAAATTATACAAAATACACGAATTTACATAAACTGATCGTTTCTAAATGTGACTGATTAGAAATTGAAGAATTTGAATTGCTTCTTATTAAATTCCTATCTAGTTCAATATGGGTTTCAAAATTTATGAAACAAAGACAAGATTTGGAAGCAAACGAAAAGGAAAGATCATTAGATCATAAGTAAAAATGGCGATGATAAAATATGGCTAATTGAAATTTAATTCAAGAGCTTTTTAAAGAAGCTTGGCATTTTTCTGCCAACCTAGGACTTATGCTTGCAAGTAATTATTTTCGCAAGTGAAAAATATAGGAAAGTGAAATAGAAACCACTTGTCAGATAAATTCAGTTCAATTTGCATGCTGTTAAAATTAACTAAGAATGAACCTGATATTAATGATTTTGCATCCAAGACACACCAACAGAATTCATATGCAGCGTGGCCACAGGGGATGATTTTCTGTGCATTTCGCCAGCTCCCCCACCCCCTCATCTTTTTTTGAAAATATTACCAGTAGTTTATATGTCGTTTGTACCCGTCTATACCAACAATATTTTCGTTTGTACCTCATTTGTACTAGAGTAATGAAAGATTTTTAGTGGGGGGAAGGGGGCTGGAGAAACGGTCAGCCTCCCACCGCAATGTTTTACAAAATGGATCGTGCCAATCGTGTATACCTCGTTTGTACCCGTTCGTACCAACAATATTTTCATCTGTACCTCATTTGTGCTAGAATAATAAAAGGTTTTTAGTGGGAGTCTGGTGAAACGACAGCCCCCCCCTAACTCAATGTTTTACAAAATGGATAGTGCCAATCGTTTATACCTGGTTTGTACCCGTTTGTACCAACAATCTTTTCGTTTGTACCTCATTTGTACCAGAGTAATAAAAGGTTTTAGTGTGGGGATGTCGTTTCTCGAGTCCCCCCACCACAATGTTTTAAAAAATGGATAGTGTCAATCGTTTATACCTCGTTTGTACCCGTTTCTACCAACAATCATTAAGTTCCTACCTCATTTGTACTAGAGTAATAAAATGTTTTTAGTGGGGGGTCAGGAGAAACGACAGCCCCCACTCCCCACTCAATGTTTTACAAAATGGATAGTGCCAATTGTTTATACCTTGTTTGTACCCGTTTGTACCAACAATCTTTTCGTTTGTACCTCATTTGTACTAGAGTAATAAAAGGTTTTTAGTGTGGGGATGTCGTTCCTCCAGTTCCCCCACCACAATATTTTAAAAATGGATAGGTTCAATCCTTTATACCTCGTTTGTACCCGTTTGTACCTCATTTGTACTAGAGTAATAAAAGGTCTTTAATGTGGGGTTGCCATTTCTCCAGCCCCCCTCCATCACTAAAAACTTTATATTACTCTAGTACAGATGATGTACAAGCGAAAATATTGTTGGTACAAACGAGGTATAAACGATTGGCACTATCCATTTCGTAAAACATTGAGTTGGGGGGACTGGAAAAACGGCAGCCCCACACTAAAAAAATTTTATTACTCTAGTACAAATGAGACACAAACGAAACGAGTGTTGGTACAAACGGGTACAAATGAGGTATAAGCGATTGGCACTATCCATTTTGCATAACATTGAGTTTGGGGGCTGCTGTTTCTATAGCCCCCACCCCCACTAAAAACCTTTTATTACTCTAGTACAAATGAGATACAAACGGGTACAAACGATTGGCTCTATCCATTTTGTAAAACATTAAGGTGGGGGTGGTGGCCGTTTTTCCAGCCCCCTGACTAAAAAACCTTTTATTACTCTAGTACAAATGAGGTACAAACGAGAAGATTGCTGGTACAAACGGGTACAAACAAGGTATAAACGATTGGTAATATTTTCAAAAAAATGGGAGGTGGAGGAAGGGGGGGGTGGCGAAACGCACCTGATAAATTTTGTATTCCAGCCGTACCAGTATTTAAAAAAAATTTTCTTTGTGGCACATTTCTCTTGCAGTTCTTTTAGACATATATGACAATGATTACAGCTTGGAAAAATTAATGCGAATCCATTGAAATAGTTTACAAAAATAGTAGCTTGTGGCATTTAATAACATTAATTTTTTTATTTAATTTCTAAAATGTATTTGTTTCTTTAATTATTACGGTGTAATACCCATATGTATGTTATCCATGTTTTTTAAATACCAATAAATTATTTTCAAGTAATTTTGATTCATTATTTTCGATTCACTAAATAGGTTCTTTAGTTGGCACGTCATGGTTATATAAAATATTTTTTGGAAAAAAAAATATCGCAGGGGAATGTAAAAAAAAATTTCTTCCCCCTCCCCTGGTGTATGCCATACAGAATAGCGGATCGATTGTCTCTGGAGCAGCGCATGCATTAAGTGCGTTTATATTTTGAAATAAACACATGGAAATAAAACAGAGGATGTTTGTAAATTTTGCAAGTAACGACCCCACTCACACCTGTGCTAAGAACCGCAAGAATAATCAAGAAATTTGACACCAGTGGTGGATTTTTCGAGCGAAGGGAATAGGAAGGCCCTGGAGTGTGTGGGAATGCTGGATCACTACGTTCAGAACATAGATTCAAAACGTGTAAGGTTTGAGATTAGGATGTTTATGTTCATGTTCAATTATGTTGTTGTTAATAGAGTTGCTATTTTCTTTACTACAGTTTGTGAAACATCATACACAGAATTATGGGCCACCCTGTATTTTCGCATTGATTTCAGAAAGCTTTTCAAAGTTACTTAGCTGTAAAGTGCTATAAATTAAAATTTGATTTATATTATTTTCTAAAATAAGACAGAAATTATGTTAACGCTTCGTTTCGTGATAATGTTTCACAAATTTAGTTTTAGGATTTTTTTAACGCATATTTCTTTTACTCAAGGAAAGATGAGTGGAAAATCTGAAAAGCAGGAACAGCATTTATTCCATATTTTAAGTTTTTTAAAGTACCCTTCAATGTGTAATTTAGGCAATCCAAATGTAACAGCTTTCAGAAATTTGTTTTATTTAAATATACACGGAAAAGACTACCATTCACCTTTACTAATATAACTTTGTTTTGTACAACAATACTCCATTGTGATTGATTGGGTTTCGATGTTCACTAATTTCTCAGATTAAAAATTTGACTTTAAATTTCATTTGCATTAAAACATACTTTAATATAAAATTCGCAGAATATTTACCTTACTCGAAATGCTAGAAAAAATTGTTGAGTATTGCAGTATCTTTCCTCCCTCTTTTGTAGCTGTTTCCTATTTATCTTCAGGTAGCACTGTCAGTTTACGCCATTTGGAATTATGTAATTTCAATTTCAGTATCATATTATTTCATAATATTTTCCAAACATTCCTGGAATGAAAATAAATACTCTGTATCGTATTCCTAGAAAAACAACAGCAATGTTCTGAGAACAACAGCAATTCCAGAATGTGAAACCTGTCTGCATTTTAGGAAAGGTATTTCAAAGAAATGTCAACATTCGCGGTCCATTCATCTATATGAAATGGATAAAGATAACAAAGAGAAATATTTCAATAAATAAACTATTTCTTTTTATAATTTTTATTGTCAATCATTTATTTGTATGTGGTAAAAGCAAAGGAAGTGTCTGGATAAGGCTCAATTTTGCAGATGCAACAATAATGTTTCTCCTTTTCCTTAGATGTTTTGATCATTTTGATAAAATATAAAATCTAAATTTACTTTTGCTCGATTATTTTTTTTAAGGCTGTTTAAATATGTTAACACTTTGATACGGGGACTGCGATCACAGTCTTGAATAAGACAAACGTTGAAAGTGTGAGACTGTAATCACAGTTGCGCGATCAACAGCAGTGAACAAGGTACTACATTCTGTGAGTTTACAGGACGCTGTGTATTATTTTATTGTATTGTTTATAATATTACCCATTTTGAAAAATAATTTGTGTGATTCCGATAGTGATTGTAATAGTTACTGATATAATAAGTTATAACATCTATCTATAAAAATCTATATGTAGTTAGTTAAATCTATATGTAATTAGTCATTCTTTTATTTACAAAATTAAATTCCTTCACATCAATAACATTCGTAAATTACTCTATCCAACAAAAAAAACCCTTCTTGTTTGCTTCTTTAATGAGAATAGACCATCTTTACTAATTTGGGGTCGAGAAAACCGAATATGATCTCAGTTTTGTTGTATTAGCTTTGGTTTTTAAGATACAGTACTACTGCTATACGAATTTATACAGTAAAAACCTGTACGGTACAATCACCAGTAGCTGGACACTAGCATTTAAAAGTAATTTTCTTCCGCTTATCTAATAACAGAATTATCTGCGATTAAACAAAGCAAAATAAACTGTAAGAAATTAATGGTGTCCAGAGCATTTGGAACCCTGATTTACGCGGGACACCTTGGAAAACTAGCCAATATCATGCAAAAAAGGAAATTTATTTCATTTAAACACTAGACACGATAGAAGAAAACAGATTGCAGATTTGAATCAACATACAAATCTAGCCTAGAAAAACATTACGTCAATTCTGTGGCAACTACTTTAAAGTTTAAAGTGATGAAAGCCTTACACCATTGAAAAATATCCAAGTTAGGCTTAATAACTGACAGATAAATGTTAAAAATATGCAGACTGCGACATTTATCGGAAACAAATGATCCAATAGTCATAAAATAGAAAATGCAGTCCAACATTTATATTTATTGTAACTAAAATTTGCATAAAACGGCCGAAGAAAAAGCTTAAATTTGCATAAACCGAAATACGGAAATATCTGAAAAACTAGACATGCTAGAGAAAATGTAAAACTAGATTCGGAATCACAGCAAAAAACTGAATAACAAACAACTAATTTCAGTTCTGTGGCAGAACCATTGTTGTTCAATGTTATGTTATAAATATATGTAAAAATCCATAGCTTTTAATTAAAACTTCAGCATATTTCATAGCACTTAGCTAACACAGCATTTTAAATGTCATTTTCGTTTTTCTCCATGCCCGAATTATATTAACAGAAATAACTATTTTTGCGTAAGAAGCATTTTCATTGTTGGCTAGTGTTATTAACTTGATTCACATGTGCAATAACTGGATTTTTCCGCTACACTTTCAGAAACATTGAAAATTCCGCGCACCTACAAAGTGTAAATATCCAATATATGAACACAGGTTATTTAGCAAATGTTAATATATTTTGAAATTCTTTTAAATAAATTGATTTTTTTATTAAAAAAAAACTCATAATATGAGCCTTTTTTTATATATGTTTTACTTTCTTATCCTCTTTAATAAAAAGGTACGTGTTGCTGACGACTGGGATTTTCGATAATCGTTGCCACAGATTAATCTCGGAAAATGAAACGTTTGAAGTTACTGAAAAAATTAATTGCGTGAAAAGTATTTGTCAGAAAATTGTTAGACAAACTGCGTTAGAAAGGTAAAAAATTATTTTTCTTGATATAAATTTCAAATCCACTGATTATGCACTTTTTCAAATATTGAATTAAAAAAATTACCAAATTTCCCAATGGAGTACAATAGCGAAAACTTCACGCGTAAAAAAATAATAATAGCAGCAATGTGTCAGCACGAGTCACAAATTGTAGTAGCCGTATTATTCTGTTCAAATATAAAAGTGAATTATGATGTCATGAGTGCATGATTTTTATTTAATTTTTCGACAAATACTAGATGCTCCATTTCTTTTTAGTTGTGTGTAATATAGGTTAATTCACGTTATTAAAAAGTGTAGCTATAAAACATAAATCAATGGAAACGGTAGGTAATAAATTGTAATAATAAATCGTATTAAAAAAACACAACTTAGTGAAATAAGTATCCGTTTTTATGTTATTTTAGGATATTCCAGGTAAAGGAACAGATTACTTTAAAATACAAGGTTAAATTCACCAATATATTTCGTTTGATTCAAAGTTCTTTTGGAGAAACAGACCAGCGGAGCGGGCGTAGTCTGCTAGTCTATTATATTAACACATTTAAAAATTAGAATAGTGTTACGTGTTCTTACAAAAAGAGAGAAACAAAATTGGTTAAAAACTGCGGAAATTAATTTAATTTGATAAATAAATTATATTTTATCTCTTATTTATTAGATATTCTAAATTTGACCAAAAGAGAGAAAACATCTTAGACAAAAAAAAAAAAAAAAAAAAAAAATCCTTGGAAAGGAATTTTGTTTAGCCTTTAAAAGAAACCTTGTTTAATCATCTCCATCATTTAGACATGCTAAAATTCGAAACAGTATATCTATATTTCAATTTATCGTATTATTAATTTGATAGTTTTTATTTTAAATTTTCAAATGTTTTCAAAAAGAATAAATAAAGAAGGAATGAACTAAAAGTAAGCTGTCTTTGTAATGTATTTATAAAATATTTCTTACTTCGAAAAAATATTAGAAATGCTGAAAGAAGTATATCACGGATGTTAAATAAACACAATGAAAAATTTTGGACTCAATGACTCATATTTAATTTTCGTTTTCGAAAAACATATTTTTTTAATTCCCCTGAAAGATAAAGTGACAAACAAGATAAAAAACGGCAGAAATTATTCTAAAAAATAAAATACAATAAACGATTCCAATTATTTCTTATTTTCAATAAAAATCTATCTCGAATAAATTAATTTTAAAATGTCAACTGTACCAATATTAATGGCAATGTATTGGCATAGGATGTTTCTAAACTGCCATATCAATATCATTATTAATTAGTCTACTTAAAGGGATAAATATTGGGTATTAAACTTAATACTAGAAGTTTTTTGTGCGAAAATGAACGTTTTATTTTGAAACAAAGTGATAAGTACTGGAGATGAGTTTTTGCGGACTCCTTTTTCGGTGCAGCCCAACGATTTGAAATCAGAGCCCACCCGAGCCCAAAAAAGTTTGTGTCATCAGATCCCTGTACCAAAAGTACACAATAGAAAATTGTTAATAACATTTTAAAATTGTTTCAATATTAATTTTCTCTTTAATAAATCTCTTCTTACATAGAAGTAAGTATTAATCCTAAATACTTCTTCATGACGACGTTTCGTGATTTTCGTGTTCCTGAAAATCTGTTTAAAATAGCAAATTTTTTATTCATACCCATCTTCTCTCAGAAATCTGCAAAAGTTACAATTCTTATTCTTTAAAAGTATCATTGTACAAATGTGGCATGAGTATGTCCGTGATATAACATGAGTTATGTTTTCTAGAAATTCTTGTAAAGGACTTAAACAGAATGAGAGATTTGACAGGGGATGTGACACGGCTTGTTTATGTTTACGAAAACTGACCGTGCAAAGGCTTTAGAATAAGGAAGAATATTTCTTTTTACATCCTATCTATAACAATTTAATGATCTTTCAAACATTTTTAAAGGATTGTAAAATACCTTAAGAAACTTAGATTGCATTCTTGTTTCTCAAATAGGAAGTTTTTCTCCTTTTTTTTCAATTTATGAATACATAAATTTCTTTTTTGAGCCCGATCCAGTAACTTGGTATAAAAATAGTGCCCGGCCAAGGATGAGCCCGTTTCATCTTTAATAAGGACATTTTATTCAAAGTATTGCCCATCGTTAGTTATAACATTTCCCCAACTTTATGTTAAAAGGCGGATTGTCTGTAGAAGAATGACTCGTGTTTTGAGGTTATTCATGAATTGAACCATGTTTTGATTTCGTTAGAAGAACGAAAGTGCTGTTCAGAAAAGCGGTTCTGAATAGATTGATATAAGTGGAAATTGAAGGAGTAATGTCTGGTGAATACGGTGTCTGAAGTAGAATATTCCACCCGAGCGGCTGTAGTTTCCTTGACACTGGAAAATAACTTTGTCGAGTTTTTTGGTAGTTATTCTGGTCGTTTTCATTTAAATTATCGGTTCAGCTGCACTAGTTGTTCTCGGTAACGGTCCTCAGCAAGGGCTGAACCCGGCTTTAGCAGCTCGTAATAGACCATACCCTTCTCCTTCCACCGAATACAGAGAATTGCTTTCTAATGATGATGGCTTTGCTGTTGATGTTGTTGGTTGGACAGGCTTGTACCATGATTTTTAGCACTTGGAAATGTCGTAATGTATTACTTTTTCATCGCCAGTGACGATACAACACAAAAAGCCTTCCTTCTTAACTGTCAAAACAGCAATTCACATGAGAAAAAAACAATTCTATGTCACTTGCCTTCAATTAGCATGACACCCGATTTACTTTTTTTTTGCAATATTCCTGTCGACTTGAAACAGTTCGAGACGGCCATGTCGGTTACATTTAATGCTTCTGTTGTTCTTTAAGAGTTTGCGATTGATCTTCGTACAGCAATGTATACAATTTTTGGTTTTTAAACTTTTTCGGTTGGTCAGGCCGATCCTTGTCTTCAAAATCAAAATATCCACTTTTTAATTATATAAATCAATAGTCATAAGATAAAATCGACGGAGCATTGAAAACGAAGAATTTTAGCTTCTGATTTTTTTAAAATGGAACAATAAACTAACCCTTCCGCAAATTACGTTTCGTTAGCACGAAACTCGACGTCTTGAAAGCACTTTAAAAATATGTTGTTTACACTTCGACTAAATGAAATATACTGATTGTTAAAGACCAATTACAGGGCATTTATACGATATTAGATTCAGTATGGGCCGATGCATTCAGGGGCTCATTAACCATCTCTTTACAACAATTTAAAATAGAGTTTAGTTACCAATAAAAAAAATAAATTGCAAAAGAAATACTGTAGTATAATTAGACGTAAGTATTTATTAAAATTATTAGTAGTATACGATAATTGAAATTTACAAAATAAATAAATAATGAATTAACAAAACAAAAAAAAGACATTCAAAATACTACTTGCTAAATTTAATTATATATAAAAAAAGGGAAACTCCCATTTCATAATCATATTTTAAAATATTAAAAATTTACTGAATTATAAAGTGAATAAAAATTAAATTTAAGAAATTAGTTTTTTGTCTTAAAGTTAAATAAATTCATATAAAGTACACCTTAAGAATAAAAGTAAAAGTGCTAAATAAAACGAATGATTTATATAGTGTATGCATGATATTTCAGGAGATAATGTAGATAACCGATAGATCAAACGAATGACCAAATATTTCTTGAGTAATTTTCTCGTAGCACAAAAAATATTTTTCTTCACTGATATAATGGATTAGGAATGCATTTATTGCTGTTGGTTTAGAGGATGTGAATGACCCTTGGTATTTTCGACATTTTTGGATAAATTGCGAAAAGTGTAGTCTCAGCCTAAATAATGACTTTCTCTATAAAATACAGTGAAGATTGTTATTTTGTTATCTTCATTAATTGAATTAAAAAATAACTATTCGAGAAAATTAAATTTCTGTTGTATCATAATAAAAATGGGAACAAAAGAAAAAGTAACAGCAAGAAGCTTTGACCTCTCTCTCCTTCAATTATTGAATTGAAATATAATTATTTAAACATATTAAGTTTCCGTTATAACGCAATGGAAATTGAAACAAAACATAGAGTAACACTAAGAGGACTTTGGTCATCTTTCCTTTAATAGAAGAAGATAACTGGATTAAAAAATAATTAATCCAAATAAGATTTCCGTTCTAGCTCGATTGAAATGGGATTAAAGAATACAATAACACTAAAAAGCTTTTGTCCCTCTTTCGTGAAATATATATATATATATATATATATATATATATATATTAATTTTAAATCCTTAGCATCTTAATTCTTATAATCTATTATTTTAATTTGATTATAAATTAATTTACGTGATGTTGAATTTTTGGCAAAGCTATTTAATTGTGGCTATGTCATTGCTTGGTACATATATTTTTCTGTAGCATTAATCAATAATTATTAATATTACCATTTTACATATCATTTTTTAACTTAGAATTTTTCATTAATAAATCCATTTTTAGCACTTTCCAACCTAGTTGAAAATTGCTTATGACTTCGGTTTGTCTGGCCGTCTGGCCGTCTGCCGTCTGCCGTCTGGCCGTCTGCCGTCTGGCCGTCTGCCGTCTGGCCGCCTGTCCGTGCTCTAACTCCCGTAAATATGCTCGGATTGCTCTGCAATTTTTATATGTTATTGTCGTTATCTATAGCATGTTCCCTATTTCAATGGAAGTGTGTAGCACTTATAGTTTTATTACAGGGACACTCAAAAGAGTTCTGTTACATTGCGGTCTATGGGGAAAAATCATTTGCGGTTTATTTAAATAATGTTTCACTATTTTAAACGCATTGAAATTTATATATATCACTAAGGTGCATTAGAAGAAGCCTAATATGGAATAGGGTGTGCATAGCACTTATAGTTACTTTACAGGGACAGTCAAAAGAATTCCGTTACATAACGTCTATGGAGAAAAATCGTCTGCGGTTTATTTAAATAATGTTTCACTATTTTAAACGCATTGAAATTTATATATATATATCTAAGGTGCATTACAAGAGGCTTACTACAGAATAGTGTGTGTATAGCAGTCATCGTTCATTTACAGGGACACACAAAAGAATTCTCTACTGTCTGTTAACACTAATTCCTGGAAGTGCGTTTTAAGTTACTAAACGCGGTTTTAATTTTAACTCGCTTTTTGTCTATTACGTGGTGTGTATAAATTCTGTAGATCCTATACAGGGCAGCACAAAAGTTCGCGAACACATTTCCGTTTATTGACAGAAACTCCAGAAAGATAATTTTTAACTGTGCTACGCGTTTCCTAACTAAACTAAAATTTAGCATCCTAGCATATACAAATCTATAGATCATATACAGGGCTGAATAAAAGTATTCGGATATTTTTCCGAATATTGTATCTGTTGGAAATTCCTGAAATTATGTTTTTAAATATGTTATGCGTTTTCCAAATTGTTTACTTAGATGTTATATTTTAGCTTATTAAACGGTATGTTTTGTAAAATTATTTTGGAAGCGTTGGAAAGTGCTACATAATCTATGCTTGACGCATGATTTTTCGTTCTTGTTTTTATTTTAATGTAATTGAATATTTTATCAATATAATTTTGTTTATTATTTAATTATATTTATTTATTATTTAACTAATAGTTATCATTCTTTAGACAGTATTTGGTTTAATCTTTAACTCATAATTTTAATCAACTACTTTTATTAAATCAAAGAATTTAAATTTTTTTCATAGATGGCAGCACCATGGTTTGTGCTTTGCTGTACAATAATATTCCATGGTCTATCATCTTTTAAAACTGATTTTGGCAACATGTAATGCTTTTCTGCAATTCACTGCCTGTGTTATGTGATGACTCCTGTATATCTGGTAAATGTTGTGCTCTTTTCCCTATATCCTTTTTAATCCAGTTATATTTTGAACTTTATGATTTAATTTCACTGTTTTTTTATCTCATTTTTATGGGTAAGGTTTTTTTCCTTTTTATTATTTTTTGAACTTTATGATTTTTTCTCTATTATGGTGTGGTTGTCCCAAAATCATATTCTTTAGCAATGTTATGGCTAATATGATGATGAAACCACACATTTTATTTGTGGTATTTAGGCATTTGGGACTTGAAAATTCTGTCTACATTCCACAAATTTCATTTTTTCAATTTTTAATTTAATTTCTTCTTTTTTTAAATAAGTATATGGTATCTATATTCAGAGTGTTGGGGAACACTATCGTTGTCAATTAATTATTACTTACTAAATCATAATTTCATTGTTTTTGTTGGTGTTACGGTAATGTTTCATTAATGGTTATATATATATATATATATATATATATTATTCAAGGAAAACTAAGTTTTCGTCATATTACAAAGAGATAAAAACAAAAAACAACATGAGAGATTTCTGGTTTAAGTTCTAAGTAACTTATAAATGTATTTTTAAGAGAAATAAAGTGTTATCCCTTATCATTTGAACTTTATTTACAACTGAGAAAAACAGCTAGCCCTAGTCGCGATCTTCGATCGGAGAAGAAATTTTGGATATTTATTTAATAGATAAAAAAACAATTAGTACGTTCGTATACTTCAGGCGTTTAAAGTTTATTCATAATTTCTTGTGTTAAAAAAAAAAGAGAGAATTATGGCTTGGCACTCGGCGCACCTTTCAAGGAAAGGGTGTGCGGTGGACAGCTTAGCTCGGAAACTGATTATCTGAAACAAACGAAAGCAATTTATTCTTATAACTAGCAGATCCACCCGGCGTTGCCCGGGCCCGTCAAAAAATAATACGAAACGCGAAATCACTCTAAAAATTGCTGCACGAAACCCTTCCTCTGGTAACTCTTTGTCTTTCAGAAATTAAATAGAGAGATTTACCCGAAGCAGAAGTAAACTTAATACCACCTCTTCAAATGTCTGGATCATTTGATTCTAAACGGGTCAGTTTTTGGTCAAAATAAAACCAAAATTACCGTCGGATTTTTACAAAATTTGCATTTTCGGAATCAGAAACATAAACTGTGAGTTTCGATTCAAATAATGCATTACTTTTCTTAATACTCAAGGATGAGTGAAAATGAAACTTTTTCGTTTTCTGGGATTATCAAATTGGTAACTTTCTTTTGCGGTTTCAATAAAAATAGTCATTTTTGGCATACGCGCAGGAAAATCTTTTAGTTCCACCGCCAGGATGCATTTTGTTCTAATCAAATTATCCCACATGTGTCCCCGCTGCCTACGGTACCGTGCATAGCAGACGTGCTAGGCACGCGCTGCAAAATCTTTTAGTTCCATTTTTTACCTCCAGGTGTCGCTAACTCTGTATCTTAATTAGTTATCTATACCTTAATTAGTTCATGTTAAATTGAATGAACTAATTCTCATTGAAATTGGGCTCATAGAACCCGAGAAAATATGGCTCTCTGATAATTAATGATTAGAAATAGTGGTAACCAAAGGCTGAAAAAATGATACCAAAGTTTATCTAGTATCTGGAGACCTGAGAAAAGGTTTCGTTTGAATCAGACTAATAATTAAACACTTCTGGTTTTGGAGGTAAGTGGGGGGGAGGAGGGAGTTTCGATCAGGGCATTAACTCGATATTTAAACTACAACTGAACACTCACCCCCCACAGAATTTAATCAAAGACGTTAAAAAATAAGGAATTATCATTTAACTTTCTAAACAGAAACAAAATGGCTTTTACATACAAAAAAAGTAAGTGATCGTTGTTAATTTCTGAAATCAAATACATAAATGACGTATACATGAGAAAACTCTAAGAATCGCATAAAACAAATCGCTGTTCGAATTTCAATCAGCTGACGACGTTTTCATCTGCCAATCACAACTGCCCGGTTGACTTCCAGCTGTGCCTACAATTCTATCAGCTACCAATCACAACTGCCCTCTAATGATGTTTGACTTGTAGTGGGCGATTTGTGACATCATTTGAAACAAAAAAAGCTGCAAAACATGAAAAAAAAATGTAAAAAACGCATAAAAAATGAAATTTAAAGAAAAAAACTAATAAAAAAAATCGGGATAATAAATAATCCGCCCATACCTTTTAAAATTATGATTTTTTATCTGTAAAGAATTATAAACTTTCTCCAAGCTAAAAGGGGTAAAAAAAATTGCGATTCTGAGCGTATCTGAGGCTGAAATAAAAGCAACCACCGAACCAATCAAGCATTCTGGGCAAAATTACTCAGTGTCGAAGTAAAAAAATCGCCAAAAAATCAAAAATCGCTGTACGAATTTCGCATAAACTTTATTAAAAAGAGAATAAAATTTACTATATTGGACTAAGAGATTGGAACCGGATTCCGTTGCTAATGTGGGTAAATCGCAGTAAAACGTAAAAAAACCACTAATTTTTACCACGCATTTTTAAAATCATGATTTTTTATCTGTAAAGAATTATCAACTTGAAAACATGAAAAAAAAAATGTAAAAAACGCATAAAAAATGAAATTTAAAGAAAAAAACTAATAAAAAAAATCGGGATAATAAATAATCCGCCCATACCTTTTAAAATTATGATTTTTTATCTGTAAAGAATTATAAACTTTCTCCAAGCTAAAAAGAGAAAAAAAAATTACGATTCTGAGCTTATCTGAGGCTGAAATGGAAGCGCAACCACCGAACCAATCAAGCATTCTGGCGAAAGTTCTGAGTGTCGAAGGAAAAAATTCGCCAAAAATTCAAAACTTACTGTACGAATTTCACATAAACTTTATTGAAAAGAGGAGAAAATTTACTATATTGGGCTAAAAGATTGGAAACGGATTCTCTTTACTAATGTGGAAAAATTGCAGCAAAAAGTAAAAAAAAAACACTAAAAATCGCATTAAAAATTAAATTAAAAAAAATCTATTCAAAAATTCCAAAATCTGGCTTCGAGGTGCAAAACTACATACATAGACGTATCTTTCCACCAAATTTTGTAGCTCTGTGTGTGGCGGTCTCTTCAGAACACAACCGAGAAACAGAAAGTCAGACAGTCAGTCAGACAGACAGACAGACAGACAGATAGACACACAAACTACTTCCTTCTTTATTATAGTTGGAGATTTATTAAATGAACTCGCCGTTGAATGAAGGAAATTAATTTATGGTGATTGTAAACAAAATGGTGACCGTTTGAAGAAGAAGGCTATTTTTTGGCTAAACATTTGGTTATTCTAATGTGCTTAAAATATATTAATTTTGATCAGAAATTTAATTTCTTCGTACAAGCAGAAGATAATTCTAATAGCTACGATTTCACAAAGATTCATTGAAATTCGTTAAGAACTTTGTATTCATGTTCAACGACTTACAAATTTTTTTCGAATATACATAACATATAACTATATGTATTAAATAACGAAAACATACTGATTCTTATAAATGTAAAATTCAGACTACAATGAAGTAAATCTACGTGTAAAAAAAATAGCTAATGTACTTTTAATGCAATCTTGACCGCCAATATCCTATGAAATTTATGTTTTGAAACAACTGAAGCCCCGCCCTCTCATTAAAGTCTGGAAAGTTGATTGACAAATAGTTTTTTCCAGTTTTTGCATCAAATATATTTGTCTATGTATGGATTTAATATGAAATATCTTACAGTAAAACAAAATATTGCCAAATATACATGTAAGTGCGAATTATCTCTGGTAAAAGCTTACCAATATCTTATAAAAGAAAAACTGTGTAGCTGGAGCTAAGGATGCAGTATTCGCCTTTGGTCAATAACTTTTAGTTTTATGATACCAGTACAATAGTGATAAAATCCTTAACATTCCAGGAATGTCCATAATTGAAATTAAAGTTTTCTTTTACTACATATCATAATTTGAGCACATGCATCACATGATACCTATTATTGGAGACATATTGTCGGAAAATTATAACTATACTATAAATTATAACTATTCATTTTGAGATAAAACTTAAATTTTCTTACCTTTTTGTACATTATGTTTTTAAATTTCCGAAATCATTTGAAAATATTGTGGGATGTTCATAAGTTTGTAACCGATTCGCACAGAACTTTTTCCAGTGGAGTTTTTTAGATGTATCCCTCAAATATTGAAGGAATAAATTACGGGATGCAAAAATTTCTGCCTATGTAATATGCTTTCGGAGGGTGAGGGGGGGGCAGCGGGGGTTCTCATGTTGTTAACCCTTAAAACAAACCCTATTGATTCGGAAGGCTACCGCAGAATTTATTCTATACAATTAGTTATTTTATGTGCAGAAAAATACATTTTAACTGCTACATTTTCTGAAAACATTCAAATAAAGGTAAAAGAAAAAATTATGTTGTTTTAGACTCGTGTAACATCATACAATTATTTTCTCAGATCATGAATTTTTTAAAAATGCATTTTTAGATTGCGTAGATGTTATGTTCCTTATCACATAATGTCTACATACCTGACGTTTTTTCATAAATTATTTTTAACACAATAGCTAAATATTAGACCGAAAACTGAATGGTGCTGCTGAATTAAGTGTTGTGTAATTAATATTTCATCTTATTCTATTCGATTTTGCTATTTTATAATCTTTAGCTATTTTATCTTGTCCATTAACTGATGTTGTGATAGTTATGTTAATGGCTTTTTTTACAGCTATTACATATTTATATACATAATCATCTTACACAGATAAAACATTGCACGGATAATACCACTACTTTTAAAATGACTAAAAAGCTGCTCGTTCACACCAAAAATTTTCCTTTGTTTCACCAATTAACTTATTTAGGAGATATTAATTTTTTGCATAAAAGGACATGTCAATTTTTTGTGGCAGTAGCCATTTATCAAACAACACTATATATAAAACAAGACTACCTTTTGAAATTGAACCTAAAATTAGCTTATAAAGCAATAAATTAAAAATATATAATGTATCATGAAATTTTTTTAAATGAACTTTATAGAGACAGCAAGAGGTACTTAAGGGAGGAGGCAAACCACAGACAAGATTTTTCAGGCTTATGAAAAATTAATATACTTTATTATTTAATTCTTTACATGGTACTGTTCCGTTATACTACATCATATTTCCACAATAACATTTTCTCTATTGTGAATACTGTTTTAAAAACTATTCTGCGATATAGTTTCGTAGGTTTTTATGTTAATGACTGTTATGTAGTTTATTCTTATTACATCCAAACTGAAATATATAGCAACGTATTTTCCATTATTCAAACACAATTCAATGATTTTCCTTTTAGAAAGATGAAATTTCGGTAAGAACTCTATAAAACTTAAATTTTTGTCGAAATGATTTTCCTTTAACATTTCTAGAGATATGTTAAAAAAAAGCAAGAAATATAAAGAAGTTTTACCGAAAAACTTTTGCCATAAAAAGTCGTTTACATCCAGAATCTTTATATGAAACTTTTTATATTAATAGGCTTTTTTCCGTACTGTTTTTAATATTTTATATTTCAAGTTCAAAAAAGTACGACATTAAAAACTACTTTATTTCTCACCATTCGAAATTTTTATTTGGGATTTTTCACTTTAGTATCATTATTCTGAAAAGAGTCATTCTTTCAAGTTTTCATTTGAAATAAAAAAGGTCTTTTTTCATGAATGTAAAATTTTTATTTGTTTTTAGTAAAATTCTAATTTGCTAAAAGCAAGATTGCCTGAGCCATATTTGATATTTGGTTTAAAATATTCCAGTTTGCCTTTTTAATATTTAATTGCATGTAGCCTTTTGCGACGAATATTCAACGATTTTGAAGTCTGAAAACTAATAAAAAAACAGAACGGTAGAAAATATACAGAAACTTGAGTGATATATTTTGTACGAAGCATTTACACTTTTTGTTTTGTTTTTGTTGTTATTGCAGAAAACATAAAGTTGGAGGAATGACTATTTTTATATCTTCACTTTTTCATTTATAATAAAATAAAATAAGCGAGTTAAAGTAAAGAGAACGCAATACATTATTTTAATCTATTACTAAAATGTAAATGCCAAAGAAAATAAAGTAACATATTTTAAACATTTTGACACACAAAATAAAAATACTACAAAAAGTGTATTTGTACACTTCATTGATGCGACATTACTAATACAAAAATAATTAATTAAATGACGTTGTTTGACCAGGGCCATCGCTAAGACTTTTTATGGGGGGGAGGAGGTAGAGATGACCTTAAATTGACAAGTCAAATTTCAGTATTCGCCAACTCACTGAAAAGCAAAAGCAAATAGTTCTCGCCAATTTATTATCATATTTTCATATTTGTATTTTACTAATTGATGTACCATAAAACAATATTAATAATTGATTTATCTTAAAAATTCATATATAGTCGAGCCTCGTTATCCCGACATTCTTGAGACCCAAAAAGGTATCGCCATAAGCGGAATGTCGCAGTACACGGTAATGCAAGAAATATCGTATATTTTATAAATTTATGACAATTCAAAATTTATTTTAAAACAATTCATTCTTCTGTTCTTGCGCTGTTAACGAATTAATTATTTGATTTCAAAAATAGAGTTGAAGTTGGTGGACACGATTTCTCATTTATTTTTTTGTAACAGAAAATCGAATAGTGGTTTCCTTTTTTCTATAAAGCCGCATCATTTTCAGGAAAATGAGCATTTGAGAATATTTTCGAACAAAAGTGAAGAAAACGCTGAATGTGAAAGCCCATTGGCTAAAACTCGAGTTCTATTATAGTGACAGATAAAGGAAAACATCATTCAACGAATTTCTACTTGAATAGTCATGCCTCCAAATTTTATTCGTTTCGTGGAAAAAGAGGCTTCAAAAGTGCGTTAGAATATTTTGCTTCAATCAACGGATATTTTGAGAACAAACAGCCTTAAGAGGAAGAAAAAAGAAAAAAAAAACTTGTATCTCTTGTATACAAACGAGAATATTTCCCAAGGGGTTTGGGAACTAAACAAAGAATGTAGTACAATGGGAATGGCCCCTCACCTCATCTTACGGAAAATTCTGACAACCTGCGAAAATAATGAACTCTTCCGTCACTTAAACACTAGTCTAGGAATAGCTAGTATTTCACAAAGACACTCACTGCTCAATCAATGAAGTTTTTATATTGGTGATAAGAAGTGAGAAGAATAATCATTTGACCTGTGACTGTGATATTTTAAAAATTTGAGCAGCACGGTGATTGACAATTCTTAGCCAAGGACTGAATAATAATGAAACCTCGGCCTCATAAATTTCAGTGTTGTGAATGCAATGCAATATTTAATCATGATTATAAAATACAGAAAATAACATTCATAATGGGGAAAAAAATGCATAGGAAATCTTGGTGCTCCTGGAAGTCCGATTGAAGCTGCTAGCGCTAAAAAAAGAAAAATTGAAAAAACAACAATTACTGAAACTATTACTAATGTGGACTACGTAATGAAATAAATCAATGAAGCTGAAAAAAGTAGTGATTGTGAAGATACTGTCTGCTACCCAAGCCAGTCATCTGAATTGGATTTTCTATTCCAAAATAATGAGCATTGTAAGAAGAGCGACAAGGATTGTAACTCTCAAAATTACGCAATCTTACGGACAGAAGATACAGGTCCTGACAAAAACATGGATATATCTCATTCTGACCAATCATACGAATTATCATCAAGCACAATAAACATAATTTCTCAGAAAGTAATAAGCGGCAACTCACACGCTCCTATTGAAGAAAATTAAGAAAATTATTCAGACGACGATTCAGCATGAACAAAAATTATGGGTCAAGTAACATGTTTACTTCATCATACCTGCCAACATCGCACTAAACTTCCGTACAATGTAGGTTAATTTAAATGAGGTTAAACGCGTTTCAAACCAGAAATTTTTTAAAGAAATGCATTCAAACAGGTTCCACGTAAGAACATGAAACTAAATATATATTACGTTATCACATATATTTTCTGGTTACTGTATTACTGTATTACTGGAGGGGTGGCTCGAAAGCCAAAGCACCGTGACAGGTCTATTATGTTCTGGTTAGAAACGTCTTCAACCTGGATCAAATTAACTCACATTGTACGGAAGTTTAGTTGAAATTTGCAGGTATGCTTCATAAATGCTTGGACACAAATTAATTATTTCAAAACAACAAATAATAAGTGAGAAATTAACAGTGATGAATTTAATGGATTACACTCTGCCCATAAAGGAAAACTGAGAGAAAATCTTAGAAAAATTCAAAAAAAAAAAAAAAAAAAAAAAAAAAAAAAGAGCACTGAAAATATTTTTGCTGGGGAAGTTGCAGTTTCTAGAGACCATTTAGTCGATCCTAATTCTGGTTTTTGAGCTACAGAATTGACAGAAAATAAAAAAAAATTATCCGATTAAATTAGGACCTCATCAGCCAGTTTTAGCCTCCTTTCCAAGTGATGGAAACGATCGATTTAATACCACATTGGTATAAACAATTCCATTATTTAGAATACAGTTACCGTGCAGTTGTGTTTACTGTTTTGTATGCTTCCTATTTCCTGATGGTGTTGGTCAAGAAAAGAGTGAGAATACCTGGTCAAATACTGCAGTGAGAAACTGGGGGGGGGGGGGGGAGGATGCGAAGTGCCCGAAAAAAAGAACTGGGCAACTTACAAACTCATTTTTTATTTAATGCTCATAAATCAGCTCTTGAAAAATATTGCAATTTTTTATTAAAGGAGCATCACATTGAATTTTACTTGACACTTGTAGAACCATAGGGCGGCGTCAAGTAGGGATGCACCGAATAGTGATTTTGGCCGAATACCGAATATTCAGCTTACAGGTAAAATGAATACCAAATATTCGGTCTGCCGAATAGTAACTGTTTAGCCGAATACCGAATTATATTTCAGGATTTAAAGGTACTAAAAAGTTAAATTTTAAAATAATTTTACATAATATATAACACAAATACTTCCATTTTGATAAGACATTTATTACCAGTAAATTTTACACTAAAAAAAAATGTATGATTTAAGTTATTTAAGAAGAGGATAGTTAATTTTTTTAATTAATAAAATGTTAAATTTCATGGATTCCTCTGTTAATTAAAAGAAATCAATAAAATTTTCTTATATTCTAAACAAATATCTTAAAATCAAAGAAAAATTTTGCAGGAGTTGAAAGAAAAATTTTATAGTCATATACTGTTAATTTGTCAAGAAGAGACTAAAGTAACAAATAAATAATTAATACAATCTATTAAAACGGTGGCAGCTCAGTAAGAATAACATTCTTGTTCTTTTTGATTTAGCAAGGAAGTGTTGAAATGCTCCAAAGGGCAGAGTCTTGAGTGGACGATAAATTTATCATGGACGATCATTTTCAGAGGTTGTAAACATACGGGTACTTCCTAAAATCTTGTAAAACATTTTCGGGGGAGATTATGTGGTCAAGATAAATATTTTTTGAACAAGAAACTGCATCTCAATCCACTTGTTCCACCAAAACTACAATACATTCAATCAAAAATACAGGTGTGACTACAAGCCGAAATTGAATTTTCATTCACAACTTTAACAATAACGAAGATGTTTTAGCGCGATATGCATCATATTAATTTTGCTTAGTATAAAATGTGATGATATCATTAGAAGTCACTGAATTTTGGCTAGTGACACAGTATAAGTACTGTCAGCAGCATTTTCATAAAAGGATGCTTAGCTTAGGGTTGTTTAGATATGAAGGGTGACAATTTTCAGCACTTCTCATCATGTTATCCTATTTCCCAGAAATCAAACTATTTCTGTTGAAAATATAGTTACAATATCTTCATTATTTTTAAAATAACAAACGAAAATCCATGTTTGACCTGGAGTGAGATAAGATTGTATTTTTGACTGAATAAGTGGATTGCGATCCTGGTTTCCCAGAAAACAAGTTATGTCTTTATGTCTATTTTCACTTCTGAAAGTTTTTTCCATTTTGTTTAGAAACACCTTGCTTGCGAAAAAGTAAGAAAAGGGTTATTTATCGGACGATGTATACGGACTTGCATTTGTACATCACTAATTCCAATGAAGAGTCGTTATTAATAGTTAATTTTGTTAAATGACACTTTTCCAAAAGCAAAATAATAATGTAAAAGCATTTTCTTTTATTTAAATATGATTCTATTGGAAATTATTCTGAATAGCTTTATTAATTAATAGTTAAAAGTAGAAATAGTGTGTGGTTTTTAAAAATAATTCAAAGGGTTTTTTAAATACAGGGTGATTATAAAGAAACTTTGCCAACATCTGCACTTCTAGCGCCCGTTCTATTTAACCGATCAAGATGAAATTTTAAATATAGTTGTTTGAAGGTATGCGCTCGAGATTCTGTGAATGGCAATACAGTGGTGCTCACGGTTACGGTTATAGTTACAGAAACTCGAAAATTTCGAATGGCAACGCCTACTTTTTCCTGTCTCAAAATGTTCAGCGCATGCGAAAACCCTAAATAGCGTTGAAACGGTACCGATATGTCCAAAAACCGACGTGTTATAGACATACAAACCGTTCTTTAAGGCGCACCGAGCAATAATGCATTCGACAGAGACAAGAAACTGCTGAATGATGAGAACACATATCAGACAAAAGAAAACCTTTATTGGCATCAAACATTTTCCACATGGGTGCCATCACAAGCAATTACGCATTGCATGCGGGAGACGACGGACAATACCGCTGAACGCAACATGACGCGAGGAATGTTTCTAATCTCACGCCGTATAGAATCCTGCAAGCCCGACAATGTTTGCGGATTGCACAGGTAAACTCTGGATTTGAGATATCCCCAAAACCAGAAATCCATAGGCGTCAGATCTGGGGATCGCGCAGGCCACGGAATAGGATAATGGCGTGAGATGATGCGATCACCAAAATGCTGATCTAGGAGCCTTTTAACTGACCTCGCTATATGTGGAGGTGCACCATCTTGCATCCAAACAACGTCATTGAGTGCATTCCGCCGACGCAACTCCGGTAGTACAGAATTTTTCAGCATGGCTGCATACCGAGAGCCTGTTACAGAACATGTTGCAGGACCCGCTGGGGTCGTTTCCTCAAAGAAGAACGGGCCGAGAACAAATGTAGCTGTAATGCCGCACCACACAGTCACTTTGGCGTCAAATAATGGTACTGGTGCCACAGCGTGAGGATTCGTCTCTCCCCAGTGCACACAATTCTTTGTGTTAATGTTGCCATGTAAGGTGAAATGCGCCTCGTCCGTCCATAGTATGCGAAGTGGCCAGTCGTTATCAGCATCATATCGTAATAAAAATTCATTTGCGAAGTCCAGACGTTGTTGTGGGTCACCCGGCTGCAACATCTGGACGCGCTGAAATCGATAGGGAAACATGTGAAGTACTGAGCGCAAGAGCTTGCGGACCGTTGTGTTCGGAATATCCAACAAGCGCGATAATCCTCTTGCAGTTTCTGTGTGCCCTGTAGTCACTGTATGATGCACTTCCATGACAACGTCCTCAGAAACTGTTGGCCGTCCGGAGCGCGGTTTGTCACAGGTGCAGCCTGTATCTTCGAATTTGCGCACTAAATCACGCACAGCTTGCAGAGTACATGGCCCACGTCGTTGTCGATGATTGCGGCGATACACACGCAAGGCTTCCGCAGCGTTCATCCCATTTAGATAATAGAGTTTGATCAATTCACCGCGAACTTTCCCAGGAAGAGTCATATCGTCGGCATGTGCGAGTTCATGAATGACGACTTCGCATACCCGCTTGGTATTTTATAGGCTTCCTCCGCTGAATATCTGGCGAACGGCGTTCTGTGATTGGTATCTTGCCTGTGTCATATGCAAAGTTACTGCGTGCGCACAGATCGTGTTTTGTTGGCCGGTTTTCAGAACTCTTCTTTGTGTATGCATAACACGTTTGTTTTTGGACATATCGGTACCGTTTCAACGCTATTTAGGGTTTTCGCATGCGCTGAACATTTTGAGACAGGAAAAAGTAGGCGTTGCCATTCGAAATTTTCGAGTTTCTGTAACTATAACCGTAACCGTGAGCACCACTGTATTGCCATTCACAGAATCTCGAGCGCATACCTTCAAACAACTATATTTAAAATTTCATCTTGATCGGTTAAATAGAACGGCCGCTAGAAGTGCAGATGTTGGCAAAGTTTCTTTATAATCACCCTGTATTTCATTCTGTCGAATATTCAGTAGCATAGCCAAATAGGCAGAATATCGAATAGATACCGAATATTCGGTGCATTCCTGGTGTCAAGGCCTAGCATTTCAGGGCTGGGAAGCAGATGACGGTAATTTTACTCAAATTTCGTCATTGATTTCAAGATATAACAGCAGCTTGAAAAAATGATTTGACGATAGAGTATTTCGTCCATATCATGTAACTTATATGAGTCCCGAGTCTCAAAATGAGTTTATATCGCTTGTTGCTAATGAAATAGAAAAAAAAATATTATAGAAATTAAGGACTGTGATTTTTTTTTCTATAATGGCTGCCACTACGCCTGATAGTTCAAATAAAGATATGATTTCAATTGTTATTCGTACCGTCGATGAAAACTGCAAGCCAAGAGAAAGTCTACAGAATATTTCTGAATGCATTGATAAAGCAGGTACTGGAATAGCAAACCATATTTTTGAGACTTTACAAAAAAAAAAGAAGAAAAGAAAGAAATCAACACTTCCTCCTTGGCATTCCAGTCCCATTATTTTGCAAGTTCCATGTCAGGATGGGGTGCAACAAAAACTATCAGAGATGATTGGGAAACAAATACCATACATGCCATTCCAAGATCACAAAGCGAACATAGCTGCAGAATTAGTATTATTATTCGAGATTTATATATGTATGCTTGCAGCATTGTACGTTTTTTTCAATTCAAGCTCTAAACGATTTAGACATCTTAAAAATAAAATTAAGAAAGTTGAAAACGTTCTTTTGTTGAAAACTTTGTGTATAACTCGGTGGACAGCCAGGAAGAGACTATAAAAGCAGTAAATATATCATTTGAACCCATAATTTCGTTGCTAGGACGTTCCAGCTAATGTTAAGTCTATGGGAAGGTTATCGCGCGATTTCTCGCTCGCATTTTAATATTTTTAAATGATTTTTTTGCATAGGATAGCTGAGGTCGATCTCTAACGTTGTTAGTTTTTACTTTTTCGATTTTGGTTACAGTTTTTTTATAAGCGGATATTTTCAATTTTGGAACCGGTTTGAACCAGTTCTGAAAGTGAAAGTACCCTTAAATAAAAAAATTGGAACCAAAATCGAAAAAGTAAAAACTAACAACGTTAGAGATCGACCTCAGCTATCCTATGCAAAAAAAAAAAATATTTAAAAATATTAAAATGCGAGCGAGAAATCGCGCGATAACCTTCCCATAGACTTAACATTATCTAGAACGTTTTTTCGCATGACTGATGTAGGCTCAGACGGCTGAAACCTAACAAAATTGACGAATGTACAGAAAGAAGTTACACTAGACCTTAAACAGTTGTATAGAAAATAATTTAAGGCCGTACTTGATACTCCATGTAATGGTCTTAGAGACAATGTTAATGCTATTAAAACATTAATTTATCCACTTTATTATATTTTTCTCCATTGAATAAAGATGATTTGACATCTGAATCAATACAGAAGGCTGTAACAATGTTCCCTCCAAATTCTCAGCCTGATATGTGTGTTCTTCAGAGTAGAAGTATTTTTTGGAATATGTAAGGAGAAAGAGATAATGCCAATGGATGCATTAACAAATGTTGTGATCCAATACAAAAAAGCCATAAAACTGACTTTCAATATGTGTCAGTTAATTGTAACAAAACAATGCGAATGAAAGAGCATTCTGTCAATTAAAAATTGTGAAAGGAGTTTTAAGAGCCTACGCTAGTCACGCGAAGAAACGCTCCAGCTAATGTTAAGTCTATGGGAAGGTTATCGCGCGTTTTCTCGTTCACATTTTAATATTTTTAGATGATTTTTTTGCATAGGATAGCTGAGGTCGATCTCTAACGTTGTTAGTTTTTACTTTTTCGATTTTGGTTACGGTTTTTTTATAAGCGGACATTTTTAATTTTGGAACCGGTTGGAACCGGTTCTGAAAGGGAAATTACCCTTATATAAAAAAACTGGAACCAAAATCGAAAAAGTAAAAACTAACAACGTTAGAGATCGATCTCATCTATCCTATGCAAAAAAAATCATCTAAAAATATTAAAATGCGAGCGAGAAATCGCGCGATAACCTTCCCATAGATTTAACATTAGTTGGAGCGTTTTTTCGCGTGACTGATGTAGGCTCTTAAGAACGAAAATGGATGATGAGAGGCTTAACAATTTGATGTTGATGAAATGTGAAGGAGATTTGATAAATATCTCAAATTTGGAAAATGTTGCGGATAGGTGGTCTTGCTTGAAGCCAAAAAGGATAAATGTCTCTATACAATAGGTAAATGTATTGACATTTGATGTTATTAGAGCTTAGGTGTCATTTGTAAGATCATTTAATTCTGATTAAATATTTTATAAGCAAAAAGTAATCTTATTTATTAAAAAAATATCTTATCCAAGAAAATAGTTCAGGATAACTGAAGTCAGGCATGAAAAGAATTAATAAATTAAGCATGTATAATTATATATATATATATATATATATATATATATATATAGTAATTACAAAATCTAAGATTTATTTAAGTGAAGAATTTGCAATATTATTTGTATATTTGCATAGGCACATTTGATAAAATTATGTGTAGGAAAAGAAATTTTCACATTGTTGAATGAAGTATTGACACTTTTCTTTCTTTTTCTACGGTAATAAACAATCACCATTTTATAAACTCTTAATCTCAATGGTTTTTAAAGCATTAGTTGATCTATTTTGTTCATGCCTGATTTTTGTTATAATGACTAAATAACTATAACATCAATTAATCATCTATGAATCTAGTAATTGGAGGTTCTGTTAACAAGAAAGTATACAAAATGTTTTTGACTTTAAACAAAAAATATTTAACAAGTTTGACAACTGGGTTTGTTATTTTGCCAAGGCTATCCTAAGTACAAATTCCCTTTTCTTTTTATTTTTAGAATAAAAGTTCAAGAATAAGTCTGTTTTTGTTTCAAATCTGCTTCGTTAATAAAATTTTAACTGCACATCACCATTCGATAAATAAAGGTATAATTTATAGTTTATATTAAAAAATGATTAATGACTTTGTCAATTAGATTTGTAATTTAGCCAAATCTACCAGAATTAGAAAATGTATTATAGATTTGATTAATAGAGAAGAAATTTTAACAAGTTTGCCAACTATTTTTATAATTTTTTCAAGTTACCACAATTAAAAAATGTAATATAGTTCTTATTTGTAAAAAGTTTAATAATATTCCCAATCAGATTTGTAAATTCTGCCAAGTCTATCAGCAATGTAAAGTGTATTATAATTTTATTAAAGTTTTAAACAAATTTGCTAATTAATTTTGTAAAATTGCCAAATGTAACAGCATTTGCGAGCGTTTGGGGGGAGTCCCCCCCCCCTTAGCGAGGGCCTTGCTTTTGACTTTAATAAGTGCTTCAATATGTTATACATTCAACTAAGATTTACTACATATTTTACAACTATTGCATCCTCAGTGATGAAATATACTATCTCTCAAAATTTGTTTTTCCAAAAAATTACCGAAACTGGTAAAACATAAGAAATTATATTAAAGTAATTTAAAAATAAGAGTGTATACATTTTTGAGTATGTGTCAGCACCAACGTTGAATATATACCTGCCGTTTATGAGAAAGCTTGTGCTGTTTATTATTTACATTCAAACAAGAAAGAGGGTATAAAGGAGACATGCTCGTGAAAAATAAAATTAGAAATCCAATAAGTCATTATATTTAGTAGTTTAGAATTTAATTATTTAGTTTGGTATTTGGATACCATAAGTTTGTTATGGTTTCAGTGCTAGTTTTATTAATTTAGAGGTTAACTTTATTTGTTTTAGCGGAATTTCCGGAACACATTTGTTCCTTTCCAGGAATGTTCTGAGAAGAAATTATTGTAGTTCGGGTTTCTCATTGTTATTCGGGACTGCTCCACAGAATGCAGAATCGTTGGTTACTTTAAAGGGATGTGTAGGCGTAAAATGTTCCAAAAATAAATTTAAAAACCTAATAAACTCTATGCTTTTTTCCATTTCTAGTGAAACTTTGCTCAGCGCTCAATAAGAATAATAATAATAAAGTGCTTTACAGGCATTTGTTTCGTCGTTTGCCGAAGCGTTAGTTCCATTTTTCAAAACATTTAAATGTGTTTTTCTCAAACTGCTATTTTTTGAGGTGATGGATATTATGAGGATATTAGTAATTAAGCTATCGACTTCAAATATGGAGCTACATGAGACATGTACTTATCCGGTGAACTATTAAACGTCTTTATATTTCTTTTTATTTTGACAAACATAGCTTTAAAAAATCTTTAGACTTTATTTATTTATTTGATTTACAAAATTTCACTTTAAAATAATAATAATAATAATAATAATAATAATAATAATGTAATTTAATTGTGAAACTGAATGGTTTACCAGATTTTTATATTAAATTTAAAATATTTAAATCCTGTTTTGTTTTCAAATAACTAAACATATTACGTCTGGATCAAAATTATAAAATTAAAAACTTAATTTAACTCCCTTTTTTATAGCTTTGGAAACACTGTTAACAAGCAGCAGTGTCCACTAGTCAGAAGAGTCCTTTGGTTAAGATTACAAATCATTTTATTGTACTGAACATTCTGATGATCAGATTAATTTTATTTTTATGAAATTTCTTGTTTAAAACTTGTCTATTCGAATGGTGATATATATATTTTTAAAAAAGCCAGTCAATTTTGTTTTCAAAAATCTACAAAATAATCTTAATTAACCCTTAATTGCTGCGACAGAAACTGTCGTATAACTACTGGTGAGCATTCCCCGAGACAGCTTCATCGAAAGATGAACAAAATGCTCAAATAACTCATTGGATAATATTTCTGTATTAAATTTTATGTACAAGACTATTATAATTAAAAGTCAGCTATTCAGAAGTCTCTAGCGATAGTACAAGGGCAACAAAAAATACCAATATCTAAAGTTAACTAAAACCACAGAATAACCCAGAACTCCAAACTATAAAATTACCAATATTCTATAGTTAACTCTTAACCACTGTTCACAGACCGTTGCAATTTTCAATTTTCACAGGTTAACTTGTAATTTTCAGTTTAACTACAGATACTGGTAAAATTTTGTTTCGTTTGGAGCCCTAGTACAATTTCTGGAGTTTTCTGAATATGTGAATTTTAATTACAATAGTCCTGTACATACAGTTTAGTACAGAAACAGTATCCTATGAGTTAATCGAGCCTTTTATTCATCTTTCGATCAAGTGGTCACAAAGACCACTCATAATATCTATGCGTCAATTTTTGTCGCAGCAGTTAAATCGAGAGGAGTCGCGCCGGGTATGACATACCCAGGATGTGTACTGTTTTTACAATTATCATCAATATTTTTGGAAAAGTAATCTTCAACTTACTTTACCGCAGATTTGTAAAAATTGTATCCGACTAAATGCGGTGACGATTATCATTTGCATTTATTGGTGACAAAGTAAAACCATTCATACCCTGGTTATGCGTTACTTCTCCCGGGTTAAGAGTTAAACTGAATGTTACAAGTTGAACTGTGAAAGTTTTAAACAAGTTGGAAATTGTACGTCAAACGTTACAAACGAGGTGCGTTCGTACGCACGTTTTAGAATTAAATTCATGATATCCCGTGCGTAGAACGGGTTAAACAGCTAGTTAAGTATATATTTTATGACACTGTTCATACAAATATCTTAACTAGTTATATAAATATTCAGATATATATGTATCAGCTAGTTATATAAATATTCAGATCTTGATGATTTTTAATTCTGTGAAATGAATTATATCGTCTGCAGATTAATTTCTGTAATAAAATAAGTATCTCGGTCGCTTGACGATTTAACATCCATCGGAAGCTCATATAACAAAAAAGCACCGATTTAAAAAAAAAATCAAATTTCTTAATAAATATTTTTATTAATATCTCCTAAAGTTTTGATTCGATTTTGATAAAATTTGAAATGTCTCGACAAATTTATGCAAAGATAATATATTTCAAATTGCAAACCATTTGGTTGGGTAGTTTTTGCGTTGTTATATGCGGACAGACAGACAGACGGACGGACAGACAGACAGACGGACGGACAGACGGACGGACCAAACGACGACTATAGGTGCTACGTATTTATATAATTACGAACGCACCTAAAAAGCAGCTGTCTGTGAGACCGCTAACAGCAGTTAAGGGGTGAATAGGCATTACACCGGTATCCCCCCCCCCCCATGTTTTAAGATCAGGCCTTTTTCATAAAAACAAGGAAAAGTTTGATGCTGATACTAAGTTTCTATTTTTATGAAGCTAAGTATTTACAAATAGCAGAAAAGATGTATTTTTTTGTAAACAGGAAATATTTACATCAGCATTTATTCGTGCGGTCTGCAAATTGACTAATGAAATATAAAACTCAAATATATACAATATATCAAGTTTTTGAAATTTCTATATGAAAACTTTTTCTAAAATTCGATTGACCAATGTAGCACGATGTTGTCTTTTATTTTCCGATAAAATTTTCACGCTGCCTGGATCTATTTTTTTAAAAATGAAGCTTCTATTATCCAACGGCATATTGACTTTGAGAAAGCAAAAATAAAAAGCATGTTACTTAAATTTTTCCGAAGCTTGTTACTTAAAACTTTCCCTGAAAAAAAAAATCTGTTTTTTTTTTTTTTTTTTTTTACGGGAAACATACTACTGCGTCAGCTAAATTTCTCTCTTTGTAGATCTTTCTTTTACATATATATATATATATATATTTTTTTTAACAAGCCGAAAAGTGTTAGTATTTTTTAAACTATTAAATATAAAATTTAAAGTAGTCATTGTTATAAAGAATAAGTAAATGGCATACATTAAAAATTCTTTATTTGTATGTCACAGGAGTCGTTAAAATAACACGATATCAAATAAGAATTGAAGCAGCAAAATGAATGAAATAACACAATTTGCTTTTAGCATATTTCAGGAAAAATATTATGTTACGCTAGGTAAAACTATTATTTAAAGTATTTAAAGTATTTAAAGTAAAACTTATATGTTTATCACACATATAAACGTATAAATAACGCACACAATTAAGAATCCTATATTAAAGTTTCTGATGTGTTTCTGAAGAACAAATTTCAAATTAATGTACATTAGCGACTTTCTTGCCAAACAGATAGCGCTGCATCACTTGATGCAGCATCTTTGAAATTCTTAAAATATTTTAAAGATGTTTATTTATTTTTTGGTTTTTGTTCATTTTCTAAAAAGTACTGAACCAATTTTGTTGAAATTTAAATGGACCAAATTGAGAGTATCCTCTTTCAATATATAAAAAAAAAATCACATCAATTGGTCGTGTAGTTTCGAAGTAATCGGTGAACATACATTAAAAAAAAGTACATACGCGTCGAATTGAAAACCTCCTCCTTTTTTTGAAGTAGCTTAATAACCCATTACACCGTCCTTTTCGACATTCGATTTCCCCTTTTTTAACCTCAAATAATAATTAGAAAATGATAGAAAAACCAAAATTTGAATATGAAATTATGTGAGAGCTACTACTAACTTGTTGAAAATAAATCATTAACAAACAAATTACAAGACATTGTAGCTCCATTATTTGCTTTATATATATATATAAGCACAGTGTTTTTAATTTCTTCCGAAAAACTAAAGAAGAGGATTGCGCCAGTGCTAATGAAATTTGGAAACAAAATTTGAATTAATGAAACAAACAAACAAAATAATAAAACATAATTAGTTGACAAAATCATTTAGATAATGTTTGGTTTGTTTGCTAAATTGTTATATATTGCAACTATATATTATAATAATCGCGTAATTTTTTAATGTTAAGCGTTAAAAAATATATGTACTTCCTCTCAACTTAAAACGTCAAAATCATTAGGTATTTAGAGGTGACAGTTTATCGAAGTTTCACTGAAACAAGTTATACAGCATAAATCATAAATAAAATATACTTTTATATTATAAACATTAAAAATATTTTTATAAATTATGATGACACACATACATTTCTCATATTTTCATCTAAACATTTTTCTGGCATTCGTATGATATCGATTCTCTCTTATTCAGCAGATAACAAAAAAAGATTTTATTCCGTTTTATCCTACTATATATATATATAAAATTCAGTTATCGTTTTCTTATAAAGTCTCAATGCTAACTCAAAAGTATGGTTTTAGATGTTACATGAGCTGCATTTTCAAGATCAATAAAAAATTGACACAAAAGCTATTTATAATGTAGTACAAAAAGGATAACATGAACGGAAAGAAAATATTATTTTATTCTCACACATGAATTATCGTAAAGTTTTTTCAGCCTCTTATCCAATAAACGAAATATCGGAATTGTATAAAAATAAATTTATTCCCTTCAAAATTCGGAAATAACATCTCTTAAGCTGATACAGGAAGTTGAATTCTAAATATAGTTTCGCTTCCAAAACCATAAAACACTTCAAACGTGATCGCTTTACTGTGCTATATTTTAAGATTATGCCATTGAAGTAGTTTGTCTTCAAATACCAGGGTTTTTTTCTGTTTGTTTTCATTTGTTCAATATTATCATTTAGAATTTTTTGAAAGTTCTGAAAATTTGAAAGAAAGCAATTTTTTAAAAGTATATTCTTGTTAAAATGACCTCAAAGAATTTTTAAAAGCAGTATGTTTATAAGAGGAATTTAAAATGGTGTTGCCCTCAAAAAAGCGCAAAAAGTAAGTTTTTTCCTTAAAATTGATTTAACAATAAAAAAAGAAGTTTGGAACTAATCATGTAGGAATAAAATTTATGGAACTAATCATGTAGGAATACAATTTATGAATCTAATGTACTAACTATAAAAAAAGCCTTGTTCTTACTTTTTCAAAGAGATACTCGCGTAATATTTGTCAGAAATCCGATGATACCACATACCATCAACGGTATTTTTGTAAAGTCAATACTTTATCACCGTTTTGACTTTTAATCCCTATCATAGTCTGAAATTTAGAGACTTATTATTGTAACCAGAGGGCTGTATTTTGATCCTCGTCTATAGAAGAAACTTTTTCTATAAAAATTATACAATTAAATTCATGTTCATGAGTTACTAGAATAATACATTTAATTTTTAAAACATATTTATTTCTGACACAAGGAGACGTCGAGCATCGGCTGCATGAAAACTCATTGATATCAAATTTACTCCAGTACTTATAACTTTCTTCTGTCTGCGTTATATATGAACAAGTTGATAAAAGGGACTAGTGTTTCCTCAATTTCATTACATGCTTTTTTACTTTGAGCGTAATCATCAAGCAGGGCGGTCGCTCTGCCAAGCCAAGCTTAAAAAAAAAACGCCACACAAACAACGCCAAGAACTGGACTAAAGAGCGCTACTGCTTATTTACAGAAAGCAACTTCGCAATGTTAAATCGACAAAACATGTCAAATTAAAATATCAGATATCAAACAAACCAAGCGTCGTAGTAAAAAAAACGAAAACTAGAAGAATCTAAGGAAAAATTTCTTCAATTTAAGACCAAACTCATCTTCATAAGTGATTTATATACAGAGATATAGATTTTTTAAAAAAACGTCGAGTTACTTAAAATGATCACTTTTTTCTTCGTCAAACTTTTTTTTTTCAAACAACCTACAGACCTTAATATTCGGCAGAATAAAAAAAGGATTGCATTTTTGGACAAGTAAATACGTAATCTATGTGCTTTTATAAAATCCAGTGTAAAAAAAAATATTTTCTATCCTTAATTAGCAAAAAACTGTTAATTAACTTGGCGATTAAAAAATTATGCCAAAACAGAGATAAAACCCGCCAACGACCATGTACCATCTGTGTTATAATAGCACAAATCAGTTACAGATTATAACCACATCAAATTTCATCTGCAAGTCACCCATTTTCTTCTGAAGGTATTTAAAAAAAATGATAAAACTCCATAATTATAAGAACACACATTTTATCAGACAATTAAATATGACTGCAAACTGTGGCAGATGACTGCTTCCAACATGAATAAGTATGAGAAATTGCAGTCCAAGACATCGATCTGGTTGGCTCAGTCGCAGAGCGTCAGCGCGGTACGCAGAAGGTCCCAGGTTCGAGTCCTGGCCCAGGTCAATTTTTCACTCATGTTTGTTTAGTGTATTTAATTGTCTGATAAAATGCGTGTTCTTAAAATATTGTAAAATAAAGTAATCAGACGTAGTGTTTATGGTTTAAAAAATATTTTAAATATATAATTTACGTTTTTAGAAAGATCTTTAGAAATAAATTAGTTTTTGAGGGAAGATGTACCTTCTAAAATGTATACATTACGGGTTATCAGCATTTAAAATTTCTTTCCACGTAAACAAAATTTTTGAAATGAATTAAATGTAATTCATTTATTTCTAAAAAAAAAAAAAAAAAAAAAAAAAAAACATGGTAAAGGACAGTCATTTTGTTCGCAGGAATACCTGTCACGTCATTTTCCTATAAATTAATGAAATCCAGTTGTTAAATTATTTTTGTTTTAGAAGTGAAGTTTCCATTTAAATTTATTGTAACAGTACAATGTTTAATTGAATAAAATAATGTAAATCTCAGAAATTGCTAAGAAATTCCAAACATGCACAGGACAACGCAAAAAAAAAAAAATAAATAAATAAATAAAAAAAATAAAATAAATGAATAAATAAATAAATAAATAAATAAAGATCAGCTTTCAGAAATTCTAAAAATTGTTCATATATCTTAATTACAAGCTAAAGGAGGGTTTATTTCCATATTATTGTATATATAATAGTAATTTCAGCAAATATATTAAATTCCAATGCAATCTGTTTTAAACTTTAAGATAGTTTATAACACATGATAAAAAATTTATAAAAAAGAATGGCGCGTCACATTTCGGGGAGCGGATGGGGAGGGGCGTGAACAAAATTAGGAAGTATAATAAGGCTATCTGTTTGAAATTTTACGATATTTTATACCACATAACATAAATTTTAAAAATAAAGCCGCGTCAAAAATTATAGGGAGGGGCGGAGCGCGTTTTGCCTACACAAGGGCGGGACACTTTTCTAAATTTTAACGATATCCGTCATGTCACATATCGTTACAAATGGCTGTGACCACTTATTCATGTTATGTATCTTCGGTGTCCATCCTCCCACATCCTCCCACATTTCTAAATTTTGCCGTCACCTCTCATGTGATATATCGTTGGAAAGGTCTGTGAACGCTTAATCATATTATGCAGGGGGGGGGAGGTATTTTCTCAATTTTACACATACCCTTCATGTGATACATCGTTAGAAAAGTCTGTGACCGCTTAATCCTGTTATGCATCTCCGGTGTTCATCCCCCCACTTTGCCCGCCAAACGCGATTAGCTTTCACCACCAGGGAGCGCTTTCCTATCTCTGTTTCTATGGGTCGGATCACGACGGGGTATGGCTCATTCGACTCGACATCGATAGAACTTTACGATTTTAGTTCGTTTTTCACCACCAGGTGCACTTTCCTATCTCTGGTTCTATGGTCTGGATCACGACGGGGTATAGCTCATTCGACTCAACATCTATAGCCTTAACGATTTCAGTGCCCGAGGTTCATATAGAACAGATCGCGCTACCTGGTGGTGGAAGATGGTACTTGAGCGTGCGCAGCAAGACTGCTATACGGTGCCTGAGGCAGCGGGGAACCGTGTCGGAGGTTCGTTTGGTTAGAGGTTTATACTATTCGATGTGCAAATTAAGGGATTATCCAGTGCCGAAGGCAGCGGGGAACCAGGTCGGAGGTTCGTTCGGTTCGAGGTTTATATTATTCGAGGTTTTACAAGATTCGAGGCCCCGATGTAAATTAGGGGCCCGCTAGCGGGCGAAGCCAGCTAGTACTAATAATAAAAGAGTGTGATATCACGTTTGATTTCAAATGCAGCGCTGACACGCTATGTACGTATTCAATTTTTATTCATTTCATGGATAAGTCAGTGATATTTTTTAACGGAGGATAACAAATATTATAACAAGCCACATTTAGTATGTTGTTTTTAAGAGTGTAATTAGTTTAATTGAAAAACCTACTGGTATTTCTAGTTAACCCTTTAAACAATGACTGAAAGTAAAATGTACTTTTAAATTATTTCTCTTAAATAAGTTATCATATATATAAGTCGAGTGCCTACGTATATGTTAATAGAAATCGTTTTCTCCTGTACTAAATACATCCTAACGAGTTACTGAAAATTCAATTTTTTTTCAAATTATGCTTGATGGGCTATATTATTTAAATTATGTTTAATCTATTTAAAAAAAAGAAATGATATCTACAAAAACAACTTTTCAAAAGTAAAAAAAGCCAAGCGTAAAAAAAAAAAAACAGTTGTGGCTAAAAAATGGTGTGATATCAAATTTCCCAGCTATTATATTACTTATTTAACTTTTTTCCATTAAATAAGTTATCATATATATAAGTTGAGTGCCTACGTATATGTTAATAGAAATAGTTTTCTCTTGTACTAAATACATCCTAACGAGTTTCTGAAAATTCAATTTTTTTTTTCAAATTATGCTTGATGGGCTTGGCGGCCATCTTTCCATATTTCTAAGCACCCAAATTTCTAAAGTAAAAGCATAATATGTTTGCAATGTAATATGTTTATAACACTTTCGAACTTCAGATTTTAACTACGAACAGATAAATTAGATAAGACTGATATTTTGAGAAATTGATTTTTACTAGTTTGAAATTATTAAATACTCTAAAAAATAAATCATAAGATGAATCTTTAAGATAAGTCATCATTATCTTAAGACACAATTTTCAGAGCATACAAGTCTATATATGAAACGCTTAAAATATATGCTTAAATAACAATTTTGAACTTCGGATTTTAACTAAGGATTTGGGTGCTTAGAATTTTGTAAATAATATGCAAAGATGGCCGCCAAGCCCATCATGCATAATTTGAAAAAAAATTGAATTTTCAGAAACTCGTTAGGATTTATTTAGCACAGGAGAAAACGATTTTTATTAACATATACGTAGGCAATCGACTTATATATATGATAACTTATTTAATGGAAAAAAATTAAATAAGAAATATAATAGCTTGGAAATTTGATATCACACCATTTTTTAGCCACAACTTTCTTTTTTTTTACACTTGGCTTTTTTTACTTTTGAAAAGTTGTTTTTGTAGATTGTATTAACTAAAAACTTTTCAGGTACTACCTTATCGCCAGAAAAAAAAACCTTTAATTTGTGTAATCGTGTCTATAGTTTTTGTTAATTTCTGTAACTCTTTCTGATACTTCACCCGAATAGGAACAAACGACAGTGTAATCTAGATCAGGAACTGTATAAATATATAGAGAGTTATGCAACATTGAGAGTTGTCTTCGCTATGGGTACAGGATGTCCCATAAACTCGATCGCATTCCAAAAACTCATAAAAATGTAAAAAAATCCTATATGAAAGTGTATTTTGCACCATAAGTTTTGTCAAAGTGTCTGTTTTTTTTTTTTTTTTTTTTCTTTTTTTTTTTTTTTTTTTTTTTTTGTGGTAAAATAAAAAGATATCTGTGAATCAAATAGAATCTGTGAATCAAATAAAAGTGAATCAAATAGACTACCCACACATTAATGTATGTATCCAGATAGACAGAAAAAAGGGATTTTTAGAAATTTCTGATGCAATCGAATCCGCCGGATTCGAACGCTGGACTTCCCGTTTTGAAACTGGAGATGTCACCTCGGCGCTACTGATGCTTCATTCCATCGCCTCAATATTTATCCCTTATACTCTGTCCCGTTTGCTTCCCGATTTCCCTTTTCCATATAGCATCAAACGCAAAATGTCTTGAAAATGTATAAAAGTGTATTCAATACCTAATCCTTCGACCGATTTTTACGAAATTTTACACAGTTCTTCCAACAGTGGTCTGTAACATATTCGTCAATTGGAAGCTCTTTCGGAAGTACAGTTTACTAGTTATACTGTTTAAATACACAAATCATGATTACTATATTATCCTTACACAACGTCTTACATTATGTGTTCGGAAAGTAAAAAAAAAAGTTCAAATTTTCTTTGAACATTTTTTTAAAACAAAATATCCGACCATTTGCAACTCTTATGGTGCACATCGCAATTCGATACGTCTATTTGTTAAATTTTTATGAGTTTTAGAACAATGAGCAAACTTGTGGGACTATTTGAACTATTTTTCCTCTTCCACTAAAAATTCCACTTTATTACTAATTTTAAGGTGTAAATTACACTTCGATAGGACAATTTGTAAAATTTGCATGAATCTTTAAATCTGAATTTACTTTTGAATCTGTTTGATCTTTTTTTTTTCTTTGCCTATTGCCCTCCCCTAAAAATATTTGACAATTTGCCAAGTCTTATATGGTAGAAACAGCACTCCGATACGACTATTTGTTAAATTTTTGTGAGTTTTTGAAATGTGAGGAAACTTATGGGATTCTTTCGAAAAATGATTTTTCTTTTTTTACTAAATATTCCACTTATTTACAAATTTTTAGGTATAAATTACACTCCGATAGGACAATTTGTAAAATTTGTATGAATCTTTGAACTCTGAATTTATTTTTCGATCTCTTTGATCAGTTATATATATATATATATATATATTTGCCTGTTCTCTTCTAAAAAATCCAATATATTTTTATAGTGCAAACTACACTCCAGTACGACTATTTGTTAATTTTTTATGAATTTTTGAAGTGTGAGCGAACTTCTGGGACTCTTCGAACTATTCTTTTCTTTTTCCACTAAAAACATTTATTTTCTGACAAATCTTATGGTGCAAATTGCACTTCGATAATACAATTTGTAAAATTTTAAAGAATTTTTGAAATTTTAACTTATTTTTGGTTCTCGTTGATCTTTTTTTGTCTGTGCCCCCCTCCCCCGCACAATTTCGATTGCTTGAAAAGTTTTATGGTGCAAACGACACCCCGATGCGTCAATTTGATATACGAGAGTGGTTCGGCAGGTAACCTCCTTTTGGCAATAAATAGGAAACCTGCATAAAAAATATTTTATTTTGCGCATAAAAGCTACAGCTTTTCATTATTTTCAACATAGTCGCCATTTAAGGTTAAGGGTAAAGGTTCACTAATTTACAAATTCTTTCTCTATAAAATTCGGCCGCCTGAGTACATAGCTTACCATTCACGCCATTTTGAAGCTCATCATAGTCATCGAAGCACTGCAACGCAAGCCACTTCTTCATGTGAGTGAAGAGATGAAAATCACTTGGCGCCCAGTCTGGGCTGTAAAGGGGATGATTAAAAACGTCCCAATTGAATTGATTCAAAAGTCCTTAAATAATTCGAGCACTTAATGATGCATTTTACGTCCATCTCTTCACTCACGTGAAGAAGTCGCAGCACTTCGATGACCATGATGAGCTTCAAATGCCGTAAAATTTTGGCTGGTGGAAGAATTTTATAAAAAATGAATTTTTAAATTAGTGAAACGTTTGACAAAGGTTTAATCTTAAATGGCGACTACGTTGAAAAATAGTGAAAAGCTGTAGTTTTAAGATGTATATAATAAAATATTATTTTCTGTACCTTTTTTTTTTAATTTATAGCCAAACGGATGTTGCTTGTCGAACCGCCCTCGCATATTTATATTTTTTATACATTTTTGAAGTATGAACGGACTTATAAGACATTCTATATACAGAGTGGTTATAATACAAGTATCTCTATTTGGCGCTGTCTGTAGCTTGGAGGATTAACCCGAATGAAACCAAAATAGGTTCACTTACTACTCGAGAAGGGGGAAGAAGAATGCAAGAATAAAAAATAATTGCAATAATTGCCGATAGATGGCGTTTTTGAGTATAAAAAATGTAATGTGGAATGCACGAACAAAGAATTAAGGCGTAAAATCCGGATGGCATAGCTAATTTATTGGAAAATGTCGCAGTGAATGTGGTTACGCTTTCGCATGGTGGTGCCGATCAAGTTCAGGTTCCACATGGTCATTGTGCTCTAGGACACAATCCAGGCAATGCATGACGTGCTCAACTGCGGAATGTAACGCATCAGGAGTGATGTTTCGCACATGTTGTGATATGTGATCTTTTAAGTCATTGAGTTTTGCGACATCTCCACGGTACACAACGACGTTTGCACAGACAGACATCGTAGCGCCATCTGTTGGCGATTATTGCAACTATTTTTTATTATTCCATTCTTCTTCCCCCTTCTCGAATAGTAAATGCACCGATTTTGGTTTCATTTGGATTATTCCTTCAAGCTACAGACAGCTCCAAATAGAGATACTTATATTATAACCACCCGGTATATCGAAAAATCGCATTCACAATCTGATCGACAAACAATCTGAATGTAGTAAAATGTTAAAAAGAAAACCAGAATTTTTTTAAGGACAAAAAAATAATAGAAACAAAAAATAAGTTCTATACATTATTGAGAAGGGTGAAAGATGTATTCAGGTTTGCCACAGGCGGCAATTTGTATTTTCTACTCGTACCAATACTAAAAATAAAAATTTCTGGTAGATTTCTTTTGCAGTTGTTGTAGAAATATATGGCAAGGATTATAGTTTGGAAAAAATTGTGCGAATACTTTGAAATGGAATAAAAATAGAATAGTTACCTGTGGAAATCCTGTATATTTAAAGAAAAATTGGATTGATTTTAGCGGATTTTTCAAACTGACGGTTTTACTTTTAAGTACATGTACACATAAATTTATATATGACACTTTATTTAGATATATAGTAAAACAATTTTATAGTCGCACAGTGTTAGTAAATTCGGCAGAAATTGTGTAGTTTCAACGAAATGTAACTGCATCGCACACTAAAATTTATCTAATTTTCTATTTTGTTTGGTTTTAGAAAGGAATCTGTGGTAATTTCTTTAGAAATTTTAAGATGCATTTAATGTAAAACATAATGTTTGAATACATTTGCTTTTAGTACAAAACATGAATAAATAGAATTTAAAAATAAATTTGTGTTGTTTAATAAAATATCGGTGTTTTGTTTAAGCCTTAGAATAGTACTAAAACAGAAAATTCTCTTAATTCACTTCCAACATTTGAAAAAGGTTCTTGGCACTATGAGGGCTCGAATGTGTATAGGAGAAAGTTTATTATTTCTACTACTAATTTGAAAGAATTAGCTTCAATAATATTTATATTACACATTGCATTGTTAAAGAAATTTATCTCAAAGATAGGAACAGAAATTTTTCTCCTACATGTGTTGATCCCTGCACTATAGAATAAACTTGAATGTTTGCCTAGTTTTCTAAATTAAAATAATAATTGCATTGATAATTAGATCAATTAAATATATACTTAAAAAAAGTTATATTAAGGTCATAAAATCTATACTTTTTCTTAATATACGATCGTAAAAATTATATGTCATTTAAAGGGGAATTCAGTTTCTTCATTTTTTTTCTTTTTAATTCTTAACTTTATCAGTGACGAATTCAAACATTTTTCTGAGGAAGAAAATTTCACAGTCTGTGGGGAATGGTGCGTGATTGTACTTTTAAACAATTACCAAACATAAAGTATCATATCTTCCGCGGAGGGGGGGGGGGACGATCTGGAATCACAGCCTGAAATCGTAACTAAAGTTTATTAATTATATTTTTTTTCATTTATAAAGGAATGCTAAAATATTAATGTAATGAAAAACATTTAATTTTTTAAATCGTTTTTCCATAAAGTATTTCAAAAAATCCAATTTTTGTTCATTTTGACAAATTTTAAATTTATACTCTTATTTTACTTTTTAAATTCTCTTGTTTATTTTTTAAATGTCGTATTTTTATTTTTGCACCTAAATTTTATTTCGAAAAGAGAGGGTGCGAATACTACACGGGAGCGTAAATTAGCGCGTAAATACGGTATGTATATTTCAAATTTTCAGTTTAAGTTTCAATGTTTTTAATTTCATTTTTTTATTGGATGTAAACTATTCAAAATTTAATTTATATTTGTAATGTTAAATATTTTCACTTCTTATTGGTGAAAATCGTTGTTTTACAATTTTTATTTTAGTAATGATATTATGAATGCACCAATTTGTAAAAAAAAATCTTGCTCTTAAAGTTTATTATGATAAATTGTCATTTAGATTTAAAACAAATTTCTTTTCTTATCTTTTTCATAAAAAAATCTTTTTAAAAATAATTTTTTTAATCAAGGTGTGATTATAAATAATATATTGTGCTTAATATTTTATAATGTGATACGTTCGCCCATATTAATGTAGATTTATTTTCCCCCTTCTTCATATTCGATTTTTGAATCCGCCAGAATAATTTATACTTATGAAATTTTGATCTTGTGTTTTTAATTTTTTTAGAAAATTGTTTTAATTGGTAGGGTGTGTAATAATTTAATGGGTCATTCCATGGTAACTTACGGTACATTTAGAATAATTGACTTCAGTAATTTTTGTAATATAACACTAAAAAATATTCAAAATGTAATGTTTATATGATTTGTTAATTAAACCTATACAAAGCTAAATTTGGATAAAAATTACTTAAATTTAGTACTATTTCTTGAACGCTAAAAATTATATTTACTACCATAACTTATGTTTCTGACAAAAAAAAACGTAAGTTACCACAATACATATAATGGCCAGTGTTCAAAAAATAGCACTAAAGGTAGGTAATTTTCATCCAAATTTCGCTTTGGATAGGTTTAATTAATCATATCAACATTACATTTTCAATATTTTTTGGTGTTATATTATGAAAATTGCTGAAGAAAATTATTCTAAATGTAACGTAAGATACCATGGAATGACCCTAATGCGTTTACTTATGGATTTTATTTTCCATTTCCAATTAACTTCTTAATAAATACCGTCGGACCCGGTTACGACGCTGACAGTTTATGCGTTCCCGCTTAATACGCGGAATTTTCCGGTTCCTTGGACATCGCCCATAAGATTAAAGCAGAAATTTCACGCTTAATACGCGAACGGTTATTACGTGATTCCGTTTAATACGCAATAGAGTTTAGGTCTCTTGAGACAAGAAAAATCTGACTTAAAACCCTCTGACAGTCTTGCAAATGGGTAAATCTGTAATTTTTTTTTTCTCTGCATTTGGTTTTAAATGCTCAGAAAAACAAATTTTTCAACATTGAATATAAAAAACTTAACTACAAATATGAATGTAATCCTTAAGAGTATTATTCATTGCTCAGCGCATTAAATCAATAGAATTTTATGACTTTAAATAATGCTTATATTGCAGTGAAACCTGGAGCTTAGTGAACGTATTAACACGGGCTTGTAAGGGAGAGGGTTTTAATACGTGAATTCATATAAGATGCGATTTTCTTCTTTCTTCTCCAGTGTTGCCAATTTAGTGGGATTTTTTTTAGATATCTACCACTATTTCCGAATAGTGCAGATTAAATAAGGCGAATATTACTAATTGGAAATAGTGGTAGTACTGTAGCTATTTTAATAAATTTTTTTTTGCTAAATTAGCAACACTGGAACTCGTATATCTCGCGTCCAAACATTGTTCGTCTCTCGCTTCATGTATTTTTTACTAAAGTAGAGTAAGATAGACGAATTTTTGTTGCTTTTTGTTACTTCTTCTTTCTTCGTGCGGTGTATGTGGTAATTTTTTGTTTTTTTCCTCTCGTACACTGTAGTAAATAAAGCCTCCCTGGTACTCTGTGCTTTTAAACATATTTGAACAGAAATGGAAGCGTTTTTTCGTTTTAAATTCTATTTCTTCGTTACTTTCTTCTGATACCTGTCTTCTTCTGTTTTATTCATGTCCGGTGAGTTACTTTCACTACGAGTTTTTTGGAGTCAAGTCGTCTCTGATTGTATGTGTGAGAGTTTTAGGAAATGTTCTGTTATATGGAGAATAGTTATAAAATAAAAAGAAAGATGTTACTCATTATCACAAGTAATAAATATGATTTTAATAATTGGGTTGTTCTGCAAAAATTTAATATTTTTGGTTGTGTTTAAAAAAATATATGCTACACTCAGAAAAAGGAATTGGCTAAAACTACAAAACATGCTTTGTTGAGTACATTTTGGTTGTTTTAGAAAAATTCAAGTAAAATTGAACCATTTTACTTGAATGAACAAAACACGTTTTGCTGACGATACAAAATTTTTTTTTGGAATTGCAAAAATTTTTTTTTTTGTTGATTGAAACAAAATTTTCATTGACCAATATTTAAACAAGAAGTTTTGTTGGGTCACCCAAATTTTTGTTGATTCAGCAAAACTTTTTTCTGGGTGTAGCAGGAAAATTATGTTTATTGTTTTATTTTTGGTTGTAACGTACATGTTAAAGTCATATTTCAATCGATATTTTTTTACAGTTATTCCATTACTGTCCTAGAAAAACAGAATAAATTAAACTCGAATACAGTGAAATTTTAATCTAAATATGCGTAAAAGACACTATTTTCGACCGTAAGCATGTAGAGTAAATCCGAGAAAGTCGCCACATCCGGGGTAGAAAACGCACTCCTTGTATTTCTTATAATTATTGATAGCTCACAGTCAAACGCACAGTATAGGTTTGCAATGAAATTACTTTAACCTGTGTATAGCGTGAATAACATTTAGATGTTTACTTGTAGCTGTTCAATCCTTATTTTGAGGTAAGCGCATGATTTCACTATCCAAACTTTTAAACATGTTAAGCTTTAATACATTTTTCTTACGCTAATCACTAAATGCATGCATGATTTCGAAGTCAAAACTAAGTGTAGAGTCTGTATAGAGTACTGTATGTATGGGTACACCATTTTCCTTAGCAAGGACAGACATCTGTGATGTGCGATGTCTGTACTGTACAAAATGGGATACATGCCGCACTGCGATCCGGTATGCATGACGCAGTTTCTTTTGTACGGAGTGCTGCTATTACTAAAATTCAGTTCATCAGCTATAGATGAATCCTCAAACAGTATGAAGTTTACTACACCTAAGAAGAAAAAAGGGAAAATAAAAAGTAAGAAGGCGGAGAAAGGTGCAAGTCAAGATAATAATAATGAAAAGTTGGATCATGTGACGCAGATGCTTTCTTCAAGGAATGTGTAGAAAACTATTCTAAAACTAAGAGGAAATGTAATTAGCTTCGTTGCATCATGTGTCAAATGTGGTTACATGAAGTCTGTACTATTTTCCACACTTTTTGTGTAGATTGCGGTCAACAAAACAGGTCTATTAACAAATAAAACGATATAAACACTATTTTACTTCTTTATTTTCCCTCTCTAATACACTGATGTTACGTTGTTATTGAAATAACAATTAAAATCCAATCTTTAAAAAATAAGTAGATGATTTTAGTAGTGAACAAAGTAGTCAGACTAATATTGGTTTGAACCTACCAGTACGTTTCATTGTACTCATTGAGTTTCTCTTTGTTCTTATATAGTTAATCATATAGTCCAGCTATGAATATTTGTTTGAATATTTTTTATTTATAAACTCCTTCTGTTCTTATGACACGCGCGGCATAACTTCCCACGCAAATATGGCATCTCACTCTGAATTTACGGGTGACGCGCCGCAGTGTAATGTTTTAGAAAAAAATTGTTAAAAAATATTAATTATTTTTTTTATATATTTTTTTGGTTCCACTACATTTGTTGTATATTTAACATCAAATAGCACAGCATGATTTTTGTTTACTTTATGTGCACCATGGGACACAAATTCAAAAAAAAATATGGGGCATCTCACTCGGAATTACTCTAAGTGAAATCTCAAAAGTTAATTTAGACGTTTAGATGTGTAAATAAGCTCAATTACTGCAACATTATACAAACCACGTTTAATACGCGATCCCACTTTATACTAGACTTTTGTCAGGACACTTGAAACGCGTCTTTACCGGGTTCAACTGCAGTGTTTGATTCGAACACTTTTGTCTTAATAATTTTGAGAAATTTTGATGTCTCGGAGGGGGATGTCACCTATTGAATTGATTACTGAGCTTTATAAAAATAATTTTATTATTGCGAATTGAACGCTAAAAAATAAATGTAATGAAAGACATTTAAATTTTTTAATCTTTTTCAAAAAAAAAATTACTTTATGTATTATTTAAAAGTAATATTGTTATTTTATTTCTTTAATTTTTTTATTATTATTTTTCCAACATAGTTGAAAAGTGTTTATAAATTCTGTTTTTCTGTCCGTCTGTTCGTGTTCTAACTAGCATAAATATTCTCGGAATTACATGTAATTTTTATATTTTAGTGACGTTCACTATAGAATTTTCGCTACTGAAAACGAAGTGTGTAGAGTTTATAATTCGTTTACAGGGACACACAAAAGAATCCATTACATTATGGTCCATGGGGATAAATCATTTGCGGTTCATTTTACTTAAATTGCTCATTCAGATATCTCATTTCAGTGAATGAAAAAAAAATCTTAATAATGCTATGTTAGTATTGGAAAGTGTGTCACAACCTATGCCTGATGTATGATTTTTAGTTCTAGTTTGCATGTCTTAAGAAAAAATAAAGTCAATAAATTTATAAGGACTCGGTATCCTTTAATTTGCGAAAAAAACCAATCAATATCCCAATTTTTTCCTTAAAATGTATTAAAACAAACCTAACATATTCCGTGGAAGTTACGTGAAAAGATACGATATTTACAATAATGTGAAAAAGGCCCCTTTCTCCAGTTCTTTTATTCCTAAACTTCAGAGCAAGATGTTATTAAAAATCAGATTTACAACCCGCCGCTTCCGAAATCTATTTCTGAATTGGAATCTCGAATCATAACTGCACGTGGTTTGATCGATGTGAACACGCTCAGGTACATATGACAAGAACATATTTTCCCATAGCAAATTTAGTGAGGAATGAAGGGCAGGCGTATCGAATATTTTTCTTAAAGAATTTTTTTTTGTTTCATTGTCTTATAATCATCTATACTCTCATATTTAACCATATACTCATAACAGACATTCATTTTGCCCAACTAATTTATGTCCACCTAATTTTTAAAAATCTATCAGAATTGCAATATTTAAATTCATTTTTCTCAGTTTGTGTTTTTCAATATATCGGTATGATCAAAATGATAAACTGTCACCATTCAGGATTTAATTTCTAACAAAAAAAGTACCGGAGCTCTAATATTCTGCAGTAATAAGAACCGTAGACTATCTCCCCATTCCCTCCATTCGCATATTTATATTTCATACATTATTTGCGAAATTTAAAGCAATTTCTTCTTCAGCAAAATAATTTTTTAATACATTTGATTATATATGCGTTTATATATAATAAAATGTAATAATGTAATAAATGAACAGAGTAAAAATATTAAAATCAGGGGTATGCCGCGCATGCACGGTAGCGTATTACTACTTATTTTACTGTTAATTTTTTAATAACATTTTTTTTTTGCATTTTTGGCACCATTTTATTTTGGCGAGAAAACCCCGTTTTCGAATACCTATTAGATCTAGCATTTAGTTTTATTTTATTATAAAATTATATTATAATTTTATTATAAAACACATGCATTTAGTTTTATTTATTACATTCAATCTTATTTAACGCACCCATTTTTATTTAAGACGCACATTATTTTTATTTTTATTTAACTCGCCCATTTAATTTTATTATAAAACACAAGGTTGTCATACGAAGCAAAAAACGCGAATTACCCTGTCAGGCAAAAGAAAAAAATTGTACCCAAAAGAGACTCCGGTGCGTCTGCGACATCTGTACTGAAAAATTATGTACATTAAGAATTCTGAAAATATTTTAATTCGAAATGAAAATTCCTAGTTCTAAGAATTTCAACACGTTTAAAGAATTCAGAAAGTATTTTAGGGAGACTATCTAATCAAAATAAGTACAGCGACAAAGTGTTACTTCAACATTTTATTTTTACAATGAAGAATGACGTTTAGGAACTAACTTATCAAAATAAATACATTCCTGATATTTATCTCAAGTCTATATTTATTTACTTAACCACGCAGAAGACTGCGCATAGATATGTTTACTTAACTAAAAAGCTTTCCTTTTGACTGAAAGCGAGGATGAAAATTTTATTTTATGTAACTGATATTTTCCCTCAGAGGAAAGTGTAATACGTGTAACTAAATAGATATATATCTTCGAACATTGACTTGAACTGCAGTAACTTTTTATATAACGCTTATAAAAATGCTTAAATGTTTATATAAAAATAAATGGTATGAAATAAAAATTTATAAAATATTTCAGTTGAAAATATATATTTCTAAATATCAAAGGTGTAGAATTAAAATGTTATTTTATATTTAGGAGAGTTAAGAGAAACTTATAAATATTTGTAGTTATATTTTGTGATCTTAAATATATCATTTATGAGTCTCCAGATGAGATATTTCAACATTAATAAAAGAAAGCACAGTTTTATAACATTCGTTACATAACAAATTGAAAATAATTGTGTCAAAAATAAATATGAAAATAAATATATCTAAATTGGAAAAGATTTGGAGTTAAATCCTATTTTATATTTGAAGCGATAGAAAACTAATTAATACATATTTATAATTACATTCTACGAAATTAAAAAATACCACTGATGAATTTACAGATCTGTAATCCCGATATTATTTAATAAAAAGACTGTGTTTTAATCATAAGAAAAAACATTTGTACAAATATATCTATCAAAAGCTTTAAATGATTTGGAAAAGCAATTAACAATGTATGAAAGAAAGTGTAAAAATGTTTTATAAAAAATAACATTATAAATAAAAATTGTGGAAGTATTTGAATTTCTAGCTTTCAGAAAAGTTTTAACATTTCTCTTAATTACTAAAATTTCAGAATTAAAAATTAAAGCTTAAGAATGATATAATTAAAAAATTAAATTAAGAAAATATACTTCCGCCAATTTTTTAATCTTTGATCAATTCAATCATAACATTTGGTGAGTAACTAATCACATTAAATCATTTATATTATAAAGCAAGAGACCCTGAGATTGTCTATACTATCTGTATGCCCGGGATAATTTCAAAAACTACTGGATGGATTTTTTTCTGGTGTACACCATTGGAAAAGACGTTTTCCCGGACTAATTTGTATTTATAATTTGCTGATATAACAATGACTTTGATAATAAAATTTGGTATTTCCCCTTCTCCAAGTGCAAATGTTGCCAACGGTCGATTTTTGCTTATTTTGGCGACAGCATACGACACTTACCTTGGTTAAAGAATTGAAACAGCTATATCAGTTAAGGAAATTGCAAAAAACACTCGAAAAATAAAATAAACAAAAACTTTTACTAATTTTATTTCAAATACTATAAACAAACTCCTGTTTTAGTGATAAATAATACTGCGTAACAAAAATATTTAAATTAAACCTGAGAGCAATGTTTGCAATACGCAAATAAGTTTCCAATGTCAATGAAGGCGATTGAAACAATACTTGGAGATTTAACATTTGCGCCTGGATGAGAAAATATTTACTTGAAATTTTGATTCGATAAAATGCCAATGACGCCTTTAAAAAAAAAATTCTGTGTTAGGTTTCTTATTATATTTTGTGAAAATCTTCTTAAGTTTTATTCTAAACATGGCGTCATTTTTATCGATTGAAACATTAACTTCTTCAGAAATCAGGAACTAAAAATTATTAGGTACTCCCTTCTTGTATATGTTACATTAATTTTTTTGAACGATTGAGCGTAAAGCTTGAGTAACAACCAATCGAAATGAATAAAAATATTACTAACATTTATATTTGATCCATATTATACAAATTACGGAGATAAATACACAGAAAAACTTTTGTATAGAAAAAAAAATATATAGAGATAGATGAAAGGAAAACATTTTGTGCAGAATATGTATACTGCTTTACTTTATTAAGTGTAACCTGAACTCAAGCCATTATTTAAATCGGAGAAACATTTAATAATGTATGAGAAAATGATGCAAGGTTTCAACAAAAGAAAATAATAGAAAATTGAAATTTCCAAAATATTTGAACTGAAAATAGTAAAATTCTCTAGAATTCAAAAGCGTTGTTGCTAAAAGCAATTTTAACTTTTAGTTTTCAGAAGAATGTTTCCATAAATATTTATACGTGAGTACTGTGAACACAAATGCAAAGCTAATAAATATATCGATCACGGATAGCATATACAGAAGCATTGGCGCTCACACAGCCACGGTAAATATATATATGTTTAAATATATGTTTTCCATTCATGGATAGTTAATAGTGGGTTTAATGCAAAGTAGTAGTTTCTGGGTCCGTACAGTTCTTAAAACAAAATTTGTTGTAAACAAAGTATTGAGAGCCCGCTTTACATTAAAAAAGACAGTATGTTTGGTATTATTTCATTATTTGCATCTTGGATGGTTGTGGAGATGCTTTATTGCCTTTTGCACATGTAATTTTAAGCAATGTGCATCTATATCCATGAAATATAGTACATTTTGCATGTTTATGTTGAGGGGAGGGTGTGTGTGACTACTAACAGTGTTAAAAAATTCAAAAGTGTCCGTGATACGAAAAAAGTTGGTGACACCTGATGTACAGTATATGAAAAAAAACATTTTTAAACATACACACACACAGTATGTATATTTTAAAATTTTAATTTAAAGTTGTAGGTTTTAAATTTTCTTTTCTACGTTGAACTGAATGTACACTATAACAAATCAATGTAGATTTGTAATTTTTAACACTTTTGGCTTATCGTAAAAATTTTATCACTGTTGCTTTAAACTTTTAAATATACACTAAAAACACTTTTTATTTTGCTTAAAAGACGTCAACATAAACCTTAAAAATGTTACAATTTAAAATTTACATGTTTCGATTTATTCAACAAATCGTCATCAGAATATATACAAACCACAAATACAATGTACATAAAAAACGATAGATTAAAATAATTAAAAACCAGAGAGTCTGAACAGTCACTATATGAAAGAAGGTACAACGCCCTCTATACTTTTAATTTTAACACCGCTCTTAGAATCATCTACAGACTGTATCCCATTATTATTCAACCACTCAACCCAAATTTTCGGAATATTAAATGACAACGTATCATTACATGCTTTCGAGCTCCTTAAATAAATTTCAATAGATTCTCTCACAAAAAGATGAAAATAAAAACTGGAACAATAAATCAATTTAGCTTCATTAAATAGGATGTTGATGCTCTCTCTATTATTTAACCTTGATAAGGCAGTATTCCCTCTCCCATACTTAATATCTGCAATATGCTCCTTACATCTAACATAGAATTTCCTCTTTGTCATACCAACATAATAATTTCTAACACCCCCCTCCCCTCCCTAATAAATGGAATAACATAAACACCCTTCTGGAATACTGCCTTATCAAGGTTAAATAATAGAGAGAGCATCAACATCCTATTTAATGAAGCTAAATTGATTTATTGTTCCAGTTTTTATTTTCAACTTTTTGTGAGGGAATCTATTGAAATTTATTTAAGTAGCTCGAAAGCATGTAATGATACGCTGTCATTTAATATTCCGAAAATTTGGGTTGAGTGGTTGAATAATAGTGGGATGCGGTCTGTATATGAATCTAAGAGCGGTGTTAAAAGTATAGAGGGCGTTGTACCTTCTTTCACATAGTGACTGTTCAGACTCTCTGGTTTTTAATTAATTTAATCTCTCGTTTTTTATGTACATTTTATTTGTGGTTTGTATATATTCTGATGACGATTTGATGAACAAATCGAAACATGTAAATTTTAAATTTTAACATCTTTAAGGTTTATGTTGACGTCTTTTAAGCAAAATAAAAAGTGTTTTTAGTGCATATTTAAAAGTTAATTCTAATGGACGTATTTTGACTCTCCACTTTATTTGAAATATAATAACAGTTGATTTGTTGCTTTAAAATGTTTTTAGTTTTAGTGAATATATTTTGAACGTACCAATTTGTGAATATTGTCTTGCTCTTAAAGTTTATTATGATAAATTGTCATTCACTTTCACATAGATTTATTTTTTCCTTTTTTTTCGTCATATACCTTTGTAAAGACAAGTATTTTATGAAGGGATATAAATAACATGAAGGAGACATTTTATGAAAGGGTTAAATAATACCTCGCGCTTAAGCGGAAATTCTACTTTTTTGGGTCAAAATTTTCGATTTTTATTTTGCATTTTTTGCATTCTTCAAGTGTGTAGATTCTTGTCCTAATACGGTAACGTGATATTTCATTTCTTTACAGTATTTTTTGCTCATTGAATGTAATGCCGTTCGTTGAACATAACTCTAATGTAAAATTTTAAACTTGTTTTTCTAGAAACCTTATTTTTCAAACTGGGCGACCATTTTTCTCGAGAACTAATGGACCGATTTTCTTCATCTTTATTTAAAAGAAAGCTAATCGTTTTTGCTGGAGCTTATACTACCTAACAGTGTAACTTTCATTGATTAAAAATCTGTCAGAGCTCACAAAAGGTAAAAAAAAGGCGAAAAAGTGATAAATTTTGTTCAAATGACTGTGTAAAAAATCATTTTTTAAAAAAAACTATTGATATAATATATTGATAATATTGATATCAGCTCCAGAGAATTTAATGCGCTTTCATAATATGGTGACCAGATTTGTTTGAGATGCTTGTGACCGGAAAAAAACGGTCGTCCGATTGGAAGTCTATGTCGCGCACCTGCAGTCGCACAAGACATATTATACATATTTTATTGTATGCAAACAAATTTAAATATATAAGTCAAATGTTAATGAGTTTAATGCAAAAAGTCTGAACATGATATCTCTTTTCTTTGTAAGCGAACAAAAATGTAAAAATAACTTAACTTTTAGGCCAAAGATGTAGACAGTACCACCTCTTAAACGCTTATTATGTGAAATATTCGTACTAATTAATGTAGATTTATTAGTTCTCCTTTTCGATATTGTGTTTTTAGATAAGTTGGAAGTTATATCTGACGATTTGATCATATTTTTTTTATTTTTTTAGTAGAATTTTATTTTAATTTGGTTCAGGTGTGTAATGACAAGTTCTTTCGTTTCTATTGTTCGAAAACACCAAAAAATTAATAAAATTTAAAGTATCATTACTTGGTAAGTTTAGGTCGTAGAAGTACGTAGATATTGTTCCTGTTTTACATGTTAGAGATCGGAGAAGTTTTTTTAAATATAGCTTATAGGACACAGGGAAATTAAAAGCTTGTAACTTTAAAAGTAAATAACTATTTTCGTTTTAATGGATTCTCTTATGATGAAAAAGTATATTTGAAACATTTTTGCTGTTGGAAGTACACTTCTAAATCTAACGGTTCAGGAATTTCGTATCGTGAAATTAAGAAGAGAAACCAGCCTAAATCATATAGGGTGTTTCATTAAAGATGGGCGAAATTTTAAGAGGTGATAGTACACATCCAAACAAACAACTTTCATTAAAGAATACATGGGCGGAATTAAAACGCAAAGGTGTTAGAGGGCGCCGAAGGGGATGTTGTTATACGAGGCAAAAATACACAAATAATGATTAAGTGACAAAAGCAAGTTTAATGAGATGTTATTACTTTAATTGTTCAAAACAGTGACCGGCAGTGTCTATGCATGCGGTACAACGGCCAAGAAATGATTGGCGAACTTTCTGAAAACAACAGGCATATCGTGCACTTCACCTGCAGCGGCCGAAAAACTGGCGACGAGGTCTTCTGCCTCATTGGGACTCAATGGGGTTCTGATACATAAGAATCTTCAGCTGTTCCTACAAAAAGAAATCGAGACATGAAAGATGTGTTGTGCGCGGTGGCCAAGCTACAGGACCACAGCTCGCCCAATATATCGGTTGGGTAATGTCGTATCCGGATAGTTTCAAACGTCTCGTATAAAATGGGCTGGTGCTTCATCTTGCTGGAACCACATTACCAGCCGGATGTGTGGGGGAACAGCGCTCAACATGTCTGGCTGCACCTGTTGCAGAAACCTGAGGTATTTTTTCCGTCAAGGCATTCTGGCAGAAGATAAGGGTCGAGTAGGTGATGTCCGATTATTTCTGCACAAACATTGATAGAAAAGCGTCGCTGATAAGCACGTGAATAAGTGACAGTATGGGTGGATTTCCATTCCCCCATACATGTTGATTGTAGGTGTTAAATGCACCTTCACGCGTGAAGGCACTTTCGTCCGTGAGAAGCACAGTTGCCCCAAAATCTGAATTTACTGCATTCTGCTGCAGAAACCAGCGCAGCGGGTGAACTCCATACTACGAGGATAATCCCTTTGAGTCAGTTCCTGGACTCGTTGAACATGATAAGGATGCAAACGTTCATTCTTCAGTACTCGCCATGGAGAATGATATGTGTAATTTCCTGGTCATTGCTCGTGTACTGGTACATGGATGATCGGCCACCATATCCAGAATGACTTCTTCCACAACTAACGTTCCATTCGCCTTTGAACGACCCGCATCTTACGGGAAAGCGAGAAAGGATCTCGTCTCACACAACTGTCGGTACAAGCGCTCAAATGTTTTACAGTCGGGCAACCGCCTGTTGAGAAACCACTCTCCCTACAATCGTTGAGCCTCTGAGCAATTTCGATTTCCAGTTCCGTAGATAAAATGAATATCATCCTTTTCCCTATTAGGGAAGGGACAACATCTTCCGATTCGTTCCTACCGCGATTGACAGTTGTATACTCGGATCAACAGCTATTATGTATTAATCGAGACGAAATTTTGCATACGCGTTCTTCTTCTTCCCCATATCACATTTGTATGCTAATAGTGTCGTTCTTCTACCGATAACTCGCAACAGGAATGGAGCTTTAACGTTTGCATGAACCAAGTTTCAAAATGCGATAGTTCTTTGCGTTTTATTTCCGATTATCCATTCTTTGATGAAAATCGTTTGTTTGGATGTGTACTAACATCTCTTAAAGTTTTGCCCATCTTTTATGAAACACCCTGTATATATATATATATAAGATATATAAGATATAAGATATATAAAACAAGATATATAGTACACACACACACATATATATATATGTATATATATACATATAGTTAAAATGAAATCACATGCGTGAAAAAACTAAGAAAGTGACAATATAAAATTCAAATGAAAAGATACTACAAAATTAAACCCAATAATATGAAACTCAAATATAAAATAATATAAATAACTTATGGATTCATCAGAGGAGAATCATAAGTAATTCATAGTAAAGAAGTGTTATTTCCTCAGATATTGTCAGCATTAAACCTAAAAATGACAATATTATGCCCCTTATAACGTATCAAAATGAAACCCAAGAAATATTAAAACAAAAAGAAATTCAAAAAATATGTAATTATCCATAAGCAATAGTTAAAAAACCAATAAATAGTGCACAGAACTCACCAGCAAATATATATATATATATATATATATAGGAATAATTTAACCAGATGCAAAAAAAAAAAATCTGCAAATAGATTTGCTGAGTTTCATCTCATGAAAAAAGAAGAACAAATAACAGTGCTTCCATCTGGCCCCAGAAATATAAGAAATACTCTAAAGATTAAGTTATTATCTAAGATATGAAGATTAAAGGGGATAATAATGTAGTAAATAATATAATTAATAGTAATAAGTAATACTGAAAGAAAAACGTGGGTACTTACTAAAAATGGAAAAGATAAAAAAGCTAATATTAAATAATAATATTGACAAAAATAAAATAAATAAAAATAAAATAAGAGATGATTATCAAAGTAAAACTTAATAATAAATAAGTAATAATGTAAGGAGTAAAAATATAGCTATGCATGAGGAGTCACTATGTATAATATAGAAATAATACATAGAAACCCCACTTTAAAAAAAATAAATTTTTAAACTTTATATACATAGTTTTTTTAATGAAAATTATCTCCAAAGACTTTTAAAAATGCAGAGCTTTTTTAACCCACTTTATTCAGATTTCAAAAGTTTGAAACTGAATCCAGTTGAATGGACCAATTTACGGTGAAATCGGTCCCATAGAACCCGACAAATGAATACGATGTTGCTGTATGAAAATAGTGGTAACTGAAGTCTATATTATGAAAACATAATTTAAATGTAACTAAGTTGTTGTTGAATGAGCCAATTTCCGTTGAAATCAGGCCCATAGAATCCAAGAAAAGAATGCGACGCTACTGTACGAAAATGGTGGAAACTCAAATCTATATTCAGGAAAGCATACTTTTAAATGTAAATAAAGGAGGTATTGAATAGGCAATTCCTGTTAAAAACGTGTCTATAGAACCCGAAAGAATGCGACATTACTGTTAAAAAGTGGTGGTAAGTGGAGTCTATAGTTAGGAAAACGTACTTTTACATGTAAATAAAGGGGAGTTGAATGAACTAATTTTCGTTGAAAACGGCCCCATAGAACCCGAGAAAAGAGTGGGACGTTACTGTTCGAAAATGGTGCTAACTGAAGTCTATATTTAGGAAAACATACTTTTAAATGTAAATATAGGGGAGTTGAATCTAAACTGGCCGCCAAATATCTCCCCTTCCCATCCTAAAATTCAAATCTATATCTTAATTAGTTATCTTAATTTTCTTTCATTACTAAAAATTCGCAATTATTTGCTTTCATTTTCGAAAAGTAAATGGAGGGATCGACCAGGAAACAAGTCTCTTTGAAGTTCAGTTTTTAACGAAAGCCCGTTCCTTGTATGACTCTTTCTCGGATTTTTCAAACTGACGCAATCAAAATTTCTCCAGTCGTTTTTGCAAAAATTAAGCAAAATACCAGCCGATTTTTACAAAAACTGGATATTCAGTTGCAGAAAACTTTTCTGTGTATGTATGGCGAGTTTTAAGTCGATATCGCAAATTGTTTCGCTAATTTTCGCTAATTAGGGATAATTCTCAAATTCATTCCTTTCCGCTACAAATCAAAAGCAGGTGTGCGTTTCTTTTGCCGTTTTGAGAAAATATATAGCTTTTTTGATGAGTCTTTTAATATGTTTTTAATTAATATCTTGGTTTATTGCGATCCGATTTCCGAAATTTTTTTCGCCTCGATTGGTACCTTGAGAGCTCCTCAGCTCGTCTGTTACATAGAGCCTTTCCTTGCGAAACAAGAAAAACTCTAAAAATTGGATACAAAATTAAATTAAAAAAAATCTAATAAAAAAATCAAAAATCGGACTTTGAGGGGCATAACTGCATACATAGAAGTACGTTTTTACTAAATTTTGCAGCTCTGCGGAACACATTTAACATCAGAACATCATTGACAATCAGAACACATTGAAGAGACAAACGCACACACGAACTTCTTTCCTTATTATTACAGACCAGATGACCACCCGGCGTTGACCAGACCCGTGATAATAAAATGAAACAAACCTCAAGCTTGCATGATTTTACATCTTTAATATGATTTTGTATGAATTTTTTTAGTGCTGCGCACGCGCCGGAAAAGTCTTTATTTCCATCTTCCTCCGACCGGTGGCGCATTCTGATCTAAACGAAACTCAGACACGTGTCCCCGCTGCCTACGCCACCGTATAGCAGACGTACTGCGCACGCGACTCAAAATCTTTTAGTTCCACCTTCGCCCGCCTGGGGGCGCACTCTGTTCCATACAACTTACCTTCCGAAAAAATTCCGACACGTGTCCCCACTGACTCCGGCACCGTATAGCAGGCTTGCTGCACACGCTCTGCAAAATCCTTTAGTATCACCTTCCACCGCCAGGGCGCTCAATTTGTTCTATAAGAACATCCGACAAGTGTACCCGTTGTGTTAAGGGAGTTGAATGAACCAATTCCCGTCTAAATCAGGCCTATACAACCCGAGAAGAAATGCGTCCCCTGCCGGTGAACTAAAATCTGCAACACTATCGAAAACAAAGTTGAATGAGCCAAATCCCGTTGTGATCGGGCTCATAGAACTCGAGATAAGAATGCGCCTCCTGGCGGTGGAAGGAGGAAAAAAAATCTTAAGTCGAAGGAAAACCAAGTTGAGGGAGACAAATCTCGTTGTGATCGGGCTCATAGAACCCGGGATAGGAATTCGCCCCCTGGTGGTAGAAATTGGAACTAAAATCTCTAAGGCTATCGAAAATCTAGTTGAATGAGCCAAACCCCGTTGTGATCGGACCCATAGAACAAGAAAAAATAAAGACCCTATGTCGATTATTATTATGAAATAGTGGCGAATAAACAAGAGCTGAAGAGGAGGAAATTAAAATATCAATTTGCTTATCTCAACCGCTTCCCTTCCTAAGGTCTGTGGATTGAAGATAGGATAAAATCACAATAAATTTCTTTTCCCATAAAAAAACTCAGATTTTTGATAAAATAAAAATTTACCGGTCGATTTTTTCGATTTTTCTAATTTCTTAAATAAAATATGATTTTGCGTATATATACTAATTTTCAAATCCCTCTCTTATATAGACCTATACAACCCGAGGAGAAATGCGTCCCCTGCCGGTGAACTAAAATCTGCATATGATTTTGCGTATAAATGCCAATTTTCAAACCCGTATCTTATATAGTTTTAAAAATTTGTATATACCTCAAAATTTCTTACTGGAATATTTATCTGGTAAATCCGCCATTATGGTAACCGCTTTCCTGTCTCGCTGAAACATCTGCACCTGCTTTAATTTTTTACTTTTGCAGTTACGCCATTTTTAAATACAAAGATAGCATTTTTTGAATATTTAGTGAGTTTTAAATTAATATCTCGGTAATTATCAAAATATTACAATTCTGAGTCTCAGGTGCATCAGGATATGCTTTGGACTATCCTCACCAAAATTTCCTGATTTCTAGGTGCGGTAGATCTCGTTAACCATCGCCAAAAGACAGATACACACACACGCACACAGAGCAAAACTTTCTTTTATTAGTATAGATAAATTAAATAATTCTGAAAAACATTGTTAGGTTTTATAAAATAAAGTGCAATTAACACTCAAACTACTCAACTATATCCAAATTACTTCGACAGGGAGATATTGCATTTCCATTGTTTTGAATGTCAAGTATTCTCAATAAACCAAGTTGTGTTTAAGAAATCTGCATAAGAAAACAATAACAACAACAACAACAACAATAATAATAAAAAATAAACGAAATCTAATGCTTTAGAAATCGTTATTGACCAAAATGTTTTTTATCTTACATGTTATTATGTTTTTCTATTTTGTTTATTTACAAGGAAGTTTAATTAACGAAATTCAATAAAAGACTAATGATCGGGAATAATAATAAAAAAATATATCTAGAAACTTTTACATGGCAATTTAATCCTTTGCCTTACGTACTTAAGCATAAATTAAGTGGTTGCACTAAAGAGTTATTTTTTTCCTTCTAACTCGGTAAAACTTTTTACTTTCGTTAATGGAAATTCGATGATACACCAGCTTTTATAATATTCCGTTACAGAAAGTTGTAAAGAAAAGATCTTCATCTTTTGTTTTATATCACAGATACCTTTTGTTTTCGTGACACAGTATACATATTTATTTGAATATTTTATTTTATTTTATTTTACTTTATTAGAAGGAAATAAATATTCGATATTGCTATGATATGTTATTAAGAAAGAAATGCTAATTATCGGTTTCAAATACTTGTACAGAGTACTTCACATGAAGTCGAACGCAAGTTTTCGTTAATAGATGTTATACAAAATATGTTGTTGTAACGAAAAAAAAAAAAAACTTATGAGTATCTTACTTAGTGCGCACATAAGAGGCTACTTCACTCACACGAAAACACCCGTTCACTAATGTTAATCATATGGGGTAGTTATTTTAGAATATGACGTTTGTATTTCAATATTTTTAAATGATTTTTTTGCATTGGATAGCTGAGATGGATCTCTATGCAGGGCGTGTTTTACTTTTTCGATTTTGTTTAAAGGTTCTTTTTTTATTAAAATATTTTCACTTTCGGAACCGGTTTCCGAAAGTATCCTTATAAAAGTTTCCTCGTGAGAAAAACCTGCAAATAAAATCAAAAAAGTAAAAAAAAAAACGGCCTGCATAAAGATCGACCTCAGCTATACAATGAAAAAAAAAGTATTTAAAATATTGAAATGCAAACCATATATTGTAAAATGATTGTCCCATAGGATTAACATTAGCGAGTGGGTGTTTTCGTGTGAGTAAAGGAGCTCCTTAATGAGATAGACAGACTGTGGCACTCATTTGCATCAATTATCGAACTGCTTTGCAGCCTGCCTCGAATACGTGACATCCAAGTATCACAGATTTTCTATCTTGTTAGCAACTCGTTGAGCGAAGTGTGGTGATATCATGACAATTGTTGATATTACTATAATGATTCCTTCAAAAACACTTGATGTAGTGGCAGCCATATTCCGAGATATAGTGTGTTCAATTTTGAATTTTTATTATGAGGATGATTGCTAATTTGAATATTTTATTGTGCCATTACTATTCGTTAAAAGAAAAATGAGTTTTACTATTACATTTTCACTTATCTGATTTCCAACAAAGGAGGTTATAAAATTCGTTAGTATAAAGATATATATTTTTTATCCGTAATTGGCGTCGTGATATTTCCGTGCGTAACTGGCGTCATAGTTCCAATTTGTTCCCAGCTAGTATTATATCTTAACAAAATAAATGCAAATAATAATAATTATAATAATATTTTTTATACAAACAATGGTATTTTTACATGACTGTGTTTGTCAGTTGAATAAATCCATGGAAGTAGGAACCTATAACTGGAAGGATAATGTCAATACCGTAACATAAACCGCTTTCTACCTGAACGTTGCCACTATGTTTGAGTCTGTGGAGTTTTAATTTCAGAATTCACAGCGAGAGAGGGGGATAGTATGGCGCGTTTATCGCTGTTTGGCTCCTTTCTCACTTTGCATTTACTACTGTTTATTTGAGTGTTAGTTCGTTCGTACACATATTAAATATAGAATCAGTACTCCGAGTTCATCGATAGCCCATTTCTCATTTTCGCTCGGCGAATTGTTGATTGGAATATTTTAATTTTTATGAGCGAATCATTCAAAACTTAACAGTTTCATAAAGATAATTATAATTTTTTAAAAGTGATATTAAAGGGTTAAAGACTTTTTTATAACAGTTATTTAAGCTGATCGAGATACGTATTAATTATTCTGTTAAAATGATACATTTGTTTTTTATTCTAGTGATATTTTTAGCTTTTTGTAATTTGTTTAAACGTGTAATGTTCCGTTCAAGTTTGATTTCAAATTAGACAATTATTTTAACTTTATTCGCTCAATTATTGATGAAAAATACATTAACAAAATGCCATTATTAAAAAAAATAATTTTTATCCTATATCAGCAAATAGTTGCTTTAATTAGAAAAGAAAAAAAGTATGCAATTCTCTAAAACTTTACATTTTTCTAAATTGCTCAAAAAATATTTTTTTTAATGCTTGTTTTAAAAAAATCCAAATACATTCAAAAATACTTTGATAATTTGTGCATAAGAGTTTCAGAAATTCTAATTCAAATCCAAAATATATAGAGAGTCACTTTCTAACAGTGTTGAATTCAGACCATTTTCCTCCGGGAGGGATTTCTGTGGCTCCGGAGGAGGCAGAATTGCACTTTTTAACCATTAAAAGTATAAAATCATAAATCTTCTAGGGGAGAACATTTCAATGTTTCTGGGGAATGTACCTCCCGGGAAACACCCTGAATTCAACACTGCTCTTTAATAAGGACACCTTTAAAAAAATTCTTCAATTAAAAAAAAATTAGTAGCTGCAGTTATATTTCAGTTTTTAATACTATATTAATCTATCAGTGGTGTATCTAGAAATATCATATCGGGGGGGGGGGGGGGGAGGAGAATGAGATAGAGTAAAACTTGAAAGATGGAAATTGCAATGGACTGAGGAAAATTCCGTTTAAAACAGGTTTTTTTTATCATAGTAGGCATTAAAGTGCATTTTTTTCATCGGAACAATAAAAATGTAAGCAGGATTTTGTTATATGCAAACTTCTGTTTTATTATCTAACTTTATTATAAAGTTCAACTGTAAATAATTTTTTTATAACTGTAAAAAATTATTTACAGTTGTCTGTTAAATATTTCTTCAAAGTTAAAAATAGGCATATACATCTCGTTAGGTGCAAGGTCCCAGTGCAAACCTTTTTAATAGCAGTTTATAAAAAATATTTTTACTCATATTAGACACCTGCCGCACCCGTTTGTGGCTAACCCTATCGTTGTATCATAGAATATGAGAAATATATAAGCAATTTATACATATGTGGTGAATTTGATTTGTTAATTAGAAAATATGTAAGGCAATGTTATGAAAACAAATTAATCTGGTTCAATTTTTAGAAATTAATTAAAACCAGTTATATATAAAAAATTTGTTCATGTTACATTCTGGTAAGTGCAATTAAAAAATTAAATTTGTTTACTTATCTTTTCAGATAAATTAGAAAACTTTTATGCCCATTATTGATACATTTATTATTTTTTTAATACTCACATAAACATGTATTCAATAAAAAAAAAAAAACAACAAAAAAAAAAGTTGAAGTTTTATGCTATGTTTTTATGATAATCAGTGGCATAGTGAAGGATAATTTAGGAGTCCCCTCCCCTCACCTACTTGCAGAACTTTCACTCTTTTTCTCACATCAATTTTTACATTTTTATAAGTAGAAATTTTAAATTAAAATAAGATAAATAAGAAAAATTTAAAGCTGAACGGGTGAAAAGGCACCTGCGGAGCTCGTGCTTAAAAGAAGGCTTACGGAACTAACCGTGGGTGAAATAAAAGTGGAACAACGGAAAAAAAACCGCCAAACACTTTAGGTTTACTAGAATCCCAATCCCAGAATTCCTGGCCGAAATGAGAACGAAAGTAACTTCTTATGCTACTTCCAGTAGTTTCCTAGTTCGATGAATAAATCTGTAAGTATATCACTTATATACTTTCTTATGTTCATCTGAATTTTATTGATTGATAAATATATTACACGAGTAGAAAAATACGCAACGACTAAATGGCGCCATAACACCAGTTAAGGGTTAATGTATCGTATGTCGATGCATAATTCTTGAATGCATGCTTCGATTTTCATTTTTAAAACATGTCTGAATTGTATATATATCATTGTAAATGTCAAATTGTATTATACTTATATAATTCTTTCAATTCAGTACTATGTAAAAGCCTAATGGCCTATTGGCCTCATTTGTATTTTTTTTTTTTTTTTTTTTTTTTTAATAAACTTGCCAAGCAGGGCTTGTAGAGCTTAAGCCGCATGGTAGGCCACCCTGCTTGGTTGAATCTGAATCTGAATCTCTGTTGGAAAGTATAATTCTTCTGACTGTCCAATTTTAATTTCGCCAGTATCTATTCATCACAGGCAGTCATGAGACGTCGGAAAAATTATAAAAATTAATGTTTTTCGGGAATTAGTTTAAAAGAATGCAGATTGTTAATTTTTAAATATTCAACATCACCAACATATGACCTAAAATAAACTGTTATGCATTTCGCCATCACCGTAAGGATGAACGAAAACTTATTCTAAGAAGATTGATATAAAATTATGAGAATTTGAGCAATGGAAGAACGCAAGATTTATTTTAGGGTTTTGGCCACTGAACAGGAGATTTCTGCTTTACTTATCGAATCATGTGGTCGACTACATATCACAAACACATATGCATGTATAAATACGCATATAAAGTGTTTCTAAACTGCTGAAACAAACGTCAAAGGGGATACTGCGCGACAAGACAAACAATTTAATAACAAAATAAGGTCGAAATCTACTTACCAAGTCAGAAATAAAGGGTATCTCATTCTAAGCCAAACAAGGATTTTCCTTCATAGCTATAACAATATTCAAGACATTTCAACAATATTTTAAACAGATTTACATTGCAGTTTGTTAAACATTACGATAAGTGTTTGAAATACCACCTTTCTTGTCCGAACATCATTGAGGTAAACGCTCCATAATTTAGAATGTAGTAGATAGTACATAACTGTAATATATGATAAGGTAAAATATCATAATGTAATATATGATAACGTAACATATGATAACATATGATAATGAAAATATAGATAATGTATTTCACTGACTAAATTACAGTACATTTTCAGTATTTGCCATGGATTATGATATTGAATATAAAGCAAAGATCTTGCTAAAATACCTTCATTATTGATAAAGTTCAGAAAAAAAATTCGGGTTCAACTTATAGTGAGGCACCGTATATTTTTCCTTGAATAAGTTGATTGCGACCCTGGTTTTCCATACGAAAATTGTTTATCATGACGGGTATTATCATCCCTGAAAGTTTGTTCTATCACTTTAAAACGCCTTGTATATGTATGCATATAACTCGTATGAGTATTTAATATTCAAATTTAAAGTAGTTTTGTTATTTTGTAGCAGCATTTACTTTTTTTTCATTTTAAATTTCTTTCATTCCTTTATAAGTTTACATTACACGATATATTCAGTTTTAAATGGCCTCTTTAGAAAAATGACGTTCTATTACTTATAAAATTGGACGTTTCTAAATTTTCTTATATAATATCAACATTTAATCTTTTACTATCTGCGTGTCAACCCAATGGATTGTATTTGTATTACGAGAGTTCTTTTGATATTATGGAAAAGAAAAAAAAATTGTATTTTACTCTACATTTAGGAAATATATGAAATATTAGTTTTATAAAATTTCTTGTAATAAGTAACAAAGTACATCTATAATGTAGGTTAACTGAGTCGAAAATTGCATAATTTAAAATTATATGACTTTGATATAAATACAGAATAAAGTGGCAATAGTCTCGATGAAAATGCACAATTTCAGTGGCGTCATTTTGAAATGTGATGTTACTTGACAGTATAATTTCATTCTTCGAATATTTGGTTTCTAGTTTTGGAGATGGTGGTATTAAAATTAGTTAATTTTGATGCGCGTATCCAAAATTTTTTTATTTTTTGAAAAATTAAAGGTTTTTGGCAACATTTTTAAATGTCTGAAAAAATGGCATTAATAAAAAATAACAATATCCCTTTCTATTTATAGGTATTTTGGCGCGATGAAAAACGGAAAAATTGAATTTGGCGAGAAAAGCACATTTTCAAAATAGCTTTCTTGTAACCTTTATTTACATATTAAAATTTAAGTATTTCATGTTCATCTCACCTGGCAATTCGCCATATTCTCTTAGGAGTAGATGAGAAATGTACACATAGAGTCAGATTTTAAGGTACTTCTGTTTCACAGGGGCCTTGGCAAGATTAAAAAAAATATTCCACACGTACTTTCTGGCACCTATTTTCACTGTTTCATATACACTAGCAGCTTGTTTAATATTTACGCAATTTATCTAATATATACATTTACACACAGACGCCATTTATCTATTAATGTATAAAAACAGAAGTAATTTATCTAATACATAATCAGAAACAAGTTCTTTTAATACATACATCAACAAGTATAACAGTTCATGAGTTATGTTTTCATATCTCTTTGAATCATTTGGCAACAAATCTCATAATCTATGTCAATTTTTCTTTTGCGTTTTTCTCGAAAACTGTGCGTCATCGAGGTATGGTTCTTTGGACAACTTTTATGTACTCATAGCGAGAATTCTCGCTATACACAGTGTGAAAGGTAGTATTCGAACATCTTGTATAATGGTACTTGTGAAAGCACCACTGTGAAAGCACCATGGGAGTAAAACTTAAAACTAAATTTCTCAATATACTGGTTGCAGATAAATTGACACAAATTTTTTGGTGAAATGTTGAACTTTATTTTTAACAATGTACTTTAACAATTTGTAATGTTATTTCTTCCCAATTTTAAAACATGTATTTAATTACGTATCTGTTTTTAAAAGTCATTTAAAGGTGCATAGCTTTTAAAAATAGTTTTTAATTTGTCAACATGGGATAAATTATGGGGAATGTTTTGAGTAAATATAATTCTATAGACAAATATATATAGGCATATATCAATAAAAAGCATTCTAGATTGAAACTTCTTGCAATATACTTTTTTAATAATATATTTGATGGGTTAGACGCGCAAAACTTTTGTCATAAATAAAATAAAGATTGAAAAAAAAATTAACCATAAAATATCTAACATGAAGTACAGAAATAAATGCGTGAAGAAAAAATCACACATACTCAGTAAAAGTATCCATAAATGTTTTGACAAAACATAGTTTTTCTCTAGAAAAATATCACACCAAAATGCTTATACTTATTTTCAATTTTTCTTCCATTCAATATAAACTTTTAGCAGGAAGTGATAATAAATGGGGCTATTGCCCAAAAATATTGTTAAGAAAAAAGGGGATAAAATATGTCAGTAGAAATCAGCAGCGACAAAGGGTTTTTTTACGGCAAAAATAACAAAAATACTTTGTTTGTGTTCGTTGTTGTTATTTTTGTTTAGTGTGAAATTCGATAAATTTAAGAGTCAGAGATTTATTTTATGAAAACCGTTCTACGAAACACAATCCTTTAAATGTGTACTGAATATTTTGAACACGTGAAACACATTTACATTTAAAAAAGTGATTTAAAGTTATGTACTACAAAATATATTATTTTCCAGATAGAAATATATTAATAAGTGTAAACAGAATTTTAAAAATCTCTATCATTCATAATTATCAAGAATATTTAGACATGGCCAATATTATGCTCATTGACAGCAGAGAGTTTGCCTACGTTGATGCAGGGACAGGGGACAGGGACATCCGAAACGCAGCCCCAAGCATTAAGCTTGTTGGAATGTATTTCCCACGGCCTGCCAACACCCATCCGTAAACTGTATTACAACGGCCAAGACCGGCCTCTGAAAAACCAACCTGGACTTTGGTTGTCAATTGTAAATTGTACAAACTTGCAAACAGATGTAAAGTTTTAAAGTTCCGGCTAAACTAACTCCGAAAGTACTGTCGATGATAATACGATTTGCAGAGTTTTTATTCTGATTGTTGACAATAATGATGTTTATATTTAAACTCACCCTGAACGATCATTAGTGAAATATTTTTAAACATTGAATATGTTGATGATCTATTAATGTAGAGGAATCGGAAAGGTATGTAGTGTACAGAACCTCATGCTAATTTGAAAAATATTACTAGAAGCTGTTTACACTGCAAGTTATTTTTTCCGATTTGAACTATAAAATATGATTTTTCTTGAATGAAACTGAGAGTAACCCCAAATATACTATTATAATTTTTAAAATCAATTATTGCGAGTATTTAAACTAACCCATTTAAGCATGTTTTGAGAAAATTGTAAAAAATATTTTTTGTCTTTCTAAAGGTTGAAATATTTTACTTTGTAATAAAAGAATTTGTCGAAAGAGATGCTTTAAATGCAATGTCAGAAAATTTCTGTAGCAATCAGAATATTTTCAATTTTGTTCAGTTCGGATATGAGAACCACTATACAAAATAATTTTGTTCTTGTTTTGCAAAAATATATTACATGAAAATGGCTTTAAAAGCAAAAGTTTATTATTGGATTGAAATTTGAGTATTTGAGTAAATTGAGTATTTTTATTGATCACAGACATTTCAACACCTGTACTTCATTATATTAATATTGTGCCATTGCCAAAGTGTCTAGTACTTATTTATTCTAGTCTAAAGCGTCGTTTTTCACCTTGTTTTCATGACTAATTTGAACATATAGTTAAAATTCTTCGGTAATTTTAATTTATTAATATGCACAAACAAAATACAACATTATAACGAAATATTTTAAAAAATCCATTTATTTTAATTTGTAATAAAAAATGTAAATTAATATTCTTGAAAGATTTATTTACATTTACTTATTATTTTGTTTATTTTGTTTTAACATTAAAGAATACAGCCCAACTTGATATTTTCAAAAAAAAAATATCATTGTTAGGTTAAAATTTGTGGGTAGGAATACTCTTAATTTTTGTTTCGAAAATTCTAGCTGAAATCACTTTTTGTTTTTAATAGTTTTCGTTGGCATTAAAATTCATTTCTCATAAATAGAAACTTGAGAATGGAATAAATATTCCCTTGCCCATTTGGGCATATTTCAAAAGAAATACTACCAATTACATTCTTCCCTATGTTGGAATTTCTGAAAAATTTTGCAGATCTACGCCGATCATGACTCCTAGAACCCAAAACCACCCCCAGTTCAAAATTGTATCTATCTATCTATCTTTCTATCAATCTATGTATCTGTCTATATCACTCTTTTATGGACTGGATAATTTCCATAATTCTGCACAAATCTCTGATATATAAAATCTCGTTCAAACTGATAGATAAAATCAAGGGACATAAAATCTCGGCCAGGTTCGTTAAAGGGGCAAAATTGGACCAAGGTGTGGGGGTGATGGGGGCTTTTGTGAAAACATAGAAAATGTTACAACTTCTTAGTTATGATGCATATCGAATCCCTTTAAAGTTATTTTTACTTCTAGGGAAAGGAGCAAAAATTTATGTATGACAAATTTTTGACACCATTAAAAATGTCATGAAAGAGGGGGGGAAATACGTAGTTAAGAAGAAAAAAAAACCATAACTTCGTAAATTCACAAGCTATCTAATCCGCTTAAATTTATTATAAATCTTAATATTATCTACAACTTTTATATTGACAAATGTTTGATAGAATCATCTCTTACAGCAAAAAAAAAATTAAAAAAAAAAAGAAAAAAAAAATGGGGGGTGGGTTAGGGAAAAAAATCACATCTCCATTAGTCCGTGTTTATAGAAGAAGTAAATACTTCAGAGATAAATTTATTTTAAACCTGCAATGTATTGTTCCAAACATAATTCAATTATAATATAATTCAGAATCAGGAATGTCAGGGAAATACTATAATTACATTTTGAATATCACAATTTTCGTATAGCAATATTTGTCTTATTGAAATTTTGCTATTAAATAAGACGAATATTTCTATGCGAAAAATGTGGTATTTCCCTGGCAATTCTGTTCCGAATATTCAAATTTATAATGCGGAGTTTTTACATACTCTTTTATTCGAACTGAGTAAAGAAAACCGCCCGATTTTTAGTTACTGCAGAAGATGGTTCTGTATTCACTTGTAAGATATATATTTTAAAATATATAACGCTTTGAATGCATGATCAATAACCACAGGTATGAGGAATAGGTGACACTTGTAAGAACGCGTAGCAGGATGACGAAAAGAAAGAAGAAAGACTGCGATGTGCAGTTTCAGGCTCATGGAATTACGTCTAAACAAGACAAAAATGTTTTGTGTGTTTGATTTTCATGGAACAAATCAATTATCTTAATTCAACTGCATTTCCGAGAAAAATGCATTTAAGAATAAACCTCCGGATTGTAGTTAAAATACAAAATCATTGTGATATAACACCGCCACAAAATTATAAAATATAACGACGATCGTTTCAGAAAGAGCAGAGTTATACGCCGTTCCTTCCTGAAGTGAGAAAAGCCGCACGTTCTTTGAAAAGAAACACGCAATGACCTTTAAATAACTTGCGCTTTTCTAACTTGACAAAGAAACAGATTATATTTCGATTTATTAATAAATAAATAAATAATTCATAAAAAAATAAAGCTCCTTCAGCACCTCAAAACAGACGAGCCGTGATTGGTTAAATTGTATACGATTATATTTCGTTCCAAAACAACCATGGCATATTTTGTGCTGTTACATTACAAAGTTTTGTATTATATGAACGAGTGAATGGAACAAGGATAAAATTCCAAAAATATGAAAAATGAATTGAGATAGTTTAATTAATAATAACTAATAAATTAATCAGTATTTTCTTTGAAATTCATAGAATGTACCCTCATCGACCTGACCTACGAGTACAATCCATTAATTGTGAACATTTCTCTAAAATTGATAAGTTTTGTTTGTGTTTCCTCAACATTTACATCACATCGAATGTTATCCTTTTTCTACTCACTCGTTCATATACAGGGTGATTTTTTTTAAAGTTGTGAAAGTAAAACACTATAATAAAAGAACCACTGATCCAAATGACCTGAAATTTCACCAGTATGCTCCCAAAGCAATGGGTATTTTTTAGGCATGGTTAAAAAAAACTTAAAATCGCACCGACAGATGGCACTGTAAGGTAGCAGAAACAAAGACTATCGTCTGTGGGAGGAAAACAATGGACGGTACTTTGAGAAACCGTCTTCCGTAGGCCCTCTGTCGTCATTGGACCTTTTCTCAAATTCTTAAGTGTCCTAAGTCTCCTAAGAGCAGTTGCTGCGCTGTCATTATTCTGATAATACAGTTTCACTAACAACGCACGGTCCGTCAATGGCGCAATCATCGCGAGAATTTTCGTAGAATAATGAACATGAGGTGTTCGTACTTCACGTTTTTATCCCCAATATGCGTGTGCCGGGCGCAAGTTCGTCTACTGAGTTTACTGCATGTATTAGCCATCTGTCGGTGCAATTTTAAGTTTTTTTAACCACGTCTAAAAAATTAACATTGCTTTGGGAGCATACTGGTGAAATTTTACGTCATTTGGATCAGTGGTTCTTTTGTTATAGGGTTTTATTTTCACAACTTTAAAAAAAATCACCCTGTACATCTGATGCTAGTTTTTGGGAGTGGTTTATTTCTCCGATCTATTCGCATGTGATATTCAGTCGTTACTCCCTTATAACATGACTTTATGGTTATTTTCAAAAGTGAATTTTCTTACCTTTTGGATATTTGAATATAAATTGTTCAAATTTAATGTATAGAATTCACTTTAAGGGGTTAGTGTGAGAGTTTATACAAATGTGATGATAGACGGGCGCTTTGCCCCTCATATTTTTAATTGGTATTCTTTGTACTGGAAAATGGGAGCCATTATCATTGATATTATGTTCATCTTTATTGAGGTGCAAATAATCTTGATTTCTATTTCAGAAAGATACTGCGAAAGTGACCCGCGATCATTTTTTAATTTGTTCTCAAAGGTTTCAAAGTTTATTGTTACGTGATCCACCTCAAAGTTTGAAAAATGTCACCACCACTTAATATGTAGATGTACAGAGCCTTTGTATAATCTGTAATAGGGAAAACGTGAGCTTTCGCACAAAGCATACACACGCAATCAGTGATAGGTAATCCTAATGAGAAAGTTATAAAATAATATACAAAACATTTTTTACAAAGTAAGGAAAATGCTTTAATTAATTAAAGTACACTGGTGTCCAGAAATTAAGGGGCAGTGACCAATTGAAGACATTTCGTCGAATATGTTACTGAAACTCGTTAGGAAATGCCCGGAACGCCCTTGAACATTGAGGAATTAAAGAACATGTTTCACTTCATGTTTTTCAGTGAAGATTTTGTCGCGATGACAATGAGGGGGGGGGAGGGATAATAATTATAATAATAAAATAATATTTTCGATCACGCAAGTAACAGAAAATGGTAAAAATGGTCTGTTACTGTAGCAAATAACTATGCAGATCCTGTTGAACATTTGTTTGCATTTGTGTAAGCATAGCACGTATATTCGTGAAGATGTTAACGTTTCTGTGAAAACTTCAAAATGTTTTTTTTTTTTTTTATATATCATGCAGAGTTTTCAGCCGAAATTAACACCGCTTTCCAAAAACTTGACAAAAAATCATAGAAATCGAAGAAAAGAATCGTCTATGATTAAAATATTAATATATTGAATATTTTGCAAAATGTATACATTTTAACGTCTGAATGTGAAAAATATTAAAAACACCAATTAAAATAATTTAAGACAGACATGAGTACACATAAAATAAAAATTTATAAAAAAATATATACTTAAAAACAGTTAAAAATACAAAATAGTAGACGTTTCGCCAAGCGACACGCAAGGCATCATCAGTACAAAAACAATCTATTGCATAACAAACCACAGAACAAGGAAAAAGAAAAGGTTTGAAATCAAGGAAAGTTGAAGTTATTTTAAAAACAGATAATATTCATTAGGGACAGAACGAGCTTCATTCATTCATTTTCTTTTTCCTTGTTCTGTGGTTTGTTATGCAATAGATTGTTTTTGTACTGATGATGCCTTGCGTGTCGCTTGGCGAAACGTCTACTATTTTGTATTTTTAACTGTTTTTAAGTATATATTTTTTTATAAATTTTTATTTTATGTGTACTCATGTCTGTCTTAAATTATTTTAATTGGTGTTTTTAATATTGAATATTTGTTGAGATATAGGTATTTTTATAAAATTAATTTTAACTGCGCATGCGCGAACTATAGCAAAGATTTTTTGTCATGATTTGATTGTCAACACTAATGGGGAACTCATATAAAAAGACCAGTGAAATATCGTGAAAACTCCAAAAGTTACAGCAATAATTAATAAATTGATAAATAAGTTCTGTAGGATTATATGATATACAGGGTCATTCATAATTACCTCCGGGGTTTCGAAACGTTATAGTAAAAAAACGAAGACGAATATGAAAAAAAGAAACATATGAAATTATTCCGAAACTATTCAAGTTTTACTTACATACATTACAGGTGTTCTATGTGTGAACCCTTGGTCACACGGCATACATCCATGCGATAGTCCAGTTCCTGCCATACTCCGTTTCTTTAAATCTGAATCAGTGGTGTCAGTTCAACGGGCCTTTCGTAATAAATATCGAAAACAGGGACCAACTGACAAAACAATTCATGTGTGGTACCGGAAATTTAAAGAAACGGAGTATGGCAGGAACTGGACTATCGCATGGATGTATGCCGTGTGACCAAGGGTTCACACATAGAACACCTGTAATGTATGTAAGTAAAACTTGAATAGTTTCGGAATAATTTCATATGTTTCTTTTCTTCATATTCGTCTTCGTTTTTTTACTATAACGTTTCGAAACCCCGGAGGGAATTATGAATGACCCTGTATAATACTAATTATAGGATTATATGATAAATATATGTTTTAATTGGAAATGAGACGCTTAATCCGCTTAATCCTCAGTAAACCGATAGTTAATATGATTATCAATTTTGCAGTTATAAGGATGTTTCTTTTACGCAATTCAGTAATAGAGAATTTAAAGTTTATGACGTCATCAAGCCACGTTTTTATTCGAATTGCAATGCATTTTATAAATAGTTTACACATGTTTTATTTTCATATTTTATACCATGCATATCCATGATGGGTAAGTATTACGGTGGCACCCCAACGACTGGTTCAATAGTATCTTGAAATAAATATAGCAATCATATGTTTTCCAGTGACAGTTTAATATCTGGGTGTTCTTTTTTCACTTATTCTATATAATAACTTAAGATTTATTAAAGGGTTAGGTACCTTTGAAAGTGACAAAAAGTCAATGTTTTATTTAAGAGCTTATATTAAAATTTTATTCTGTAGGAACATGTTAAAACTGCATAAAATTCGCTAGGAGGGAAGTTATGTACATAACAGTTTGAGCTCTCTCATTATGATTAAGGGTAATTTAAACTTTAAAGTTAATTTTCTCAAAACTCTGATTTTGATCATTGCGCGCATGATTTCTAGGAAATGGCGGATATAATTTCATGAAATTTTGACTGAAGGAATAATGACCTACTGTTATGTTAAATTTAGAAATTATAACAAAATTTTTATTAAAAAAATATTCAAACTTTTGAGGATTTTTTTTTCATTTATTTTCTTCTCAAGAACGAATCCTTATTTTTTTTCCAGTGTAGGTCATTTTAAACACATACTATATCTCTACTCAATAAAAAATTTTGGTTTACTGTGATAATTCAATTATGAGGAAACCTAAGTGCCAGACATATGAGGTAAATTCATTAATTAAAAAACATTAAATTTTAAATTTAATTAAAAAAAGTATAATAATCTAGATTCTTTTTGAGACCAGTAATTGTTAGTACATATCTCTTATAATCTGTGTTTAAATTTTCATATCAAAGAATTAATTAGATGTGCTCTTATTGGAATTAATAAGTGTGCACATTTCAATGTAATTCATCAGTTTCAAAAGTACCTGACCCCTTAAAACATTACATAAAGAAAAAATTCTACTGTCTTTATTCAATATCTTTTTTCTTAAGTTAAAAGTAAAAACATTTTACTTGTAGGATTAAAAACGAAATCAAAAATTTATCTGTATTCTACTTTTCATTTTTCTTATTAACATCGATTCTAATTATTCGGAATTTTTTTCTTATCTTACTTATCAGAAATGTTTTTATTTTAAAATCAAATTTTCAATATGAACACATTTTTTTAGATAGCATAAGGAACAAATTTACAAAGACATTTGTTGGAAAAATATAATCTACATTTTTTAATGAATAGTAGAAATATATTAAAAAGAAAATCTCTATCACTTTATATCTTTGAAACTGTGTAAAAAGATCGGCGTAAAAAACAAATAAAAAATACTGGCCTCAAAAACCGGCAAAATTCATTCATTACGTAAAATACATAAAAAGTTTATATGGAGACTTATTAGAAAATATATGTATCAAAAGCTCTAAGAAATGTGTTCATCATCTCTGAAAAGATAATTTAAAGATGAAAATGACCTACTTGTACGGAATTTTAATGCGGAAATTTCATGAAAAGTTTAAAAATACTTTATGTAAAATTTTAATATTTTTTTTAATACCCCGCGTTATTTTTAATGGGCGGCAATGTTTTTAATTGTACCTCATTGACTTAAAAACACCATTAAATCGAGTATTCGTAAGTTTAACGATTTTATCTTTTAGGTAGCTTTCAAAACGAAAACTTACCTATTGCAGCCGTTCGGAGATAAGCAATTCCAAAAAATGTTGGTATATTTTCACCGATCACAACACTTAGATCCCAAAACCACCCTCCGTTCAAATGCTCATTTATATATATATATACCGGGTGGTTATAATATAAGTATCTCTATTTGGAGCTGTCTGTAGCTTGAAGGAATAACCTGAATGAAACCAAAATCGATAAACTTACTATTCGAGAAAGGGGAAGAAGAATGGAACAATTAAAAAAATAATTCCAACAATAGGCGACAGATGGCGCTTTTGAGTGTGAAATGCAATATGTAATACAAGACCAAATAATTAAGGCGAAAAACCGGATGACAAACTTAATTTATTGGAAAGTGTCACAGTGAATGTGGTTACACTTTCGCATGGCGGTGCCGATCAAGTCCAGGTTCCACATAGCCATTGTGCTAAAGGACACAATCCAGCGGTGCACGACGTGCTCAACTGCGGAATGAAACACATCAGGAGTGATGTTTCCCACATTTTGTGATATGCGATCTTTTAAGTCATTGAGGTTTGCGACACCTCCATAGTACACAACGGCGTTTGCACTGATAGGCCCCGTAGTGCCATCTGTTGACCATTATTGTAACTATTTTTTATTGCTCCATTCTTCTTCTCCCTTCTTGAATAATAAGTGTACCGATTTTGGTTTCATTCGGGTTTTTTCTTCAAGCTACAGACAGCTCCAAACAGAGATACTTATATTATGACCACCCTGTATATATTTATATTTGACATTTGTCAGGCTGTAACTCTCTTATTTATGAACCGATTCGGATGTGACTGAGTATGTGTATAGGGCATACCAAGGTCTCGACTGAGTTCGTTGGCCAGCTTCATCCGTTCAAAATGGTGGCAAGTTAAAAATTTAAAATTTTTTAAAAATTGAAAAAAGTGTACAAAAAATTATAAATTGAAAAAATTGTTAGCGGTAAGTGTTAGAACGTGTATTCTGGAACATTTTTTGTTTTGGCTATATCTTAAAAAATGGCTGAGATATGGCAGTTTGAAATTCTAAAGTGGCTGAGATTTTGAAACAATCCGATATTTGTTATTCTGTAACTCTCGTATTTATGAACCGATATGAATGTGACAGATCATGTGTACAGAACATACCATGGTCTCGACCAAGTTCGTAGGCCAGCTTCATGCGCCATATTGTTTCAAACTGATACAAGTATTCCAGAAAATTTTTTGTTTTGGCTTTATCTTAAAAAATGTCTGAGATATGGCAGTTTGAATTTCTAGGGTGCCTGACATTTTAAAACAATCTGATTTTTTAAAATAAATTGTCAACGTAAAAATAATACAAATAAAAATAGATAAAATGGCAAACAGCTGTTTCGAGCCCCTAAAGCTCCATCATCAGTGCCAAATTTAAAAGATTGAAAACTGATCCAAAAGTTTAAGCCATGTAGGCATGCTTGTGTCTCCGCATGCGACCAAGATAGAATGGTGGTGAGTTTTTTAAAAACAATAGCGGAGTCAGGATTCACATGTGACGTAGGAGACCAATAGAAGCGCTCGGCCAGACTCGACGAATTTAAGTACGGAGGAAAAAAAAGGGGGGGGGGAGAGGGGAGTCGAAGATAATGAATTAAATGAAAGGTAGCCAGACATTTGAAAAATTTGGTGTACTGGATATATCATTAATTAAGTTGCCTGAATTTTTCCATGTATGATAAACTTCTCAAAAATCAAGGTCGTAAATCGATGAGCATTTCTGAATTATTGAACCTTCTGAAAAATTAAAACTGTGATTGCTAGACCAGCAATGGTTAGCAATCGCAGAGCGTTTAGTGTCATAATTTTTAACATAGTTTTTATGTTCCCCCAAGCGGACCTTAAGGGGTTGCTTAGTTTGACCTATATACATCCTATCACACTCGCAAGATATCTTATAAATTCCCCAATGTGAAAATCTGTCAATTGGATGTTTGAGATCTCTAAATTTGATTTTGTAAAATGGTGCATCAATTACTTTAAAATAAATTTTTTCAAAATTCTGGATATTTGATGGCTTATTCTCTGAAAATATGGAATTTTAATTAAATTTTCATTGCGAACATTGTTAACGTTGGAATGTTTACGTTCAATTAGTTTATTATGAATTGAATCAACGATTTCACCATGATAACCCCGGTCAATGGCAATTGATTTACTGTGGTCTAATTAAGCCTTGAGTAAACTCCCAGATGAACAATTTTTTAAGGCGCGATGAACATAGGTATTAAAAGCCGCCAATTTTTGATTAGGAGGGTGAGATGAAAGACGATGTGGGATAAAGAAACTGCGAATGATTTACGATGAAAGAGTCATTTTCGCGGTAAACAATAACATAAAGGAAAGTTAGTTGGTTATTATATTCAAATTCAGGTGTAAACTGTATATGTTCATCTACAGAGTTCATAATAGAAAGAATATGAGGGATATCTATATCACTAGAATCCAGCAAAGCGAAGCAGTCATCGACATAGCGGGTATAAAATGGAAATTTTACTTTATTGAAAAAGATTTGACTCGAAGTAATGCATATAAAAATCATTGAAGATTAGGCTCAGGGGCGAGTCCATAGAAAAAACATCAGGCATGCGATAAAAATCACTGTTAAAAATGAACGTGTTTTGCGATAGACAACTGTCAGCAAGGTGTAATAATTCATCAATTTCAAACTGTAATTTCAATGTGATTCCTGACTCCGCTGTTGTTTTTAAAAAACTCACCGCCGTTCTCTTTGGTCGCGTGCAGAGACGCAACCATACCTAAATGGCTTAAACTTTTGAATCAGTTTTTAATATTTTCAATTTGGTTCTGATGATGGAGCTTTTGGGGCTCCGAAAAGAGCTGTTTGCTGTTTGCTATTTTATGTATTTTTATTTGTGCTATTTTTACGTTGATAATTTATTTTAATATAATGGCACAAAGTTCAATCCACCTATTTTAATTCTTATATTTGTTATGCTGTAACTCTCATGCTGAAATTCGCGTTCTAATTTAGTATTAACGAAGACCGGCATTGAATCTTCTATAATCGGGTTACAAGTATTTTAACTTTGGGTGATTGGGAAAAGCGAGTTGGATTTTTAAAAACATGGACAATGAAAGCTACCTTTTCCTCCCAGTACAGACCGGAAGGACTTTTTTTACATTATAACTTAAAAATAAATTCTTAAAGTATTGACATTGTGGTAAAAATACTTTATTCTTTCTGTTTCATTTCAGAATACCGGGTAGCCAGAATTAAAACACCCGTACTCGGACCTCCCAATATATTGAAATACTCAGTATAAGGACTTTTTTTCACCTGAGGTAGGTGATCCAAGCGTGGCTATAGTTAAGCTTTGAGGATGTTTTATGATTTTCTGGTTGGGTGCATGTGGCCGAATGTTTTTTTTTTTTTTTTTTTTTTTTTGTAAAATGTTACACTTATCTGTAACACACATCAAGTATACTTTTCTTTATAAACTAAAATTTCATTTCAGTTACAATACAATTTCAAAATTGTTGCTTGTGGGCCAACTTTGTCGCATAGTGTTCCAAAGGTGTCCCATGTATTGAAATCACCTTTAAAAAATGAAAAAAAACTTCGCATACTATTTTGGTCACTTTTGTACTCTGATGATCCTTTCTTTATTTTGATATCTTTCGAATTTTTCTTCTTAATCTTCTTATCTTATAACACGAAAAGACCTTGAAGCACTTTTTGTGCATGGTAGTTCAGGGATTTTTTTTCTGGGAATTACTGACTTCTTTTGAGTGATCTCTGGTTTTAAAAATAAATGGTAATAAGTTTTTTCAGATATTTATGTAGAATTTTTAAAAATCACCCTTACTACACTGATTTTCACAATTGTTTTCTAAGGTGGCCACGTTGGGAACATGCGTATGGTCACCATTTGCACGACCTAAAAGTATTAATATGATACATTTTTTAGAATTGAAGTAAATGTGGTTAAAGAGAAGAAATAAGCTTTCAGAAAACGTATCAAAGATCAAAGTTCTAAGAATTTAAGCACGTGTAAATTAAAATATCTTCTTACCTGGAAATCAAAACGAATACTCCCCAAAAGTGAAATCGCTGCACAAAATGTCAAATGATCAAGGGGATCTCTTTAAATTCAGTCACGTGCACTGCATATACATGATTGACAATACAGTAGCACCATTTTGTGATTAAAAATTAAATTAATTTTACTTTTGAGGGGTGGGCTACGTTAGGGATACTGACCAACTTTGTTCACCCACTTTACTAATCAAGGCATGGAGAAACGGATTATGTGAAAAAAAAATAGTTCCAGAAACACCAATAGATGGAGCTGTAAAACAGAACATTGAGGACGGAAACCTGTTCGTTCAGATGTCGTTGAAGATGTTGCCAACGCCATTGCTGAACAGTCAATGGATAATATTTTAGATTGTAGTAGCGTACGTGAAGTGCATGACACTTGGGTGTTCCTTATAGTACTGTGTGGAACACACTGAGAAAAATGGTGCATTGTTTCCCGTACAAAATCAGTCATAATCAACAGTTGCAGGCCATTGATAGAGAGAAGCGATTGGCCTTTGCATTGACATTTCTTGTTAGAGAGACTTGAAACAGAGGTATCGTGGCCATGACAGATTACAGATTACAGTGGAACTATGAGGCCCATGTCCACTTCAGTGGAAAAGTGAACAACCATAACTGTCCCATTTGGGACACGGAAAACTCCCGAACCTTCCAAGAGATTCCCCTACACTCATCGAAAGTTACAGTCTGGTGTGAATTCACAGCCACATTCATTCTTGGACCTGAGGCTACTCGTAATGGCTCTGTGGCGGTGAAGCACCACCGTGACAGTCAACAGGTACAAAAAGATGCTCAAAACTTTTGTCATACCCATTTTCAACAGTGAAAAAGTATTGGTTCAATTACCTTTATGCAAGATGGTTCGCCTGGACTCTGTGTAGAGCAGTTTCTTCAACAACGTTTCCCTAACGACAGTGTAATCAGTCCTGTTTTTCCGACAATTTGCAATCTCGTTATCCGGATTTTGATCCGTGTGATTCTTGGCTGTGCTGACACTTCAAAAAATCTTTTTTTATCAAGGACGTCAGGTAACCTTGGCAGACTTTAAAGAAGTTATCAGTGTGCATGCGAGAATCATCTCAGTTGACCAGTCACGATCCGCAGTTTTACAACTTCAAGAAGGGAACTATTGAGCAGCATTCCCTGCGTCGATAAGGTCCTTGTCACATGAATGTTTGGTACGTTAGAATAAAATGTGTTTAAAGTGTGTTTTTGTGATTTTTCGGCATATGGACAGTTGTACAGAGCCATCTGTCGATAATTTCTGGAATTCATTTGTTTCGCATAATCTGTTTTCCCATGTCTTGAATAGCATGTGTACAGAATTTCAAACTTATACACTGAGTAGTTCAATATATAGAGAGGTCGGAGTAAGGATGATTTAATTCCGGCCACCCTGATTATAATTTTCTGAGAAATATAAAAATATATGTGCCATTTTAAAATCAAAATCATAACACTGGTTTTCGGTATTATAATGACATTACAAAACTATTAATTAATTTTAGATATCTAATACTCATATGTTTAAAGGTTAAATAATAGAAGAGCATTAAAAGCACTATATAAGAGCATCAAAAATAAGTTTTTATAACAATTATTGCTCAAATAAAAGATATAATTTTACTTTTTATTTTTATTATTTTTTTAAGAATGGAAAAAAATAATTTTTTAACTTTGTAAGTTTAATAGCAAATGTTTGGAAATATACCTAATTTTAGTGCTCTTGCTTTCGGATATCAACAATAATTAGTTTTTCTTTCATAAATTGAGATATTGCAGAAGACTACATTTCACAAATGCACTAAAATTCAATTAATTTCTTTGGAAGGATAAAATTAAAATGCTAGATTGAAGATCTGGAGATATGGGATTTTTTTAGAGGAAAGGAGGGAATAAAAGCATTTAAATTGTAATCTTTTGTATAAAAATTTTATAGGTGAATTATTTTAAATTTAAGAGAAGAGCAATAACTTTTATAAATTTGAATTCATGTTAGTATTTTCGAAATATGATGTTACAGTAGAATAAGCATATTTAATTTTGGAGACTCAAGATACGAGAAAATATACAATTTTATATAGCTTATCTAGAAAAGTTAATTAAAAAGCTAGAAGTTCATCTTCCATTAATACTTTCTTTAAATATGAAGAAAAAAGAGTAAATGAAATGCAGAAGTTTTACACTAGAACATTTAAAGAAATCATCGATGGTCTACGCTTATTCTACTTTACTAAATATTTTAGGAACATATGTGAAATTCGCGACAAAAATGCAATACTGATATTTCAAAGCAAACAAGTCACTATAGAAAGTGTTGGATTTCCCCCCAGTTTTTCAAGCTATTTTAATGAGCGATAAATGTATTAAATAACTTTCATTATTTTTCAGTCGTATCTCTCCGCAACTGTATAGTTATATCAAACTTCTTAAACTACAGGTCTATTTGAAAAATTACTTTTAGAATTTCTTTCTAAAAATATCCGATAAGTTAAATCATGAAAATATTAACACTTTTTCGTCTGGTGTACTATTAATAGTACATGTATTCAGTATTATTTTGTCTTAATAATTATTTTTGTTATTATCTTTCTGTAATAACAGGACAGTATATGTCTATGTATTTATTACTATCACTTCTTTTATGTTTTAGCATTCAGTAATAATAATAATAATAATAGTTTTCTTAATTTAGTTTGCACCGTTGGCGATTTTTTTATTTCAACCATATGTTTCACTCTTTAAATTTAAAATTGAGGCTACTTTTCCGAACGTATAAATTGTGATGAAATACAAAAAATATTAGAAAATGTACAGCCTGTTTAATACTGTTGTAATAAGACATTTTTCCAAACGTCTTCAAAATTTCACCCTTAGTGTATTGTCACATGAATAGCACACAAAATAATTATTTTTGTTAGATTTCAGCAAATGACATATCCGTTAAATTTCAGTTACCTTTAAATTTTATGATTTGGATAGCTACTTTTAATATTATTAAGGTAAAAGTAAATTTTCACAAAAACTCAAAATAAATTTGGACCCGAAAGTGTTAAAACATTTTAAGGATTGAAAATTTTTGCATGCAATAAAGGTATAAAAGCACAGCAAAAGTGGCTTAATTTTTCACAAACAGTCAATTAAAAACTTCATGACTAAAAAAAAAAAAAAAAAAAAATTAGCTTTCTGGCTCAGAATTTTATTTATCATTTAATAATATTCTGTGTCAAAATTATGTCAGATAATAAAAGTTATATTATTGATAAGAAAATGCGCTGTGCAATAAAATAGTCTGAAAATAAATATTAATTCTTCATAAAATAAAATTTTCGTGTTACCACAAGATAGATTTTAATTTAATGGTGTGTAAAAGCATCTGTAGACATAAAATATTTTATAAATAAACTTTATTTTACTACAAATAAATTATCTTTTAATACTCAATAAAATAAAATATAAGCCTACTAAGATAAGGATTTTAGATTGTGCATCGAATTTTCATTGTTTCATTTTACTACAAATAAATTATCTTTTATTACTGAATAAAATAAAAGATCAGTCTGGTAAGATAATAATTTTAGACATAAAGATATAATACGAAATGCAAAGATCAATAAATAAATAGCGACGCATCAAAAATTTATATCCAGAAATATAATGCGAATTTAAGTTATCAAAACCAATACGATGATAATCAGTTATCAAAATTATTGAAACAAAATAGAGGTAGTTCGTGATGCCATTTTGAAAAATGATTTTCGCTTCTATTTCTGACATCTTTCAGATTTAAAAACAAAAATCTTAATTAAAAATTTTTACTTTTTTACAAAAGTTACATTAGTATGTTTTAATAATGCGAATGAAAAAAAGGGGGAACTTCAAATAGCTTTTTCCTTTTTTTTTTTTTTCAAAATCTACATGTAAATTACTTAATTTAGAAACTGAATGCTTCGAGTTACAACTTTTGTAAATTTATGTAGTAAAACTATTAGCCCTAACGTAGCATATTTTTAACTATATATTGGTGGATATATTTTGACTATCAAGCACGTTTGAAAATTTTGTTAGAAAGTAACCTTTTTGAGAAACAACAATCGTTTTAATGATGTACTTATATTTATATTTATATTTTTATTTATATGGTTATTTATATTTATATTTTTATTTATATGGTTATTTATATTTATATTTATATTTATATTTTTATTTATATGGTTATTTATATTTATATTTTTATTTATATGGTTATTTATATTTATATTTATATTTATATTTTTATTTATATGGTTATTTATATTTATATTTATATTTGAGGACCCCATAAGCAAAGGGTGTAGGTGACAAAATTGAAAAAAAACTGAGCTAAGTGCACAGGCGATCTGGAAATTAGGCTATTTGTTTGTGCGCAAAAAAAAAAAATGTGATTTTGTAATTACGTGCTCCGTTTTGGAGGTCAACTACTTAAGCATCCGAAACAAGTACCCCTCGTTATCAATATTGAGTAACTATAAAATTTAAAAAAAATTGTACTCCACCTTCTTTACACACTTATTAAAATAAACAAATCACTATGGAGTAAACAACAGTTTCATAATTATTTCAGTCAATTACTATTGACTCAAAACTTTGAACTCAATTTACTCCAAATCGAAATTTTGTCAAATGTATCCCTTGGATTCTAGGATCCTTATTTATATTTATATTTATACATATATATTTTTTCATTATATTTTTAACAATGCTTTTGAATATCTCCTCTATAATTATATAAAAAAAATAAACAAGATCTAATCCATCTGAAAAACTAAAATAGATCTATTTAGTATATTAATATAAAATTTCATTCCTAAAAATCAATTGAGCCTCATTTTAATCTTTCTTTATAAGTAAATATAACATTTGTTTGTTTTAATAATACTGCATCATACAAAACTAACCATTAAATACTTTATAAATATAAAGTCGACGAAGCAATTATATAATTTATTTTCAGCTTACGAATGTTAAGGAAATTTCATATACTCCTATGACTTTTGCCTAGCTTCTAAATCTTTGACTTTTCAAATTTGACTGAAATTAATGCGATAAATTAAAAATAGTTTAAGAAATAAAAAGGTGTGCAACATTCCAATTAATTTATTAGTGTTTACATGTTTAATTGAATCTTCCTAATTATATATAGCTTGTATATATTTTCCTAATTAAAGCATTATTTATTTTAAAACACGTACTTGCTTTTAGTTTGATGCGTAAGAATATATTAAACTGGAAAATTCATATAAATAAAAGTTATTACTTACTGAATCGAGTAATGTGTATAATTTAAATGCTTTGAAATTTTATAAAAGACAATAATTAATTCAATTTTTCTGTTTTATGATAAACAAGTTGAAATTTGGTGTAAGCATTTCTGTGTAAACATAGATAAGTAATTTAAATATTTATATTATTTTGTAATTCATGACTATTGTCTACAAAATAAAGCTACGGAAATCCGCATATTTAATTATAATAAAAGTATAATTTAGTCAGTTACATAAAATGATATTTAGATAAAATACATTTTGATTTGATAAAAAGTGTATAAATAAATAAATAATCATAGTAAAATTAATTTGAACAAGACGGAGTAATATTTTTTGTTGTTTGCTTAGTTCTAGCAACTATTATGTAAATTTTATATTTTGCTCGTTATTAGCTTATACTCGGTAAAATAAAAAAATATATAGGTACAAAATATAGATATTAATTATAATTTTTATTTATATATTCAAATGTTTAACAAATTAAAAAAAATCACTTATAGTGCTGCTACATTGAATTAAATGTGAAGGATTTCGTATATTTTTATTTTATTTTCAAAGTTTATATTGATTTAATTAATATAAAATTTCATATACTGCTAATGGAATTATAACTAAAGTACACATAAGAAGACATGCTACTAGCGAGTGGTTTTTTTTTAAATTATTTTTTCAACCACTATTTTAAAACAAATATCTTTTAGGTACAATTTAACTGATCATCAAGGTAAATTATTTTTTGTCAAAAAATAGTAGTAGGAAAATAAATTAAAAAAAAATAATCGCTAGTGGCAGCTCTGCGTAAGGTATAGGTGGAATACATAGAAAAGTTTAATTAATACAGAATATAATTTTATGTAGTAAACGTCTTCATATCTATGAAATGAACGATTAATATGGTACTGGAATAAATGTTAACTTTAATTTTAGTAAAATTTCACTCTAATTTGGATTTCAGATCTCCGCGCGGTCACTGTTTTGGCCAATACTATTTCTAAAAAGTCCTTCCGGCGCTGTACCGGGAGGATAAGGTAGGTTTCATAGTCCATGTTTTTAAAGATTCAACTCATTTTACTCAAACAACCAAAGCTAAAATGCTTGGAACCCGATTATAGCAGATTCAATCCCGGTTTTTGTCAATACTTAATTGGAATTTGAGCATAAGAGTTACAATATAACAAAAATCAGATTGTTTCAAAATGTCAGCCACCCTAGAATTTAAATCTGCCATATCTCAATCATTTTTTAAGATAAAGTCAAAACAAAAGATGTTCCAGAATCCTTGTATCACGATCTAACAATTAACGGAAACAACTTTTCCAATTCATAATTTTGTATACATATTTTTATTTAAAAATAAATAAAAAATTAACTGGCCGCCATTTTGAAAAAAGATGGGGTATGAAGCTGGCCAAGCAACTCGGTCGAGAACTTGGTATGTTCTGCACACATGATCAGTCACATTCATTTCGGTTCATAAATACGAGATAACAAACATCAGATTGTTTCAAAATCTCAGCCACCCAGAATTTCAAATTGCCATATCTCAGCCATTTTTTAAGATATACCCAAAACAAAAAATGTTCCAGAATCCTTGTATCACGTTCTAACACTTAAAAGCAAACAATGTTTTAAATTTATACATTTTTTGTAAATTTTCTTTATTTAAAAAAAATATTTAACTGGCCGCCATTTTGAAACAAGATGGCGGATGAAGCTGGCCAACGAACTCGGTCGAGACCTTGGTATGGCTAATACACATACTCAGTCACATCCAAAGGACTTTCTGCATTGTTCTCTTTGAGCAATTTATTAATGGACTTTTTTAACATATGTTTTGATTATGTTGGGTATTTTTATATATATGTTTTCATTTTTATTTTAGTCTACCGGTATTTCACCTGCTATTTGTGTAATGACTTCGGTGTTTGTACAATCCACTGCATCTTAAATTTCTCTTTCATAATTTTCCACACTTTTACCTTCTTTTCCTCTTATAGTATCATGATTTGGATTGTATTTCTGCTGAGTTTTTTGGGGTTTTACCTCCAGAATGTTCTTCCTTTACTGCATTTTTTTAAAGGATTTAAATTGTTTTGCTTTTGATTTTTCCTCCTAATTTTCTAATTTTAATTTTTCTGTCACATAGCCACTCTTCACTTGTAATGACTTTTGAACTAGCATCTATTATTTACCCTTTTTTCTTTGCAGCAGCGATTTTCCTTATTATCTGTAAAACCAACATCTCAAAAGAACTTGAAGAAATTGATCAACCTTTACATGCAGGAGAAACGATAGGTGATGCAAAATGTGAACTGCTTTATATCGTCATAATTTAAACTAGTGAACCAAAATAGACGTTTTACGGCATAAAAACAATCTATCAATCTTACGATTTTTGGCTAAACACCTTAATGATTCCCCATTGAATATTCTCTTTTTGGCCTCATCATCTGAAATTCGTTGTGGATGAACTCTCCTACTTTCTTCCAGTTTGTAATTACGCACCGTTTTCAATATTAAAAAACACAAAAGCTTTAAACCTTTAATGCCACTTTTAATTTGTGGTGTAAAACTAAGTTATAAAATAAACTAGCTGGCAATTTATATAAATCAATTAAAATTCTGTAACAGACATTGAAGAATATACTGTTAAGCGTATTAAAAAAAAAAGATAAATAAACCTAACTGGTATACGAAAACAAAACTACAATCAAAGATTAACACATTCTGTTTTTATTTTTGGTCTATGTTTCAAGCTGCATGATGGAATGGTATTATTACAGCCCCACGCATTGTCTCATATTAGCCCCATACGCTGTCACAAATTAGCCCATACACTGCCTCACATTAGTCCCATGAGTTTGATTGTTTGAAACTGAGGCTATGTTAAACAAATTCCAAATTTTAAAGACTAAAAAAAAACCTCACAAATTCTTACCGAATAAAGTCTTATTAGAATGCTTTTCCTGAGTTTTTATTTAAGTGTTACACGTCAAAAGTTTTGAAGTCTGACAGAAAGGTTCTTCTTAACAAAAACGGGAGGTTATGTAATGTTATATTTTTTGGATTATTCTTTTTAAATTTTGAATGTATTCATAATCGAAATAAATAAAATGACGTATTGCTTAGAAAATTATCACAAATTGAATTTTATTACGATACAAATTGGTACTTTTTTCTGTCTCGCAATAGCTCCGTTTTTGACTGTCTCATATTTGCGTCGATTGACCCTGACCAATCTTGCCTATTAAATAAATATTTTAAGTTTCTTACAAAGTTTTTTTTTTTAAATTGTGTGTGAAAAGTAAATTCTGGAACAATAATATTTATTTCATGTAATAAAATAGCAATTAAAAAAAAGAAATATTTTACATAATATTACATTTTTTCATTTGCATTTTTAAAGATTTTTAATAATTCACGTCAACTGAAAGTACAGAGTTGAAAAATCAAGCATTATGTGATGAAACTGTTCTAAAGTGATCATGTTATTGGTACAAATAGAGAAATATGAATAATTATCTGGTTGATCATATAAAGAATGTTTTATCTACATCTATCTGTGAAGTATCCAAAGTAAAAGATTTACTTTACAATTTCAGATGTCTATTGTATTAAATCTTTTTCTGACATATTTGAACAGAAAAAGAAGAAAAAAGCATTTTTATGTAAGCATATCTCGTAATTCACAAGTATAACGTTTCCACACAGCTTTATTCTATAAGAAAATTACATACAGCAACATAATAAAAACATGAAAAATACGTTATTCTTTATGCTGCATGGCTCACATTGGATTAAAAAAGTAAAAAATAGAACGCGTGAGAAGACGCTTGATTACAGGCTGAAATTATCTTCGTTCTATTTTAGAAAAAGTGTTTCTTCTTACGTGTCAAAATTTTAAAATTTATTCATATAATTTTCTACAATAAGTATATTTATTTTATACATTCAGTATTTTCAAACGTTATTTTTACTACAGTTAGACTATAAGAATGTTCAAATTGCATGTTTGCAATTTTGATTCAGAAAATGTTATTTTGATATTTCTCCACTACATTATTCGAAATTCATTCTATAGCATACAAAAGACATGTACATATTCAAAGAAATATTTCTATCTTATTTTCGTTTTGATTAAATCGTATGCTTTATACATAAATGTAAACATTCGTATTTATGAACTTTTGTGAGTAAAAAAAGAATTCTTCACAAATGCAGAATTAATACAAATTCCTGAAGAAAATATTTTCCCTTTTTGTGAAATTAATATCAATACTTATTTTATATTTCCTTTTAAAACAAGACATGAGCTGTTTTAGTGTAAATATCGGCAAATATAGCAATTAAAACATAGCAATAAAATTATTGTAAATCAAATATAGTAATTAAATAATAGTAATTAAAAGAAAAATATTATTCAGAATGATGCATGTTCCTAAAGTAATAAAAATAAATATGAACATTTTACTAAAAATTCTTCTACTACATTCCATTACCTTTTTTATATGATGAAAGTATGAAGTTATTTAATACTTTACAATCATTAGTTGGAACTATTAATTCCTATATATCTTGTTGTTCCAGTATTTTTTACATCCCCGACGCATTTTGCAGAGATTTTAATCAAAGCTAGAATTTCAAGTATTTACAGAGTAAACTTCCAATGTAGTGTGCATTGTTCGAATTTTTTTCCGGCGAAATTTTCATATAGAATAGCAGTTTATCTATGAATAAACGTTTTGCTTACGAATCATCACACATTTTTTGAAAAATGTAATTCCGATAAAATTAATATTATCTTAAACATATTATGATACAAATAAATAGTTAAAATGTGGTTGTTTCGAACGGTAGAGTAAAAATGTTTCTTTTAAGGAAATTGCATCTTACTCTTAAACTCGATCATATACTTAGAAAAATAACTTAGAAAACGATTCAACTTAGATAAATTAACCGTGTCATTTTTTCTCTCCTTTCGATTGCGTAAGAAGATATTATTAAGAAAATAACCCTTGCAATTTAAGAACTGAAAAAGACATCACTTACTTATATAATTAATGATATTTGATAAACTACTATTCCTATAATTATTTCTACTACTATATCTGATTAACTGCATATGAATTGCGACATTCGCATTGAGCTTAAGGGGACCAGAAATGTTTGAAATGACGAAAATTGACTAAAGTTTTATCGTGGATTATGAAGTTTGTAATTAATTTAGACTGTTACTTCTTTTTACATTTATTTATTTAGGTTTTATAAAAATAAAATATATATTTAAATTGTAAAAATCATCAAAAAAAGTTTTAATATTGTATGACAGAGTTAATCTTGCAAAACTAATTTTGTCATGATTTTGAAATCCATGTTTCATATTTTTGAGTTATCACTTCTTCTTTATAATTCTTCTTATTACGTTGTATATCTCGAGTATACCTAAAGCAAATAAATGAATAACATTTTTAAAAAGTTATAATAAAAAAAATTAAAAATCTATAAAAATGCATCATTTTTTTTATATAATTTGAAAAAAACTTTTTTGTTTGTTTTTTAGGTATAATTTGTAGAGAATTTAATTGTCTTTATTTAAAAAAAAACAGTTATTGAAGATAATTGAGCTTAAAATTTTGCCTTCTCAGGCATCGCCGGTCTGCGCGACTCAACGTTTACTGCTCGTACAACAGTAATTTTAGGAATTTTCTTATCGTACCAACTGTATTCAAATACTAAAAGATAATAAATAAATAAAATAAAACAAATAATTTTTTTTCGTTATTTCTAACCTTTCTGTTCCAATTAATTTCAGAATCAAGTTCAAAGATACTTCCTTGAGTGTTTCTATTCCTTATTTTATTAATGTGATTACTTTTTGAAAAAAAAAAATCTTTGCAAAAATTCGTCTAGTAAATGTTTTGCAAACAAACCACACGAAGAAATTCTTTCAATTATGCTAGTTATGCCTAAACACGTACCAGGTGTCTCCATGTAAACAATGATTAAATTATACTTTAAATGAGATTTTCTCGAACAAGGTTTTGATAATCTATAACAAAAATTTCTTGCAATGAATTAACAGATTTCCTTGCATTTGTTAAAATGAAATCTTATCTATCTCCCTAGACCTAGACCGCTGCTTTTTTTAAAAAAATTGTGTTCTTTGTTTTTATAACTAAAACAAAATCAGATTTTTTATGAAAACTGGAACATTAAACTGGAAATTTCATCATTTTGTTTAAAAAAAAACAAAATAAAAAACAGAATTTCACAAAATCGTTTGTCAATTATACATTTCAATGTGTTTTTTTTTTTTAGATGAAACCGATCAGAGAATCTTCTGGTACACGCGGCGCGACATCGAGCAAAAGCGAGCCCAAAAGGCGCATTTTTCAAAACAAAATTATATAAAATTTGGTTTTTGAAAGATCAAAATACGTGTTTTTTATACGAAACCCTATATATTTCTACTTCGTTCCTAAATGTGAAAAGAACTTAATAGAGTTCGTTTTTCAAGTCCGAAGACTTCCATGATATCTTAATGTAAAAAATATATTTGTGAAATTTACATTATTGTAGTTAAAATCACAATATATTTGAATATCAATATCTGTACATTTTAACCCAAAGCGTACTGAATGAAAAAATATGTAATTATTGCGTTCTAAAACGAACAAAAAACCTTTAGGAGAGAAGTTTCTGCACTCTCAGAAATATTTTCTTCAAATCACGAAAAATTTATCGGCAGCCGCAATATTTCCGTTATTTGAAGAATGTCCGTTTCTTTTTCCTTCGTTACAGGAGGTAAAATATACGTCAATTGAAGAATGAAAGTGAAGATAAAAAAACATTACTTGTTTGGTGTTGCCATCTAGGAACTCTCACCAAAGTACTTATTAATTTCAAGAATATGACGCCGACATTGGGTTTGAACCCGGGACCTAACCGTTCACGTATGTAACCAGTCACGTATGTTAACTATTGCGCTATCTGGCGTTCGGAAAAAGAAGAGTTTGAAATAAATATATCGCGCTTTCTTGAAATGGATATGGTTTGATAAATTTGTTGTTTAGAAAACTGCGAATTTTGAAGTTAATTTTGGGAAGATTTCACCGATATAAGATGGTGATTGGGGTATTAACACTTTAGTATTAATAGAGGATAAAAATATAAATTATACATTTTTTAAATTGAATCGTTAGATGTAAAATACTAATATTATACTTTTAATTAAATTCGAGGAGAAATGTTTGCTTTTTTGAGTAAAACTGATTTTTCCCATATAATATTTTCATTGTAACTAATACACATATTTCAAATGTGTTCATTTAGAATATATTTTAAATGCGAATATTTTTTTATAAGATTAAAAAATAAAATTTGAATAATTTTAAATGAAGGAGAAAATTAATTGTTACTCTTTTTTTAATTCGAAATTTTTTTTTCGTTGTTTTGTCGTTTTTAAATAAATAAGAAATCTTAATTTATAGAATTTTTGTTTTTCTATTTTTAAAATAAATTCTAAGTTTAGTATTGATAGAGCCAATACGCATGCGCGCAGGGAATAAACGGAAAATTCCCCTCTTTTTCAGACTTAAGGGAAGAATTCGCGAAAAAAAACATGTTTCTAGGAGAACGGAAATTATTCGTTAAAATATTGAGGAATAATTTAGTGTATAAAGACGAGTTTTTCTGACAGTGTGGCAATTCTTTGTTGTCTGCGTAGCTAACGTATTTATGAAGACAGAAGAAAGATAACTTTGGGATAACGTGTAACTTGTGTATGGTGCACGATAACCCGCCACATAAATAAAAAGTGTCACAACCTAGTGCATTAAATAAATCAAAAAGCACTTGCGAAACTCTTAGAACATCTATAATTGAGCTTATTAACAAAATAACTGAGCAATTGATGGGAGACACAGTTGATAACGATGAAATAGAAGATCTTAAATTCCAGTTAATTGAAAATGCAGAACAGCTTTTTAAATTAGATTCAGAAGTTCAGAAACTTACAGATAATTTAGAGAATTTGATAAGATGTAGCAAACAGTCAGAAATATTGCGAAAAATTTACGAAGGCTGAAGCTAAAATTGATTAAACAGTTAAGGTGGAATTTTTCTAACGAAAGTAAAATAAGTTTCTCGATTGCATTTTCCAAAAGGCCCGAAAAATTGAAGAACGTTTTTTATTCTCATGAAAGATTCACGAAGCTCACTATAGATCCTTTTGACGGTAAATATGAAAATTGGTAGAAGTTCGTTTCGAGACTTTAAGTGGCTACAAATGAATATGTCCAGTTATTAAAGGTAGAGAATCTAAATTATTTAAAGAATTTCTTTGAAAAAACCAGCTTTAAATTGTATTTAACGCAAAATTATTTTGATGGCCCCATCGGATTGTTAAAAGACAGATTCTGTAAAAACGAAGTTATAGTGATATCACATGCAAACGAATTTTTAAACCTAACTTCTCTGAAATTTGTGGCGAATTTAAGGGAACGAAGAGTTGACACCTGTATTATTTAAATAGTTATTGTTCAAACTACCTTAAGAAATCGTATTTACCTAAGTTCTGCCGTGAAAAGATTTGATGTCATATAAAATAACAATATTTATATTTGTGATGAGTTTTAAAAACAAAAGAGTAAAAAAAGCGAAAACAGAGTGTCAGTCGCAAAAACGCAGACTTTTTTCTATAGAAGCTATTGAATCATCTTGCATTTCGAATGCTGTAACTCAGAGTCGTAGTTAATGAAGTTCATTATTTTTGTAATGAAGCCCAGATACAAATAACTGACATTGGTTTGTCTGAATTTTTTATCAATAATATCAATAAAATTTATTATCAATATTGATAATAAATTTTAAATCAAGCGGGGATTTTAAGGATGTTATAGTAATGAATGCCATGGTTGTAATCAAAACTTAGACGAAGCAGACATATTGAAAAACAAATGTTTGATTTAGAAGGTTTGGGAATCTCGCGCAGTGAAAATGTGAATTTTGCAGACAATAAAATGAAAAATAATTGGTAATTCTCTAAAATTAATCGATGGTCGTTACCAAGTTAATCTACTGTTGGAATGAAAATTCTGAATTGCTACATGATAGTGATAATATTAATAAATTAAAAAAAGAATATCGATGTTTTAATAGTCAATGCAAAGACGTTTTTAATAGCATATAACTACAGTTAGATTTATATTGGTTATGAAAGATGTGAATGCTAAACCCGGCGTTTTATGGATGACACATGTAATTTTCGGAGCATAATCGAGCTTAATTTTGATAAATGATACTTTAAACATCATATTAAAAATACAAGACTGTCTATAACCAACTGCCTTCAGCATTTTCAACTGTTGGCTGTATGTAAACGATCTGATTCACAGTTTGAAAGATACATATTTAAGAGTATACTTCCTACAAACAAAGAAAGTTCATTTTAGGAGAAGCATGCTTGAATATGAGAAAATGGAGAGCGAATGTACACTGATTGCAAGATAGGTTTAAGGAAGAAGGTAATAACGAAACCACGTCATGCAAGCTATTGCTGGAATTCAGCGAAGAATATCTTGAGAGTTGATGGTAAAAACCTTTGAAGAATAAGGATATGAAACAATTAAAGTTTATGAAGAGATATGTGACTATCGGAAGAATCTGCGATGCTCTGGGCGTAATATCACCATGTGCAGTTTGAGCTAAAATAATTTTGTAAGACCTTTGGAAAAAAGTTAATTGGTACAATGCTTTATCGCCAGGCTTAGCAAAAATATATTTCCCGATTGGTGGGGAGAATTGCTTTGCTTGAAACAGATCTCTGTACCAAGACATCTATTTTAAATGAAAGGGAGGAGAAGACTTAATTACTGTCAGTTTCACGTCTTCGTAGATGCCATTAAACGAGCTTACGGGGCAGTTGTTTATGTAAGACTTTGCAACTCTAGCGGAAGATTCTATTAGAAATTAGTCACTTCGAGTGTTATTGTTGCACTAGCTCTAGAAATAATTCTTTCAATGTTTCCACAATTTCTTAGCCATGGTGACCCAAACCAACAGATTCCTGGTCCCTTAGGGTGGTTAGGTTTTCACCTCGTGACTTCTTACTACATTTATAGGAGGTAGATTATTCCACTACTTTCGAATCCATTTAAATCTACCAAAGATCATGAAGACTAGCGTCTGAACAGATTACATAATTATTCTTCACTGGATCAAGAATAATTACCAAAAGTTAAGTATGTTTGTGAAGAACAGAATAGATGAATGGAAAAAAATATCCGAACCTGATTCTTGAATACACTCTTTTTGATATGAAAATTCTGCTGATGCGTTATCACGAGGTGAAAACCTAACCAGTCTAAGGGACCAGAAAATCTTTTGGTTTGGGTCACCATGGCTAAGAAATTGTGGAAATCGATGGCCACAATCCAACGCTGATGTCGTTCAGAAAAGCGACTTAGAAAATCAAGAATATGTATTGAGTATGTTCACGACAACAAACAAGAAGATCTTATATGAATCTGAAGATTAAGCAAACTAAGAAAAATATTTCAGATACCTTCATGGATTCAAAGATTTGTTCACAATGCAAGAAACCCCAAGAGTAAAAAGGTTGGTCCTTTGTCACTTCTTTTACTAAGAACTTAGCAAAAAAAACTGGATTAAAAACGCTCAAATGGAGCCTTTCCTTGTAGTATATTCAGCAATGGCTCAGAGGAATCCAGTAACAATAAGATCCGATATTCAAGGGTTTAATACAAATTTTGTAATTGGAATAAAAGTTATCCTAATCTGTGGACGATTACAGTAAGCTAATATCTCGTATCACGAAGCTCATATAGTTTTATTGCTTAATATATGCCATCTATCAGACATTATGAAATTTCCATATACGAATAATGCAAGGAGGAGTATTGGAAACGTTAACACAACTTAGAGATATAACTTGGATTTTCAGTTTCACACAAGTAATCAAACGTTTGATATTTAGATGTAGTTTGTCTCGAAAACTTCGTATTAAATCTTCAACATCATGGTCAACCTTCAACACACATTTTTCACACATTTACGACCGGCAGATTTACGACAGAATTGTTTAAAATTCTAGATTAAACGCAAAACCGCTTCGTGTGTCAGAAATGAAAAACACCATCAAACGTTATATTCTGCATTGTTTCTGTTAAGGGAACCGTCGGTAGCATAATTAATTTTCTATCTTTGTTAATTCTTATATCAGTCTTCTATATTATAATATACATTTTCATCTCTTGATAATGGTAAAAAAGGTTTGTTCAGCTTACCTGAGAACTTCTTTTGCGCAAAGTAATATCCACAATAATGCACTGATATTTATCCTTTTGATTCATTGAAGTGTCGCTGTATGGGAGTAATAAACAACATTATTAGAAGAAAGTAATATTGCGTGAAGTAAGAAGTAGATCCATTTTTCTTTGAATATAATATTATTATTGTAATTCTTGGCTTTATATACACATTTAAATCTTGTTTTGGAGACTGCATAAAAGTGCTCCAATTTTACATTTTATTTGAGATATTTACAAGGGCGTCTTAACTGTTCGGTGACATTTTAGATTCTGAGGGATTGTTATTGAGTTCTAGCGCACGGTATCAGCTGTAGGTTGAAGTAGGGAGGTCTGCAGAATTTCTCAGCTGATCAGTTTCGACAGTCTCTGGTCTTATTCACTTTGGTTTGGTTTGCAGCTGCGGTTATCACTTGAAGTACTTATAGTTAATTGGGGTCTGGTTTTTAACATGTTCTAAGTGTTCTTTCGATCGTTCACTACACGTGGAGATTATTAACGGCATAAAATGTTTTTCCGTCACTCCCCCGTAATCTCCTGTGTGGGGAATGGTTGAAGGTTCAGTTTCTTACGGTGTTTTTCGTAAACAGGTTTAGGAGTGGGTTTGGTGAGAGTGTCGGCTATCATTTCTTCACTGGGGCAGTATTGTAAATCAATTTTTCCTTCTTCTTTTATCAGTTTGATGTTGTGGAAACGTATATCGATATGCCTGGATCGCTTAGTATCTTTATCGTTTTCACACATTTTTATACAGGACATATTATCCTCAAATATCGTGATTGGTAGTTTTTGTGGAATGTTGAGGTCGCTAAGCAAGTTTGTTATCCAAATTAATTCTTGTGCTGCGTTGCTAGCTGAAACGTATTCAGCTTCGGCTGACGAAAGTACAATGCAATTCTGCCTTTTTGTGATCCAGTAAATCGGTGATTTTCCTAGCATGAATAGATTTCCTGACGTTGATTTACGTGTTTTCAAGTCACCAGCCTAGTCTGCATCGACGTATGCTGTTAGGATGGGCTTGCTGTTTGCGCTAAGAGTTAAATTCAAATTTTCTGTAGTTTTAAGGTATGAAATGATTCTTTTCACTGCTGACCAGTCCTTTTGGCGTGGTGTTTCGTTTCTACGACATAGTATGTTGACTGCGGCAGATATGTCAGGACGCGTGATTGTTGATATGTAAAGTAATGTGCCTGTGGCTTGTCGATATTTCGTGTTATTAGGTAAAAGATTATCGTCGTCCTCAAGTCTGTTGAATCCAGCAATCATGGGTGTGTAATGAGGTTTCATGTCGTTTAAATTCAGTTTTTTTCACTAGTTCGTGTAATTTATTGTTTTGATTTAGGTAATATGTATCGTTGATTTTATTAATGTTTATGCCTAGGTAATTATTCACTTCTCCTAAGTTTTTTACTTCATATTCCTTCTCAAGTTGGTTTATTGTTTCTTCGATATCACTGTCCTTTCCTGCTATCAGGATGTCATCTACGTAGATGATGATATATATCGGATTTTCTTGATTTGATTTAAAGTACAGACATGGATCATTTTTGCTCTGTATGAAATTATTGTTTTTGAGTGTTTCCGATATTTTGGTGTACAAGGCCTTTGCGGCTTGCTTAAGACCGTAGATGGCTTTTTGAAGTTTACAAACTTTTCTTTCATCGCCGGGTTTAATATACCCGTCTGGTTGACTCATATAAACAGTTTCGGTTAATTCACCATGCAAGAATGCTGTGGGGATGTCAACGTGTTTCACGTTCAAATTTTTGTGCAATGCGGAGATGAGAAATGCACATATTGTAGCGTGTGAAACAACAGGTGCGAAAGTTTGATCATAGTCAATCCCGAATCTTTTACTATATCCTTGTGCTACTAAACGCGCTTTATAGCTTTGAATATTTCCTAAATTGTCCTTTTTTAGTTTAAAAGTCCATTTGGAACCGATAATTTTTGTTCCGGGTGGTGGATCTGTTAAAGTCCCAGTGTTATTTTTTCTTAGGCATTGGATTTCATTTTGTGTTGCTTTTATCGAATTTTGTTTATCATTAGTATTTTCCATTTTTTCGATATCATCTCAATTTTCGGAATGTTTTCAGATGAACTATTTATGAGACAAACATATCTGTCAGGAGGAACGCCTCTATTTGTTCTATTAGACCTTCTTGGTTCAAAAGGTTGCTGTTTGGGCACGGATGGTGTCTCCTCACTGTCAAGTTTTATTTCTAAGTGATTTTCATGTCTATCCTGTAATTGTGTATTATCATCGGATGTTTTTGTGGTGTTTTGTATCTCTTCAGTGTTATCTGAGTGTACATTTTCATTTTCAAGAAATTTCGCCGTTCTCGCTATTATAATTTGTTTTCCTTGTGTGTGAATTCTATAACCAGTCGATCGTGTGTCATAGCCTATGAACGTGTCGGTTTGAGCCCTGTTATCAAGTTTTCCTCTATTTACTTTATCGACGTAAAATAGCGCTTTACAACCGAATGTTCTTAAGTGTTTTAAATTCGGTTTAATTCCTTTCCATAATTCGTAAGGTGTTCTGTTGTTATTTGCTTTGATTGGGAGTCGGTTTTGTAAGTATGTTGCGGTGTTTATGGCTTCACCCCAAAAATGTTTGCTTAATTTTGCTTGTGATAGCATACTTCTAGTCATATCTAATAAACTTTTATTTTTTCTCTCCGCAACTCCATTCTGGCTCGGATTATGCGGGACAGTCAATTGGTGTAAAATTCAGTTCTGTTTTAAGTATTCATCTATCTCTTGATTTACATATTCACGACCGTTATCCGACCTAATTTCCTTAGGTTTTTTACCGAACTGATTGTACATCATCGTTATATACTCTTTTATCTTTTCAGCAACTTCGCTCTTTTTAGATAATAAATATATCGTAGTATATCGGGAATAATCATCAATAAGAATCATAAAATAAATTTTTCCGCCTAAAGTCGGTGTATCTAAAGCACCACATACGTCACTGTGAATCAAATCCACAATATTAGTAGCTCGGTTTGTTGCTGATTTAGGATACGGCATGTTAGTTAATTTAGTTTCGATACAAGTTACGCATGTTTTATTTTTATGTTTACAATTTCCTATCTTTATTCCGTCCGTAAGTTGATTTGTTATTATAGATTTAATCGCGTCATAATCTCTGTGACCGAGTCTGCGATGCCAGAGATCTATGCATTGTTTGCTGTCACAGTTATACGTTATGTTTGCATAATTTTGTGGTTCTTCCACATCGTCCATTTCCTCAATAATGTATAAATTTTTCTCATTTTTCGCCCTAATATATATTTCTTCATCAAAGATCAAATCGCATTTATTATCGTCGAAGATTAGTTTACACCCGTTTTTAGCGGCGACATAAAGTACTTCGCGTAATTTCGTTAGTTTTTCTTTTCCTTCGGGGGTTAATGTTTTTATAAAAACTTCTCCTGAACCTAACGCTGTCAGTTTATTACCATTCGCGATCGTTACTGAAGTTTTATTATAATCGGCTTTTATCGTTACAAATGTGCGAGGTAGATCCTGAATCGAGAATCCATTTATTTTTGCCTACTTTTTCGGTGATTAAGGCTTTATCTTGCGTCTGATCATTTGCTTATTTTCTTTCGCATGGAATTTTATTTTCTCTACGAGTTTCGGCCTTTTCATAACATAATGAAGATGAGAAATTCTTTTTATTTTTGCTTTGATTATTACGAGGATTTCCGGATTGTACCGTGTTTCTGCTCTTGTAGTGCCAGCATTCGTAAGTGGAATGATTTTTCATTTTACAGTTATTGCAATATTTTTGTTCTCTTCTATTTTCAGTGTGTGTATATCTCCTATTTGTTTTAAATGCTCTCTCGTTGTTGTTATATCCGCTATGTGATTGTTCTGACATTTCATGTCTACGATTATATTCGTCCGTTAATTTGTTTTTGATAAAATCAGGGGTGAGCTCATTTTCCGGTCTCGATTCCAACGCAGTTATCAAAGTATTGTAACTGGGGGGAAGAGAACACAGAAATAGCGCGGAAATATGTGAATCGCTAATATTTTCTCCAATGGCATTAAGTTTATCTATAATTTGCAAGATATTAGTGATATGCGTGATCATGTTTCCACCCTCCGCTAATTTAGTACTGTATAACTTCCGTAAAAGGTAAAGCTTACTGGATAAATTGCTTCTCTCATGTATCTTTTTCAGAGCTTCCCATGTTAATTTGGCAGTATCTAAGCTTTTTACATTTACGATTTGAGTATCATCGATGCTTAAGTTTATTAGAGCCCTAGTCTTTCTATCCTTTTTGTTCCATGCGGGGTCGGGTGGATCCGGTGGATCTTGTGCTATAATATCGTCGAGTTCCTCTTTAATCAGGAACATCTGCATCTTGAACTTCCATGTACTATAATTTGTAGAATTGAGTTTCTCAATAAATTGAGTATTTTCTTTTATCGCATTCATTATTTCTTTTTTAGTGATCTTTTATTTATTATTATATTTTTAGAAATTGTTATATTATCGTTTTTAATACTGGGATATTCTTTTTTCAGTCTTTCATAATCTTTGTTAGGGGAACCGTCGGTAGCATAATTAATTTTCTATCTTTGTTAATTCTTATATCAGTCTTTTATATTTTAATATACATTTTTATCTCTTGATAATGGTAAAAAAGGTTTGTTCAGCTTACCTGAGAACTGCTTTTGCGCAAAGTAATATCCACAATAATGCACTGATATTTATCCTTTTGATTCATTGAAGTGTTGCTGTATGGGAGTAATAAACAACATTATTAGAAGAAAATAATATTGCGTGAAGTAAGAAGTAGATCCATTTTTCTTTGAATATAATATTATTATTGTAATTCTTGCCTTTATATACTCATTTAAATCTTGTTTTGGAGACTGCATAAAAGTGCTCCAATTTTACATTTTATTTGGGATATTTACAAGGGCGTCTTAACTGTTCGGTGACATTTTAGATTCTGAGGGATTGTTATTGAGTTCTAGCGCACGGTATCAGCTGTAGGTTGAAGTAGGGAGGTCTGCAGAATTTCTCAGCTGATCAGTTTCGACACTCTCTGGTCTTATTCACTTTGGTTTGGTTTGCAGCTGCGGTTATCACTTGAAGTACTTATAGTTAATTGGGGTCTGGTTTTTAACATGTTCTAAGTGTTCTTTCGATCGTTCACTACTCGTGGAGATTATTAACGGCATAAAAAGGTTTCTCCGTCAGTTTCAATGCATTGATTTATTTTTGCCCACAGTCTTCCGTATACGATATGTTATCGTCTGTGAACGCAAATATGAAAATTTCGTAATCCGAGTGTTAAATTATTTCTATTTGTCATCTGTGTTGGCGCGTTTGTTCTTCTCGTTGCAACTTTGCATTTGTTTTATGTTACTATTTATATTGTTAAAATTAGTTATTAACGCTTTTCCTAGTTGTACACCCTGTAGATCCTTTTACGATGAAAAATATTGCATGTTGCCTTTCAAATTTTCGATATTTTGTCTCTGTGACCACCACTAAGAGAAATTGACTGTTGTTCTTCACATAATTATTCAGCTCATACCATAAAACGTCCACATAGCAAATGGCATCACGTTTTCTTGAACAGTAAGGTTGCTAGGAGCTCATATATCGACAAAGTTTTTTATGACAACCTTGTACTACTTAAGTTGCATTTGGAAACTGAACAACAACATGAAATAATGTGTCAGGTATAGATTATGAAAGACTTTTCAACACTATCAGAATATTGTTAAGAAATTTCATTCTTTTATACAATGAAACGCGATATCTAAATAAGCAATTAAAAAACACATAACACAGAACAAATGTATTTTTAGCATTTACTGTTCATATCCGTTAATATGAGCAAGTTCTTTCGTACAGCACTGTATATGATCTACAGAATTTATACACACCGCGTAATACACAAAAAATTAGATACATTTAAAAATGCACACCACAGCGGAAAATCCATTTCTAGCAATTATCGATCACAGTCAGTCCTGTAAAAGAATTCTTTTGTGCGTCTCTGTAAACAAAAAGATAAATGCTTTGCACTCCGTATCCTATAGAAAACATGTTGTAGTGCACCTAGGGGATCCTTTTGAATTTTATTTCATCTTAAGTATTGTAATATCATTAAAATGCACCGCAAACGAATTTTTTGCATACATCATAGTAAAGGAATTCTTTTGTGCATTCCTGTAACCAAACTATAAATGCTATTTATTCCATACTACTGAGAAAGTATGTTGTAATCCACCTCAGTGATGCATATCAATCCCATTATGTTTGAAAAATCGTAATATGAAAAAAATGTCCCACAAACGATTTTCTCTCACAGACCATAAATAGAATTATTTCGTGTTTCCCTGTATTCATTTTCAATAGCGAACACTCTATCGTGAACCTCAGTAACATTTAAAAGTTACATGACAAGCTGAGTATATTTACGAGAATTAGAGTGGCAAACGGACAGGCAGACGGTCAGGTGGCAGACAAATTGAAGTCGCAAACACCTTTCAAATGTGTTGCAAAGTATTAAAAAGTAATATCGAAATGTTATTTAAAACTGGTTTTATTTTCATCTAACAATAAAGAAAAATTCTCATTTATAAAAAAAAAAATTGAAAGGACAATCTTTTGGCCAGCGCAGTACAATTTTAAATCGCCATAATCAAAAGTTTAATCATTTACGGCGACTGGTGAGTAGTTATTTTCAACTTTAGTTTCATGGTTAACAAAATTGGCAATTGGTTGTTTAGTTGAAACTAAAAAGAAAAAAAAAGATTTTTTCATTTTATTAATATTTTGTGATTCGGTCCACTTTCATGCTTCGCAATCCTGGCTGTCATGTCCTTTAAACTACCACTAAAAGTTTAAAAAACATTTTTGCGTCAAATCACATTTGCTCAAATACAGCTATTTTCTATGAACTCGATTACGAAAGTTTAGCTTAAGATACCACAGTTTGGCGTTAAACCGAAATCTGTCAACGAAATGAAAGAATGTTATTTTATGTTGAAAATAAAATTAATAACAAGTTAGTTGTAAAGGTTAAGAGAAACGTAGCCTCAGAATATGTTCGGAATTGTATTTAATTTTTTTTAAATTATTCTTTGCAATTTTCGCCACTTTCATGAACTGCCAAAAGTAAGTTAGACTACTTGATTAAACACCAAACTCAACTTTTAATGCAGCATTAAATATTTATAATTTAGGAAACAAAAAAATTTTTTTATGGTATATATTAATATATAGTAGGATATTTTTAAGCACAAAAAAGAACAAAGTATATGAATTTGTTTTATATTGTTGCCCATTGTTTTTAATTAAGTTTGTTTTTATTTTAAAAGTATCATCGATAATAACAAACATTTGATAGTGAATATCATTTTAAATATTACATTGTCAAATTTCAGCACTCCTGTGCTTTCTCTTACCAAATCAGTTCAACAAAATCCATCCCATTATAATCCAACAAGTTCTTTGCAGAGTTTCCATACATTCAAACTTTTTTAAACGTCCTACTGTTATATAGGTTCCTAATCCGCCACGTGTCTAAATATTTGCATAATCCTGTTCATTCATACCTATGTGATATATTGAAGGTTAAAAGAGTTTCACTTCGAGTGATTCACTTGAAATTTACAAATACTAATTTTAACATATTCACGCAAGATTTCGCCTGTAGCGAATGCCCTACCAAACAAGCTTATATTAATTATTTTGAGATTATTTAAAAATGTATTTTCATATATAAACGATAAATTGATCATTAAATAAGATTTAATGCCAGATTCAACTAAATTAAATTTACAGTTAATTCGTTCGCCATGCTTTCTCTTAGCAAACCAGTTCAACAAGATCTATCCAATCTATCCAATTATAATTCAACAAGCTCTTTGCAGAGTTTCCACACGTTCAAACTTTTTAAAACGTCCTAGTGTTATATAGTTTCCTAATCCGCCACGTGTCTAAAAATTTGCATAATCCTGTTCATTCATGCCTATGTGATATATTGAAGGTTAAATGAGTTTCAGTCTGAGTGATTCACTTGAAATTTAAAAATACTAATCTTAACATATTCACGTAGGATTTTGCCCGTAGCAAATGCCCTACCAAACAAGCTTATATTAATTATTTTGAGATTATTTTAAATGTATTTTCATATATCAACGATAAATTGATTATTAAATTAGATTCAAGGCCAAATTCAAGCAAATTAAATTTTCACTTGATTCGTTCTTCACACGAAAAAAAAATCTCTAAACACTTTATAATTTCATCAATGTTTTTTAATTCGGTAAACAAAAACAGTACATATAAATAGATATATATCTAAGTAATAAAATTAATTTGAATTTGAATATGATTCACATGCAGAATCAATTTTATTTTTCAATAAATTTAAAATAAATTAATTCCCAAATGATATGAAGTGATATAGATAATGAAAACGAGGTTCAGTCAAAGAAGATGTTTAACAATAGATATCAATACCAAGATGCGAAATGGATTTTTATTCTTTGTAAAAGAAATTTTGTTTACACTTTCAAAAAAAGTAAAATATGATAAAATAAATCAATATCCTGATTGTAAAATGTCCTTTATATTCCTTTATGTCAAGTAATTTCTTTTTTCAAAGAATATTTAAGAATATTTATTTTTGAGTTGTATAATAGAAAAACTTGCTTTATGAAAGAAACTTTGGACATTTTTTACTGATAAAGGAAACCTGCTATTTTGATATTACATATATTTTTTAATGCAAACAAAAGAAAATTACTCTTCATAATTTAAGTTGAATTTCAGAAAAATGTATTAAATCTATTTTATAAAATACATTTTCAAACACATTTAAAAATGATTCTATGACATCTCTAAAACTGTATTAAAACGACGTGTGCGTAATCCCAATATACATGATAATATACAGGATGTCCCAAAATCTTGAAACGCGCTTCAAATTTTTATCTGTTGGAGATACGTTGTCATTGTAAATTACAAAAGTATTCAAAATAAGATAGAAAAAAATATAAGTTACGTAAAATTCTAGAAATATGAATAGCGGAATTTATATTGTATTCTTAGATAACACAAAATTCTTTTAAAAGCAGACGTTTCACTTAAATAATAAATAAATAAATTTGATTCGTGCACTGTCAACACTATTTTTACAGTTATCTTTTGGCTAACCTTTACTTCCTGACATAAAAGCTAAAAACAAGTGGCATGTAGCATAATATCTCAAAGAAAGAAAATAATCTTAGTTTTTTTTTTATTTACTTAAATTTAGTATTTTTTTGGAAAAATTGTCAAGGTTCCCAAGGTATTTAAAAAGTCTTTAAGTCTGCCTGATTTTAACCAGGTAGTGAAGAAGTGTTAGCAGTGAAAATTTATAGGCCGTGAAGAAGCGTTAATATTTAAAAACAGTTATTTTAAACACAAGGGGTACAATTTGTAGAAAGGGGGGAAAAAGCGATACGCAAGAGTTTGGAACCACTGCTGTAGACCTAAGTATGCACAAGTTAGCATGAGGATATGGAGGCTAAATTAAATATGGGCGAACAGGTATTTCATAACGTGGGCATCGCATGACTTGTACTCATTATTTTCCCATCATCGTATAAAACTGTGAAAATGTTATTTGTTTGTCCACCAATTTATCATTGAAAACATGTTTAGATCCAGTTTCCCTTTCAGGGTCTAATCATGTCAATGGTAGGAATTGGTAAAAAATGTGAATCTAGTTATTCAAAACGTAAAAGAAATCGACAGGGAGAAGAATTTACTAAACCACAGCTTTGCTGAAACACTTTCGCATGAATTCTGTTACAGATAATCCGTAGATAGCATCAGGAACGGAACAGGCTTTACAGTCGGATCCAACATTTTATAATAAAATTGTATTTAAAAAAAAACTGTTAAAGTTTTCAATTATGAACGATTTCATTCTACGTTCTGTACACCAGGCAGTATCGGGCAATTTAAAAAAAGGTACTAAATGTAAAAAAAAAAAAAGAAAAAACAACTATTAAAGTTTTCAATCATGAACGACTTCAATCTACGTTCTGTACACCAGGCAGTATCGGGCAATTTAAAAAAAGGTACTAAATGTAAAAAAAAAAAAGAAAAAACAACTATTAAAGTTTTCAATCATGAACGACTTCAATCTACGTTCTGTACACCGGGTAGTATCGGGCATCTTGTACTCGGTTACCCCATAGACATATAATATAAATAGACCGCGGACTAATAACCTTTTTTTGAAGCAAACATCTTGTTTTGTAGCATATAATGCATAGATGTTTTGTAGCTTATAATGCATATATGATTTGTAGCATATAATGCATAGATGTTTTGTAGCATATAATGCATATATGTTTTGCAGCATATAATGCATATATATTTTGTAGCATATAATGCATATATGTTTTGTAGCATATAATGCGTATATGTTTTGTAGCATATAATGCATAGATGTTTTGTAGCATATAATGCATATATGTTTTGTAGCAGTTTTAACTATGAAATTCTGCATGTTTATATGTATAATGAAAAGTAAAAGAAAAAAAACAGGCGATTTATATTTCTATAGACCAGAAATGATTGCTGTTATTTAAAAGTTGTTGCAGTTATTTAAATGCTACATATTATAAAATAAAATAATCTGTTGGCTGTTGATTTCTACTTTCCTATTGGCTGTTGTTTCAGCTTGTTTCCTCTCCCTCATTTCTCATTTCAGTCTTGCTGCTGCTTTCATAGTAGACGCACGTCTTTTTGCGCCTGATGAAGAAAGACCCAGATCTTTCGAAAGGCCTAGCGCATTTTAAAATTTTTATGGTGTTTTTAAGAAGCTATTTTAGTTCTTTGCTATATATTATACTATTTTTCACAGAGAAATAAATTAAAGTACGTGATATAAATCTATGATATATTATTTAAATTTTGTTTCATTATCCAAAAGTTTAAAAAATTTCGTGTTTTATAAAAAAAATATGCTTTTATATTTTTAATAGGATTTTTTAAAATCTCGGATTCTTTATTTTGTAATTAGAATAACTGTTTACGTAATAAATATTTTTAGTAATTCAAATATTTTTTGTTATTTAATGTTTTTTATAATACAGTTTAATTATATAGATACAATTTAAACTATGAAAATTTTCATATTTATATATTTATTGAAAAGTAAAGTCAAAATAAATAAGTAAATAAATATACGAAAAAGTAGGTAATTGGTATTCCGATAGATAAAAAAAAATTGCTTACTTAAAAATTTATTTACTATTATTTATATAAATAAACTATTATTTTTCACAGTGAACTAAATTGAAATACGGTAGATAAAATTATAACATGCTGCTTTAATCATTTGTTAAATTTAAATTTTTCTGTTAGTATTAATAATATATAAATCATAATAGTACTTCAAAATCTATCACATTTTAAACAACTAATTTTTTTAATTTTGATTTTTTTTTAAAATCTTGGATTCATGTGTTTATATTGAGAATATCTGTCCATGTACTTAAAAATAAGTTCTAAAAATATAGTGAATTACTAAAAATAGTTATTACGTAGGCAAAGACAAAACCATGAATTCGAGATTTAAAAAAAACAAAAACAATATTAAACATTTAAAGAAATATTTTGAAAAAATCACGAAATAATTAAAATATTTGTACAATAAATTAAAAATAAAATAATATATCATATATTTATATCATGTACTTTAACTTATTTCTCTGTGAAAAATAGTATGTTATTCATTTAAATAACTGTAAATAACTTTAAATAACAGCAAATATTTCTGGTTTATAGGAATATAAATTCCTTTTTTTTTTTTTTTTTTTTTTTTTTTTACTTTTCATTATACATTTAAACATGTAGAATTTCATAGTTAAAACTGCACTTATAGGCTACAAAACATATATTTAATTTATGTTTTCGCAAATTTCGATGACTATACATATTTTTTCAATTGTAGTTGAGAAGTAATTGATTAAAATTTTCACTGCGAAAAATAAGTCTAAGTGGGATTCGAACCCAAATACAAAAATATCGATTTCAGCGCGCTACCATCCAGACTACGAAGACCTTAGCCAGAAGAAGAAATTTATCCGATTATAAACTGTGACGTAAACTTTGATACCTTTTTTCTCAAGACCCCCCCCCCCCTGGGTATTGCTCTTTATGGCTTTCATATACTCTTATTCATATTCTAACTATACTCTATCGATACGCAAAGGTTCACCGCATTCTGTGACCCCGACCTCGGAACCTCTCCTTGTAAGCTTAACACAATGTGACAGAAACATAATAAAGCACAAACGTATGCTTAAAATTTTATGCATAAAGATTATTTCAAATATCTATGACGTTATGGGTAATTTTCTGCTTCACTGTGGCAGTTTGATTGAATATACATTTTCGCTTTCTTTATTTTGCTGTGGTTACAGGTAAAAGTAAAAACTGTTATCATTTAATCGTATCTAATTTATAATTTAATGTACACCTTGCAGCATGAAAAGCCGCTGCATTTAAACGAATTTATATTACGTTAATGAAACTGTGAACATTTTCTTGAATGGCGATCGCTGCATTATGCAAGGTAAGATTCTATATATTTTATTCTTAATGATATACGAAAACATTTAAATAAAATTCTTGGTAATTTGGATAAATAAACAAAGTTATGGAAGGATTCATGTAAAAGTTCTTTAATGTAAAAAAATCTTATCGGATGTCAATAAAAACGGATGTTATTCATTAAATGCATTTTTAAGGACATTTTCCACATATTATTTCTTTTTTTTCTTTTGGTGATTTAGTATAATAAAATTGAGAGTAAAAATTATGATCTCCGATTATTTCCAATTTCATTATAAAGAAAATGTATTCAAAAAAGTATTTTGATAACGCGATGAGTACGAGTAATTAATAATAATAATAAGTCGGTCAAGTGTGACTATAACTCGCGCTCAAATGATTCCGTACATTCAATTTATTAATTACTATTTAATAATTAACAAACTTCTACTACCCTTAACGTTTTCATAATTTTAGTTTGAGTAGATTCGGAAATAGGAGGGGTGGGGACATATTTTTGCAGTACACTTTCGACGATATCTCTGAAAATATAATACCAAAATTAAAACCAAAATATTTTTGAGTTCAATGTTATGAGATCTTTTGAACGATACCATACACGATATATAAAAGGAAAGTTTTCTTCAAGTAACTTAATTAATATCTCAGCTAATTAGCGAAATTTTTTTTCGAAACATATTATCAACTATCCTTGGATGACTCTGCGTCGATAGATATTACGAGCGCCCGTCAACTTCCCTCTTTACGCACGTAAAGCACGATTGTGTGTAACGGAAAAATGCGTTTTTCTCAAAACCTATGTGACCTAGGAAACTCGTTATAGTTTTCCTGCAATGTTTCCTGCATTGTCCCTTATTTTTTTCATAATTTTAGTTGCAGGAGTTTCGGAAAGAGAGGCAGGGGGGGGGATATTTTTGCTGTGTCTTTTTGACGATATCTCTGAAAATATAATATCTAAAATTAAAACAAATGTATTTTTGAATTTGATATTACAAGATCTTTCCCCTGATACCACACACGATATACAAAATGAAAATTTGTTTTTTCAAGTAACTTAATTAGCCCCTTAAATTTTGTCCCAAACATATTTGTGAATGGCTAATAATCTGAAAGTATGTGGATCAACAGGCTTTATAAGCTTCCTAAGTTTGAACTCTCTTTGAATTGTTCCATAGTTTACGAATAAAAAGCCTCTGACAGACGGACAGACAGACCCAAAGAGTGATCTTATAATGGTGCCGTTGTTACTTTTTAAGTACGGATCCCTAATAATAGTAGTAATTTTACGGAAAAGCATTTTATTTAATATTTTTTTTTATAATACTGTAAGAAATTTAAAACTCTATTTTCAATAAGATTAATAAAATATTGAAATAATAAATTATTTCGAAATGTTTAAGGGGACCATGGACCTTCATTTGGGTTAAAATCAACTGAAAAATAATTTTTCTTATTTTGGTTTATTACCATACTTCAGTTTTAACTGCAACATTTGCAAAAAACCGCATCCTATCAAAGTTATGAGCATTTCAAATTTGACAACATAATTGAGTTACACTAAAAAATAAAACTTTGAATCGCGTTTTCTATAAATGAGAATTTTCGCTGAGTTAAAATATTCAAAATGTTCCAGGCGTCTTATGTTTTGTCCAATTTTCATAATATTAAGTACTATTGTTAGCAGTGTGCTATATTTCAAAACTTGGTATTAATTTGCATACATTACTGTACATTAAAGGAAAGTTACATAGTTATATAACTTTTTTCCGTGAAAATTTAAAAATAAAATGTAAATATTGGAAGTTTTTTATTAATTTTTCTCAATATATTGGTACAATTTTAAAACGCATACCAACTTTTGTTGCAATAATATAAAGCTACCATTTAACAAAACACCATGTTCCAGAAACATAATTTAATGCGCATGGAGCATTTTTAATGAGAATGATTAATTAATATATTTTAATTAATAAATTAATTAATTATACACATTTTTGCATAAAATTGCTTAATTTACTTATAAAATGTATGAATTACTATGTGTGCAAAATTGCAGTACAATCGAGTGGAAAATGAAAAAAATGCTTTTGAACGTCCATTGTCCCCTTAAACTGTTTATTGTTTACTAACATTTTGACACAAATCGGTAATTTAGTGCTCAGAAACCAGAAAAAATATTTGAAAACTACTGTAAAATTATGTCCCGACAAGATTTTTTAAAGTCATTCTAACGTTATTGCTCTCGAGTAAAAATATATATATAAATCATTTAAAATAATAAACTAATGAAAACGATTTAACCTCTTTTAAAATAGCTAAAACATACATGAAATTGACAGAAAGTAGATTTTAATTAATGGCTTACGGATAAAAAAAAATCAATCGTACTACGTGCAATAACTTAAAACTTTCATAATTAAGAAATTCAATTATAAATCATCGTAATAAAGATTTAATCATTTTGATTTTCTGCAAATAAATTGTAATCAATACATTTTTCCGTTGCACCAAACAGCTTTTATAAATTCAAAATACTTTATTTAAAAAATTTTTTAAGGTTTTAAAAAAATTCACAGAAAGTATTTTTATTTTACATCAATAAAAGTACACAAATAATGATTTTTCAATAAATATGTTTTCTTAAAATATCCAAATTGATTTAAAATGTATGATGTAGTTTTTTACTATTAATTTTTTTTTCTTAACATTAAATTGTTGTGTAATTTATGTATCATTATGCTTCGAAAATAAGAGGGGGGTGGGGTGTCATACATTATTTTTGATGATGGAGTCTTATTATGACTTATTTTAAGGAGATGTCTAATTTTTTTTATGTAATAATTAAATTTCAAAAATCTATATTTATTCTATTCAAGTAAAATTTCTTTTATTTGAAGGTATGGTAATGTCGCAATAGTATCGTCGATTAATAATGGTTAATGAGGATTTTTTTTTAAATTCTAATACGACGCAACTATCTCTTCAGCAATGGTTTCTTTCCCTCTCAGTATTGCTTTTAATATAAATACCACGAAGTTTTTCTGGAAATTCAAAGCAACAACCAAAACTGCTATCAAATAATAGAAAAGGTACTTATTCTGTTAAATTCATGTCGTTTTCAGTAAAAAAGTAATTGGGTTTTAAAATCACGATTTTAAGACAGGTATACTCATTGTATGAATGACTCATCATGATTGAGTGCATTTTTAAAATCAAGACAGTATCTAATAAAATGACTATTACGTAATAGAAACGAATTTATTTTTGTAGTAAAGTTGCTATAAGATGACTCATGAAAAATTATGATAAAGCTTAATTTCTGATTTGTTGTTATTTCTGGAGAAAAACAGTAGTTTAAGCTACCATCTAAGTTTAATGCATTTAAAATAAGTAGTTGTTATTAATTTGAATGAATAAATTTTAAGAAAAAAATAGATTATGCTCTCCGTTAAATGATAATAGATTTAAAATTAATTCACGTTAAAATATTTTATCATACTACAATCCTAGTTATTTTTTTAATAAATCGCTCTTGGTATTAAATATTTGTGTACAAATTTGGTGTTTAAAGAATAAACCACACTTGTTATAAAATAACGAATGACAGAATGTAGTAATTAAACTTTAATTTATATATCTATATAAAGGTCAGTCGTTTTAAACTATACCAAATAACATGAACATTTATCCTTCCAAGACAAGTACTGTTATTAATAATTAGTAAATTATCGATTAGTAATTATTAATAATTTTATGAGTTCTATAAAACAAAAAGTTTAATTTTCAAAAAGCTATTTTCCAAAAACTTTCCATAACTGATTTGCTAATACTGTGCTATATATATTTTTGTGTATTCAAAACTATTTTGTAACGGGGCAAATATTCTCGTTTTCAACAAAAAGACTAAGAGTTCAGTTAATAAATATTCAGTTAATAAATATTATCAACTGAAACAAGATTATCTACATGTAACGTTATGAGAATCGAAACCAGACCCTTTGCCCGATAAGGAAAGTATGCCATTATTTTAATATTTTTAACATCAGGTAAATTACTACCACACAGATGCTCCGCAACAAAAGGATTTTACCTATTTCGGCATCTCTTTTAAAGGGGGGGGGGGATACTCAAGGGATTTCAATAAATTTTTACATAGTTGTAGTAGTAGAAATACTATAAATTGATCGTTAGGCAATTAATAATAATAAAACAAATACAATAGATGCGCTATTTAAAAAATAAAATAAAATGTAAAATTGTCGATATTGATGCAACAATCTCTAGAATTTTTAATACGATTTCAATACTTAAAGAAAATATTTTTCGCAGCAACTAAACTATTAAGTGACCCTCAACCCTAGTTGTCTTTTGTTTGAGAAATGTTACATTGTTCGAGAAATTGCTTTGTATAAGATTATTATATTTTTAACCATTATTTCAGGATGAACGCCCAATTTAAAGTTTAGTTACTGCCAAAACTATTAAAAAAAACATTGAATCATTTCAGAAGTTCATGAGAAATAATATACATCAGCGTCAGCTATTTTAGATGTGATTTCCCGGTTGTTGATACCGAGTTAATTTAGGCGAGACGGAAAGTTGCTGTGATATACTTTCGCTATGAATTTTAAAGTTAAAATACTTTAAAGAAGCAAAAAAGAAAATAAATCTGTCTTTATAAAACGAACGCAAAGATATAAGTGTAGATTCTAAATATAAACTCTTTTTACAAGTGGCGAGTTTTCAAAAAGCTTATAAATGTTACCGATAAAAGAGGATTTGAAAAGATTTCAATTTGGAAAAGCCAATGCTAAAAATGCCACTATAGCAGAAAAATATTCTACATATCGCAAGTACTATATAAAATGGACTATATAAAATGTTAAACTAAATAGTACTTTCATAAAATGAAGATAATAAAAAGGTAACAACTCGAGGCTCAAGGCATCTCTTTTTTGTTGCGGCTTAATTGGACAGTTTGTGAATGTTAATAAAATTGTGGGTTGTGAAAAATATGACATTATTCTATCTGTGCTTATACTTGTTATGTCTTTGGTGTCAGGACACCCTTAATGTCAAAAGTAATGGAAAGGTAAGAGCGGAAGTCCTCAAAGTATTAGAAAAGAGTAAACGGTATCATTATAATTTACAACACTATATAAAATAAGACGATAAAATTTTCATATTAAAAAAAAACCGATTTCAGATAAAATAAGACGAAGGCTACCTTTAAACATTTGTGGTGATTAACGATTTTCATGCAAAAAAATGGAAGACCCCTATGTTAAAGATCCTGCTCCCAACGTCTGATCATTTAACGTACCTGACTGCAATCCTATGCATTATTATATGTGTGGTGTGGTTGAGCATTACGCGAAATGCACTGCTAGTAACACAAAGACCAAACTGATCGACATAATTAGGGCAACATGTGCCAGAGCCTGGAGTTGTCTAGAAACCGTTATGGTTTCTGAAGGAGGCTTCTTTGATTAAAGTCTATTTGCAATGTTCTAATCTTTATGACACAAATGCATTTTACCATTAAAATGTTCTTTTGAATCGGATATTTAATAATTTTTTCTTTCACCAGCAATTGTGAAATTTAGCCGGAAATCCTCGTAAAGCTGATTATGCAGTAAACATTCTTCAAAATTTTATTTCGAATATTGGCATTTTTTTTTATCCTCTAAAAATAATTTTCAGTTATATGCAAGAACCTTACATATTTATTTAATGAAACTCTAAAGTAAACATTTAAACTTTGGTTTTGCGTTTGTATTGGATTAGAGCTCATAAATACCACATGGTTTTAGCTTTTCACTAGAACACTAATTCAATCTTTCAAAAATAGAGAGTTTAAGATTAATTGTATCTTAAAGGTATCGATTTGGTATAAATGCCAAAAATACATTTGAAATAGCTACTGCTAATTCGTATTTTTGTCTTTCAAACGTTTCAGCTTACATAATCCTTTATGAAATTCTAAATTTAGATTTCTTTCTAAATATATTTTCTTTCAAACTGTATGAAAGTTATGTAAAGTATTTTTCAGTAAATCTGATACCTGTATAAAAATAGAATTACTCAAGCAATAAAAAATTATTCATAAACAAATTTTTTAGTTAAAATTTACTTTTATCTATGATTACTTGTGATTTTGTTCCTTTTTAAGCAAAAGTCATATAAAGTGTGTTTTATTACGTTGTATGAATTGAAATGCACTTAAAATCTACTATGTACTAGGGAGAAAAAAAGTAAAAAAAAAAAATTCCATATAAAAATACAAATTTTTAACAGATGTTAGAGTTACCATTTTGCTTTTAATATTTAAACATACTACATCAGCAAATTTAATAACAGCGTTCAATAATTGTTTTCATACAGATAGGGATTTTGTTATAAAAATATAGTTACCTTTTAGTACAAGTAATCCAGTAGTGGAATTTTTTGAATTGGATGAAGGCATATAATAAAAATTAGATCACGATGGGAAAATATTTTGCACACTAATGATGGATTTAGTTTGCCTAAATCTGCAGATTTTCATCCAAAATACAGCAATTGTTGCAAATTCAAACAATATTTATTCTTTCGATGGACTAATAGTAGAATTTTGAAAGATGCTGATTATTTTTAAATGGATCGCACAAAAATGTACTAAATGGTAAAATTTCTTGGCATTCAAATTTGTTAGAATTCAAATCTTTAATGACCCATAAACGTAACAGACTTCATTCCTGTTAAAATGTAGGTAGTTATCAATTAAATAAACTATTTGTAATGCAGATTCAATCATTAATATGGAATGGGAATGCATTTTTTTTATGGCCCAATTTTTTATATTATTTTATTTATTTATTTATTTTGGTTCCTTCGTTAGAGAGCAAGTTGGTGATGTCCAATTATCCGCTTTATTGAAATAGAATTTAAACGTGAACAACGAAACACAAGAAAGAAAAATGCTTCTTGACTATAGATTATGAAACACTTTCCAACATATTCAGAATACTGTAACAAAACTTCCCCCTTTTAATAAGGAGAATGATGATATTTAAATAAAAAAGGTCAAGGTCAAGCCGGGCGGAGAGGCCTACCTTTTGGTTAACGCTCAACTAGCCCTACCCAACAGGTTTGTTTACTATGCGACAAAGCCCAAGCACAGGGAGCGATTCCCGGAAGGACCACTCTGGGAGGGGCCCTTCACTATTGATACGTAAGTACAAAAGATTACAATGTCAATCACAAAGGCTATACAATTATACTGTATGAGCCAAATTAGATACAATGATGTGCTGAATGGACAAATGTTATTGTAAATCAATATAAGGAGGTGTAGAACTTTTACAAGATAATAATTAAAGTTGAGAGAAAACTATAAATACAAAACAATACTAACAGCTTACTTATTGAACGATAAACAAATAATAAATACGATATTGACAAATAAAGTAATCATAGTTTGAATTATTTAAATAAACAATTTGAATTTTCTGTCTATAGATGCTAATTGCTGAAATTGGGTTTTCAAATGTGTTATGCATTTTTCAAATTATTTAAATAAACAATTGTAAAAATTCATAACACATTTGAAAACCTAATATCCGCATTTAGCATCTATAGACAGAAAAGTATTAAAACTATTTTGTGAAGCGCTGTATATGATCTATAGATTTGAATATATACTACACAGTATGCTAAAATTTAGTTTAATCAGGAAAAGCATATCCAAGTTCAAAATTATCCTTTCGCAATTTCCGCCAATAAACGGAAGTGATTTTTTTTTGTGCAATCCTGTATATGATCTATAGAAATTATACACAACAAGTAATATGCAAAAAAATTAGTTAAATTTATAAACGCATACCAAAACTGAAAACGCACTTGCACCATTTATCGCACATACGCAGTACTGTAACCGAATTATTTTGTGTATCCTTGTAAACTAACGATAAATGCTATCCACACCACATTTTGCTGTAGGAATCTTTTTATACTTCTCTGTGATATATATCAGTTTCAATATGTTTGAAATAGTGTAATATCATTAAAATATACTGCAAATTATTTTTTCCCAAAGACCATAATATAACGAAATTTTTTTAGTGTCCCTGTAAACGAACTATAAGTGCTACATATTTAATTTTCAACATCGAATATCCCATAGTAATAACGTATACCGCCACATTGCAATCCGAGTATATTTACGCGTGTTAGAGCACGGAGAAACGGCTAGACAGACAGACAGACGGTCAGACAAAACAATTTTCTAAACAATTTTCAGCGGTGCTGGAAAGAGTTAAAAACTAAAAAATATATATAACTATCGTCACAACTGAAAGAAATAATATTAAAACTAGGGAAAAGAAAATCAGATAAATAATAACGCAGAAGGTTTTTTTTCTCTTTTTTTTTTGTACTCTCTTTGTCATTCCAATTAGTTTTCATCTTTGAAAATGAAAATTACTGTAAAATGATTATTTTAAAGAGGTTTAAAATGAATGTCTTAGAATGAAATATTGTTGAAAATAAGAAAAAGAGAAAAAAAAATCACCCTGCCTGATATGCTGATATTATTTACGCACCAGAATGGATAAGTTTAAAATATAAATACATTTTAATTTTGCTTGTGTTATATATTTACATATTAAGGCAAGAGTATCGATGAGATGAATAAATGTTATTATCTTGTTATATAAATGTATAATATATATAAACTAGATGGAACCCGTCAAAATTTGACGGCAAACAACTTGACAATACCATAAAAGTAAAATTTATAGTTGCTTTAACTTGTCAAATTTCATAGTGGGGAGCATAATATGATTAAGTGGTCACAGACTTTTCCATCGATAAATCACATGAGGGGTGTATGCAAAATTTAGAAAAGTACACCCTTGGGGGGTCAAAGTGGGGGGATGGACATGGAGATGCATAATATGATTAAGTGGTGACAGACCTTTCCAATGATATATAACATGAGGTTGTGTGCAAAATTTAGAAAGTACCCCTTGGGGGGGGGGGGGCAAAGTGTGGAGATGGACACCGGAGATGCATAATATGATTAAGTGGTCACAGACCTTTCCAATGATATATAACATGAGGGTTGTGTGCAAAATTTAGAAAGTACGGGGGGGAGGGCAAAGTGGGGAGATGGACATCGGAGATGCATAATATGATTAAGTGGTCAAAGACCTTTCTAATGATATATAACATGAGGGTAATGTGCAAAATTTAGAAAGTACCCTTTGGTGGGGGCAAAGTGGGGAGATGGACATCGGAGATGCATAATATGATAAAGCAGTTACAGACCTTTCCAATGATATATAACATGAGGGTAATGTGCAAAATTTAGAAAGTACCCTTTTGGGGGGGGGGGGCAAAGTGGGGAGATGGACATCGGAGATGCATAATATGATTAAGCAGTTACAGACCTTTCCAACAATATATGACATGATGGGTGTCAACAAAATTTAGAAAAGTATCTCTTGGGGGGGGGCAAAGTGGGGAGATGGACATTGGAGATGCATAAAATGATTAAGTGGTCACAGACCTTTCCAATGATATATAACATGAGGGTAATGTGCAAAATTTAGAAAGTACCCCTTCCGGGGGGGGAAGTGGGGAGATGGACATCGGAGATGCATAATATGATTAAGTGGTCACAGACCTTTCCAATGATATATGACATGAGGGGTGTCAACAAAATTTAGAAAAGTATCCCTTAGGGGGGTGGGGGGGCAAAGTGGGGAGATGGACATTGGAGATGCATAATATGATTAAGTGGTCACAGATCTTTCCAATGATATATAACATGAGGGTTGTGTGCAAAATTTAGAAAGTACCCTTAGGGGGGGGAAGGGGGGCAAAGTGGGGAGATGGACATCGGAGATGCATAATATGATTAAGTGGTCACAGACCTTTCCAATGATATATGACATGAGGGTAATGTGCAAAATTTAGAAAGTACCCCTTCGGGGGGGGGAAGTGGGGAGATGGGCATCGGAGATGCATAATATGATTAAGTGGTCACAGACCTTTCCAATGATATATGACATGAGGGGTGTCAACAAAATTTAGAAAAGTATCCCTTAGGGGGTTGGGGGGCAAAGTGGGGAGATGGACATTGGAGATGCATAATATGATTAAGTGGTCACAGACCTTTCCAATGATATATAACATGAGGGTTGTGTGCAAAATTTAGAAAGTACCCTTTGGGGGGGGAGGGGGGCAAAGTGGGGAGATGGACATCGGAGATGCATAATATGGTTAAGTGGTCACAGACCTTTCCAATGATATATAACATGAGGGTAATGTGCAAAATTTAGAAAGTACCCTTTGCGGGGGGGGGCAAAGTGGGGAGATGGACATCGGAGATGCATAATATGATTAAGTGGTCACAGACCTTTCCAATGATATATAACATGAGGGTTGTGTGCAAAATTTAGAGAAGTACCCTTGGGGGGGTGGGGGGGGCAAAGTGGGGAGATGGACATTGGAGATGCATAAAATGATTAAGTGGTCACAGACCTTTCCAATGATATATAACATGAGGGTAATGTGCAAAATTTAGAAAGTACCCTTTGGGGGGGGGGGGGCAAAGGGAGGAGATGGACACCGGAGATGCATAATATGATTAAGCAGTCACAGACCTTTCCAACAATATATAACATGAGGGGTGTCAACAAAATTTAGAAAAGTATGCCTTGGGGGGGGGAAGTGGGGAGATGGGCATCGGAGATGCATAATATGATTAAGTGGTCACAGACTTTTCCACCGATATATCACATGAGGGGTGTGTGCAAAATTTAGAAAAGTGTCCCACTTGGGGGGGGGATGGACACCGGAGATGCATAACATGAAAAAGAAGTCACAGCCGTTTCAACTTGCAACTTTTTTCTCGAAGGCATTTGACAATATTAAATTTTTTTTTACCCAAGACAATTTAACGATATTCTTATTTTTTTTTGTGTAATTCGTCAAACGTTCATGGAAAAAATCATGAAATTCACTAATCAATAGTTGATAAATTATAAAATTCAACAATTGATAGCAGTAAAATTGGTCAATCGATAACGGAAAAATCACGAAATTCATCAAATGGTCTCCCGTAAAAAAAATTGTCCTGCACACTGATGTGATGATCAAAAGGGTTTTGAAGTATAGGACAAAATTAGCACTTGCCAAACAGCGAGTAATACTGAAAATTTGGCAATGGACTTTATTGCCACCACTGGTCAAACATAATAGTCACACTCACCAATTGCGATGATTGAATGGAAAAAGATTTTTTTTCTCTGCTGTCGCGCGACAAATTTTGAAACCATTTGGCAAATTTCATCCCCGAAATTGGCAGATTGTGAATTTTTTTCTCGAAGAAATTCGACGATATTCGAAAATTTTTTCTCCCGAAACCAGTTGATGAATTTGACGATTTTTCCACTGTGTAGATTAATGAATTTTGCACTTCTTGCGCTATCGATTGACGAATTTCGAATTTTATCGACTATCGGTTAACGAATTTCACGATTTTTTCCATGAACGAACAAATTGCGCACTTTCTGCTAATTGACACATTTCGCCCTTTACAATTCAGTCAATGAGTTGAACGTTGTTTCTTTCGAGAAATGTCAGGAATGAAACAATGAATTTACTTCGTTCGATGCCCCATGGAAGAATGTGTGCGATGCAGCAACGGGCGTCACAGACTTTTTAGGGCACCTGCAGACTAAAAACATCTAACCAATCTTCGCGGGGGGAAAATAACAGATTTTGTCAAATGATTGAGGAAAAAACACTACTTTATCAAAGGATAATGGGAAAACATGACTTTTGTTAAAAGACCACAGAAAAAACGTAATTATGCAAAAGGATCGCGAAAGATAAGCAAATTTTGTCAAAGAATCGCAAAAAAGGAAATTTCACCAAAAGATCACGCTTTTTTACTAAATTTCGTCTAAAAATTGCGGAATAAAATGTATTTTATCAAAGAATTGCTGGAAAATGCGAATTTCGTTAAGGATCGTGAGAAAAATGCGAAATTCTTCAAAGGATCGCTGAAAAAACACTAATTTCGTCAAAGAATTGCTGAAAAAACATGAATCTCGCCCAATAACAGAAAAATCATGGTTCATAATCATTATATCTAGTAGTATATGTAAATACAGTTTGTGATATAAGACAAAATTAACATTCACCAATCGGTGAGTAACACTGGAAATTGGTGATTGATGTTATTGCCACCACTGGCTAAACTTAGTCACACTCGCCAATTGCGATGATTGAATGTAAAATGAAATTTTTTTTCCCGCTGTCACTCAAAGAATTTTGAAACCATTTGGTGAAGTTTTTTCCGAAACCATTTTGTGAATTTCCCGATTTTTTCTTCAAAATCATTTGACAAAGAGACTTTTTTCTCGATGGCATTTGACAATATTCAAAATTTTTTTACCCAAGACAATTTGACGATATTCTTAATTTTTTTTGTGCAATTTGACAAATGTTCATGGAAAAAATCATGAAATTCGTTAATCAATAGTCGATAAATTGTGAAATTCAGCAATCGTTAGCGGTAAAATCGTAAAATTTGTCAATCGATAAGGGAAAAATAATGAAATTCATCAAACGGTTTCCGGTAAAAAAATTGTCTTGCACGCTGATGTGATGATCAAAAGGGTTTTGAAGGCATTTATTTTATTTGTTGTATTGTGTATAAATACCAAGGTGGAAACAGTTTGCTTATTTTGTCAAATGTTTCAACAATATTCTACCCAATACGCATGCATAAAAAAAATCTTCCGGTAGGACCGGCCAATGAGGTGAAGGTCTATTACGGTCTCTAGAAACGTGTTTGGGATCATCTCCTGTTGTTTTTTTCTTGCACTTTGCGTTAAACCTAGGAAGGTATTTATATAGAACTCACTGTGGAGTGTTTAGAAGGTATTTATTTATTTCATTTATTATAATTTGTATGAATACTTAGGTGTCCATTTCGGATTTACTGTTTAAAAATGAATTTAGGCTCTTTTAACGTTCGCGAAATCAATCCCGATGGAAATTGTCTTTTTAGATCTCTATCATTTTGTTTATATAGTACAGAAAATGATTATTCAAATGTATGTAAAAATATCGTAGAACACGTAATACAAAATTGGACCACTTATAGTCCGTTTATTATCGGGGATGAATCTTATGGTGTTCCGATTGCTAATGAAGACAATTATGTAAATATATGGTTCTTCATAGAGGTATATGGTTCTTCACACTTCAATAGAAGCATTGTTTAAATTAATATAATTCTACAAATATGATGCAGTTTTAAAATATCGAGTAATGATTAATACTGTCAAAGAATATACTCATATACGTAATTAAGTTTTGGTACTTCTCTATTATCTCATCGACCACTTTTCATAAAAAAAAAAACTATCGCCAAATAAATGGGAGAACGTTGTCATTGGAATATCAAAATAAATAAATAAAATATAAGAATTTAAGGATACAATTGTTATTTTAATTAATGAAATAACTAATAAATCAAATAAACATAATGAAAAATACACGCAAATGTTGAATTAAAAACCACTTGATGACATAAAAAACACGTATAATGTTTTCGACATCAAGTAAATGGGACTGCAATTTTGGCATTTAATCATACAGTTTGGCGATAGTATTTTGTTATGAAAAGTGGTCGATGGGATAATAGAGAAGTACTCAAGTTTTGGAACAGATGTGTTACTATCACGCTAAAATGTAAACAAAAGATTGGCGACTGTTTGTTTGGCGCGATTTCCAAGACTGCGCCAAACGAATAACTTAATACAATGGCTAGGTTGCCATTAAAGAAAAAAATCCCCTAAATTTGGCGACTTTTTTCTTTTTTTTAACTGATAATTTTTTTTTTCTTTTAAGCGTGAGTGTAAAGCATCTAAGCCCAAGTTTTTTATACCAAGTTTGAAAATTTATCTTTTTTTGACATTTAAAAAAAATAACATAAAAAAACATTACAAATTTGCCTATTTAAAACATTCAAGATTTGTATATATACAAACAATACAATGTAAATATTAATATTGTTACATGATACATTATATACATTGTTTGCATATATACTTCTTTGTATATATATATTGTTTGTATGCATACAAACAAATATAATGTAAACATTATTCAAATATTAAGAGTTTGCAAATCAAAACATTCTAAAGATTTGTATACATACAAACAATATAATGCATACATACTCTTTACAAATAAAATAGCCCACTTATATAATGACAAAACTTTTAAATCGAATAGAGATAATATATTTCTGTTTTGTTATGAAAAGTGGTCAATGGGATAATAGAGAAAAGTACCTAAGTTATTTATACCAAGTTTGAAAATTTATCTTTTTTTGACATTTAAAAAAAATAACAGAAAAAACATTACAAATTTGCCCATTTAAAACATTCAAGATTTGTATACATACAAACAATACAATGTAAATATTAATATTGTTACATGATACATTATACATTGTTTGTATATATACTTCTTTGTATACATATATTGTTTGTATACATACAAACAAATATAATGTAAACATTATTCAAATATTAAGGGTTTGCAAATCAAAACATTATAAAGATTTGTATACATACAAACAATATAATGCATACATACTCTTTACAAATAAAATTGCCCACTTATGTAATGACAAAACTTTTAAATCGAATAGAGATAATATATTTCTGTTTATTTTATAACTTATATTCAGATGCTCAGATTCTGCTTTTTTCGAACACATAATAATAAAAATATTACTACCGTGTGTACTGTCTTTTGACATTATATTTACATAATCGTTTTCATTATCAATCGGAACACCATAAGATTCATTCCCGATAATAAACAGACCATAAGTGGTCCAATTTTGTATTACGTGTTCTACACGTTTGAATAATTATTTTCTGTACTATATAAACAAAATGATATGATCTAAAAAAAAAAATTCCATCGGGATTTCGCCAACTTATGAGCCTAAATTCATTTTTAAACAGTAAATCCGAAATGGACATCTAAGTATTCATACAAATTACAATAAATAAAATAAATAAATAAAATAAATACCTTCTAAACACTCCACAGTGAGTTCTAGATAAATATCTTCCTAGGTTTAACGCAACGTGACAACAGAAAAAAACAACAGATGATACGATCCCAAAAACGTTTGTAGAGACAGTCATAGACCCTCACCTCATTGGCCGGTGATTTTTTGACGCATGCGTATTCGATCGAATTTCGATGGAATATTTGATTTGACAGAATTACCAAACAGCTTTAAATATATGGATGTTATTATCTTGCAGACATTTTTCGTAGCCGATTATTTTATTATTTCAGCGAACTTAATTTCTGTAGATGGAAAGAGATACACTATATAGCCTAATCACCGGATAATTTTGATGTCAGACATATTGTCGAATACTCAGAGAAGTACCTGACGTATCGTTTTTCCACTTTAGGAAAGTAAAGAGCATGTTTTCCCCCATATTACTCAGTGAAGTTTTAGTCACGAGTGCTATTAGGAAAAAAAAAATATTTAAGCTGAAAACACAATATTTACAATCAACCTGTAAAACAAAATGCTTAAAAATATCTGTTTGTGTAACAAATGACTATGTGCATCTTGTACTACGTTGTTATGAATTTTTATAAAAGTAACATATATATTCATGAAATTATAAACATTTCTTTAAAAAATTCAAAATAGTTCACATGTTTTTTGTTTAAATCATGCACCTGTAGAACGAAATGCCTGAAAATATCTGTTTGTGTAACATATGCCTATATGTGAGTCTTGTACAACGTTTTTAAGCATTTTTGTAAAAGTAATACGCATATTCATTAAGGTATAAATGTTTTTTAAAAAATTCAAAGTAATTCACATGTTTTATGTTTAGATCATGCACCTGTAAAGCAAAAGGCTTGAAAATATCTCTTTGTGTAACAAATATATATGTGAGTCTTGTACAATGTTTTTATGCATTTTTGTAAAAGTAACAAGTATATTAATGAAGATATAAACGTTTCTTTAATGAATTCAAAATAATTTACATGCTTTTTGTTTAGACCATGCACCTGTAAAAATTGCTTGAAAATATCTGTTTGTGTAACAAATCACTATGTGCGACTTGTACTAAGTTTTGATTTTTTATAAAAGTAACACATACATTCATGAAGATATAAACGTTTCTTTAAAAAATTCAAAATAATTCACATGCTGTTTGTTTAGATTATGCACATGTAAAACAATATGCTTGAAACTATCTGTTTATGTAACAAAAATGACTATGTGAGTCTTCTACATAGCTTTTATGCATTTTTGTAAAAGTAACAAATAAATTTATAAAGATATAAATGTTTTGTAAAAAAATTCAAAGTAATTCACATGCTTTATGTTTAGAACATGCAGGATAGTTCAGCCTGAGTTCATAGTTCAGCCAAATTTAACCCCAGTTTTAAAAATTTGGACTAAGTGCAGTAGAAACAGAAATGATCTGTCGCGGTAGCAAATGACTTCGTAGGGCCTGTACAAAATGTTTATACATTTGTGCAAGAATATTATGCACATTCGTGAAGAAATAAACTGTTCCATTAAAAAAAAATTTTTTTTAATAGTATGTAGAATATTTAACACCACTTTGCAGAAACATTAGAAATTGCTTTAGAGACATTGTACTGCGATAAAAAGTGAATATATTTAATATTTGATGAAATATGAGCATTTGTATGAAATAAATTTTAACAGTGCGTGCGCGGAAGATATATATATATTTTTCATAATTTGGTAAACAGCTATATAGGGTAACTTATACATAAATGCCAGTCAAGAAATTCAGAAAGGTTTCGGTGGAACAGTGAGCTGAATTTCAGTTGCTTTTTAAAAGTAGCTAGATGATAAGGAATTGACTTTTTTCGGCAAATAAACATGTAATGTACATAGATCATCCACCAGAATGAGCCATTGTAACAATAACAGAATTATCAAAATCGAAGCCCCGTTGCAAGTTACACATGGTCATACATTAAATACTTACTACTTTATTGGAAGTCATTTTATAAAAAAGGACAGTTTATGGGATATCCCTTATTATCCGTCAACTTTTATAAAACAATAGAAATTAAGCTCACTATACCAATCATGTATTACTAAATTTTCACGATATTAGACTGACTTTTTTATATAAATTGTTTTATAGAGTTGACTTCGAAATTATGAAAAACAAGAACGACAAATCATGCATCACGCACAGATTTTGAAACACATTCCAACAGTTACAGGATATTAAAAAGAATTTTTGTTTTTTCATACAATGAAAGGATAATTTTAAATGATATAAATTTGAAGAACACGTGTAGATCGGAATCGCACTACCAGAAATTATCGATCAAAGCATGTTCTGTAACTGAAACCTGTTGCGTGTCTCTGTAAATAAATGATATATGATACGCACTCTATAATCTATAGAAAAGATGTTATAGTGCACCTAAGTGCTCCTTTTTAATTTCATTATGTTGGAAGTATCGTAACATCATTAAAATGCAAAGCAATCGACTTTTGTTCATAGATCATTATGTAATGAAATTTTTTGGGCGGCCTTTTAAATGAACTATAAATGGTACACATTTCATTTTGATTATCAAACATTCTATACTAAATATGAATTAAAAAAATGACAATCAGAGTATATTTATTTACAAGAGTTAGAGCACTAACAGAGGGACAGACAGACAAATCGAATTTATAACCACTATGTGCGACTTGTACTAAGTTTTGATTTTTTATAAAAGTAACACATACATTCATGAAGATATAAACGTTTCTTTAAAAAATTCAAAATAATTCACATGCTGTTTGTTTGGATCATGCACATGTAAAACAATATGCTTGAAACTATCTGTTTATGTAACAAAAATGACTATGTGAGTCTTCTACATATCTTTTATGCATTTTTGTAAAAGTAACAAATAAATTTATAAAGATATAAATGTTTTGTAAAAAAATTCAAAGTAATTCACATGCTTTATGTTTAGAACATGCAGGATAGTTCAGCCTGAGTTCATTGTTCAGCCAAATTTAACCCCAGTTTTAAAAATTTGGACTAAGTGCAGTAGAAACAGAAATGATCTGTCGCGGTAGCAAATGACTTCGTAGGGCCTGTACAAAATTTTTATACATTTGTGCAAGAATATTATGCACATTCGTGAAGAAATAAACTGTTCCATTAAAAAAAATTTTTTTTTAATAGTATGTTAGAATAGTTAACACCACTTTGCAGAAACATTAGAAATTGCTTTAGAGACATTGTACTGCGATAAAAAGTGAATATATTTAATATTTGATGAAATATGAGCATTTGTATGAAATAAATTTTAACAGTGCGTGCGCGGAAGATATATATATTTTTTTCATAATTTGGTAAACAGCTATATAGGGTAACTTATACATAAATGCCAGTCAAGAAATTCAGAAAGGTTTCGGTGGAACAGTGAGCTGAATTTCAGTTGCTTTTTAAAAGTAGCTAGATGATAAGGAATTGCCTTTTTTCGGCAAATAAACATGTAATGTACATAGATCATCCACCAGAATGAGCCATTGTAACAATAACAGAATTATCAAAATCGAAGCCCCGTTGCAAGTTACACATGGTCATACATTAAATACTTACTACTTTATTGGAAGTCATTTTATAAAAAATGACAGTTTATGGGATATCCCTTATTATCCGTCAACTTTTATAAAACAAGAGAAATTAAGCTCACTATACCAATCATGTATTTCTAAATTTTCACGATATTAGACTGACTTTTTTATATAAATTGTTTTATAGAGTTGACTTCGAAATTATGAAAAACAAGAACGACAAATCATGCATCACGCACAGATTTTGAAACACATTCCAACAGTTACAGGATATTAAAAAGAATTTTTGTTTTTTCATACAATGAAAGGATAATTTTAAATGATATAAATTTGAAGAACACGTGTAGATCGGAATCGCACTACCAGAAATTATCGATCAAAGCATGTTCTGTAACTGAAACCTGTTGCGTGTCTCTGTAAATAAATGATATATGATACGTACTCTATAATCTATAGAAAAGATGTTATAGTGCACCTAAGTGCTCCTTTTTAATTTCATTATGTTGGAAGTATCGTAACATCATTAAAATGCAAAGCAATCGACTTTTGCTCATAGATCATTATGAAATGAAATTTTTTGGGCGGCCTTTTAAATGAACTATAAATGGTACACACTTCATTTTGATTATCAAACATTCTATACTAAATATGAATTAAAAAAATGACAATCAGAGTATATTTATTTACAAGAGTTAGAGCACTAACAGAGGGACAGACAGACAAATCGAGTTTATAAACACTTTCAACTTTGTTGGAAAAAAATTGATACCGGTCGTGCATGCGCAATAAAATTTATTTAATACTTTTGCTCATATCTGATTAAATATAAAATATATTCATTCTTTATTAGCAGTATAATGTTTCTACTGCACTTTGATAAAATTTCAAAATGTGAAATTAAATGTGGTTGAGAACGCTGCACGATATAACTGAAAAACACGCGGAAGTTTTTGAATTAAAAATACCGGGTGTCCCAAAAATGACTGATGGATTTTAAAATTCAATAACTTGCAAGCGGTGACAGATATTAAAAACATTCTTGCAGGAGGGTTATGTATGATGTCAGGAGTTTTGGTACTGCGATTCTTGATTTTAGTTCGAATTTCAAACAATAGATGGCGCTGACAGCGATTGGCGTTCAGTCGAGGCCGAAACTGACATTACTCAGCGTTGAAGGACCGTCCTCTGAATACTAGATGGCGATTGTCGCAGGCAGATTTATTTTCAGCGTTTGAACGGTCCCTCGAACTTCAACACCAATAATATTTAAAAGTTTTCTTTCACTTATTTGATCTCAGAAAATCTAGGCGAAAAAAATTTTTAGAAATTATTGGTGTTGAAGTTCGAGGGATTGTTCAAACGCTGAAAAAAAGAATCCGCCTGCGACAGTCGCCATCAAGTATTCAGGGGGCGGTGCTTCAATGCTGAGTGGCATCAGTTTCGGGCTTGACTGAACGCCAATCGCTGTCAGCGCCATCTATTGTTTCAAATGCAAACGAAAATCAAGAATCACAGTACAAAAACTCCTGACATCATACATAACCCTCCTGAAAGAATTTTTTAAATATTCTTGCTGTTTGCAAGTTATGGAATTTTAAAAATCATCAGTCAGTTTTGGGACACCCGGTATATATATATACATTAACAAGTATATATTCTTTAATCTATATATTTTTTATGAGTGTTTATATTTGTGTTATTCTTACACAAATGCTTAAGCTTGTACAGATAGTCATTTCCTACATGACACATCATATTGAGCTTTTTATATTACAAAATTATTCCAAATAATATTTTTTATTCAATTTATTGTTGATTCCTAATTATCCTCGTGACTAAATCTGCACTGAAAAATATATGTCAGATATGTTTTTTTCATCCTCAAAGTTCAAGGACGATTTATCAAGCATTTCTCTAGATATTCGACAAAACGTCTAAAATTGAAAGTACAAGGTGACTTTTGGCGTTATAGTGCATGTACACTGAAAAAAATGAAGTTCTCAAAAATGAGTAAGTCCATGTACTCATATCGAAATGAGTATTTTTGGATCAAAAATGAACATGTGCATTCTCAAAAATGAGTAAGTTCATGTACTCATATCGAAATGAGTATTTTTGGGTCAAAAATGAACATATGTATTCTCAAAAATGAGTAAGTTCATGTACTCATTTCGAAATGAGTATTTTTGGATCAAAAATGAACATATGATCAAACCCAACATACTTGTATATTTCAGAATGTGTAATGACGAAATTTCGGAGCCTAAAAAGCTATTATTTGAAGGAAAAACGAAGAATAAAAGAAATGAAAAGTGGATCTGGTTATTCGGGATTTTCATCAAAGTGGATCCACTACAACACATTTACTCATTTTTTTTTCCTCACATTTTACACATCTACTTTTTTTTCCCTTGATAGTACTTCAAGATTCTGATTTTTTTTCCCACTAATTTTTTTAAAAATTTATTTTAACTTTTTTAACGTGAGGCATTATTGTGTTATTTAAAAGTTTCATAACATAATATCTTTGCAAATTAGAGCTATGCAAATTGGTATTAAACTAAGCTGATTTATTTGGCTTACAAATTTATGAATTACGCTAAAATTTATTATTTTATAAATTATAATTTCACAAAGTTTATAATTTTTTCCTTAAATTTATAAAATTAGTTAATATTTTTCTTTATTTTTATAAAAATAAAGTTTTTAACTTTATAACGTATTTAATTTATTTCTTTAGCTTATATTTTTATAAAAAAAAATAATTTAATTTAAATACAATCAATAAGTCCAGATTTAAACCTACCTATCCCAAGGTCATTAATTTCGCATATAATATATAATAAACTGAAATTTATCTGTTATAAGGGACCAAATCATACAGCAAAATATTGAAAATTATGAAAAGAAAATATTAAAAACATTGGAACTGAAAAAATCCATTTACAAATGAAACTTCAAGTTTTTGCAAATTTTGCAAAATAACTAACAACATTTGAGAAGGAGGCGTGACCACTCATGGGGCGTTGGTCTGAGTCGTCAGGTTAGTTCACAGGACATCACGGGTTCGATTCCTCTCATGGGCAAGGGTTGGTTAATTACAATAAACTCACGCAGGAATGAAAAAAATGAGCAGAAATGCATGTATCCCTTATAACAGGGGTTCTCAAACTATGGTACGCGTACCAGTACTGGTACGTGAAGCTCTGGCTACTGGTACGCAGAAATCTAATACTGGTACGTGAAATAAAATGCAAAATGCAGCATATTATTATGGAATCAAAAACGGCTTGTCTTTATTTACTTGGAAGTTTAAAAAAAAAATTTCGAATGCTATTTAGGATCTGTAAACGCTTTTTCTATTTTTTTGTTACGAGAAATGTTTGGTATAGCAGACTTGCGGAAATTCGCACGCACCGCTTATGATAGAATCAGTTTTTCAGAATTAAAAACACAATTTATATGCGTAAAAATTGAATTTTTTAATAAAGACCTAATTTTAAAATTAATATATGAATGAAGTATTTTTAATTAGCGGAAGAACTGTTTTTAAACAGGCTTTATAAATTGAATTATCTGAATGCTTGGAAGTAGGAGGAGCTGTTGTGAGTAGGAGGAGTTAAAACAAAATAACATTCCAAGTGTAATTTATAACCCCTTGTTCTCTTTGTATTAGAAGAGCTTCTAGGAGGTGTTGAAATGAAAGTCTCATTTCAAACATAATTCCTAAATTAATTCATTGTGTTCATTGAAATATTTTTCTTCTCTTGCACAAAAAGTGTTATAGTTTCCCCCTATTTCATGGAAATCAGTTTTTAAGAGAATAAGGTTACTTAAAATGGTCAAGAGAGTAATGTTATTTAACACGTTGACGGACACTTGCGGCTATAGCCGTCAAAGCGAAGTTCACTATGTAGCATGACGGCAATAGCCGTCCAAAACGAAACGGTCGTTTTTAGACACTACGGCTATAGCAGCACAAATGTGCATTTACCGGCGTACAAGTAGAAGCCCAGTGTCATGTTTTGGAAACAATTTTTTAGGTTGAAGTTCGTTTTCCACTTGTTATACGAGTTGCAGCTTCAGTATGTACGTGCAGCGTGGCTAGTGGTCAGGGAAAATACAGTAAAAAAAATGATAATTACCAGTATATTCTTATAGAAATATGCAATTAATTATTTGATCGAATAATCAAAGTAAATTTTTCTATAAGAATATACTGGTGTTTATCACTATTTTTAACTGTATTTTTCCCTGAGCACTAGACACCCTGACCTGGTTGTGACGGAAGTAGAGCAACCTAATTAAAGGTACTGAATTAATCAAAATTTATTTAAGCAGAAAGAGTAAAACTATACTCGGATTTGAGATAGAATCAACATATGTTTTGAGGTGGTATATTCATAAATGTGTGAAGAAACTTGCAAGTGCTTGCATACTGAGCGACATTATTGTCACATTTAAAGGTATCCAGATTATTAATACGGTTGTATTGAGCCTATGTTAAATGCGCTAACTAAGCTTTGGATAAGAAATTCGTTTCTCATTTGAGACACCCTGCCACTGTATCTCACGAGAGAGGAAAGAAGTGAACTTATTCAGCTCTCCTCTCATGTGATGGATTACTGGAGTCCACATTCAAAAGAATGAATGTAACATAATTTTCGCTGACGAGAATATCAGAATACCGTCTAATATCGTCAAAGTCTGTTTGTGTTTAGCACAACATACCTCTGTGAATGCGCTTTTCCCCCCTTTGTTATATGAAAAACAAATACAGGAATAAACTAAACATCGAATCTGACTTATGACTTAAACTTCCTAATATTGAGCCAGACATGAGGAAGTTTTGCTTGATAAAACACGCCCACTCTTTTCACTAGTCTTCTATAACAGTATATGAATCAGTGTGCACCAATATGTACTTAAGTATTAAAGTTTTTTTACTATACCAAAATACTATATTTTGATAATTGTGCATTATTAAAAATGAAATTATTTTGATAAATGCATTATTAAAATTTAATGGTGATACTACTTTTTACTTGAATGTTTTTATTAAGCAGTCAATTTAGTAATGTAATAATTTATTTTAAATACAGTAAAACCTGCTATGACGGAAACACAATACCCGGAGAGATATTGCGTTTTAGACAGGTTTTTCTATATTAACTTTACGTTTGTTACCTGGTGGTACGCGGAAGTATGAACTTCGATTTTGCGGTACGTCGGTCTGAAAGTTTGAGAACCCCTGCCTTATAAGGTTGTCCTCGCGAAGTAACTTTTTTTTTATCCTATAAATTTTATTTTAACGACATAACAAATTTTTAAATTTGAATACATCCATGGGATCAAAAATGAGTACATAGCAGTTCATATTTGAATACATCCATGGGATCAAAATTCAGTACATGTGTTTCTCAATTTTGAGTACATTTGATCGGAGCTATTTTGAGTATGTGACGTATTCAAAATTGAGTACTTTTTACTCAATTTTGAGTACCCATTTTTTTCAGTGTATGTAATGCGACATAACATTGTTTATTTCTTTATTTAAAGTTTATATATACATAAAATAAAAAAAAAAATTAATTGATTCATAAGATTTAACAGCCTTTTTTGTTTTCGTAAATATGTTTTGTAATTTGAGAATCATCGTATCTGTACATTTAAACTTAAGTGTATGTTACCGTACTCAACGAGCTGTATAAACTCTGCATTTCAAACTGTTATAATGAAATTTAATGATCCGTCTAATGTCTGAAAAGAGATTAGTTAGTTTGGACTAGTTTAAAACTACACTTACATTATTTAAAATTAGTTTAAATCTAGTTAAAGACATATTTAAGGATTTGCTTAATGTATTACACAAGCATTGCCATATTAATTCAATTAAATTTTAGTAAATTGAAAATGATTCTTGATAGCTATTCTAATTACACTCCTTTTATCGGGAAATGTAGTGAGTGTCTGTTTTCACGAAAGCGAAGTATTCAACAAAAAATGAAAATATATGCTAAATTTTCATAAAGTATATATGTAAGAATTATTTATAATATTGTTTATTGAAAAATCACACACTTAATTAATTTTATCTTCATTTAACATATGTAAGATTTTCCTAAAATCTATTTGAAAAATCTTTTTTATTAAATTTATGTAAAGGAACTTTTAAAGTTAATTAACCGATGATATGTAAGCATCTGAACAAAATTTAAATTCCGGTCACCTATTTATTATTATTTATTATACAGAAATTTGTTAATTTGTTTAAGCAAATATTCTGTATGAAAATTACATTTATAATTTTCTGGGTTCAATTGATTTAAAAAGGAAATTTATTACAGAATTTACATTTCATTTTTCTGGAGAAATTTCAAAAATTAAAAATATTTAAAATTTTATTAAACATAGTAAATATGAATTTAGAATATGTAAGGTATACCGTATTTACTAGTGCAATTGAATAATTTAAGCTGTATAAAATTTCATTAAATGTATCATTTATATATATCTCATATTTTATATGAATTCATACTGACTTGATTTACATCTTTATTTGGAAGAAACGTATATGTATTTCATTTTAGAGTCATTTAACATTCGATGAATGTAAACATTTTTAAGTTTAATTGAATAAGACTTACTGTTTAAATATTTTTTATACTTTGTATATAAATTTATATTTTAATTTTGTGTGCATAGTATATGATATAGATATAATGTAATTGCATATCATGCTACCTTCTCGCTAATGAATATTACTATTTATATTGTTTATAAATTGAAATGCTTTTCGTTCACATTTTAAAGCTATTTATATATGTTTTTTATTTGCTAATAGTCATTTTTATAGAAATATATATTGCGAATTAATAAATGCTCGCTCATATCTAATTGCAAATAAAGAGAATTATAAAGCGTTCAAAACAAATATTATTTTTTTATGAAATCTAGCGAAAGGTGTTTTAATATATTATTCATATACGCGGATACGTTTATTTAAATAAGTTAAATTAAATGCGGAAACGTTTCAGGTTGTATGTCCTAATAATTATGTCAAAATGAGTATAAAGACAAACCATAGTCTTACATACTTGTTTACACCTTGTTTATTATACACTGCTCAAAACAATTAAAGGATATTGCAGTTCTAGGTGGATTTTGTATCTGGGAAACTTTTTAGCTGATTGATACATGGTCGACAGACATAGTACGTTATATGAGAATAAATTACACATGTTTGGCAGAAAAAAATGCATTTTATTGCGCATTTGTGTACAAAAGGAAAAAAACACAATTTGTGCATATGAGAAAAAAAGAATAAGAAAAGGTGTTTTCTTCAAAGAAAATCATTTTCAGTAGGGGGTATGGTTTCCACGGGCGGCCAGCAACGTTGAACACCTTTGAGGCATGGACTCAATGAGGCTATTAATGACGAGTTGGGGTATTCTGCCCCACTATTCCAGAAGAGCTCTTTCCAGTTCTTGGAGAGTTTGTGGGGGTTGTTGGCGGCCAGAAACTCGTCTTCCTAGAGCGTCCCAAACGTGCTCGATTGGATTCATGTCTGGAGAACACGCTGGCCATTCCATTCGAAAGATTCCTTCCTCGAAAAGGAAATCCTCCACCAGGTTTGCACGATGTGGCCTGCAGTTATCGTCCATTAAAATGAAGTTATCTCCGATTGCTGCAGCGTAAGGGACTACAATAGGTCTGAGGATCTCATCCCTATATCGGCGACCAGTCAGAGCTCCATCTCGAATGATGTAGAGGTCAGTGCGCCCGTCAATGGAGATGCCACCATACACCAACACTCCTCCACCGCCAAATCTGACACTTTCGTGCACGAACGCAGGATTATTCCTACTGCCACGGTCCCTCCAGATGAAAATACGCCTATTATCCGGATGCACAGAAAAACGGGACTCGTCAGAAAACAGAATATCGCTCCATTCATTTCTCCTCCAGTTGACATGCTCGGTTGCCCACTCCCTGCGGTCGCACGATGCCTTGATGTTAATCTAACACATACCATCGGTCGGCGAGCATACAGACCTACAGCATGGAGCCGGTTTCAGACAGTCTGAGTTGAAATCGTGGTGCCTGTAGCCGAGCGAAGGTGTTGTTGCAGAAGAGTAGCGTTCATGTTTCGGTGTCTCCGAGCTGTTCACGCTAAATACCGATCTTCATTGGGCGTTGTTGCCCGTCTACGACCTTGCCCTGGTCTTCGGCCTGCACATCCACTCTCCAAAAAACGGTTCCAGATCCTGGAAATGACACTTTGTGACACTCCAATGGCTTGCGCTACTTCGGCTTGAATTTGGCCCCCTTCTAACCTACCAACAATTCTCCAAGCTTCTGTATCTGTCAAATGACTTCGCTGAGACATCGTACTCATCGAAACAAAGCAATCACTGAATGCCGATCATCCTTGTCTTCATTCTCTTTTATCCAGTTGACAGTCAAATTTCATTCGCTGCCGCTGAAGCGACGTTTTTGACGTCGAACTCAAAATTTGCATACTCCACAGTTTGAAAACCAGAAAAATTTGCATTTGTGATTCTCTTCTTCTATTTTCGGCAAAAAAAATTTCGTTTATATCTTTATTTTATATAAAACTTCAAATATCCTTTAGTTGTTTTGAGCAGTGTATTTAAAAAGCTTTAAATATTAAGTGATAAGCTGATTTTATAAATAAATGAAACATTTTGAATCAGTTAAGAAGAATAAGGCAATTTAATATGGCCTTACAAGACACAGTTTTTCAGCCAATTTCTTGAAAGGCTGTAATATACAAAAAGAGTTTTTTATACTTTACTTTCTTGAGACACAATATAATATGAGTGATGCAAGATTTGAAGCCCTAAACTATTGAATTCAGGAAGAGGGTTACATTTTCTGAAACATTAAAGAAGTATATGTTAAAATTGTGAAATTTTAAATATCTTTTCCATGGCCTAAAAGGAGTTGGGTAAAATTTGGCTTTTTTTGACACTTTCCGTCATAGTTGAAAAGTGTATATGACTTCAGTTTGTCTCGCCGCCGTCTGTGTGTATTTCTAGCCGCCTGACTTTCCGTGATTGCTCGTATTGTCGTGTGATTGATACTCGTATTGTCGTGTGATTGATACTCGTATTCTCGTGTGATTGATATATGTTTTTGAAGTTTACTATGACATGTGCAGTATTGCAAACGCAATGCATAGCATTTAAATTTATTTTACAGAGACGCTCAAACGAATTTCGTTACATTATGGTCTATGAAAAAAAAATCGTTTCCAATGTTTTTTAATGATGTTACAATATTTCAAACATATTGAAATTGATATACATCACTAACGTGCGCGGTACAAGATAAAGGATATGGTGTTTTTTGCATTTATCGTTCGTTTACAGGAACCCACAAAATAATTCGCTAACAGTTGTCTATGAACAAAAATTGCTGGAAGAACGTTTTCCTTTGTGGTGTGTATTTTTAAATTTAACTATTTTGTTGCATATTACGCTAAGTGAGTATAAATTCTATAGATCACATACTGGGCTGCACATAAAAATTCGAACACAATTCTGTTTATTGACGAAAATTGCTGAAAGAGAATTTTCAACTATGTTGAGCGTTTCCTAACTGAACTGAACTTTAGCATAAGATGTAGTCTCTTCTCTATCTCTATAAAAGAGTAAGTGTCTGTCTGCCTGCCCGCGGATTTCTCCGTAATTATACCACCTAGGACTCAGAAATTTTTGTCATGTGTAGATGTTATCACCGGACAGTATACCTCACGGTCGGATTTTTAAATTTTAATCTAGATTAAAAAAAAAAATTAAAACATGTATATGGAATTTTGGGTTCGAGGCTATTTCAAGCTCCTCCCATGAAATAGCCTCGGCAACACCATCCGTGGCAACGAAGCAGCCAGCCAATGAGAGCAGGTGCAGCATCCAGGATCTAGCCACAGATTAAAGATATTCCATTACTCTATGGATCTAGCTACCAGCGACGATTTATTTACTTTCTGTTCAGTGAAGTGTAAGATGAAATTGGCCTAAACCCTGTGACAGAAGGACAGAACTATCTTCGTGTGTCTGCAACGCTAATAATATTTCAAAAATAGTTTGAAATATGCAATATATATCATATTAAGTTCCCGATAGTTAGTTTTGTCACTGGGGTTTAGGCCTATTTCATCTTACACTTCACTGAACAGAAAGTATATCTTCATGTATCTGCAACGCTTATAATATTTAAAAAAACTATTCTTGACTGTATTTTTAGTTAGTTTGTTTCATTTTTTAACATTATTAGTATGAAAATATTCAGTAAATAATTTGTGAAACGCTTATAATATTTTAAAAAACTGTTTTTGACTGTATTTTTAGTTAGTTTGTTTCATTTTTTTAGCATTTTTAGTATGAAAGTATTCAGTAAATTATTTGAGTTCTTGGGCGGTTAGGAATCCATTGTGATTTTTTTTTTACCTCATACTTACAAATTAAATATTTTTGATGGAAACAAACAATTTACATTAAATTTTTGAGTAATTTATTGTTTACAATTTTTTTCCTGTAATTGTTTTGGACTACATTTTTAGTTCCCGAGATTGATGAATTCATAACATGCGATAAATTGTTAAGATGTATGTTCTCATTAAGATTTGTTATTGAACTCCATTTAAGAACCATTTTTAACTCCATTTAAGAAGTTTCATTTAAGAACTTTTTTAGTCGCCCAAGAAAAATATTCTTAATGAAACAGATTTTCTGAGCTGTTTCTATATATTCATGATTTTTTTGTTGGGGCGTTTTTGAGTGATGTTTATGATTTAAGAACTTTTTTAGTCGTCCAAGAATCTAATGTTTTTCTTGAACTTTACTTTGAATAAAATGAAAACATTCAGTAAATAATTATTAAATCTTAATCACCTGAGAACGGATTTTTTTTCCAAATTTGTTTCTTTTGTCACTTTATAGAATGCATACTTTGCGACGATCGGCCGGTAGCATCCAACCACCACCACCATCCATAAATATCATATAATACAATTCTAATACCGTGCAAGCGCCCCCCCCCCTGGTTATTTTACGATTTTCCGTCGCATTTAGGGGGGCGGATTAACGAGATTTGACGGTAATTATTAAATTGTTTTGATGAACTGATTATAAATTCCCAGTCCGTGAAATATTTATGATGTGCATTTTGTGACATGAGTTTCATAAGAATCACTCACATATAGGACAAAATTAGCACTCACCAATCTGCAAGTAATACTAAAAATTTGTCGATTGACTGTTTTGCCACCACTGGCCATCTTAATAGTCACACTCGCCAATTGTGATGATTGATTGAAAAAAGATTTTTTACCCCTGCTGTCGTTTGATTGCCGATATTTGCATCCTCCCCCCCCCGAGACCATTTGATGATTTTTGAGATTTTTTTCAACTATTGATTGATCAATTTTGTGATTTTCCGTTTTCTCACATTATGAGTTTCATCAGAAAGTAAAACAATAAATAAATATGAATGATTTGCGGAGCTGTTTCAAAATAATTATAAAGAATAAGTCTTTAAAAATGTAAAATCAATGTTATTTCTGGCCGAGTTTTTTTTAAAAATAATTATAAACCATTTTAATTTGTAAGCATGTTGTAAAAAAATCACCATTTGTGACAAATTTTGTGTTTTATAAGAATCGCCCAAGAACGGACATGCAAATTTATGTTGTCATCGCACTCTTTATAATTATTTTTGTTGAGGGTTTTTGGGCGATGTGATTGAATTTTTGATAGAAACAGCTCCGCAAATCATTCATATTTACTTAATGTTTTAACTTGCTGATAAAACTGATAATATGTGAGAAAACAGAGATTTTTTTTTTTAACTTCATATTTACAAATTAAATTGTGGAAGACAGAATAGGTTTGTTTGTGTAGAGGTTTGTGTGTGTGCTGTTTTTAATAAAGACAGTTGCATTTTTCACGCGACCCTTTCACGAAAGTTTTTTCTGTGAACCTTTCACAAAATCTGCATTTTTTCCACAATCGTTTGACGAATTTCGTATTTTTTCTGCGATCCTTCGATGAAATTCAAGTTTTTCCTGCAATCATTTGACGACATTTGCTTTTTTTGTGATCCTTTAACGAAATTCGTGTTTTTCCACATACTTATGTCGAGATTCATGTTTTTTCAGTGATCCTACGACGTAATTCGTGTTTTTTTTTTTTTTTCAGCGATCCTTTGACGAAATTCACATTTTTCCTGTGATCCTTTGGCAAAATTTGCGTTTTCTCCGCAATCCTTTGATGAAATTCGCATTTTCCGTGATCCTTTGATGAAATTTGCTTTTTTAATGATCGTTTGACAATATTCGTGTTTTCTCTGCTGCCTTTTGACGAGATTCATGTTTTTTTAGCGATCCTTTTACGAAATTCATGTTTTTTCAGCGATTATTTGATAAAATTCATGTTTTTCTTGCGAACCTTTGACGAAATTTGCGTTTGCCAGCGATTCTTTGATAAAATATGCTTTTTCCTATTATGATAGGGAAAAGCGGATTAGGATAGGTAGATAGGGAAAAGCGGATTAGGATAGGTAGATAGGGAAACCCCATTATCAGATCGGGACATTAGATGTAATTAAGAAACATTTGTATATTTGTAATAATTAGCGAAAATGGCGAGATAAAGGGGGTGGGGTGGGAACGACTTTTTATTAAATATCACATTTATTCTACATCAACTTCCTCTCACCACCAGGGGGTGCTTTGCTATCTCTGTTTCTATGGGCTGGATCACAACGGGGTATGGCTCTTTCCACCCGACATCAATAGAGCTTACTGATTTTAGTTTGGATTTTCACCACAGGGGGGCGCTTTCGTATCTTTGGTTCTATGGGCTGGATCATGACGGGGTATGCCTCATTCGACTCGACATCGATAACCTTAATGAATTCAGTTATGTTCGTATAGAACATATTGTGCTCCCTGGCGGTGGAAGGTGTAACTAAAGGATTTTGCAGCTAACTCGGGTTCTATGGGTCACATCACGACACGGTTTGGCTCATTCGACACAACATCAATAGAGCTTACCTATTTTAGTTCTGAATTTCACCACCAAGGGGTGCTTTCCTATCTCTGTTTCTATGGGCTGGATCACAATGGGGTATGGCTCTTTCCACTTGACATCGATAGAGCTGACTGATTTTAGTTCGGATTTTCACCACAAGGGGTGCTTTCCTATATCTGGTTCTATAGGCTGGATCACGACGGGGTATGGCTCTTTCGACTCGACTTACAGTAATATATGGGAGTGTGTACGGCACGCCCAGTGTTTGCTGTCTAAGGTAGTGGGGCCCCCAACATTAGATTTGTTTAATAATAAAAAAATGTTCAACACTGATTTCAGGTACATTTAAGGTTGTGTTGGCACGGGCAACGCCGGGCGGGTAAGCTAGTATATATATAAATCTATGAAGAAAGGACATGTTTGCAAATAAATATTGCCTTCAACTAATACCTCTATTTTCCCATCTGTAACACAAAACCGTGATTATTCGTACACCAATCAAGTCGTCTTTTGTCCTTAGTGATATCAAAATGTTGCCCTGAGTGATGACAGTTGCCTTTTCTTTCTATATCATATACAAGGCTGCACAAAAAAATCGGATACTTTTCTAACTATAGATGGTGATTCCTGGTATTGGGTTTTCACATCTGTAATGCGGTTTCCAAACTGTTTATTGAGCTATCACATTTCACCTTACTAAGCAGCGAAGTTTTGTTCCAGTATTTTGAATGTCTTGGAAAGTTTTTCATAATCTATGCTTGACTCATGATTTTTCTTTCTTGTTATATTCTATCGTTGAAATGCAAACTTAATTTTTCTAAAATGCTATTGTCCTGCATGCATATTCCGTAGAGGTTAAATTTATAAGTCGTCGTGAAATAATGGACGGATCCTAGGAGATAAATTTTTATTTGCACAATAACATGGAACATACAATTAGGGAAGAGATACATCTTGTGGTAATCGACTCCGTGACTCCTAAGCTAAGAAATGATTAGTAGAGTAGAATTGCTGTACCGTTTGGAGACTTTTCTTCTCTCCAATTGCTCATCTATTAAGGCACTCATCTAAAGACTGGGCGTAAAGTTGATGTCAGCTTGGAAGTCCCTCGCTGCTTACACTGTTTAGAAGGCGTTTAAACAGCAATTGTGTTGTATTTTGTTAGCAGTGTAAAAAAATGTCTTTATGTTTAAAATCGTTCCGTAAGAAAATACATCAAAAGTTTTAGCAACAGGGTGCTAATACGATGTTAACCGATCACTAGTATACGTGTGTCTCATATCATTTATATTCGTGTATACTCGTGTGTATTATGAGATATGAGTATATTTTCATTTATATAGCAAAAATTCATTTACTTAAGACGTGTTTTGAATCCTTAATTCTAGTTATGTAATGTGTCTTGTATAAAGTGTTAGTAAACATCTTAAAGAATATATGATTATGTCATATGTTTGAGTATTTTGTAATAATTATGCACAATATTGTATATTGGTAGATCAGAGAGTTAATTAATTTTACCTTGATCTAAAATGTGTGAGATTTCTCTTAAACTTTGTTTGGAGGTTACGTTTAACCGAATTCATGTAATCGAACTTATTTAGACTAATTCATCGATGGCATGCAAGCAGATAAAATATTTAAACATCTGAAAACCCATTGACTATAATTTATTATGTAGTTATTTATAATTTGTCTAAGCACATTTTGTTTGTATGAAAATGACTTTAACAATTTCTAGAATCAATTGATTTAAAGAAAGATAATTTAATGCATAATATTAAATATTTTGCATTCGCTAGAGCAATATAATGAATAAACATTTAAAAAAACTTCAATAAACTTAGTAATTATGTCTTTAGAACATAAGGTGTATCATAGTTATTAGTGCCGCTTAGATAATGCAAATTATGTAAAATTTCATTAAATCTAGCATTTATACACATCTCGTATTTTAATTCATGCCGGCTTGATTTACATCTTTATTTTATACAATGAACTCCCGATAGTGCGTACTTCCAAGACAAACAATTTTTCGCCCGCAGTAACCGAAGTCCCCATTAAATAATCTAAACATTTTAATGATATTATTTCGTATGTCGAATAAACTGAATTCAGTGTTCGTCAGAAACTATTTAGTTTAAAAATTGTACATTGAAAGAAGTAAATTCTTTTATTTTGTAATTTTAGCTAGAAAAAAAATGTTAATGACAATTTGTGAATGCAAAAGGTTAAATAACTCAGGACAAACAAAATATGCAAAGAAATTGTCGTACTTGTATAACGTAACATTAATTAAAGTAATATCTAACTTTTCTTTACGACAGTTGAATAAATGATTTTTTTAACACCTTTTTCCTGATACACTTGAAAATTGGATCATTTACACCATATTTTGATATTAATGATATCCGGAAACAATCGTTAGCAATTTTTTTAACCTATCACGTTTTTAGTGGTGTAATGCTTCTTTTCGTCTTCACGATTATCACGTACAATTTTTAAATTTATCAATAATCAAAATTACACTAAGCATTAAGCAATGCCTTTAACGTAAATTGCAAATAAAATATGATGCAGAAAGCGAAATTGGCCTCATTAACATTGCATTTTTATTAATAATATCGAGAAACAACCGTTAGCAATTTTTATACCTATCATGATTTTAGCGGTGTAATGCTTTTTTGTTTGTCTTTACGATTGTCACGGACAATTTTTTGATTTATCAATAATCAAAATTACACTAAATATTAACAATGTCCTTAACGTAAATTGCAAATAGAAGATGATGCAGAAATCGAAATTGCCCTCATTAATCGGAGATACATTTTAAATTCAGCCTCATTAACGGGACTTCACTGTAAATATTTTTTTTATTTAAGAACTAGCTAACCCGCCCGGCATTGCCCGGGCCCGAGATAATTACAATCTCAGAGAAAGGCGTTAATCCCCCTACCTCCCCATACCGGCAAATATAACGAATAATTTGTTCAAGAGAACCACCGTCACCTACATTAATGCGATCATTAAAAAAAGAATTACATTTTTCTGATAATTAGAACATAACGAAGACGCTACGGTAAAATAGCCGGCAGATGACACCCCCATCCCGACCTCAATTTCAAATCTATATCTTAATTAGTTACCTAAATTTTTGTTCATTAGTAAAATTTGGCAATTATTTCCTTTCATTTTCGCAAACTGAATGAGAGGGATCGGCCCGAGAAACAGATCTCTTTGTAGTTCAGTTTTTAATGAAAGCAGATCCCTGTCTGAAACTTTATCGGATCGTTTTCAATGGCGCCGGCAGATTTTTGGCAGTTTTTTGCATAAATTAAGAAAAATTACCGGCCGAATTTTTCAAAAATTGCATAGACGGATGCAGAATATTTTTTTACATATGCTCAGAAATTTTCAAATTGATATCTTAATTAATTTTCTTAAAATTCGCTAATTGGTAAAATAATTTCGAATTCGTTCATTTTCGCTCCAAATCCAATGCGCTGGTTAGTTTCTTTCGCCATTTTGATTTAAAAGATGTCATTCTAGAAGCGATGGCTAATCAGACAGAATCTAATTAATATCTAGGCTAATTATCAAAATATTAAAATTCTGAGGGTCAGGTGCACCAAGAGAGGGTTTGGACTACCTAAATCTAAATTTACACACTTCTAGGTGCGCTAAATTTTCCTAGCCATCGCTAACAGACACACACACACACACACACACACACAGAGGGAAACTTTATTTTATTAGTATAGGTATAGATAATTTAACTTTCGATGATATAAATTTTTAGTTTTAGTTGGAAAGGATTTACGCGCTTTTAATATTTTTGATAATTTTTCGTTTATTCTGTACGCATAATGTGTGATATAAAGTATAATTTAGCTACATATTATATAACTATGCGTCAATAAATATTACAGATGAAATTGCTTGCATATTGAATTGCTTTTCATTTACCTTTTAAAGCTATTCATAAATTCGTACTTATTTACTGACAGTCATTTTTATTAAATTATGTATTGTGAATTAATTAGTTCTCTCTCATATGTAATTGCTAATGCGAAGTTAAATTTAAATAAGGTATGTAAAACATATATTATTATTAGTCACAAATCTAACAAAAACCTTTTTAATTAATTAATGACATGCGAAGATACGTTTATTTTATCGCATATTTATATAATTTTTAGTTACATGCCTGAAAATATTCTGTTCATCTGTGCTAATAAGAATGTATTTCATAATGAATTTAAAAACAAATCATAGTTTTACTGATTTCTTGTAATTGAGTTGATTGAGTTCTTGTAAAGACATCTAATTAATGAAAAACTAAACAAACTATTTATAGAAAATTCGAAATAAATATAATTAAAATGGATTAAATAAATTTAATTTTCTTTTATTGCATTAAATTATTTATATCTTGATAAATTTATTTTATCATATAAATTTATTATACTATGTATTTAATTTATATTTATTTTCAATATGTGTTTTTAACATATTTCGAACTATGTAAAGAAATGAAACGCTATTAAACAGATTTTTTTCTCCTAAAATATTTCATGACAAGCTGTCGTTATAAATAAGTAATGTTTCACGTCATTTGAAAAGAATAATGCTGGAAATTTAAGATGGTCCTAAAAGACACGATTATGCAAAGAATTTCGTGAGTGTCTGTTACTCTTACAAACGACAGAAAATTCCTTATAGTTAACTTTCATGAGGCATAATGTAATATGAGTGGCGTAAGACTTAAAGCCCTATGGTTTTGAATTCAGAAAGAGGATTATAATGTCTGCAACTTTAAAGAAGGATATATTGTGAAATTTGAATTGTATTTTTATGACACAAAAAGGAGTAGGCAAAGTTAGGCTTTTTATATTTTATCGTCCAAATGGAAACTTCTTTTTTTTTTATAAGAGATTATGGGTCTTGCATACATATTCCGTCGAGGATTAATTTATATCTCCTTGCGAAATAAAGTACAGATCCTATAAGATGAATTTTTACTTGCAGAATAAAATAGAACATACAGTCAGGGAAGATATATATCCTGTAGTAATCAAAATGATGCTTCCTAAGTCAGTAAACGATTCGCAGAGTAGAAACATTGTAGCACTTGGCCACGAAGGCGCTTAAACAGCAATTCTGTTTTATTTTGTTTGCTGTTAAAAACTGGTGTTTATATGTAAAAAAGTTCTGTTTAAAAACACAGCAAAAATTATAACAACATGGTCCTAACAGTTTAAATCGATCACGAGTATGCCCGTGTTGTGACAAATCCTTCGGAGCTGTTTACTTGAAACTAGGACATGGAGGCAATTTAACAATAACAAGAGTTTATTTGAACCCTTCAAAATGGTGCAAGAGCTGTGGGATACCCAGCTTAATTATTTAATCATAAGACTCATCTGTAAGTGTTACAATGAATCTAAAATATTTCTTTTTCTAGAAATCACAATCGTTATTAACAACTAAATAGACTCTGTGAGTTTCAATCCTTTCTTATTTGGGGGTAATACTTCTTTCCAACGCACGCAGCCTGGTAGCAAACTATGCTTTCTACCTACACACTTATAACTGCACGTGGTGTAAGTACAGTAATTTTTGGCATATAAGCTGTGGCTAAAATAAATTATGTTATGAACCAGAAATTTTATTTATTAGAGAAGATCAAATAAGTTTCATGTTCAAATTCGTTACATTTTATTAAATAAACTTTCTGGTCGGAAAAAGATTTATTTGACCTGCGGCTTATACACCGGAAATTATGGTAAATGGGAACTTTATTACCACCACTATAAATAACTAGGCGAAATACGTTCCGAATCCACTGAGTACAACTAATACCTCACTATTTATAGCCGTTACGCAAACACAGTCACCTAAATAACATATAATTCCAAAGTAACAGTGACAACTAGATTCTGGAGATCCATATGCACTTTCGAAACTTAAAGAGAGATAGAATATATTTAATTTACGCTTAGAAATAAAAATTCCTTTCTACGAGAAAAATCGCCCAACAGAAAATATTCTTAGTCTGATACAAGAACCGATTGTCAGTTTGTTCTTGTACATATTTTAGAAAATAAATTAGTACATTTTCAAAAATTTAGCATATTATTAAAGTTATTTTCTATAATGTTCGAATCTACCTTTACTGTAAATTATTTTAGGCAATTATCACTATATAACTTTTACACGTCAATGTATTACATATACTTTGAAATATTTATTTCTTTGCAAGAACACGAAAATCACTATCAGCCGACCAGAATCAATTTCTTGTGGATAAGAACTACTACTTCTATTTTTAAATTTATTTAAACTCCAACTAATGCAGGGAATGTACTTTGGGGAGATAACATTTTAATAATTATTTAAAAAAAAGGTATTTTCTTTTACAGGATGTTCGAGATAAATGTGACCGCTGCTGGTAAAAAAACGAAGCTATTAAATATCCGAGTCAAAAAAGACATTTTAATGCAAAAATGGATACGTAACATTTAAGGATCACAACAGTGTAAAGATAGTTTTATCAAGAAGCCACCCTAAGCCGCTATAACGGCGTAAAAGTGGCTCCAGAATCTGGCATATTCATCTGGTACAAGCCTCTGGTATATGCATCTGTCACATAAATCTGGCAAACTCTGTTCGAACTCTGTGCATCAGTTGCGTCTCTGTGATAGTGGTATTGCGACATACATAATGATTCATAGGATTGCAATCAAGAGAGTTGGGTGGGGGGGGACGTTGAGATCAGGATTTCCCCCTCACAGAAGACACATGGAAACGCCACTAGATTTTGCGTTGTTTTCATTTTGTAGTCTCCATTGCATCTTGACATTACTTTTCGTATCGTTTTTGCAGTGTTTAAAAATCACAGTGGCGTAGCATGGGGGAACACTTGTACACTTGACATCTCCTGGATAAGTCACGCTTTAATATAAATCATTTTCAACTATTTTAATAACTAAATAATCTGTGAACGTTTAAGTAAATTAAATGCTATTTTAAAAAAAATAATAATAACGTAAAATGAACAAATTTAACAGCGCATTTACTAGTATGAATGAAAAGAAGAGAACAGACTTTCATGAATCATATATATGTCGTAGACTAAAGACTTCGGGTATGCTCGAATCTATCAGCGTGTAGTCATCATTGAAAACCGTATCCATTTCGTCGTCTGCGTATGTCCATGAAAATTTTATATAATTTGATTTATTTAAGACGTATATCTGACATGTGTGATTGACATCAGGTGCTCACTTACAAGTCATCGTCAATACACATGGACGAGATAACCACAAGGAAATTTACAACACCAGAGAATTACACCCCATAACTTGACAAAGAGTGTGCAACGGAGCAAGCGGGAGTCGAACCCGCAACCCACCTCCGCTGTCAAGCGATTAGCGGTGTCATATCTTAACCACTCAGCCACGGTGGACCCTATCCATGAAAAGAAGTTTGTTTGGAATTTTGACTAAAAGGGTTGCTAGCTTACAGAATAGGGTTGCAGTCTGCTGCTATCACTTTCTGCGACTATTTAACTATGTTTAGTTAAGTTTTTTCTTTTTTTAATTTTTAAAAGAAAAAATGGTTATTTTATAGAATATTAGCAAAAGTCTTTAGAAAATTTAAAAATAATCAACAAATCATCAAAAATAATCATTAAAAATAATCACAATCGTTAAAAGCAATTATTAAATGTTTAATCATCGATTCTTGAAAGCAACGTGGTTTTTAATAATTATTTTAATGAATGAGTTAAATTACTTTATTATGTAGATGCATTTTAATAAATAATTCGTATAATATTAGTTTTTAGCACTTTCCAACCTAGTTGAAAAGTGCTTATGACTTCGGTTTGTCTGGTCGTCTGCCGTCTGGCCGTCTGCCGTCTGTCCGTGCTCTAACTCCCGTAAATATGCTGGGATTGCTCTGCAATTTTTATATGTTATTGTCGTTATCTATAGCATGTTCCCTATTTCAACGGAAGTGTATAGCACTTATAGTTTTTTTACAGGGACACTCAAAAGAATTCCGTTACATTGCGGTCTATGGGGAAAAATCATTTGCGGTTTATTTAAATAATGTTTCACTATTTTAAACGCATTGTAATTTATATATATTACTAAGGTGCATTAGAAGAAGCTTAATATGGAACAGGGTGTGCATAGCACTTATAGTTACTTTACAGGGACAGTAAAAATAATTCCGTTACATTACGTCTATGGAGAAAAATCGTCTGCGGTTTATTTAAATAATGTTTCACTATTTTAAACGCATTGAAATTTATATAGATCACTAAGGTGCATTACAAGAGACTTACTACGGAATATTGTGTGTATAGCAGTCATCGTTCATTTACAGGGACACGCAAAAGAATTCTCTACTGTCTGTTAACAATAATTCCTGGAAGTGCGTTTTAAGTTATTGAACGCGATTTTAATTTTAACTTGCTTTTTGTCTATTACGTGGTGTGTATAAATTCTGTAGATCCTATACAGGGCAGCACAAAAGTTCGCGAACACATTTCTGTTTATTGACAAACTCCAGACGGAGAATTTTAAACTGTGCTACGCGTTTCCTAACTGAACTAAAATTATCATCCTATGTAGTATATATACAAATCTATAGATCTTATACAGGGCTGAATAAAAGTATTCGGATATTTTTCCGAATATTGTATATGTTGGAAATTCCTGAAATTATGTTTTTAAATATGTTGTGCGTTTTCTAAACTGTTTACTTAGATGTTAGCTTTTAGCTTATTAAACGGTATGATTTGTAAAATTATTTTGGAAGCGTTGGAAAGTGCTATATAATCTATGTTTGACGCATGATTTTTCGTTCTTGTTGTTTTTAAAACGTGCTATGAACAGAAAGTTTAGAATCAATATTTATAAGCAGATTGTGTACAACGTGTTTGAATTAAAAACAAAAATCTTAACATGGAGTATTTATTGAAGTGATACTGCTAAGTATATTTGTATACACATCTTTCTCAGAACTTTCAGAAGAAGTTTAGCATCCCCCCCCACGTTTCTTTTTTTTAAAAGCCGAACTAACATGAGGGATTAAAAGTTGGCTGGTTGATTGGGGTTTAATGGCAGAAAGTCCCTTCTGGAACATGCTGCGCCAAGATTGATTAAAATAATACATAACAGAAAAATTTGTAAAGCCTTCATGAAAATGTCATGCATTGAATATACTGATTAAAAATATTTTCAGAAGATGAAATCAAAATTTTGTTTAGATCCTTAAACTATTTTAAAATACCATGTTTAAGAAAAATTTGAAGGATACTTCAATCAAAATAAGAAGTTGCATCAAAACAGGCTTTTGTAATTTTTTTGTATGAAGTTTTAATTTTAATAGTTATTACTTAATTATTACTAAAATTAGTAAAGTGTCGTAAAACAGTGTTTCATAAAGTGAAATAATTTCACGGTATTTCTGAAAATGGAAGTTCAACTGTAATTGATTTAAATAAAACAAAATATCGTTTTAATTCTTAGAGAGTTCCTATGATTATATTTGATTGAAATGAATCCAGCTTTTAAAAAAATTCAATAGCAACCCCAGTATTTTATACAGTATGTCAAAAAGTGTTTAATACATTTTAATGCCTGCTTTTAAGTCAAATAAACCCATTTGAATGAGACGTTTTTATTATAAAATAAAATATGAACTACATTTCATCATATAACTAAAGCACACATTTTATCAAATGCATTGTCTGGTTAAAAACTTGTTTATTTAATTTTAAAAAGCGTAGAAGTTGACTGCTTTGAATTTTTCATAATTTTTAAATTATTAATAAATGAGATATGAAATACTGATAAAAACTATTAATGTTAATGAAGAAATCGTTTATTTATATGCATCGCGAGCAAAAAAAATTATGTACTTCATTCTTTTTTGTTTTGTATACAACTTTGTAAATACCTAAACCATAAGGGGGAATTTTGGGGACTTGCATTATCGTGCATAAAATAAAGTTTGGACCGTAGTACCCCGTAGAAATCTAACAGGAGGTTGAAGGAACTCGTCTTATATTTGTGTGTTGTCGCATTGTTATTATTTTTACTTAAAATAAGTTTAAGATAGAAAATAGAATATAGAAAAGAAGTTTAATTTTTTATAGTATAGCTGTGCAATAGGTCTTAATATGTATCAGCATTTAACGTTCATTAAATTTGTTAGAGATTGCTTAGTTGACTAATAATTTAGTTTAATACTAAAATTGACATCATTCGTTATTAAAAACTAAAAGGTTGGGACACATTTATAATTTATTCAATAATTCAATTGTAAGTCTTCTATGGCATTTTGATTTTTGACTCAAACGATTTTACTAAGAGGCTTTATTTTGTATTATTTATTTTAGTGCATTTTTTTTATATGCGATTTTCAGATTTTTCAAAATTCATTTTAAAACAAAGTACAAAAATAAAGGTAATGTTGTAATTTAAGGGAAATTCAAAATGTGTGAATTATCTGATACTTTGTCCAGTAAAATTCTCAATTCTCATTTAGTTTTTGTTCTAACACTTTAATTCTTGCACAAACACAATTGATATATATTATTTAAGAAAAAGAAAGGAACTAACAGAGTGTTTAAAAATTTTAATAACAGAATTTGAGACAGTATTTGTTTTTCTTGAAGGAACAGCATCAATGAATCAGCTTCAATAATAAACTATTTGAAACAAAATACAATTATGATAGTTAAAGTTTTGTGGACGAAATATGAACTAATTCAAAATCATTACAAAGAAGAATTTTCTGAGAAACTAAATAAAATCAAAAACATTAAATGTTAAAATGTTTACCATGTTTATATTTGTATGCGTATAAGTTTAATAAGAAGTTATTTATTTAAAGCAGAAGTTCTTATGAATCGTTCTGATGTAAAGCAGAAAGTGATGAACAAAAATATATGAATAAAAAAGATAATGTAAAATAAAAAAGAAATAAAAAAGAAATAGAAATAAATAATAATTATAAATTATGTATAACATTTTCTATTCGATATTTAGTTCATACAAATAATACATTGACAATAAAGAAACATTTATTTTTTTACAATTTATTTTTGGTGCTAGTGAAAATAAAGATTTTTAAATGTTAAACGTAGAAATAGTGAAAAATCTTTAAAAAATTATGAGTTCTTAAATTTCCTTTTTTTTAATATTTTAATATGAACATTTTATTTTTGGCTAACCGTTATGAATGAATATATACGTTTAAAGTTAAATATGGCAAAGTTTTTACTCGCGAAAAGTTTTCAAGAGCTATTTTTATTCGCGTATCTAGTATAATTAGAAATGTTTATTTAAATAAATGATCCAAATTTCACATTCCGAGTTTTGAGACGTGACATGGAACTTTAAGTCCTTAACTGCTCTAAGTTTAGACAAACAAGTAAACATAGAAATTTCTAATCTACGCATTGTTTATTTTGTAAGAGGTGTTATTAATTAATGTGTGCAATATTTTAATGAATGTCTACGTTATATTGAATAATATTTAATCGGTGAATAAGATAATTAGAAGAAAACAAAATAGCATTGTTTTATTAGAAATATTTCGCATACGTCGGGCATTTCTTAAACATCGACGATTGTCCAAGAATTTCATAACACTGAATTATACAAATATCCGTGCAAAACTCAGTGTGGATCAATGTCAATGGATTATGTTTAGTAGGCAAAAGATGCTTCAAAATTGGTAGGCCTTGATTAGTTTTCTATTGGCACGCCATCTTACCATTTTAGAATGGTTACTACAATTGTACAGTTAGTATAAAAAAGATACACCTGCTTTTATTCACAGAACGTTTGCGATAAAATCACACCAAAGGCGTCATTAGACTCGGAATAACGTCTTCCTTCAGCAAATAAATGCAATTTTTGAAATAAGGGTTGCCTAGATATTTAAAATATCACCAACTCCGATTTCTGAAATAGTAACACCCAATTTTTACACCACATTTGAGTTTTTTTAATCAAGGCAATCAGAAATAAAATATAGTTTACATACTTTTATCAAGTCTTAATAGAGTTGTATAAGAAAATGTGTAAGGAATATAGCCACAAATTAAGAAAACTTAAACAAGATATCTAAGGGTAAACTTCCAAGCTCAAGTCAGTAAAATTGTTGAGGAATTTTATATCTATATGGCGATCTTGAACAGTTTGAATTTTTATATTTTTTTCCATCCTATTAATTTAAATTACCATTCTTCCCAATTTATTATCATTTACAGTTATAGTTTCTTAATTCTCATTCTTTTCGAACTTCCTAGCATCTGCAGCTTCCTATTTTCGGACTTGTCGCTCGCGCAGCCAGTCCGCATAAATAGACCTTTCCTATTATCCTAATTATTTCGTCTTCTGTCTCAGCGAGCTGAAGACCATTTCACTTATATCTTTTTATATTTTGATTGTAGTGCATACAATATTGTTCTACGATTAGACTTTTTTTTTCATGGATCCTCTAAGATGTGATACACAAATACTCGTATACAAAGCGTGGAGTTGTCTTGCAACTGGGAAGCTCCTGGGATCCATAAACTGTTCAACCGTTCAAATGTTCAACTTTCAACTTTTAAATTTTATGGAATAAAAATTTACACGTACATTTTCTGTTTGAAGTTATATGTGATTAAGTGGTGGTAAAATATGATCTCTTTAGATTTAGACTTTCGAAAAGTAAAATTTTGCTATAGGTAAAAAAAAAATAATAGGAATGAACTGCAAACTTGCAAACCCAAACTTTTGACGATGACAATTTTGTTTATGTTAAAATTGATGTAGGTCATAGGTAATCATTTTTTAATATGAATTTATTAATAATTTTTATAATGAAAATTGCTTTTGATTAAAAAAAAACCTAGAATATGTTTTGGTTCATTCAATTTATTTTACTGAAATCAAAAAGTTTAAACGGAACGATTTTTGGAAAGATATAAATTCAAGTTTGTCACGTGAATTTAACATTAGCATCCTTAAAAATTGACCTCTTCTAATTCCGTGAAGATTTAACAAAAATACATAAACTTTATACTTTTCCAAGCTGGTTTGATCTAATGAAACTCCTACAAAGTGTCAAAAGTGGTGTTACTATTTGAAAAATCGAAGTCGGTCCAATTTTGAATAGGTGGACGATCTCTATTTAAAAAAATATATTTATATTCTGAAAGAAAACAAAATTACTAGTCTAATAATCCTTTTGATGTGATTTTATCGTAAACGATCTACGAATAAAGGCAGGTGTTTCGTTTTTATTTGATACAGACTGTACATCGGTAAATGAAGTATCTGTGCCCATAATACCAGTAATTATGTGTTCGAATAAACATATAATTCACAATAAAAAAATCATTTCAATATTACAAATAACTATATTCAATTAAAAATTTCGTGTTATATTTTTTGACAATACTTATACATAACTGAATGAAAACATATTTTTCAGTTCGTTGTCTTTAAATTTCTTGTATTTTTTTTATACGCGAAATGTTTGTTTTTTAAAATATATATTGTCATATTTAATGTAGAAGCAAGAAAGAAAATATTTCTAAGAAAGCAGTTTATACAAGTTTTTCTCGCACTATTTACTAAAATGTGTAACAAAAATTGAACAACAACACAAAGAAAAAAATGTAGAATGAAATATTGTCAATCTTTTGCGAATTTAAATGCAAGCAAACGCATTGATTCAATTGTAAAGAATTTTTTTAATAGAAACGATTTCACATGGAGAAATTTATGAAAATTAAATGTATACATCATATATATTAAACGCACAAGCAATTTTGGGTGTCTATGTGATTTTGAAAGTGACTCTAAAGATTTTCCCGACACTTTTCTGCTGTACTAATTGATACATGTTAAAACGATCTAGCTAAATTTGGAATTCGGAAAAATAAGTTTTGATAGGTTAAAACAAATTCATCATTGAGAATGCTGCTTGCTATAAATAGAAAAATGCAACGATTTTAACGAATCGTGTCACTTATAGTAATTTGAGTCAATTAAAACAATCTAGCTGGCTCCCAAATTGGGTAAAATTTGATTTGTTAGCTGAAAACAATCTCAAAACTGAAAATGCTGCTATAAATCGAAAATGGCTCGAACAATTTACACGAAACGGCCTTCTATAGTAATTCGAGCGCAAGAAAATGATTAAGATAGATCTTGAATTCATAAAAATTAGTTTTTACAGGAAAAATTAATTCAGCACTGAAAATGCTGCTGAAAATCGAAAATGGTTACGTCGATTTTCGTGAAATAAGTCATGTACTAATTCAAATACGAGAAAAGCATCTAACTAGATCTTGGCTATGGAAAAAAAGCATCTTGATAAGTTTAAACAATTTTTGCCGTTAATCTACCGTGATCGAAATTCGGACAATACTATTAGTCATTGATCAGCAATACGATTACGGAAGATCTCCAAGACAGCACTAATGGTTTTCAGGAAACTTGTCTCGTATACTAATCCGAGCGGGATAAAACTATATAGATAGGTCCTGAATTTCGATTTTTTTATATAGGTTAGAAGAAAATCAGCACTCAATATGGTGTTATAAATCGAAAACGCTTAGGACGATTTTCATTAAATAAATCTTATGTGCAATTTCAAGTACGAGAAAACTATCTAACTAGATCTCAACTTCGGAAAGTTATTTTTGACATGTTTAAACATATTTTTTTCAATAATTTCCTAATTGGAGTTATCGTTGTTACCATTAGTAATTCATAAAAAAACAGTATTACGGATGAATTGGTTCAGTATTTATTGTTTGGCGTAAAATTAACAACAGATTTGCAACCAAGAGAAAATGTTTCTCATATTCAAATTATCAATTCAAACATATCACAATGCTACCGAAATCGCTTATTATTATTGTTCATCATTGACGTGGACACCGACTTCATAAGAAGAATAGTTTTCATTTTTATAAAACGTAGAATAGCACTGCGGTTTCACCTGATACAATCGCATTCAAATACAATAACACCTGTTTTTATGAATGACAATCCAAATTTCCTGCTGGTTTTTTTTTTCTCTTTTTCTTGACTTTAAAAATGTCTTTTATGTACTCGAATAAATTTCTTTGAATTCCAAATCGAATATGTATAGCATCGGAAAAATCGACGTTATTCGTAAAATAAAACGAGCACTTTTATTTATTAAACTGAGACATGTTATTACTATTGCATCAGCATGGCATCATTATCACTGACTTTTCAATTCCGTCTGTGCTGAGACTAAGAGTTACTGATATAAATATGTTCTCAAAAACGTATTGCTCTTCTGGATATATTAATTCGCTTTTTCTATGTGCACTGGAAAATAACTTGAGAAAAAAACATACATTTAACATATTGCGAAAGTATGCTATTTGAAGTTGAAGTGTGTCTAACGCAAAATGTGTCCTCATACTATCTGCTTAAGACAAAAAGGTTTTCAGCAAGTTCAAGTCTAAAAATAATTCAATATAGTGCTAATTCAATTTTGGTAAGATGCTGACGATTGATGTAAAGCATTCGTAGTTGTATATTCGCAGAATAGAAAAATATTCTTGTGCTTTTAAACGGTGTGTATGTAAAAAGTTCTGCGCGTTTATCAGTATCACGCAAATTGACGATTTTTTTGCCACACTGGTGCACCATCGTTCGTTATCTTGAAAGCTTGGGTGAACGTTGCGTGTAAAAACAGCGCATAATTTTTTGGCAATAAGGACAATGAGTCTTCTATAATAAGCAATTCCATGCATTGTAAACTTTAGATTGAGAAGACATTTTGTCTTCGGCATTTGCAAGCCGCGCCTTGCGACTTCTTCTTCAACTTATCGCATCATCATATATGATTGTGCGAATTTATTTTGAGATCGAATACTATACTTTAGCAATTTCATTAAATTCCGGCGAATTCCAAGTACGTTCGAGTCTTTAGTTAGCAGCATTTTCAGAACAAATTGGATACAGTATAATATCTCTGTTCTAAAAAAAATCGTATCTAATGCTGCTACCATATTGAATTTTTTGTGACTTTTTCACTTTCTCGGCTTATACTCTAAAAACTATTGCGTATAAAAACATGAAAAGTGGTAGTTTTAAAGAGATGTGTATGACAAGCACGTTGAAGAAGGAAGTTTGTTTTTAAATCGAAGTGTTACTTTAAACACCATTTAATGTTGAAATTGGCAAAGATAGTTCAGTCAAATAAGTTTTATATGTTAAAGAACTAGCAATTTAACCATATTTTCTAGGCCAATACTTCACCAGATTGTGGTGTGCAGTGTCCAGTCATTTTTTTTCATTTTTCTAATTTTTTATTCAAAAGATCATTATCGGCATTCATAGTTTGAAAAAGCCGTTTTTAAAAAATGCCAAATAATGTAGAAGACCAATTCTATCTCGTATACTTTTTAAGTTCATAGCCTCTCAAAGGATACTTGCAATAGACAGTGTCTGCGTAAGTTCTGTCACGTGATGCGGTATGTAGTTCGATATTCGATTCCTGCCGAAAAGAGCGGCAGAAGATTTAGACGACGTTGAATTAAGAGATGGTCGAGTAGTCCAAGTAGCTTGATGCTATGGATGATAACTAATAAATCGATGACGTAACCTTGCTCTATGCAAATAACTAAACGTCTTGTAAATACTTTTGTAAATAGTCTTTATATAATATTTAGTTAAAATTTAACGCAGACTCTAGTTTAATTTGAGTTGTGTGCAGTTTATTCGCAGGGTTTACTATAATAACAATATATCCAAACACTTCTTGACAATTGAAAAATATTTTTACATGTGAATATTCAAAAAAGAAAGAAAACTTCAAAATAATTAAATTATTACGCACGAAAATCGTTTAATGGTGAGAATTGCGTCATATTTAAAACGAAATCTTTAAAACGACATATTTAAAAGGATTTTCTTATAGTGTCTGCAATAAAACTTTTCTTCTAGATGTTATTATGTCCAGAAGGCAGCGACGCCTTTTACTTAACAAATTTATACAAGTTGATTTCAAATGTATAATTGATCTTACTTAATAAACAACGAAAACAGCCATCAGCTGTCACGGCAACGAAGGATGAGGATTTGGGGACCGAAAAATCCACAAGTAAAAGAGAAATTAATGGCCACCCGATTACAAAACATCGCCACTAGTTGTGGCAATATCATTCAATATACCATAATTGAATAATCTTTTTAAAACAGAGCAAATTAGCTTGTTGTACAGCCTGCGGGGTCTTGACGGGATTAAGTGAGCATTACTGGTAGTAGGCAGAGTCCAGTACTAGATATGCAATAAACTCAAAAAACAAATTGCCAGTATTTGTTATTGTAACTTTTAGAAACTAGAAATGATATTTTCCATTAGAAATAAAATGATAATATTTTGTATACCCTCAAATACTGTATGAATATCTAAACAATTTCCGAGTGTTACTCGGTTTCCCAAGTATTCTTTTAATTAAATTGTTAGTGTAATAAGTATTTCGATCATTTTATTTAATTATTATGAAATTAACAATGTAAGGAGGAACAATATATTATGAACAGCTTAATTAAATTTTATTAGGTTGTTTACGAATTAGTTTACTCTATTTTTCTTAATAATAAGATTCAGCGTCAATAATTCAGCATCATCGTCCGACATTAAGGCATGTTATAACTTAAAAAAAAAATTACCTAAAATTTCTCCATTTTTTGCGATTTTTTAGCGAATTATACAGTAATAATAATAGTTTTCTTTGAAAATGAAAGAACATATCTTGAAGTTTTAAAAACAATTTTTTATTTGGAAATTGGTTGAAAAATGATCCTCTGGCGGCCTTTGAGGGGTGCGCAGAAATTGAAGCGTCCGCGGTACGAGATGAATCGTGTAATCTGCTTATCTGTAACAAAAAAAACCCAAAAAAAAAACCCTTAAAATTTACGATATTTTGTAGTCTTTCTCGGATGAGTTTAGAAATATTTAAGTCCTGAAGAAAATGTCGGCCATTCAAATTTCAAGATCATCAATTTCATTTTATTTAAACAGTTATGTTATTTTACACATGTTTTTCTCTTAAGGGGATCATTTTAGGTCACCTTTCCCTACTAAAAAATCAGGAATTTTTCAACCAAATCGGTTGATTCAATCTCGAGTTCTACATGGTACCGATTTTTAAAACATAGTTTCGAGAAAAACAGATTTAAAGTTTTACAACGTTTTTAAAGAAACATAGATAACAATGACAATTTTTAACTTACCTAAAATCATCTATACCAGGCCCATATAATGAACTCTCCTGGACTTCTTCTTTCTCAATTCTTTTGTTTCTGCATGCAGGCCGCACACAATACACTAAAAATGAGCCTATTCAATGCAACACCAAAAAGCGGATAACTTTTGAACCAATACGAATTTCTAGAAAACTGCTTTACCACAAAGTTTTTGAGGATTTAAGTCGAAAAAAAAAATTTCGATTTTTTTTAAAGTTATAGAATGCTAAAAAAGCAGAAAGACACCTTTCTAATGACAGAAAAGGCTAAAAATTCACAATTTCAAAGTTTGTATCGTAAAATAATGAACGTTTTAAAATTTTAATTGCTGCGGCACGGAGAATGTTTTTCTAAATATAATATAGATCTCAGGGATCGTATAAAAATTTACATTCCGTATATTTACTAATATATACTGTACTTAATCGAATCTAAAACACTTTTTTTTCTCCATAAGCCATTCATTTTACTGGGTACGTCTTTCAACCACGTACAAGTCGTAATATTGTAAAACCAGATGTGTGTATGTGTGTTATATTAGAAATTTAACTTATCTCTTAATCCCGCTTCACTCCTACAGACATATGCAAAGGGCAGGACACGAGTAATGGAACTGAAGTTTACGCCATATCTTTGAACAATGCAACAATGAAGTCACAACCGAAAGCATTAATGCAGATTCTTAAAGTGAAATATCTGATGATATAAGCGGAGAGATGTCACCATAAACGTCGATTTCATGGGGACGAAATAGGCAATCAGGTATTCTTATGCCACAAATTTTTAAAAGTTTTTTCTTGTCTTATTTAATCACTGTATTTAATAAACACAAAATAATGTTTTAAAATTAGTGGTGGAAGTTTGTACGATTTGCCCCTGTTACGTCGGTGTCAGTGAGGAATAAATATTAATTTAGAATAATGTAGAGAATAAACTAATATAGGAATTAACACATCTCAAGTGTATCCTAATATATATATATATATATATTTGTTTAATCTTTTCTTAAAAGAAAAAATAAGTTTAGCTTATTAGTTTTAAAGAAGAAATCATATTTTTTCGGCTAAAAATTAAGGTGCGTCTTAGATTCGAGCGTGTCTTCAAAACACACACACACACACACATATATATATATATATATATATGTTGCGGTCAATATGATCAATCCGCTCATTATTAATAATAACCGGTTATTATGAATAATGACCGCGGTTATTATTAATAATAACCTGCCATTATGTACCGCCATTATTAATAATAACCGGTTATTATTAATAATGACCGGATTAATCATATTGACCGTAACATGTACATATATATGCATACATATACAGGGTGTCCAAAAAGTCTGGAAACGGTCAAATAACTCGAAAAATATACATCGGATTGAAAAACAGAAAAATGCATGTTCAATATTTTTGAAAAATCTATTTAGGTAAATCAAAGTTGCCCCCCCCCAACTCTGCCCCCCTGGGGGGAAAGGGGGCAACTTCGAAATCTTAAATGATAACCCCTCTTTTTTATTGCAGATTCGGATTCTACGGGAAAAGATACGAAACTTTTGTACTTAACATTTTCTTCGAAAAATCGTACATGGCGCTGTAATCGAGTAAAATGCAATGAGAATCGTTTCCATCGAAATGTCTGGAAACGGTCGAATAAGTCGAGAAATAGACATCGGTTTGCAAAACGGAAAAGTACGTGTTAAATATTTTAGAAACATGGCAACTTTTATATCCCAAAATATGTTTTTCTAAAATTACCTTAGAACTATTTAGAACTACATTGTAAACATGCTTGAAATTCGAAGTATTCTTCTAAAACTAATGGTTTAGGAAATAGATTTAGGAAACTAAGCTATCTTTTGTTTTTAGTTACTTACAAAAAATTATAAAATCATTATTATCCATGTCAAAATGTAAAACAAAAACAACCTTAAAAAAAAAATAATAAAAAAAAAAATAAACTCTACTTCTACTCCTCAGATTATTTAAAGTTCGAAATTTTTGTACTTATAATTACGTTACGTGTCTTGTTAAGACAAGGTAACAGATACTTGCATTTTCTTGAATTGTTTGAAGTGTCCGTATGGACAGTTTCACATCTTAACTGTTACTATGAAGAACCAAACAGTATTCATAAAACAGATATTTTAAATTTTATACAAAAATATTTTTTATGATTTTTCTGGTATCAGATTGAAGAAATGTTTATAAATAGTACGGATTAAGAAATTTTAAGTAAGCTTGCGCAACAGTGGAGGTGGCATTGATGTTGCAACTGCTTAAACAAATAAAGAAATGAAAAATAAACTGATAATGCCGATGCTGAAGCTTTTTTGAGCTATTAATTACATTAAAATGTCCGAAACACTGGTCAACAGTCTTGACTGCGGGGTCATATTAGTCAACACATTAAAAAAAATTAAACTGTACTGTAATTTATATGTGGTTACGTGATAGATATTTATGTAAACTGAAGAAAAATATCTGTCATTGGCCATTTTCGTGGTGTGTATGTGCGTGCGTACGCGTGTGTGTGTGTGTGGTCGGGGTGTCTATTAATAAGCTACAGTGGGGAAATATATAATAATAGTAATAATAATAATTATTATAAATAAAAGAAATTTACCCTCAATGAAATTTAGTTATATGTTTGATAGTTATAGGTAAATCTTCGTCAAGTTTTTTAAAATTTCTATTAGAACAATTAAATCGCTATTTTAATAAGTAACAAAACGAAAGATCATGTATCCGACATAGATTATGAAAAGCATTGAAACAATAAAAAAAATATCTTTTTAAGAAAATTATTTTTTTTCATAAAATGAAATGAGATATCTAAATCAAAAAGTTTAAAAATACATATGCAGGAAAAAATTATTTTCTACAATTGCTGTCCATATCAAGTAATGTGACCGAATTATTTCGTGCAGCCATGTATGTGATCTATAGAAATTATATACACCACGTAATACAATAAAATTTAGTTAAATTTAAAAATACATATCACAGCTGAAAACGCACTTCCAGTGATTATCGATCATAGTCCGTCCTGATATCGAATTTTCCTGAGTATCTCTGTAAATGAACGATAAATGCTATGCATTCTAAATAGTATAAAAACCTGTTGTAGTCCACATCAGGGATGCATATCAATTTCATTTTCTTTGAATTATCTTAACATCATTCAAATATTTCCCCATAGACAATAATGCCACGGATTTCTTTTGTATGTCCTTGTAAACGAACTATAAATACTACACACTTCATTTCCAATATAGATAATTTAATAGTGAAACTGAATAACAAATAAAAATTACATGTCAATCCGAAAATATTTATCAGAGTTAGAGCACGGCCAGACAAACAGACAAACAGATATAGAGAGAGACAGCCAGGCAAACCAAAGTCACAAACACTTTTTAAATATTTTGGAAAGCGATAAAAAGTGGAAAAAATATTTTCATTCATGGAATTTCAAGCGGGAACATTTTTTTATTTATTTATTAGAATATATATTCTCTCAAGTTCGAGAGGAGGAAGCACTATAAGAACGAACATATTTTTTTATGTATGCATTCTTTTTTTGGTACGACAGTATAAAACTTATTAAAAATACAAAAATGTTTTTTCTAACAATGACTTGCAACGATTTTTTTCATCTTACTTCAATACTATACTCAAAATGAAACAAACATTTTTTTTCTCTATAAGAATCTCTGTTTCTCACTTTTTGAATGTATTGCAGTAAAACCCAAAACGTTTGTTTATTATGAGCCAAGAAAGTCAAAATGTCACAGTAAATTCAATTACGTTAGCGGCATCAGTATTGGTCTTTTTTTTTTTTAGAATAGAGAGATACAACGAAAATGAGAGATTAATAAAAATATCGTACAGATCAAAGCAGAAATAAATTCGAGGGAAAAAAAATTAAAATGCTTCCAAAACCCGATCCAAGAAACAAAACGTCGCTTTCTAACGAAATGTTGCCATAAAGATTGGCATATCGGGAACAGTTACATCACAGCCAATCACGCTGCGGTTTCAAGTCACGGGGTTTTCTCTTAAATTTAAACTTAATTTAACAATTATTGAACGATTTTTTTTTACATTTTTTAAACATTTCTGAAATTTATAAGTCTGGAATTATCAGAAAAATATAAAGTTGATCGATTACCTCATGTGTGCAACTTCTTCATTATCGATCATAATCCGTCCTGTAGTCGAATTTTTTCGAGTGTCTAAGTGAACTATAAATGCTATGCTCTCTATAACCTATAAAAAGCATGTTATAGTCCACTTCATTGATGCATATTAATATCATTATGTTTGAATTATCTTACCAACATTAAAATTCACGGTGAATAATTTTACCCAATACACTATAATGTAATGGAATTATTTGTGTATATCTGTAAACGAAGTATAAATTCTGCACACAATATTGTAAAGAGAGAACATTCAACGTTTATTCTGCATGCTACTACTCTTTACAGTCACACATTACTTAAAAACTTGGTTAAAAGTTCTATAAAAAACAGTCCTTCATTACTAAAAATGTCAAAAAGTTTCGCTAAAAATAACAAAATATATAAACAAAATAAAGGTTTTCCTGTGGGATCCCCAATTTCAAATGTAGTCGCAGAGTAGAAACTAAGAAACCTCGAAGCAATAATCCTAAACAAACACAAAACTGAAATTAGGGGCTCAGATACGAGACGACGCATTTATTGCCACGAATAAACGTATTAACACAGAAAACCTCCTTAACGAAGTAAATTCTTATGACAAGTATATCTAGTTTACAATAGAAGAAGAAATTAATCATTCTATCATTTACCTAGATGTAAAGATAACCCATGAAACAACTAAAATAAATACTACAGTATGAAGAAAACCTATAGCAAACCAAAACATAATCTCATATTAACTTAATACTCCGCCGTTACCATACAGATTAGAAGCCATGAATACATATCATATATTCTAATACGAGCAAATCATGTGTGTGGTTATATATATATATGCAAATTTTATCTTAAAAACGGCTCTAACAATTTTGACGAAATTTTGTGTCCTACTATTTTGGGGCACCAGAAAACCATTGGGATGGCTCATATGTTCGAGAAAATTCGATTAGTGGGTCATTTTGGGTCTTTTGGGTCATGGTGAAGATAATTGTATCTAAAAAACGGTTCAAACGATTTTGACGAAATTTTGTATCCGACCGTTTTCGGGCACGAGAAGACTATTGCGCTGGGTCACATATTCGAGAACTTTCGATTAGTGGGTCATTTTTGGGTCAACGCGGATCAAATTAATTTTATCTAAAAAACGGCTCTAACGATTTTGATTAAATTTTGTATCCTACGAGTTTCGGGCACGCGAAAATCATTGGGCTAGGTCACATGTCCGAGAAAATTCGATTAGTGGGTCATTTCTGGGTCATTGTGGGTCAAGATCTAAAAAGCGGCTCAATTTACATTAAATTTTGCATCCAATGGTTTTCGGGCACGACAAGACTGTTGGGCTAGGTCACATGTTCGAGAAAATTAAATTAGTGGGTCTTTTGGGTCATTTTGGGTCATGGTCAAGCTAATTGTATCTAAAAAACGGTTCAAACGATTTTGACGAAATTTTGTATCCGACTACTTTCGGGCACGAGAAGACTATTGGGCTGGGTCAATTGTTCGAGAACTTTCGAATAGTGGGTCATTTTGGGGTCAAAGCGGGTCAAACTAATTTTATCTAAAAAACGGCTCTAACGATTTTGATTAAATTTTGTATCCTACGAGTTTCGGGCACGCGAAAATCATTGGGTTAGGTCACATGTTCGAGAAAATTCGATTAGTGGGTCATTTCTGGGTCATAGTGGGCCAAGATCTAAAAAGCGGCTCAATTTACACTAAATTTTGTATCCAATGGTTTTCGGGCACGAGAAGACTGTTGGGCTAAGTCACATGTTCGAGAAAATTCAATTAGTTGGTCATTTTGGTCATGGGCCATGATATTTGAACTCAAATTTAATTTTGACCGAAAATAGCTCGGTCTTCCCAGCTCGTATAAACATATCCCTACATGTTTGTTCAAGTGAAAAATCATTGAAAGAAGAATTAAAAATCATAGAAAACATAGGTTTAAACGCAGGGTATCATAGTCAAACGAAACTTAAATTAATCGAAAGACCGAAAGAAAGATTTGACCGTATACAAACAGCGTAGAAGAATTTTAAATACACACATCCCATTCCACATATAAATGGCGTATCTTTGAAAATAAAAGATGAATTAGAAAAATTAGGAAAGCAAGTCCCAATAACCCCCAATCTGTTCCTTTTCAGATAAATAAGAAGTGAAATAGAAAAATGTGAAAAAACACAGATAGCAGGAATATATAAAATCAATTGCTTAAATAACAGAAACGAAAAAGTTACCTACATAGGAATGACAAAAAGAAAAATTGAAGAAAGAAAGAATGAACACATCAGGGATTTAAAATTGAATAAACAGTCAACAGCACTTGGAAGATTACATATAAAAAACCATTAAACTTGAAGCACTACAAATACAAAAAAGTCCTTCCGGCTTGTACCGAGAGGAAAACGTAGCTTTCATAGTCTATGTTTTTAAAAATTCCACTCATTTTACTCAAACACCCGAAGGTAAATTGCTTGGAACCCGATTATAGAAGATTCAATCTAGGTTTTCGTTAATACTGAATTTGAATGCGAATTTCAGCATGAGAGTAACAGCATAACAAAAATCAGATTGTTTCAAAATGTCAGCCACCCTAGAATTTCAAACTGCCATATATCAGCCATTTTTTAAGATAAAGCCAAAACAGAAAAAAATGTTCCGGAATCCTTGTATCACGATCTAACACTTAACGGTAACAAATTTTACAATTTATAATTTTTTATATATCGTTTTGAGTTTTTACAAAAAATTAAAAATTTTAACTGGACGCCATTTTGAAACAAAATGGCAAGCTGGCCAACGAACTTGGTCGAGACCTTGGTATGTTCTGTACACATAATCAGTCACATTCATATCGGTTCATAAATACGAGAGTTACATAACAAATAACAGTTTGTTTCAAAATCTCAGCCACACTAGAATTTTATACTGCCATATCTCAGCCATTTTTTAAGATATAGCCAAAACAAAAAAATATTTCCGGAATCCTTGTATCACGCTGTAACACTTAACAGAAACAATTTTTTTCAACTTGTAATTTTTGTGCCCATCTTTTTGAATTTAAAAAAAAAATTAAAATTTTTAACTGGACGCCAACTGGTCGAATAGGGCTCTATTTGTTATTTGAGTTAGAGTGAAAAAAGATGGCGGATGAAGCTGGACAACGAACTCGGACGAGACTTTGGTATGTTCTATACACATACTCAGTCATATCCGAATCGGTTCATAAATAAGAGAATACCAAAATGTTTTGGCATTGCTTTCCTCCGAACGGCTGCAATAGGTAGCTTTTTGTAATGAAAGCTACCTAAAATAGGGAACTATGAAAATCTGCATAATGCCCTAATTAGGGATGCAATAGATATTAATACATCCAAAGTAGACGTTTGTAATGATATGGTCCATGCAATACTGGATTGCCGCTGGAAAAGATGTTGGAAGAAGATGGAAAAAGAGGGAATTGAATGACAGTAAAGGGAATTCTTCAATCCCCAGTCATATAAATAACGAGTAGATATATGCTTGAAAATACAACTGAGGATGCCCCGGATAGAGTAAAACTTTTTTTGTGTACTGGTGACAGTTTTATGTGAATGTTTTTGACATTTTTAGTAATGAAGGACTGTTTCTTATGGAACTGTTAACCATGTTTTAAAGTAATGTCTGAGTGGAGAATAAATATTAAATATACAGACATTAGTAATTGAAATAAATAGAGAACATTTTATAGTGAACCTGGAAAACAAAAAAAAAATTACATAATATCCGAGAATATTTATCAGAGTTAGAGCACGGCCAGATGATCAGACAAACTTATCGATAGACAGACGGCTAGGCAAACCAAAGTCATAAACACTTTTTAAATATTTTGGAAAGCGATAAAAAGTAGAAAAGTATTTTCTTTCATGAAATTGCAAGCAGGAACAATTTTTTTTTCATATTTATTACAAGATATATTCTCTCAAGTTCGAGAGGAGGGAGCACTGTAAGAACGAACATATATTTTTATCGATGCATTTTTTTTCAGTATGACAGTATGCAAAAATGTTTTATCCATCAATGACTGGCTACGATGTTTTCATTTTACTTCAATATTAAAATAAAGCTCAATATGAAACAAACAGTTTTTTTCTGCAAGAATCTCTCCCTCTCACTTTTTAAACGTATTGCAGTAAAACACAGAATGTTTGAACCTGGGTGAATCTGTGTATCGCACAAGATGCATATACGCCGTACACTCTTTGGGAATTTCGAAGGAGTCTGCCACTAGTATTTCAGATTAAAAAATCTCTATTTGTTATTTGAATTCGCAGTCATATTCACAATCACTTCGTCTAATCGTAGACTTTGTACCGTTTTTCTGCGATGAAATAAATGGAAAGATTCTTTTTTTAAAAAGTGGTGAAACTCTGTGCGCATTTTCATCGGTTAAAACGAACTTTAAAAAATCGGGTTTATTTCGACTGTTGAAAGAAAATTGACTATAACGAAGTCCGTGTGTAACGAATAATTTTCCTGCTTTCTTTAAATTCACACTGTAAAAAAAATGTTCCTTACTCTACTAAAATATAATACAACCATGAACGAAAACACAAAATAACCTCTTCCAGTTAACACATAATTCCGAAAAGCGTTTTTTACCATTAGAAACCACAGTAACTAATATATATTGGAGATTTAAAGAATAATTTATAGATATAAAAAAATTCACGTGCAGCCACAGATTTTCGGGAAACGTTTTCGCGTTGGCTTTATCAATCTGTTTTTCAAACCAGAATGTCGATTGTTAGGTTGCTATCAATTCTCAATTAAACATTTTCAGCTGTGTAACTGCAAACCGTAACAGAATTTATACATGCAAGAGTAACAAAATAATATTAATCCTTATTATTAATGTTCGTATACGTCTGTGTGTCTGTCTGTGTGTGTATCTGTACCCGGATAAACTCTGCGAGCGCAGCGAGTAGCGAAGCGCTTTCGGTATCAAAAAATTCAGAAAAATCCGGACCTCCAGGAATTGCAGTTTCGAAAAAATCGGCCCATAATTAAGGGAGTTATTAACGAACAAAACTGTTTTAATTACTAAAAAGAAACCTACCTGGAAATTATTCCGCGCATGCCCAGAAGAGCTCAATTCTCATCTTCCGCAAAAAGAAGAAGGAAAAATCGCTTCGGCCGGTTTCGTTTTACGACTGTCTAAACTCGCCGACGGTGAACCGACAGAAATACGAAAAAACTGTCAACATATTCTCAAAGAACGTACTTTTACGTCTCTAACGATCCTGTCGGTTCGAAAAAATTTCGATATTAACCCTTTCAAAAAAAATAATCAAAAAGGGTCGAATTCGTGTTTTTTATATTCTCCCTTCTTCCGAACCTCGCATCCGCCGGACTACGAAAGATTCGGATAAACGGATTTCACCAAATAAAAGATCGGTCTTTGTCCTCTCCAATTCCCCCTTCCATTAAAAAAAAATACGTCAGTTAACCCTTCGAAAATGTATATTTTCCGTAAACAGTTTCGCGATTTCGGCAATTGCGACGATTTTCAAAAATTCGCGGAGGTCGTTCCAAACAAGTTAGAGAAAACTAAAAATACCAGACGAGATCTACATTCTTTATCCTTTCGAAATATGCGATCGTTTTTGAAAAATACAAATATTAACCCTTCGAAAAAAATTCGCCCGCAGACTCACTTTTGCAAATTTCGATACCCTGCGATTTTTAAAATCGCGCATCGGCTCTCTGAAAGAACAAAAAAACAAACAAACACACTCATGTACATTTCCCTCCTTTCGAAATCACTATAAAACCTTTAGTTTTAAAAAATATATCAGTTAACCCTTTCGAAATCGTTTTTTTCCGTAAGTCTCTTTCGGTTTTTCAGCTATTTCTGCAATCTTTAAAAATTCATTTCTGGGCTTCTAAACAAGATACGAAAAAATAAAAATACCGAGCCTAATCTACGTTCTTTTTCCTTTTAAAATCAGGTATCAGTTTCGAAAAATTCGTTTTTTAACCCTTCTAAAAAAATGGTTTCCGAGACTCACTCGCATGAATTTTCGTTTTTCGGCCCATGTTTAAAAATCCGCATCGACTCGGAAAATGTGAATAGAGACAAATAAAATACACCAGATCATAGCCACGTTCTTATTCTTCGAAACATATATTTCAGTTTTAAAAAATATGTACATTAACCCTTTAGAAACCGGTCGTTCCCGTACCTCACTTTCACGATTTCCTCTAATTTGCCAATGTAAACACCCCCGCCGCAGGACTTTTTTATCGAAGTACACAAATTCCGAGAGAAGAAGCTAAAAGTGCATACATTCAGCTTTAGAAAGACACCTTTCAGTTAAAAAAATTCGAGTATTATCAATTTCAAAAAAATTCTTTTGTGAAACCCGTTTCTAGAAATAAGCGTTTTTCGGCGCAAGCACAGATTAATCAAAGTGTAATAAGTGACTTTGCTTTGGAAGTAATTATCTAATTTATTAACGATTTTATTTAAAAAATCGTTGTTCATTTTGCGTACAGAATTGAATGGGCTTTCCGAATATATGATTTATTTTGAGAAATAATTATATTTTCATAGTTAAAATTCTATTCTACTAGGATATTTGTATTCTCAAGCAGCCGATTGCACTCCAAATACTTGCTTTGTTTACTTTTTTCGGAAGCTCCAAAAGATATCAAAATAATTTTTTTTTATTTCTATTTTTTATATATCGGATTCTATATAGTTTATTTAACACCTGGTTTATGATTTTGTGTTTGTGTGGGGATGCGATATATTTAAATTTGTCGTTTTAAAACGCATCCTTTTTTCATTTCGTCGGAAAGAAATGTTGCCATTTGAGTTATAGAAACTTTCTATTCGATGGATCAGAGATTATACACTATGTAAAGAATCAACTTCATTTCGATCGTAGTAAAATAAACCAGAGAGTCAACGCAGGAACATCACCACCAGGGGGCGCTTTCGGAAATCGGGTTCTATGGGCCCGATTACAACGTGGTTTGGCTCTTTCGACTGGATTTCGATAGCTTTACAGATTTCGGTCATGTTCGTATAGAACAGATTGCGCCCCCTGGTGGTGGAAGGTGTAATTAAAGGATTTTTCATCCAACTCGGGTTCTATGGGTCACATCACGACGCGGTTTGGCTCAATCGACTCAACGTCGATAGAGGATACTAGAGCTTATCGATTTTTGCTCCGAGTCTCACCACCAGGGGGCGCTTTCCTATATCCGGTTCTACGGGCATGAAAACGACGGGGTATGGCTCATTCGACTCGACATCGAAAGCCTTAACGATTTCAGTTATGATCGTATAAACAGATTGCGCCACCTGGTGGTGGAAGGTGGAACTAACGTATACTGCAGGGCGTGCGCAGCACGACTGCTATACGGTGCCGCAGGCAGCGGGCACCCGAACCGGAGGTTCGTTTAGTTAGAGGTTTATACTATTCTATGTGCCGGTGCGTGCGTAGCACGACCGGTTTACTTTGCCGAAGGCAGCGGGGACCAGGGTCGGAGATTCGTTCAGTTAGAGGTTTATACTATTCGATGTGCAAATTAAGGTATTATCCGGTGCCGAAGGCCGCGGGCACCAGGGTTGGAGGTTCTTCGGTTAGAGGTTTATACTACTCAATGTGCAAATTAAGGGATTATCCGGTGCCGAAGGCAGCGTGGACCCGTGTCGGAAGTTCGTTCGGTTCGAGGGGGGTGCGAGCCGGAGAATACAAAAGATTCGAGGCACCGATGTAAATTAGGGATTTTATCGATTTTAGTTACCGATGTAAATTAGGGGCCCGCTGGCGGGCGAAGCCAGCTAGTTTTAATTTTAATGTTGATGCTGTTAATTTATCATGTTTGTCTGTAAAACAAGATTTTTAAACATGAAAATGGTTATTTGAGAATTAGTCCAATTTTTTATTTTATTTTATTTTATTTTTTTAATTCACCTTTTTTTTTATATTTGATATGTTGCGTCTATCCGTTTTGTAATTTTAACATTTTTGTAACGATTTTATGCATTTCTATTGCCTATTCAAAGAAAAATTCTCCTAAAGTTACAGAATTTCGTTAAAAAAATCTTCTAAAGTTACAGAATTTCGTTAAAAACGCTTAAAAACAGTAAAGTGACGACGTCAATAAAATGGCGACGTTAAGAGGTCTATTCTGGACCGAGAACAACAACCATTTTTCCAATGGTTAAAAAAACTGTTCCAGGTTGAGAAAACTGAATAATACACTACAAACGCTACTCGGAAACGTTTCCGAAAATAAGTGGCAGCAACAGAAACTTTGTTTTTAGATATGCTTTTTTAAATCTAGAAAATACATTGGTTTCCATGTTTTCTAAAAAAAAGAAAAAAAAAAAGAAGAAACAACATTTGTTTTTTACAGTGTGCATTAAAAGAGGTTTCCTCTGTACTTTATTTTATTTCTTAGCATTTTATTCAGGGGGGTGGGGGGGGAGGGGTAATTGTTTTTTACTCATTCATACCTAATATTACTCAAACGTATGTCATAATATATTTTTTTTTATTTTCTTCCTGTTTTCCAAAATGATACAATTTCATTGAAATGCCTTCAAAAATATTAAACGTAGCAGTGTCAATCACGCAGAATATTTATTACAATTTTTGAACAGATTTTAATAACAACGTTTGTTAATTTCCAACGATCCTGTCATGGCAAATTGTTGGCATTTTCTAATTTTCCTTGTCGTTTCCGCAGAGAATAAAGTATTACACAACTATAAATTAAAATATATTATTAAAGTTCAGGATGATTCGTGGTTTTGAGATTAACATGAAATGTCTCAGTATTAATTTTGAAATAACTAAAGTGTAAATAGGAAATAATCTCCTACCGAAAAGCTGCAGTGATTGTGATAAATTCAAGGTGGTAGATTCAGAAGAAAAGGTTATATTTGTTAAATAACATAAATGGAAATGTGCTTTAACTAAGATTTGAGACAAATCGAGAATAAAATTTTGTCTAAAATGTACTTTTATCTTTTACAGAAAATCTGCTCTAAAATTAAGTCTGCAAATAAGAAACGAGATTGTTTTGATTTTTCTTGAATTTTAAATATTGAAATAAATTTTATGAAGTTCTTTCGATCGCCGAGAACCTGAAATTAAAAAAAAAGAAAATAAAGCAGTTTGAGCAGAGATTGTGATCGACATTCTCATTTTGTCGAGCCTATTTTCTTACTACAGCTAAACGAAAAAAAAACATACATTAAATAATATACAGGGTATCCATAAATGATTGTCCGGTTTCCTTACCTAATTTTTGTTTTAAGAATATGACGAAAAATATTATTACATATTCGTAAATTAAAATTCAAAGTTTTTTTAATAACACAAACAAAGCTACATTTGGGTTAAGTTGCAACTCAAAACGCTATTAATCAATTAGCGATTATAATAAAACATAATTAATATTACATTTTATCAAATTTATCAAAAAGCTGTTAATGAATTATGAGTACAAAGTTAGATTGATAGATATTACATAATTCATTAATATTTTTGGATAAATTTGACTTGTTTAGACAAGATTAAAGATCATCTGTTACCTTCTTTTATTTGAAGTGTCCGTATAGACCGTTTCAAATCTTAAATGTGTTTATGAGATATATAACAATATTATTAAAAAGAGACATTTTCAATTTTAAATAAAAATTCTTTATGATTTACTGGTAACACAATAAAAATATTTTATATATAGTCCCATTAAGCAATTTTCAGAAAGATGGTGTACCAGTGGAAGTGGCGTTGATATAGCAACGTCTTAAACATATAAAATTAAAATGAAAAACTGATAATGCCGATACTGAAACTTTTTTTAGCTATTATTTATTTTGAAAATGTCAAACACTTGTCAAATTTTCTTAGCAACGGGAGAATATTAGTCATCTTCACATTCATATATAAATTAAACTGGAGATTGAGATAATTGAGATTTGGTTATGTGATAGATAGTTATGTTAACTGATGAAAAATATCTGTCATGTGCCGTTTTCGTGGTATGCAGTAGAATCCAGAATGTTTGAGTCTGGGTAACTCGATGTATTGTACAAGACGCGTACACGTCTTTGGATTTCTATGGAGTCTGTCAGCAATTTTTTTTTAATTAGAAATTTTCTCTTTATTATTTCAATCGCACAAGTCCCAATCACTTCGTCTAATTGTAGACTTTGTAATATTTTTCTGCGATTAAATAAGTTAATCATAATCATTCTGTTAAAAAATTGCGGTAAAATTTTGTGACCCTTGATCAGATAAATCGAACTTAAAAAAAAATTAGATTTCTGTCGAGCTGTTGCAAGAAAACCGGTTTTAACTAAGTCCACGTTTAACGAATAATAATAATAATAAAAGACAAATGCTTCTTAATCCAGAAACAAAAATACAATAACCTCTTCCGAGATACCCACGATTCTGAAAAGCGTTCTTTATCTTTCGAATCCTCAGAAACTAATATAATTTCGAGATTTACAGAAAAAATTATAAAAACCAAAGTTGCTGTTACTTTCACGGATATTTGGAAATGTTTCCGAGTAATTTTTGTAGTGTATTAGTCAGTTTTTTAAATTGGTTTTTAGGCTACTATCAACTCTTAATTAAGTATTTGCAGCTGCGTAACTGTATTTATACATGTAAGAGTAAACAAAGAATATTGAATTTAATAATAATGTCGATGCGGTTAATTTTATCATGTTTGTGTGTAAAACAAGTTTTTTTTTTTTTTTTTTTTTTTTTTTTTTAACATGAGAATGTTTATTTAAGAATTGATAGCATCGAAATAACTTATGTTCCGGGTTGGGAAAACTGATTAACAGATTGTAAAAATTTCTTGGAAAAGATTCAGAAAATCAGTGGCAGTAAAAGAAACTTCGTTTATATAAATGCTTCTTTAAATCTCAAAAATATATTTGTTTCCGAGGTTTTAAAAGTTACAGAACGCTTTTCAGAGCAGGAGGTAACTCGGAAGAGGTTATTGTATATATTTGTTTCGCTATTATATTATATTTTTCGGGATTAAGAAACATTTGTCTTTTTTTACAGTTCATTAAAAGCGTTTCCTTAAAACATAAAACTAAACATGCAGCTTTACAATCCATTATTTACCATGGCCTATAGTACCCAGTCCACTTTTCTTTACCAAGGGCCGTGATGTGCTATACAGCATATGTCTTGGTCAGGTGGTCAATCTAACGCGTTGTCCTCGGTCTTTTCCACTGTGTTTCCAAAGTGGTATCCATTGTACAAGTTTATGTTTGACTTACCCATCACGGATATGCATAATATAAAATAAGAAAATAAAACATGTGTAAACTATTTATAAAATGGATTGCAATTCGAATAAAATCGTGGCTTGATGACGTCATAAACTTTAAATGCTCTATTACTGAATTTCGTAAGAGAAACATCATTATAACTCTAAAAATGATAATTATATTAATTAACAGTTTACTGCGTTGGATTAAGCGTCTCTTTTTCAATTAAAATATATCTTTGAATTGAAATTTAAATGAAATACAGGGTCATGAAAAATCGAAAAGTTTTGAAAATGTGATTACAAATATCTCGGCAACTAATTAATCGATCGACTTCATTCTTAATACTACATTTATTTTTTTTAATGTCTTTCATATTCACTCCTTAAAAAAACAATTTCGAAAAATTTTATGTACCTTTTATCAGAACGAATATTTCGAGAGTCCGAAAAAAATAGTTCCGCATAATAGAGGTTACTGAAATTCAAAAAGCTTCTTCTCATTATTGCATACTAAGTACATATCAAATTTCAAGTCTCTATCTCAATTTGCTCGGGAGATAGAGCGTTTACAGACACACAGACACACACACAGACAGACGGACGGCATTTTTTTTTTAAAATATGTTTTTCTGAATATCTAGTGTCTGAAATGCGTAAATTCGTCAAAACATTTTTTTCGAATTTTAAAACGATTACAAGATTTACCCTATACTATACATATGATGGGTAAGTAATAATGCAATATGATAAACACTACCAACCATAAAGTGCGTAAGTATATGAAGCATGCAGAAAATTTATTACAAATTTTTAGATATTTCGATAATAACATTTGATTATTTATAACAATCCAGCCATGCCAAAAATTATTAGCATTTCTTAATTTTCATTGTCATCGACCCGAGATAGTAAATTATTTCACGCCGTGCATAAATTAAAATTTTTATTAATGTTTAGACATGATTTGCGGCGGTTTGACATTAATATAGGTAATGATGAAATTTCTCCGGAGTTAATTCTGAAGCAACGTAAGCGACTGTAGGTAATATTCAGTCAACGAAAAGCTGCAGTGATTATGATAAATTCAAATTGTTAGTTTCAGTAGTAAAATTATGTTTACCAAATAACGGAATTGAAAAGTTACTGCTATTATTAATGCACGAGATTAATTAAAGACAAAATTCATATATACTAGCACTTTCATCTACTACAGAAAACCCCCGAAGAAATTCGGTTAAGAACAGTGTAAAATATCTATTTTACGGTCTTGAATAGAAATGTGAAAGCACATATGCAATTGGAAACTATATGCATGATTACACTGTGTTTAAAGCATAATATATTTTGTATTCTGAAATTTTATTTATGAAAAGATTAAGTTGATAAAACAAAAAGATATATAAGTTTGACAGTTTTAAGACCAGGCATTTTACTACATTATATTTGTAAATGTTTTGTTCAATTTTTACGTAAAAGATATTACATTTTACAAAATATCAGAAAGTATCATTTAATAAGTATAAAAAAAATACTTTTTAAGCTACATGCTACACTATAAAAAAAGGAGAAATGTTTCTGGATCTATTAAAATTTTAAGAAAATATATCATAACCTCTTCCAAGTTATCCACGATTTCGAAAAGCGTTCCTTTATCTTGAGAAACCGGAGAAAGAGATAGATTGTCGAGATTTAAAGAAATATTTATGAAACAAAAGTTTATTTTGATGTCCGTTTCAAACACAAAGGAAACCAAAATGCTTCCAAGTAGTTTTTACACTGAATTAAACAGTTTTTTCAATACAGATAGCGGTTTTTCGGATGCTATTAATTCTTAAATAAATATATTACGCTTCGCAAAAGAATTTATACATGCAAGAATAACAAAATACTATTAGTTTTAATATTAATGTTAAAGCCGGTAATTTAGCATGTTTGTCTGATGAACATGAAAATGTTTTGCATTTTAATTGATAATGTAATAATTGCAAATGTAATTGATAGCATTTGAAAAACCGATATTTTGTGCTGAGAAAACGGATTAATGTACTGTAAAAAAATCGGAAACGTTTCGTTTTTTTCTTATTTTGAAACGGACAGCAAAAGAGGGTTGTCGTTTCAGAAATCTCGGATCTCTTTTGGTCTGTGAGGTTTCTCAAGATAAAAAAACGCTTTTGCGGAATTGTGGCTAATTCGGAAGAGGTTAGGTTAAATTTTCGTAATGTTTTCCAAGATCCAGAAACATTTATCTTTAAACAGTCAATTTATGTTTAATTGTTAATAAAACTTATTGCCATATGTGAATTTATATACAAATAATAATAAATAGTTTACATCATTAACTTATTCATTTGTTCCAAATGATTGACCAATTTATCTATATTATAATTATAATCATAATTAAATTACATAATTTTTAACCTGTATCTAATTGTCATGAATAATTTTAGTAAAAGAAATTAATATTAATTTTGTTAGTTTTGTTTTTAATATTTATATTTATGTATAAATTTCATTGTAATATAAATGATAGTAATATAAATTGTAATGATTGTAACATAAATCATAAAAACAATAAATAAAATAACAATAAAAAATAAAAAATAAAAAATAATCAGTATGTAAAAGAAATAACGTAGTCATGACCACAGTTTTTTTTATGATTAATTGATCAAATTAATGTCTCATATAATAATTTTCTTATAAATTTATATACTCAATAAACCATACAAACTCCGAATCCAACTTCCACTAATATTTTTATCTTTTTGTATATAAATCCAAAATTATTTATTAGATATTGAACTACCACTGGCGACTACAAGGCTCCTAAATGGTAAGTCTTTTGAACACCAGTAATCCCTTAAAAAAATTTCTTGACCGGTTTCTACACCATTTGTAACAGAAACAACCTTAGAGGCAGTTTTATGTAAAAGTTTTAAGAAAAATATAAAAATAAGATTTTATTTATGAAAAAAGTGGTATTAAAAAAGCGGACTATTTGGGATCCTTGCGACTACTTTTTTTATTATTTTCGAAACCAGTATTTCCAAACAAAAATAATTTATCGAAGAGTAGCAGAAATGTACTATCATGACTTTTGTTTCGAAATAGAGGAGAAAAATAATAAAAACATACTCGCCAGTGGCAGTCTTGCACACACACACACACACACACACACACACACACACACACACACACACACACACACACACACACATATGTATATATATATATATATGTATATACTTATATAAAATCCAAGTGTAGGCAAGAGTAGGTAACCATTCCGAGGCGAATCGACTAGCAGCTGCAAACCGACCGTAGCTAAACGCCATGTTAGACTTAATGAAAAAATATGCTAACATAAGATAATTAATGATAATTTATTTTAACTCAAATCATGGCTGTTCAGAATATTTTCATATAAAACACATATATCAACATTTCTGTAAAAAAAAAATTCTGTAAACACTTTTTGGAAAAATAGAGGTGACCGTTTTCATAGGGAGGCTTTGTGATGACCCACCAGTCTTACGCTTCATTTCTAAATATTGTTTTGTTGCTATCTATCGGCAATTAATATAAACGAAGGAACTTTCTGTGTGGAAAAAAAAAATTAAAATAATAATAAAGTTGTGAAAAATATATATATTATATTGTACAAAATATATAAAATGTATATAAGTATATTTTTAAAATAAGAAAAAATCAGGACGTATTGATTTAATTCAAGACCAATTTTTAAAAGCAAATGCTTAATATTATTTCTTTCATAAATTTTTAATTTGGTTTTTATCAATCTTTAAGTCTAGCTAATATGTACCTAAATTCTGAAAATTTTCTTCTATTGTAAAATGAATATTTCTTATGAAACGTAATTAAAATATAAGGAATATATAGTACCACATATATTAATTATATCAATGCAAATCAAATTTTGATTTCATAACATAGTAACATTTGAACATAACTTTGTAGGGAAAAAAAATAAGAGAATGTGAAAAGGTATTTTTCAGTCATAGTAATGCAATTAATAATTTCAATTTACTTATGAAATAAGATAAGATGACGTTTAATGATAAAAAAAAGTATTATAGATTCTTGAGGTATATTTTTAAAATAAGAAACATCCAGGCTTTTTAATTCGAGATACACATATAATCTACTTTCATCGTTGTATATGTTTTAAATCTTTCTTCATTACTGGAAAACTTTGTTCTTTCTGTCAATTTGAATGGGATGTTTTGCTACTGTGAAGTAAGAAGCTAATATCCATAAACATGCAATTTTCTGTCTCTTTTTATATATTTTTTTCTGCTCTATATTTGTTTCTCCATGACTGGAAAACTTTGTTCTTCAAGAAAAGTTAAAATTCAACTCTACTATACTGTTAACTTAGACAATGCAAAACTAACAAAAGTTTTGTGCAATCGTTAAACCATTTCAGAATTTGTATTTAATTTTGTTTATGTAACCAAACAATGAACTATGTGGTGCGTCAAGCTCTTTAGAAACTCACTAATAACATTTTTTTACAAAGACTTTCGCACATCTTATATTTTTAAATATTTCTGAATGTTTTGTCCAAATGTTCAACTATTTCGCAAATTGAATATTGAGTAAAAAATCTATCCTGATCATTTGCATTTGTAAAAATCATTTGTCATTTTTAAAATGCACTTTACTACAATACAAACCTTTCAATAATAAAATCTTCATGCTGTTTGTTTGTATGAAATGAAACGCGGATCAACATTCCGTCATTTTTGACGGTGTTATATACAAGTATATATATATATAGTGTGCTTAAATGAATACTTAGGTGACAGAGAATTACATTGAAAACATGTTTGTAATTAGAAGTTTGCTTCCAAAACACACGGTTTAGGAAATAGCGATAAGACGGTAGATCCTTTTATGTGACAAACTAAGCTATCTTTTTTTTATTTGCTTACAAATAATTATCGAATTATTATTTTTGATGTCAAAATGTAAAACAAAAACAACCTTTACGCGTTTTAAAATTTTAATATAATTTAAAAAATACCTATACCTCTACTCAACACATCATTTAAACTTTTGGAAATTTCTCTACTTTTCACTTACGTCTTATCTTCTTAAGACAAGATTAAAGATTCTGTCTTTTCTTTAATTTGAAGTGTCCGTATGGACAGCTTCACATCGTGAATGTGTTTTTCAAAATCCGGAAAGTCTCTTTAAAACAGACATATTGATTTTTAAATAAATAAATTCTTTATGATTTTTCTGGTATGACATGAAAAATATTTTTTAGATAGTATGTATGAAGAAAAATTCAATAATCGCATCAATGGCGGTGGCGTTGCTATAGCAACTCCTTGAACAAATAAAAATAAAATGAAATATAAACTGATAATGCTTTTTAAGCTATGAAATTTGAGCTATTTATTTTGAAAATGTCAAAGATATTGGTGAAATTTCTTGACTGCTGGGGCGTATTAGTCATCTGGATATTCAAATGAAAAAATAATATAAAATAAACTGGAGATTTAGAGGATTGAGATTTAGTTATTTGATAGATATTCAGGTTAACTGAAGAAAATGATCGGTCATCTCCCTTTTTCGTAGTGTGTGTGTGTGTGTAGGAGGGGATTAATCAGCTACAGTGGAAAAATGCATAATAATAATAATAATAATTATTATTATAGTAATAAACTAGCATCCGTCAAGCCGAAATGTCTGAGCATTGAGCTGCATAAACTTAAAATACAATATTACAAAATATATTTTTTTCTGACTACTGTTTAATAGAATAAAACAAAGTTTACTATAACAGCTGTTGAATTTTCGTTTTCAAGTCTTTATTCAGTCATCAGTTTCCTCAGGTAATGCTTAAATTCTAATCTATCAGCAAGCGTCCGCATTCTTCTAATTTAGTCGAGCCTATCCTTTGCGAAAGGCACTTCAATGAGAACATCTTCTCAACGACAAAAGTTGCTCCAAGAGACAACTTCTTTGGACCAATGTCCACATAAATGTTTGACAAAATTAAAACCTGGAATTTGTGTATGGTGACAGGTATGCAACTGTCAAAGGCAGCTGAGTCACAGCCAACTTCAGTACCGGCCGAGAAAGCTCTTGTTTGTTTCTCCCGCCTTAAGACGGAATTCATGATGTCAGACCACGTGATCTCCGGCTGACTGAATCGGCTGAGAAAACTCTTATTTGTTTCCCTTCTCCCTAGGACAGCTTTCTCGGCCGATTGGTTCGGCGGAGATCACGCGATCTGACGTCATGAACTCCGTCCTAAGGCGGGAGAAACAAACAAGAGCTTTCTTGGCCGGTACTGAAGTTGGCTGTGGCTGAGTTCGGGAGGATGATACATTTTTTTCTTTCGAACATTTAGAAATAGGTATGTCAGGGAAAATTCTTTCAGTTAGAAATGACCAATTATAATCTTCGAAATAATCTCTTACAGTCTATGACAAGTTTCGATGCCGAAATTGTGGGTAGACAAGATCTTTTACCGTATCCAGTGCACCGTTTATCAATCCTCCCTTTATACACATAGATTGGTACGTAACATAACTCTGCATTCAAATTCTAAGTAAAGTTCTGCCTGAAGCCCAGATGCCTAATCATCTTCACTCCATCTTGATATTTGATTATTAAGGTCTGATAATATTCTTGCCTCTGACAATTTTGATTTACGAAGTATTTCTTGCTTATGTTCTTCAGCTTGATTGTTTGTGGGAAAAAGGCGTATGTCACCTTTAAATCTTTCAAATTCAACGGGAGGCAGGATATCTTTACGTCGTTGGATAAGGGATGCGTATCCAACACCTGTAACGTGGCCAACGGAAAGCGAATCAAGAGTCTCTTAAAGCGGTCTTTTTTTATCGTTGTTTTGTCTCATTGATTTTATTAAGGTGAAACATTTTTCAAAAGGCCTAAGCACTGTTTGTGTGCACAAAGCCAAAAAGTATTTTATAGTATGTTTCTTATTTATAGGGGTGGCTTTTACAGGCTGTAGCTGCCTAATATATCCAATGAGATAAATAAATAAGCCTCCAAAAGGCTCAATGCTATCTGGTTTACATGTGCGATACCTTTGCTCAAGGACAGCCATCAGACGATATCCAATCATTGAAAATATATCAATAAAGAGAAATGATACTGGATCCATGCTGAGCTATAAATTCCTTGCAGCTTCACTTCCTAAATCAGCGAGCGGTTTAAAACACTCGGTACTCTTGCGCAATGTGGATAGTCTTATACTAGACATTAATTACAGCAGCACCTGTTGAAGCCAAAACCATGACAACTTTCGGTCCTAACAGCTCGGTAACTCTACGAATTTCTTTGATAACCGTACCTTTTCCATCTCCGTTTTTTCAATAATAAAAGTACGTTTAGGACAATTTATAACTCTTGATTTCACAGACGAAAGCTGTTCTGTGTATATTTTACTGCTCGTCTGTAAATCGGATTTCATAATTTTGATCCACTGTAAGATTTGTTCTTTGTAATAGTTCAGAAATGAAATAAACATGAAATCGGAGTAATTGTAGCTCTCATTTTTTTACTCACATTCATGATCAATCATGCGTTGCACCAAAGCATCTTCCTTTGTTAGCACAGGTACTATCGCAGCTGCGGCCATATAGGGATCAATATCGCGGTATTCTTGCAGCCTTTGTATCTCATGTATACGGCTCATCTTGCAGCCTTTGTATCTCATGTATACTTTTCCTCTTGCAGCTCATGTATACTGCCAACAGCAGGAAAATCAATTTCAACATTTGTATCAGCACGTCGGTCATTGAATGCCTCCTCCCGTGACTAATGCACAGACGGCAGGCCTTCTTGCAATAAAGACTTAGAATTTCCTCTCCAAGGACAATTGAGTAATACTTGCTGCCTATAGTATTCTTCTGTTAGAGTTGGGTCGTGGTTGAGCTATATAAGAGGAAAAACTCTGATAACTGCATCTTTTGTTTATGATTTTCGACTCCTCTTACCGAGAAAGATTTGGCAAACGTAAGAAGCGAGCAGTAAGCAAGTCTCTCCGGCCGCTCGCAGTATTTGGACCATGCTTTTTGATGATCTTTTGTCGCTTTCAAAGTTAATCTCTTCCAAGTTCTTATCTTCTTGTATGCGAACCCAATTATGGACATTTCCTTACACAGACTTACATACATGTGAATACAAACATAAATACTTATGAATACTTGTACATACATATATACAAGTAATGAATAAATACATGGCATATTTTCTCGATTTCTTCGGTTATTATCCGTTGGCGTGCAGCGAATACGGAAGTACCCAAATTCGTATTCGTATTCTATTCCTTTTCTTTTTTTATTTAAAATATAAAATTAAAACTAAATTCCATCGGTTTCTAAGTTACAAAGGATGTAAGGTCTATTTTGGCCACCTACCAGTTTGCACCTTATATATATATATAAAACAGAAGAAAACACATGCTCTGTATGCAGGTAAGAAATAAAATTTCTAAATGTCAATCTATATTATAAATCACAAATGTGTGCGTCAGTAACTTTGACGTCATAACGATGCGGATAACAATGATGTTAAAATGCATTAGCTACAAAAATGGAGCTAGGATTTTAATTAATAATTCAAACAATCACAATGTTATCGCTATGGGAAAATAGAAAATTTTTTGGGCCGGAAGTTTCGGTGCGTAAAGTTTGACGAATATTTTTTATTTTCAATCCTCTGCGAGATTTTGGCATTATCGACATCCAGCTCAATTTTGGTGTCAATACGACTAATATTTTGTGCGCTATCGTGTTCACAAAAGTATAATTTTTCACGGGAAGCAGGAGCTATGTTCAGACAATATATAAACAGAAATTTCCCTTCGAAGAAATTTGGTCATATACAATTCTTAGTTAGGTATATCTTCGTCATGTTTTTTTAAAATTTGTATTAGAACTATCAAAATACTGTTTTAATTGAAGATAGATTGCATAAAGATTGGGAAACACGTGCAAACACTAACAGAATATAGTTAATTAATTTAATTTTTTCATACAATAAAATGTAATATCTAAATAAACAATTTAAAAAATACATAATTTCGGTAAAAAAATTGCATCTGCTGTACCATATGAAGTAATTTGACCGAATTATATCGTGCAGCCCTGCATGTGATCTATAGAAATTATACACACCATGTAATACACTAAAAATTAGTTAAGTTTAAACATCCATACTATTTCCAGCAATTTTCGATCATAGTCCGTCCTACAACCAAACATTTTTGAATGTCTCTAGTTATGATATATAAATGCCCCATGCACTCTATAACTTCTAAAAAGCAGATTGTAGTCCACCTCAGCGATTCATATTAATTTCATTATCTTTGAATTACATTAACATTATTAAAATGCACCGCAAACGATTTTCCCCCATAGTCCATAATTTAACGGAATTCTTTTGTATGTTCCTGTAGACGAACTATAACTACTAACCACTTCATTTTCAATGTATAACATTCTATAGTGGACCTAATAACATAAATTTCATGGCAGTTCGAGAATATTTACCACAGTTACAGCACGGGCGATCAGTCAGACTATCAGACAGACGGCTAGACAAACCGACCCCCTAAATACTTTTTAGCTAGTTTGGAAAGTGCTAAGAATAAAAAAAAAAATCATACATAAATTTATAAGGGGAAGCATTTTTTTCTATATTTATTTCAAGATATATACTTTGAAGAACGACAAGAGAAATCACTATAAAAACGAGCATATCTCTCTATGGATACGTTGTTTTCAATACGACAGTAATAAACTTATTAAAAATATAAAATGTTTTATGCATCAATGACTTGCTACAATATTTCATTTTATTTCAATGCTAAAATAGAACTCAATATAAAACAAACAGTTATTTTCTTGAAGAATATATTTTATTATTATTATGATTATACGTGTATTGCAGTAGAACCCAGAAAGATTGATCCTGGGTAAATCGGTGTATCGCACAAGATATGTACATTTCTTGGAACTTCTAAGGAGTCCGGCATCAGTAATTTTGATTAGAAAATTTATATTTATCAATATATATTATCAATAGCACAATTCACAATCACTTTTTCAAATCATAAACTTTGTAACGATTTTCTGCGATTATATAAAGCGAAACGTTCTATTAAAAAATTGTGGTAAAACTTTGCGCACCTTGATCAGATAAACCGAATTTTAAATAATCGCATTTCTTTCGACCTTTTGCAAGAAAACCGGTTATAAGTAAGTCCGTGTATAACGATTAATTTTCATTCTCCTTTTAACTTCACATTGTAAAAAAAAGAGAGATGTTTCTTAATCTACGAAAATATAATATAAGAAGGAACGAAGCTATACAATAACCTCTTCCGTGTGATACCCACGATTCTGAAAAGTGTTCTTTATCTATAGAAACCTCAAAAACTAATATATTTTCAAGATTTAAAGACGAATTCATGAATAAAACAGAGTTTATTTTGCTGCCATTGATTTTCGGAAGCGTTTCCGAGTGGTTTTTATAATATATTAATCCGTTTTTTTTCAAACCGGAATATCAGTTTTTAGGATGTTATCAATCCCGAATTAAACATTTTCAGCTGCGTAACTGTATTTATACATTACTTTTAAATGCTAAAGGTGTAAAATTAACAACTATAATATAAATTAAAATAACTTTTATTAGTTGTTTTACATGTTTCGACTCTTTCCGAGTCATTTTCAAAAACAAAATGAGAATATTCTAAAGTTGCACGGGCTTTGAAGTTATTATTTTCATGTACTTTTTAAAAAATTACGCACGTTATCTATTATTTTTACTTGATTGTTTATTTTCATATCTTTGACCATGGAGTAATTCTAGCCACAGTTTCGGTTAATTAAAAGATGTCGCATCGTTACATATTGTATTTTTGCGCGTGAGTATCTCTATGGTTTCTCTTATTATGGATGGATAGTATAGACTGGAGGGAAATATTATTTTACTTTCATTGAAATTTATTTGGATGGTTTCTTCTTGATATAATCTTGCCATGGCTGTAGTTTTTCTACTGTATTTAATATCAGCTATATGCTCTTTTTTTCTGCAATTAAATTTCCTGCTGGTCATGCCTATGTAGTAATTTTTGGATCCGTCTTCTTTAATAAAAGGTATTTCATATACTCCTGAATAATTCTCAAAATTAATTGGGTCAATTTTACTGCAAACGATATTCTTTAATTTCTTAGGTGGTTTGGCTATTAAGCGGATATTGAAACGTTTAAGGCTGTGTTTTAATTTTTCAAAAAAGCTTGGATAATATTACAGAGTATAAAGTTTGTATTTTTGCGAATCATCTTTCTTTTCTGGTTTCTTATTATTGGTGATATCCATGATTAATTTATTAATATGGTGTACTTTAAAACCATTATTATAAGCAATTTTACGAATATTATCTAATTCATTATTCAATTTATTACTTATTTATTATTATTTTATTTATTTTAATTTATATTATAGTTGTTAATTTTACACCTTTAGCATTTAAAAGTAATATACTATTACAGGGTGTTATATTTTATTATATTGTATTTATACATTCAAGAGTAACAAAATAATATTAATTTTAATATTAATGTCGATGCTGTTAATATATCATATTTCCTGGAAAACATGTTTTTTGTACATGAAAATATTTACTTCAGAATTGATAGAATCCGAAATACCTATGTTCCGGTTGGAAAAACTGATTAACACGCTATAAAAGCTACTCGGAAATGTTTCCGAAAATCAGTGACAGCAAAGGAAACTTTGTTTTAATAAATGCTTCTTTAAATATCGTAAATATATTGGTTTCCTAGGTGTCAAAAGATACAGAACGTTTTTTAGAATCGTTGGAAACTCGGAAGAGGTTATTGTATATTTTTGTTTCGCTGTTATAATATATTTTTCTGGATTAAGAAACATTTGTCTTTTCTTACACAGTACGTTAAAAGCGGTTTCGTTAAAAAAAAATAAAAAATAAAATAAAATAAACATGCAGCGCTACAATCTATTAAGGATCATGGTCTACAGTGCCCAGCCCTCTTTTCTTGACCATGGGCCCTGAGGTGCTATAAAGAATATGTGGCGGTCAGGTGGTCAGACTAACGCGGGACCAACTGTGTTTTCCACTGGGTTTCCAAAGTTATTTCCATTTTATTTTATTTTATTCAGGAGGTGGGGGGTATTAATTTTTCTTTTACTTACACTTACCTAATATTACTCAAATTTATGACATAAAATTATCCCTTTTTAACCCCTTCCAACAAAGTTGAAAAGTGTTTATGAATTCGATTTGTCTGTCTGACTGTCTGTCTGTCGCCTGTCTGCCCGTGCTGTAACTCGCGTAAATACACACGGATTGCCATGCAATGGTTATATGTTAAACATGATTACTGTGGTATGTTCGGTATTGAAAGTGAAGTGTGTAGCATTTATAGTTCATTTACAGGGACACTGAAAAGAAATCCGTTACATTATGGCCTAGTGCGAAAATCGTTTGCGGTGTATTTTAATGATGTTAATATATTTCAAACATGTCGAAATTGATATATATGACCGAGGTGCATTACAAGATGCTTACTATAGATGCTTACTATAGATACATTCATCTTATATTTACAGGGACACACAAAATAATTCGGTACCGTACTGTCTATGAACAATTTATTGCTATAAGCGCGTTTTCAATTGTGGCACGCGTTTTTAAATTTAACTAACTTTTTGCATATTGCTTTGTGTGTATAAATTCTATAGATCATATACAGGGCTGCACAAAAGATGTCGACCACATTATCGTTCATTGACCGAAATTGCCGAATGGAAATTTTCAACTGTTGTGTGCGTTTCCTAACTGAACTAAATTTTAGCATACTATGTAGTATATATACAAATCTATTGATCATATACAGGGCTGCACAAAATAAAATCGCATTTTTTGGGAAAAAAAAATTCCGATTATTAATTATAATTACTTAAACTGGGTTTTCAAATATGTTATGTGTTTTCTAAATTGTTTACTTAGAAACTTAGATATCATCTTTCACCTTATTAATGTATCAAGTTTTGTTACAACATTCTGAAAGTGTTAGAAAGTATTTCATAATCTATGCTTAAAGCATGATGTATCGTTCTTCTTGTTTATTTCGACCTGTTTTCCAAAATTATACAACACCTTCAGAAATGTTAAACGTAGCAGTAACAAGCACACAGAATACTCATTACAATTTTTGAAAACAGTTTAATAATAAAGTTTGTCAATTTGGAACGATCCTGTCATGGCAAATTGTTGGCATTTCCTAATTTTCCTTGCCGGTGTCCGCTGAGAATAATGTATTACATACTAAGTATAAATTAAAATATATTACTAAAGTTCAGGATAATTTGTGGTTTTGAGATTAATAACGATATTCTTGAAATGTATCAGGTATTAATTTTAAAATAACTTAAGCAGAAATAGAAATTGAGCTCCTACGGAAAAGTTGCAGTGATTGTGATAAATTCAAGGAGGTCGATTCAGAAGAAAAGATTATATTTATTAAATAATCGGACTGAAAATGTGTTTTAACTAACTCGTGAGACAAATCGAGAATGAAATTTTTTTTAAATATACTTTTAACATTCACAGAAAATCTGTGATGAAATTATGTATCAGAATAAGAAACGAGATTGTTTTGATTTTTCTTAAATTTTTAAAACGAGTATTCAAGTAAATTTTATTAAGTTCGTTTAATTGCCAAGAACCTGAAAAAAAATGCTATGTTTGAGCAGAGATTGTGATGCATATTTCATTTTTCTTGAACGAATTTCTTTGTTACAGTTATGGTGGAAAGTATTCACCACCTTGTTTTTTTGTGTTACACACTTAGAAATGTATATGTAAATATTGAGTGTTCTTCTTTTTTTTAATTCTATAATTAGTAAATATTTCTCCTTGCATTTATATATATATAAGTATAATTAGTACTTACTGTGTTTTTTTTATATACATGTTTATGCTACGCTGTAATTATTTAGACTTCAGAGCGGTACAAAGGTTGGTATTAATTTAGCTAACAAGGTGACGGACAGTTATATGAGCGTTGTCTGGCGAAAAGTGCACTGGAGCCATGTTGTGAAGTTTTTATGACTTTAAATTTATGAGGGGGCTGTCAATCACACTTCGTGTGTGGTACAGTGAGTTCGAAGCTAGAGGATTCAGAGTAGACACATTGGTGCCTGGTTAATTTTAGGGGGCCAGATAGTTTGTGATCATTGGCTGGACAGTTCTCCTATGAGCAGCGAAGGTAGGTGTGGTCATTGACACACTGGGCCATTTGGGCACAAGGTCGTAAATAAAAGTCTAAGTAGGTGGGAGGTGCCACCACCAACTAAAAGAAAGCCAGAACTTGGAGAAAAAGGACAGTCGATGAAAAAAGGTGAGTGTGTGCAGTCGAAAAAAGAATTAGTGGGGAAAATATTATGAGAGAGTGCTGCAAATAGTTACTGTAAAAAGATACTACCGGGCTTGTGAATGAGTGTATGCCCATAAGGAGTCACTCTCCCTAGCCTGCATCAGGGTCCAACCTGGGACCCGGGAATTCCCCAATAATTGGAGTTGAGTCGGTCTGTTAACGACTTAGGTATGATGTTTTACTATATAATACCAAACTCATTATGTTTGTACCGCTCAAATTTAATTGTAATTTTTGTTTGGTAGGAGAACTTGATCATATAGTAATTAAAAATGTGTAATGCTTAATTTCAATTGTGAGAACGAATCATTTAGTAAATGATAATTTTTAATGAATAAATTAAATTGTAGAAAAAGGATTGATTTATATCCTTACTATGTTTTCTGTGCTGCATATTTTAAAACGGATTGATTTATATATCCTTACTATGTTTCTGATATGTTTATTTTAGAAAGGATTGATTTATATATCCTGTCAAGTAGAAGAGGAAGTGATTAAGCGATACTTACCAAACTTGAGAAGAAAGCTTCAGCGATACAGAAAGAGAGAGGGGTTGTCGGCTGAGTTCGGAAAAATAGGGGACAGATGTCTATATTCTTCACATCGGGACACTGCTGAAATAACCCGAATATAGTTTAGTATCGTGCAAAATTATTACATCATATATACACTTTTGTCAATATTTACGAGTTAAAAAATTGTGTAATATAGTTTTTAGATAAGGTACTGTGATAATTAATTGATTTTTGGGTAGGAATAGTAGCAATTAAAAAGTTGTCAGGAATGGTTTAAGTATTATAGTCCCCCCCCCCCCCCCCAGATTATTATAAAGGTTCTAGGTTTTGTTGGTCTAAATTACAAAACTATGGGTTCCGCACAGGCTGCTGAATTTTTTTTGAGAGATAATTTGTTTTTTCTGTATTATATCGCGACAATTTTCTTGAAAAAAAAATAGTCAACAGCAGGACTGAGGCATAATTTAATATAAAAAAATAAATTGAAGATAAATGACTTCAATTTGGGGTTAGCGGGGCATGGATAAGATTCCACCCCCCCTATTCTCCAAAATTGGTTTGGTGAATTGCGATTCCACATAGATATTAAATGGGGATAAATAATTTTCTTTCGTAGGTATATCTTTTTACAAGTTATTGGGCCGGAGAAAGCTTCGTTAAATATCACAGATTAAGTATTAGAACATTTTAGTTTTTTTTTACAAATAAATAATAATGCAAATAAAATTTTTCAAATTTTTTAATTTTCTTAATTTCAAGTTTTAGAACAAATAAATCTTTCAATAAAAAAAAAAAAATAATACATCATAAAGGCTTTTACCAGAGCTCCAGTTTTGTTTTCGAGGACCCTGTTATTAAAATAATAATAATAAAGAAGAAACAAAAAATAATTAATTAAAAATATAGTGGACACGTAATTTTCGGGAATTCCCAAAATTTAGTTTTAATATTATTGAATAAAATATGCATTAATATGATTAGTACTTACTTGTGGTGTGGATTATAGATGGTTCCGCGTTTTCAGCGAGGGGTGTTTGCAGGCAAACATTCAGCTCATCCTGGCCAGGGCTCGATGCTCGGACTCTCATCATTTTGACATCTACAAGGGAAGATGCGAAATTGTGTTAATATAAGGAATTAATTTACAATGATTTTTTTTTTCACATTCATAAACAATAGAAGATTTGAGTGCACATTACAGTATTATTTATTTTAATATGGTTTTGAGGAATAAAAGAGACATTACTTGTGTATTATGAAAATGGTAATTTATTAAAGGAATGTTTATCTACATATAAACTAAAATAATGTTTAATTATAAATTCCTGTTAATGTTGGGTCAGTGACGTTAAAGTTAAAAAATATACAGGGTGATTCATAAAAGATGGGCAGAACTTTAAGGGGTTATAGTACACTTAAAGACAAATAATATTAAATAGGAGACTAAGGGTCCCAGACGTATTCCCAAGGAGATAGGGGGCATTAAAGTTTAGGGTCCGAAATTTCAAATGATTATAAAACATGGAAAAATTGGTCGATTCGTTTGCGGTTTTTGCAAAAAATTTTCTTTATGCCAGTATTTTCTTGAAATAAAATTTTAAAGTTCAATTTCAAAAAATGCCGATAGGGGACGCTTTAGACTTTGGAGTAACAAACAACTATTTTTTAACGTTATTTTTTGTATTTCTTTAAATGATTTCGAAAGCTTAGACTTAAACTTAAATTTTGATCTAAAAATCTGAGTCCTAACGAGTAGTTAAGTAGCGTAAACTGAAATTTGAAATTTGAAACCCTTCTCCCCCCAGAACAAAAATCAGTTATTCCCGATCTTTGTGTCGTAGATTAGGCTCTAACTACTGCCGCGTTTTGCTAAAATTATTCTTTATGTCAGTATTTTCTTGAAAATAAATTTTAAAGAAAATTTTCAAAAAATTCCGATAGAGGGCGCTTTAGACTTTGGAGTAACGAACAACTATTTTATACCGTTATTTTTTGTGTCTCATTAAATGCTTTCTAAAGCTTAGACTTAAACTTAAATTTTCAGCTCAAAATCTGAATCGCTGAGCGTGGTTCAGTAGCGAGGGGAGGGGGTTCAAATTTCAACTTCTGAACATAGTTCAGTTTGCACTACTTAACCATGCCCAACGATTCTGTGCTGTGATACGAGGCAAAAATACAACTTTCGTCAAGGACTGCATAGTCGGAATTCACTCATAAAGGCACTGGCACAGTTGGAAACGTCGCTCATGCAAACGTTAAAGCTCCATTCCCCACCGGGTGAAGAAGGAAACAGAAAGTATGCAAATGTCAAATGGGGAAGAAGAAGAACACGTATGCAAAATTTCGACACGATTCAGGCATAAAAACCACTGAACGGTGAGTCAACTGTAAGTCGCTGTAGTAATGAATCGGAAGATGGTGCCCTTCACGAATAAGGAAAAGGCTGAGATGCATTTAATTTACGGAGCGGCAGATGGAAATGGTGCAGAGGCACAACGAATGTACGGAGAGCGATTTCCTAACAGGCGGTTGCCTAACCGCAAAACTTTCGAGCGCTTGCACAGACAGTTGTGTGAGACGGGATCATTTCTCGCTTCCCGGTCGAATGCAGGTCGTGCAAAAAAGGACGAATCAGTAGTTGTTGCAGAAGCCATTCGGGATGTAGTAGCGGCGCAGCCAAGTACAAGTACACGAACAGTGGCTAGCCAGGTGGATACCTCACAGTCCACGACTTGGAGGGTACTGAAGGATGAACATTTGCTCCCGTTTCATGTGCAACGAGTCCAGAAACTGTCTCCAGGGGATTATCCAAATCGTATTGAATTCGCCCGCTGGTTTCTGCAGCAGAACGCGCTAAATCCACATTTTGGACGAACTGTGCTTTTCACCGATGAATGTACCTTCACACGTGAAGGTACATTTAACACACACAATGCACATGTATGGGCGGATGTCAATCCACATGCTACGTATCCACATGCTCATCAGAGACGCTTTTCCATCAATGTTTGGGCAGGAATCCTCGGAGACCACCTAATCGGACCGTACCTTCTTCCTGAACGCCTCAACGGTAAAACATACCTCACATTTCTGCAACATGTGCTGCCAGACCTGTTAAACGTTGTTCCTCCACGCATCCGGCGGGTCATGTGGTTCCAGCACGATGGAGCGCCAGCCCATTACGTACGAGACGTCCGCAACTATCTGGACATCACATTTTCGAACAGATGGATTGGTCGAGGTGGTCCTGTTGCTTGGCCTGCTCGCTCGCCAGATCTTTCACCCCTCGATTTCTTTTTTTGGGGACGATTGAAGGCTCTTATGTATGAGACACCCATTGAATCCCCCGAGGAACTGGTCGCCAGACTTTCCGCCGCTGTAGGGGAAGTGCTCGAAAAGCCTGATGTTTTCGCGAATGTTCGCCGTTCCATTCGTCGCCGTTGTTCTGCGTGCATAACCTCTGGTGGTCACAATTTTGAACATTTATTGTGATTACATGTTAATAAATATGCTTTGGTAACATAATCCTAATTTGTGTCTTTTTACCTCGTATCACAGCACACAATGTGTGGACATGGTAAACTGAACTGTGCTCAGGAGTAGAAATTTCAAACCCCTCTCCCCAGAAACTTAACCACGTCTAACGATTCAGATTTTGGGCTGAAAATTTAAGTCTAAGCTTTAGAAAGCATTTAATGAGACACAAAAAATAACGGTATAAAATAGTTGTTCGTTACTCCAAAGTCTAAAGCGCCCTCTATCGGAATTTTTTGAAAATTTTCTTTAAAATTTATTTTCAAGAAAATACTGACATAAAGAATAATTTTAGCAAAACGCGGCAGTAGTTAGAGCCTAATCTACGACACAAAGATCGGGAATAACTGATTTTTGTTCTGGGGGGAGAAGGGTTTCAAATTTCAAATTTCAGTTTACGCTACTTAACTACTCGTTAGGACTCAGATTTTTAGATCAAAATTTAAGTTTAAGTCTAAGCTTTCGAAATCATTTAAAGAAATACAAAAAATAACGTTAAAAAATAGTTGTTTGTTACTCCAAAGTCTAAAGCGCCCCCTATCGGCATTTTTTGAAATTGAACTTTAAAATTTTATTTCAAGAAAATACTGGCATAAAGAAAATTTTTTGCAAAAACCGCAAACGAATCGACCAATTTTTCCATGTTTTATAATCATTTGAAATTTCGGACCCTAAACTTTAATGCCCCCTATCTCCTTGGGAATACGTCTGGGACCCTTAGTCTCCTATTTAATATTATTTGTCTTTAAGTGTACTATAACCCCTTAAAGTTCTGCCCATCTTTTATGAATCACCCTGTATATATTTTTTTAAATGTTAAATTTATTCGATGGTTGTCAATTTTATGTGAAAAAGGAGGAAAAAAAAAGTTTGAAAAAAACCCACTTCTGAGCTTTTTTTACCACTAAATATCAATATTTTAATACCATTTTTTTAGACAATCACCGAATGCATAATTTATACAACATATAAAAATCTTAAAACGTTTGGACAATTATAAGTATACTTGAAAATAAATAAAACCTGCTCAATGTTTATATTTTCTACAGTTTTTTTCAAGTAATGTTTATACAACTGAATATTGCAGCTAAGTACTACAACACACTGTCAAATGCAATGGGGTCCTCCCCACTAGTTTCGCTTGGGAAGATTTTCCTTTAAAAATGTATAACCATACAAATTCAAGATTTGTTTACAATTTGAAATTTGTGTATATTGCCAAAGGCAGCAGGGACTTGAAGCAGATATAAAATCATAACAATTTGATTGTGAACTGAAGTGAATGGATTCACCGATTGAATCAAAAACAAAACATGGCTTCTGCTGGTAGTGGTAGCAAGAAAAATATAAAATAAAAGGATAAGTATGTTAGTTAAATGAATTTAAATAAAAAAGATGAAAAAGCGAAATGTGCAGGAACAATCAATAAAATACATAACAGGTTATTATCATGGGCTCAGGCAGGTCAGCTAGTTATAAAAACATGAAAAATCTGAGCCTCATGTGTATTCAAACCTGCCTGGGATTGTCCTCATCCAAATTTTCAGACTTCCTCTGTGTGATAGATTTTTCTAGCCTTCGCTAACAAACAGACGCAACATGGACAGTCAAAAATATTTCTTTTATTAGTATATATATATATATATATATATATGAATCCATATTCATTAAATTAATATTTATTCTTGTATTTCAGTAAGAAATATATTCACTTTTATTTTTAAAACTTAAGTAAGTTTATATTCTGTTCATCTGCTGTTTATATTAGTTTTCAAACAACTGAGAGCAGGTATATATGAATACAATACTTTTTTTGTGTATGTGAGTGTATGAGAAATTTTGTTTTTTATGACAAATGCTTTTTTCTTTGTATTTAGAATACATTAAGAAGTTTTTAAATTCTATATATTAATTTTTTTTTATTTTCATTTAGCCTCCTTTGAAGTAACTATCAATAATGTTCTGGTGTATTCAAAGTTAAAAGCTGGAAATTTTCCCAAATTTGATAGGGTCAGTATATTTATTTATTTTTCCTGTACTTTTGCAAAATAAGATGAACAATAATATAAATAAAGTCATACGTACTAAAAAGTAAAATAAAAGGTTGAACTACTAAGTTTTACTTTGTTTTTCACTTTCAAAGGTAATGTTCATCATTATTTTTTTTCAAAGCCATTCTTTCAAAATATGTGATCACACCATATTCATTTGAATTTATTTTATCAAATTGAGTTGCATCGTACAGTATCTCTCTTTTATGATGTACTATATATAATATTAAGAAAGTATCCAAAGATCTTTTAAATATTTGTTACATGAAAGTGATGAGCAATCAAACAAAAGAAACTGCACGTTATGTGATTTTTTTTTAACTTTGTGTTCTTTATTTATTTAGGTTTTCTCTATAATTCATCATGATTGAAATAAGAAATAATTTATAATAAACAATAACTTCTTTATTAACATCCTAGTCTACATGTTAATCTATCTTTTCAATTGCAGATATAGTAATATCATTAAAAGTACAGTAGACTCCTGATTGATACTCACAGGGTTGGAAAATCAAAATTGTTGAATAATCGGTAGAACATTATCAGATGCATTTTCTAATTAAACAACTGCTAATTTATAATTGAAATTACTATAAATGAAGTAAATAGCTATTATCATAAATTTTTAAAAGATGACTGTTATTATAAATATTTTTTTAAAATGCAAATTTAAAGAGGAAATTCTGAAATTATGTAACTTTTATTTTTTGGCATAAATAAAAATGAGACAATTTCCAAAAACAAACTGGGATTTGCTTGCATAAAGATTGTGGATTCTAATATAAAAGCACTTGCATTACATCTGCTTCTTTCTGATTTTTAAACCGTTTCTGTAATCAGAGGGAATTAGTATATGCAAAAATGTTTGTTGTGGAAAATTTCATTGAATTTCCAAAAATTGTTCATTTATTTTAAATGATTATTTGAAATAAAAAAACTGTATTATTTAATAGAATTTACAATCTATAGAAAAAAATTAACAGTATTACATTATTTTTTTTATTTTTCATCTGAAGTTTTGAAACACATTTTTGATGAAATATGTGAAGGGTGTCAGTTAACTGAGTGGGCCATATAATTGAGCATCCAATAATCAAGAATCTACTGTAGCATAAAAAGTTGTAATCAGGGGTCAATACAAGGTTTTTTTTCCCCTCATTTTCTAAAAAAGTTATTTTCGTGATACCTTAGTAAGAAAAGATTATTTCCAGTTAATCAAATCAAAACTATGTATTTATCACTAACTTTGTGAATCTTCCTTTTAAAGTGAGCTAATAATGTGACATGTCATTTTAACACTTTTCAACATAGTTGAAAAGTGCTTTTGACTTTGGTTTGTCTGCATGTCTGTCTGTCCATACTGTTACTTTTATAAATGTAATTTGAGTTCCATGAAAATGATGTATGTTGTTCACTACAGCATCTTTCCTATTGAAAATTAGTTGTGTAGCATGAAATAAGAATAAAGTGTGTTATGTTATCCTAGCGAAAGTCTCATTGCTTAGTTGATTCTTGTCATCCTAGGGTCATCATATCACTCTTATCATGAGGCTCATTATTCATGAGGATTTATTATTATTATAATTTCGAAAAACCCTTGGTATTCTATTTAAACTGTTCACAGAATCAAAAATATTCTTTCTTTTCTTTTTCTCTTTTTTATTTTTGGTGTTAATTCCTGAATGATCACCATATGTTAGTACAATATGTTTTGTATACTGTTTTTTCACAAATAAAATTTATAATAAAGTTCTTAGCAAGAAACTGTTTGATTCTCAAATACCAGTTGTCGATCCTTTTGTTAATTGCATTTGAATACTTCTGGCAGTAATGATAATAAGACATAGACATAAAACGAAAATAAAACTATTACTTGTAAAAAAGATGAAAAAACTGTTTTTTTGAACATTAAAGTTCATACTGTTATTTTGCTATTGAAAAAAGAAAGATAATTTTCCCAAAATGATTATACAGTAGAAGATCTTTATAATGCACACCTTGAGACGAGAGGTTGTGGGTTTAATCCTATTTCAAGGCACCATTTGGCGCTTTTTAAAAATGATGCCACATTGGCGATTTCTAAATTGTTTACTTACATTTATCATATTGTAACCCACAATAAGCAAGTGGTAAAATGTTGCCATTCTTAATTTTTAAATAGTTATACATAGGAAAAGTCATAGATTTAGTGATAAAACGTAACTGAAAAATAGATTGCATTTATACGAGAGTAACAATGTAACGAATGTAAAATTTTATTCGTTCAAAACAATTTGGACAAAAGAATGATAATTTAAATACAGAATTATTAAATTAAACCATACACAGTTGATTTTTCTTAGATACTGCATTTATGAGTGAAATAAAATATTTTATTTGACAAATTTAATAAGATACATGTGAAAAAGATAATATGAGCAGTAAAAAACAACGTTTTTATACACATTTCATCGATATTACATAAAAGTTAACGATTAATGTGAAGTTGAAAAAAATGAAAATACACGAAATTCGTTAATGCCGCGATCATTGTACCGCACGTATGATCACTTCGCGAACATGAAACCGAAAAAAAAGTTCACTGGATACAGCAACCTCATCGTATCAGAATCCCAAGAAATACAAGAAATTCGTTAATGCCGCAATCACTGTACCGCACATATGATCGCTTCGCGAACATGAAACCGTAAAAAACATCACTGGATATACCAACCTCGTCGTATCGGAATCCCCAAAAATACACGAAATTCGTTAATGCCGCGGTCACTGTACCGCACGTATGATCGCTTCGTGAACATGAAACCGAAAAAAAAACATTACTGGATACAGCAACCTCGTCGTATCGAAATCCCAAAAAATATACGAAATTCGTTTATGCCGAGATCACTGTACTGCACGTATGATCGCTTTGCGAACATGAAACCAAAAAAAGACATCTCTGGATGCAGCAACCTCATTGTATAGCGATCACAAAAAATACACAAAATTTGTAAATGCGGCGATCACTATACTGCATGTATGATTGCTTCGTGAACATAAGACTTCCATAAAAACTGCAGTCAATTAATTTTTATACTGTTCTAAAGTAACAAGAGTAACCACTCACAAACATAAAAAAAGAAGAAAAAATCAAGCTTTAAATAAACAAGCAGATGATGAAATTTTTTCAATGCTTTTTTTTTTTTAATATCATGACATATCCATTTAATGACGTAAGTGTTATTTAATTATATTAAAAAAATGTTTTAAATAAATAATAAATCATTAAACATCATTAAAACACAAATAAACATTGAATAAAGAATCACTTGATGACGTAACAAATACGTCATACGTAACAAACGCGTCATCACAAAAAATATCATAGCTCAGCCTTTCCAACAATAAAAGAGCTACATCTGGCTGACTATCGACGATTTGGCAAGATTTCGCCAAATGGTGCCCTCAAATAGGAACCAACCGAGGTTGTGCATTAGGGTGAAGCTTAAAAGCCATGAATTTATTTATTTATTTGCTTTTGCAAGTTTCATCCTGTTACTTTGTCCTTTTTTATTTAAAAAATAAAAAATAAAAACATAAAATGTTTGAGCAATAAATTATATTATTTAAGGGTAGCTCAATTGACTCAAAGTTTATAAAAAATAAGATTATTTATAATGTATTTAATGCTTTAATTTATTATACATATTATCAGTTTCTTATTTTATATTAAAATTTCATTGCCTTTTCACATGCGAAGTGGAGACTTTTTTCTGCTATCAGGGTACATTTTGTATTGATTTTCAACAACTTGTAAAAAACAATTGTAGCTGCATTTTATCATGAGTTATCAACCCACTGTATTCATGAATTAATGCCCATAAAGAGTCCCATAGGCCCATAAAGAGTCACTCTCCCCAGCCTGCATCAGGGTCCAACCTGGGACCCGGGAATTCCCCAATAACTGGAGTTGAGTCGGTCTGTTAACGTCTCAGGTATGATGTTTTACTATATACCAACCTCATTATGTTTGTACCGCTCAAATTTAATTGTAATTTTTGTTCGGCAGGAGAACTTGATCATATAGTAATTAAAAATGTGTAATGCTTAATTTCAATTGTGAGAACGAATCGTTTAGTAAATGATAATTTTTAATGAATAAATTAAATTGTAGAAAAAGGATTGATTTATATCCTTACTATGTTTTCTGTGCTGCATATTTTAAAACGGATTGATTTATATATCCTTACTATGTTTCTGATATGTTTATTTTAGAAAGGATTGATTTATATATCCTTACTATGTTTTTTTTAATGTAAATAAAGTAGTTGTTTTTTAGTTTAAAAAAAAATGTTGTTTTAATTTAGTGTTTGCATGATTAATTTTGAAAACCTAAATATTTCTCTAGAATTTTCTTAACTTAAATCTTGGAATGTTTTATTTAAAATTATCTTTAGGGTTGTTTTGGGTAATTATTTTATGGAACTCTATACACTCCATTCCCAAAATTTAACTGCCATATATTAGATACTCTACACACAACGCAACAATTAATTTTCTTTAATAATACTTCTCTAGTATCTAATTAGGCAACGATCACGGAGTCTTCTGCAATCAGAAGCCCCTATAGATAATTAATGAGTAATGGTAAAGGTGCACCCCACACCTTATTTTCTTTATGTGTAGTGATAGTCTTTTATTGACAGTTGTAACCGGCCTTTAGTAGGAGCTGTCTGCCAACCACCAGCAAGCTAAATGACAAAAACTTTAATGTGCATAAATAATATATATAAATAAATTAATATACATTCATAATATTTAAGATCAACAACTCAAAATATTTCGATTGTAAAAACATTTATCTACTATATACAAAAGACAAGAGCGATTTCTAATGCAATATGTTTCTTATAATTTATACTTTCGTTCCGTATGAAGATAGAACATTCTGAAAAAGCTCGTTTATATGATTTTGTATTTTTTGATGTTATATTTTATAAGCGCTATTTTTTAAAATTACCATTTATAAAATTTGTGAAATCTAAACTTAAGATAAAAAACAAGTTCTTTGTTTAAAAAAATATTTATAATCAATTTTATTTCTTAATAATTGAATATCAACACTAATTTTACATTACACAACACGTGAATCACACTACTGAAAATGTATAAAATTTCAAAGATGAAAAAGAGTAATTTGTGCACAACCATTGATTATAAACCTGGTATTATTTAATTGGAAACTGGTCACAGACTCTTTAACGTATACCACTGCGTGTAAACTACTATTTTGAGCTAAAAATGTCGTATTATTTTATGTAAAAAACTGCAAAATTACTATCTAAAACAGTTTTTTTTTCTTTCTACGATCATTCCATGTGTAGTTTTTCATTTCTCAAACGGGAAGTGTGTATGTAACTAACTAGACATTGCTGTGTAAAGCGCTTCAAGAAAGAAAATATTTTCTAATATTAAGGTTAAGGAAGATACAGCATATAAATTTGGAACATTGTAAACATTTTTAGATGGATATTTCTGATAGCTTTTCCGAAATAAAAATTTTAAGTGCGTTTTCAAAAAACTATGATTTTTATGAACAATGAGTTACGAATATCGCTCTATCTACAAAATGTATGTTTATATTTACATAAGACCGATGGCCTTATATTTATATGATGTCGCGAGTACAATAAACTAATGGTTTAATCACTGGATTATTTTTTAACACAATTATTTCAAATTGGTAAAGTAATCATACAAGTTGTAAATTTCCAACTGGACGAAAAATTCGACCGGGATAACTCAGTGGTAGAGCGTGGCGGCTTCAGACAAGCGATCCCAGGTTCGAATCCTGGCCCGGGCATTTTTCGTCCAGTTGGAAATTTACAACTTGTATGATTACTTTACCAATTTGAAATAATTGTGTTAAAAAATAATCCAGTGTATTCACGTATCCAGCGTTTACTGGAGTTCCATTACCTGCGATCTTTTCTGTTGAGCTGATTAAAATATCAGACCAGATGCTTTGATCAATAAGGTTAACTGGATGAATTATGCCCTCCAGATTCGACCGGGATAGCTCAGTGGTAGAGCGTGGCGGCTTCAGCCAAGCGATCCCAGGTTCGAATCCTGGCCCGGACATTTTTCGTCCAGTTGGAAATTTACAACTTGTATAATGGTTTAATCATCGGAAATTTTTCTGAAATGTAACAGCTATTTTTATAAATTAACGTACTGAAAATAACTCTCATCCCACTCTCCAAAAATAAGATGAAAATTACCAAAGTGATAATTTGAATAGGTGTATCTATGGACGTTTTTATTTTACTGATCAGATAGTTAGCCATTGCATTCTTAGTAACTCAGAGTGTATTTTTATTGAAATAAATTTGTAAACTATCATTATTTTTGTCGTGACAATTTTGTTAATAAACCGGTCAAGTGCGAATATATCTCGCGCTCAAAGGGTTTCGTACATTAAAGTCATTAATTACTATTTATTAATTAACAAACTCTTACTACCCCTAATTTTTTCCTTTTTATTTTCAATAGATTTGGAAATAAGAGGAGAGGGACATTTTTTTTACAGTACACTTTCGAAGAAATCTCTGAAAATATACTACCAAAATTAAAACAAGTGTATTTCTGACTTCAGTGTTACGCGATCTTTCGAACGATACACTCACTACACGATACATAAAAATAAATTTATTTTTCAAGTAACTTAATTAATATATCGGCTAATTACCGACAATTTTTACGAAAATCATTAACAAATATCCTTGGATGATTCTACGTCGATAGATACCTCGAGCGCCCGTGAACTCCCCTGCTGACTGCCAGAAAAATAAAGTTTATGTGTAATGGAAAAAAGAGTTTTTCTCAGAAACTATGTGATCTAAGAAAATTGCTATAGTTTTCCTGCAAGGTTTAAATAAATCCCCACTACCCCTAATTTTTTTATAATTTTAGTTTCAGTAGATTCGGAAATAGAGGGGGAAACTAATTTTTGCAGTGCATTTTTGACGATATCTCTGAAAATATAACACCTAAAATTAAAACAAGTGTGGTTTTGAGTTCGGTATTATGAGATCTTTCACACGATACCCCACACGATATACAACAAGTAATATAAAAACTTTTTTTTTAAGTCAATACCTACTTAGGTCAAATAGAAAATTTTTTCCAGCGATCTACACGCTTCGGCACTGACGGTATTAATTCCTAAATTTATATCCTGCTAAATATCTTACATAAGAGAAATTTTTGAAATGTAATCAAAATTAAATAAAAAATAAATAGCTAAAATACCAAAAATTAATAGCTCGAAAAGTATTTCTCACAAAATTGTTAGACAAACTGCGTTAGAAAGGTAAAAAAATTGTATTTTTCTTGATATAAATTTAAAATCTAATGATTATGCCGGTTTTCAAATATTGAATTTCAAAAATTACCAAACTTCACAATAAAAAGTGTCATAGCGATGTTACAGTTAGCGATAATACACTTTTTTCAAATATTAATTAATTAACTAAATTTTATTATTTAATTTTAGTTTTATACTTCATTTCTGTTCAAAAGTATAGACTCACTCCACATTTATAGTCTCCTTCGCCCGCGAGCCGCCTGATCTTCGTCCGTGAACAGCCCTATTATCTTTTTACGTGTGAAGGTGAGACTATAAATATGGAGTGAGTCCTATACTTTTGAACAGAAATGAAATATAAAATTAAAATTAATTAATTAAATTTAATTAATGAATTAATATTTGAAAAAACTGTATTAACATCAATTGTCATCCAGTACAAGTTCAAAAAAATTAATTTGAATTTGAATGGATGAATAGAAAATATTTTATTAACGATTGAAAATTCCAACAAGATATATATATATAGTGTGTGAGCTAATAATAGGAATTTAATAAAAAAAGGAAAAGGTTTTTTTTTTCAAATAACTTAATTAGCCACCGTAATTTTGTCCTAAACATATTTGTGAATGGCTAATAATCTGAAAATATGTGGTTCAATAATCTTTATAAACTTCCCAAGTTTGAACTTTCGACTTCCCATAGTTTACGAGAAAAAGGACTCTGACAGACAGACACAGGATTGATCTTATAATGGTTCCGTTTTTACTTTTTTATGTATGGAACCCTAAAAATCAAATATTGCGTCTTTTTTTCGTTAAAACTTTAAAAATAAAAATAAAATTGCATCGAAATAATTTATTTAATAAATCAAATTGTGTTTTAGATATACTAATTTATTTGATACTTAAAATTTATTAAAACTTGAAATTATTATATTAGTTTTTTATTTTAAAAAATGGGTGCCAAATGTAGCGAGATACCTTAAATTATTTTTAAAAAATATATATTATTATTATTTCTTTCTTGCTATTAATAACACTAGAGGAAATCCTTCGCACATGAAATTTTAAATTATTGGGTACTAAAAATAAGCAGAGTGTGTAATCCCTTAAAAAGTCAGTTTTTTTAGTGCTAGATTTTGGTGAAGTGTAAAATACAACATTACTTCTTTTCAGTTCGTAGTAATAATTGAAGCGTTCGATTTTCATTTTTCCAGCAACCGATTCCGAAAAACTAAAATTTTATTCTGTGAAAAGACAGTTTTTTAATTCTTTAATACCATTACGAATTTTCTATGACATTTTGAGAAATTTTTTGATCAAGATAGACTTTATTTGATAAAATCATCTAGATATAAGTAAAAGAGCCATGTAATTAAAGAAGATGTGTTTTTGTCACTTATTTTATTCTTATCTAATAAAAGTTACTTTTTTGGTTTAAGTTAATAGATGTTATAGCAACTTAATAGTTAAACTTAAAATTTTTTGGGGAAAAAAAGGAAACCAGACTATAATGAATGTTTTTTAATTCACACTCCAGTCACATTATTATATCGTTGAAACTTTTAAACATACAAACAGGATTATTTCTACTCAACTTTTGTGCATAAAACTCAGCTAGCCGTATAAGTTATTCTGAAACAGTCCAAAAATATATTACGCTTTTATTTTCAAAATTATATTTCCAATCATCCAGCTGTTTTATTACCTTTTTACTGCGACTGATTCCGAATTGAAGATATTTGTTTCCAAATTGCAGTTACTGACTCAACATCATAAACTGCCTAGTATTTTCGCAGGATGCATTTTGTTTTTCATTTTTAACACTATTTCGAATTTCATAAAAGAACACTGCAAAATAGTCATGAAGATAAGGCATAAGATAATTTATTTTAATGCTATCTAAGAAAAAAAAATAGATTTTTCTTTATATAACAGAAACTATAACTAGTTAAACTGAATATTTGGATTAAAAAAAAAAACGAATTAAAATAAACCAAGTATACTATATGTACAATAACTTAGACTCGAGCCATAGTATACAATTTTCAGAAACTATTAAATATTCATTATTTTTGTTATACAGCAGCTATACATGTAATTGGTTTAAATACATCACTCATAAATTTTTATAAAAAATTATATAGTAATCCTGCTTGCGTTGAATTAAAAAAAAAAAAGTGGGTAATGTCATGAAACGCAATATTTTTATTTTAGTGATGAAAAATTTTTCTATAGAGTAATTCCGAATCGCAAATACAGGGTGATTCATAAGTAAGTATACACCTACGAAATGCTGTAAAACAGGAACAGTTTAAGGCAAGTTCCCCAAATGCAAGCCATAAGGTAGGTGTACTCATAAAGTATTTTTTCCACTACTGTGCGAAGTGACATAGGTGATAGCTAGTATGTCACGTGAATATCAGAAGAAATAGCTGCGTATGCAGTGGAGAAGGCATTTTGTGTTCATGAATTGAGCAAAACGAAATCTGTCTCTATTGTGCAACGGAATTTTCGAACATGATTTGGAAATGAGCCTCTAACCAGAAAATCCATTTATAATTGGTTTAAAAAATTTGAAACTACGGGCTGTTTGTGCAAATTGGACAAAAATGGATTTACGGTTTGATGGATGTCAAGTGACTAAGGGTGCACAAATAGAACTTCTGTGACTGTTTTCCTGTTTAGAGGTTCTTTTCCGAATAGTGTTCGAAAATGCTGTTGTAAAATGGTGACAGATTCCGTTTTGCTCAGTTCATGAACACAAAATGCCTTCTCCACTGCAAACGCAGCCATTTCTACAGATATTCGCTTGACACGCTTGCAGTTTACGCACACGTTTTTCAGTTTAACTAAATTTTTGTATACTACGTGGTAAGAATGAATGCTGCAGGTGAAATACAAGGTTACACCTAAGAATTTATAATCATTACTCAGTATGAGAGGAAATTGCTTAAAGTTGGTTTTTAATTGAATTATGCATTTTCAAGCTGAACTATATTTAGAATACTAAAATATGTTTGCAAAATATAAATAAAATCATATACAGGGTCACTCAAAGAACTAGATACATGACCGTTTATAGATTATAACTTCTAGAAATGAGATTTCAATAGTTTTAAGCCTGTTTTAGCCTGAATGAAAATTTATCTTAATATGTGGAGTGCATAAAAATCTGTAGATTATATACAAAATTGTACAAAAGAATTCAAGTATGTTTCTGTCCGTTACATAATGGTCAATGGGAAAAATCGTTTATAATGCGTTTTGATGATTTTGCGCCATTTCAAACATAATTAAATTGATATACATATATGAAGTGCACTAAAACACTTCAATTTAATTTCAAACAGCTCTGCTTTTTGTAGAATATGTTGTGCAAGATATTTATTAATCATTTACAGGGCAAACCAAAGAATTCCGTTACATAATGATCTACGGGGCATATCCGGCAAATATATCCGCTGCTATTTTTAACAAAAACATAAAAATAAATGTCTAGATTTATTAATTACAAAAATAAATGTTGTATGGAAATGTTTGGAATTAAAACTAAAAGCTTTGAGTTTTGGAAATATGAAAAGAGAAATAATGGAAAAAAATGACTTATTTTAAATTGTTTTTACAAAACGGTTCTTAGCGCATTTTAATGATGTTAAAATATTTCAAATATAGCGAAATGGATACACATTACTGAGGTTTTCTACACGATCTTGTATAATATGATGTGCATAGAATTTATCGTTCATTTACAGGGACACAGAAATATTTAAAATACTGTATTCGAATTACTGTGTATAAGCGATAATTGCTGCAAGTGCGCTTGCAGTTTGGTATGCGTTTTTACGTTTAAATAAATTTTTGCATGCTATTTGGTGTGTATAAATGCCGCAGATAATACACAGAGATGTACAAACGAATTCAATTATGTTTCCGTGTATCTATAGAAATTGCTGTATATGAATTTTCAACTGTATTATGTGTTTTCTTACTAAAATAAAATTTAGCATACTATGTAAATCTATATTTCAAATACAGAGATGCACAAAAATTTGGAGTATTTTTTCCTGCTATTGACGGTAATTGCTGAATCCTAGTTTTCAAATATGTTACGCGTTTTCTAAATTGCTTACTTAGGTATCTTCTTTACCCTCTGTAGGTTTTCATATCCCTCGAGTTCTGGTAAAGCAAGTACGGGTCGGAAAAACCCGACTTAAGGCCTAGGGCCTGGTTCCCTTCTGGGTGTCCAGCTCCGAAGCTGTTGGGGGACGCCGGACCGTCCCAAAGTGTCTCGTGGTGACTCCCCTACTGGGTTTCACCGCGTATCGCAATGACTTACGTCGTCGACACGTGGGTTTAAGGTTGGAGGGTCCGCAGGTGGCGGTCCTCTTGCCGGCCGAAGCGCCGTGGGAGGCATTGCCTGCTGGCGCGATAAAAGTCCCTCAGGACTTGGGTTCGGCGGTGGCCTACGCGCCGGGCGCCCTTCATGGCGCCGGGCGCGCAGCTTACTTTTACTTATTCAACAGCGAAGTTTTGTTAAAGTATTCTGGAAGTGTCGGAAAGTGTTCCATAATCTATGCTTGGCGCATGATTTTTCTTTCTTGTTTGATACTGTTGCGGCTTTAAAAAAAATTGCCAAATTTTTTAACCTATTCAGAAATGATTTAATAATATCAGCAGTCAAAATTGTCATGAAACTAAAATTGGTGTATTTTTTTTTTTTAAATATTAATTTATAAAAGTCACTTGTTATCGTTATAGAAATTTTGGACAAAAAAAAAAAATGATGAAAAATGAAACAAAAACACACGAAAAACAAAAACAAAAAAAACCCTCGAATCCTTTCTCTAATATATCTCTTTGTTAATGTACTCAGAAAAGCTTGCAAAATACAGCTAATTAAATAAAAAATACTAATGTATTTAGTTTTTTATATGATGTTTATCTAATATTTATCTGTAACCAGTAAATATTTTTTTGCAAAAGGATTACATAAAATAAAGCTTAATTTTTTCTAGGTAAAAAAGTATAGTTTTATATCATCTTAAGAGAAATTCTAGATTTTTTAAATTTTAATAATAATACCATTTTAGCTACGTAAGTTGAGGAAAATCAATTTAAAGTATGTTATCAACTTCTTAGAAGTATCCCACTTCCCAAATGCTAAAAGATACAACATTATTAGTATCTACAGCATACATACAATATTCTAAAATATTATCTACACATACAAAACTATATAACATTATCTGTACGTACAATATTATCTACAGATTATCTATCAAATGGAACGTCTAAAATGTTTGTGCAGATTCATTGAAAAAAAGTAAAAAAAAAAAAAAAAAAAGAATTTCTATTTCAAACGTTGCATTTATATCGTTCATCCAGTTAGTAAACAGTTCAAATGGTATAAAAAATTCTTAGCAAGTAATGCGTAACTTGTAAAATTCATACTAAAGAATTGAAGTTCATATTTTAACCGCATTCCTACGAAGGCGGGTATAGAATTAGTTTGTATGATTTTTTGTTATGTATGTCCTGTCCACACATAATTAACTTTCGAATGTAATTTGGATTTTCATAATCCCTTTTTCTTGGAAAAGTCTCATTCTGGTGTTGGTTCCATTTTAATTTCATTACTAGGATCTAAAAATATTATGTTTGTCTTTTCTCATTAAATCACGACAACTGGCATCAATAAGTAAAGACATCAATAATAAGAGATTGCTTTTTAACAATGAACCAATCCAACAATTTGAATTTAAAAATATCCTCGGAGCAAATAGGTTAATTATTTAGTATTGTGCTATTTTAATTTCCCCACTTCATTGCAATGTGACGTAATATCTGTTACAAGCCTTTCGAAAAATAAAATAAGCCAGTATCAGACAGCGGATTTATTATAATTTTCAACAGGTTTCCATAATAACATTTTATAATTTGGAACGATCTTGTCAAATTGTGTAAATTGTTAGCTTTGTTGTTCCCATATAATAAATAGTTCCACTTCAACTATAAATTAAAATGAATTTTTACAGCTAAAACTGGATTTGTGGTTTGTTGATAAAGAACGATATAGTTTTGAAAGTCATCTGGAATTAATTTGAGGGAATAGTGCTTTGTATGAAGTAGTGTAAGGGGACGTAAAGTATAGTCTTCGAAGGAAAATGATTATTATAAATTCAAATTACAAGAGAATATAATAAACTCAGAGTGTTAGTTTCAAAAGGAATTAATATATTTATCAAGTTATCGAATTGAAAAGTCACTACTCTCACTAATTCATAAGATTAATTTAAAATGAAATTTTGGCTTAGCAACACTTTCATTTGCTATAGATCTCAACAGATACGTGGTTTACAAATATTGTGCTGACTTTTGTTCATTTTCAGTACATTGAAATAAATTTTGTCTTTTTGACAGATTTTATTTTTAAAATATAGTTTTTGATTTTTTGAAAACTATTAGACTGTGTATTAATATTATGACTTAAATATTGTCGAAAAAGGCCAAAAATGATGAAATTACACTGGCTTACAACAATGGAAAAATATACAGATATGTTACCTGGAAAACACTTTTAAAAAATTCAGTTATCTAGGATTCCAGAAACATCTCCCTTATCTTCAGAGACATTTAGGAGAGTAACCAACGAGAAAGCTTAGAAATCAATACGTTCCCGAAGTTAAAAGAAACGATTTTTTCGAATTTTACAAGTAGTAAATGAGACATTTTATTTCCGAAACATTTCCGTAAACGATGGAAATCTATAGCTTTCTGGGGATTCTGATTGATCCGTCTCCCAATTGCTATGAAGATAAAGAAAATATTTTCAGAATCGTGAGTAACTATGAGGCTTCCTTAAACTTTTACTTACGTTACTATTACTATAAAAAATGCATTTGAAGTTTTTTTTACAGTGCAGTTTAATGGTTTCCGTAAGCATAAATATTTAAATTTGTAAGTAGATTTTTAAGCAGCATAATCGGACATCACTCAAGTACAAACTGATATGCAAAATAAGTAAAATCTGTAGAAAACGTCATATAGGGTGAGGATAGTTTACAATAATATTTCAAGATGTGTATTTTCAGCGAAACAAATTATATAAATGATAAAATTAACAACATATCTAGAGGCCCTTTTTAAGAATACGGTGGTGTTTAAATAATGCCCTTCATAACTGATATTCATACTGGTACAGAAAAAAAATATATTTAAAAATAATTTATAATTTATTTATTTATGTTTTACTAAAACAAAAAATCGAATATATTTTTATTAGATGAATTAAGTGAAATACAAAGTATAAAATGTTGAATATCAATAGATAAGCTTGAACTTTCAATGCGTAATCTTCTTATTTATTAATATCCCTTATTTATTAATTACGATTCTATCTTCTTATTTACCAATTACGATTATTTTTTATTAAAATGTCATGGTCATATCTATCTTTCTTTATGTGGCACAATAATATTACGATTAGAGATATTTTTAATTACATGAATTTTAAATAATTAACTGTAACGAATTTTTTTTGAAAAAACAAAACATTATATCATTGTTCTGATTTTTAATATGCGTCAAGAGTTAATGCAAAAGCTTCCTTTTATGATTTTGTTCTTTCAGATATATATTTAATAAATACTATGGATTTAAAAAATATATAATTTAAATTTATAAAATATAAACTTGGATGTATTAAAAATCTCAATAAATGAAAGTTTTTTCATTCATAGAAATATTTCTTATTTCTTAAAAATTAAAAATCAGTGGTTTAATTTTATAATAGAGTAGAACCTCGATTATCCGAAAATCGGCTTAACTGTAACACCTTAAAACTCTATCTCTCTATAAATATTAACATTTCTATATATGTTTCTATATATTTCTATATATATGAGCAAATTTCCATTTTCTTCAGCACTGAGGAGGGTATGCTATATGCTACCGAAACCGGTATGCTGTAGATTCCATTATACTGGTGTTTTAACGTTGTATTTTATTTTTACTTTAATTCTTTCTCTCTATCTCTTTCTATTTTTTTTATTTTTTAAAGAATTTTTTTTTATTTTTATACAGGCATGTTGTTTATGAAATAATTAAAGAGGCAACTTACTTATATGGACATTGAGTAAATGGAGGCATTTTATTGCATAGGCACATACAACACTTCATTTCTTTACAAAATAAGTTGTGTTTTGTTTTCCAACTTTGCATTGCTTCAATGCTGCCTTATCACGCTACTTTTTAAACAACAACACATCTGATGGTGTTGTTGCATCTTCCTGCTCTTCAATATATTGAAGTGCCATTATCAACTCTTTTCAACGCGTTGAAATCTTCATGCTTATAAAAAACCTTTTTATTACGTGCTTGGACTGGCGGCTATTTTTATATTCACTCGCACTACAATTTACAAAAGAATAGCTTTGTGGTAGATTTCTCTTGAAATTATCTCGCTATAAGTGTATGATAGGTACTGGTATTGAAAAAATGGTGAGAATGGAATAAAGAAATAGTCTCTGGGTCGACATATGTCCCAACCTTATAATCAAAAGGTTAAAGTAATACTCATCATAAATAAATTTTGGAGGAAATTAAAACACGTGTAAACAGGAAGGGGAAATCGCATAGAATACGGACTCTTGCTGTTACTGTATATAAGGCTATTATAGGAGCTCTAGCTGGATCTACTGGCACGAACGCGTTACCTAACTGTGAGGGTGTGAGAAGGGTGGGTAGTGTCACGTGGTAGAATAAATATAGGAAGCCTCTCGGTTATCCGAAAATTCCTATGGAATCACGATTAACTGAAAATCCTTTGGTCCCATGCTTTTCGGATAACCGGGATTTTACTGTACTTTACTTGTATGTCGTGTAGTTCAAAGTGAATAAAGATGTGAATAGAATTGTTTATACGCAACTTTCACGTGTTAAACTTAGAGCATATAATATCGTATTACGTGTTTGATAAAAGGGCACATGCTGTTTAATAATTTGAAAAAAATATATTAATATTTTTATTTATTTATGTATTTATTTATTTTACTAACAAATATGTACATGCCATTACAATGCTTTGCTCATGAAAATTTATTATTTTTTTTAATGTAATAATCCTACATCTTATTTAAAAATTCGGAATTTTGTATATCTCACGAAACGCCAGTTTCTTTTCAGTTCGTGGTAATCAGTTTTCTTTTTAAATTTAGCAATTAAATTTAAATAGCAGTTATTTGGGTCCGAAATATGATGTAATTATTTTTTACTAATAAGTTGTTTAGGATATATGAAAGTGGTTATTTTTATCTGTTTAAAGTAATTTTGCGAATTTTCTATACAAAATGAAATTATGCGATCCATCCGAAAATGAATAAAATTATTCGGAGTTAAAAAAAGCAATAAGATTAAACGTATTTTCTGCAGCTTATTTTTATGATATCGAATAAAAGTTATACAATTTTCATTTAAGAAAAAACCATTACGAGTTAAATTTGAAATGATAAACAGATGGAAATAAAATCAGTGCACTGAATTTACTATAATTTACACGCAGGCGTTTTTATTCAAATTGCAGAAGCTTTTAAAAATGCAAAAGGGATTATTTGTACTCAACATTCATATCTTTTAACTTAACTCTCTTAGTATCTCAATCTGTTTGTGTATTCTTTATTATTTTAAATAAATTTTAAACTGTTTGATATCTTTTTATATTTTATAACTTCTGTAGACATACAGCTAGACTGTAATACTTTCCAGAAATTCTCTTTTAAATTTTTATACAGTAATGCTACATGGCTTGATTTAAAAAAATAAGCCGATATAGTAATCCTATGAATCGTCGGTTTTTGTTTTTATTATAGCGATTTAGTATAGAAAAAAAAAAGAATAAATAAATAAATAAATAATAATAATAATAATAATAATAAATAAAAATAAAATACTAGCCTGTTTCTTTTCAACTTTTTTATAATCATCCAACCGTTTTATTACATTTTTACGGCGACTGATTCCGATTTACAGATTATTTGCTTCCAAATTGCGGTTACAGACTAAACATCATAAACTGCTTAGTAATTTCGCAGGACTCATCTTGTTTTTCATTTTTAACACTATTTCAGATTTTATATATATTAAAAAACATTGCAAAATTTTTGTGATCTGGCCCGAAATGATCTAATCAGACTCATTCGGATCCAACACAACCGTGAACTGGAAGGAATTTTGTTTTTAATTAATTTATTATTATTTTTTTACTTTATTTTAAATTAGCAGAAAAGCTTCCTTTTTTTTCTTTTTTCGAGAAACAATAAGAATATAAAAGAAAACATTTCGAACACAAATTAAAAATATAAAAACAAAACAATACGAATTTTTTTTTAAATTTAATATAGAGTATATTTAGAAGAAGGAACTGACATACGAGTAGTAAAATTGGATTGGTCGAAAGGATCTTGAAACAGATTTAGCAATAATATGAAGCCTGATATTAGCGACAGGATAGTATTTGAAATTGTAGATGTTAAATTAACACCCTTTTATAGGTGAAATCAGGTATGTCTGTATCGCCAACTTCTGTAATGTGGGTGCCATAATTTGAACAAAAACATGGTATCCTGTGCCCTGTCTGTTAGTCACTACTCTCTTCAAAAAGATACTCTAATTTAATGTATATTTCAATTATTTAGTTGTGGAACTCTTACAGAGTTGAACTAATTAATTAAATCATATATTTATACTTCACATTACCTATTTACAGGCATTGAAACAATTTTTCACACATAGAACTTACGTAGATGTCATTAAAAAAAAAGATAGACTTAACTTTCTTCCAGATAGGTGAGATTAGTCCATTTAAAACCGTCATATGTGTCGTAAAAAATATTTTCACCCTACTTTTGTGGGCATCTTCAGTTTACTGATATTTATTCATCGCTCATTGATTTAATTTGATCCTTCTCGGTCTTTCTAAAATTTAAAAGATCTATTGTCGATTGCAGCATATAATACATCATCGCATATCTGTCATTGCAGATGGACTTCTTCGATCTGGTAGAAAGTTAAGTATATCTTTTTTAAAAATGACATTCTATGTGTCAAAAATTGTTTTAATTTCTGTAAATATGTAATATGAAGTATACATATGTTATTATATGTTTAGACAGAGTTGCCAAGTCTCCGGTTTTTTGCACACCAGTAATTTTTTAGAGAAAAATGTTGTTATTTTAAATCGCAGAATGCTCCGATTAAATAAAAGAACATTTTCTGTACTAAAATACCGGTATCCAAAAAGCCGGAGACTTGGCAGGTCTGGTTTATAGATAATGACATTATAATAAATGACTTAAAAATTAATTAAAACATGTTGATGTTTTCTCCATAATTTTTTACACTTTACTTGTCCAATAAGTTCTTACTCTTAGTTATTTTCTTTTTGGAAAAGACACATCCTAAATGATTGTTAATTTGATCCTTAATAAATATATGGTTTAAAAAATCCTGTTTTTTTAATTTAATATTTTTAGCGTTTAAGTTAATGAAAACTCACATGTCAAAGTCTTTGTATGATACTCACGAAAGAAAACTTACGTCATAAGATTCCACATCACTAAAAGAAATATATATCAGTTGTTAAAGGAGTATTTTAAAGCTTCTACATGAAATGTTTGAAAAAAAAGTAAAATAAATTTCTTGTAACTTACAAATTTTGCATTTATTATTCTGCCAATTAGAAAGATAAAAAAGTAAATTTAAACTGGTAGACGACATCTTTACATAACAAATATCGAATAATTTGTAAAATGAGATTGTATATTGGGAGCATATTATATTTTTATAAAATCATTTAAAAAAAAATCTCAAATGTAGTGTTTGAAGTTTATTTTATCAAAACTGAACAGTGCTTTTGGTAAACATACATCATCGATATTTGTTACTATTATACATTAAAAATTGTTATACTTCGGGATTATTAATTGTTATACTTCAGGAAAAATCAATTCAGTTACCAGTAGCAAGTGCTTGAATTTTTGACTAGAAAAACTGCAGTATATAAATTATAAAATTAAAATGTATTCATTACTTGAATGTTTGACAAAAATAAATAAATAAATAAATAAAAATAAATAAATAAATAAAATGTAATCTTGACCAAATTTTTAATATTATGTTTTCATTTAATTATAAACACATAAAAATAAATTGGCATTTGTGATAAATATTTATCAAGATGTTAAAATAAACCAAGTCCCTTTTCCAAATATTTTAAATATGATATTTTTTTCAGTTTATTCTCAAATTCTTGATGTATGTTTTATTTAATTATTCTTACATTTTTTTCCACTGATATTAAATAAAACTTTCCTTTTCAAGAATTATTTATGCAGACTGTTTTGTTTTCATAACGTAATTGATTGATAGTTCTTTAGTTTAAGAACAATTAGACACTAAAACAGCGAAATATTTAAATAAATAAAAAGTATATATCTAAATACAAACTAGACTTTTTATTGTCCGATTTGCGACTATCCATCCTCTGTAGTATAGGCTCGCGACTCTCCTGCCCCGTACTATCTGGCTCGCGACTGTCCATCCTCCGTACTATCCGGCTCACGACTATTCTGCCTCTTTACTATCTGGTATAGTAAAAGAAATTTTCCCTTAACAAAATTTAGAATATTTATGTCAGGGCTTTAGACGCTGATGTTTGACACGATCTACGATCCTCCCGCGTAATCTTTGTCGTTGCGGAAGTGAGCAAAAGAAAAAAAAAGCAGTCATTCACCTCAGACTTTTTCAAAAACAAACAACTGTAAATTATAACTCTTTTATCTTCGGCCTAACTTTGTTTACATATATATATGTATTTTTTTAATTTGGTCTACATTTTACGCTAAAGTTTTGTTGATTTCAAAACTGTATGTACTGTGTGATATTGCACAAAGTTCATCATTTTATGTTGTTAGCAATTAAGTTATACATTATAAAATTTATCCTAAAGCGTGTGCAATATATATATTTTTTCTTGGACTTCCTTTATCTGTAATAAATTTTTAAAACGTTTAGTACCAGAACACAACAAACAGTTATAAAGTACCGGTTTGTACTAAGAGTAAAAAATGAATATAATCGGGTTTTGGTATAAAAAAAGAGTGTATTTAATGGTTTGGGGAGTAGGCAGTATGTGGATATTTATAAAACCTCGACCTATCCGGTTTCTGGTTAACCGCCTGCCTTTCGCTACATTAGGCGAAGATAGTAAAGCAGGGAAATATTTAAATAATAATAAAAAAAAGAATATATTTAAATACACTGTAGACTTTTATTGTCCGGTTCGTGACTATCCATCCTCCGTAGTATACGACTCGCGACTATCCGGCCCCGTACTATCAAAAGATAGATATGTATCATTTTTACACTTATCCAAAGATAAATTTCCTACAGAGGAGAAAAAAAAAGAGTCGTATGAGAAAAAAAAAAAAAAATCTTTTTAACAATAAACGTACCGGAATTTTTTTTAAATTTTGATTTAACTATTTGCCTCTTTTATTTAACTTATTTCTGTGCGATTTATGTTCTATTTAAAATTCAGTGGCTTTTCGATAGTAAGACATTATAAAACTCATTTTAGATACCAAATGTTAATTTTTAATTATGGACTGATATAGTCTGTTTCCTCTTCTGATTTCAAATGTGCCTGTTTTACTTTTTTTTCACAGTTTTATGTAAATTAAAACTGTAATGAAACCAATACTTTAATAAAAATACTTTATTACTCCGATGATTTTTAAAGGTTATTTTACTTTTGTTTTCTAAACATTTCATTGAAAAGGATTCTAATTTGCTCTTTAGCTGCTCATTTATAGTATTTCTCAAATGAAATAAAATAAAAAATGAAACTTCCATATCCTCTATCTATTTCATTCATTTACTTTTGTTTTCTAAACATTTCATTCAAAACGATTCTAATTTGCTCTTTAGTTGCTCACTTATAGTATTTCTCAAATGATATAGATAGAGGATATAGAAGTTTCTTTTTTAATTTTACTGCCTGCTTTAAAAAATAATGCAACATTCAATAAACCCTACCAAGCAGGCATGCGTAAGTATCACGAATGCAGAGAATTTATTATAAATTTCAAGATATTTCAATAATAACATTTGATAATTTATAACAATTCCGTCATGGCGAAAATGTTTAGCATTTCGTAATTCTTCCTGTCATCGATCCGAGATAATAAATTATTTCACGCTAAGTATAAATTAAAATTTTTATTAAAACTTAGACATGGTTTGTGGCTTGATATTAATAAAGATAATGATGAAATTTCTCGGGAATAAATTTGAAGAAACGTAAGCGATTGCTGTAATATTCAGTCAACAGAAAGCTGCAGTGATTATGATAAATTTAAGTTGTAGGTTGCAGTAGGAAAGATTGTATTTATCACATAATCTAAGTCAAAAGTTTGATTTTGCCTATTAACGAACTTGACCGAGATTTTATGCCCCTTGATTTTATGTATCAGTTTGGAAGAGATTTGTGCAGAATTATTGGGGTTATCGTGTCTATAAAAAAGTAACATAGATAGATAGATGGATAGATAGATAAAGTTTTGAACTAGGGGTGGTTTTTGGGTTCTAAGAGTCATGATCGGCGTAGATATGCAAACATTTTTCAAAAATTCCAACTTGGGGAAGAATGTAATAGGTAGTGTTTCTTACGAAATCTACCTAAAAAGAAATGGAATAGTGGATAATTGGAATGAGGTTACGTTACATTTCTGTAATGTTTTTCTAGATCCAGAAATGTTTATCTTTAATTAACCAATTTGTTTTCAATTAGTAATAAAAGTAATTGCCACGTATAAATTTATATATAAATAATAACTACTTTACATCATTAACTTGTTAATTTGTTCTAAATAAACGACAAATATTTCTGTATTATACTTATAATTATAATGATAATGTAATGATAACTGATGAAAACAATAAATTTTATAACAATAAAAAATAATAAAGAATTATTATGTAAACGAATGAATGTAGAAATGACCATAATTTGTTTTATGATTACTGACTAAATTAATATCGCATATCATGATTTTTTGTAAATAAATTATACTATATAAATATATACATAACAAACCATACAAACCCCGAACCCAACCTCCACTAATATTTATATATTTTTCTATGTAACCACTAAATTATTTAATGTATATAGAACTACTACTGGTAAGTACAAGGCTCCCAAGTGGTCAGTTTTTTTAGCACAAGTATTTCCTTAATTTTTTTTCTTGGTATGTTTGTACACCATTTGCAACAGAAATAAACTTCGGGGCAGGTTTCTGCACAATTTTTAAGGGAAATATATAAATGATATTTTTGTGTTAAAAAAAAACTGAAAAAAAACGGATTATTGGGGAGACTTCCGACTTTTTTTTCCTTATTTTAGTATTTCCAAACAAAAATAATTTACTGAAGATTAGCAGAAATATACTATAGTGATTTTTGTTGTGAAAAATAATAAAAAACATAGTCAGCAGTGGCAGCTTTGTGCGTGCACACACACATACACATACGTATATATATTATGTGTTTTAAAAAGTTTGACGACGTTATCTGAAAAGTGTTATACGTAGGATACTAATTATTGTACAATTAAACACAGCTGTTCATACTCTAGAAACAAACTACATGTGAAACATATTAAGTTAAAAAAACACTTCTCTGTATTTAGTGAAAAAAGTCCTTCCGGCCTGTACCGGGAGGAAAAGGTAGCTTTCCTATATCTTCGTTTTAAAATTTTAGCTAATGTTACACGAAAACAGCAACTTAAAATGCAAATAAAACGTTTACAAAAGATTCGTTAATACTGAATTTGAATAAGAAATTCGCCAAATTATTGAGCAATAGCCAAATTGGCCTCATTTATGAAGACTTATTTTGGTCGCCAAATTTGGCGATATTTCGCCAAATGTCGCCAAGTTTGGCGAGAATTTGGCGCTAACGGATATGAATATATAGTTTTATGCGTTTGATTGGGAAAATTATTACAACAATGAAATTTTTTGTAATGTGCTCTCTTGTTTCAAAATGTCAGCCACCCTAGAATTTCAAACTGCTCTAGCTCAGCCGTTTTTTAAGATAGAGGTAAAACAAAAAATGCTCTGGAATCCTCGTTTCAAGGCCTAACACTGAATTAAAAAATAAATTTGAATTTTTAACTTTTTTGTATATTTATTTTAGTTTTAAATTTTTAATTGGCCGCCATCTTGAAACAAAATGGCGGACCAAGCTGTCCAACGAACTCGGTCGAGACATTGGTGAGCTTAATACACACAATTAGTTTCATCAAAATCGATTTATAAATACGAGCGTTATCGTATGACATAGGTCAGATATATATATATATATATATATATATATATATATATATATATAAATCAACATTTGAACGGAGGGTGGTTTTGGGGTCTGGGGGTCATGATCGGTGAAAATATATCGAAATTTTCCGGAACTGCTTACCTCCGAACGGCTGCAATAGGTAGCTTTATACTTTTTTGTATTGAAAGCTACCTAAAAAGGGGAAGTGTTTTACTAGTTTTTTTTTTTAATCAGGTGAAACTGTTACTGGAGGACTTTACGGTAAAATGATTAACATCATCAATAAATAAATAAATATAACAATATAAACAAAATACAAGTTTAACAGCTATATAATAGAACTGTGTGCTTAAACACTGAAATATTCTGAAGCGAAAAGTGTGCTATAACTGCCAAATTCTTTGGCGATACATTCGGCTATGAATCTCTGACATATGAATAATACAAAAGTATCACTTTTAATAAATTTCAAAATTTCATTTGAATATATAATTAATATTTTTCACATAAAAAATATTTAAGTGGTGTTAATGGGCAATCTAAAAAAATATGTTAAATGTAAAATATCTATCAGAATTTTCAATTAAAAAAAATGTTTTCACATTTGTTCTGTATCTCAGGCTTAGAATGTTCTGGTCTTGGGGAAAGGCCCGAGTTGGATCTTCTGGTAATTTTAAAACGTGCAATATAAATCAAATGTGCGATCAAGTTTTACAGTAATATGACGTACATGTTTGTATAAATGACATTTAAATGACATGTTATTTATTATACTTTTTAAGTTATTTTACATGAAACTGGCTGTTCATTTTGTAAACAAGTTATGTCCATCGCATGAAGAAAGACAGCATAAACACTTTTGTAAAATTTAAGGTGAAGTTTTTATTTTATTTTATTAAGCAATTTTCATTTTAAAATGCATTTTTTAATGGCATTATCCTTTAATAATGTTTGAGACATTGTTAAAAATAAAGCACATTTATTATACTTATTAAAATATATAAAAATCTTTAATAACAGAATACTGTAATAACTAATAAATCGTTTTTTTCTAAATAATATGTCAAAACTGGTCTTTACTGGAAAATAATTTTAATTAATCTCATAAAGAAAATCATGGCAGAATATTTTTTCGAAATTTTTGTAAAATAAAAGTATTGTTTAATTACATTAAGAATCTTCGAAAACTTCTCCTTTAAGCATATTTCTGACATGTCTTCATTCTATACTAATTAAAATTTTCATAATAAAAATAGTTATTTTGAGAAAGCATTTCAGAAATTTTACTTTACGCCAATTTTAGCAATTTATATTAATATTTTCTAATTTTTTTAGTGAATTCAGTGTTTTTCTTACATTATATGAAAAATAATCCTATTCAGTTTATAACTAAACTCTAGTAGATTTTATTAAATATCGTAAGATATTACCGCATGACGATAAAATAAATAATGCATTTCCACCTACGATTTAAAGAAATTGAATGTACTACTTAAGACACCAATAGATATTACATGAACAAAATAAATACAATATTATTAATAAAGAGTAATTTCGTCACTTTGAGTCATTTTAATTTCATTTATACGCATACACTCTTTGTAATAAAGACGCCTTATAAAGATGTCTTTTTGTAATAAATTGTATAAAGGTAAAATTATTGAATTTGTTAGTATTTCTTAAGCAGGCAAAAATAAATTAGATTATTCCATTAGCAGTTTTCCTATTGCACGGAGATAATTCAAAATGTCTAATTCAATATTATTTTTATTAATATTTTTCAATTAAGTTTATAAATAAAATACGGATATCGTAGAAACTCGACAGAGTTTCTCGCTAAGAAAAAGAAACAACTATTCAAAGAATCATAAATGAAAGGAAATTTCGCCAATTGATGCCAAACACTTTTACACACAAAAAAGGACTGACCAAAATGGGATTTTGACGCTATAGTGTAATAAAAGTTAATTAAGAAAGTTATCACAATGTTTTCCCCATTAGTACATTATATATGAACAGTTTAATGGACCATATTCAAAAGCATGTAACAATATTAAAGAGACATATTGCTTTCTTTTTAGGAGAAAAGTTTAAGCAGGAAAATTTTAACATGGCCAATAAAGTATCATTTATCCTAATGAAAATCTTAATTTAATTTTTTAAAATAGTCAAATTCTGTGGTAGAGAACTTGGCTATAATGGACAGAAAAGTTACAAAGTCAGAAAAAAACTAGTTGTTTTGAAATAACCCTTTTCATTCAAATGTAATGAACACCTGGATGAAACGATCTGTCTTGTTTGATTTTCTGTGCATGCCATTAATTGGGAATAGAAAACCTAAAATTCAATTTGTATAATGTTCCGTATAGTGTGATTTAACTGTACATGACAAAAGTAACACGAAAACCTTTAAATGTTTTCACTAGCATTCAGTTTTAGATTTTATGTACAGGGTGATTTTTTTTAAAGTTGTGAAAGTAAAGCACTATAAAAAAAAGAACCACTTATCCAAATGATCAGAAATTTCACCAGTATGCTCCCAAAGCAATGGGCATTTTTTAGGCATGGTTAAAAATACTTAAAATCGCACCGACAGATGGCGCTGTAAGGTAGCAGAAACAAAGAATATCGTCTGTGGGAGGAAAACAATGGATGGTTCTTTGAGAAACCCTCTTCCGTAGGCCCTCTGCCGTCATTGGACCGTTTCTTAAATTTTTAAGTGTGTTAAATCTCTTAAGAGCAGTTGCTGCGCTGTCATTATTCTGATTATACAGTTTCACTAACAACGCACGGTCCGTCAATGGCGCAGTCATTGCGAGGATTTCCGTAGAATAATGAACACGAGGCGTGCGTACTTCCCGTTTTTACGCCAATGTGCGTATGCCGGGAGCAAGTTAGTCTCCCGACTTTACTGCATGTACAGCGCCATCTGTCGGTGCGATTTTAAGTTTTTTTTAACCACACCAAAAAAATCCCATTGCTTTGGGAGCATACTGGTGAATATTTAGGTCATTTGGATCAGTGGTTCTTTTGTTATAGGGTTTTACTTTCACAACTTTAAAAAAAATCACTCTGTACGTTTGGATTTTTTATAATAAAATTTACATTCAGATATTGATATTTAATACATTTTGTACAAACGTATACCATAACTAATTTCACTTATCTATGAAGTATAAAATTAAACAAAAACATAAATTTGAAATTATGTAATAGTGAAAGTATGTGTATATTTTCGCAATTTATCATTTATTAAATTTAAAGTAAAATGAAAAAGGAAATGAATTGTCTGTACTAGTTTCGAAGAAGAAAGTTTTTATTACAGTTAGATACATAATTCGAATCATTTCCGTCATCGTGTTTTATTTCAACTAAACTAATTAAATTGATGTAATATTGGAAAAAATAAGGATTGTTTCCATTTCTGCTTACTTGCGGATATTTAACAAGTTAGAAAGAGTAGTTTGTTAGCTTTGCCAGAACAATTACCCCCTATATTTTATTTTATCATCACTTTTTGGGAAAGTAATTTCATATAATGAGAACAAAAGTATGACTGACAAGAATGTTACTTCCACAAACGGAAATACTCTTTAACGAGAAAATAAAAAAATATTACTACAGTAAAATGTAGATGTAAAAAGTCCTTCCGGACTGCACCAGGAGGAAAAGGTAACTTCCATATTCCAGTTTTTAAAAATTCAACTCATTTTACTCGATTATAGAAGATTCAATCCAGGTTTTCGTTAATACTGAATTTGAATGCGATTTTCAGTATGGGAGATACACCATAACAAATATCAGATTGTTTCAAAATATCAGCCAATCTAGAATTTCAAAGAGCTATATCGCAGCCATTTTTTAAGCTAAAGACAAAGCAAAAAATGCTCCTGAATACTTGTATAACGATCTAACACTTAACAGACACAACTTTTACAATTTACAATTTTTTATACACCTTTTTGAGTAAAAAAATAAAAATAATTAACTATTTGCCATTTTGAAACAAGGTGGCGCATGAAGATGGCCAACGAACTCGGTCGTGACTTTTGTATGTCCTATATACATACTCAGTCACATCCAAATTGGTTCATAAATAAGTGGTTTACAGCGTGACAAATGTCAGATATATATATATATATTTAAAAATGAATACACATGTGAAAAACGAAGGATAAGACTCCATAAAAAGCAATGGAATGGACACTGAAGGAATTATACTTAAAAGGATGAAAAAACAAAATTTGGAAAAGCAAAATTGGAAAACTATGAATATGTTATAGAATCTCCAGAAGGGCTTTATAAGAATATTCCTAGTAAGTACATGTTATTTCCTCAAATATTGTCAGCATTATGCCTAAAATCGACAATATTAAGCCCCTAGTAACATATATAAATGAAACAAGAAAATTAAGGACCGACAAGAGGTTCAAATGACAAAATATAATGAAACAAGAAAATTAAAACCCGACATGAGGTTCAAATAGCAAAATAAATAAATAAATATGCAACTGATATAGAAATTAGATAAATAAAACAATATTCAACTTAAATAGTAAATAGAACATAAAATAATATTCAAGACTCACCGAAAAAGACAAATTTGAAAGTAGATGTAAAAAGATTATAGTTACATGACATACAGCCAGACACCATCTCAAAATGGCTGCATATGGATGCCCAAAACTTTGCTGAGAAAAACGATAATATAAAAATTATGTAGTGCTGACATTTATCCCAGAAAATTATAAGTAAAATCTGAAATTGTATACAAGTTAAAAAAAATTCTAGTGCTGCCATCTGTTAGGGATGAAGATGAAATAGAATAAAAAGAGAGAAAGGAAAAAAAAAAATATTGACAAAACAAATAATATTTGAAATGTGAGGAAACTTAATGAAGTAAATAAAATTTAAATATAATAATATATATATATATATATATATATATATATAAATCAACTTAACGGAGGGTAGTTTTGGGGTTTTCGGGTCATGATCGGTGAAAATATACCCAAATTTTAAGGAATTGCTTTTACTTTTTATAATTAGCTTTTTACTTTGTATAATGACAGCTACCTAAAAGAGTTATTTCATTTTAAATAGTGAAATGTAGCTGGAAGGAATTATTAAGTTTTACATTAATGTTAATGATATACATTTTTAGAGTCAGTGCAAAAATAAGATACGCCCTGTAAAACTTAATCGCAAAATTGTCCCCCCCCCCCAACGAAAAAACGAATATATCTTTTCGGCTGAAATTCTCTTCTTTCATTTTATTTTAAAAACATAAGCTTACGTTGTCTTCATACTGATGTTGTACCAAACTCTGAAATTTTCCACATGAACACAATTTTTACAGCATATTTGCATTTTTCTATACATTTTACTTTTCGATTCAAAACGGGAAGGCATTCGGTCAAATAATTCAGAAATTATGAAGGTTTAAATATTGGAATTCTTAATGTTAAGTTCTCTTTTAATCCTTTGGAAAACAGATTGCTGTGTGGGTAGTTTTTGAAGCATGACTCAAACAATTCTTTCCAAATTGCTCTGTAAATTTGGATTCGAATATTCAAAGCTTCTTGAAATCGATTTCTGTTAAAAGATTCATAGGTTACAATTCATATTTTTTCTTCAAAATTCATTTTCGAAGTATGTATACGTTCGAAATTATTTTTCGAAAAAAACTATGAATTATAATCTACAATTTTTTAAGAAAAGAATAGATTTCTAGAAGCTTCAAATATGAGAATCTAATATTACAGCTCTTGAAAAGTAGTTTTTGAGTTATTCTTTAAAAGCAATCCACATTTCAATGATTATAAAGGAATTCAACATTACGAGTTTCAAACTTTAAAGTATCTTAATTTCTAAACTGTTTGATAGAATGGCTTCACATTTGTATATGAAGGTAAAATGTATAGATAAATCAAAATATTCTGCAAGCATTGTGTTCGCATTGAAAGTTTAGAGTTCAGTGCAAGTTTAGTATGAAAAAGGCCTGCTAAGATTATTTTTTAACATGAATTAAAAGAAGACATAATTCCTAATCGAATGGCTATTTTCGATTTTGTCTGCTACAATTTAGCGATTAAATTTTATGGGGTATATTTATTTTTTATACTTGACTGTACATTGGATTTAAATGGGAAATGTTTTATAATTGTAACGCTATTATGTATGAAACTAATCTCCATATTTGAAAGTAACGGAAATGTATCATTTGTGAAAAACGATAATAAAATACTTACGATAAACGTGTGTCTTTTGTGTTTGAACAAGAAAACTTATGCTCAACCGAAATTCGTTCAGCAGGATGTATTTGTGAAGTTTAACTGGTTTGGGAAAATAAACGAACTGGTGTGCTTGAAGAATACCTAAGTCATCTTCCAGCTTGATGACGATATTTTAATAACCAGTAACAGACCTAGAGGAATGGAACTGATGTTAGAAGATTTGCCAGCATGAAAGTGGGATTAAAAATACATTTCGAATAGACTACAGTGATGTTTAATTTATTTGTACCAAAAAATAAGATAATCTCGAACAACTCTGAGATTGGAGAAGAGCAGAGATATGTGTAACTTGGGACAACAAATAATACTTCGTAACAGTATCTTGAACGAAATAAACAGAAGTATATAAGATATGGATAGAGCGCTTTTGTAAAGAACAGTATTAATCTGAAGAGCAACATACCTCTTTGCTTGAATATAAAAACGTGTAATAAGTGCAATTTAACAGCACTAATATAAGGCGTGGAAATATGGGCATTAACAAGCGGATGGTGCAACGATTACAAACAACACAGTGAAGTATAGGAACACCCGGAAGAGTCCCCGTCCTAGAAAGATGTATACTAGGCATAACTGGATGGATCAGAAAAATAATAATCTGAATCAGAAGTCAGGAAAAAGTTTTTGAAATCATTTCGTCTTTGCTTGTAATCAATGCGATTTAACAGCACTAATTTATGGAGCGGAAATATGGCATTAACGAAGCGGATGGTGCAAATATTACAAGCAAGACAATGAAATACAGAAAGATTTATACTAGGCATAACTGGAAGGATCAGAAAAAAAGTAAGCTGGATCAGAAGTCTGCCAAAAGTTTTTGACATCATCAAGAGAAGTAAATGATGACTATGGCAATGGTCTGAGGAAATTGCAATTTCATTGTCTTGATAATAGATATATAGAACAAACACCCTACATTTTAATCACAAAGATGTGAAATGACTTCAGGTAAGAAGAAGACAATATCATGCAAGGTATGGAGCAACGAATTCCGAAAAAGAGCTGAGGTTAATTATATCACACGGCACTATACAGGACACCTATGGAATACCTAAATCTTGTAGTGGATTGATAACGATTGACAATGATGATAATGATTTAAGAAGTTCTCAGAGCAGTATTCAAAACCGCAACGTTCATGATATATATAGTTCTAAAATAAATTTACATGAAACCTGTGTTGTTTATTATGGATATTAAATCATTATCCATGAAATTGGCACTTATGGAAAAGTAACATTGGTCTATCATTCCAAAAATAAAATATAAGAATAACTTATTTCAATATAATTTAAAGCTAATTTTAATTTGAGTTCATTAAACAGTTTTCATTTTACAGAGTTTTTATTCCTTTATCGTTTTAAAGTTGTTCTTAAAGAAAATCAAAAGCCAGCCATTGAAAAGCTAGTAGAAATGAAAATTGAACCAGGATATTAAAATATTTCATTATTTAAGTAAATAGTCAAAACTATCCTTAAATTTAAAACAATTTTAAATAATCATTTGTAGAAAGGCATGATAAAGATGCAATATTTTCATTCTATAAAAGCATTGTTGGAATTATCAAAAGATTTCCTAAATTTTCATCTTTCAGCATATTTTTTTGAAGTTCTGATTTTATTCTAATGAAAATATTGATAATAAAATAAATATTTATTTAGAGAAAATTCTGTTATTATTTTTTTCACACTACCAAATTTATTTGAATGAAAATATATTAGCACAATGATTTAAGTAATTTATAATAAATTCTAATAGTTTTATTAATAAACTTTTATATGTTTCAAAACATGTTTTTTTCTTTTTTTTAGTTATAATAAGAAATAGCAAGTAATTAAAGGAGCTAGTTGAAATTTATTTAACTCAGTATCGTTGTAGAAACAGGCCTAAAGGGGAAAATTTACTTCATTATTTCGTAATAATTTGTAATCTCATATCGAAACTTCAACTGTTTCCAATGGTCAGCGTAATACAAGTAAGTAATTAACTGCAACGACGCGACAGTTTGATTTCACGGAATCCAGTTTATAAATGTTAAAATTCACACTAATATTATTGGATTACGTTCAAAATGGAAAATTATCTTTATTCATTTTTAACGTACAGAAAAAAATAATCATAATATCTTTGCAATTTGTCTTTGTAATTAGATACACAATTTACGAAATTAATTATATTTTTTGCAATGTTCATTAGAAATTCCATTATTCATCATTTTAGTAAGCATTCTCTATCTAATCATTACTTTTTTACATTTCCAAATTATTTATTACAATTTATTACTAGATTAAGATAATGTATTAATATTTGCCATTTTATTTCTTTTTTTCAATTAATATATTTATATAACCAACGTCAATGTTTAGCGCAGTCTATTATTATTTTATGAATCAGTATCTTCAAGAAAATCTGAAAATTTACTTGTAATGTTTGCTATTCAAGTTTCCTTACAAAATGTACTCTGATTTTCTACTTTATATCTCATGCTTACTATTTAATACTTAACTTATTTAAATATTTTATTCCGTTTTCACTTTACCTTTAGTCCACTGCCAGTTTTGTTTTCCTATAATTACGAAGTTTTCACAACCTCGACCATTGGTAGAAACTGAATTGTCTTAAAACGCACAAAAAGTTTATAATTTAATGACAATTCCGTTTTATAAAAGCAAAATTTTAACTAAAAATTTAAATAAAACTACAGATACAAATTGCTTTTGAATTTTCCTGAGAAAAAGTGTGATGCGTGAGTGTAATAAAACAATACATTTCAATTTTAAATATATCTCTATACAATTTACCTTTCTTTTTTTTTTTTAAATTATTAATAACATTTTAACGTTTTATTTTTCATCAGTATGAACATAATTCTCAGTTTCAACAGATTTTATTATGTATTTTAAAAGCGCAACTTTCGAATCCTGGTCGGAATTTCTTCCTGAGTTGGGAAAGATTACATCTCATATGATTTCTTTACCAATTTGAATAATTGTGTCAAAATTAATGTAGTGTAATCACGTCTCCAGCGTTTACTGGAGGTCCCATTACCTGTGATTTATTCTGTTGTGCTTATTCAGATATCAGACCAGATGCTATGATCATTAAAGTGAACTGAGTGAATTAGTTCAGCCATATTCGTCCGGAATTGCTCAGTTGGTAGAGCATTGGTAGATTCAGCCAAATGACCTCGGGTTCGAATTCTGGCCCGGATGTTTTCGCTCAGTTGGGAAAGATTACATCTCATATTGCTGAAAGAGTTATATTTTCATCACATGGAAAATAAATAGGCAGGAAAATGCAAAATTACTGCTAAAAATGAAGGATTCGTTAAAATATTATAAAATTAATTTACATTGATTGATAATTCAAGATAGATTTATGTTTCTTAGGAATTTTGAAACTGAATTAATGGTAAAAGTGCAGATTTTCATAAGAGAAGAATTAAAACAATTACATAAGACAATTTGCCATAATTGTTCCGAAACATGATACTTATAAATGAATTCTTGAAAAGTAATGTTAGACTGCAGCAATGAATAACAAAAATTAACATTCGATTGTGCATTATAGGTTAACTATATTTATTCAGTAATTTACAAGAACTTACCTCAAACAATTTTTTAAATCTTTCTTTTAAGAATGAATTATAGTCTTCGATGAAAATAGTCCCAGCTCATTCAGTCACATATATAATAATACTCCAATGTATTGGAAATAAAGTGTGTTTATTATTAAAGCATCTGTTATGTTTTGAAGATTACTAAAGAGGTTATCTTCATATTGAAATTAATCGAAACTAAAAAAATATTTTATAGCAATACATTAATTTTACACAGTGTAAAGTGCTTTACCTTATTTTTTTGCCTAAAAAAATAACGCTCCTACAGTTAGTTTAAGAAATATTAAAATAAATATTAATAATATTATATTCGAGTAGGGTTTAAAATTAAAACCAAAACAAATATATATATATCTGCATCACTAATTATTAAAGAAAGAATTTTATAAAAAATAAAATGAATATGAAATACCATTTTTCCTGCACATCCATTTAAAAATTGATGATAAATTGATGATACATTTACAATAATAGACATAAAAAAATTATCTGGGGGAAGAAGTGTTCATTTTATTTACTGTGGTATTAAATGCTTTATCTTATTCATGCTTTATCCTATTCAATGCTTTATCCTATTTATGAAAAAAAATCACGAAAGAAACCACTTTGCATTTCTTGTGGGAAAAGATTAAATGTGGAAGTTTAAATTTCCTGTAAAGATTAGAAGCAATAACTGTGCACATTACGATTTGGGAAGAAATGCATATTATTTTTATTTAATAAGAAAACACTTTTCTCAGATTAAAAAAAGAAAAAACTTTGTTTAAAGAATTTATTTATACATATATTAGAAATAAAATTGAAAATTCAAATAAAAGATTGATTGAATCTTTTTTGAAAAAAAAAGCCCCAAATAATATCAAATCAGCATACATGGAAAATGCATAGAAAAAAGTATCTGCAAGAATAGTTAAAGATAATGGTTTGGAATAAAAAATAAAGAATTGAATTGTTAATTCCATTAAAAGTTGCAAAGAATAGTTTAGTACTATTATAAACATAATTTATTTTTTCAGTTATATTTAAGTTTAAAAAAAAAAAAACGTTTGCTTACATTGGAATAGGAGTGAAGTGTGCAAAAAAAGTTCATTTACTGCATAAACACGATTTTTAGTTAAATCATATTATTAAACTACTTTTGTATATATTGTTGCTCATGTTGTAAAATTTGTTATTGTTTAATAGATTTATCACTATATTCATTAAATTTTAATAACAATTAAACAATTTTATGCTACAAAATACAAGGTGCTCATAAAAATAATACACGTTTTTACACATTCTGATGCTAAAAACTGGGCGCGCTCATATGAAGTCCTCGAAATGTTGTCGCTGTAACCGAAAGTGTGACAGCCCACTTGTTGTTCTTCAACACATTCTCGGGCACATGTGCTTTGAAATACCAAGCGCAAATCGGGGTGATTCTTGGTCACTCACAACGTGGTGTAATTATTGGTCAATTACATTTTCATTAATAATAATGATGGAAACAAAAGAAATAAATAATGGATGATAGACAGTCATGATAATTCAGTAACACAAACATTTTTTTTATATTCAAAACAGAATTTGATGAGAAGGAATATTTGTACTAATCATATGTATAAAACATAGCAAAGAAAAATCATGCTTTTTTTCCATAAGATGACTGTAATATGAAATTTAATTATTTGATGATCCAGTAGGGTTATATAGAAATAGAAATATGCATAGAATATGTATGTATGCATATGAATACTGAAGGGGTATATAAATTAGGGAAATAGAGGTCTAAACATCACCCTATATACATGGAGTGATTCTTGGTCAATATGGGTGAATATTGGTCAGCATGGGATGATTCTTCGTCATGTAACTTTAGCTTAAAAATTACTTATAAACTCGCTAATACTGCAGAAATATTCAATATTTGCGAGTTCTAGATAGCAGCCCCTGTCTGAGAAGTTACTTTATCATTATATAGAAACACTTGAAGAGTGAAACATATTGTTTTGATTTTTTCAGCAACTCATAACATAAATTTGATACATTTGAAATAACTAAGCTTTCGTTTATCTATTTCTTCAAGAGATATTGGATGAGTTTAAATATTTAACTTGTATATTTAGATAATGAACCCCTTTTATTGTTTATTTCTGTTTATATGTTTAAATCATATTTAAAAAACACATGTTAAAATCCACATTTAGCTAATTTTAACCATGATTTTCACATCAAAACTTTGAAAAGAAGTTTTAAATTTGTGTTCATTTTGATTTTAGGGAAAAAAATATAATAACAGAATGCCAAGGGCATATGTAACTAAAAAATAATTCTGTGTAACATCACAAAAAGTTTGACAAAACCAGACTGCTCATGAATGAAAATAATGCAAGTATTTGGGCAGCTGCTTTAAAGCCGAGAAGGAAAAGAACATGTTAAATCATAAACCTGGAAATTCTCTTAACTTACTTCCAGATAAAGAAAATGAATTAGAAGCATGCATTAGATTGATGCCGAAATGAGGTTTCGGCTTAAGTCACAAGGAAATCCAAGAAGTTTATAGATTTATACAGGTAAATATAAAAGATTCCAGTGGGACTGTATCTTATCTTAGAAAGAATTGTAGATTTAAACATAAGACATCAGCAGATGATTGGATTAGATTACTTCTGGAACGCCATCACCTATCATCGAAGAAGAAGGCTACACTCGAAAAAGCTAGGCTATTAGCAACAGCAGATCCATTTATAATTTCGGAGTTTTATGATTTATTATAAGATGTGTTTCATCACCACGGATTGACTAATAAGGCTGATCATATTTTTAACCTGGATGAAACAGCATTTTTCACTAATACACCGAGAATAAATACTGTTGGAGAAAAAGGCAACTGAACGTCAAGAGAAATCAGCAGATAACGGGAGAGAATACATGACCTTTATGGCTTGTGTTTCAGCAAACAGAAATGTAAACCCACCTCTAATAATATTCTCCGGCAATATATTGCAATAAATATGAAAAAGTACCAATGTGACACCTAGAAGGGCATGTGCAATAAGTTAAAATGGTTAGATGACAGCCGGATATTTGATTCATGTTTTGATAATTTCTGCAATACAATATCATTACGTCTTTGAGGAAAATAAAATGCAAGCTACATACCTTAAATACAAAAAAGGCTTTTGCAAATAAATGTTTTTTTTGTGAAATATATTTGAAGTTCGAACCATTTTAATAATTTTCTTTATGTTTTGATCTTTTTCATAAAACTTTATATTTACAAGCAATATAAGTACTAAATTTATTCCAAAAATGATTCATTCAATCATTTATTCAAATTTGGAACGTTTAAAATGTTGATATTTGATCACAAATAATGACCAATAATCACCCTAACCTTGACCAATAATCACCTCACTGCTGGGGTGATTATTGTTCAGACATTATTCTATTTTATTATATATAGTTTTTAAGCACTAAAACTAATTAAGATTGTTAGGGATTAGATTCTATCACTGTGAGTATAAAATTTTTGTTTCGCTTCAATTTAGTTAGTGAGTTATATGGATCTTTATGAAAAGTGACTAATAATCACCCCACTCTGCCCCATATCTCAAATTTAGTTTTAATTACATTAACTTTCTGAAAGAATGAACTTCATGTATGTGAAATCATAAACTATATTTGGTTCTGATTCATTAATTTTATTTGGTATATTCTTGTTTTTATAACTGCTGAAAAGTGTTCATGACTTCGATTTGTATGTCTGCCGCCTGTCTGTCTGACTGTTCTCTAACTCTCGTACATATACTCAGAATGCCAAGTAATTATTTATATGATATTGCGATTTAATATTGAATATTCACTATCGAAAATGAATTGGGTACCATGTACAGTTCATTTACTTGGACACAGAAAACAATTCCGAAACTTTATGGTCTATGAAGAAAAATCTTTTACAGTGCTAATACAATGGTACCCGTACCACTGATTCAGTGGAGCTCCGATTTTACGTAACCCATTTTGTACATTATCCCGTTTCGTACATTATCCCGTTTCGTACGTTATCCCGTTCCATACGTTATTTTTCGTCGGTCCCAACAAATTTCTATTCCGATAATGTTAAAAGTACCTCGATTCCACGTCATTTACTCTTAGCGTTTCCCACTTGGTACGTCATTTTAGGCGAAGTACCTCCGGAAGTTTTATCTTCTTTCAGTAATGGAAGAAGTTTCAAAAGAACAAAAGTGCTTTCCACTTGGTCAAATGGTTGTTTGTTACCAAAACCAGTTCTTTCCCTCCCCGTTAATACCCCCGTGATAAAGTAACGATAAACTATTATTCGTCCTCCAGGACATGACCACATCTTCGTCACGTAATATCGGGAAGGGGGGGGGTGTGATTCTTTTTCCGTCGTTCATTCATTTGAACCCGCAGTGGAGTAGCTTTATTTTGCTATCTCTTACTAGGGAAGGTCCCCAACTGCCAGATCGGAATTTTGTCGAAAGTGATGTCATTGGACCATGGAGATCAAGGAAATGTATACAACTACCCATTCCAATGCAACTGGTGAAAAGTTATAGACCGATGTATTTCTGTCATTTATTGATTTATCAAGGTCGCTAGCTATGCAGGAAAGATACTCTGTGTGGTAGAAAAGACAGCTTACAGTACAGTTATGTAACCTGTTGTTGCCAGTGTGAAGTTGGTGAAGGTTCCATGTTCCCTCTAATAAGAAACACAAGATTGTGACCACATTTTCACAATCATATATAACTAATTGGACTGCATTGACTTGGAGTATGCTTTAAAGAACACCAGGAACTAACTTCTTGCCTGATCCTACGGAATGAAAAGAGGGTATGGTCAGGGCCTATGGGGGAAGTTCCATAGGTGCTCCACCATGGAGAATTTTAGCAGTACCTGTGGTTTGCGTTCCAGACGCGCTGGTTCAGGGGAGGTTGCACTCACCCCTGTGACATGCGAAGTCGGGGCCAGTTTTGAAGATGTCGCGGGCGAGTCTTCAGGCTGTAATGCTATCTCCGACAAAGCGAAGACTGTAAAACTCCTTAGTTTGCAACTGCTAGAATATTTTGGGGAATCCGGGGAAAAGGAGCCAACGAGTAAAGAGAAGGCCATTAGTCAACGCTATTTAAGACAGTGAAGGGGTTGATCGAAAACGAATTTTTCCGGTCGCTCGATATTCTGTATGGAGAGCAGCATCGACTAAAATGAACTGAGAAGTAATTTGGAAATACATACGGTCCCCACTTTTGTATATGAACAACCTGCGAAAAGAAAGCGGACAGGAAGTGAAGGATTATCCGTAGAAATAATAGCGAAAGCAGTAGAAACGTATAAGAAGGCAAAGAAAAATATACCAACGGCTGTACAACATATATGTAGGCAGGTAAAAGACCAAAAGATGATTCAACGGTGGGCACAGTACGTAGGGAAAGGTGGGAACATGCAGAGAAAAATGAAATTAATTTCCAAACAAGTGTGGTCGCAATTTTATTATCATCGCAGTTAGTTAAAGAACCCCGTTCATGATAGGAACCTCCAAATGTGGGCCATTGACAAATAATTTGATCTTGAAATTCCCGGATTCAGAGAAAAGTCACATTTCATCAAGAATTTCAAATAGGCACATAAAATAACAAGTCGAAAGATGACACAAATCGTAACAAAAAGAGATTTATTTCTGGAAGTGTATTTGCAACCTGTGATCGACGAATTCCGGGAAAACTAGAAAAAAATGATTGAGCAGCAAAAGTGTCCACTGTTCAACGTTCTGAACACCGATCAAAGTGGCTTCCAATACGAGATTGTATCTAACAGAACTCTCGATATGAAGGGATCTAAAGACGTGGGTGCATCGGTAATCAGTAAGAACGGAACGTCTTATTCCTATACCGTGCAAATGTCTATTAACGCCTCTGGAAAATTTGTGGGACCTTTATTACTTGTAACACAGGCATGTCAGGGGGATTTGCTCCCAAAGTTATGGAAAATGTGCAATTAATCGTCAAATTTGCTCATTACATGTTCCAAGTCAGGAAAGAGCACAAACAAATAACTGTGGCATACTTCGATAAACTAAAAGAATCGATAAGTGATCAGGAAGGTGGTGTTGGTGGTGTATAATGGTGTTGGACAGTTGGAGGGGCCAATGGATCTACGTTTATGCATTGAGAAATTTGGTTTCAATATGGAGCCTGTTTCTTTCCCACCGGGCACGACAAATTTTCTTCAGCCGTTAGACGTTTATTTCTTTCAACAATACAAGTACTTAATATAAGAATAGTGGAATATTAAAAAACTCATCAGAGTGTTTGTGGAGATGTAGACATGACCACTAGAGAAAGCATAATAAAATTGCATAAGTTGGCCTATAACCAATTCTCCTCGCCCGCCTTCAATGACATGGGTCGGTATGTCTTTCAAAACGCTTCAAAACGTTGGAGACACAGATACCGTCTTTCGATCAGTTAACCAGGCATGCTTTAACTTAACTAATAACACCTGTGACAACTGCAAAGCACCCCCTTTCATTGTGTGTACCTGGCATTGGAAGCACTCGTGCTTCAGCCATTTCTATTCAGAAATGCACTACCATCCGTGAAGTTACTTTTTCATTCAAGCATAAACTGTCATCTCTGCAATCTCTGTAATCCGTCAAAACATCTTTTCTACCACACAAAGTGCCTTTCCTGCATAGCTAGCTACCTGGAGAAATCAATAAATGACAGAAATACATCGACCTATAACTCTTCACCAGTTACATTTGGACGGGTATTTGTATACATTTCCATGATCCCCATGGTGATTGCTTTCCAACGACACCACTCTTGACAATATCCTGATCTACCAGATGGGGGCCTTCTCTAGTTAATGACTGCCAGTTAAATGTAGGATGTCTAAAAGAAAATATTTCTTAGTAACCGAAAAGACAGAAATTATCGAAAAATCCAAGGTTTTCAAAGGAACTAAAGTTGATCCCGCAACAAGTTCGTGCAGCCAAGATTCCAATGAATGGTTCAATTTTGAAGGATAAGGCGCATGATATTTCTTCTGGATTTGAGATGCAGAATTTACGGTATCCAACTGTTGTATTCACCGATTCTAGAAGAGGAATGATTTGTCTTACAAGTTTATTTGTAGTGAGGCAGATAGAGTAAACACTGCGATCGTTAAGGAGTGGATGGAAAAAACATTGCCTTCTCTTGTGTATAATTAAAAAAAAAAAAGACATTTTTGACGCAGATGAGACCATATTGTTTTTTTAATATCTTCCCTGATAGAACATACACGGTGAAAGGAGAAAAGTATCACGGTGGGAAGCTGTCAAAAGTGCGATTAACAGTTTTGTTATGTAGGAATGCAGACGGAACATTGAAGCTAACATCCTTTGTGATTGGTAAATTCAAGGAGCCCGATGCTTCAAAAACATTAAAAGTTTGCCGACAGATTACAATGCCAACCACAATGCGTGGATGGCCCTAAATCTTTTTGAAGATTTTGTAGGAAAATTGGATATAAAAATGCGCTTACAAAGTAAAAAATAAATTTATTCGTAGAGCAGTGCACTGCTCATATTAATAGGGACGTAAAGAATGTGTGTATAGAATTTTTCTTCCCCAACTTTACCAGTTTACTTCAGCCGTGTGACTTGGGAATAATCAAATCCTTCAAAATGCATTATAGAAAGCAACTGGTAAAGAAGTCCTTTTTTTAATTGATTCTGGTGAGCTTCAAGATGCTTCAAAAACAAAGCTAAATATGCTGGACGCTCTTCATTTGATCTCATCCGCGTGGGTTAGAGTAGATGAAAAAATGCATCTCAAATGCTTTTCTGGAGGGAGGATTTTCACTACATCACATTAACGGTGAAACGCCACGGGAAGAGCTTTCTATGGAAGACTACACAAATGAGGGTGAATTTATACTTGCAGACATCAATATTGATGAGTACTTTGATTGCGATAAGGATGTTATCTCTACCACAGATATTTAGACTATTTCTTATTTGATTTCGCAATATGAATGTGAAGATGATATTGATGAAAATCCAGAAGACATTGTTCCTCATCGGCAGAGGCCATTGCGAATTTAAAAATTTTAAAGAAATTTTTAATTAGACATGAAAATTAAGAAAAAAAAATGCAAAAACTTGCATGTATTGAAAATGGAATATGTAAAATTATACTTAAAAAGAAAAAGCAATCAAAAATAACAGATTTTTTTAAATACTAGTATGGTATTGTCAAATATTTGACAAATATATTTTTATACCATTCGATAATTTCGCAAAGTTAAAATCAACCCTGTTTTACGATTTTCTTGAATGAACGTTTTTAAACATGATAATTCTATGAGTAATAGTATTCTTTCCTGTAATATATTTTCTGTAAATTTAATCAAGAATGTGAATTACAGTGACAAGAATGTTTCTAATCATAGCAACATTATTTAAAAATAAAGCGTTGATTATGTAGATGTTCAGGATGCATAGTTCAAAAATTATTGGTAATACATATACATACATACATATCATGCTCAAGATGTAATGATTACAACGTTGATGCACAGTTTCTGACTAAGGTCGTCTTCGGCTTGGCGCATGTCCCGTCACAAAATAATTGAAAAGTACACAAAACTTGGGGATAGTCTTGAAACCTACAATAAGCATTTCTCTTTAAGTATGTATATTATTTGACTTTTAGAATATGTATATTTATATTTTTACTTATGAGTAACTCTTTAATAGTAGTGCATATAAAATCAGTTATCAATGCTACAAAGGTGACCATAGCAAAAAATGTTTCGTAAAATGTAGTATTAGACACCGACACTTTAGTTTTTTTTTCGTTTAAGAATTTAATTTTTTTTTTTTTTATATACTCTACATTTCGATATTAAATACATTTTTAATTTAGATTGTTATAAATTATTAAATATAATGTTTTTTAAATGAAAATGTAAAATTATAGAGTTGTACTTTAAATATGAAGAGAAAATGATTACAGCTATTCCAGAATTTTAAAAACATTTTTTTCCACAGATCAATAAAGTAAAAAAAAATGTATCTGGAAACGTGACACGTCAGTTTTAATAGAAGCATTGGGCATAATAAAAGTAATCCTATTTTTTATGAACAAATGACAGAAAAAACTTTATTTCTCAACCTAAAGAATTTCACTTAAATTAAATAAGTTAAAACATGGGTTTAATTTCTTAAAATTATACGTATATTTTACTTTTACAACATACAAAATAGGAGTTAATACAACTTTGATCAGTTCAATAAATAAATAAATAAATAAATAAATAAATAAATAAACAAATACTTAATTTACTCTTCATACACGCAAACAGCATGTTTTATTAGTTAGAAATAGATATCAAAAGTGAAAGAACCATTTTGGAGCTATATAGAAGTAGAGCGTTATTGGAATAGAGTGCACCACAACGCATAAAAAGTATGGAAAACTTTAAGCGCTTTTTTTTTTCTCTGAGCGGCATTTTGAAAACCTGTAGAGACTCTACTTCCACCAATTTTCAATCAGTTAAAAATTAATCATCACATATTTTTCTAGCGAAATGTGTGAGATTATTTTCAAAATATTGATATCCCGTTTTTCTGCATAATGTCAAGTAACAAAATTTTTGGGTGAAAATTTACATTTTACTTCCAATTGATGCCATTTCAATAAAATTGATCATTTTATAAAAAAGCTACGTATTTCACCAGCTTTTGAATTAGAAAAACTAATTGTTTTTGCCTTATTGTTCTTCTAGTGAAATACATAGTATTTCTTTTTTTGATATTCCGCTTTTCTGTGCAACTTTAAATAACAAAACTTTTTGTTGAAAAATTAAATTTAAATGTACGATGAGTTATCGTGTTTACTTTCTTACCCTCTGTTGGAAGTGATGCCACCCTTCAAATGTGCCTCTCTCTCTCTCTCTCTCTCTGTGTGTGTGTGTGTGTGTATGTGTTTCTTTTGTGATACGAGAGGTATTTTCAAAGTAAGTACCGTTTTGAAATAAGAAAGAAACAAGCATAATTTTCTTACTAATTTTATTTTTATATGAAAACCTGTACCTCAGTCTATATTTGTACATAATTTCCGCCAATATTAAGGCACTTATCGTATCGTACAACCAGTTTTTGAATCCCTCTGTTCATGGAAGTTTGACACCCACAGCAACACGGTCTTTGTGACCTCATCATCGATAATGACAAAACCGTAAAGTGTATGTCCTGCTTCACTCGTTTGTCAACTTTCTGCACCAAATATTCAGTAATGACTGAAGTTCGATCACTTCGTTCCTCATCATGAACATTTGTGGGCCATACTTAAAAGCGCTAACTCATCTCCGTACCATTCCACCAGTCATAATGTGCTGTTCATAAACTTCGCTAATCTGACGATGAATTTCAGCCGCTTTCATGTCTTTATCACTAAGAAAACGAATCACGGATCGTATTTACAGAATCGGCAGAATTCTCAATCGGGGGAGACATTTTAAAAACTCAAAAACAAACGTTAACGCGGCCAAAGGTTTCCATAATGGCGCCTATGGCTTGCAATCAGATGTAGGTAAACAGCTCGCACGCACGAAATGCCAACAAAACGATACTTACTTTTAAAATAACCCTTGTACATCAAGTTAAATAAAAGCACAATTTTCTAATTCAATATATGCATAACATTTTAGTTTAAATGGATTTTTGTAAACATTTTGTATTTCTTTTTAAAAAAAAGTTTTTAATTTTAGTGCATCAAAATGGTATTATTCCAATGGCTTGTTTTGAAATGCACATCTTAATCTAATGAATGTACTTTATTTTCACAGTAATTGGATCAATTTGTATACCTAATTTTCCCAGATCAATCTTCCTTCTTTTATTCCAACCATCTGAATAATCAGAGGTATGCACGCTGTCTGCGTTCTGGATTGCAAAATTAGTTTATTATTTGACGGATTTTATATCAGCTATAATGAATTATGCATAGGTATTTATAATAAATGTATATCAATGAAAATGCTTTATACTCCATAATTGTTTGGTTGTAATGATACATTTCAGGATATGACTAACAATAATGCGATGTTAAATTACTCTTTACCTTTCTTAAAAAAAGTCGTGTTTTTTGACAAGCGTCTAGCCCCTGCACTTTGGCCCCGATTTCAAAAAACGGATCGTTCTGCGCGCATGCGCGCCGTGATCTGCTGCGAGAGAGTGGAAAGGTCCATATTAATTTTATTCCATTCCGCGACAGTTTTTTTAAATTCGTAAAAGGATTTTTATTTAAAACATTTAGCGTAATATAACTAAATATTTTCTTTCACGATTTTCATTATTTTTAGTTTTTTTTTTTTTTTTTTTTTTGTTTACTATTTTAAAGAAATTCAATTTCAGATTTTTACTAAAATACACTTTTTTTCCCCCGGATTTTTCAATTTTTAAGGATTTTTAACGATTTTATAGTGTTTTAAAGCGAATTTTTAACATCCAAAAAACAATTTTTAACATTAAAAAAAACATCACTGGACACACGAAACTCGCTTTGCAGCATTCTCTAGAATGCATGAAATTCATTCAAGCCGCGGTCAATAACTTGTGTATGTACGCTTCACGTACATTAACCAAAAAAAAAAAAACATCACTGGACGCATGAAACTCACTGTACAGCATTCTCTAGAATGTACGAAATTCATTTATAACCAAATTTCATATATATTTCCATTTTGTTTCAAACTTTCCATCGCTTATATGTTGAAAAATGGAAACTTTACATTTTTTTATTCAAATTATTTTTTATAACTCAAATAAATACTGAAAAATAAAACTTTCGGCCGCTGGGATTCGAACTCAAGACCACAGAACGGAAGAGAAATGACATACCACAGAACTATGCGCACTTATTTTCAAATGGCTTAGAACAAAATTTTAAAGTATCAGACAAGCACGCATGCGCGCAGAGTGATCCGTTTTTTAAAATCTGGGCCAAAGTCCAGGGGCTAGACGCTATAGTTTTTTGTGCTTGTTAAAAGTTTGTTTGCATATTAAAGCTACAAGTAAAATTACCCTCATCTGGAATAAATTTTCTGTAATTAAAAAAAGTTATTTTGATTATCGTGCAGATATAAATTCTATTTATAACCACGAAATTAAAAAATATATAAAATTACGATTCCATTTACGAAGTCGATTTTGAGAATGATGTTTCAAAATTACAGGCGGAAAGTAAGCTAGAAGTCCTTGGTACGTTTTGAAATTCAATAAAAATCAAGTAATTGGTGTATGATAGTGCAGTTTAGAGGAAACTGCATCTCATGATCGAAAGTTTTATTTATTTAAGTATACATAATATTGGTTAAAAAGTTTGCTCACAGATGGCGCATATATTTAATGTTGCAAAAAAGCATAACAAACGCAAGATATGTAGCTACATACCATTTATTTTGTAAAATTTATAATTTTTCAGCGTGTAAAACTAAATTGGATTTGTCTCTAGCTGTAAACAGCGCACATGTTAAAATTTCGTTGTAGATTGTAGAAAGTAAATGATCTGTTACTACTTTATCTTGAGTTTTTGATGATTTTTTTTCGCAGCTGCAATTGGCTATGAACAATTTTTAAAACAAAACTTTTCATTTCGAGAAGCAGTTTCGTTACACCTATTAGTTAAATAAATCAAACTAATTAGATTTAGTTGCTAATTTTATTCTACTTTTCGCTAATTAGTATTTGACGCTAATTAGTTGGAATAAAATAATTAGCGTTATGTTAATTTGTTGATTTTTTATTGAAATTTAAAATGCATTATAGATTTAGTGAAGTCTGTATGTTAACAATTAGTACATATTGCGTAAAGGGACAAAAGTTCAACACTGCTGCACGGTTCTTTAATTGGTGTATAACCTATTTTTGGCAGTGGGGAATTTACAATATAATTCATAAATAAAAATGAATGCATTAAATATATATCGGCTTACAAATTGAAGAAAAGTGCATTAATAAATACAAGAATTAATTTCATAAATAAGATTAAACAATGATATGCAGTAATAGCTAACAATTTTTATAATAGAGGATATAGTTAAAAACGATATTTATATTCCTTGCTGAAAGTAGCTATGTGGTATTCCTCTTTATACACTTGCTTTGTAAAACTCTTAATTTCCGCATTTATACAACATTGACCATAACCCGTGTTTCATATTAAACATCATTCTACCGGAATACGGTCTATAGCCAATCGCAGTTGCACGGAACTCCGATCATGGACATATAAAACTTCAATTTCTATATTTTTGAAGTTTCGAGGCAAAATAATATCTACCTTCTAGTGCTAATGTCATTATTCTTAAATGGAATATTATTTAAACATTAGATTGGCTTCTGCTTGCGTAAAACTTTCAAATTAATATTTTGTTTTTTAAATATGTTACATAAAATAGATTTTGTAATGAAAAATTTAATATAAATGAAATAAAAACATTCACAACGAATTTCAACTATAAACTGGTTAATTCTTTCAGAATTAAAATATATTTATTTAAAATAATTATTTTCATAAGTCATGACATTTACTCAAAACAAATGTTTTTAACTTGGAGATTGTTGATGTTCATCTAGCATTTATAATATACCTAATGAAAAGTTTTATGAAAACGATGCATTTCTTAATCATCTATTTCAACAAAGTGTGTATTCGGCTGGGTTTCCATTAGAACATACAAAAGTTCAATCTCTTTAATGTTCGTTAATTATAGTTAACATTAGGAATAATGCTGGTGTAATGTATTTCCTGATTTGTGAATGGACGAAAAGTAAATCATATGATAAAAAAGTAGCATTAACATAAAATGCATATTAAGCTCCATACACATAATAAACTTCAGTTACATTTTCTATTTCACCATTTCCTTTCAGAATAACATAAAATGAAATCTCTTAGTAGTGAATGTATATATTTGTATCCGTAAATTAATGTTTTTAATATTTTACAGAAATACATTTGTGGAATCATGGATTAGAATATAAATATACATACCTATAGAATGTTTATTGTTAAACAGCTTTAATTTAAAATTTTGAAATTATTTAATTAAAAGGAAATAAACATAAGCTCTTTTCTCTTTGTTTAACATAGTAAATTTTATCCTAAAAGATAATGTTATTAAGTTAAATTGTATCCTAAAATGGAAATTTTCTGTCACATTTGGGGCATTGCAGTTGTAAATGTTAAAGGGGAAGGGACGGACAGAAAAATAATTTTTTCAAACATTAGTAACCTATGTAACGTTCTAATATATAAATTTAGAAAATTATTCCCAAAAGTATGTGTTTTTTATGCTCGGAAACAATATCTTTTTTAGCATATTTCTATTTAGTAGGATTAACTCTATATACCTTTCAGGAAAATATTTATGTTGTTCTGAATATCATAACAGATTTATTAATGTATTTTACTTGTAGCAATTCAATGCGGTGGAAATGTTCATTTTTAACACTTTCCAGCATAGTTGAAAAGTGTTTATGAATTAGGTTTGTCGGTTTGTCTGTCTATTATTTAACTCGCGTAATTATACTAGGATTGCAATGTGTTTGATATATCCCATTGAGGTTTACTGTGGAAAGTTCGGTATTGAAATTGAAGTGTGTAGCGTTTATAGTTCGTTTACAGGGACACTCAAAATAATTGCGTTACATTACAGTATATTGGGAAAAATCGCTCGCGGTTTATTTGAATGCTGTTACACCATTGCAAACATACTTAAATTGATAGAAATAACTTATGTTCAATAGAATATAGTGTGATTAGCATTTATTGTTCGTTTACAGGACACACCAAAGAATTCGGTAACAGTACTGTCTATCAACGAAAATTGCTGGAAGAGCGTTTTACCTTGTGGTATGCATTTTTAAATTTAATTAATTGTTGGCATATTAAATGGTGTAGGTGTAAATTATATAGACCATATACAGAGCTACACATAAAAATTCGAGTGCATTTCCTTTTATTCACAGAAATTTCTGAAGGGGAATTTTCAACTGTGCTGTGCGTTTTCTATCTCAACTAAACTTTAGCATACTATATAGTATATATACAAATCTATAGAACATAGACAGCTCTGCACACATAATTAAGATATTTTTTGAGCATTGATGGTAATTCCCGAAATTAAGTTTTCAAATTGTCTACATAGACATCATCTTTCACTTTATTAAACGGTAAAGGTTTGTTACTGTTGTCTGGAAGTGTTGAAAAGGGTTTCATAATCTATTCTTGAAGAATGTTTTTCCGTTCTTGATCTAAATCCAAACAAAATACACAAGGGTAATATTATTTATGTAACGTACTTGTGTCAAATAAGGCCACGTTACGGATTCAGATGACAGTAAAATGCGTTATATCAGCATAAACAATTTAAATCGTTCTTAGATGTAATATTTATACATATTTTTACAAAGTTAAATCATGTATACTCTTGTCGCTGTTAAATTTTGTCCAAAGAGAGTTCAAAACAAAAGACACTTTAAAGTGGCCTTATTAAGCGTATGGGTTCTAAATAAGGACATAATTTGTTAAGTACATGGTTTAACTGTAATTAACAGATATTTTATAGGTATGACACAAAAATGGAACAAAATAAAGAAAATGTTTTTAAATTGTGTATGTTAACTGTTGGGAAGGAGATATGTAGTTATAAAAAGAGAAAATAAAGTTACTATTATTTTCGGAAGAAACCCAATTGAAGTTACTCACATTTGGGGCAGAAAAGGGTACCTGTGTTAATTCGAGTCAGTCCTACACATTCTTCATGGACATATTTCTTGTATTTTGAACAAAGAAGCATATCTAAGAGCACATACCTTTTGGGTAATGATACAATACTTTAATAGGAGACTTCTGTTTTGCACGTATTTAACTTTCGAACAAAAAGAGCATAAAAAATACAGAATATTTCAAAATGCATTTTAAAATATTCTTAAATTAATTAGTGTATCATGCAAAGTATGTACAATTGAATAAGTAATTTAAGCGGTTTTCATATGAAAGTCTACTTACCACCTTTAACAAGGACGTGTCGAAAGATTCAATGGTCTGAAAATGACGACGAAGCCGGATTCGGTTTGTGTTGAAACTATCCGCCGCACGGGTCATAAACTGTCAAGATGTCATATATCGGTCCGAGACTTCTCTACAAGATATAAGCTGATGGTCTTATTATAAGCATGGATTTATTTGGTTGAGGTACTTTATGGAGAAAATTCAAGTATATTCATTTTCGTCAACTGAAATCGGTCATCGGTCATCTTTCGGTCATACGGTCGTTGAAATTCAGTTACTTGTACTGAAACGTGTGAGATGTATGAAAATAAATGCAGGAATTCTAGCATGTATAAAACAGTGAAAATGGTGTAATAAATTGATTTTATAAGTTTAAGTCTTGATGTTTTACCATAAAACCTACGAATTTTTTTCTGAAATGAATACGAAAAAAGTTTAAGATACTTCACAAAATCGGTATAGTTTACATAAAATTCAGATGTAACACCAATTTTGTTAAATTTTTCTTTAACATCTGAACCTTTCTTAACGGATTGTGACCGTTCTCAGAGTTAGCTCAAATTTATACAGATAATAGCTCGAGAAATATTACACATTAATGAAATTTAGGCTTATTTCATGAGCTAGATTTTTTTTAAAGTTAAAATTAGATGTTAACATATGTATTTTTTTGTTTGCTGGAAAGTGTGAGCTGTATAAGAATAAGAACATGAAACATATATTAAATACATGTAATACATGTATGCGTGTATAAAAAGTGAAAATAACGTAATAAACAGACTTTAGTTTGTTGTGGAGTTTTACCATAAAACGAACGAGATTGTTTTCATAAATGAATACAATCAAAGCTTAAGATCTTTCACAAAATCTTTTACAACATGGAAACGAATTCTTATATTTATTTCATATACGCAATTTTAACAAAAGGCACAATTCTTAATGGGATGTTATCTTTCATTGCTAATGAAATAATAATATAGTTTTAACTTTTTTTTGCTGACTTAACATTTCATTAATATTCATTGGGTTCAGAAAGGGATTAAAAATGAATAATTTTTTCATAAGTAAACGAAACTTTGTTAATTTACATCAAACATATCTTTTCGTGATTATTCATAAATTAAAAATGTATGAATATAGAAATAATTTTAATATAAAATAACATTTTAAAGTTAATATTTGTATTAATTACACTTAATTCGAACAATTTATACATATTTCATTGCTTAAAAGAGGAATTTGTGTGAGGTAGCAAAAAAGTTGTATATTACATAACAAGGCAAAGACTTATGCTTAATTTAAAGAAGCAGTACATATTTTACGACTTTATTTTTTACTTTGTCATTTCTTTTGCGTCTTTATTATTATACTTAAACCTCTTTTGTCAAAATTTCTTAAAATAATTTTTATAAAATTATCTTACATAAAAATCAGACTACAATAGGTATACTACAATAGGTGTGTTCTCCCTTGTACCCCTGGGAAATGTCTTTATATAGAAATAGGGAATTGGTATAAACGAGTTTTCTCGTACAATAAAATAGCTTATTATTTTTTGATGAAGCTGATTAAAATAAACTATTTTTACATAAAAGGGAATATTAAAAGATGGAAGAAACTGAAGAAGTGAAATGAGGGATCTTCGGAAATTAATTGTTGTAAGATGTATATGATAAAAAAATTTTAATGTTTCTGAAAGGTGATTTTATAAATATAAATTATTGAAATTATCAATTTGTTTTATTTTATTTAATAATACTGTTTTTTGTATTTCAATAAAAATATCAGTATTCTTGAATTCACATTATATTTAATGTTCATCCATTTAAGTTTACTATTTTACTTATATTATCCGCCGCAGAATTCCCAAAGCGCGGCGTTTCGCCCGGTCCTTACTACATCCCTTATGCCGAGACATTAGCAGAAGCCAGGAATAAAGGGAAAAAAAAAATCTGAAAATTAAAACCGGACACATTTAAAAGGGCAAATAAACAAATTAAATGCATCGAAAAGCGGAAAAGGTTGTGGTCGGGTTCCTGATGCTACCAAACGAACCTGGCTGCTTCGAACTTATAGCAACGTTTTCGTCACCTGATTTTAGCAAGGCTCATTTTTCTATATATTCTACCTCTTTAATGTGAAATACGAATGCATCCGGTCTGGCTGGCGGAAGATGTTGAGTTTACCTTGTGAGGGGAGGGGCAGTGCAGGTGAAAGGGTGACAAAATTACGTCATTTTAGCATGCATTTTGCTTATAACACTTGATTCTGCTAACTCTTCGTGATATTAAGCCATTATTGCCAGACCGTTTCGACGATGCTAAGACCGTGCCAGACCCCGATTTATAGGCAAAATGAGGTATCAAATTCACATCATTTTAGCAAAGCTGAAATTTTAGTATGTTATACTTTGGCTATCAGATAAGCCATAATTAATTTGCCAGACTGAAATTCCGTTGCTAAATTACTGCCAGACGCCGAATTATATCTGGCAGAGAAAGCGCCTATTATTAGAGTGAAAAAGTGACAAAATTACGTCATTTTAGCATGAATTTTGTTTATAACACTTGATTCTTCTAACTATTCGTGATATTAAGCCATTACTGCCAGACCGTTTCAACGTTACTAAGACCGTGCCAGACCCTGATTTATAGGTAAAATGAGGTGTCAAATTCACGTAAATTTAGCAAAGCTGAAATTTTAGTATGAATTTGAGAGAATTTGAGTGAATTTGGCTATCAGATAAGCCATAATTAATATGCCAGACCGAAATTCCATTGCTAAATTACTGCCAGACGCCGATTTATATCTGGCAGAGAAAGCACCTATTATTAGAAGAGTTGGCAGCTTTTGTAGTGCTTTGGCTACTTTCAAGAGACAGCCAAGCCGTGATTGTTGCCAAAGCAAAGATCCTTGCTTTCTATAAAAGTTATATATATATATATATATATATATATATATATATATATATATATATATATATATATATATATATATATAATATATATACGTGATTTGTCAAAATAAATGCTTAAATAAAAATATTTGTTACACTTATTTAACGTGTCTTCAATGAAAATATTTTGTCTTCCTTGCTTACTGCTACAAAAATCACACGTTTTTCCATTACTAGCCAACGCAATTAAATTTCATTTCGAAAACACAGAGAAAGTACTACGAACGATATTATTATTCCAAATCATAAATGGTCGTTTGACCTTGACAAGTAGCATTTGACATTGCCTATTTCTTGCTAGCCGCTATAAGTTTATTCAGGAAATTAATAAAAATATTATATATTGTATTATTTAAAATTAAAACTGAATATTAATAAAGACTAATTATAATATTACTTAAAAATTAAGAGAGAATTTAAATAAACAGAACGGTTGACAAGTTACGCCATGGAGTATCAGTTTTGGTCTGTTTTCGTTTCTTTGTCAATTTCATAAATGTCTATACTTATAATAGAATATATCCTGATGACTCAGAATTAACGCCAAGCTTCGACCGCTGCTCCTAGGACTATGAAATTTGGAAGATATGTCCCTTACACAAAGTAGGCACTGACTAAGAAAGGATTTTTGAAAATTCCTCCCTAAAGGAGTTAAATAGGGAGTCAAAATTTTTAGGTCATTTCGCCTTTCCACCATATCTTAGAAGATTTATGTAGAAGCAAGAAATTCAGGATAACAAATCTACTAAAAATATAGTTAAACACGTATTTCAGTGATATTAAAAATTCAACCACTAAGGGGGTTAAATGGGTGGTCGAAAGTTCAAGGTGATTATGCCTTTTCGCCATATCTCAGCGGCAGTTTTAGGTACGGGCGTGAAATTCAGGTTACCTAATCAACTAAAAACTGGTTAAACACGTATTTCAGCGATTTTAGAAGGTTAACCACTGAGGGGTTAAATGGGAGGGTCGAAAGTTTTAGGTCATTTCGTCTTTTTGCCATATCTCAGCAGGAGTTTTTGGTAGGGGCATGAAATTCAGGATAATAAATCTACTAAAAAATAGTTAAACATATATGTCAGCGATTTTAGAAATTCAACTAGTTAGGGGGCTTAATTTGGATGTCGAAAGTTTTAGGTCATTTCGGCCTTTCGTCATAGCAGCAGTTTTAAGTAGAAGCGTGAAATTCAGGATAAAAAGTCTGCTAAAAGAATAGTTAAACACGTATTTAAGCGATTTTAGAAATTCAGCCACTGAGGGGGTTAAACGGAGATCTAATATTTTAAGTCATTTTACCATATCTTAGTAGAAGTTATAGGTAGGAGCGTGAAATTAAGGATAACAAATGTACTAAAAATATTTAAATAGGTATTTCAGCGATTTTAGATATTCATTCACCAAGGGGGTTAAACGGGGATCGAACGTTTCAGGTCATTTTGCCATTTATCAGCAGTAGTTTTAATTACGAGCGTGAAATTCAGCGTTACAAATCTACTAAAAAATAATTAAACACGTAATTGAGCTATTTAAGCTGAAGCGAGTTTGTCGCCAACAATGGCTACGATCCCGATCATGGAAGATTAGTAGAACAAGACAACTATAGCAGATTTTTTATTAGATATTTTGCGCGACATTTTTAATTTCATATTTTATAGATTGTTTTTGCGCTTTTTGTCTTCTAGCGATCAGATTTAATCTTTTATACAAAACAGAATGCATTTCCTCCTCGGTTAAAAATACAATTTTGGAATTTAAAGTTTGCTATTTAAATACTAATCGTCATATTTTTGTGCTCGAGTATGCACAAGTCTGCGTTACAGCGATTGTCATATAATCAGTTTACAGGCATGCAACCCAGAGGGCTTTGTTAAAGTAATTTCACTTTAATGATTTATGCACGCATAATAACCGAACCCCTTTATAATGATCGTTTTAATTAACGATATACGGCTGAGAAACACACATGTCCTCGTTATTTTGACCACGACATTAACAATTTATGGGCATGAAACCACTCTGCCGTGTATCTTAGGCAATGTCATTTTTCTTTATTTTATCTAAAATTTCTGCCTTCCCCTTAGATAATCTCGGTTACGATAGAGCAGTACTTTGTCAGGGGGCTCATGAACAAAAATATTATTTATGTCACAAAATCTTTATTTACGTGCTTATTTGATATTCTTATTAGTTATTTTCATATAGTTTAAAATAAACTATTTTATTTATATTGTTCTTTTTGCATGTAAAATGCACTTTCTGGGCTAAAAACAAAATCAGAGCTGTACGCTTCAGAAGGTATCTGGGCCCCATTCGGAAGCGACCGGCTTGTTAACGATATACGGCTGAGAAGCACACAGGGCCCCGTTATTTGTAAAACCGTATTTATGGGAGTGAAATATTTACAACGATCGCCATGTATCTTATACTATCTCAGATTTGTATATTTTGTCTGAAAGCTCTTCCATTCCCATGGGCAGTGCCAAGAGTATTTTTGTCAGGGGACTGATGGAAAAACGTATTATTCATGTCGCGAAATATTTATTTTCGTACTTTATTGATATACTTATTAGTTATTTTCGTATAGTTTAAAATAAAGTATTTTATTTATATTTTTCTGTTTGCATGTAAAATGCACTTTCTGGTTCCCAAGAAAAGTTCGGGCTATACGCTGCAGAAGGTAACTTGGCTCCACACGGAAGTGACCGGCTAGAGGGACGAAGGCCGGCTAGTTAATAAATGTTTGTTTTAAACAAAATAGAAAAATTTGTGGATAAATACTTTATTTTCAAAATTTAACTAAGCAAAATATCAATTAGAAAAAATTGATACATTAATTACATAAATTAAGCCTTTATTTTGACAAATAATATATATATATATAATTCTATAGAAAGTAACAATAGTTGCTTTCGCAGCAATCACGATTTGGCAATGTTTTGATAATAGCCAAAGCACTACAAAAGCTGCCAACTCTTCTAATAGGCACTTTCTCTGCCAGATTTAAATCGGCGTCTGGCAGTAGTTTAGTAACGGAAAATTTTGTCTGGCAAATTAATTATGGCTTATCTGATAGCCAAAGTATAACATACTAAAATTTCAGCTTTGTTAAATAACGTGACTTTGACACCTCATTTTACCTACAAATCAGGGTCTGGCACGGTCTTAACAACTTTGAAACGGTCTGGCAATAATGGATTAATATCAAGAATAGTTAGCAGAAGCAAGTGTTATAAACAAATTTCATGCTAAAATGACGTAATTTTGTCACTTTTTTACCTGCATTGCCCCTCCCCTCACAGGTACACGCAACGTCTCCCGCCAACCAGCCGGCCGTACTCATATTCCACATTAGAGAGGGAGAATATGTATAAAAATGATCCTTGCTAAAATCACGTGTTTTTTGACGTTGCTAGCTCTCTAGCTCTAGACTATAATGTTCGTCTATTTACTTATAGTTTTTCTCCAGTCATTCAATCGTTTTCGTAGATTACAGTTATTTGACCTTTTTCTATGAAAACTGTTGAATGACTGGGAAATTTGCTGCAGTTTTTTAACAGTGTATGAAACATGAACTCTAATCAATGCACATTTTCTTTAAACTTAATTAATATCTTATATAAACTGTATTATATTTCAAAAAACGATTATAATTTATTTTTTTTTCTCTATCTAATGGTTGGAGTATTATAGTTGAGATTTTTCCCAACAGAGAGAATATATGCCGGGACCAGGACTCGAACCTGGGTACTTTGGTTTGCCGTACCAACGCTCTCCCGACGATATTCTAACTGGCATATTTCACTCTTATCTGTTGGACAAGACTGCGAACTGCAGGGCTAATTTCATTCATCCGAACTATAACTATAGCATTTTACATGAATCTGAAATGGCACGGAAACTCCTGTATACCATGTAATTAGGTCATAATGAACAGAGGAAAGTATATTCAAGTAGGTAAATTATATCCAATGGTTGGAGTATCATAGTTGAGATATTTTCCAACAGAGGGAAAATATGCCTGGACCTTGCTGCTTCGAGCTTAATGTTTGTCTATTTACTTATAGTTTTTCTCCAGTCATTCAACCGTTTTTGTAGATTACAGTTATTTGACTCTTTTCTATGAAAATTGTTGAATGACTGGGAAATTTGCTGCAGTTTTTTAACAGTGTATGAAAATTTAACTCTAATCAATGCACATTTGCTTTAAACTGAATTAATCTCTTATATCGAACCTGGGTACTTGAATCAAGCAGAGCGGTCGCTCTGCCAAGCCAAGCTTAAAAAAAAAAAAAACTCCACACAAACAACGCCAAGAACTGGAATAAAGACCGCTAATGCTTACTTACAGAAAGCGACTTCGCAATGTTAAATCGACAAAACATGCCAGATTAAAATATCAGATATCAAAGAAACCAAGCGTCGCAGAAAACAAAACCGAAAACTAGAAGAATCTAAGGAAGAATTTCTTCAATTTAAGACCAAACTCATCTTCATAAGTGATTTATAAACAGAGATATAGATTTAAAAAAAAACGTCGAGTTACTTAAAATGATCAAGCAGGGCGGTCGCTCTGCCAAGCCAAGCTTTAAAAAAAAAAACGCCACACAAACAACGCCAAGAACTGGAATAAAGACCGCTAATCAAGCAGGGCGGTCGCTCTGCCAAGCCAAGCTTAAAAAAAAAAACGCCACACAAACAACGCCAAGAACTGGAATAAAGACCGCTAATGCTTATATACAGAAAGCAACTTCGGAATGTTAAATCGACAAAACATGCCAGATTAAAATATCAAATATCAAACAAACCAAGCGTCGTAGAAAAAAAAACGAAAACTAGAAGAATCTAAGGAAGAATTTCTTCAATTTAAGACCAAACTCATTTTCATAAGTGATTTATAAACAGAGATATAGCTTTTTTTAAAAAACGTCGAGTTACTTAAAATGATCACTATTTTCTTCGTCAAACTTTTTTTTTCAAACAAGCTACAGGCCTTAATATTGGGCAGAATAAAAAAAGGATTGCATTTTTGGACAAGTAATTACGTAATCTATGTGCTTTTATAAAATTCAGTGTAAAAAAAAAATATTTTCTATCCTTAATTAGCAAAAAACTGTTAATTAACTTGGCGATTAAAAAATTATGCCAAAACAGAGATAAAACCCGCCAACGACCATGTACCATCTGTATTAAAATAGCACAAATCAGTTACAGGTTATAATATAACCACATCAAATTTCATCTGCAAGTCAGCCATTTTCTTCTGAAGGTATTTCTTTTTTAAATAAAACTTCACAATTATAAGAACACATATTTTATCAAATAATTAAATATGACTGCAAACTGTGGCAGATGATTGTTTCTAACATGAATAAGTATGAGAAATTGCCGGTTACGGATATGGATCTGGGTAGCTCAGTCGCAGAGCGTCGGCATGGTACTCATGAGGTCCCAGGTTCGAGTCCAGGCCCAGGTCAATTTTTCACTCATGTTTGTTTTGTCTGATAAAATGCGTGTTCTTATAAATATTGTAAAATAAAGTAATCAGACGTAGTGTTTATTCTTTAAAAATATTTTAAATATATAATTTACGTTTTTAGAAAGTTCTTTAAAAATAAATTAGTTTTTGAGGGAAGATGTACCTTCTAAAATGTATACATTAAGAGTTATCGCCATTTAAAATTTCTTTCCAAACGTAAACAAAAATTTTGAAATGAATTAAATGTGATTCATTTATTTCTAAAAATAAAAAAACACGGTAAAGGACAGGCATTTCGTTCTCAGGAATACCTTTCACGTCATCTACTATATATACGAGGCTAGCGAAAAAGAAAGGCTACCGCGGTGCTTTACGCGTATCTTTTTTTACAGACCGCGGGAATCACGTGAGGCTCGAATCCACCAATTCAGGTGTACGAAAAGAGCATCACGTCACTCTAGCGGTCTGTAAAAAAAGATAAGTGGAACGCACTGCGGTAGCCTGTCTTTTTCGTTAGCCTCGCTATATATATAAAACACAAACGAAAATTTCGTTCCGTTCCTTTATAACTCGAGATCGGCTGAATGGAATTTGATGGAACTTGCACTGTTCGAGAGATAATTTTTCAGGGAAGGTTTTAGTATTTAACACAACGTTCTACGTATAATAGCTATCGAATTATGATAGAAAGTTCTGTTATTTTGGCCGAAAAGGTTACCATTGCTAATTTTTTGGCGATCATTACTGTTGCAGAAAGAAATGAAAAGGCTATACATCTCGAAAAATAAAAGAAAAACTGTTACTAATTTTATTTAAAAAAAAAAAGAAAGAAAGAAAGAAAAAAAAAGAGTTTTGATGAGAGAATATTATAAAACGAAAATATTTAATTTAAACATGATTAGAAATGTTCATAATGCTTAAAACATTATTCAAGGGGCAAGATTTCTATTGAAACAAATTTGGCGATTTATCTTTTGTTTTTGGCGATTTTGATTTTACTTTTGACCCCAAACAATTTTATTTTAAGCCAAAAAGTGTCTTTTTTTGTTGCAGAAAGAATTGAAATGGCTATACATCTGGAAAAATAAAAGAAAAAACTGTTACTAATTTTATTTTTTTTAAAAACAAAGAAAAGAAAAAAAAGAAAAACAGTTTTGATGAGAGATTTTAGGCCAAAAGGTGTTTTTTTTTTCAAGTGTACGACTGCATTTTCGCAGTATTTTTTTTTTTGGTACTTTTTGGTTAGCCGGGCGCCAGTGATATATATATATATATATACACACACATATATACACATATATCTACACAAATACATGTATATACATACATATATATATATATATATATGTGTGTGTGTGTGTGTGTGTGTCTGTGTGTGTTCATATATCACTGGTGCCCGGCTAACCGAAAAGTACCTTTTTTTATTCAAATGCAAACTATGTTAATGGCAATATACTTCTATTTACTTCTACATATGAAATTTCGTTCCGGCTGCTTATAACTCGAGTTCTGCTGAATGCATTTTCGTAGAACTTAAACTAAGATAATTTTTAAGGGAAGGTTTTAATGTATAACATATCGTTCTACGTAGCTTAGTTATATAATTATTCTGGGAAGTTCTATAATCAGATCAATCCGATTCTGAAAGATTAGCCTTTTAAAAAGATTTTGCCGAATGTATTTCGATGGAACCTATACTGTTAAATAATTTTCTAGGGAACGTTTTATTATATAACGTTGCTTAGTTCTAGAATTATAGGGGGAAATTCGAAAATCGGGTGACCATTTTTTTTATCAAATATTAGCCTTTTCAATGTTTGATTCCGATTATGAAAGATTAGCCTTCTAAAAAAGTTCTACTGAACGGATTTTGATGAGAATTGTATTGTTAGTTAGATGCTATTTCAGAAATGGTGTTAATGTACTATATATTGTCCTACGTTGCTTAGTCCAACAGTTATGTGTGAAGGTTATATAGTCAAGTGAACCCGATTCCGAAATATTAGCCTTTTTGATAGTTTTTAGTGGGCGTATTTTTTGCGACTTGCATTGTTAAGTAGATAATTTGTAAGGATTGTTTTAGTATATTTTATATCGTTTTGTTGTTTTAGAATTATGTGGAAAAGTTCAATAATCAGATTATCAAAGATTAGCCTTTATAAAAACTTCTTCTGAATGGATTTTGTTAGTTAATTTGTTTGCATTGTTATTTCGATAATTTTTAGTGATGGTTTTAGTATATTGCATATAGTTTTATCATTCTTTAGCAAACCCTAACTGTAAATGACCAAATAAAAGAGTTGGTCCTTAACAGCTAAAATTTTGACTGCACATTAGAAAATATAATAGCGCAATCGCGTCATTTTTCAGTAATGTGGAAGGATAGTCCACGTAAATGTACAGATTGCTTTCAAGTACAAGGTCAAATTAAACGATATATTTCGTTTGATTCAGGGTTCATTTGTAGAAACCGACCAGCGCAGCGGGCGAAGCGGGCGTAGCTTGCTAGTTTTCCTATAAATTAATGAAATCCAGTTGTTAAATTATTTTTGTTTTAGAAGTGAAGTTTCCATTTAAATTTATTGTAACAGTACAATGTTTAATTGAATAAAATAAGGTAAATCTAAGAAATTGCTAAGAAATTCCAAACATGCACAGGGCAACGCAAAAAAAATAAAATAATAATAAACAAAAAATAAAAAATAGATAAATAAATAAATAAATAAATAAAAATCAGCTTTCAGAAATTCTAAAAATTGTTCCGCTATTCATATTATTTATCTTCGGGATCCATCCTCCCACTTTCAGCTCTCCCACCCAAAGGGGGCACTTTACTAAATTTTGCAGACACCTCTCATGTGATATATCGTTGGAAATGTCTGTGAACGCTTAATCATAATATGCAGGGGGGGGGGGTTCTAAATTTTGCACATACCCCTCATGTGATACATCGTTGGAAAGGTCTGTGACCGCTTAATCCTATTATGCATCTCCGGTGTTCATCCCCCCTTTTGCATCCCAAGCGCGATTAGCTTTCACCACCAGGGGACCCTTTCCTATATCTGTTCCTACGAGTCGGATCACGACGGGGTATGGCTCATTCGACTCGACATCAATAGAGCTTTCCAATTTTAGTTCGTTTTTTCACCACCAGGTGGCACGTTTCTATCTCTGGTTCTATGGGCTAGATCACGACGCGGTACAGTTCATTCGACTCGACATCTATAGCCTTAACGATTTCAGTGCCCGAGGTTCATACAGAACAGATTGCGCTACCTGGTGGTGGAGGATGGAACTTGAGCGTGCGCAGCACGACTGCTATACGGTGCCGAAGGCAGCGGGGACCCGTGTCGGAAGTTAGTTTGGTTAGAGGTTTATACTATTCGATGTGCAAATTAAGGGATTATCCGGTGCCGAAGGCAGCGGAGAACCAGGTCGGAGGTTCGTTCGGTTCGAGGTTTATCTTATTCGAGGTTTTACAAGATTCGAGGCCCCGATATAAATTAGGGGTCCGCTAGCGGGCGAAGCCAGCTAGTGCTAATAATAAAAGAGCGTGATATCACGTTTGATTGCAAATGCAGCGCTTACACGCTATGTACGTATTGCATTTTTATTCATTTCATCGATAAGTCAGTGATATTTTTTAACGGGGGATAACAAGTATTATAACAAGCCACATTTAGTATGTTGTTATTAGTTTAATTTGAAAATCTACTGGTATTTCTAGTTAACCTTTTAAACAATGACTGAAAGTAAAATGTAATTTTAAATTATTTCTCATGTTTAGATTATTTAAAGTATGTTTATTCTGTTTTAAAAAAAAGAAATGATATCTACAAAAACAACTTTTCAAAAGTAAAAAAAAAAAGCCAAGCGTAAAAAAAAAAAGTTGTGGCTAAAAAATGGTGTGATATCAAATTTCCAAGCTATTATATTACTTTTTTAACTTTTTTCCATTAAATAAGTTATCATATATATAAGTCGAGTGCCTACGTATATGTTAATAGAAATCGTTTTCTCCTGTACTAAATACATCCTAACGAGTTTCTGAAAATTCAATTTTTTTCAAATTATGCATGATGGGCTTGGCGGCCATCTTTTCATATTTCTAAGCACCCAAATTTCTAAAGTAAAAGCGTAATATGTTTGCAATGTAATATGTTTATAACAATTTCGAACTTCAGATTTTAACTACGGACAGATAAATTAGATAAGACTGATATTTTGAGAAATTGATTTTTACTAGTTTGAAATTATTAATTACTGTAAAAAATAAATCATAAGATGAATCTTTAAGATAAGTCATCATTATCTTAAGACACAATTTTCAGATCATACAAATCTATAAATGAAACGCTTAAAATATTTGCTTAAATAACAATTTTGAACTTCGGATTTTAACTACGGATTTGGATGCTTAGAATTTTGTGAATAATATGCAAAGATGGCCGCCAAGCCCATCATGCATAATTTGAAAAAAATTGAATTTTCAGAAACTCGTTAGGATGTATTTAGTACAGGAGAAAACGATTTCTATTAACATATACGTAGGCACTCGACTTATATATATGATAACTTATTTAATGGAAAAAAGTTAAAAAAGTAATATAATAGCTTGGAAATTTGATATCACACCATTTTTTAGCCACAACTTTTTTTTTTTACGCTTGGCTTTTTTTTTTACTTTTGAAAAGTTGTTTTTGTAGATGCTTATATACAGAAAGCAACTTCGCAATGTTAAATCGACAAAACATGCCAGATTAAAATATCAGATATCAAACAAACCAAGCGTCGTAGAAAAAAAAAACGAAAACTAGAAGAATCTAAGGAAGAATTTCTTCAATTTAAGACCAAACTCATCTTCATAAGTGATTTATAAACAGAGATATAGCTTTTTTAAAAAAACGTCGAGTTACTTAAAATGATCACTTTTATCTTCGTCAAACTTTTTTTTTTTCAAACAACCTACAGACCTTAATATTCGGCAGAATAAAAAAAGGATTACATTTTTGGACAAGTAATTACGTAATCTATGTGCTTTTATAAAATCCAGTGTAAAAAAATATTATTTTCTATCCTTAATTAGCAAAAAACTGTTAATTAACATGGCGATTAAAAAATTATGCCAAAACAGAGATAAAACATGCCAACGACCATGTACCATCTGTATTATAATAGCACAAATCAGTTACAAGTTATAACAACATCAAATTTCATCTGCAAGTCAGCCATTTTCTTCTGAAGATATATATTTTTTTAAATAAAACTTCATAATTATAAGAACACACATTTTATCAAACAATTAAATATGACTGCAAACTGTGGCAGATGACTGTTTCCAAAAAGAATAAGTATCAGAAATTCCCGTCAACCGTATCGATCTGGGTGGCTCAGTCGCAGAGCGTCGGCACGCTATGCGTAAGGTCCCAGGTTCGCGTCCTGGCCCAGGTCAATTTTACTTACCCATCATACGTAGTATAGGGTAAGTCTTGTAATCGTTTTGAAAATCGAAAAAATTTTTTTGACGGATTTACACGTTTCAGACACTGGAGATTCCGAAAAACATATTTTTAGAAAAAAATTTTTGCCGTCCGTCTGTGTGTCTGTGTGTCTGTGTGTGTGTGTGTCTGTAAACGCTCTATCTCCCGAAAAAATTGAGATAGAGACTTGCAATTTGGTATGTACTTAGTATGTAATAATGGGAAGAAGCCTATTTCATTTCATTAACCTCGATTAACCGGAACTATTTTATTCGGACCCTCGAAATATTCGTTCTGATAAAAGGTATATAAAAATTTTCGAAATTGTTTATTTTAAGAAATGAATATAAAAGACAATAAAAAAACATAAATTTTACATAAAGCATGAAGTCGATCGGATAATTAGTTGCCGAGATATTTGGAATCCTATTTTCCTCACTCTTCGATTTTTCATGACCCTGTATTTCATCCAAATTTCACTTCAAAGAGATATTTTAATTGGAAATTTGACGCTTCATCAGATGCAATAAACCGCTAGTTAATAGGATTATTATTTTTGGAGTTATAAGGAAAAACCTCTTTCAAGCAATTCAGTAATCGAGCCTTTAAAGTTTGTGACGTCATCAAGCCACGATTTTATTTGAATTGCAATGCATTTTATAAGTAGTTTACACATTTTTATTTTAATATTTTACATTATGCATATCCATGATGGGTAAGTATTACGGTGGCCCCCAACGACTAGTTTCACTCGTGTTTGTTTAGTGCATTTAATTGTCTGATAAAATGCGTGTTCTTATAATATTGTAAAATAAAGTAATCAGACATAGTGTTTATGCTTTTAAATATATAATTTACGTTTTTAGAAAGATCTTTACAAATAAATTAGTTTTTGAGGGAAGGTGTACCTTCTAAAATGTATACATTAAGAGTTATCGGCATTTAAAATTTCTTTCCAAACGTAAACAAAAATTCTTTTAATTAATTAAAAGTGATTCATTTATTTAAAAAAAGGAAAAAAAAAACATGTTAAAGGACAGGCATTTCGTTCGCAGGAATACCTTTTACGTCATTTTTCTATAAATTAATGAAATCCAGTTGTTAAATTATTTTTGTTTTAGAAGTGAAGTTTCCATTTAAATTTATTGTAACAGTACAATAATTGAATAAAATAATGTAAATCTAAGAAATTGCTAAGAAATTCCAAACATGCACAGGGCAATGCAAAATAAACAAATAAATAAATAAATAAACAAAAAATAAATAAATAGATAAATAAATAAATAAATAAATAAACAAAAAACAAATAAATAGATAAATAAATAAATAAATAAATAAATAAATAAACAAAAAATAAATAAAAAGATAAATAAATAAATAAATAAATAAAAATCAGCTTTCAGAAATTATAAAAATTATTCATATAACTTAATTACAATCTAAAGGAGGGTTTATTTCTATATTATTCTACATATAATAGTAATTTCAGCAAATATATTAAATTCCAATGCGATCTGTTTTAAACTTTAAGATAGTTTATAACACATGTTAAAAAATGTATAAAAAAGAATGGCGCATCACAGTTCGGGGAGGGGCGTGAACAAAATTTGGAAGTATAATAAGGCTATCTGTTTGAAACTTTGCGATATTTTATAACACATAACATAAATTTTAAAAATAAAGCTGCGTCAAAAATTATAGGGAGGGGCGGAGCGCGTTTTGCCTACACAAGGGGGGGGGGACACTTTTATAAATTTTAACGATATCCGTCATGTCAGATATCGTTACAAAGGGCTGTGACCACTTATTCATGTTATGCACCACAGGTGAAACCCCCACATTTTGCGCCCCCCCCGACACTACTCATGTGATATATTGTTCGAAAGGCCTGTGATCGGTTATTCATATTATGCATCTTCGGGGTCCATCCTCCCACTTTCACCCCCCCAAAAGGGGCACTTTTCTAAATTTTGCCGACACCTCTCATGTGATATATCGTTGGAAAGGTCTGTGAACGCTTAATCAAATTATGAAGGGGGGGGGGGGGTATTTTCTGAATTTTGCACATATCCCTCATGTGATACATCGTTGGAAAAGTCTGTGACCGCCTAATCTTATTATGCATCTCCGGTGTTCATCCCCCCAATTTGCCCCCCAAACGCGATTAGCTTTCACCACCAGTGGGCGCTTTTCTATCTCTGTTTCTATGGGTCGGATCACGACAGGGTATGGCTCATTCGACTCGAACATCTATAGAGCTTTCCGGTTTTAGTTCGTTTTTTCACCAACAGGGGCACTTTCCTATCTCTGGTTCTATGGGCTAGATCACGACGGGGTATAGCTCATTCGACTCGACGTCTATAGCCTTAACGATTTCAGTGCCCGAGGTTCATATAGAACAGATTGCGCTACCTGGTGGTGGAAGATAGAACTTGAGCGTGCGCAGCACGACTGCTATACGGTGCCGAAGGCAGCGGGGACCCGTGTCGGAAGTTCGTTTGTTTAGAGGTTTATACAATTCGATGTGCAAATTAAGGGATTATCCGGTGCCGAAGGCAGCGGGGAACCAGGTCGGAGGTTCGTGGTTTATCTTATTCGAGGTTTTACAAGATTTGAGGCCCCGGTGTAAATTAGGGGCCCGCTAGCGGGCGAAGCCAGCTAGTGCTAATAATAAAAGAGCGTGATATCACGTTTGATTTCAAATGCAGCGCTGACACGCTATGTACGTATTCCATTTTTATTCATTTAATAGATTAGTCAGTGATATTTTTTAACGGAGGATAACAAGTATTATAATAAGACACATTTAGTATGTTGTTTTTAAGAGTGTAATTAGTTTAATTGAAAAATCTACTGGTATTTCTAGTTAACCCTTTAAACAATGACTGAAAGTAAAATGTAATTTTAAATTATTTCTCATGTTTAGATTATTTAATTTATGTTCAATATATTTAAAAAAAAGAAATGATATCTACAAAAACAACTTTTCAAAAGTAAAAAAAGCCAAGCGTAAAAAAAAAGAAAGTTGTGGCTACAAAATGGTGTGATATCAAATTTCCAAGCTATTATATTGCTTATTTAACTTTTTTCCATTAAATAAGTTATCATATATATAAGTCGGGTGCCTACGTATATGTTAATAGAAATTGTTTTCTCCTGTACTAAATACATCCTAACGAGTTTCTGAAAATTCAATTTTTTTCAAATTATGCATGATGGGCTTGGCGGCCATCTTTCCATATTTCTAAGCACCCAAATTTCTAAAGTAAAAGCCTAATATGTTTGCAATGTAATATGTTTATAAAAATTTCGAACGTCAGATTCTAACTACGGACAGATAAATTAGATAAGACTGATATTTTGATAAATTGATTTTTACTAGTTTGAAATTAGTAATTACTCTAAAAAATAAATCATAAGGTGAATCTTTAAGATAAGTCATCATTATCTTAAGACACAATTTTCAGAGCATACAAGTCTATAAATGAAACTCTTAAATATTTGCTTAAATAACAATTTTGAACTTCGGATTGTAACTACGGATTTGGGTGGTTAGAATTTTGCGAATAATAAGCAAAGATGGCCGCCAAGCCCATCATGCATAATTTGAAAAAAAAAATGAATTTCCAGAAACTCGTTAGGATGTATTTAGTACAGGAGAAAACAATTTCTACTAACATATACGTAGGCACCCGACTTATATACATGATAACTTATTTAATGGAAAAAAGTTAAATAAGCAATATAATAGCTTGGAAATTTGATATCACACCATTTTGTAGTCACAACTTTCTTTTTTTTTTACGCTTGACTTTTTTTACTTTTGAAAAGTTGTTTTTGTAGATCACTTTTTTCTTCGTCAAACTTTTTTTTTTCAAACAACCTACAGGCCTTAATATTCGGCAGAATAAAAAAAGGATTGCATTTTTGGACAAGCAATTACGTATTCTTTGTGCTTTTATAAAATTCAGTGTAAAAAAATATTTTCTATCCTTAATTAGCAAAAAACTGTTAATTAACTTGGCGATTAAAAAATTATGCCCAAACAGAGATAAAACCCGCCAACGACCATGTACAATCTGTATTATAATAGCACATATCAGTTACAGGTTGTAACCACATCAAATTTCATCTGCAAGTCAGCCATTTTTTTCTGAAGATATTTTTTTAAAAATAAAACTTCATAATTATAAGAACACACATTTTATCAGACAATTAAATATGACCGCAAACTGTGGCAGATGACTGTTTCCAACATGAATAAGTATGAGAAATTGCCGTTGAAGGATGTCGGTCTGGGTAGCTCAGTCACAGCGCGTCAGAACGGCATGCACAAGGTCCCAAGTTCGAGTCCTGCCCCAGGTCAACTTTTCACTCATGTTTGTTTAGTGTATTTAATTGTATGATAAATTGCGTATTCTTATAATATTGTAAAATAAAGTAATCAGACGTAGTGTTTATGCGTTAAAAAATATTTTAAATATATAATTTACGTTTTGAGAAAGATCTTTAAAAATAAATTTCTTTTTGAGGGAAGATGTACCTTCTAAAATGTATACATTAAGACTTATCGGCATTTAAAATTTCTTTTCAAACGTAAACAAATTTTTTTAAATGAATTAAATGTGATTCACTTATTTCTAAAAAAAAACTAAAAAACAAAAACAAAAAATACAGTAAAGGACAGGCATTTCGTTCGCAGGAATACCTTTCACGTCATTTTCCTATAAATTAATGAAAAACAATTGTTAAATTATTTTTGTTTTAGAAGTCAAGTTTCCATTTAAATTTATTTTAACAGTACAATGTTTAATTGAATAAAATAATGTAAATCTAAGAAATTGCTTAGAAATTCCAAACATGCACAGGGCAAAGCAAAAAAATAAATAATAATAAATAAATAAACAAAAAATAAATAAATAGATAAATAAATAAATAAAAATCAGCTTTCAGAAATTCTAAAAATTGTTCGTATATCTTAATTACATGCTAAAGGAGGTTTTATTTCTATGTTATTCTATATATAATAGTAATTTCAGCAAATATATTAAATTCCAATGCGATCTGATTTAAACTTTAAGATAGTTTATAACACATGATAAAAAAATTATAAAAAAGAATGGCGCGTCACATTTCGGAGAGGGGATGGGGAGGGACGTGAACAAAATTAAGAAGTATAATAAGGGTATCTATTTGAAACTTTACTATATTTTATAACACATAACATAAATTTTAAAAATAAAGCCTCGTCAAAAATAATAGGGAGGGGCGGAGCGTGTTTTGCCTACACAAGAGGTGGGACACTTTTCTAAATTTTAACGATATCAGTCATGTCACATATCGTTACAAAGGGCTGTGACCACTTATTCATATTATACATCACAGGTGTCACCCCCCACATTTTGCGCCCCCCCCCGACACTACTCATGTGATATATCGTTGGAAAGGTCTGTGAACACTTAATCATATTATGCAGGGGGGGTATTTTCTGAATTTTGCACATACCCCTCATGTGATACATCGTTGGAAAGGTCTGTGACCGCTTAATCCTATTATGCATCTTTGGTGTTCATCCCCCCTAAGTTTGCTCCCCAAACGCGATTAGCTTTCACCACCAGGTGGCGCTTTCCTATCTCTGTTTCTATGGGTCAGATCACGACGGGGTACGGCTCATTCGACTCGACATCGATATAGCTTTCTGATTTTAGTTCGTTTTTTCACCACCAGGGCACTTTCCTATCTCTGGTTCTATGGGCTGGATCACGACGGGGTATAGCTCATTCGACTCGACATCTATAGCCTTAACGATTTCAGTGCCCGAGGTTCATATAGAACAGATTTCACTACCTGGTGGTGGAAGATGGAACTTGAGCATGCGCAGCACGAGTGCTATACGGTGCAAAAGGCAATGGGGACCCGTGTCGGAGGTTCGTTTGGTTAGAGGTTTATACTATTCGATGTGCAAATTAAGGGATTATCCGGTGCCGAAGACAGTGGGGATCCTGGTCGGAGGTTCGTTCCGTTCGAGGTTTTACAAGATTCGAGACCCCTATGTAAATTAGGGGCCCGCTAGCGGGCGAAGCCAGCTAGTGCTAATAATAAAAGAGACTGACATCACGGTTGATATCAAATGCAGCACTGACACGCTATGCACGTATTTCATTTTTATTCATTTCATGGATAAGTCAGTGATGTTTTTTAACGGAGGATAACAAGTATTATAACAAGCCACATTTAGTATGTAGTTTTTAAGAGTGTAATTAGTTTAATTGAAAAATCTACTGGCATTTCTAGTTAACCCTTTAAACAATGACTGAAAGTAAAATGTAATTAATTTCTCATGTTTAGATTATTTAAATTATGTTTAATCTATTTAAAAAAAAAAGAAATGATATCTACAAAAACAACTTTTCAAAAGTAAAAAAAGCCAAGCGTAAAAAAAAAAAAAGTTGTGGCTAAAACATGGTGTGATATCAAATTACCAAGCTATTATATTACTTATTTAACTTTTTTTCATTAAATAAGTTATTATATATATAAGTCGAGTGCCTATGTATATGTTAATAGAAATCGTTTTCTGCTGTACTAAATACATCCTAACGAGTTTCTGAAAATGGAATTTCTTTTCAAATTATGCATGATGGGCTTGGCGGCCATCTTTCCATATTTCTAAGCATCCAAATTTCTAAAGTAAAAGCGTAATATGTTTGCACTGTAATATGTTTATAACATTTTCGAACTTCAGATTTTAACTACGGACAGATAAATTAGATAAGACTGATATTTTGAGAAATTGATTTTTACTAGTTTGAAATTATTAATTACTGTAAAAAAATAAATCATAAGATGAATCTTTAAGATAAGTCATCATTATCTTAAGACACAAGTTTCAGAGCATACAAGTCTATAAATGAAACGCTTAAAACATTTGCTTAAATAACAATTTTGAACTTCGGATTTTAACTACGGATTTGAGTGCTTAGAATTTTGTGAATAATATGCAAAGATGGCCGCCAAGCCCATCATGCATAATTTGAAAAGAAATTGCATTTTCAGAAACTCGTTAGGATGTATTTAGTACAGAAGATAACGATTTCTATTAACATATACGTAGGCACTCGACTTATATATATAATAACTTATTTAATGAAAAAAAGTTAAATAAGGAATATAATAGCTTGGAAATTTGATATTACACAATTTTTTAGCCACAACTTTTTTTTTTTTACGCTTGGCTTTTTTTACTTTTGAAAAGTTGTTTTTGTAGATATACTTTTACTGGGTACTTGAATATACATTCCTCTGTTCATTATCGCACTTTTTTTAATTTTGAAAATATTAAATAATTCTTTCTCTTTTTTTTAATATATACATTGTTAAAAATCTGCAGCAAACTGTCTAGTCATTTAATCATTTTTCTAAATAACGGTTACTTAACCATATTAAGAAGCGCTCTCGTTAATAAGAATAAAAGTAGGGTATATTTACCGGTTCAAATTAAATTAAAGTCATATTAAAAATATATACACAAATACTATTCTTACCTAACACGCCAGCTAGCTAAGCACAAGGCCCTGAACAAGCATTCACTTTTCTCAGATTCTTGGTGTGAGAGTGTTAGGTAAGAATAGTATTTGTGTATATATTTTTAATATGACTTTAATTTAATTTGATACCTACTATGTAAAACGATATGAATATGTTTTGAATATTAGAACTAAAAAATAATACTTTGAAATAATAGACTTACTAAACAGTAAAATTTAAAGCTATGTAGATAAATTTCCTAAAACTAAGTTGAAATGAAAATGGTAAAAGTTTAGTCAGTCTCATGTTAGTGTTTATCATATTAAATTTACGAAAGAAATTTTCAAGTGGGAATACTAATAATCCAAGTTACCATATAGATATTATAAGTTAGTAGATTCATAAACTAATGAGATTGTATATAATTTTAATAAACTATGCTGATTTCTACAGATATTTAATAAAATAGAAGTGAGTTTTCGAGAGAAATGTACAGAGTTTACCAATTTACTTCGCAGCTTAGTCTAATGATTCAGCAGCTTAATAATGCAGCTTAGTCTAATCATAGTCATTTAGACCATAGGCAATGGCCTAAATCAAGTTAGGACATATACCTTGGAAATCATATTCATGCGACTAAATAACCTGGGGCTCACTCAGCCCAGTAGTTAGCGTGATGGCTATAAAATACCTGGGGCTTAATCAGCCCAGTAGTTATCGTGTTGACTATATAATAAGCGGGGGCTCACTTAGCCCTGTGGTTAGCGTGGTGACTATATAATAAGCGGGGGCTCACTTAGCCCTGTGGTTAGCGTGGTGACTATAAAATAAGCGGGGGCTCACTAAGCCCAGTAAGCGTGGTGGGTATAAAATAGCCTGGGGCTCACTCAGCCCAGTAGTTAGCGTGGTGGGTATAAAATAGCCTGGGGCTCACTCAGCCCAGTAGTTAGCGTGGTGGGTATAAAATAGCCTGGTGCTCACTCACCCTAATAGTTCGCATGGTGACTATAAAATAAGCGGGGGTTCACTAATCCCAATAGTTAGCGTGGTGGGTATAAGTTAGCCTGGGACTCACTAAGCCCAATAGTCAGCGTGGTGACTATAAAATAAGCGGGGGCTCACTTAGCCCTGTGGTTAGCGTCCTGGGTATAAAATGACAAGTCTGATTATATGTTTGTGGGTTCGAAACTTGTGCGGTTTAGACGATGTGGTTTTGAATACTTAGAGAAGTTAAAGAAATCACGATATTGTTCTATATCCTTATAAATATTGTGTGTTTGAATATAGTAAGATAAGTATTCTTTATAAAGTTATAATGGAAATCATATATGCAAAGTTTAGAGACCTCTAGTTTAGCAAACCCAACATATATAGGCCGATTCAATAAAATACTAGTTTTCAATCTCTCCACAAGAATCAGGTCTTTATTGTAAAAGAAGCCTTATAATTATATCTAAGTGAAAAAAAAAAAGAAAGAAACGAAATCTGTATTTTTTTAAAAATACATTTCCAGTATGAATTATTTAATCTAATTCACATATTTCAATAGTTTTTTTCAAAGTATTAACGATAGTCCCATTTGGAAAGTGTTTCATAAAGTATACCATGACGCAAGATTTTTCCTTCATATTTATTTATAGTCACTTACTGTAGATCCTATTTTTTAATTTATGTTAAAATTCTTCATTCATTCCTACCCTTTTTCTGGGCACTCTGTATATATTTTGTATGTATTGATAGTCTAAATTTTATCGAAGGTATTTCTGTGATAATATAAGTGGGGTAGTGCATTAATGCAGCATAATTAGTGTGTATTATAGGGGATCCTCTATTTTCACTATAATCTCTATTTTAACACGACTTGTATTGAATTAGATTCATTAACATATTTAATTAAAACCGATCTGTTCACCCAAAAATTTTATAAGTCCGAACATTAGCATATCTCTTAATTAATATTTGTTAGTTGTTATTTTTCATTGAATATTCAATGATGCATTTTAAAACTTAACAGACTTAGTATATATATATACGTGTATATATGGTGAGTAGCATCTATACAGGGCTATATGAAAGAATTCACATATATTAATGGTTTTAAGTATCAATCTCGCTTTAGATAGTCACGTGACATACATTAAAAAAAATCCCTATGTGTCATGGTAAAAGAAAAAACATATGTGATATATATTAAAGTCTGCATGAATATAACTAAAAGGATGTCTGCGTTTCTGTAGGTGTAAGTCTTTATATTACTAAAGATTAAATTTAATATTTTATGTTTTAATTTTGTCTACCCTACGTAAAGAAGAAATAACCATTTCTTTTAACACATAATAAAAAGTACTTTAAAAATATATTACTACTAAACTACTACATACCTAGACCTTACAACCAACTCTTATACTTGCTTTATAGGAAATGAATTGAAATGTGTTCTTATCAGTGAATCTTTTCTAGAATGTTATCGCGATCAGTGATGTCATCAAACCACGTGGTGAAGAATCTAGTTGAATTTGGGTAAAGTCTTGTAAATCATGCTTGAAATTTTTAGGTAACGATAAATTTTTATGTATATTTCTATATATATGTTTTGTATAATCAATATGTTTTAAATCATGTATTAATAGTTTATGTCTTGTTAATATATTTTTGCAGGACTTGTTAATTTATTTTATTTTAAGAGAAATTATATTTTACTTAAGTAGTAGTACATATCGAATTCTTATCCTTCTTGTGTGTCACTATGCATTTTTTTGAAGTGCGTATTGTTAGCCTAAATTATAATGAAGCCATTTCTATGAAAATAGGGGATTGTGCTATTAAATTTAGTGCAGTGTAATTCATATATATTATAGGGGACTCTGTATTTTTAGTGCAATTTCTATTTTAGTAAGACTTGTATCGAATTAGGTTCATTAACCTATTTAATTAAAACCAATCCCTTATTCCAAAAATTCTTAAGGCTGTCTCTTAATTAGTATTGTTAATTTTATTTCTTATAGTTATTATTTTTGATTGAATACTCAATGAAGCATATATAAGGAATCGAGTGGAATGTTTAGGAATAAATTGTGTGTTCTTAAGTTATTTAAAAACAGGATCCTTCAAACAGACCCCTTCACGAAACTTTAAAACAGAGTCCTTCACGAAAGTTTTAACCTTAACACAGGACACTTCACACAATGTTTCGTCTTAAAAATAGACCTTTCACAAGCATACTAATGTATATACTTTTAATAGAATTTTAAAATGTTAAACGATATAAATATTAGATCTAAATATAAATCATTTTTTTACATTCAGTGAATAATTCTAGTCAAAATTCACGCATGTTCGAGCCTGTTAGTTAAATATGACATACACTAATAAGATTAGCTAATGATTCATTTTCTCATATGGTTAATAGTAGCAATCATTTCTCATAACTGTAAGTGTTTGTATGAAGTATGCAAAATTTATGATTTATGATTATTTTATTTTTCAGTCTTATAATACCTATTCATTCTGTATAAGTTCCCTATGCCTTATCCATGACGTCACAATATCCCGTGGTTTTAAGAGATAAGCGAACACGTTATACCGTTTAGTTCTTTTAAGACATGCATGCAGTCGAGTTTGGGTTAAGTCCAGTACTTTATGGTTTAAATATTTAGATAAGATAACTTTATGTATATATATATATATTTTTTTTCAATATTAAAGACAAAAATTTTTTAAATAATGCCTTAACTAAATAGTACAATATATATTTTATAAAAACAAAGATTAGTTATTCTATTCATTCCTCAAAAGAAATTTTTAAGTTAGAATACTAAAAACTCAATTTAGTATAATTTTTCTATACTTTACTATACAAAAAGCATAGACTAATGTAATTTAGTTTTATACTATTTAAAATTCATATATCTTATAGGGGACCCTGTATATTTTTTACCATAACCTGTATCAAATTCATTTAAACAGGTTCAAATTCATTTAAACATCTGTTTGCCTCAAAATTCTTAAGGGTACCTCAAAATGGCTATTTCATAGTTCTTATTTTTCATTAAATACACAGTGAAGCCTTTTAAAACTTAACAGATTTTAGTATATATATATATATATATATCACCATATGTATATATGAAGAGTAGAACCTATATAGGACTACACGAAATAATTCGTATACATTGACGGGTTTAAATAGCTCATTTCATATATTTACCTATAAAAAATGTGCCAGAAACTGTGAGTAACAGGTATTTCTTATCGCGGAGGGACTCATTATCTCATACGGGGTGAAATCGACGCTTCCCGATAGAAAGATGATTCAGCGATATGCATGTTGAGGGGATACTGGATAGCCGTCTGTTTTTCTTAATTTCAATTCTAAAAAATATATATTTTAAACGTTAAACTAAAAAGGCATTCGTGTAAAACCTATTTTCACACCGCATGAATACGTACTCATTTGAAAATAACAGTCTATTTCTTAAAATATCTGTGGAATCATAATATTTTTACAGGGTATATTGTGAAGGGGGGGCCTTTTCATTCAAACAGCGGAACTTGCATTTTTATGAAAGGTCTCTCGTATTTCTGTCGCCATAAAATAACGTGAATCTATTGGATTTATTTCGTGAAGGGCCCTGGGATTCGAATACGGTTTTATTATTTTGTGAAGGTAGCTTAATATCTATAACTTTTCAAGTTTCTTTCCAAGGATTTCTATATTTTGTACATATCGATGTGTAAGTTGTACTTTTAGCCTAACTTGAATTGAAAAAAAAAGGGTAAGGTATAAATTACCTGATTTTAGGAAGGGTTCTTATGCATAATTGGATTTTTGTGAAGGACATCTTTTTATTCCAAAAGGGTACCCCTACAGTTTTTGTGAAGGGCGTTTTTTATTCGAATAGGGCATGTATCTCATTTATTTTATGAAGGGGGCCCTATAGTCTAATGCGAGTTCACACTTCGAAGGGTCCCTGTATTTTGAACCTATCGATGCGTAAGCTGTACTTTTAGCCTAACTTGAATTGAAAAAAAAAAAGGTAAGGTGTAAATTATCTGATTTTAGGAAGGGTTCTTATGCATAATTGGATTTTTGTGAAGGACTCCTTTTTATTAAAAAGGGGATCGGTTCGCTATGCACTCGATGGTAAAATTATGTTTTGTTCATATAACACTTCGACAATGTTGGAAAGTGATTCATAAACTATACCGCTACGCATGATTCTTCATTCTTGTTTATTTACACTTTTATATATACGTTAAAATTCTTCTTTTGTACCAATCTGCATTTTTTGAAGTGCGTATTGTTAGTCTATCGAAGGGGCCCTCTGGGTAAAAAAAGTGGCGAGGGGAAGGGGGAGGGGGGAGCTATTAAATTGAATACAGTATAATTCATACGGGACCCTGTATTTTTTACCACAACCTATATCGAATTCATTAAAACGCGCCTGTTTGCCCCAAAAATGTTGAAGTCCACCCATTAAAATTAATTAATGACCCTTTTTAATTACTAGCATCTACCATTCTACTGCACATGCAAACTGCGTACTCTCGTTGAGGGGAAAAAAATCTCGCCAAAATTTCTTAAGTTCTCCCATTAAAATTAATTAATGACCCTTTTTAATTAAACCATTATTGACTTTTAAAATTCTCCTCAAATATACTCTAACATATATAACAAATAGCCTACTCTCGTTGAAAAAATATTTGCTTCGAAAAATGTCTAAGTTCCCCAATTAAAATGAATCACCATTTTTAATTAAACCATTATTGACTTTTAAAATTCTCCACTAACGTGTATATCGAATACCCTACTCTCGTTGAAAAAAAATCTCGCGAAAATTCTTAAGTTCTGCAATTAAAATTAATTAATTACTATGTTTAATTAATATTTTTAATTAATTAATCATTCACTTCTACTGCATATACTCATAATCAAACTGCATACTCTCGTTGAAAAAAAAAATTTGCTTCGAAAAATTTCTAAGTTCCCCAATTAAAATTAATTAAATTTCTAATTTACTATAATAAATCCGTTGACATTCACCTCGTCCACCAATTCTCCGCAAAAAAAAAAATGCGTCGAAAAATTTCTAAGTTCCTCAATTAAAATTAATTAATGACCATTTTTAATTCATATTTTTGCTACAAACCGAAAAAAAAAATCGAAAAATTTCAAGTCCCCTAATTAAAACTCATTAAAATAATCCCCTTATCTTATAGTAGAAATCTTTATCGCACCCCCCTCCCATCGAACCCTCCGTTCTTATCAGTGCGCTCATGCTCTTATCGCCACCTTCACCTGCTCCCCCCTGTGCTCCACCGCTCACCGCTGCTACACCGCTGCTCCATCTGCACAGCTCCACAGCACCACCACCGCCACCGCTGCTCGACTCAGGTGGCGTTGAACCGGTAAATATACCCTACTAATAGATATAAATTACTGTGAAGTAAACATTTTCTATAAAACGGTTGAATAACTCGACCCTCGGAACATTACATTATTAAATCTTCTTTCGCGATGTTTCTCTGTTTTATAATAAATTACCACCAGTTCCACTAATTCTTATTCCTTAATATCTATCGTTAATTCTATGTACTTCTATTAAATTCCCCTTAAATTCATTATTATTTTGCCCAATTTACTTAAATATAAAGCCTTCAGTTTGCCTAATTATAGCATAAACTCTGATCATTTCTGTGAATTCGAATGTTTTTTCGAAAGCCGTTTTATTTGTTTCCCCACTCTTTCCAAGTTTCGCGCGTTCGTTTCTTTTCACTTTAAAATGTATCCGCTTGGAATGTGTTAGAACTATTTACTTCATACTCCTCATTGGTCATGACGTAGATTGTACACGTATTCCATATTCTCATATTGGTTAGAGCGTGCGCTACGTCATGATTTGATATATTTCCGCTTATTCACAAAAAACGAGTTTAATCGTGCTTCACTCAGATTTTGGCCATTTTTGCAAGTGTTAACAGTCCCCTGGCTGCGTGTTTTATTCATCCTGTATTCTAAATAATTTAAACCTAATAGTTTGTCGAGAGTTATGATCATGTTCGATGTATTATAATAACAGCTTGTGACAAGTAATTCAGTGAGAGATGGCACTGTAAATTTAAACCATGTGAGGACTGCTTCCATGACGATTATTTAGATAAAAATATGGAATCCCGAATCTCTTGTTTTTTACATCCTGGAGAAACAACCACGGTGTCAATTCATTGCCTGGATCCTCTACGACGACTGCCACTATATTTATGCTTCGAAAAAACGACGACTGCGACCATATTTATTCTACGAAAGAACAATTAGTTTCACTTATATAATGATGCTGCAATTCCATACAGCTTATCGTCAATCTTCTTCAACGATTTAATGAATTATAATATATATATATATTGAACTTTTCTTAAAACTTAAGAAGTGAAGAATAATTTTTATGCATTTGTTTCTTTTCTTCACAAAAATCAGTATAATTATTTTTTATTTACATAAATGTATCATAACGTTTTTATAATACACTTACCGTATTATATTAAAAGTGCATTTTGACTTACAGTAAACACCGAAACATATATTTGTATTAAAAACAACTTATTTACTAAATAGAAAAAAATGTTTTGTTTTTTTAATTCTTCATTTGTTGAAAACAAAATTTATTTTTAATTGTAAATATGTATTATGCAATTTTTTGTGCTATTGAATATGTGTATATATTGAATTTTTTTAAAATAACTCCAATGCAATGATATTAAAAATACATATGTTATGGGGTATCGCCACTTTCACGCCTTGTAATTTAGTGTTTTTTCGGAATCGCATTAAAAAAAAATGTGAAGTGTTTACAAAAATCCATTTACACTACATATGTTAAAGTAGAAAACTGCTTTTGAGTTGATACATTAAAAGTGCTAACTTTACAGCTCATGAGCTTCGAAAAGAGGGTCAAGCGGTGGACATGATAACTCGTCGTAGATTTAACTTACAACAGTAAAAGAAAAAATAATAATAATAGCTTTTTTTAATTCGAAAGCTAGTAAAATACGTAGATGTTGAAAAAATATATATATACATTTTTGCATCAATGCCATCAATTCAAACTAAAATGTAAATTTTCAACCTAATATTTTGTTATTTAAAGTAACACAGAGAAGCGATATATTAACATTTCGGAAGAATTTGAGGTATTTCACTAAAACAATATGTTGGGGAATAATTTTCAAAAAGATCAAGTTGATTGATTGTAAATTTGCAGAGAGACAGTTTTTACTGATTTTAAATGCTGTTCTAAAAATAAATAAATAAATAAATAAATAAAAAACTTCTTGTAAAGTTTTTGTTTTTGTTTGCTGGCTGTGCCATGTTCTACTTCTAAACCTTCAAAATTGCCCGTTTATGCTCGATATCGAATTTTAACTAGTGAAATATCATTTTCATCGAAGAGTACATTAAATAACAACTAAATTTAAAAATTTTGAACCGGTCAAATTGGTGCAACCCCTTAATCCTCTGACCGCTTATACGTCGAATTTCGCGTGCAACGCAAATGTAGCAAAAGTTGCTCATCCTGCGATTACCGCGGGTGCGGTCTTTTTTTCTCCGTTATTCAGTAGTACTTCCCGTGTTTTCCATCTTTAGCCAGTAATAATACTGTAAATGCAACATTTAGGCTTTGAATTAGATTTTGGCCAACATATGACAGTAGTTGGCCACTGATTATTTTGAATTTGAGTCATTTCATCTTTGTTCGCTATTTTCAAATCACAAATGGCTGGACGAAATCGTTTATCGAGTTGACAAAAGATATATTCCTGATGATTTATCGGATTCTGAAAGTGATATTAGTTATTTTGAAGAAAGTTATAATAATGATAGTGATTAAAATTTATCAGATTCCTTTCGAGATATCGCTGGATCTGATAACTGCTCATTACCAATTCTCTTATTTGTATACATTTTATGTAACCTTAAATTAAATGAGAATTACTTCCAAATATTGGTTTTTATGTGATAACGCGTGAAATTGATTTTTCTGAGCTTATCTTTTCTCGGGGTCTATATATATATATATATATATATATATATATGATCCAATGGAAATTATTGTGGCCCAATAATTGAGCTGTTAGAGGGTTAATAGCGAATAAATAAAGGAAATGTGTTACTACAATATAATGTAAAATTTCCATGTCCGTTTCACTAGTTTGTCATAAAATGTTTCAAATGCTTTAAATCTTTTTCTTTTATTAAATATTTAATGAATCAATAGAATTATCGTGAAACTAAGTTTGAATGTTAGAGTAAGGGGGATGTTTTTATTTGGATTTATGTCTTTGTATCTATTGTTATTGATAAAAAAAAGATATTGTTCAAAATTCAGTTTGAAATTCTGAGACAAAACTGAATTTGTTTTGTTTAATTATATACTTTGGGTTTGAAAACATACCATGCATAAACAATAAAAGTGTTATCTATAAAACTATTTAAAAGTAAACTGATACGGCGTGCCATTAGATTCAACTCATACATAAAGCTTATTTATTATACAGGTTAAAGCTATCGGTATTTAATGTTGTATAGATTTTGAAAATAGATCGATTGAATTTATGTTTTTGACAGAAATATTCTTTTTCTGTCAAACGAAATATCGAAGAAGTTGCAATAGTTGAACTAATTTATAATCGACAAAAAATACCAACAAAATAATACAGTAGAGTTAAAAGTTGTTCAAAAGAAAAGCAATAAGTAAGATTCGAATTGCAACTGTGTCTAATATAAATATGTATGAATAAAATAAGCATAAGGAACAACTTTGCCTTTTTCTTCGGTGGATTGTGCCAACCTCAAAGGTGTAATCAATCTTTATATTCATTTAAACATTAGAATGTATAGGTAAATAAAAGCATTGCATTTCTTCTAAAGTAAATGTGTCAGATATTATTGTTTAAAAATTGTGTATAATGTTTAAATAAAACAGATTTAAATCTTTGTATCATCTAAGTCGATTTTTAAAACAATCTTTTAGTATTGGTCCTTCCTTTGAATATATGCATGCCGAATTCCGTAGCAGTGAGCCTCATTCCGACAGCATGAAATTGCGAAAATGCGTCTGGAAATGCGCATTAAAAATGCATTAGGGTGAAAATGAATTAATGTTAATGCCTTTAAACACCCTAACTTTTAATGTCAATCTTGCTTTTATGACAACTAGGGGATCCAAATAAGAATTTTCGGTGAAGAATTTTTTTTAGTCTAAAACTGTTATAAACTTTCGACATTTACTATATTAATTCAGATTGTCTACTATTAGAAATTTTATATGGCAAATATGAATAATGTATTCAAATAAAGTTTTGATATTTATTAAATATGATACTTTAATATTATGCCAAGAATTAATAGCCGAAGGAATTGTTCGGGTAGGTTTTTCATTTATTCTAAATTTTCCATTTTTCCTTTTTTTTTCTATATTAGTTGTAAGCCCCCCCTCCTTTTTTAATAATCATAATGTTTTTCATTTAATATTCTCTTTATTTTATTCTATTTAAGTTGTACTGTTCATAACCCCCTCCCTTTCTCTACTATTTTATACCATTAGTCTTTAATTTCGGAGTTAAAATACCTTTTCTTTCTTTTAAATGTCTAAGCTAAAACAAATTCATTATCTCTTTTACTACCTACTTTTCATAATTTTTATATTTTCCCTGTAAGATAATTTCACTGGGGTGGTCCTTGTTACCCTGGGAAATTTTCAAATGCTCTCGGACACTTGGGCAATAAAAATCCATTTCCCAGGCAACATATATTAGCTTGTATTGTCAGGAGTTTTATGACTCCATTTATGCTGTTTTTTCGTAAACAACTTTAACGTTATTGGTCGCCAGTAATCTGCTCTGTTGATCTTCCGTGGAAAAAGCAGGACTCAGGCGACAGATAGTGGCCCGTATTGTTAAAGTTTTTGATTCGCTTTTACGAGCCCAATTATTCTGTTTTACGTAAACAACAGTTCACGTGGGAGGTCGAAAGTAGGGACAGCAGACCCTTTTACCTTCGTGGAAAGGGGAGCGAAAACGGAGCAGCTGTACACATGCCATCACCCCTATGCGAAGTAGTTCCACCCGCGAGAGAGTGGCGGCAATGGTTTTGCGTAAGGTGTTCGCGGGGAATGTTTTTTTTCCCCTGGTATGTCTTAGCGTGGAAGAATGTAACTGGGATAAGGTATGTTTTGAGTTTCAGGGAGGGCGCTGCCCCCCCCCCCCTTGAGAGTTTTCCTGGTGATGGCCAGATAATTTGATGGGGATTGAGAGGAAAATCGAAGAGATGGAAGGTCAATTATAACTGGTGCTCTCGGGTAACCGTGGATGGTTTTTTTTTCAAAACTATAATGCTAAGAATGAGAGCATAATGTAAACGCGCATGCAGAATGATAATTTCGTACAGAAGCAGATGTCTGGAAAAGATATTGAGCTTTGCAGCTATCATGAATAGATGATGGTGATGCTCTGATGCATATGTTGTGTACCCGGCCTCCTACGTCTCTCTATGAGCAGGTTTAGCATTCTTTTAAAAGTGAATAGAAGAGAGTGATTTGTGAAGAATTATCCCCCTCAAACTGCTGAATGTATGAAGAAGGGGAGAAAAGGTGTCCCTGAATCCCCAACGATTTGCTACAAAAATCCAATTCTTGTCTCCATCTAGATACATACTCCATCTTATCTGAAGAGTTACAAGGAAGTAAAACTATGAGGTATTCGAAGAGTATTCCTTATGCATATAAGAGAGACTGTCAACTATGAAAATAGCTTTGTTTACAGTGCTTCGTTTGATGATCTACGATTTTATATACTAGAGATTGAATCTACTAGTGAAATGTTGGTAAATATTTTTTATTATTTTTATGAATGAGTGCCTCTTATTATTGTTATTATTTTGCCATGAATATAAATCTTGATGCAGATATGTGCGATTAAATCACTTGTTCTCAGACAAACTAACCTAATACCTATAAATCTGAATATGTTGGCGTTTTATTTATCTGATTATGTTGGTGTTTTATCTAACAATTCCTTTTTTCATAAGTTAATAAAAATCAAATTCTTGGTGATAATCAGTCTGTGACTTATTTGTATGCATCATAGAAATCCATTTGTTTTTTTTTACCTAAATTTAACATTACTATTTAATGGATAATGAATTTTGTTTAATTATTTAAACAATCAGAGAAAGTAATTATTTAATATTTAAACCTTGCTAAATTTATTTACTTTGATTGTGACTTCAGTTAATTTTCCTTCATCAATTAAAATTAATAAAGTAAATTTAAATCCTTGATTTGTTTCTGAAAATGCTTATTAATTTGGTTTTCTTTAAATATTAAATTGCTTCTTAAAAATATTGTGAAGTACTTTTATTTTCCTTTATAGAGAAAAGGATTTAATAAATAAGGTAAATTTAACCTGTTCTTAATTGAAGTAAAAGAGTTGAAGATGAATGTAAAAGAAAAATTTAATATTAATTATGTTTAATTCTTAAAGCTTATTAGCTGCAGTTAAGGTAATTAAGTTACACCAAATTCTTATTAAAAAGGAAAACTATGTTTTATCTAGTTATTCTTGGTTTAATACTAGCCACTATACAAAATCACTCGCATGGTTCTGGCAAATTGGTACATTGATATGATCATGTTATGTAATTTTAATTATTTATTTCTTTATTTTTATTAATTAACTTCCCCTTTTTTTGTGCCTTTCGAGAATTATGGAAGGATTCCAGGACCCCTTTTTATGTTTTTCTTATTCAAAATCTGTTCTATAAAGTTTTAATGAATTTCATTTAATTTACCATAGCAATGTTCCAATTCGTCAAACCACTTGTTGGGTATAGGCGGTATGGTGATGAATGAGAATTTTGTTGATACCTTTTGGCAAATTTATTCATTTACTTAATTTATTTTAGTTATTCAAAATTTATTTGGTTTGCTTTGTTTATTGCATCTCTCTGTTCATTTTTTAATTAGTATTTGTGTAAAATTGTTTTAATTTCTAAAATCAACAAAATTCATTCTTTTGGTTATTTATCACTTTATCAAAAATACCCCAACAAGAAAATGGTGCCGTGTAGAAACATTCCTGCGGTTACCAAGAATTAAAACCTTTTTTTTGACTGTAAATTTTGTTTTACATTATATGATTGGAGCAACTGGGTATCGGTTTTTACTTATTGTGAAATTTTTGCATATATCTATATGGTAAAATTTTCTATATATATTTTTTTAAATACTAAGATTGATGTTTTTAAAATTTGTATAATGAAATTGGTGATGTTCTTATGCTACCGAGGTATATAATCCCCATTTTTCCCCTTTTCTGCCTTCTATTTATTATTTTTTGGGAGTTCTGTGTATCTATCTGACTTAATTATGGATAAGGAAAATCCTACTAAGGAGCTGGTAGAGCTCCAGAAAAAAAATTCGTTAGTTGACAACTTGTGCAACATACCACCATTTAATGGAGAGGCTAGCTCAGTCTCATTTACTGACTTTTCAGAGAAACTGGATAGTCTCTCCACCCTTTTTGCCTGGGATGATAGTGAGAAAAAATTTGCCCTCCTTAACCGCTTAAATGGGAATGCAGTCAGATTAGTTAAGCCCCACAAAGATAAAACTAGTGCGGAATTATTAAGTATCTTAAAAAATAAATTTGTCCAAACACCTACTCCTGATGTTGCACTTGCCAAATTCCTCAACTTTAAGCAAACTCCAGGTATGTTAGTGCAAGAGTTTTTTGATGCTGCATCTGACCTCTCATCAAAGGCACTCGTTATTGATGGAGTAGATGATGCCATTGTCAATAAAAGCCGTGAAGCCATGTTGCATTCTATGCTAATTAACAACCTTGCACCTGAGATCAGAAAGGGTGTCATCACCAAAGATCCCAAAACCCCACAGCAAATTTTAACTTTTGCTCTCCTGGAGGAAAGAGCGTGCCGCAGTGTAAATCCTTTTTACACTTTACATGAGGAACCAAATCCCCTTCTATTTCAACAAAATTTCCCGCAGAATCTAGCTTGTGCAGCTACTCAGCCAACTAGGGACAACAATGCAGAAATAGAAACTCTTAGAATACAGATTGAGGCTCTAAATTCTAAACTTGACAACCTAATAAGTGATAAAAGCAGAGAGAGAGAGGTGCAGAGCCAGGAAAGAGTGCCCAGTAGAAGTATTACTTGTTTTTATTGTTCCCAACCCGGTCATTATGCTAGAGACTGCCCCCAGTATGTGTATAATTTTAATAGGAGCAGAGGCAATAATTTTAGGAGCAGGGGAGGATATGACAATAGTTACCGGGGAAGTTACAACAGGAGAGGAAACTTCAGGGGAAACAGAGGAAGTAATTACAACAACAACAGAAGTGATAGAAACAGAGTACAAAATTATGCGGAGGGTCAACAAGCAAATGATGCAACTAATAATCCCACTGTTACTGGGAATGTTCATTTAAACGGGGATCGGCTGAATCAGAGGTAGTCGAACTGATTCCAAAAAAGGCCACCGACCCACCTGCGGTATATAGTGTTTTTTCTCCGCAGTCTTATAACTTGCCAACTGCCAGTATACTTATAGGTAATACTAACATAACTGCCCTCTGTGACTCAGGTTCTGCGATTAATCTCTTAAGCAGTGTAATTTTGAACTCGCTCACAGACTATAATGTGCAACAATGTTATACGCCTATTCTGACAGTAACTGGAGAACAAGTTCCTCTTACTGAAAAAGTAGTTATGAATTTTAAATTCCATAACACCCAATGCCAAACTGTTTTTTTGTAGTGCAGGGCAAGTTGGCGAAGGAATTTGATGCCATTCTAGGTATGCCCTTTTTGAAACAATACAATGCAATCATTGATTGTGCCACAAATACTGTTTCTCTTCAGGCTTCGGAGCAAACACTATGTAAACAAACCCCGCTTACCCCTCCTTGTACCAAAAACAGTAATGTGTGTTTAGAAGAAACAAAGGTAAACAAACAAGGTAAGAGTAGTGACCCATGCATGCAATGTTATGAATTACCTGTATATAATAATCCTATTAATGTGTATAATTGTGCTAATTGTAAATGTATGTGTAATGTAAATAATAACAATTCTAGTGTAAATACTTGCAAAAATAACTATCCCATAGATCATAAAGTTGAAACTGAGGCTAAATTGATAGCAAAAAGTAGTACCCCTGACTATTCGAAAAATATTGAAATAAGAAACTGTGCAGAGAAAATAAAATTAGGGAATAGTAGGGAGATAAGGAAGGTTCATCACAGTCAGAATAGTAGTGACGAAGAAAATAATGTTGATAAAAGGTGTAACAGGGTATGTGATGAAAGTAATAGTGATTGCCAGGTTTTTATGATGGAAGAATTACCGGGTGGTACTACTGTTGATAAAATTGCTTCGGGAAATAGTAAACAATGTGAAGAAAATTTTCAAAATTTTGAACAATGTATCTCTCAAATCAAATCAGAATTTTATAGTGTAAATAATGTAAATGCAAATATTGGGGAGCAGTTTAGTGATAATTCTGAAAATTCTGAAATGGGTAGTTATGAATTTACTGAAAATGAGGAAATGCAAGCAAATAATATTAGTGAAAATACAGGTAAACATGATGTTGAGAAAAAGGCGTGTAATATCAGTATGGCATCTTTGTGTAATAAACTTGAAATCCCAGCCCAGTCTAAAATTTTAGCTAAAGTCAGATGTATGAAGGAAAATTTCAATGACAAGGATAGTATTTTAATGTTAGAGCCCTTTGCTAAGAATTTACATGCAGGCCTCTTAATTTCTAGATCCATTTGTACCCAAGAACATGGCCTATTTCTATCCTTTGCTAACTTTTCTGATAACAATATAGTATTAAATAAGGGTACTTTAGTAGCAAAAGTTCAAAAATGTATTGATAATTCTAACGTAACCCCAGATAATTGTAATTTAGCCTGTAATATCAATACTCCCCCTCCAATTGCAGATTTTGACCATGCTGACCTCAGTTGGAGTCCCGAAATTAATTTAGACCACTTAGAACCCCCCTTAAAATTAAAAATGCAAGAATTTTTACAAGAAAATAAAGATGTTTTTGCTGCGTCTGTCTTAGACTTACCCGGCTGTGACACCGTCCCCCATTCAATTAATCTAACTTCAGAAAAACCGGTTAAATGTAAAGCATATAGAGTCCCCCATAACTTACAACAGGAAATGGAAGATCAATTAAATATTTTACTACAGGCCAATATAATTTCCCCATCTATTTCAGAATTTGCTTCGCCGATCATTCTTGTGAAAAAATCAGACGGATCGTACAGACTGGCTGTTGACTTTAGAAAATTAAATAAAAATCTAATGAAAGATGCCTACCCCATACCAAACATCACAGACTCAGTTGACGCCTTATCAGGCTCAAATTTTGTTTCCACATTAGACTTAACTAGTGGGTTTTTTCAACAAACTATCCGTCCCGAGGATAAATATAAAACAGCTATTATTACTCACAAAGGGTTATTTGAGTGGAATCGAAACTGTTTCGGACTTTCGAATTCGGGAAACAGCTTTCAACGTCTTATGTCTGCAATTTTTGGTGACCTAGGAAATTTGGGAATTTTAGTATACATCGACGATATAGTAATAGCTTCTAAAGATGTCGAATCCCATATAAATAAACTTAAGCTTGTTTTTGAAAGACTTCGCCAACACAAGCTTAAACTCAAACCCAGTAAGTGTACATTTTTATCCGACAAGATCCAATACTTGGGCTTTGAAATCCAAAAAGGACGAGTGTCACCAATCAACAAAAATATTGAAGTGATAAGGAAATTCCAACCTCCTAACACCCGAAAGGCTGTCAGATCCTTCATCGGTGCACTCTCCTTCTATAGGCGATTTTTACCAGATTTTTCCAAGAGAGCGAGAAATCTTATCAACCTCACTAAAGATACGGGTCGGTTCACTTGGAACCAAGCAGCACAGGAGGAGTTTGAGGATTTAAAATCTGCATTAATATCCAAACCATGTCTCGCCCTTCCTAATTTTGATAAGGAGTTTTACCTCTACACCGATGCGAGTGGCGAAGCACTCGGGGCAGTACTTTCACAACTGGATGAAAATGAGATGCTCCACCCTGTCGCATTTGCTAGCAGAAAGCTCAAAGACGCTGAGACGAGATACTCCGCCACTGAGAGAGAGTTATTGGCATTAGTATGGGCCACTGCACACTTCAAGTGCTACCTTGCCAATACTCATTTTTATATATACACTGATCATGCGCTTCTTACGTACATGCGCAAAATTCAGGATCCCACATCACGTATGGCCAAGTGGATCTGTACACTTTCTGATTTTACATTTACCATCAGATATATTAAGGGAAAATGTAATAGCGTTGCAGACTTTCTTTCAAGGTTCACCACAGATAGCAAACCGGATAATGTCACTAATTGCAACTTTTCTATACAAGTAGCGAAGGAGACAACTTTTATGCCACATTCAAACCTTTTAGAAAAGATAGGTGAATTACAGAAAACAGATAAAAAGTGCTGTGAAATTGCTCGCAAAATTAGTGAAAATCTTGAAGTTGCACCCAAGTATTTGAGATTTTTCTTTAGGGATGATCTTCTTGTATGCGAGGATACACGGGAGTCACCCCTATTGAATAATCCTATCAAACTTGTGGTGCCGAAGAAAATGGTTGAGCAAGTGTTTGCACTAACCCACGAATCCCTAGCTGCTTGTCACCAAGCTTTTCAAAAGACAATAGACCGCATTCGTGAGCACTTTTATTGGCCAGGAATGTCGGCAGATGTCAAGCACCTAGTGGAGTTGTGCGTTAGCTGTCAGAAAAAGAGCGCACAAAGCAGATCAACTTGCCCCTCTCCAACGTGTACCCACACCTCATTTCCCTATGAATAAAGTGAACCTCGATGTTATAGGGACTCTTCCTGTTACCTTTTCGGGTAACAAGTTTATAATCATATACATTGATGCATTTTCAAAGTGGCCTGAAGCCTATGCGGTATCATCAATCACATCGGATGTGGTAGCCGATACTCTCGCAGACTTCATTTCACGTTATGGAGCTCCATGTTATATCTCAACCGACAGAGGACCCAATTTAATTTCTGCAGCTATCGAGCATGTGTACAAAATGTTTGGAATAAAACATCCCAAAACCACGGCATATCACCCAGCCGGAAATGCTCAGATAGAACGCCAGAACAGGACTTTAAAAAACGCCCTGTGTCATATTGTGAATGAGAATCAATCAGACTGGGACACCAAGCTTAAATTTGCACTTTTAGCCTTGCGCACGGCTGTGCACTCATCTACCAAACTAACTCCAGCAGCTGTTATGTATGGCAGAAACCTTAACCTACCCTATAATTTATTTTCTCAACCCCCCCAATTTAGCTATAATGATGCCCCCTCTTTTTGTGAACTTTTAATACCAGCTCTACAAAAGGTGTACGCGGAAGTGCACAATCAATTAATAAAGGTATCAGAAAATCAAGAAAATTATAGAGAAAAGACAGCTGTTGACATAAAACTAAAAGTTGGTGATCTGGTTTGGCTTTTTACTCCAGCAATTGCACCTGGAACAACAAAAAAATTAAGTAAGTTGAATAATGGCCCCTTCACTATCTTGGAAAAATTAAATGAGGTAAATTTTAAAATCGCCCTTGTTGCAAATCCCAAAAACATTCAAGTTGTCCATGTGGATCGCCTCTCTGCCTTTAAAAACAGACTCCCGATTTGGTCCGACGACCCACAACAACAACAGGGTGTCCCAGATTCGATTGACGATCCACCTATCGATGTGCAGCAATCGATTCCCCATGCAGAGCAATTCGCTCAGCGCAGACGCCGTCGCGATTGCTGTATTATACCAAGTTCTGACACTCAAGAGAGTAACCCTGGTACGATTACTCAAAATGAATTCAGCACTCACGGAAGCCAAGCGAATTCAGCTAGCCATCCAGCCGAGATCGACCCCCCTCCTCCTCACTCAAACAAAACTCCGGAGGTTGAAAATTCAGCTGATAACCATCAGCAGAGGAAGCTCTATCTGAGGAGAATAATGAATCGGAAAGGGAAGTACAGGAGTGTGAAATAGCAGCAACGACCAGCGAAACTAGTGTTGCGGAAAATTCGATTAACAAAGCGAATAAGTCAAAATCTTTGAATCGACCGCAGCCGACTGCGCAGGACTCTTACGGTCTACGTGAAAGACGAACTCGCCCTGTTTATAAAATTTAGTTTCTCTATATTCTTTTATATATACGTATTTATAGTTTTATTTCGTAATATTTATATGTGTTTATGTGTTGCAGTGTATTTTATAGTAATTTTATATATTTTTCGTCGTATATATTAGCGTTTTCTGACCCAAACATGGTTTGTTTTGGTTCACTTGGCGAAAATCGGAAACCCGATTTCGTGTTTTTTATACACCCTGTGTCGTCTATACATACATTTTTTAGTGGTATTTAGCTACTTGTATTAGTAAATACCCCTCCGCACACCTTTTTGTGCAGTTTTTTCTTCAAATTTAAGAGGTATTCTGGGTACTTTGAAAATGGCAGATTTTTTTTCCTCCTTGTTTTAACAGCAAGTGTTACGGTGGGTCGGTTGGCACTTTTCATCGTATGCACGCAAGTACGATATTATAGATTCCTAATTATGTATATAATTTTTTTTTCATGTGTTTTTATACCACTTTTAGTCTAGGAATGTAGTTTGGCATATTATAGTTTTTATTTTGATACTTAGGTGTGACATACCAATTTACCCCTTTGGTTTCGTTCATGAAATTCCTTTTTGTTTTTCTTCTAGTGCAATGTCAGCAGAGTAGTATTTTATCTAATCCTAGTGGGTAGTGATTTTTTTTTTGTAAATATTTTTTTTTCTTCCTGAAAATTCTACCTTTTAAAATTTGTGATTATCTTAAATTTACTTTCTGCTTCTAAATTGTGTTTTTTTTGTATGTATGTCTTCAAAACTAGTAATTATATATACTCTATATACATAAGCCTTTTTATTTCTATGGGGATTATGACCTTGTTTTGTTGTGACTATGTGTTATGAGTCACATCTGTTTTTATTTGGCTTTGGGTATGTAAATTGGGTAGTCTGATGATACTGCATCATCACTGTCTGGGTTTTCTTTGGAAAACCATGTTTCCAGTAAAACAAATTTCTAGGCTGGTTCAGTCTACGTGTGGGTAGCACAAGCACATAACTACTTTTCCCATGCACAGTGTTTTCTTGTTGTAACTGCATTTATATACATTTATTCTACACCCCAAACACCACTTTTACAGACTTTAACTTTATCACGGGGTTCATTTTGCATTTGTTATCCTGGTATATGGTTACTCGATTACTTTGATGAAATGTGTTGTGTCATAAATCCGTTACATGTGTAAATACCCAGTTGCTTATTTTTTTTTGGTTATTGTATGTGCCAGTAGTACTGATATAGGTAAATGTATGTTGTAATTTGATTTTGTTTTCACATCGAACTGGCCAATTTATCATGATTTTATGCAAATGTTGTATATATTATTATGAGTAATGTATTGTTTTTCAGTTGGCAGTCTCAACACTCTTGCAATCTTTTTCCAAAATTCCAAAAAAAAAAAAAAAAAAACTTGTAAATAATTTAATTTTTTTTTTGGCAAAATTTTGGTCATATAGGTAGATAGGTTAACGTATTATAAGTAGAACTTGCTAGGAGTTGCAACATACAGTAACAGTCGTGGAATTCGGAGCATGCACACGTATGTTTATAGGTGGGATTCGGTATCAGGAGTTAGAAATGGTTATGCAGCGAAGGTGTCCTATGTAGAAACAAAGTGCAGTTTTCCCCGCCTTATGAGGCAGTACCCCTTAGGTGTCTTGTTACCCCCTTGTGGTTTTCCCAGTTCTAGTCGTCAGGTATTTCAGCAGTTACTTGGGAGTGGTTCATGGTGGGAAGCTCTTAGTATACATTCCGTAGTGTATATCTGACAGCGGCGACTTCATTCTATAATTCATGATTGTTCTTCGGACCGATGTCTGGCCTGCTCGAACGGTTAGGTCTTATATTGTGGAATCTCCAGCGTACTGTGAACTACCTCTCAGCCCGGTAACCCTTGCGAGAATTTTTTTTCTGTTTCGGTCTGCACGTTTCACACAAAAAAAAATTAAATTTTTTTTATCAAAAGATTTTTATTTTTTTGCGGTAAAGGGAGAGTCATGTTAGGGTAGGTTTTTCATTTATTCTAAATTTTCCATTTTTCCTTTTTTTTCTATATTAGTTGTAAGCCCCCCCTCCTTTTTTAATAATCATAATGTTTTTCATTTAATATTCTCTTTATTTTATTCTATTTAAGTTGTACTGTTCATAAGCCGCCCCCCCCCTTTCTCTACTGTTTTATACCATTAGTCTTTAATTTCGGAGTTAAAATACCTTTTCTTTCTTTTAAATGTCTAAGCTAAAACAAATTCATTATCTCTTTTACTACCTACTTTTCATAATTTTTATATTTTCCCTGTAAGATAATTTCACTGGGGTGGTCCTTGTTACCCTGGGAAATTTTCAAATGCTCTCGGACACTTGGGCAATAAAAATCCATTTCCCAGGCAACGTATATTAGCTTGTATTGTCAGGAGTTTTATGACTCCATTTATGCTGTTTTTTCGTAAACAACTTTAACGTTGTTGGTCGCCAGTAATCTGCTCTGTTGATCTTTCGTGGAAAAAGCAGGACTCAGGCGACAGATAGTGGCCCGTATTGTTAAAGTTTTATGATTCGCTTTTACGAGCCCAATTATTCTGTTTTACGTAAACAACAGTTCATGTGGGAGGTCGAAAGTAGGGACAGCAGACCCTTTTACCTTCGTGGAAAGGGGAGCGAAAACGGAGCAGCTGTACACATGCCATCACCCCTATGCGAAGTAGTTCCACCCGCGAGAGAGTGGCGGCTATGGTTTTGCGTAAGGTGTTCGCGGGGAATGTTTTTTTTCCCCTGGTATGTCTTAGCGTGGAAGAATGTAACTGGGATAAGGTATGTTTTGAGTTTCAGGGAGGGCGCTGCCCCCCCTCCTTGAGAGTTTTCCTGGTGATGGCCAGAGAATTTGATGGGGATTGAGAGGAAAATCGAAGAGATGGAAGGTCAATTATAACTGGTGCTCTCGGGTAACCGTGGATGGTTTTTTTCAAAACTATAATGCTAAGAATGAGAGCATAGTGTAAACTCGCATGCAGAATGATAATTTCGTACAGAAGCAGATGTCTGGAAAAGATATTGAGCTTTGCAGCTATCATGAATAGATGATGGTGATGCTCTGATGCATATGTTGTGTACCCGGCCTCCTACGTCTCTCTATGAGCAGGTTTAGCATTCTTTTAAAAGTGAATAGAAGAGAGTGATTTGTGAAGAATTATCCCCCTCAAACTGCTGAATGTCTGAAGAAGGGGAGAAAAGGTGTCCCTGAATCCCCAACGATTTGCTACAAAAATCCAATTCTTGTCTCCATCTAGATACATACTCCATCTTATCTGAAGAGTTACAAGGAAGTAAAACTATGAGGTATTCGAAGAGTATTCCTTATGCATATAAGAGAGACTGTCAACTATGAAAATAGCTTTGTTTACAGTGCTTCGTTTGATGATCTACGATTTTATATACTAGAGATTGAATCTACTAGTGAAATGTTAGTAAATATTTTTTATTATTTTTATGAATGAGTGCCTCCTATTATTGTTATTATTTTGCCACGAATATAAATCTTGATGCACATATGTGCGATTAAATCACTTGTTCTCAGACAAACTAACCTAATACCTATAAATCTGAATATGTTGGCGTTTTATTTATCTGATTATGTTGGTGTTTTATCTAACAATTACTTTTTTCATAAGTTAATAAAAAATCAAATTCTTGGTGATAATCAGTCTGTGACTTATTTGTATGCATCATAGAAATTCATTTGTTTTTTTTTTACCTAAATTTAACATTACTATTTAATGGATAATGAATTTTGTTTAATTATTTAAACAATCAGAGAAAGTAATTATTTAATATTTAAACCTTGCTAAATTTAATTTACTTTGATTGTGACTTCAGTTAATTTTCCTTCATCAATTAAAATTAATAAAGTAAATTTAAATCCTTGATTTGTTTCTGAAAATGCTTATTAATTTGGTTTTCTTTAAATATTAAATTGCTTCTTAAAAATATTGTGAAGTACTTTTATTTTCCTTTATAGAGAAAAGGATTGAATAAATAAGGTAAATTTAACCTGTTCTTAATTGAAGTAAAAGAGTTGAAGATGAATGTAAAAGAAAAATTTAATATTAACTATGTTTAATTCTTAAAGCTTATTAGCTGCAGTTAAGGTAATTAAGTTACACCAAATTCTTATTAAAAAGGAAAACTATGTTTTATCTAGTTATTCTTGGTTTAATACTAGCCACTATACAAAATCACTCGCATGGTTCTGGCAAATTGGTACATTGATATGATCATGTTATGTAATTTTAATTATTTATTTCTTTATTTTTATTAATTAACTTCCCCTTTTTTTTGTGCCTTTCGAGAATTATGGAAGGATTCCAGGACCCCTTTTTATGTTTTTCTTATTCAAAATCTGTTCTATAAAGTTTTAATGAATTTCATTTAATTTACCATAGCAATGTTCCAATTCGTCAAACCACTTGTTGGGTATAGGCGGTATGGTGATGAATGAGAATTTTGTTGATACCTTTTGGCAAATTTATTCATTTACTTAATTTATTTTAGTTATTCAAAATTTATTTGGTTTGCTTTGTTTATTGCATCTCTCTGTTCATTTTTTAATTAGTATTTGTGTAAAATTGTTTTAATTTCTAAAATCAACAAAATTCATTCTTTTGGTTATTTATCACTTTATCAAAAATACCCCAACAGAATCACCAAAGATTTCGTTACTTACAGCAGCCTTGTTGATTCTGATCATTTCAGTTGTTTAAACGGAGGTTAGATTACATGTCTGATACATTTTCGTTTTATCCATGTTATTTTATTTATTTATTTATTTATTGGTGAAGGTTTAAGTCCGTTATGGGATATTAACCGCAAGCAAATAGTGGACTATTTTTAGTGTTTTACGTGCAAACGAACTAATGTTTAGTAATTGGGCTGCAAGCAGCAGAGACTGATTAAAATAATTCATACTTGAAAATTATTTTAAAACCATACACAAATGAATAAATTGAAATGAAGTTTTTAAACAAATTGCAATGAACAATTTTCCTATTTGATTATGTAGAATTTGAAATTGAGCGTTTCTAAGCAGTTTAATAAATTGCAGTAAAAGCGAAATTTATTGGTCAGGTGTTTCTACCGTTAATATGACGTCAGCGTTAGTCACGGACATGTTTTTGCTTTGTAATATAGATACCAGATTGGATTTAAAACGTTCAAATACCACTCATTTGCAGGGCGATTTTAAAATGGGAAAGTTATCAAGGAAATAATCAGCTATACATTATTGAACAAAAATATAAATATACTTAAATACTCATGTTTGCCCTCTATATACTTCAGGGGATAAATGGAGAGTACAATACCTGTTAGTGAAATATTTCTAATAAAGTCTTGATGGGAACAAGAATATGATTAAGGGCATTTCTACTGTAAAGATTATCCTGTGAGTTTAATTTAGAACACTGTAATGAGATTTTCATGACGTGCGCTATCAAAGAATCTTTGGACTTCTTTTAGCTCAGATATAAATTATAATAAATGACACTATACTACAAGATTTCTAAAGTTTGGAAAAATTCTAGTGTTTTATATAAAGATACGTATGACATACTCTTAAAAATATAAATAACATGTTGTATCAGATATGTAAAAAGTTTTAAAAGAGGTTAAAAGAATTTCAAAATGCCGCTGTATCTCTTATTCTAAATTTTTTCTAAAGAAATTTTGTGTTTCGCCTATAATGTAAAACAATATGTAAAGTAATTGATAGCTAAAGTTTTGAGAACTGTAAGTACCTTCGCACTTACCATTGCTGAAAACAACTTAAATTTTCCAGACCTTTCTCTCTAAATATTTATAAGATGGAATATTCTTAAACTTTTCGTATCTTATCTATCATCATTAAACTTAAGATTGAAAATACGAATAGACAGACTTGTAGAAAACTTTCTAGATAATGATTTTAAAATTTTCAGTATTATTCAGAAAAAATCCGATAAAAAAGTCAAGAAATTTTATAGATAAAATAGCAGTGTTTGCATTTAATATCTATCAATAAATAAATAAATAAATTAAAATCAATGTTTTAATTCATTTCGTAATATATAATGTATGGAATATATGTTTATCACTGTTAAATAATAATATATGGGGAAAATTTTTAAATATACATTTAGTGATTTGATACTGCATTTTCTCTATCTTTCAAAATGATTTTTTTCTCATATTTTCAAGTATGCGGATTACATAGAAAGTTATAGAAAACCGGGTTTTTGTTTTAATTTATTTTTTAGTTTCTTTATGTAGATGGTGAGTCAGCATGACAATCTGTACCTAATCGATTGGGTTGATTAGTTTTGTCACTGGTGACTTTATGCAAGTGTCAGTTTGTTATATCTCGTACAGGATAAAACAGAAAAAATGGCTAAATCTTTAAGGAGTGCTAATACAACCCAAAAATACACTGCTCAAAACAATTAAAGGATATTTGAAGTTTTATATAAAATAAAGATATAAACGAAATTTTTTTTGCCGAAAATAGAAGAAGAGAATCACAAATGCAAATTTTTTTGGTTTTCAAACTGTGGGGTATGCAAATTTTGAGTTCGACGTCAAAAACGTCGCTTCAGCGGCAGCGAATGAAATTTGACTTTCAACTGGATAAAAGAGAATGAAGACAAGGATGATCGGCATTCAGTGATTGCTTTGTTTCGATGAGTACGATGTCTCAGCGAAGTCATTTGACAGATTCAGAAGGTTGCAGAATTGTTGGTAGGTTAGAAGGAGGCCAAACTGAAGCCGAAGTAGCGCAAGCCATTGGAGTGTCACAAAGTGTCATTTCCAGAATCTGGAACCGTTTTTTGGAGAGTGGATGTGCAGGCCGAAGACCAGGGCAAGGTCGTAGACGGGCAACAACGCCCAATGAAGATCGGTATTTAGCGTTAACAGCTCGGAGACACCGAAACATGAACGCTACTCTTCTCCAACAACACATTCGCTCGGCTACAGGCACTACGATTTCAACTCAGACTGTCCGAAACCGGCTCCATGCTGTAGGTCTGTATGCTCGCCGACCGATGGTATGTGTTAGATTAACATCAAGGCATCGTCGCGACCGCAGGGAGTGGGCAACCGAGCATGTCAACTGGAGGAGAAATGAATGGAGCAATATTCTGTTTTCTGACGAGTCCCGTTTTTCTGTGCATCCGAATAATAGGCGTATTTTCATCTGGAGGGACCGTGGCAGTAGGAATAATCCTGAGTTCGTGCACGAAAGTGTCAGATTTGGCGGTGGAGGAGTGTTGGTGTATGGTGCATCTCCATTGACGGGCGCACTGACCTCTACATCATTCGAGATGGAGCTCTGACTGGTCGCCGATATAGGGATGAGATCCTCAGACCTATTGTAGTCCCTTACGCTGCAGCAGTCGGAGATAACTTCATTTTAATGGACGATAACTGCAGGCCACATCGTGCAAACCTGGTGGAGGATTTCCTTTTCGAGGAAGGAATCGTTCGAATGGAATGGCCAGCGTGTTCTCCAGACATGAATCCAATCGAGCACGTTTGGGACGCTCTAGGAAGACGAGTTTCTGGCCGCCAACAACCCCCACAAACTCTCCAAGAACTGGAAAGAGCTCTTCTGGAAGAGTGGGGCAGAATACCCCAACTCGTCATTAATAGCCTCATTGAGTCCATGCCTCAAAGGTGTTCAACGTTGCTGGCCGCCCGTGGAAACCATACCCCCTACTGAAAATGATTTTCTTTGAAGAAAACACCTTTTCTTATTCTTTTTTTCTCATATGCATAAATTGTGTTTTTTTCCTTTTGTACACAAATGCGCAATAAAATGCATTTTTTTCTGCCAAACATGTGTAATTTATTCTCATATAACCTACTATGTCTGTCGACCATGTATCAATCAGCTAAAAAGTTTCCCAGATACAAAATCCACCTAAAACTGCAATATCTTTTAATTGTTTTGAGCAGTGTAGCTTGTAAACTAGGGTAAAAATACAGTTATTAAGTCTAATACAGTGCCATAAATACAGTGCCTAACTCGAAACGAACTCGGATTTTAGTTTAGAACTGTAATACAAATGAAGCTTTGTAAATATAATTTGAACAGGCTTATTTTCCTTTGTGTGAACTTGGATAATATCGCCAAATGTGGTGGAAATGAGGATCATTAGTGCGAAAATTACACTAATCTATGCGCCCATAACTCGGAATGTAGATGAGATAGATATAATGGCAATTATCGATCTCTACTGCACTTCCAAAACTTACTTTAATGTCATCACATGACACATAAGGCAAAGTTAGACCACTAAAAATTTGGTTAATTTTTTTTCTTTATTTGTTAAATTCATGAATCAAAAAACGGGTTTGGCATTGAATGAGACATCGTGTATTAAGAAGCTAATGAGAAGATTTCAAATTTGAATCCCTATTAAAAATCATTTATTATATGTGTCTTTTTAATGTTGTGAAAATGCTTCTGTTACACTTTACATGTATAAATATAACACAGTAGATGTTACATGATATTATGATCTTGTTATTTTTAGGCATTAACTAAAGTTATTTAAGATAAAATTTTAGAAGTGAGCTGTGTGAAGCAGAGTTGTGTTAAGGGAGCTCTGGAAGAAGGCTTCACAAAAAGCGTGTTCTTTTGAAGGGCAATTATGCACCTCGAACAATCAATGCATTCCAATTCTGGTGAATTCCTGAACTATTCCAGGTGAATCCTCTTCATATGAAAATCTCCCCATCCGTACCAATACATCCATACTTAATTGGCCAGCCATCGATATCAATCTAGCTCGTAGTGTAAACATATTGATATATTTTAGAGAGGTTTCTGATGCGCCGATTAAGGAAAAAAACTTTCTCAATAAAATTAATATTTCCTAATGAAATTGCAAGGAATTGACAAGAGTCAACTACTGATGAACTGAACTGGCGTTTCCATTTTAATTTCGTTGATTGAAAGCATCTCGATGAGACATTACAAATTAATTTTAAATGAATTTTCACCTTAGGATGAGTTTAAGATGTTTTGCTATTCATTTTTCAGTGGTTGCTGATATAAAGTCTTTCATTGGCTTTTCAATTGTTGCTATTACAGTTAACACCTAATGGAAAACATATCCCAAGGTTGTTAAACTCAAAGAAAAACTCGTATGAAATACAAAATATTTGTTGATCGCAAAAAATAATATCATTTTTAATGAAAAATGTAGAATTATTTTGAAGAGTTCAGCATATGAAAATGGATCATAATACTTTTTTCATGACTATATATTTACATTGCTATTACAGTTACTTCATGAGAAAATCTTTTTCGGAGTAAGTACAATTAAAATTGCCCTAAATAAATAAGATCTATTTCATTTAACAAGAGAAAATGTTTAAATAATGTTTATAATATTTATTTATTTTACATATTTATATCTATTAATTTATCTTATATATTTATACGTATGCTTATCTATACTTATAAAAAAGTAGCTTGATTTTCTCATAATCAACGCCGAGCCTCAAGCGTTTGCCCTAAAACAATGAAATTTGGAAGACATGTTCTTTATACAATGTAGGCACCTACTAAGAAAGGATTTTAGAAAATTCACACCCTAAGGGGGTTAAAAGGAGGATCGAAAGTCTTAGGTAATTTCGTCTTTTCGGGATATCTCAGCAGGATTTTTAAAAAGGAACGTGAAATTCGGGATAACAATTCTACTAAAGAATACACTCTTAAAACTGTGCCTCTGATATATAAGGCACCAGCGCATCGTGCCTTCTATTAATTTAATATGAGACAAAGTGCCTCTTATAAGCCGATAAACACCAATGGCACAAAGAAATGAAAGGCACAGATGACGCTGTCAAAATCTTTTAGATGCACCGATGACAGAACGAAATTTTTCAGAGGCACCAAGCTAAATGTGTGCCTTTAAAAAAACGGTTATTTATTCAGCGGTACAGTGGGAAAGCGCGCATGCGTACAACCCATGATGCATTGAGCGGGATTTTTACTTTTAATGAGGAATAGGGGTCTAGAGGAAGAATGGACCCTTGACCAGAAGAAATGACGTCTGGCGTGGATTCTTGTAGATTATTCGAATGTCGGCACCTGACGACACAAACCGAGTTTATATATATATCCTTTTCGCAAGACGATTATTTTGATTCAAGAGGTTTTGTGCTTTCGTTTTTAAATTACGCTCTTATTATTGTCGTTCAGGATTGCAACAATATTGATCACTGATTATAGGATTTATGTTTTCCGACTATTTAAAACGACGACGCAGAGGTAAATGTTCCTGTAGAAAATGCAATGAATTTATGTTAGGAAACATAACATTATGTACAATGGATGGTGTCATTATTGCAATCATCCACCTGCGGATGATGAAGTTATAGAAAAGCCTGCAATAAGTAAGTATATTTAGTTTAGTACTTGATTATTTTCTTTGAATGTGTAGTATAAAAATTGACACTCTAAAAGAAATGTTTTATGTTACAAACATATGTATATACCGGGTAAATGTATCATTCCCTTGAGAAATTTAATTTTTTAATTAACAGTTATAGCTATTAAAGTCCAGTTTCTTTTGTATTATATTAATCAGTGTTGAATTCAGGGGGTGGCCCAGGGGGGAAGATTGCTTCTCCGGAACAATGATGTCCCACCCCGAAACGTGAGAGATTTTATTCTTTTTAATGGACAAAAAGCGCAACTCCCCCCCCCCCCCTCCACCGAAGCCGCAAAAATCCCTCCCGGAGAAAAATGCCTGAATTCAACACTGATACTATTAATCTGTCAACGATATTTAACTAATCTCAGCTACATTTCCAATTGTAATCGAAATTTAAGTGCAATAACAAAAATAGATCAAAACACCCGAAATTTCAGTAATGGACATCCTACAAAAAGTAATAGATATTGTTTTTATAATCGTATTTTATTTAGAATCAGAATTCAATGTAATGAAAATATTAACTAATGAAACAAATTAGTTAATTTCAAATCGATTTAACATTTAAGATACCAGTAATGAAATATTTATGATAAGAGTTACTTTTTGAAATTAATTGTTGTCATTATCACAAGTTCAATATTATGATTATTTTACACTGATTATTTTTAATGTTTGTCTTATTTGTTTTTAATAAAGCTTTTATGCCTTTTTATGTATTTTGTTATGTATACAATAAAGTGACATGTTGACAAGGTTCTTTATTGAACCACAGAACTGACTTAGGCCATATGGACACACATTTTAACATTTATTTCAAATTTATTTCAATAAATTGGTAGTGAGAAAATTTTCTATTATAGATAGTATTCTGGCTTAGACAAAATTTAATCTATGTCTTTGGATATGCCATGCTGGGAAATCTTTCTGCAGTAAACAGAATTTACTGTAAAGATATAAATATAATATAAAATATAATTAAATTACATTCTGTGCCTCTTATAATGGCGGCACATGCATGTGCCACCATTATAAGAGGGACAGAATGTATTTTAAATAAGAGGCACTTGAATATATAAATTCAGCGGCACATTGTGCTTCTTAATTTCAAAGGCACTTACACTGTGCCTCTGAATCTCAAAGGCACAAAAATTCAGAATGTACCTCTTAAATCAGATGCACAGTTTTAAGAGTGTAGTTAAACATGTGTTTCAGGCGATTTTAGAAATTAAACCACTAAGTGGGTTAAGTGGGGAGGGGGTCGAAAATTTTCGATGATTTCACATTTTTACCATATCTCATCAGCAGTTTTAGGTAAGAGCGTGAAATTCAAGATAACAAATCTACTAAAAAAAATAATGAAACACGTATTTCAGCGATTTTAGAAATTCAACAACTAAGGGTGGTCAAATGGGGGGGGGGTCTAAAGTTTTAGGTCATTTTGCCTTTTCGCCATATCTTAACAACAGTTTTAGTTAACAGCGCGAAATTCAGGATAACAAATGTACTAAAAGTAAGTTAAACACATATTTCAGCGATTTTAAAAATTCAACCACTAAGGGGGTTAAATGGGGGTCGAAAGTTTTTAGTCATTTCGCTTGTTTACCATATCTCAGCAGCAGTTTTAGGTAAGAACGTGAAATTCAGGATAACAAATCTACAGGGTGTTTCACAAAGGACCCCTAACTTTAAAAATCAATAACCCGGAAACGGTGATAGATAGAAACATGAAACCAGTGATAGGTTTATTAAAAAAATCGTAAGAATCTTATACGTAAATCTCAAAAATTAGTTAAAAATAGCACCGATAGATGGCGCTGAGAGCGTTAAGAATCCTTCTAAAGAGAGTTCAGAAGCATAGAAAGATTAGTCGTCGAAGATTTCGTCATTGAAATCTGGCCGCTATTAGCGTATAGTGAAAATAACTCCGAAAGTGGTGTATACCGTGGAGGAACGTGTGTTTATTGTGTTGGAGTACCACCGATTAAATCAGAGTCCTACTGCCACAAGGAGGAGTTTTCAAGTCGCAAAATGCCCAGATGGGAAAACAATTCGTGAGCTTTTCAAAAAAATTCAACAGACAGGCAACGTGGCCGATGCGAATTATTTTCACTATACAAAAATAGCAGTCAGATTTCAATGGCGAAATCTTCGACGGCTAGTCTTTCTATGCTTCTGAACTCTCTTTAGAAGGATTCTTAACGCTCTCAGCGCCATCTATCGGTGCTATTTTTAACTAATTTTTGAGATTTACGTATAAGATTCTTACGATTTTTTTATATATACATATATATATACATATATATACATATATATATATATATATATATATATATATATATATATATATATATATATATATATATATATATATATATATATATATATATATATATTATTTGGTTATTTTCGTATAGTTTAAAATAAAGTATTTTATTTAAATTTCTCTGTTTGCATGTAAAATGCAATTTCTGGGACCAAGGGAAGTCAAGACAGTACGCAACAGAATGTATTTGGGCCCCACTCAGAAGCGACCGGCTAGACGGGCGAAGACCGGCTAGTTAACTTATATATCTTATTTACCTATATAATATTTTTATAGGTTAATTTTTTATAACATTGTATTTTACCTTATGATCATTTCACCTCTGTCAGGCTTTTAGTTTGCTCTCATTTTTAACACTTTCCGTCCGACATAATCGAAAAATGTTTATGAATTAGATTTTTCGGTCTGTCTGTCTCTCCGTGATTTAACTCTCGTAAATATACTTGGATTGCCATGTAATTTGTAGTTGTTATCGGGGTTGACTACAAAACTCTATTGAAAATGGATTGCGTAGCATTTATAGGTCGTTTATTATTGCACACAAAAGAATTCCGACACTTTATGGTCTATGGGGAAAAGTCGTTTGCGAGGAATTTTAATCATGTTACGTTAATTCAAACATAATGACTATAATATGCGTCACTTCGCTACACACAGAAAAAAGTTTTGTTGAATCAACAAAAATTTGTTTGCCCCAACGAAACTTTTTGTTTAAATATGGGTCAATGGAAATTTCGTTTGAATCAACAAAAAAAATATTGTTGATTTTTTTTGCAATTCCAAAAAAAAATTTTGTATCGTCAGCAAAAAAATGTTTTGTTAATTCAAGTAAAATGGTTCAATGTTACTTGAATTAACAAAATTATTTTTGTTACATAGATATATGCTATGTGTTATTTTAACAATCTATTTTCTTTTTTCAACTAACTATATTTTGTTTGTTTAATCAATAAAATATGTTATATTACGAAATTGTTTTGTTTATACTACAAAAACATTTGTTAAATGAACCAATCTACATATGCAATTTTAACTAACTTTTAGTTCATTTTCAACTGTGAATTACGCTTGTAAACCTTGAACAATAACAAGTGAATTTTATCCGACTTTTTTTCAAACGCAAACCGAGAGAATGAAAATTGCCCATGCCGGGAGTCGATCCCGTGTCCTCAGAACAGCAGCCAGACGCTTTACCACTGCGATACCAGGAACGATATCTGAGTTCGGCATTTCTCACTCTTATAAATGTCGGAACGGCTGCAATCGCAGCACAAGATGGAATGTCATAAGGAGCACGCAAATTTCTGCGGCAAACATGAGACGACAGTACAAAGCACAGCATACGGCAACACATAGTTAATTTTTTATTCATTTTCAGCAGTGAATTACGCCTGTAAAAAGCAGGATAAAAATTTCCTTGTTATTATTCAAAGATTACAGGAGTATTTAACTGCTGAAAATGAGATAGAGCTATTGCAGAAATCACGAAAAATGCAACATAGTAGCGCCACCTGTTGCGCGATTTAAAGTAAAATGTAATCAGCAACAACTTATATCAGAAAGTAACTGAATAAAAGGTTTTATTAAATTCCGTGCATTAGTTCTTGAGATAAAAACAGCGAAATCGCGTTCAGGACAACCGGAAATCGAAAATTTTCATGAATCCAATTCTTTCTTCTTGCAAAGATAGAAGACGGTAATAAATGGGACAGGGGGATTTTTAAAACTACCTTTGTCCGTCCCAGTGAAAAAAAGTTTTAATTACCCCAAAATTATGTTAATCATGTAATTATATAGCTATATAAGTCAAATAAATCAAGTTACGTAAGAAAGATATGACTACTACACAAGAATTTAAATTTTTCAAAAATAACAAAATTTTGCTGGAATTACAAAAATATTGTAAAATTAAAAGAAACAAATTTTGTTAGTTCAAGTAAAATTGGTGAAATTTTGTTAAAATTTTGTACGAGTGTTAACAATATTTTTTTGTCCAAGCAACAAAACCAATTTTTTTACTTGAACTAAAAATTTGACTAAAACAACCAAAATGTACTCAACAAAACAGGTTTTGTTGTTTTAATCAATTCCTTTTTCTGGGTGTACACTGTGCAGTGCTGAACCGTCTCATCCAAAATCAATTAGCAACCGGCCAACTAAGAAAAAGCAAGTAAGGCAGCGAGACGCACTTTAACCACGTCGGCCTATAGTTTCATCAGACACATTTTCGCCATGCGGAGTGCAGGCGAATCCTCGCCCCGTTGCTTGGCATCAACCTGTTAAGCTGGGCAAAAGCCTGGCAGGTAAGGTCCTGGTCACAGTGGGCTACAATATACTTTAGATGAAGCATAGAAAATGTAGCAATTATAGTTCGTTTACAGGGACGCACAAAAAAATCCGTTACATTATAATTTATGAGGAGAATATGTCTTCGGAGCATTTTAATGATGTTACGTACTTCAAACATAATTAAATTTATATGGATCATTGAGATGTACTACAGAATATTTCAATACATTATATAGTGCATAGTATTTATCGCTCATTTACAGAGACACTCAAAAAATTCGGTTACAGGACGGACTATGATTGTTAATTGATGGAAGTGGGTTTTCGACTGTGGTATGTATTTTTAAGTTATTTTTTCGTGGGGTGTGTATAAATTCTATAGATTACATACAAGGCTGTAGCAATTATAGTTCGTTTACAGGGACGCACAAAAAAATCTGTTACATTATAATTTATGAGGAGAATATGTCTTCGGAGCATTTTAATGATGTTACGTACTTCAAACATAATTAAATTTATATGGATCATTGAGATGTACTACAGAATATTTTCAATACATTATATAGTGCATAGTATTTATCGCTCATTTACAGAGACACTCAAAAAATTCGGTTACAGGACGGACTATGATTGGTAATTGATGGCATTGGGTTTTTGACTGTGGTATGTATTTTTAAGTTATTTTTTGGTGGTGTGTATAAATTCTATGGATTACATACAAGGCTAAACGAAAGAATTCGAACACATTATTGGATATGAACAGAAAGTGGTGAAAATGAACTTTTCCAGATAGATATTCAACTTGTATAGATAGTATATAGCCGATGGGCCAACCCCTCTCTTAATTTAGTAATTTATGCATATAATGTCCCCCCTGTAGGAATAAGAAACTCTGTAGAATATTTAGTTTCAGTTAAAATAATCATTGGGTAGAACTATAGGTAAATTAAGGCAAACAACCAAGTAAGGTAATAGTACTCAAACTCTAAAAGTCTAAAAGTAGCACCTAGTTTCTAGTATTAAAACTGTTATAAAATGTCAAACCCCATTCCTTTTCCGACGCTGCGATCATGTACGGTAATGGCACCCGGTGCATGTAAAATCCGTCGTTGGTGTAAAGTCCTCCAAGTTCCCTGTGAATTACACATATGGGGGTGCCTAATCAGGTGAAGGTCTCGTCACCAGATCAAGGTTCTAAATTACGAGATCAACTCGAGTAGCGATGTACTGACGTATGAATGAGCGATGCAGCGAGGAATTAGTAAATATCCCAGCATCTTACATCCGTACGGCATAACTTCGCTACACTGTGCAGTGCTGAACCGTCTCATCCAAAATCAATTAGCAACTAGTCAACTAAGAAAAAGCAAGTAAGGCAACGAGACGCACTTTATTCACGTCGGCCTATAGTTTCATCAGATACATTTTCGCCATGCGGAGGGCAGGCGAATCCTCGCCCCGTTGCTTGACATCAACCTGTTAAGCTGGGCAAAAGCCTGGCAGGTAAGGGCCTGGTCAGCGGTCTAAAAAAATGTACAAGAACTAACAAGTTACCAACGATTCCGAATAGCGTTCTTTATATTTAGAAAATTCAAAAGACAATACATTTCGGAGGTTTAAAGGAGCATTTATAAAATAAATTCTCTTTTGCTGCCACTGATTTTCAAATACGTTTACTAGTTGTTATTATAGTGTATTAATCAGTTTTGTCAACCCGGAATATAGCTTTATAGGATGCTGTCAATTTTTAAGTAAATATTTTTATATTCAACAAACATGTTTTACAGACAAGCATGATAAATTAACAGCATTAACATTATATTAATTTGTTACTCTTGCATGCAGAAATTCAATTATACAGCTGATAATGTTTAATTGAGAATTGATAGTATCATAAAAACAATATTTCGGTTTGAGAAAACCAATCAATACACTGTAAAAACTACTTGGAAAAATTTCCAAAAATTAGTGGCACACAAAATATATAAATACTTCTTTAAATCTTGAAAATGTATTTGCTTTTGAGCTTTCTAAACATGAGGAATGACTTTCGGAATCGTTGGTAACTCGAAAGAGGCTATTGTATGTTTTCGTTCATGGTTATATTATTTTTTCGTAGATTAAGAAACATTTGTCTTTTTTTTACAATGTACGAGAAAGTCATTCTTGCAAGTTTATTATTTTATTATTTTATGTATTCATCAAAACTCAGACTGATATTTATTAGTTACCCATCATACGTAGTATAGGGTAAGTCTTGTAATCGTTTTGAAAAAAAAAAAAAAAAATTGACGGATTTACACGTTTCAGACACTGGGAATTCCGAAAAACATATTTTTAGAAAAAAAAAATTGTCGTCCGCATCTGTGTGTGCATCTGTAAACGCTCTATCTCCCGAACAAATTGAGATGACTTGAAATTTGGAATGTACATAGTATGTAATAATGTAAAGAAGCTTATTTAATTTCAGTAACCTCGATTATCCGGATCTATTTTTTTCGGACTCTCGAAATATTCGTTCTGATAAAAGGTATATGCAAATTTTCGAAATTGTTTATTTTAAGGAGTGAATATAAAAGACAATAAAAAAACATAAATTTTTCATAAAGAATGAAATCGATCGGATAATTAATTGCCGATATATTTGTAATCATATTTTACGCACTCTTAAATTTTTCCTGACCTTGTATTTCATTCAAATTTCAATTCAAAGATATATTTTAATTGGAAATGAGACACTTAATCCGACGCAGTAAACCGTTAGTTAATAGGAATATCAATTTTGGAGCTATAAGGATGTTTATTTTACGCAATTCAATAATAGAGCATTTAAAGTTTATGACGTTATCAAGCCACGATTTATTTGAATTGCAATGCATTTTATAAATATTTTACACATGTTTTATTTTCATATTTTTTATTATGCCTATCCATGATGGGTAAGACGGTGGCCCCCAACGACTAGTTTCAATTAGCTGTGAGAAACAAGTGACAGTAATCGCTAACATAGAAAAACATTTGATCACATGAATATTGAATTATTTGTATTAAGTCCTTTTCTAACACCCCTTTCCGTTTTTATTTCATCGGCTCTCTTATCATATTATAACATCCATCCGATTTCTGTTAACATTTTTCTACAAAAATTTCGATGTTTCATTTTTCTACTGTTGACTTCAAGCCTATAAAGGTTTTTAAATTAGAGTGCGGTGTTTTATAGTCTATAGGTGATTTTGTATGAACAGAATGTGATTTCGCCACTCATTGTCTCAGTTTGCCGCTTTGTAATTCTTTATCATTTCACGACTAATCACCTTTAGTATTATTTCTTATATATTACTTGTATTATAGCATTACTATGAAAATTCATACTTTTTTTTCTAATTAAAAGTTACCTAATTTTAAGAGACATGTGCACATAAAAAGTAGTTTTACAAATAATTCACAATATTTTATTGCAATTCATAATTTAATAAGGAAAAAATAAATAAATACATACTTTTTTTGTTTTTTAAATTTAAAAAAATCTAAAATTTCATGCTTTTAGTCCAATTGTTTGCGTTGCATCTATCAGATCATCTACGGATGTGCAGGCTTAACAAATAAGTTCACTGTCAAATATCACTGTCAAAATAAAGGGTATGTAATATGGTTAATGTATGGTTTTGAAAATAAGAGGTAGTTTTATTTTGCTTGCGTCTTTATTTAAAAAAAAAAAAAAAAAGAGTATTTGTAATTCATTAATTCCCGCTTTAAAAGATGGTTATAAATAAAATTTCTGTATCTAGAAATATTATGTACAAACTACTTAATAAATTGAAGAACATAAATAACACACCAATAGGTTCGTTTGAAAAATCCTTCTTGTGATAGCGGGTGATGTAACGTTAATTTATAAGTAAAATCATAAAAGTACCACTATTAATATATTTCTAGTAGCAAATAACACTAATAAATCACCAATGCTGCCTTCAGGATGTAAAATTTAATTATGTTACATATCTGTCTTTTATTATCACTTGTAAGAAAACTTCCTATGCTTAGTTAAAGCCAGGTTGAAATACTAAGAGATTGAAAATACAAAAGAATAAGTTGAATAGTATTATAATTAATATTCTCATGAAAATAGGAATTAAATAATGTGAAATGAATCCATTTTCATGTCTATTTGCATACTTGAAATTCCTCCAAATTACACTAGTAGCGTTAACTCTGATGAGACTATTAATTTCAACATCGAAAAATTAAGAAATTCCTGGATTTAGAATCTGAAGTGATGTTGAGATTTAAAATAATAAGTTGAAATTATCGCTTCAGAGAAAACCTGTTTGTGCTTAGAAGATCTACTTAGTCTTGCATTGAAATATTAAGCAACTTCGATTTCTAAATGAACCAAACTTCCTCGGGCGATAAACAGCTTATTTAAATTATAAGCAGAAAACGAATATTTTAAAACTGTGCATCTAATGAAAGCTATTTAATAAAGGTTTCTAAAATAACATATATTTATTGCATTTAAGTGTCTTTTGGAATTTAAATAAGGTTATTAGACTAACGGTAGCAGTGGTAGACACTGTACCAGTAATTGACACGTTGAAATTTGAACTTAAAAAATAGCCTTTGATAAAAATATCATCACTAGCTCTAAATATAAATATTTCAAGCCATCAGTTTCAGAGTGCGATGATTTCAAACCAAACAACGCAACCGTTCAGTCATCTTATCGTGATTTCTTATAGCCTGGGATAAGGTCAACCAGCTTTTTTTTTTTTTTTTTTTTTTTTTTTTTTTTTACGATTAAACGTTTTTATTCAAACATGTCATGCTACAAAGTGGTTAAACTTTTTAGAGACTCCTTTTTAACGCTTTCCATCATAGTTGAAAAAGGTTTATGAACTTGGTCAGTCTGTCTGCCATTTGTCCGTGTTCTGACTCTGATAAATATACTCGGATACTAAGAAATGTATCTTACTCACAGATTTCATTTACGGGTCTGAAAGTCTAGGGTTAGTGAATATTTTATATTTATTTTACGCAAACACCCCTTGCAGAAATATTAATAAATTCTGAAGATGAGGCAGATTTTTATTTTTTTCTCAGCGTTACGTAGAAAAAATGAGTTGTTGAACGAAAGATTATGAAGAAATATAAGAAAACTGCATTATTGACAGCCATTACTATTATTTATACGCCAGGTTGAAAATTGAGATTAATAAAAAGTTTTTATTTAATTTATAAGTAAAATTTGCACCTTCCACTCGTAAATATGCAAAAAAGAATTGTGACATTTTTTTTACAGCATTATGTAAAGATCATACAATGCTTAATCGATATATATATATATATATATATATATATGTATATATATATATATATATATATTCATTGTATCGAAATAATCTTTTTTTAATGCTTTTATATCAAATCATGTAGCTGGGACTTTCTCAACCCTATTGTGGAACATAAAATGTTATTTAAGAGGATATATGTCGTTCTATGTTCTAAAATCATACCGACTTCTTTCTTTCATTTTTAGGTCACATAAAGAGTGATACAAATGTTGAGAATTTTATACTTGTTAAGGCATTATTTTAAACTAGGCCTTAGAACCAATAAAGCTCTTTGCAAAATTCGTGCCGTTGGAGGAAAGGACAAGAGTAGCGTCCGGACAGTTCAAAACAAATCCAAACGTTTCAAGGAAGGGGACCTACGCCTTGAAATTAAACCCATAAGTGACAGGCTATCAGTTGGTAATTTTGACTAGTTGAAGAGAAAATTAGAAGAGAATCAATCCACTGACATCCGAAAACTGACGGAGGAACTAGGACACACATAACATGCCATATGACAAGCTTTACAAAAGTTTAAACACTCATGCAAGGAGTCGGTGCACACGAATTTTGATGATCTTAAAGTATATTACAGAGTTCACATATCTAGTTACGCTGGTGAAGGATTTTTTTTTCAAATGAGCATTAACTTTTGAAAAATTAGGGCTTAAAGTTCAACATATGTTTGAAATGCCCATTAGATTGCGTTTTGCAACGCGTTTTTCATGGCGTCGAGATAGCATACTCGCTTGCTGCTCTGGCGGTCAGGGTTTTGTCCCAGTATCTGTCGTTTCTTCTTGTTTCATTAATTTTATGTTTTTCACATTAACAAGTTTTAAGCATAGTTATGAAATGCTGCAACATTGAAAATTTTTATATTTTCCTAAAAAAATACACTTACGTTCTTTCATTTTTTTATGAAAATCTATATTTTTCCTGTAATTTTTAAATTGACATTTCTGTCGACAAAAATCTAAACTAATATATGTCTATTTTTGTATTTATTATTATTTACCCTTTTATACTTTTAAATTTTAAATACAGTTCTGAAATAATACAGCTAATTTTTTTTATTTTATACTTTACGGAAATTTTAATGCTATCTATGTATTTATCGCAAAGTTCAACCACAGCGTCATTTTTCTTTTGCAAAAATAAAAAATTGTTAGAGAGAGAGATTACATTTCAAAATATTTTTTCATTCTAACAAATAACAAGTTGGAAACTGTAATTTCCGCATCAAACGTGACACGTGAGGTGCGTTCGTACTATAACTAGTTTTATAAATATTCAGACCTTGGTGCAGTAGCTGTTGGTCTCTTATACAAAAGTGCATGAATACAATTTTTTTTTATATGCAGATTTTCATAATAGATATTAATTTCATTTTTAGAAATGAAGTTTCAATACACTTTTACAAACAATTAAGTACAATTCTATTACATTAAAATTATATTATGAGCAAATATCCAATACAAGAAGATGTAAAAAAAAATCATCGTTATTATTTCAGTCAAATTAATTATATCGTCTGTTATTATGATATGATTAATTTCCGTAATAAAAGAAGTACATTTTAAGTTGGCAACATTTTATCTTTTGTTGACATTTACTGAAAATTCCAATGGAAAACTTAAGCCTAGTTTTGAAAATTTCAGAATTTAAAATCCATATTTAGACTTTTTTCCATTTAATATATATTTCTCCGAAAACATCTATCCAAAAAACTTTCGGTAGATTATTTGATTGCTATAATTAAACAATTTTATTACAAATTCGGTTTTTAATTCAGTAACACAGAAATAACATGATTGCATCTTAAATATGACGTAATCACCATGGAAACCTATCCTGGGATATCATTGAATTAATTACGTATGATAGGATTTAATAGAATGAAGAAAACTTGTATTAATATCTCTTTAAGTTTAGATTCGATTTTCATAAAATTTGAAATGACACGACAAAATTCTGCAACGATTATATATATTAAATTTCAAACCATGTGGTTGGGTAGATTTTGCGCTGTCATATGTGGACACACGGACGGACAGACGGACGAAGCAGAGGACGCTTATAAGCGCTACGTATTTATATAATCACGAACGCACCTAAAAACAATGTCAACGTCATAGCTAAAAATTTAGTCAATTGGAAATTCAAAAATCGTCTGCAGATGCAACATAAAGTTTACGATTATATATAAAATATTTCTTAAAGATAAATCGTTAATAAGAATAATAATCTTTAAAATAATCTTTTTTAAGATAAATCTTTTTTAAAGATGTATCACATATTTTCATTTCGAATTTTACTTTTACATAAGATAAAAGTATTTAAAATTTGAAACTGATTTTTGTTGTAACATATGCGTCACAATCTAATTTTCAAAAATAAGACTCTTTCTAAAGATTAAAAACTTAAAAAATAAACAACGTAAAATAGCACAAATAAAATATATAAAATGGCAAACAGCTGTTTCGGAGCCCCTAAAGCTCCATCATTAGTGTCAAAAGAAAAAAAATGGTGCCAAATTTTATCAAATTTTGTCAAATGAGTGCCAAATTTTAAATTTGGCACTGATGATGGAGCTTTAGGGGCTCCGAAACAGCTGTTTGCTCTTTTATATATTTTTATATGTGCTATTTTACGTTGTTCATTTATTTTTAATATAACGGCACAAAGTTAAATCCACCTATTTTAAATCTTACTAAAGAGCCTTTTGGCTTTTTGCAAAGAGCTAGGGTAATTGGAGAATCATCTTCAATTTTCTAATCAGCCCGAATTTTTCAGGCTTTTTTAAAGAAGCCTATGCCGCTTTAGGCTAATTATAAAATAACGAGTTGTTTGCCAATCAGCCTTATTTTTTTCAGGCAATCAGCATATGCAATTTTAAGCTAATTAGAAAATGACTAACACTTCGTTCAAACACCTTGGTTTCATCCAGGCTTATTATCATAAATCCAAGGTAGTGAAATATTTATGCTATCTTTCAGTGTAAAAATATCAACAGGAATTTAAAATTTCTATAAAAAAATATTAAACTGTCTTATTGAAAATGTTGATTTACGCGCATGTGTGTTTCAGATTAATAAAAACTTAAAAACACATATGTTCAGCAGAAATGCTGAACTTTCACAATAATATCAGAATAAGTAAAATTTTCTTTTTATTGATATCGTTTAACGTTTTTTTTCTAGACAATTATAAGGTTTGAAGTTATGTTATATAATATATAAAAATTCATGAACATACAAAAAAAAGTTATAATGATTTTTCTAATGTTACTTTGTTTTGAATATTTTTTACGACTATACCCCCTTAACTGCATATTTACAAAATTAAAATGCCAATGTCGGTAATGATAAACATTTTTGTATTTCATTATTTAACATATTTTAATATATATAGAACAAATCAAATATTAAAAAATATATTATTTCGTTGGGACTATTTTGTATAACTGGAGGTGAAAAAGCAACAATGAAGTACTTTAAACACCAAAAAGAAAAAAATAAATAGTGTAATTAAAAAAAAAAAAAAAAAAAAAAAAAAAAAACTTTTAATTTGTTAGATTCAGCAGCACATCTTTTCTACATAATTCAGGGAAAACTTTAAAAATTTGCCTCATCTACAGAGATATTTCTGCCTTATGAACCAGGTGTTTGCTTAAAATATATTTGTAAAATAAAAATAAATCATTTAGTAATCTTAAATATGTTTATTTTCAGTAAAACTTTAATGATAACTTTAATGAACTTTAACTTAAAACTTTAGCGCGTAAATCAGCACTCTCAATCAGGCAGTCTTATAATTTTTTTTATAAAAATTTTAAATTCCTGTTGCTATTTTTAATACTAAGATGTAGCATAAATATTTCACTACTTTGGACTTATGATAATAAGCCTGGATGAAACTGAGGTGTTTGAACTAAGAGTTAGTCATTTTCTAATCAGCTTAAAATTACATATGCTGATTGCAATGAGTCTGAAAAAAAGTTAGGCTGATTGGCAAACAACTCACTATTTACTAATTAGCCTAAAGCGGCATAGGCTTCTTGAAAAAAGCCTGTAAAATTCGGGCTGATTAGAAAATTGAAGATGATTCTCCAATTACCATAGCTTTTTGTAAAAAGCCAAAAGGCTCTTTAGAAAGAGACGTATTTTCAGTTAGATTATGACATATAGGCTGATTAGAGAATGGCAGATGATTCTGCAATTACACAAGCTCTTTTCAAAAAGCCAAAAGGCTCTTTAGAAAGAGGCGTACTTTCAGTTAGATTATGACATATATATTACAATAAAAATCAGTTTCAAATTTTAAATAATTTTAACTTATGTAAAAGTAAAATTCGAAATGAAAAGATACGATATATCATGGATTATTGAAATTATTTTTAACGATAATAATAGATCTCATTTCCAATTTCTATATTATTCAGCGAAAGTTAAACAATTTATAAAAAGAAAACATAAATTTATGCTCTCAAAGTAACTAAATATTCTTCTACAAAAAAGTTTAGTATAGGTTATTAAATCGTAAAATTACATAAAAACAGAAAACAGAAAAAAAAATATACAAACATATTCTATTATTCTCTTGCAGATTATCTTCTACGTCCTAGAAAAGATAACTGTAAAATAGACGAATTAAGTATAGTCATTGTATACTATTCTTATTTTTCCACTTATTCATGTAGATAATTAGCAATTCTATTACTGAGAATAATATCAGAAAGCGAAATTACGTATATATTTTATTTATTTTCTGGCATTTATTTTCCTGCTGAGAGCTGCTGGATTGGCCAGAAGTGGAACAAATTTATTTATTCAGCGAAAGCAAATATTTTCTACCTATTGTTTTGTAATCATGTAATTTGGTAGAAAAGGGATAAGCATTAAATCGTGATAACATAAAGATGCATGCTTATGTAACATGATGATATTATTATTAGATAAAAGTTAAACTTAAAATGCAGTGTTGTTAAAGTTTTAGTATGTAGTATAACACATATGAGTAATTACAAACAATAATCTCGCAATCACATATTAAATACAATAACATATTTTTAATTTATATTATTGACGAATGGAAAAATATGAAGGCTTTAAATAGATATAGATAAATTAAATTTTATAATAATTATTATTTATAATTTTACTATCTAACTTTATTTGTTAATTTCATTCACAGAAAATTTTAATTAATATTATAAAATTTAGCCATTACATAGATAATATTTTCTTAATTCTATTTTAAGCAACTTCAGTTATTTAGTACGAAAATATACTAAACTAGGGGGCTCAGCCCCCTACTCGCTAACGCTCGCCAACTCCCGTGAATTACAAAGCAATTCACATTGAGACCGCTACGCGGTCCCAGTTCGCTTCGCTCGCTTGACCCTTTTCATTTTTGCAGAAATTCTAGCCGAATGAGTACTACCATAAATACACCAAAAACCACCATAAAATTTTCAATTTTTTAATGTAAGAAAATAATTTAAAACTTCGTTCAAAACACAGTTAAAAATACATTTAGTTGGTGCTACCAGTGCGCATAAATCATTTAAATACTATGAAAAAAAGATCTTGAAAACACAATTAGTTTAAAACGCATTGCACCTATAATATTGTACAGCACGGCTTAAATTCATTAAAAAAAAATACTACGTGATAGGAACAATCATTGTTTAAATTTCATAAAACTGTTCTAATTGATTAGATTATAGATACTATTTGCAAAATAAATTATTTTTTACTTCAATAATTTGCATCTACAGCAATAGATGGCAGCAGGTGCGATGTAGACAGTTGATATTTTTAATTCTCCCCGATTTCGTATGAGGGAAATTCATAAATAAATTCTAAATAAGCGTTGTGAATTCATTTGAAATTAACGATATTACTCATAATTAAAATGAGTTATCATCTCAAACGCTTTGGATTACGCACAAGTTATTTTATTTTTAATTATTTTCTAGTTTGAGTTTCACTCGTTTCACTGCTCTTTCGCCGGCCGCCATATTGGGAGATTCTGGAAACTACGCCTGTTCCTTGTTGCCAAACGATAATTTAGAAATTCAGCCTTTTCCGCGCCACGTAAGACAAATATATATATAGATAATATCACCATAAAAAATTAAAATTGATTATTTATGATTAATCCTTTCTTTTTTTTCAAATCTGCCCACGCATGCCTCACCGGATTATCCTTTTTTATCCTATTATATATACACATCTTTCGTTTCACATGGCTCTTTTTTACGCACCTGAAAAATAACCACATTATTTTTTTGTTCGAAACATTGTTCGTCTTCATTAGTTTGTATGGCGTCATTAAACAGAGTAATTTAAAGCTTTATATCCCTGCTAAAGTATACTACAATAGTTTAAGTTAAAAATTTATGTATTTTAGATTATTAATGAACCACCATATTTTTTATATCATTAAATGAATCTATTTACAAATTTAAAACAACAAATATATAGAGTCACAAATAGTCAAATTTAAATTTAAATTAGTAAAAATATTAGAGATGTTATTACTATATGTCTAGAAAATCATGACTATACTAAATTAAATATGTTCGAAATTTGTCTTGATGTTTAAATGTATTATGAAATTTAATTGGTCAAATAAATATACACCTAACATTTGTTCTTAACAATACTTTTGTATTACGTACAAAAAAGTATACTTTTTATAATAATAATTTTGCACTTCTATCACTTTAAAAATGTATATATTTAGAATATTCTTATAACAAATAGAAATAATCGGTAATTTATTTTAAAAAATAATAAAGCATATCTGCCTAGATTGCAAAAGAGGTGACTTTACATTTGTTAAGTACAGCAGGGAAAAAATAATACATGTATATACGGAAATTTTTCACTTGTTGTATAAACGTTCTTATTTGTTTTCTTGGAGTTTTCTTATATTCAATTTTCTAATTTAGTGGGGATTTTATTTTTGTCCAATTACAGCAACGGCATTCGTTAGATGCAAATATCTGAGGAAAAAGTTTAATAAAGGGTCAATGTTTGCTCATAAAAAATATATACTATGGGTGGCGTTCACATAAAATGAAATAAAGTATCAATAGTGTATTTTTTTTCGATTCAAATCTCATGTAAGGCATGGTTGTTTATTTTATATTTCTTCGCAGTAGATGGTAATGCTTTATTACACAACTGACTAAAAATGTTTTACATTGCCAGCATTTTTTAATGATGTCCAAGAACATTAAACCTTTTATTATCGCTAAAAGTTTAATAGTTTGATTTTTTGAGACTGACTGCTCAGACGAGTGAATCAGGTCTGTAGATGATGCATGTCCCTCCCTGTCACCTTTATTAAAGTCTTTAAAAAAAGTTACATACTGCAGTGCGTGGACTCGAGCCGCCAATAATTAGACAAAAGGTGGTATAAAAATACAACTATAGTACATAAGAAAATAATAGTGGATAATAAATTGGCCAGACTGCTAAAAACGCGAAAATGTGTAGCTGATAAGAAAAGTAAACTGTATATCAATTATGAACAATGGTGTACATCAATTATGAACAATGATGTATATCAATATAATACATTTATGAGAGTACGTTCCGCAAAAGCGCGATTTTGTTTATTGTATGATGCGTTTTAAAAGTTCTTTACTTTATATGCAAATTATATAAAGTGTGAAAATATTTTATTTTCACGCTTATAGTAATTTATGGTATTTTATAAAAAATATAATGTTGTTCTCTAACATAAATCTAGTATTTTAAATTCAGTATCATTAATTAAAAAAGTCACCAATTTTGTAATTACATAAAAAACATCGCTGCGAAATATTTATTATGTTTTATACTCAATATATTCTACTGTAATAATATAAATTGCCACAATTTTAGCAGAAGAGAAAAAATCAAAAGATTCTGAGAAGGTTCGTTTTTGAGAAATGGCATACACTAGCATTTTATTTAGTTGTTTCTTCCTGTAAAATATTGATATCGATAAAATATTTTCATAACAAAATTAAATTTTTTTTAAATATAAAAGAAAGCTATTGTTTTGACAGGATATCGAAAACAGAGCAAAAGCTTCTTTTACCAAAATATGTTAGACGAATAGATGAAACACAATATTTACATATCAAATATTCATCGCATGAAACAAACTTCTATTTTATAATAACGTTGCTCATATTGTTAATCAAATCTGTAATGGTGCATTACCAATTAATACGTTCTACACATTTTAGCAATAGTTAGGAATTTTTATTTCTGTTAAAGTGTTCATTTGAAAGTTCCCGGCACACACCTGGACAAACAGCCAAATCAAAATTATAAACATTTCCCTGTTACTTGAAAAGTTATAAAAACTAAAACTTTTGTCATTTCCACTTTCTTAATAGTTACTTTCTTATGATTATTTTCGTGCAAACATATGATATAAATTATTTGTTTACTGAAATAAAGAAAAATGCAATCTTATCTTGAAAGATATTACAGCATTACTCTGTTTTATGTAATTTTACCTATTCATTTTCTAAACCATTTGGAAGAAATGTGAAAAAAAAAAAAAAAAAAAATCACCATAGAAAAGTCCGAAGAAGAAGGATTTAAATACAAGTGGAAATACTCACTTTTTTGTTTTGCAGACATTTATTTTTCTACAGACAGACGCTGAATCAAGGAAAAATATAACAAGTTTATTTACTTGAGAGCATAGTTACAATCACTATTTTGCTTTGTCATAGTTTTTGACAGTACTATTTTTCAAAAAGTAAAAATATGGTGAAAAAGCGTACATGAATCGTACGGGTGCTTACTTTTGAAAGCCACTATTTTCAAAAAGTTATCTTCGTTTATTTAAAGACAGAATCCAGCAAATAATAAGAAGAAGATTAATCTTCGGAAATAGGGATTTTCAAAAGTAATCGCCAGTACCAAATCTGATATATGAATGTAGTTTCGTTATTCCGAGTAAAAATGCTTAAATACGTATCAATTTAAATATATAAAATAAAATTAGATAAATCTTCGAAAAAAATTGTAAAATTATAATCGTTTTAATAAACCGTATATTATTTCAAAATATAAAATAATTATTTAACTAATCCTTAATAATAGAGCTATGCAAATTATATACATATAAACGATATTTTGAGTTTTTCAAAGTAATTTAATGTGCTAATTGTATTATTATTGATAAAAGAATAGTTTCATTTTAAAGAAATATCATTTAAATACACAGAAATAATTATTTAAAATGAAATAGATATTAATAATTTAGTGATAAATAATTCATACATTATATTTAAAATATAGTTTTATTTTGTATACAATTGAACAGTTATTCTTTCCTTTGTACTTTAAGCTTTGTCTTCTAAAAATTGAAAAATGAAATCCGTTTGTTTATACATACATTTAAATATCTCAAAATAAAAATTATATATTTAATCCTGGCATCAAAGTATCCGTTAAAACGTTATTCGTTATTTCAAAAATAAAATCTATTAATCCCGCACAACAAAAGAATAGAATGGCTCTTCATTATTTCTGGTTAAAATAAATATTGTTTGGAATATATAATAGATGTCCAAAATTATCTCTATTTATCGTAATGTTTTGAAGATTTAATTTTATTAATCACTGCAACTTGATAATAAAACTATTTAAATGGAAAAAAATCTAATTAATATGAACTGTTGAATTTGAATTGAATAAGTAAAGGTAATACTAAGTTTTTTAATTAAAAAATTTAAATCTTGTACAATATTCTCTTTTTCATATTAATGATTTATTTTAGGTTTTTATAAAAATGTGTGTATTTTAAACATATTAACACAAAAACCTCAATTCTGTTTGTCCTTTATCAGAGCATTATGCTAAACTATTGAATATACTTTAATGGATTTTTCTGTTTGTTAATGTGAGGTAAAACGAGATTAAGGTAAAACTAGACAACAAGCCTTTTCGTAAATTATTCTCTTTGACTTTTATTTTAGAATTCTTCAGAGACTACTATCAGTATAAGAATATATTTTTATTGTTTCATCATTTCTGAAAATTTAAGACACACAAAATTTAATTAATATAATTTTTAAAAGCTTAATCAAATTTGAAATAATGGAAGTTTTTCAGAAATAATTAATAAATATTGTTAAGTATGATATAGATACATATGTACATACAGATGCTTGGATAATTACTATGAATTAAAAGATAAAATTGTTGTGAGAAAATTCGTGTAATGTACCTTTCAGCAAAACAATGTACTCTTCTCACGTTTGTAATAATGCAAAAAGGCATGATAGATATAGAGGAAAAAGATAGAGACTTAAAATGGTGGAAGTATTTTCCATTTTTTTTATCAATATAAAACCAGAATAGCAGTTGCGAATTTGTTCTAGAAAATTTAAAAACACTGCCTTCACATGTCACGATTCTAATTGTGCATCATATTTCTCAGAATTTTTCGGAATTTCCGTAGTAATTTTATTGAATAAAGAAATTTCAAATTTAAATTTTAAGAAATATGTTTACGTAATCAATATATTCAATTCCTTACTAAAAAAATGTAATAATACTGGGGATGATTCAAATGCTCACAAAAGAAAGAATAAAAAAATTAATATGCATAACACGTAGTAATTTGAAATATTTAATGTGTTCTCTATTTTCATATATGTATTCTACAAAAATGGAAAATTTAGTTCACGAAATTTTAAATATAATGAAGAAAATGTTATCAAAATTCATTTATATTAGGAATATATTTTTATTAGCCCATGAACACTGGGTTCAATGGTCGTGTTAGGAAAGAGAGTGTTGGAAATGTGCTCCTGTCGAAGTTGGAGGATGGATGCTTTGCGGAATTCGTATTTTACCGTTATTGCTATGGGTGGGATGCTGGTGAGTGTTGATGGTGCGTCAATGGATATTGTTCGGTATCCACATGAAATTTGTTGTAATAAAATCCTCTGAACAGAAATTAATTTTGTGAATGCCTGTTTTGTAAATTTATCCCGCGCCCCAGATGATTAGATGCCATTATTAGATGCCATGCTGTTAAAAGTCTATTGCTTATCCCCTTCAATTTGGATGTTAATTGAAGTGAGTTGTGCTGATAGACGATGAGTTTTACATTTAAGTAATTTGTGTATGGGATCCACTAAATGTTGGAGTCCATTACTATGCCTAGAATTTTGAGTTATTGTTCGTGATGTATGCTAAAGCCGTGAATCCTGATTGCTAGTGCTCCGTCGGTGTTCTGTGCTCTACGGGACGTGGCTCATTGTAGACCAGCCCCTGGGAATTCTCTGTGATAGTGTGAGTTGCAGTCTATCCAGAAGCTGGCAGAAGGTGCGTAGGGCTGCAGCAAATGCTTCCGCCAGATGACGGCGAATGTGAACCAAGAAAAAGAAGCTGAAGTTTTTCCGATGATAATATAACGTTATAGTATTTTTAGAACTTAATTATAAATTAATAAATTTATTTTAAAGCATTTCTTCGTTAGCCGGCCCTAAATCGCCAAATATTCTTTATGGTTACAATTCTATATGAGTTAAAACAACAATTAAATTAATTATACACCAAACCACGCCCGCTGACTGTAAAACTGCAACGAGGAAATATTTTAAGTATAGAAAAGTAGAAAATATAAATACAAAAATAAAGAATTGAAAAAAAAATATCCTTTGATCAATTAATAGTTTCATAATCATTAAATTAAGATTATACGCTGAGAAATGAATGTAAAAATCCTAAAAAGATAGTTTAAATATTGCTCTTTTTATCTGTTGGGATATCTTGCAGAAAAGAAAACAAAAGAGCAAAAATTATACATTTTTAATGAATTCAGTTGCATAAGCTTTCTACCAAGCGTTAAAAAAATTGAACGTTTGTAAAACAGTGCTTTAAAAATATTTTAACTTTTATACTTATTTTTCATACATCAGAAAAAAATATTTCTGAATATATTTTTTATTGTGCAGAAAAAAAATTGTAATTTACTTTAGTTTTAAGTCATGTTATAACTTTTTAAATAAAATTTTTCGAGAAATTTTCCACTTTTTTGCTGTATTTTTACGCAATTATAAATTAATAATAATTTGTTTTTCCTTGTAAATAACAAAGCATATCGTGAAGTTTCAAAAACACTTTGCTATTTAGAAATTGGTTGAAAAAATGAGGGGTGTGCAAAAAGCAAAGTGTTCCGCGATACCAGATGAATCTCAGAATCTTCTTATTTGTAACAAAAAACCTTAAAAATTACGATATTTTGTAGTCTTTCTTAGATGGGTTTGTCAATTTTTCGATCCTGAAAAAAATGGCGACTGTTCAAATTTCAGTTTAAAAAATTTTTGGATTCGAATATTGAAAAACGCGTCCGTGAGGGATTAAAATATAGTATATACTAGAAAAGTACAAAATTTGCAACCAAATATGTCGATCCAATCTACCTGGTACCAATCTGTAAAACAAAGTTTCGAGCGAAACAGGTTTAAAGCTTTAGAAATTTTTTAAACAAACATAGATAACAGTGACAATTTTCAACTTACATAAAATTATCTGTACCAGGCGAATATAATGAAGCCTCCTAGACTTCCTCTCTGTCAATTCTTTTGTTTCTACCTGCGTGCCGCACACAATACACTAAAAATGATCCTGTTCACTGGAACACCAACAGACGAATATTTTTTAATCCAATACAAATTTCAAACAAAACCTGCTTTAGCACAAAGTTTTTGAGTGTTTAAAGAGTGAACAGATGCAAAAAAAAAATTGTTCGATTCCCCCCCCCCCCCAAAAAAAAAAAAAATAAAATAAATAAATAAAAAGTTATAACGCGCCTTAAATTTTGATGACGGTATAATTTTATACTACACATGCACTCTTGTGACAGTTTTGTTTTGTGAGATTAAATTTCCGAATTTGGTATTTGTAAATTATGCATATGCAATCAGTATGCGTATCGTCTATATACTTCACTTTCAAATATTGCAATATGTAACATTTCGTGCATCTAGTGGCGTCGCGTCGGTTTAAAAAATTACATTTGTGTTGCATATTTGGAAGTAACATAAAGTACTGCCCGATGCATTATGTTCCTTTTTTGGGTTACCTGTTATTTATCTGTTTGATATTTGCAAAGAATAACATAAAAGTCTGAATAGAAATTCTAGCGCCTTGAAACAATTCTCTCTTAATACGCAACAACGGAATGAGTTCTACTATAGAAAATTAATTTTTTGGTTTGACGTCCGATAAACTCAAATGATGTGAGAATGGTTTGAAAGTCGGATTTTGTAAAGTGTCTTGGTATTTTATTTTATTTTATTTTATTTATTTTATTTTATTTTTTTGTAACGTGTCATTAATAAGAAAAAAGAACCAGAAAAGATTACCAGGAACAATTCGAATGCCTTTATCTTAACCTATACAACAGAATATATTTTGTTAAGTTTCTTTTTATATTCCTTATTTTGATTTGGTGAATCTTGTAAAATTATGGGAAAACAGTGACACATCTTTAAGTTATTCTTGCTGAATAACAAATGTTTGAAGTCTGGAATTGTTTTAGTACGCTTTATTGTTGTAGTAGCAAATGTCACCGACAGATGGAACAGTTAAGAAAACTGGTATAAATGGACTATAGCTTGGTCTTTTGAGATAGAAATTATACTTCATACATAAAGAAAAAGAAAATTATGAGGAGATCTTAAAAACAAACTTTTTCTTTATTTTATGCAAAGCATAGTTTAAAAATTAATAATAACAGAAAACAATTGAACCCTTGTAAAATTTACCATACATACTTAAATTTAATCACTTTATTAATAGAATATAAGGAATGAATTTGCCATAAATATGCATATGTCATATTCCTACTTAGAAATATTCGCCTGTAAAATTAATTAGATTCCTGTGAATACATAAAAAAAAAATATATTTATTTTTCTTTCCAGTGTACCATAGAATACGGGCACAAATATAAATTGTATGTTTTTTTTTGTTGAAAAGTTTATTTTCATTTAATGTTACAATGTTTAATTAAAAACCTACATGTTTTTAATTTAAACACTATCTTTAAAAATACCTAACTGCATTTGTTTTTATTTAATTTACACACACCTATATTACATTTTGAATCGAATACAGAGAAAATAGTTAGAAATGGTTAATGGTTAATGGTCTCAAATGTGAACATGCGAAAACACATATGTTTTTGATCATAGATGATTTTAAATTAAAGCGCTGGAAGGCGAAACATAGAAAAGTAATTTATTATCTATCTCGATATTTTTTCGGTCAAGGGTTAATTCTGAATTTTAAAAAATGAATACAATTTATTCAGCTTAGAGTATTATACATCATCTCTGTGTGGAAGCGTTTAAATGTAAATATACTTTGTACACCTTCTGGTGATCATTCATAAAAGCTAAACAATTTTTTGATTAATATAACATGATATGACATACGAAGTATTTTCTAAAATACCTAAACTATAATAAATCATATAGACAGCTCAAGAATAATGTACGGTATTTCATGGATATTTTTAATATGTTGTAAGCATAAAATTTTACACTGAACTTTTATATTTTTCTAAAATGTAATGTTGAATACAAAGCTATTCTGTACTGTATGTTTTATAAAATATTATTATTAGAAGTTATCCAGAATATAACTCTCGAAAGATTGATGATCTGGTGACATTTTTAAGGATAACGGAGAAAATTATTTCAAGTAAAAGTTAAAGATTTATGAACACATAAGTTTGATGTATGTTTTTGAAAACCATGGTTCTATTAGCGATGCATACAATATTTATTATATATCTGTTTTCTTTAATTCGAAGTAGTTTTCATATATACTGTATTGCAAATTTCAAATAGAGATTAACTTCTTTAGAACCAAATCATTTCTGGAAAATCCTAATCAGGTTTATAAATTATGTTGTCTTGATCTGACAATATAATTTCATGCACTAGATGCAGTACAAAATATAAATTATTATTTTCAAACTTGATAATACGATGAATACGGAAATATTAACATTCATGTTTGTGTATCCATTGAAGCGACATTTTGAATATTTGAACAGTATTTGTACAGTTCAACTTCAAGCACGCTTAGTTTTCAGCATTAATAATACTAGGCGATCCAAATCGGGATTACAGAGTAGAGGTGAAATCCATATTTTTATTTCTCTGAGCTGAATTATATTTATATGGTTTTAATTGTAAATATGTTAATCTTTTGTAATCGTCTGCACGCGACAAAGATTTAAAAAAATCATGCTTAAAATTTATTTTTAAAATCTTAAAAAATCAGTAAATTGAGATATAGTTGTCAGACAAATTGAATTTGGAAAAATATTTTTTCCTTATACGACGGTGTAAAAATTCAACATGTGCGATGTTTAGAAGTTAAAAAAATTGCAGTAAAAACGAAATTTAATAGTCAGGTGTTGCCAACGTGAAAATGACGTCAGCGTTACTCACGGACACGTTTGTTCTTTATAACAGATATAGTCCGAAGTCTACTAAATACCGTGATGATGTTTAGTTAAAAATGGAATGCAAAAACATTAATTTTGATGAGTTTAAATCAAACAACATAGCATTTTAAAAAATTAAACAGCATCTCAATATTCAATTTAATTTAAGAGTAAATCAGACCTTGGTGTAAATCATGGAATAAAATAAAAAATAAACATCATTTCTTGGAACTCATTTATAGTAACGAAACTAGCAAAGCTTTTCATGACACATTTTCGAAATTAATATTATACATTTTTAAAAACATCACATAAACTGTCTCCTATAGTTAATAGAAACACATAAGAATTCAGTTTCTTTAATGATTGGTAATAACACTTGTCATTATCAAAACTATTACCATGTGTTTTCACAACGAGGAAGCAAGAGTAGCAAAAATCTCCGTGAAAGAAATACGTTAACTTAAATTGAATGCTATATTTAATATAATTTCTACTATTATCCTTAACTATATTACATGTTTAAAGAGTTCTTTTTAGTATAAAAACTTTTTAGCATTTCCAAAACAGTAAATAAGTGTTTTTGTTTGCAAAAACACCTGAGTGTAACATTCAAGCATGAGAAAAAATATGTCAACAGATAATTTTCGCTTAACAAATTAATTTTACATGTTTTGTCTTGTTGTGTAGCCATAAGCACACGACTTAGTATTTAAAATTAATATAAAGGTATTTTTAAAACATTATTAATTATACCAATTTCTTAATTAAAAAGTTTACTTTTTTGTTTTCGAATAAATACATTTGAAACACTGAATTAGTTTCTTTTTCATTTTAAGGGGGTGTTTCTTTTTTCATTTTAATTAACTGAATTTTTTCATTCAGCTTCATTTATGGACACCATTAAAAATCTCCTTTTAAAGTATTTAATGGCAGAGTTTTGTAAAATTCATTATGACGTAATGCTTAAATAAATACAAAAATAAATTTATAAAGCCGAAAATTAGAGTACTAAAGTACTTTGTTTACATTTTTCAAAAATATTCAATGCCATAGTCTAACCATAGTACAATATATGTACTACATTGAAAGTGGCTTGTAATTTAATTTTAATTGAAATACAGTAGTACCCCGAACATACGTCCCCTCGAATTACGTCACCCCGCTTTTACGTCGCAAAAAAAGTACATTTTCTTTCATTTGACGCACATTGAACATTTTTAAGGACTTTTGACTTTACGTTCTGTGAAGTGAATGTTTCATGCTACAGTCAGGTGATAGAAACAAATAGATGAGATTGAAAAAGATAATCGTATTATCCCCCCCTCCTCTACAACGTGGATAGAATATTTCGTTTGCGTAGTAGAAATTCACTCATTCTTTGTTTATGCAACACGACGAGACGGTTACATTCTGGCGTTGGCCCTTAAAAGAAAATCTAGTGATTCAACATCTGAAAAAAAAAGAAACAACGGAAGATTTTTACATTGGAAGTAAAACATGAACTCATCAAGTTTTATGAAGGTGGAATGAAGACACATAAAATCGCGTCAAAATTTAACTTAGCTTTTACGAATGTATGAACAATCATCAAAAATAAAGAACGAATATTTGCTGAAGGTGAAGGCTCGCCCAATGAATACGGTGATGATTTTCAATTGACACGGCGTAGTTTCTGAAATGATATTATTGCTGATAATATGGTGCGAGAATCAGGTAATGGTCAAAAATTGTTCTATCAGCCAAAACACAATAGCCAATGGAGCCAAGTTAATTTTTGAAAAACTGAAAGAAAAATCAGATGGAACGAGAGAAAAATATTTCATTGTTAGCAACGGCTGGTTTCATCGATTCAGATTTTGTAGTTTTCATAGCGTTTCACGGAGTTTCAGCAAGTGCTGATAAGAAAGCAGCCTTTTCATTCTCCAATCATTTAAGGAAGATGATAAAAGAAGAGGGCTCTAAGGCCATTTTCAATGTTGATGAAACAGGGCTTTTTTGGAAAAAATGCCAAAAAGAATATTTATTGCACCTGAAGAGAAAACGTTTCCTGAATTTAAAGTTTCGAAGGATAGATTAACTGTACTTCTTGGCGGACGACGCACGTAGGACTTTTAAAGCATATTGCATGCGATGTTTGTTTTATAATATGATTGCATTAATAAAAGAAGTTACAGAATTGACAGTGAACGACTTCTGGAATAATGCAGTCCAAGTCATAAAAAGTCCACAGTCATAGGAGATTCATGGGGCGAAGTTCAGCGAAAAACAATGAGAGATGCTTAGAAAAAACTGTGTCTAGCTTACTTTGTAGCGACCGAGAAAACATCTGGAAATTGTGACACCATATCTCTTTTTATACATGAAATTGACGAATATGGAAGAAAACATATTTTAGAAAGGGATGTTAATGATGTTGTTAAACTCCTAAATTCCCATGATCCGGAACTAACAGTCATATTATTGAATTGAAGAAGCAAGGTCCTGTTGAAGACACAGTTGAAGACTACGGAAAATATTATTATAGTTGCAATATTAACCGAAGGAATAAACCTTATTGAACCTGGAATGAACGTTATTGAACATATTCATTTGGACCAGTAAAATTTAGCAACGACTAGAAAAAAAACTTAGAAAACTCACTCTGTGCTGTTACATGGAAATTCTAAGAGAAGAAAATTTTAGCGGTTCAGACTAAATTGTGGGATTTTTTCACATATTCGAAGACTTGAACGGGACAGATAGAAGAACAATAAATTATAAGTAACGACTTATTGATTTATTCAAAATGTTTGTATTGCAAACGCATTTTTGCGACTGTTAATTGTATGTAAAATATTATCCTTTAAATACAATAGAATTTGCTCATTAGATTTTAGTAAATGTTTATTGCTTATCCAAATTTACCCTGACTTACGTCGCTGGTCTTGTAATGAATTGCTGACGTAAATCGGGGTAATACTGTGTAACATTTCTTTTGTTTTCTTATTTTTTTTTACAAAATTTCTGGCAGTAATTTATTTAAAAATAATAGGAAGGTTGGCAACTGTGCTTTTGCGCATGGCCGAATGATTCATTCGAGAATTCTTTCGACTGTCAAGATCATTCATTCAACCCATCACTAGCTTAATATTACATTTATTCGGAAATAAAGCAAAAATAATCTCCAAACTTCATTATTTTATCAGTATTTGGTAATACTGGATTCCTACTAAAAAAGCAATGATGTTCACTTTCTTATTATTTCAAAACTCTCTTACGTTAATTTTTATAACATTTAATAAAAATTTCCATTTGAAACTACGAAATTTTTGATAGCGTTTAAACTTTTTTTATGTATACAGATAAATTAATCCTTTTCAGTTTACCCTTACATAAATAACAGTTTATATAATATTTATGGGCATTACGTGATTTTAACTGTAGATTGAAGTACCAGTTACTCTTTATTTAAAAATATACTGTTGTATCCACAATTTTCCACAGTTTTGCTTTTTAATCACGAACTAAATGTTTGAAAATATAAGGTGAATTTGTAATCTAAAAGAACTTACGCAACATATATTGCTGTTTTATATATACTTCATCTAAAATGCACTTTAACTGGCCATTCTATACTTTCTTTCAAATATATTGCAGTAAAAAAATTTTATATTCTTAGATAAAAGAAAAATATTGTTTGATATTACGTATTTTATATTTCAGATTTAAATTTACTTAGCATACTGCACAATATCTTTGAGAGGAGAATAAAGTATCTTTTCATTTTGTGATTACTGGGAACTTTAAAGTATTTTATGTTCACCGATGTGGAAATGACGCGACATTAAAAGTAAATCCATGAAATCTTCCTTAACCTAATAACTAAGCTGCTTTCATATAAAGCATTAAGTGCAATGTTTGTTTATTTTGTTTCATTGCATTCCATTTATTTATTTAAATAAGGTAATGTTTCGAAATATTCTAAATAATAAACGAATACGTTGCTAGATACAGAAACGCATATGTTCGTGTACTTTGTGAACAATATTTGAACTCATTATTTAGATACATATGAAGATTTATATTAAAAAAAAAATACTTTTCCAAAAATATCTTTGCTTAAAATTTATAATGACAAAAACATTTGAACATAAATGAAATTACCGTTAAATTTTAAACTGGGTGTAATAAAACTATCATTATTATTAGCAATATTTTTCTTCGTCATGTAAATATATGTCTTTTTGCAATTGAATCCAAAATGTTTCCTAAAGTAGCTTTAATATTCAGTTAAACAATACGCACATTACATACACATACATATGCACCTGAAAAATGTAGTCAATGGCCCGATAACAATAACTAGGGATAGGAATGCGCGCAGGTGCAGGAGCATTGAGAAACAGGTAAAGACCTCTAGTCGAAATCACTAAGTTCAGCCAGAGTAGCGTCGGGTCGAGTAATACGATTTTACCGAACTTAACCCGACACACGGTTCGGATCGTGTCGAGTTGGCGCTATATTTTTTCCTTGCGCATCATGTTCGACACGGGTTTTCTTTTTTGTTATTTTCGGGTTAGGGTGGGTATTTGGATGGATATTGACTCTTGTGGGTCGGGTTCTGGTTGACCCGGTTTTTCAAAAGAAGTTCCTAAAATATTTTTCAAGTGTAAAATCTACATACAATAAAATGTAAATAAAGGACATCCCCGAATAGCGGGCACTTCTATTTATCGAACACTTTTCCAACTCCTTACACATATATCTGTACGCTTTTACGTCTGAATTGTGTACGCCTTCGACTAGCGAACTGATTGAACAGTAGAATCCTGCGCAGGCCAGGTGGTGTATCCGACACTAAAACTGAAAAATCCATTTGAAGTCAATCCGAAGACCTACGCGAAACGAACAAAATATTTTCGTCGACTTACAACCCGACTCAAACTTGACACACTTCAACGTAAAATCGAAATAATTGAACTGGAACCCGACACGTATATAGAAAATTAGAGTCACCCCGAACCGAAAAAAATAGGAGCTAGCTGACCCTATGCAGGATTATATTCAACAATCTTGAGATGTTCGTTATTCAGAGGTTTTACTATATTTGAATATTAAAGACTTTATGAGTATGGACTTTAAAGAAAGTAAGGACTCTAAACTAGATTTGCCTACTCGCAGTAATCGAAGGGTGTCCGTGTGAAACGTCGTATCAAATAAATTGGAGGAATGTATAAACATGAAATTTTTGCTATAAATTGGGGTAAAACAGCAACAAAGATGCATGCAATGTTGGTGCAAGTGTACGGATCAGAATCAGTAAATAAACAAGAACGAAAAATCATGCGTCAAGCATAGATTATGAAACATTTTCCAACACATCCAGAAAACTGCATCGAAACTTCACCTATAAATAAGATGAAAGAAGATATGTAGGTAAACTTTTTAGAAAACATATAACACATTGAAAAATACAGTTTTTGAAATTACCTTCCATTGTCAAAAAAGTAGTCGAATTATTTTGTGCAGCCCTGTATATGAGATTTAAATTTGGATATATACTACATAGCATGATAAAATTTAGTTCAGTTAGAAAGTTCACATTTAGAAAATTTCACCAATCGATGGAAATGCACTCGAAATCTTTTGTGTCGTCCTGTATCTTATCAGAAGGCTTTTGTACACACCACATATTAAGCTAAAAGGTAAAAAACTCATTCAGGTAAAAAACGCATAAGTCAACTTAAAACTCACTTCCGGCAATTATTATCCGTAAACGACAATGTATCTTTTTCTTTGCGTATCACTGTATATGAATTTATTTATATTCCACAAACGTCTATTAAACCATTTGCTCTAATAACCATATTCCAACATGTGGAGCGTTCGTTCTACTTGGGATCGGATGGTTTAAATCTTTGGCTCTTATCTGGATGTTATCACATTCCGAATAAACGTTAATTTGCATCTTGAAATTTCCATTACACTATCTTCTGTTTTCTCAAAATTATTTACGGAAACGTGAATTTGATTAGAATGAGACACCTTGTATTTTTCTACTGAATAAACAGATTGCAAGACTAAGTTCTCTTCTAAAACTGAACAGCCTTTGTATTCCTGATCTTGTTTAAATTTTGTGCAAGGACTTTTGAATTACTCAGTAGTTTTTTCTATCAAGTTACATTAATAAAATATAAATTATGATTGAAAATTAAATTGCTTAGTGAGAACTAGTATCAAGTATGCTGACGTTTATTGAAAATATTTTTAATTAATTGTTTAGAACATAATTCACCCCTGGCGATGGAAGTACAAGAATTTCCTGCGCGTGAGCCAAAAATGGCTATTTTTGTCGAAACCGCTATAGAAAATTACCGATTTGATAATCCAAGACAACGAAATATTCACATTTTCATTCATCCTAGAATATTAAGAAAAGTATTGGAGGTAACGATTCGATACTCACAGCATGTGCGCCTAGTTTATTTTTTTATTACGAAAATGCAAATTTTGTTAAAATCATACGGTTATTTTTTTAATTTTGACCAAAAACTTACCCTCTTTTAATCAATTGATTCAAACATTTGAGCGAGTGGGTATGAAATTTACTTACGTATCGGGGTCCTTTTCTCTATTTAATTTCCAAAAGAGGAAAGGGTGAGCAGGGGAACGGTTTCGTCCAGAAGATTTTTAGAGTCACTTCGTATGTCGTCTTATCTTTTGATGGGACCGGGCAACGCCGGGCGGATCAGCTAGTACATTAATGAAAATGATTTTTTATTCACTAATTACAGAATAAACATACAATTGTCTGTACATCTAGAAAATACTTTGTTGATGAGTATACTCATGATTAATGTAGAGCATTCAAAAAATAATTTTTGCGTTATTTAATCATTGAATGTCTCTCAATAAATGCAGAAAATATTTCTGTTAGAAAATTCTGGTAGATCATTTGAATAAAAAACGCGCCAAATTGGCAACAGCGAGCCGCAACTTACTTATATAATAATGTAAAAGAAAAAGGTTAATTAAAATAGTAATATAAAAAGTAATGTATCAAAGCTGTGTAACAAAGTTTATATTATCAGTAGGGTTGAAGGTTTGTCGCGGAAGAAATATTACGAAAACCTTAACACCACTATTTTCAAACAATATACTTCGTCGTAGATTTCTATTGCAACTGTTGTACAAATATGAAGCGAAGATTGTTGTTTGGAGATAGTTGTGTAAAAAGTTTAGGTACCATTTTTTCTTGCGGAATATGTTAACCACAGTAAACAGCATTAGACATGTGATAAATATAAAGCGTAATAATGTAACAATGCAAAATTTGCAAGTTCTAAAGAAAAAAAAATCAGATTATCTTTAATAAATCAGTCTCTAGCTCAAAGCAGAAATTTTTATTACTTTTCTAAATGTAAAAAATATAGTGCAGATTTAATTAATATGCAATAATGTTTGATTGGTTTGATCAAGATTAAGGAATGTCTAATATACCACAGTAGCACAAATATGACTACCTGTAAAACGAACTTTGGACTAAGCAAACGCCATTTAAAGTGTTTCAACATCATTTTAAATTAATTATGAATAACAGGACAGATTTATTTTGTCTTCCCATGAAAATATATAAAATGACAGTGAAGGTCTTAACTACCTTTTATGCATGTTTCAGTTAATTTGATATATATGGATGAATGGATAAATTTGGGCGACATAAAAGGTCGCCGGGTCACGTGCAACCCGCAGGCCGCAGGTTCAGTATGGCTGGACTAAGTTATAAAACGCTGTTATATGTGCAATCCGCAACACCCGTTTTAAAAAATAAGAAGCATTGTAGTTATTAACTTAAGTAAAAACTTTAAATAAAAACAAAAAAAAAAATATTACCTATCGATTAGATAATTTCAAATGTTTAACTTTTAAGTAAGAATCGAGTCAATAACAAAAAAAGAAATTTTTTGCAGTGTTTCAGATACATTATACATGCTAAGTAAAGTGGAAGATTATTTAAAAAAAATATGCGATAAAAACACTCATGGTTATAAATTAAGGATAATATCTGAACAATTTTTTGTCGAATATCTACAGAATTGCGTGAGGAATCAACTTGAAGTCCAGAAATGTAAAGAACACGATCTCATATCTTTCAGTGAAGACGTAGTCACAATTTATTTATTGCATTTAGAATTTTTAACCAAATTTTGCGCCACTTTTATAAATTTTATAATCTGTAGTAGAACATTGTACTGCAATTAAAAAATGAATATACCGAATATATGCTGAGATATGAGCATTTGTATGAAATAGTTTCAAACCGTGCAAGCGGGAACTATAACAACAATATTTTTACAAAATGTGGTAGTCAACTATATAGAGAAACTAATATATGTGGCCACTCTAATATCGAGAAAATTCAGAAAGATATTGGCGATATAATGAACCGAATTTCAGTTGCTTTCTAAAAATAGCTAGATGACAAGGGTTTTTCTGAAAATACTGTCAATCAGCTCACTGTATCACCAATATCTTTCTAGATTTTCACGATATTCTACCGGCCATTTGATAATTTTGTTAACGGTGAGTGCTAGGTAGTCACGTCTTTATCAAAAACACTTCAACAACATCAAGAACTTAGGTAGCGCAAATAGGTAACAAAAAATTGCTTACTTGTATTTATCCATGGTCCCTAGCGTACATAGAGATATTAGTCCTTTTATGAGTTATCCAGTAAAGAAAATATATCCGATATTGACGACACATTTGTGGGATAGAAAAATCCAGGATTGGTTATGTCAAATCATATTCGTTGTAACATAACGTTGTTCTACTTGAGAAAATAAGTAAGATTTATATGTTAAAAGCGAAATATTTATAAAATAATTCTTTCATATTTTTTAGTTTAAATATTTAATTACAGTTAATTATAATTAGTTAATTATAGTCTTTTAGTTTAAATATTTAATTATAATTTAAACATAAAAAGAAGTTACATAAAAGTATTTAGTTATAATAATGATTAAGTTTAAATGTAGACGCATTGCATAGCAAAACTTTTTTGCTCCTTTTCACGCGAATAGTTTTGATATTCTTTGCGCATGCGCAGTTAAAAGTTATTTCATAAAAATGGTCAATATACATTTTTGAATATATTCATGTTTTATTTTCAGTATAATGTTTCTAATTCACTTTGTCGAGTTTTCTGAAAGTAGCGTAGAATTTGGTTGAAAACTCTGCAGGCTATAAACAAAATATTTTGCATTTTTTTCTGAAACGTTTACATCTTCATGATACAAACGTTGAACAAGACTCACATAGTCATTTGATATAGTGAGAGATTATTTCGAGCGTTTATTGTTAAAAGCAATATTTTAATAATCGCAAATATTTCTTATTCAATTTGTGTTAGCCTCCTAATAGCCCTACTGACAAAATCTTCGCAGGAAACATAAGTTTAAACATATTCTTTACATCTTCGATGTTCAAGGATGATTCGTAAATTATTTCTGCAGATATTCCACAAAACGTCTAAACGTGTAAAGTGTTTGGTCATTACCTTTAATTTATGAGCATTATTGTAATACTAGCTGGCTTCGCCCGCCAGCGGGCCCCTAATTTACATCGGTGCCTCGAAACTTTTGTATTCTCCGGCTCGCATCCCCCTCGATCCGAACGAACCTCCGACTCGGGTCCCCGCTGCCTTCGGCACCGTATACCGATCGTGATACGCACGCGCCGGATAATCCCTTAGAGGATTTGCACATCGAATAGTATAAACCTCTAACTGAACGAATCTCCGACTCTGGTCCCCGCTGCCTTCGGCACCGTATACCGGTCGTGCTACGTACCCACCGGATAATCCCTTAAATTGCACATAGAATAGTATAAACGTCTAACTGAACGAACCTCCGGCTCGGAATCATCATTTCAAAACACAAACACACTATCAATAAAAGAATATAACAATTTTAAATTTACCCATAGAGAAATTCAATATGCAATTAACCAACAAAATAAAAAGAAAGCCCCAGGATATGATCGGGTAGATAGCAGAATTTTAGAAAATTTGATAAAAAATAATATGAAGCTTATAAAGTTATTATATAACAAATGTCTCTACCTTGGACACTTTCCTCAAACGTGGAAGAAAGGAGTAGTCATCTATTTTAGAAAGAAAAACAAAGATCCATCAAAACCTGATTCATACCGTCCAATTACACTACTACCCATGATTGGTAAAATCCTAGAAAGATTAATAAAAAATAGAACTTTAACTTATCTTGAAGCAATAAACTATCTAAAAGATGAACAGTTCGGCTTCCGTGAAAACAGAAGCAATATATCAGCTCTGGAGAGACTTAAAGAGAAAATTGCACAATTATTACAAAAACATACTTATGTGGGCATCATATCATTTGATATTACAGGTGCTTTCGATTCAATAAACTGGCACCAATTATCAGAAATAATTGATGACTCACCGTTACCCAGATACCTCAAAACCTTACTAAAAAATTATATAAGCAAAAGAAGTATAGGCTTAAATCAATATGAATATATAGAGTGGTTCAGGGTATTTAAAGGATGCCCTCAGGGATCCTGTCTTGGACCACTCTTATGGCTTCTTATAGCTAACTACATAATAAAAAATTATAAAAATCTATATGAAGATATTATTGTTTACGCAGATGATTTTTTGATTCCAATAGAGGGAAATACCGTAATAGATCTGGAAGTTACAACCAACAACAAAATATTCCATTTTAAGAATATCTGTGATGAACTCGGTTTAAAAATATCAACTCAGAAAACGCAATCAATGCTTTTCGGTAGCAATCTCCTCGAAAGAAGACTTCCGAGATTTAAATTAGAAAATATAAAAATAAAAGTAGTAAAAAATATTAAATATCTTGGCGTATTGTTAGATTCTAAATTCAATTTTACAGATCACATGAAAGACCTTCGAACAAAGATTGCAAACTTTGTAAACGGATTTAGAGGATTTCGATTCTTTAATAAAGGTATCAAACCAGACATCCTGAAAATATGGTATCAAACAGTCATAGAACGCCAAATACTATATGCTTACGAAATTTGGTATCCAAACTTGAATACTGATGGCCGCAAATTACTACGTTCAACTCAGCGTTTGGCATTATTAAACTTAATACGGACCTATAGGACTATCTCTCACGAAGCTCTGTATCTTCTTACAGGAACTCCACCAATCCTAATAAAAATACAGAATGAATTTCAGTACTACCAACTGAAAATAAGAAATAGAAATTTGTTAATCAATAACACACAGCTAAACATTAACAATATAATGCAGAAAGAAAAATCGTATCGATTCCTCAATTACTACAGAGTCCAAAATATCAGAATTATAGAAGATAGAAAATCCATCCATCCAAAAGAATACGATGTGGAAGCCTACACAGATGGTTCTGTCATGCCAGGGGGTGTAGCCAGTGCTTTCACCATATATAAAGATGGAAATAATATACATGATGAAGCAATACGACATCATCCACTGAATAACATATATCAAGCAGAATTAATGGCAATTTATAAAGCAATAAAATGGTTCTCTACCTCCGACTACAATAAACTACTAATTATTACAGATAGTTACTCTTCTATGGAAGTATTAAAAGTTGCTTTTCCTAGAAACTACATTATCAAAAACATTTACAATCAATTACTTCAAATTCCTGATAAATCCATTATAATAACATGGACTAAATCTGATGTGGGTGATACTGGCAACGAAAGAGCTGATCTCCTGGCAAAGCAAGCCATCTTACAAGACCAATATCAATCAAGAAAAGATCTGTTGTTCCCCATTTCAATAGCAAAATTGTATTTTAAAAAGAAAACCATCTCTGACTGGCAAGCCATTTGGGACTCATGTAATAAGGTCAGAGATACCTATAAAATTATAAATAAAGTCGATCCAAATTATCTCTGCAAACAGCCAACACTGCCGTATTATCTGAGTAATCATGGCAGTTTCCCACAATACTTACATAAAATAAGAAAAAGAGCCTCACCTAGATGCCCTTGCGATAAAGCAGAAGGAGATGCAGTTCACTACATATTCGGATGCTGCCCTCTTATGATCCATCACTTCCCTTTTGATAAGAACGAAACTCTCAGATATAACCTTTGTAATATCATTTTCAATCCTTCAAACTCTCAAAAGTTAAAAGAGAATTATAATATTCTCAATAAAAATTTCTCTTTCATTACGAAAGAATTTTAAAAAAAATTGACTGAACTGACCATTGACTTTCTGAACTAAAATACCATAAATTTAGGACATCATGAACTTATAGTACTTCGAAAATATTTTATATTTAACTTTCAATCTGCAAAAAATTGTTATTTTTTACCTTTTATATTTTATTATTGTTATGTAATTATATTCATTGTTTCAAATCTAATAAACAGGCGCCCCCTGCGGTGGGGGTTGGAACGGATGGGTGCTATCGGTGTCGGGTAGCGTTTATTTTTCCCCTCGTGGACTTATTGTTCCTATACCTCACGGGTGCCTGTCCACGAGTGGGTGATTTCGGTCCCCGCTGCCTGCGGCACCGTATAGCAGTCGTGCTGCGCACGCGCTGCAGTATACGTTAGTTCCACCTTCCGCCACCAGGTGGGGCAATCCGTTTATATTATCATAACTGAAATCGTTAAGACTTTCGATGTCGAGTCGAATGAGCCATACCAGTCGTTTTCATGCCCGTAAAACCGAAGATAGGAAAGCGCCCCCTGATGGTGAAAAAACGAAATAAAATCGGTAAGCTCTATCGATGTCGAGTCGAATGAGCCATACCCCGTCGTGATCCTTCCCATAGAAACAGAGATAGGAAAGCGCCCCCTGATGGTGAGAGTCGGAGCAAAAATCGATAACCTGTAGTATCCTCTACCGACGTTGAGTCGAATGAGCCATACCCCGTCGTGATCCGGGCCATAGAAACAGAGATAAGTAAACGCCCCCTGGTGGTGAAAAACGAACTAAAACCGATAAGCTCTAGTCGAATAGTATAAACCTATAACTGAACGAACCTCCGGTTCGGGTCCCCGCTGCCTGCGGCACCGTATAGCATTCGTGCTGCGCACGCGCTGCAGTATACGTTAGTTCCACTTTCCACCACCAGGTGGCGCAAACTGTTTATACGATCATAACTGAAATCGTTGAGGCTTTCGATGTCGAGTCAAATGAGCCATACCCCGTCGTAATCCGGGCCATAGAAACAGAGATAATAAAACGTCCCCTGGTGGTGAAAAACGAACTAAAACCGATAAGCTGTAGTATCCTCTATCGATGTCGAGTCGATTGAGCCAAACCGCGTCGTGATGTGACCCATAGAACCCGAGTTGGCTGAAAAATGCTTTGATTACACCTTCCACCACCAAGGGGCGCAATGTGTTCTATACGAATGTTATAGAGGGTCCTTATTACTTTAATTCTGATGTTTGGAATCAGTTTGGGGGAAATTCGTAACATAGTTTCTGAGTTATAGAAACGGACCACAGTTAAGATAAAAAAACTTGAAGGGGGGGGGGGGGCAAGGACACTGCTTTTCCTTAAACAACTGAATTAGACTGCCGGAAAAAAAATCTGATGTCTTAATTACATAGACCGTACGGATTCGATAACGGGCGAAGCCCGCTTTTTACTAATCGAAAATAGTGGTTATTTTTCTATACATATAAACAATCAAACGTTTAAAAATGTTAAATTTGTTGAAATGGAATTGGTTTCCTCAAAAATAATACAAATGTACAAATATGTCTTAATTACAGCAACCGTCCCGATTCGCTAACGGGCGAAGCCCGCTTTTCCTTATCATAATATCTGGTTGCGACTCTAAAAGAAAAACGTAAACTACTCGTCATGCAGTTTTTGGACGCGGCCTACTTCTTAAAATCGTAATATATAGCGGGCGCTGTGATGGAAATCTTTCTTTTGCGTTAATTATACGAATGTTGATTAATTATACAATTAAATAATATATCGGCTCGTAATGGAGATATGAGAATAATTTTTAGATATTCTGAAAGCAGAATCAATTTTGCGTCGTCCTGTAAAAGTTAGGAATTACTGCGCCCTTTAGATTCTGAAATTGAGCCCCCCTCTGAAAAAACCCACTTGAACGTCACGTGACCTTCGTCTAAAAAATGCTCCTCGCCCCTGGAAAATCGATCCAGACAATCGTCTGGGCGCGTGTCTGCTTTCTCGCATTCCCGGCACGGAAAGAAATGAAAAATCATTTTTTATCGATCGAATTTTAAAGAATTTTTTCGGTTCTAATTGTAGTACGGAAATGATTTTCGAATTTATGAAACCGGACGCTGTCCTGCTTCCGTCTGTACGACTTCCGAATTTCTGGCCCCCCGACTTCCGGAGATACGGGTCGGACCTGCACTGCGGTTTGGGGCTTAAATTGCTCCCTGGGAACCCGCTGCCTTTTCCTTCCCCGTCCCGAGAGAGACCGGCAACCCCTTTCGGAGGCGAAAATTTGTGTTTTTCGATTCTTTTTCAAGTTCGGTTTCGGTCCGTAATTAAAACAGTTTTGTCGATTAATAACTCCCCGGGTCCGGGTCGGACTCCCGATCTGGCCCAAACTTGACATCCGCGCCTTTTTTCCGAATTTTTCGGTCCGCGTCCGCCTTTAGTGCGTCGATTCGTCCCGGAGCCTTTGCGCGTACAGACCGGGAATGCACAGACGCACACACTCACTCACACACTCACACACACACAGACGTTCACGGACATTAATAATTATCCGATAGGCAATTAATTACATTTTTCTGTAAAGGTCAGATGTGTATAAGGAACTTCAAGAAAACAGAGAAGGGAAATCTATGGCCGAACAGAAGAAATAACCAATTAAACTTTTAAAAAGACTCATTAAAAATATATTTTTGTAATAGGGATTAATAGAAATGATAATGCAGGTTTTGAACGCAAACGTATTTAGTGTCCTTAATCTACGTATGTGTGAAATAACGTCGTAAGGAAACAAATAAATTACTCCAAAATCCTTCAATTAAATCATAATTATGAAGTAGGTTAAAAATGAAATATGCACATAGCAAAATGACGTTTACAAACATTTTCTTATTTTATCTATATGTTAAAAAAAAGAAAGTCAAAAAAGCATAACAGCTGTCATTATCAAACTTTGCTTTGTCTCTTTTATCGCTTTTAGACCAGTTGGAGGTGATTGTATTTATGATAAAATCGTTGTGAGTAGTATTATGAGTATTATTTATAAGCATTATATTTCGTAGACATGTTTCTAAAGCCCAAAGTATCATACAACAGAAGCTACGTGTGAACACTACCGTACTACATGTATTTGTACTATGCATTGATACAACTATAAAGAAATCAGTGGATAAGAACAATCGTTATACTTTGTCAAAGCATTATATATTTTTGAAAATGTATATAGAGATTCTAACGGAAAAACTGTCCAATACTTTTTGAAACAGTATGTCGATTAGCAATTCTTTTATTAATCAGATACTGAACAGCGTATAAGGATTTGTCACTAGCACTTACTTATTTAACTCTCTTAACACAGTAGTCACAAAAAAGTTCTTATTTAACAATAGTTCTTTTTTTATCTGTTACAGAAATCACTAATGTAAAACTCATGTAACCTAAAAATACAACTTTCAACATTTCTAAACTCTTTAAAACTTTTATTTACCAAGAATTATTAATAACAAACACACTTCAACCCTAGTTCAACTTGAATAAAAACAACAGTAATGTGCAGATTGAAGTTTCAAATGAACAAGTTAAGATTTGCATATGTTTTGTTTTCCATAGCAGCGCCTTGTTCCAACATTTTAATTTTTCTACATATTATACTTCGTGAGGTCTTTAATAACATATTTAAATGAAACACTGTTGTGTCATTGCGCTTATATAAAAATGCGGTCACATATGCAAAAACAAACATTAAAAAATATTACAAACATACTTAAGTTTGCAGGTTTTAACGATATCGAAATCCCACTTAGGTTACAATATCGCATAAAAAGTACCAATATTCAACTGAATCATAATACATTTATTACTTAAGTGGAATGCAAAATTAATGGGCAAAATCTTGCCTTATGCACCCTCATTCTTTTCAAAAACACAGAAAAATTGAAATTATATTCTGCTAGAAATATGCCATACTAAACTTCCATAAAACTCATAAGATAGTTAAAAAAAAGAATCTTTCTTTATTATAGCTATTATTAATATTACCTTTTTACATTACAGTATACATTTTTTTTTTGTTTAAGAAACTCTTGCTGTTCCATTATCATCAAAGGTTTGTCGTTTTATGATTACACACTCTTTTTCAAATGTGATTTTAAAAGCCTATTACAAATAAAATACTGTAATAACTATTTTTAAAGTGTATCCAAAAATTTTTATTTTAAAGAAAATGCCGGTAACAAATCGCAAAAAAATTACAGCTCAACTGAGATAAACTAAGTATTATTTTTAATATATTTTAATTTGAAATGCAATTATTTAAAAAAAATAATCAATAATAAAAAAATATATACGCAAAATAAGAATATAATTTTTAGTAGAATTCAGAATGATGGATTCCATTTCATACGTGTGTATTTCCAGGATTATACTTTCTAAGACAATGATATCAATGTCATGTTATTATGCTGAAAATAAAATTAAAAGATGTTCAAAGTGCCTCTCAATATTTGTATGCATAACATCTAAATACGAACTGAATTCATTCCATACTCGATGTAGAATGTCTTGCGTCAAATATCTGAGATATCTCAACTATGATACAGTCTTTTAGGTCATTCAGATTATTTGCTCGACTTGGTATACAAAACTTCTTTTTTACGATCCAAACTAAGGAAAATTTACGTTTTTACAGAACACACGAATAGAGAAATGTATAGATTTAACAGAAGCTATCTGGATCACAATTGAAACTTTTGAGACTATAAAATATTGTAGAGTTCTTCGTCTGCAATATTTTAAACTCTAAGTCATTTTATTTAAAATTATAACCAGCCTTTTTGTCAAGCAAGATTTGGATCAGGAATTTCAACGATATGAATGGGAATCTTTTTTTAATCATCCTGTATTATATTTGTACTCCTGTCTACTCGGATTCGATTCTACGAATAAAGAGCTATACTGCATCTCAAACAAGAAAAAAAACCTATGCAGTATGTAGGATAATAAAGTTCCATGGTATTTTTAGTCAAGGTTTTATCTTGTCGGTATAAATAAAGGGTCAATCAAACAGAATTTCTTTAGAAAAAATGTATTGGCATAAGATTCAAAATTGACGATATGTTATTATTTTTCTACATAATCTCCTGATTTTAAAACGTGTTTTTAGCAGCGAGTTGATAAATTTTTATTCCGTTATCATAAAATGATTCCTTATCATTTCCGCAGAAACCTCACGACTGCTACATTGTTCTCAAAATGATGATCTTTAAATGCGTCTTTTAGCGATCAAATAAAGTCATAGTCATAGAACAAACTATAATGCAGTGTCATCCAAAGTTACCCAGTATATTGCTGTAAGTTTTTTTTTTACAGTTAAAGCTGACATACAGAGTTGGATTGTTATTCAAGTTAAAAAGTAAAACCCCTTTTAACCCATTAAAGCCTACTGGTGCCATATGGTACCGGAAGAGCTGCCAACCATTTTGTTGTATTTCAGTATTCGAACCAGGCTGAAGCTGCCAAAACTCTGCCAAATGAGTCCTCCTGGACGAATCTGGAGGACCAATTTCACCCAGCTCTTTATTGATCCTAACATCTGGTCTGATATCTGAATAAGCTTAACAGAGTACATCGCAGGTAATGGAACTCCAGTAAATGATGGATACGTAATTACACAAGATTAGTTACACGATTAAAACAATTATTCTAAATAATTCAAACGAGTTCCAATTTTCGAACTGGTCGAAAAATTTTAGGGCAGTAAATTGAGCTTCGTCCGGAATGTCTGAGTGTGCAGAACACTGGCAGTTTCAGCCAAGAGATTCCTGGTTCAAATCCAGGCTCGGGCATTTTTCACCCAGTTGGAAAATTGCCACTCATGTGATTTATTTACCAATTAGAATATTTGAGTTAAAATTAATAATATGTATATTAATCATTGCTACTTAGTGCTGAACAAAAATTCCATCTCCTGTATTTTCAATCCACATCCTCGCTGATAACGAGATTTTAACGAAATATGACTTTTAACATGAAATATTTCTAAGAAGAAAGCTGAAACAAAAGTGCTTTTTGAATAAGTTATTAATTATGATGAATACGCTATAGAGGAACTTCGGGTATTTATGTAATAGTCAGGAAATATGGAATACTAAGGTTTCTGTTTGGTAAAGAGCTGCTACCAAGCGCCAATATCATAAACTACTTAAGAACGCTTCAGGAATGCCCCCCAGAACGCGCAGTTTGTCGGTCGGTGCCAGGGCGCGTTGTGCGAATAAATGTTTTTTTTCGTCTTTTTAAAGTTTCAGGGTGTAATTTTTCCATATTTTTTATTCATTATTAGAAGTAATATTCTTACATTGAAATTAAGCATAATGAACAACAAAGTACTAACAGTTTATGATATAATACTTGTTTTTATCTCGCTATTCACACCAATAAATGTACAGCAGTTTTATCCCAAACTGGCGTTGTCGGGCTATATGGAATGTCAATATATCATAATACTCCATGATTAAGGAGGTGCAAAGACAGAGCCTTATATTTGTGATTTATGCAAATGTTAAGTATGAACTGAATTATATTGGCTGACTACCTAGACGCTATATTTTGATCATGCTCTCTTGATGCCATTACATCTGTTTTTTGCCAAATTATGTTCGTTTTCTTCATTTTTAATCCCATATTCCATGTTTCCTGACTATCTCATAATACCCTCCAAAAAGTTTTTTCAGTATTATTATTTGTTTACATGTGATGAAATTTTGTAAAATGATTTTTCTACAAATAAGTAATCACAGATAGTTGAAGTTTGTGATTGTATTCGGGTTTCGGGTTTCAAACAACATCGAGCTGTGATAGTGCCTCAAACGCAAATGGCATCCCATAATGCCTGAAGTTCCTCTACATATTTAATTGTGTAATGTTTAATAAATTTACTAATAGGTTTTTGTATTTTATTTCTTTTTCCTATGGGAGCGCAATGTGTTAAGAAATGTATTCTCCCCTTGTCTGTCTCGTATCCAAAAATTATAGTAGGTCCTAGACACTCTTATGACCCCAAATTTACATCCGGTGCAAGGGATACTTCGAAAAGGCGATAGTAATGTTATCTAATAAGGACGTAATGAGAGGCCAAGCACCATCCAGTATTTAGAGGCTTACTAATGGTGCTATCATATGTACTCTCATATCATAGTCAATATCAGATATTTCATACGAAACACGTTTTTCAAGAGAAAAACTCTCGGAATCGTCCCGTTTCATAGATTGCCTCTCGTAATTTCTTCAAGATCTAACTTTCAGTCGTTTGTATCCTCTACGATAGATACCAGTTCGAAATCCACCAATCAGAGCCCTCTAAAAATTCCAAGATGGCTACCGTCAGTAAGTCAACATGTCATGCTTAGCGTGGTCGCAAATATTGAAACCAAAAATACAGAAGAATTAAGAAAAAAGCAATATCTTTAGTAACACAGGGACCAACTATATACGAAAAGAACTTTAAAAATGTGCAGTTATTTTGAAATTAAAGAATTACATATGCGCCGATTCTCTCTTCGTAGTTCGTTATTTACCACTGCCGATAAGAACTTTATTTACTAATTTAAAGTTATTTATTGCGATTATTTTATTTCAATTCCTTATATTATTAGCTATATGTTATAATTGTACTGTCGTAGTCACTTATTTACTTCTCAAACTGTACTCGTTTAAATACTTTCTGCAGCTGTATTTGGCGTTATTTCGTACTTGTTGCCAAGTTATGTCGCCAAAGATAGAAATGCAAGCAAACATGCATCAAGGTATTTTATTGCAATACAAATTATTTTAGCCTACTTTTAGCATGCAGCGTTCAGAGCCTAAATTTTGTAGTGGGGGGGGGGGAGGGAAAGAAAATTTTCTTATACTTTTAGAAAAAGAAAATTTAATAAAAGAAAATTTAATCTAGCAGCTATTTATAGTTAATTATATTTTACATTTTAATAATTTTCTTTTAAAAACAATCTTGATAATATTTTTTTAAAGATATACAATCATTATACAGACATACATATTTATTCGTAGATCGGTGGAATAGTAAAAATCTATTCACCGTTGTCCAGTCATCTAAGGCTGGTGACGTTCCCTCCAACATGGTTTATTAGTGAGAAATTGCAGACTCAGAATCGGCCGGAGTGGTTCAGTGGTTAGAGCAACAGCCCGGAACGCTGTGGACCCAGGTTCGATTCCTGGCTCTGGCTAATTAACACTTTCCAACCTAGTTGAAAAGTGTTTATGACTTCGGTTTGTCTGCCGTATGGCCGTCTGCCGTATGGCCTATGGCCGTCTCTCCGTACTCTAACTCCCGTAAATATGCTCGGATTGCCCTGCAATTTTTATATGTTATTGTCGTTATCTATAGCATGTTCCCTATTTCAACTGAAGTGTGTAGCACTTATAGTTTTTTTACAGGGACACTCAAAGAATTCCGTTACATTACGGTCTATGGGGAAAAATCATTTGCGATTTATTTTAATGATGTTACGCAGTTTCAAAGACATTGTAATTGATATATATCACTAAGGTGCATTACAAGAAGCTTAATATGGAATTGGGTGTGCATAGCACTTACAGTTACTTTACAGGGACAGTCAAAAGAATTCCGTTACATTACGTCTATGGAGAAAAATCGTTTGCGGTTTAATTAAATAATGTTTCACTATTTTAAACGCATTGAAATTTATATATATCACTAAGGTGCATTACAAGAGGCTTACTACAGAATATTGTGTAACAATAGCAGTCATCGTTCATTTACAGGGATACACAAAATAATTCTCTACTGTCTGTTAAAAATAATTCCAGGAAGTGCGTTTTAAGTTGCTGAACGCGATTTTAAATTTAACTCAATTTTTGTCTATTACTTGATGTGTATAAATTCTGTGTTTCATATACAGGGCAGCACAAAAGTTTGCGAACACATTTCCGTTTATTGACAGAAATTCCAGAAGTAGAATTTTAAAGTATGCTACGCGTTTCCAAACTAAACTGAAATTTAGCATCCTATGTAGTATTATATACAAATCTATATACAGATCATATGCAGGGCTGAATAAAAGTATTCGGATTATTTTCCGAATATTATATATGATGGAAATTCCTGAAATTACGTTTTTAAATGTGTTATGCGTTTTCCAAGTAGTTTATTTAGATGTTATCTTTCAGCTTTTTAAACGGTAATGATTTGTAAAATTATTTCGGAAGCGTTGGAAAGTGTTACATAATCTATGCTTGACGCATGCTCTTTCGTTCTTGTTTTTCACTTCATGTTGGATTATTGTATTTAATGTATGTGAGTGAGAATGTCCTTTTCAGTGCATTTTTCCTTTTTAATTATTGAATTTCATCCATCCTAAAATTTTGTCTTCCCCCTCGTAGCGGTGTACAAATTTTAATCCTTTATATGTTTTTCAATTTGTTAAGCAAATTGTGCCCTTTTTTTACTTATTAATAATAAATAACGCATATAACCCCCCCCCCCCCCCCTGGCAAAAATATTTTGCTTCCCTTCAAAAAATATATATATATATAATTTCGAAAAAAAAAATGAATTGTAACGTAAAACTTTCCTAACAGAAATAGATTTCTGGAATTTTCAAATGTGCGAACTCAAAATTAAAGTTCATTCCGCCAAATAGTTTTTAAGTTATGCTTAAAAAAAGCACTTGTCTTGTAATCTGTTTAGCGACGATCGAACATTTATTTAACATTAGGAGGTGCAAACATAAGACCTGCGTAATTTCTAAACTACTTTAACGAGTGACTTTCAGTTTGATACACGAAGGTAAAATTTACCAGAAAATATGATGTCGAAATTAGGGTTTAGTACTAACAGTTTTAGAATATGTTACAATTGCTATACGTAATTTCCTCCTTCCCCACAGCAAAATTTATGTACAGCATTATTATTAGATGTTACTATTAATCTATTGTTTCTTGTGGCAATTTATACACTGATTTGCGGCAGAGTTAGTAGAGGGTATAACTCCCCCCCTTCCCCCCAGGACTGTACACAGTATGTATAAAATAAGAATTGTGTTTTTGAAGCGAAAAATATCAAAAACTCATTTAAACTTTCGAAAAATGATTAAAATCATCAAAACCAAGGAAGAAAACACTTCAAAAGTATGGGAAATATATCTAAATTCTATTACATATTTCAATTTTACATTACATTCAATATGTAACATGAATTACATTTAAAATATGTAAAATATATTAACTAAAAATGTCATAATAGTGATTTTGGCAAAATAACTGAAACGTAATTTAAATCTCTCTTTGCGTTACAAATTTCGGCTTAGCGATAAAGTGCGGTTCCAATACATGTAACAAAAAACTAGTTTTAATATACTATTTTTTTTCTAAATCACTTAATAGTTGAGAATTCTTAATATTTACAGGTAATGAAAAACGTAAAGTGAAGATATGGACTCTATAATTTAGAATTTTAAAGTTATACTAGATGGAACCCGTTAAAACTTGACAGAAAAAAATACTATAACAATATCAGTAAAATAAGCTTCTTAGAAGGGGTGCGTATGAAACAGTCTTTCAAATATTATATTTAAAATAAAATTTCCCTCAGTCAAATACAGTAGTATTTCCGGTTCAAACTCCAAACAAAGAATCCGTAAACAACTGTGTAATACAAATCCGTTTCACATTACCGCCAAATTCCCCACAGCAAGAAACAAAATGTCATGGACCTATGAAGTATCATACAAAAAGTATATTCCTACGTTCACTCATATTCAGTAAATAAAAGAACATAGTAAATAAATCACACATCTCTCCCCCCTCCCACTGTGATAATGTAACCGAATAAGCTCCTATGCGCATGTGCATTGCACCTGCCCAAAAGCACCGTCGAAATTCGATGTTAAAAAAGTTTTAAAATGTTTAAATTAAAAGTTTTAAAATGTCCTCTTTAATCATTGTTCGTTACAAATCCATATCTTCTAAAACGCATCCATTATTTTAAGCTAATCAATTTTTATGTAAAGATGAAGAACTTTTTTACAGTAATAAATCAATCTGTAGATGAGGGAGATTTTTAATGTTTTCAAGTGTAATTTATTTGTACATGCAAAAAAAAAAAAAAAAAAAAAAAAAAAAAAATGCAATTCCTAGCATATTCTGATATTTGCTGGAACATATACATCAACGAGTTCAACATATCAATTTTATGTTCAACATAAACTGAAAATAGTTTTTTTTTTTTTTTTTTTTTTAGCGCCAAAATGCTCTATGTTATGGATAATCTGATTTTATGATTTATCACTGTGTTTATTATTATTATTCACTTTTTATGATTAATGGGGAAATCTACTTTCAATTGTGGCAACTTTCCCAGGTGCTATTTTATATTATTGAAGCAAACTGGTGGTCATTGATAAGAAATAATTGAAAAACTTTTCATGCTTGAAAATTATTTAAAAAGTTGTTAAATTAAGCGGCAGTTTTCAAATAAATTTCCTTCGAAATCTATTTTTTTTTTAATTAATGATGTAAGAATTAAAATTGTAAAATGTAGTAAAATGTAGTAAAAAATAAAAATTTGTAGTATTTAGAAGTAATGTAAGCCCGATGAAAGCTAAAGCGATAGCGCCGTTTGTTGTCACAACCGTTGTACATTTTTAAGAATTGCCACTGTATTTTGGCTGGCGTCCAAGAGTAGAAAACTTTTTTTGACATCGAAAGCGAAATTCACAGTGAAAGGAATAGGACTTTGCGCTAATAAGGAACTGTTAAATTAACTTATAATAAACCAATGTTTATTCTAGCTAAAAATACAATCATTATTTCAAGTTTTTTTTTAAACATAACACTATTTTTAATAAATTCAAATTTCCAGAAATCCTTTTCTTTTGTGATCTTTTTTAATTAAAATAAGAAATTTTCTAACCTATAATTTAAAAAAGTAATTGGTGACATTTAATCAACGTATGCAATCAAGATGAAACAATCAATGACGGCTCCAATTCTAAACTTTTTAATTAAGAATGGAAAAAATCAGTTAAAATTACACATGTTGACACAATCACATACATTTTTCTCTTTAGTTTTATCACTGTAAAAATGCATTTCAAGCTAATCATAACGTCATTTTCACCAGCGCAAACTTTTCACACGTACTTTATATATGTTACTTTAATGCTTAAATACCATGTATACAAATAAAAATATATTTTGTATTTAACTGATTTAATGAAAAAATGGCATCGACAAAGTTATAATGCATAATGATAAAATGAACCCAATGGATAATATTCCCGTGACGTCACAATAAATATGAATTTTTATTCGCTTATAAAACACGCGGATAAATATTTTTACCGAAACTTAACTTGCAAATTAAAAAATTCGGCCTAAATTACACGCGCCTTTAATATTTATTATTCCTCTTTTATCTTCGCAACCATAAAGCTTAGAGAATAAACTTTGTGCCTCGCAACAGTGGGCGTTATCCGATTATGACGTCATTAGCAGAAGTAAAAATGTAATTGAAAATTACGGCTAATTAATTAAATTTTCGAACAAACGAATGCACGATAACAAATCTGTGTCCAAATATCTTTCATTTAAAAGAAGAATGATGTAATTTGATGCGATAGTTTGTTCTCACGGATTGTCAAAAGAAAACGCTTAGCGTTTTAAATATATAGACTAGATTGAACCCGTCAAAACTTGACGCAAAAAAATACTATAACAATATCAGTAAAATAAGCTTCTTTATTATTTATCAAGGGGCGCGTATAAAACAGTCTTTCAAATATTTTTTTTTCCAAGTCAAATACAATACTATTTCCGATGCAAACTCCAAACAAACAATCCGTAAATAACTGTGTAATGCAAATCAGTTTGACATTACCACCATATTCCCCACGGCAAGAAAAAAAATTCATGGACCTATGAAGTATATACAAATAGTATATTCCTACGTTCATATCATATTCAGTAAATAATAGAGCATAGTAAATAAAGCACACATCTCCTCCCCCCCTGTGATAATGCAACCGAATGAGCTCCTATGCGCATGTGCATCTGCCCAAAAGCACCGTCGAAATTCAACGTTAAAAAAGTTTTTAAATGATTAAATTAAAAGTTTTAAAATGTCCTCTTTATTCATTGTTCGTTTCAAACCCATATCTTCTAAAACGCATCCATTGTTTTAAGCTAATCAATTTTTATGCAAAGATTAAGAAGTTTTTTACAGTAATAAATCTATCTGCAGATGAGGGAGATTTTTAATGTTTTCAAGTGTAATTTATTTGTATGGTTTCTTCGGTTCCTTGACATAATCAGGATGATTATCCCTTTTCCATCACAGTCGGGGATATTTTTCCTCTTATACAGTTGGCAAATGTAAAAAAATAAAAAAATGCAATTCCTAGCATATCCTGATATCTAATGGAACATATTCATCAACGAATTCAACATATCAATTTTATGTTCAACATAAACTAAAAATAGTCTTTTTTTTCTGACAGATTTTTGTTTAGCGCCAAAATGTTCTACCTTATGGATAATCTGAACTTATGATTTATCACTTTTTTTTTTATAATTATTATTCACTTTTTATGACGGTTAGGGAAATCTATTTTCAATTGTGGCAACTTTCCCATGGGCTATTTTACATTATTGAAGTAAACTGGTGGTCATTGATAAGATAGAATTGAAAAACTTTTCATGCTTGAAAATTATTTAAAAAGTCGTTTAATTAATCGGCAATTTTCAAATAAATTTCAATCGAAAGCTAATTTTTTTTCTAATTGATGATGTAAGAATTGAAATTGTAAAATGTAGTAAAAAATAGAAATTTGTAGTATTTCGAAGTGATGTAAGCGCGATGAAAGCTAAAGCGATAGCGCCTTTCTTGTCACAACTGTTGTACATTTCTAAAAATTGCCACTATATTTTGGCTGGCGTCTAAAAGTGGAAAAACATTTTTTGACATCGAAAGAGAAATTCACAGTGAAAGAAAATTACTTTGCGCTAATAAAGAACTGTTAAATGAACTTATAATAAATCTACCAAAATAATTCCTATGAAATATTAGTTTTACATTGTTTATTCTAGCAAAAAATACAATAATTATTTCAAGATTTTTTTCTACCATAACACTATTTTTAATAACTTTAAATTTCCTGAAATCCTTTACTTTTGCGATTTTTTTTATTAAAAAAGGAAATCTTCTATCCTATAATTTAAAAAAAAGCAATTGGTAAAATGTAATCAAGGTATGCAATGAAGATGAAGAAATCAATGACGGCTCCAATTCTAATCTTTATAATTATGAATGCAAAAATCAGTAAAATTGTGTCATGTTAACACAATCATATACATTTTTCTCTTTAGTTTTATCAATGTTAAAATGCACTTCAAGCTAAGCATAACATCATTATCACCGGCGCAAACTTTTCACACGTACTTCATATACCTTACATTAATGCTTAAACACCATGCACACAAATATAAATATATTTTGTAATTAATTGTAATGAAAAAATGGCATCAACAAAGTTATAATGCATAATGATAACATAAACCCAATGGACAATATTCCCGTGACGTCACAATAAATATGAATTTTTATTCGCTTATAAAACACGCGGATAAGTATTTTTACCGAAATTTAACTTGCAAATTAACAAATTCGGCCTTAAAACCGCGTGCTTTTAATATTTATTATTTCTCTTTTATTCAACCACAGAGTTTAGAAAATAAACTCTGTGCTTCGGAACAGTAGGCGTTATCCGATTATGACGTCATTAGCAGACGTAAAAATTTAATTGAAAATTACGGTTAATTAATTAAATTTTCGAACATACGAATGCACGATAACAAATCTGTGTCCAAATATCTTTCATTTAAAAAAATAATGATGTAATTTGATGCAGTAGTTTGTTCTCACGGATTGTCGAAAGAAATCGCTTAGCGTTTTAAATATATAGATTAGCGAGAGTATTGTTTTTATAATCTTGGAATTTCAAGTAAAATGATCACAATAATATATATATAGAACAGACACGAAAAGAAACTGCAATGTATAAAATGTTAGTACGCGATAATGCTTCCTGTTTATCAATCGATCTCTACACTAAATATTAAAACACCTGCTGCAATTACTCGCCAAATGTTACGCCCTCTCCTTACATTAGCAGATAACTTTCAGTAGGGAAAATAACACTAGTTGCAGCGTGAAAGTGCAGCTCCAAGCAAGCGAGATGCAATTGCATGTACTTCATATCGTATGGTATTCCGTGTGATAACAGCTTAAGATTAATATAAGTGGAAGTTTACCGTGCTTTTTTTTAAGACGATAATATTAGATCATCTAACAGACAGTTTAAGAGAACATCGAAAATAGACACTCGATAACAGCACGAGAGATCCTGCAATATCAACCTACAGATGTTACGAATGTTAAAACCAGGAGTTCAAGACTTTACAGGTTCCTCAAGCGCTGTTTTTAGGCGAAGTGCTGTTTTATAACAACTTCAGTCCGACCGGCATACATACGAGGGTCGTTCCAGAAATAAGGTTCCCATCCAATTTACAACTAGACAACATTGTTTATTCTCATAGAAATTTACATAGTTGGGAAGAAGAAAGTTTTCTCTATTTTTCTACATAATCGCCATCTTTTTCTACCCATTTTTGTAGACGGTGCTCCAATTTCTGTATCCAATGTCGTAGAACTCCGCCGCCAAGCCGTTGAGGAAGCGTTTCACCTCTTCTTTGACGTCATCATAGCTCCGGAAGCGTTGGACACCCAAATGTTCCATTATCTCGGGGAACAAGTGATTATCACTTGTGATAATCCCAAGATAAAGGAACATTTGGGTGTCCAACGCTTCCGGAGCGACGATGACGTCAAAGAAGAGGTGAAACGCTTTCTCAACGGCTTGGCGGCGGAGTTCTACGACATTGGATACAGAAATTGGAGCACCGTCTACAAAAATGTGTAGAAAAAGATGGCGATTATGTAGAAAAATAGAGAAAACTTTCTTCTTTCCAACGATGTAAATTTCTATGAGAATAAACAATGTTGTGTATTTGTAAATTGGATGGGAACCTTATTTCTGGATCGACCCTCGTAATTTTTGTATCGGTGTCGGCGCTACACATCGTAGACGCGCACATGACTAAGCAATTAATTAATATCCATGTTTTCATAAAGAGTGTGCGCGGTATTTACCTGCATCTATGCAACATATACGAAGACCAGATGACGAACGACTCCGCCCCCCCCCCCACACACACCTTCCCACTGATGTATATGATGGTAAGACAATTAAAAAATGCATGTTTCTCATACTTGCATCAAGTTATGGAAATTGATTTATATGGGTGTTGTTTTAATTTGATGTCACTTGTGTAGTAGTAGACTGATGTAAGTGTTTGTTACGCATATAATTACTATACGAATAAAAATTAATTCAGTAATTGATTATAGTAGAAATTGTTTGTAATCACAAATTAAATACAAATTGTTTTTTAAATTTGAAAATCAAATATGGATGGCAAAATATCTAAAAAACCCTTTATTAATTTATTAACTTAAAACTTTGCTTCTTTGTTTGTATCACGTATTTTAATTACGAGCAAGAAACACCGGGCTATGCTCTGTCAAAATTAGCATTGAGTTCAAATATCATGACCCATGACAAAAATGACCCACTAATCAAGTTTTCTCGAACATGTGACCAAGCCCAATTGTCTTCTCGTGCCCGAAACCCACAGGATATAAAATTAAGTCAAAGTAGTCAGCGCCGTCTTTGAGATAAAATTAGCTTGACCCACTAATCGTATTTTTTCGAGCATGTGAGCTAGTCTAATGATTTTCTCGTGCCCAAAAACCGTAGGATACAAAATTTAGTTCAAATCGTCTGACACGTTTTTAAGATAAAAATAGCTTGATCCATAATGACCAACGACTAAATTATCCGCTAATTGAAATTTCTCGAACATGTGACCTAGCCCAATAGTCTTCTGGTTCCCTAAAACTGCAGGATACTAAATTTAGTTCAAATCCTCTGAGCTGTTTTTAAGGTAAAAATAGCATGACCCATAATGACCCATGACCAAAATGTCCCACTAATCGATTTTACTCGAACATGTGACCTAGCCCAACACTCTTCTCGTGCCCAAAAACCATAAATGCAAAATTTAGCTAAATAGTCTGAGCCGTTTTTTAGGTACAATTAGCTTGACCCTGACCCATGGTGACCCAAAATGACCCACTAATCAAATTTTCTCGAACATGTGACCTAGTCCAATGGTTTTCTGGTGCCCCAAAACCGTAGGATACAAAATTTAGTTCAAATCGTCTGAGCCGTTTTTAATATAAAAATAGCTTGACCCATAATTACCCATGACCAAAATGACCCATTAATTGAAATTTCTCGATTATGTGACCTAGCCCAATAGTCTTTTGGTTCCCTAAAACTGTAGGATACTAAATTTTGTTCAAATCCTCCGCGCTGATTTTAAGATAAAATTAGCTTGACCCATAATGACCTGTGACCAAAATCACTCACTAAGCGAATTTTCTCGGACACGTGACCTACCCCAACAGTCTTCTCGTGCTTGAAAACCATAGCATGCAAAATTTACTCTAAATATTCTGAGCCGTTTTTTAGATAAAATTAACTTAACACGCGTTGACCCAAAATGACCCACTAATCGAAAGTTCTCGAACATGTGACACAACCCAATAGTCTTCTTGTGCTCGAAAATGGTAGGATACAAAATTTAGTCAAAATCGTTTGAACCGTTTTTTATATACAATTAGCTTAACCCTGACCCATGGTGATCCAAAATGACCCACTAATCTAATTTTCTCGAACATGTGACCTTGTCTAATGGTTTTCTGGTGCCCCAAAACGGTAGGATACAAAATTTCGTTAAAATCGTTAAAGCCATTTTTAACATAAAATTTGCATATATATATATATATATATATATATATATATATATATATATAGCCACATACACACACACACAAGATTTGCTCGTATTAGAATATACGAGCAGGAAAGACCGAGCTATTCTCGGTCAAAATTAGCTTTGAGTTCAAATATCATGACCCATGACCAAAATGACCCACTAATCGAATTTTCTCGAACTTGTGACCAAGCCCAATTGTCTTCTCGTGACCGAATTTCGTAGGTTATAAAATTTGTCAAAATAGTCTGAGCTGTTTTTAGATAAAATTAGCTTGACCCACAGTGACCCAAAAATGACCCACTAATCGGATTTTCTCGAGCATGTGACCTAGTCCAATGATTTTCTCGTGCCCAAAAATCGTAGGATACAAAATTTAGTTCAAATCGTCTGAGCGGTTTTAAGATAAAAATAGTTTGACCCATAATGACCCTTGAGCAAAATGACCCACTAATCTAAATTTCTCGAACATGTGACCTAGCCCAATAATCTTCTCGTTCCCTAAAATTGTAGGATACTAAATTTAATTCAAATCCACTGAGCCGTTTTAAAGCTAAAATTAGCTTGACCCATAATGACCCACTAACTGATTTTCTCGAACATGTAACCTAGCCCAACAGTCTTCTTGTGCTCGAAAACCATAGGATGCAAAATTTAGTCTAAATAGTCTAAGCCGTTTTTAGATAAAAGTAGGTTGACCCATAGTCACCCAAAAATGACTCACTAATCGGAAGTTCTCGAACATGTGACGCAGCCCAATAATCTTCTCGTGCCCGAAAATGGTAGGATACAAAATTTAGCGAAAATCATTTGAACCGTTTTTTAGATACAATTAGCTTGATCCTGGCCCATGGTGATCCAAAATGACCCACTAATCGAATTTTCTCGAACTTGTGACCTAGCCCAATGGTTTTCTGGTGCCCCAACACGGTAAGATACAAAATTTCGCCAAAATCGTTAGAGACGTTTTTAAGATAAAATTTGCATATATATATATATATATATATATATATATTACCACACACAGATAATATTTGCTCGTATTAGAATATATGATGATTTAAGTTTTATTTTCTTACTGGCCAATTTACTGAGATTAGCATTTTGTATCTTGTAGCTCTTATTTTATTTCTCATAAGTCGCAGCTTGATCGATAAATAACCACAACGCAATGCCATTTTATAATAATGTTTAAAATTAAATTCAATTATATAAGCTGTGAGCAGATATCAAAGAATACGATAACAGTGATTAGTATTAAGCGCTTAGGTACATGTTTGGGAATAATAACTAAAATAACTTCTTAAAACACCATCATAATTTTTAAAATGCGCTAGGCCTTTCGAAAGATCCGAGTCTTTCTTCGTCAGGCGCAAAAAGACGTGCTTCTACTATGAAAGCAGCAGCAAGACTGAAATGAGAGATATTGGAGAAGGAACAAGCTGAAACAACAGCCAATAGGAAAGTAGAAATCAACAGCCAATAGGAAAACAGAAGGAGAGGATAACAGCCAATCACAGAAGAGTAAAATCAAAATAATGGAATAAAAAATAGAAGGGGAATAAGGAAAGGAACAATAAATAAATAAAATAGAATAAATAAATAAATAAAATAAAATGAATAAATAATAAATAAGTAAATAAATAAATAAATAAAAATTAATGAAAACAAAAATAAAATGAATAAATAAATAAATAAAACACACAAATAGATTAAAAAATGGAAACAGATGAAAATTAAGAATTAAATAAGTAACCAAAATATATTAATATATATAAAATATATATTATATATTTATATAGTTATAGTTTATATATATTAATATATTTTGGTTACTTATTTAATTCTTAATTTTCATCTGTTTCCATTTTTTAATCTATTTGTGTGTTTTATTTATTTATTTAATTATTTTATTTTTATTTTCATTAATTTTTATTTATTTATTAATTTACTTATTTATTATTTATTCATTTTATTTTATTTATTTATTTATTTTATTTTATTTATTTATTTATTTATTTTTCCTTTCCTTATTCCCCTTCTATTTTGTATTCTATTATTTTGATTTTACTCTTCTGTGATTGGCTGTTGTCCTCTCCTTCTGTTTTCCTATTGTCTGTTGATTTCTACTTTCCTATTGGCTGTTATTTCAGCTTGTTCCTTCCTTAGTATTTCAGCAGTATAGTTCAGGTCCTCCCTTATCTCTCATTTCAGTCTTGCTGCTGCTTTCATAGTAGAAGCACGTCTTTTTGCGCCTGACGAAGAAAGACTCGGATCTTTCGAAAGGCCTAGCGCATTTTAAAAATTTTGATGGTGTTTTAAGAAGTTATTTTAGTTATTATTGTTTCACACCAGTTTCAACTTATTTTATTAGATGTTTGGGAATTGGGGAGATTCAGTAACCAGTTCCTCTTTGGTGCGCAGTTCTTTCCAACATTCAGTATGAACGATTAGTAATAATTAATTAACAACAAAAGATGTGTACGACATCGATTATCATGTTTTATAAAACTAAAATTATTCTTGGGTGCCCAGTTCTTACCAACATTTAGTATGAACGATTAATAATAATTAATTAAAAACAAAAGATGTGTACGACATCTATTATCATATTTTATAAAATTAAAATGATTTCACCTATACAGAATAAAGTCATTTTTTTATTTTAAATAATTTCTTTAGACATGTCTATTCAAAAATCGATTAAAAATATTGCATAACAATATTTTTTCCCTGCGACATATATAAATTTTTATCTAACTCTTGGACCAGAAAATTGAATTCAGATCAAAGGACTTAAATTCTCTATGAGTTATTTTCTATGGAGTACTCTTTTTGTGCCAATTTATGTAAATTTCAAATTGATTTCAAGAAATAAAATATTTATTTTTTTATTACTTTATTTATTGCCAATGAAAAGAGAGAATCGTTTTAATACATTTTTCATATTCTTTAAATTTATGAATGAACTATCCTAAAAAATTCATCCTTTATTTGAAAAGTTATGAAATGTAGCTGTAAATACGGAAAGTGATTCAAATAAAAACTCCCTGCCAGTAGCAGACTGTGTTATTAAATGAGGAGGTTAGAATGACAGTAGAGTAAGTCAATATTTAGTAATTTGAGAAATGAAGGGTTTTGTGAAACTTGTCGTATTGCCGTTGCATTAAGTGGCCCAACTTTTTTTTCCCTCTAGCGACTCTCTAAGTGAACTATGACTCATTTGACTGTTGCACTGATTAGAAATTAATATACGTTCAGAGAAAACATGGTTATCTCAATTTTTCAAATTTTTGACTTACTCCACTGTCATTCAAACCCCGTCAAATGTGAATGAAATATTTACTGTGGTTGGAGAGGGGTGAATACATCCTTCTTTTAAAACTATATTTTTGCTTAAAGTTCTTCATATATCTCTTTAATTCTTTATTACTAACTAGCTGTAGCCAGCCACGCGTTGCTGTGGCTCAGCCTGGTTAAATGGAAAAAAAAGAAAAGAGAAAACGCACGTTTCTAATATGTTTAACTTCATAATGCTTGATGCTTAAATGTGTGTTTTTATATGCTTACTATTTCCCTTTCCCCCAATTTGTTCCCGGGGGGGGGAGCTTTTTTAGCATTTTTCGACAGCTATCATGTGATATATCATTAGAAAGATCTTGGACCACACTTTCATATTATGAACCTCGCTTCACCTTCTCTCCCAATTTTCACCCCCAGAGGGCACTTTTTAAATTTTTGTTTCAAAATATCACTTTTTGACAGAATTCGGTAAATAAAAACCCTGCTGCGTCGAATTTTTCTTGCAATGTTCACAACTTTCCATCCACGAGCTTTTAAGCTATAAATTTGCAAAATTTCTTTTTTGGAAAACAGCACATTGCGAGGCAACTTTGCAATGAGTCGGAAACGGAAAGACAGATTCGTTTTTATCTCAGAAAACTATTGCGTCACAAGTACATTATCTTGGAATATGCGAATTTTGAATATCAGTACTTAAATTAGCTTTTAACACCGGCTGTCTCTATATTTTTGGGGCAGTATTTTTTTGTTTTTATTTTTTTATATTAAATATATGACTGTTTTATTATTTTTATTTCATCATTATATATTTGCATAAAAAAAAAAAAAAAATGTTTGTCTATAAACATTGGAACGCAGAACGCATTTTATAAAATGTCAGACATTCTAAAAATGAATTTTTAAAGCCGAAAGACGCCAACAACTCCTTAAATAAACTGCATATGCGCAGCTGTGCTTCTATTTGTATATATTATATAAGTTCTTTACATACTGAACTATTTGCTTGCGTGTCTGAAACACTGAATTTGATGCCAGAAAGAAAAGGGAATTTATCTTCCTCTCGCTTACGCCAGGAAATACTAAAATTTAAGAATTTGTCAGGACATTGAGTAATATAGTCTTTAAAGATTATTATTGTTTATTTTATCAACTTAACTGATGTTAAATAAGGGAGTGAGAAAAAGTTAAACATTAGAGAAAATGGGACTATTTTACTAAGCTGTATACATGAATGGTTTATTAAAAAACCGTAGAAAAAAGAGAGAGAGAGATAAATTATTAAAGAATATTTACTAAAATATGCAGTAAATTTAATAAATAAGTTTTTAATAAATGACATTACCATAATGCAAAAGGTGCGATGTTGATGAAACCGCAATGAGAAAAATTAATTAATAATTATTTTTAAATTTGAGTAAATCTACGTTTTCATTTTGTTATGAAACTTTTGCTTTCAAATATGACGACCCAATGCTTTCAATTCTGAAATACCAGAAATACTCAGTTTCAAACAAAATTACTTTTTATTCGAACTTTTTATTGAAACATGGAGATACTCAAAAATGAGTACACAGAGGTCAGTTCATACTCATTTTTGAAACATGGACATACTCAAAAATGAACACATAGAAATCAGTTCATACTCATTTTTGAAACATGGACATACTCAAATATGAACACATGATGTTTTATTCTTGAGTGTGTGCATGTATTCAGAAATGAGTATATACATGTTTCAAACTTGAGTAATTTTGATTTGGAGCCATTTTGACTGTGCGAAATGTTCAGATTTGAGTATTTTTTGCTCAGTTTTTTGAAAATGACGATTTTAGAGTGCGATAACAAAAATTGTGACCACATGTTGAGTTTTTTTTTTTTTTTTTTTTTTTTTTTTTTTTTATTAAGACCGAAAAGTTTTCTTTAAAATTTAGGCACGCTCGTTATTACAAAAACAATGACATTGTAATTGCAAGGTAATTATTATTAGGTAAAATAAACTAGCCTTTAATATTCTGATATTTATGTTTTTCCATTAATATCGATTTCCTGTTTTTCAAATGAAGTAGAAAATAAATAAAAGAAAAAGTCTAAAGAAAACTTCTGTTCTTTTCATGTGAAATCTTATATTCAACAATATCATATGTCTCTGAATGTTAGATATCATTAAACAAAAATAAGGTTGTTTATCTTTTATAAACTTTTTATTTTACTTTGGTAATAAATCTATCTATTCTATATAAAATCAATACAAAATACTTATTACTTATTTTTTATTTTAAAAAAATGGGGTGATGATATCCACAGAATACAGATTATTGAATCATTTTCCACTTTAAAAACTTTCTCAACATAATTACTATAAGCTGTAAAATTGTACAATTTTTAGAATTTCGTTTTTTTTTGTATGTGTGTTATACGTTAAAATCTTAATACAGAACGTATGAGAAACACTTGAAAATATTAGGATTGATCATAAAGCTTCAAAATCCGTATTTTGAAATAAATAATAATGATCCAAATTGCAAAAAACGTCTCTAAAACACTTCATTGTAATTAAGAGTATGCATTATCTATAAAATTTATGTCTCGTCGGTTTGATTAAATCTTCCAAACCTCTTCCAATAAATCACAGCCGTAAAAAAATAAAGTCTGATACATATACAGTAGGGTTGGCCTAAACAATTCAAAATATTATTATACCGCTATGCCGTGGATAGTTTGGAAATATAAAAGAAAATATACAAAAAAATGCTGAGATAATAATTAATATCTCCCGATCGCGCATACGCCAAATAAGTTCATTAAAACGGAAAAAATTCACTATTTTATGTTAATACTAGCCGGTCTTTGCCCGTCCAGCCGGCCGCTTCTGAGTGGGGCCCAGATACATTCTGCAGCGTACTGCGTTGACTTCGCTTGGAGCCCAGAAAATGCATTCTATATGCAAACAGAAAAATATAAATAAAATACTTTATTTTAAACTATACGAAAATAACTAATAAAAATATAAAAAAGCACGTAAATAAATATTTCGTGACATTAATAATATTTTTTTTCATACGCCCCCTGACAAAGTACTGCTGGGCCCAGCCTGTAATTATCTAGTGTGGGCTGACAGCTTTCTCATAAAATAAATAAAAATGGTATTGTCTAACATACATAGCGATCATTGTAAATGGCACTGTGGTTTTACGCCCATAAATTGTTAATGTAGTGATCAAAATAACGGGGGCCTGTGTATGTCTCAGACATATATCGTTAATGCAGCGATAACTATAACGTGGTTCAGTTATTTTGCGTTCATAAATCGTTAAAATGAAATCATTTGAACGATTAAATGAACGTTAAAATGAAATCATTTTAACAGGGACCATAAGGTTGCACCCCTGTAAATTGATTATACGGCAATCACTATAAGGAGGCTTTATGCATACCCGAGCATATAAATATAGCGATCAGTATTTTAATCGAAATCTTTACTTCCAAAAATTGTATTTTGAAAAGAGGATAAAACGTATTATATTTTGTATAATTTAAATCTGATCGCTAAAAGACGAAAGCGCAAAAACATTTTATAAAATATGAAAAAAAACTTTTTCCTTCAAAAAATATATAATAAAAACCAGCAATATTTGTCTTATTCGTCTAATATTCCATAATCGGATTCATAGCCGATGTTGCCCACAAACTCGCTAGCTCTAAAATAGCTTAAATACGTGTTTAACTATTTTTTAGTAATTAGTAATGCTGAATTTCACGCTCCTACTTAAAACTACTGCTGAGATATGGCAAAATTACCAAAAACTGTATACCCCCGTGTAACCCTCTTGGTAAATTAATATCTAAAATAGCTGAATTAACTATTTTTTAGTAGATTTTCAATCCTGAATTTCACGCTCCTACCTATAACTTCTACTGAGATATGGCAAAATTACCTAAAATATTCGAATCCCATTTTTTAAAATCCCCCTAAGTGGTTGAACTCTTTAGTGGTTGAATTTCTAAAATCGCCTGAAATACATGTTCAACTATTCTGCAGTAGATTTTTTATCCCGAATTTCACGCTCCTACCTAAAACTGCTGCCGAGATATAGCGAAATGACGAAATGACGTAAAACGTTCGACTTCCCATTTAAGCCCCATAGGGTGTGAATTTTCAAAAATCCTTTCTTAGTGGGTGCATACATTGTGTAAGGAACACGTCTTCCAAATTTCATTGCCCTAGGATCAACGGTTGAGGCTTGTACGTTGATTATCAGTCAGTCAGGACATGTTCTTTTATACGTATAAATTACTTGTATATGTACTATAACAGAAATATTTTGCTATTGAAGATCTAATTACAGAAATATGTTGCTATTGTTTACCATACCGTCAGTAGTTTTGCATAGCTGAAAAAGGTCTGGTTATAGATAAAACTACGCAGTTAATCCGGTGAAGTGAAGAAGCAGAAGTAGACGACATAAGCGTTTATTTCGTATAACAAGCATCATAAGACACAGGAGCAAGATAGTCAAAAAAGCAAGGGGAGGTACCCTACAAAAACGAAGATAACTTTTCTACAACTTCTCTGGTCAAGTCAAGCGGCCGAAGTGATCAGTTTGAAAAAATACATGTACGGGTGTTGGCGCGGAAAACATGATAGAATCGCCAGTACTTGGCGAGAGAACTTTTAGAGAATAATGATGGAAGCATGTGGGAAAAAGCGATAACTGCTGGATTCTGCCTATGATTAAGCATTCTTTTGAGAGCGGTGGGGGTTGCAGGAATTCTTGCATGGAGACGAACAAAGAAAAGGAAAGAAAATAATTTTGGGATTGGCGTTTGATTTTTGCAAAAAGGCAGCTGCAATTAACGGTTACTTATGACTCGAATCTAATAACAGGGTGTGAAAAACATGAACTTGCATATTACCGTTTACATGTGGGCGAGAGATATTTTAATTAATTCTTTTGAGAGCGGATGAGAAGTGCTAATGCTTGTATAAAGAATGTCGGTTATACGTTACATTACTTTAATAAGTAGAGCACAGCTGCTTATATATTTTGTCTAAGTTTTAAGACAGATGCACTTTTGATTTCATGAGAAGAAAACGGTTGGATTAGAAATATATGAACATTTGTAACTTATTTTTAGCATAACCGCAAAGTCAAGGACTGAAAAATTTCTGATGTATGCGAGTGACTTGCATTTTAGAATAAAGAAAATAGATTCGTTATCTAAATTAAATCAGAAATAGATATTAGTTAAAATATTGAATTTTGGTGGTGGTGGTGGGGGGGGGGAATTATAGACCTTTAAAATCTATAAACTATATTTATTTATTCTTATAATTATTTATTTATTTTGTGTGTGTGGGGGGGGGGGGGGTAATGAATGAATATTTATGAATTTATTATTTATCTCTATTTTTTTTTTGGGGGGGGAGCATGAAATCAATACAAACTTGTTAGATTTTGGAAGAGGAAAGGAAAAGTTTATGTTAACTTGTTAAATTGTGGGGGGGGGGTGTAGTTGAACTGAAAGCAAGATATATGACAAACGTCTTTGTCATATATATCACCCCATTGACCAGAAAAGCTGTACTGTCTACAGTACAGTTTTTAAAAAATAAAATACAATACAGTTATATTCTCCCCAAGCTGAAAACAATACATACATAACATAAAACAAAATACTTGTAAAATTATATGGGTTGCAACAGTATAAAGGATTTTGTTACTTCATTAGTCCGTAACACATTCTACAAATATGTCATTAAGTGCACTACTTACGAAGATTTTTTGTTATATCTCTCCGTCTTCTCTTTTTTTTTTGTTCTGTTTTGTTCAGTTCTGGTACCAGTTTAAAAATTGTTAATTTCCTAGACATGTCTAATGATAATTGAGTACAAAATTTTTACTCCTTTTCTCAATTTTCTTGCACTTAAATACTATAGGTCATACTTAAGTATAATATGAAACACAAATGAAAACAATAAAAAAATAAACACAAATAACACATAACATAAATATATATCCTTAAAAATTAACTTGAATTATATGAAAAAGTGAAAATGGATTAACTCAAGTGTAGTGTAATGAAAAGTTGTTTGAAAAAGGTTTAAAAATTCGTGCAAGCACAGGACGGTAAAAAAAAGAGGTGCATGTGGCACGCCCATAAAAAAAGGGACCGCCCTTAATCTTGTCAATGCATGACAAGTGTGATGTCTCAGGCTTAGTGCCTTACGACTTAGGTGAGGAGGGCAGTGATGAGAGTCCACATCATTACAACATGAACTCCCTGCTCCCCAATGAAGATCACACTGATCCCCACACAGGAGCACGATTCGGGAACACATGTACTTTTGGGAAAAGGGAATATTGTGAATTAGTAAACTAAATCACAATTGTCTCTCTAAACACAGTCTGGTGAGGTGTGGTAACCTAAGGGCAAAAATTTAGAACGGTACCACTAGCCTGAAGGGGAAGAATTATTAAAAAAAAAACAAAAAACAAGATACCAATGTATCGTATGCATATCCAAATGTATTGATAGTCCTAGAGTGTTGAGAGACCTAAAATATGTCGTAATCGGGTATGATGAAGTGAAACTGTACAAGTCATGTAAGATAATGCTTTAAGTTTGTTTGAGAGATTTTTTTTTTAAATTAAAAACTTTATTTCATGAGAATGTCTAGCATTTTGTATTTAGTATGAAATAAAGTTTAAAGTGTGAGAGGAAAATGTGAAAAGATTATATTTATCTACTGTTTATAACATTGAATGAAAAAAAATTAACAGAAAGATGTGACCCGATACAAAATATTGTGTAAAAGTGGTCTTCACAAGAAGACATGGACCAGCCGTGAAGTCAGGTGAAGACATGTTATGCACAGTATACGTAAAATCCTGGCCAGGGATAAAACACTTAGTATCAGATCATATAAAAATTTGAATTTTTTTTTTTTTTTAATTTGTTACAAATTATCTTTTTCTTAAATTGTAGCGAGGGGCGAGAATGGTGTTAGAAGAATTATTATCTATAACATGACTTGCAGGATCACATAAATGTCCATATCGAGGTGGTGCTAGAAGAAGTCTATCAATATGTACCCTAAATGCAGTATCATCATGAGCATATAATCTTTTAATTGAAAATCAAACAGGGGAGTGTTTAAATGTTACAATATATGGACCGGTATATTTAGGTTTAAATTTGTCGACTGATTTTAAATAAACAATATCTTTTAAATATATATTTCTTAATTTAGCTTTTCGACTGTGAATTTTGTAACGTCTATCTTGAGCAGTCTTAATGTTGTTATATGCTTTGTCATATATTTTGTTTAAGTCATCTAGTAATTTATAAACTTCAACATGTTTATCAAGGAATGCTTGGTTGGTACTATGATCATATGTGTCAAAAATTAATGAAAGTTCACGACCAAAATGAAGTAAGTTAGGTGAAAATAGTGTAGAAGAGTGTGTGGAACCATTAAAAAGTGACTTATGAATAAATAGAGCATTTTCAAAAGAGTGCCCTTCTTGTAATAATGTGGTAACAGAGTACTTAATAGATTTGTTAATCCGTTCAGCTATACTGTTAGATTGTGGGTGTGAGACCGAACTGTGATGTATTTTTATACCAAGAGCATCATTAAATGCATTATAAATATGAGAAGTGTATTGCGGGCCTAAGTCTGACAAAATACAGACGGGTCTCCCATAGGTAGTTATATAACTAAATAAGCATTTTACAACCTTGGGTGCAGAAGTATCAGTGAGAGAAGAGAGTTCAATGTGTCTTGAGAAGTGATCGGTTACAGTTAAAACATGTTTATTGTTTGAGAAAGAACAAAGTAAATCTGTACTGACTGTATGACCAGGATATCTTGGTGTGTATGTAGGTTGAAGAGGTGAGGGTGGAGTGTTATGGTGTTTGGCCTGTAAACATTTGACACATGAAGCTACAAAGTTGAGTGTATCTACATAGATGCCTTTCCAAAAATATTTGGATGAAAGAAATTCATAAGTTTTGGCCATACCAAAGTGTGACAGATGGGATATAGTTAAAACTTTACTTTTAAGTGAATCAGGGACTACAATGTGATATGAGAAAGTATTATTTATGATATCTTCCTTTTTGAACATTAGTATCTTAGAATCAGGATGTATGAAGTAATTCGGGAATTTTGAAGAAGGTCCATTATGTAATATATGATCATAAATACTAGCTAAGGTAGGGTCTTTTTGTTGTTCAGTGCAAAAAGTTTGATTTGATATCTCCAATAATGGGTCTCGTTTTGTTCGTTCACCTGAGATGAGAAAATTTACTTGACAATTGTTGTTATTAACAGATTTACAAATATCAGGTGTTTCATGATCAACTATTGGAAGTGGTTGAGGATCTTGGATAAGGGTAGGATTGGTTAGTAAATTTTCTTGGTTGTTATCAAAATTACAGCGAGAGAAATAATCTGCTAAAACATTTGAAGATCCTGGAATGTGTTCAAAATCATACGAATATTCTGAAAGGTCAATTAGCCAACGGGTGGTTATGTCTGCTGGGTTTGTAGTCTTTTTGTATCTTTTTAGAGGTTTACTATCTGACAAGATTAGGAACTTTCTGTTGTATAAATAATATTTGAATGCAATAACAGATTTGTAAATTGCCATGAGTTCTAGTTTTAAAGCAGGATATTTTTTTTCAGAGGAATTTAAGGATTTAGAAAAGTATGCTACTGGTAGAATATTTCCATTATGTTCTTGCAGTAAAACGCCAGAGATGGCAATGTTAGATGCATCTGTATTCAAATAAAAATTCTTGTTCCAATCTGGTAACCTAACTATGGGTAAACCGAAGAAAATTTTCTGTATTGTTTTAAGTATGTCCTGATGTTTTTCTGTCCAGAAGAATTTAGTTTTAGGAGTAGTTAAATCAATAAGTGGTTGCACTAGTTTGTTAAATGTTGGAATTAAGGATTTATAGAAAGTTATCAAACCAATAAGCCTTTTTAGTTGTCGTTTTGTAGTTGGTGTAGGAAATGAAGTTATTTTTACAATGTTGGAATGGATTGGTGAAATACAATGATTTTCTATTTGAAAACCTAAGTAGTTGACTTTTGTTTGAGGAAAGTTGCAGTTATTAGGTGAAAGAGTGAGATTGTACTTGGAAAGGAGGTTAAAAATTTTGTCGAGTTTAGAACACGTTTCATCAAAAGAATTTGCACCTATGATAAAGTCATCTTGATACGTATACACACCTTGTAGGTGTAGTTCGTCAATTAAAGAGTCCATTAGAGCTTGAAAGATTGAGGCACTTGTCTTTAAACCAAAGACAAGTCTGCGGTAGGAAAAAGATCCACACATGGTGGTAAAAGTTAGTTGATTGTGAAATTTTTCTGGTAAGTTAATTTGATGGTATGCTTGATGAAAGTCGAGTGTTGTAAAGAATGTGTAAGAGGAGAGATTAGCGATAATGTTTTGAATTTTTGGTAGTGGGTAAAATGAGCCTTGTATTACAGTGTTTAACATTCGAAGGTCAAGTGCGAGGCGAAATTTTTGTTTACCAGTACCATCTGGCTTTTTCCTGACAAGTAACATAGGGCAAGCCCATTCCGAGCAATGTCTTTGTATAATTCCAGCTTCAAGTAATTGATTAATTTGATCTAATGCATCTTTTTGTAATGCCTGAGGTATTGGAAAAGGAAGTGTTTTTATAGGATAGTCATTAATAAATTTCAAATCTGGAATAATTTTATCTGTATGCCCAAGTGTATTTAGAGATTTTGAAAAGACAGGATAATATTTGAGTAACATTTCTTTTATAATTTCAGCCTCATTGGTCGGTAAGTGTTCAAGATTAAAATCAGTTGCAGACAAGTCTTCTTTTCTTTTATTGAGAATTTCTTTAGAAGCCTGAATGAGATTTAGAAAATATTCTGAGTCATTTCGACTAATTTTATCTGGAGAGTACTCAATGATTTCTTCGACCTCAAAAAGTTGGCCTATTTTGACTTTTATTTAAGATGAATGGGATTAGCAGAGTTATTTTTAACCGAAATCAGGGAAAATGTATATTGTTGTGGAATTTTTCTTTTTCGGTTTGGATTTTTTGATTTTATTATAGCATCAAATCCTATTAAGTTGTCAATGGGTGAATTGTATTGAAATAGATACTCTTTTTCTGAGTTAATGGTGTCTGTGAAAACTGAAATCCATTTTTGTTCCTGAGGATTTAAAGAAACTCTACGAGTCAAAGCTACAAGTTGATTTTTGAAGGCGGTGGGTTGTGTACTACATTGATTTATCTCAGAAGATGGAGTAGTGTGTTTGCTTACTAAAGGAATCGATAAAGTGTTGTCAATATGAATAAGATTTTTGACGGTATTTACAACAATATTGAATCTTTTGATGAAATCATAGCCAATAATACCTTGGAAACTAGATGAGTCTGGTATATCTACGATGTAAAAATGGTGGTTAAAGTTTTTATGCTGGAGTTTAATAGAAGTTCTAATACATGCGGAAAAATCTACATCAGAATTGACTGTTTTGATGACAACACCAGTTGATAATCTCTTATATTTTAAAATTTCTTTCAATTCGTTAAATAGTGATTGTGAGAGCAACGAAATTGTACTACCCGTATCGCACAGTAAAACAATATCCTTTTTAGCAATTGTGGCCTTTACAAGGGGGAGTGATGTCGAGTCTTTAACTACATTATAAATGATTTTTGTAGTATGGTTTTCATATTGTTCTGTGTTTGTTTGTGTCGTTTCATGCTTAGAAATTTTTACAATATCACATGTTTGTGTGCTTACTGAGTTTACTAGTCTATTCTGTGAAAATTTCGGTAAGGAAGGATCTGGGAAAAAACTAGCTGATGTGAATTCAGTAGTGGGGTGAGGTGCAAAGCCATCAGCAAAATTACACCTCTGACTTAGTTTTCCTGTTGTTGCCTGTTATTATTGTTGTGAAATTGTCCTCGTCGTGTATTTAAGCGTTTCCATTTAAAACAGGCCTGCGCTTCGTCACCACTTTTGAAACATAGCTGGCAAGTAGTACGATTGAATCTGTACGACTTATGTGGAGAGGGACGTTTGTTAAAATTTCTGTTTTGAAATTTCCGTTTGTTGTACATGCCAGCAAATTTCGTTTTGTAAGTTGCAGCGTCTTCCTTAGTTTCTGGTTGTGTTTGGGTATTTACAGAAAGGGCGTTTATTTTCTCGGTTAGCTGCTTCAGCTAATCGGCAAATATTGAATCAGTTGGGGAAGGGGTGGGGTAATCATGCAAAATTTTCTCGCCATGCAAAATATCTTGAAGTGCCTGGGCCCTCAAAACAGCGGGTTGGTACTCTGAAATTCCTTCCTCTTGAATTTTAATTCTTAAATTGGACGGAATAGTTTCCAAAAATTTCATGTGCTTAATTTTGTCACGCGCATTGGCGTCGTGAATATCTGAATAAACCGTTGCAGCTAGAACGTTAAGCCTGTGGGCAAAGTTCTTTATGGTTTCTGCAGGTAACAGGGTTAAGTTAGCCAATTCGATTGCAACAGCTGATTTGCTAGGCGGGGAAAAAAATCGACAAATTCCTTTTCAATAAAATCAATGTCGTTTGAATTGGCCAAGTCAGGATTTTGTGTTAAGTATTTATATGCAGAACCAGTGAGTTTACTTTTGAGCAAAGCAATTGTTGCTTGCGGACTGTATTTATTAATGTGACTAACAGACCGGACTTGGTCAAAGAAAAACTTTAGTGACTCATGGTCACCATCGAAATTCGGAAGATTAATTGGTATTTGCCGAGAAGCCATGGTGGCCAAAAATACAGTTAACTAAAATATTGAAATTCAAGGAAACACTGCATGCACAATAAAATAACCAAAAATATCAATATACACTAGCAGATAATAAATATAACATGAAAGAAAAAAAAATGTAAACTGCATTTATATCATAATAAATAATAATAGTAAATCACTGTTTCTTTCTAGCGTATAGATCCCTAACGCTCATTTTTAATTCCTTTTTAAAAAGAAACAGCGAAGAATGAGAGAAAAAAAAATCCTTATTTTTTTTTTTTTTTTTAAATTTAGAATCACTATTTTTACACTAATTTGAGGAAAACTTACCTGATTTATCACCACAAGTATAAAAAGTAAAAATTCATGTAAATTATTTAAATTATCATGAATGAAACTTAACATTCCTTTTATTCATTTAAAAAAAAATGAAACCAATATTGCAAGACAATTTAAATTATTATTTTTTTCTAACTGGTTTACTAAAAATTAAAAACTCAGATTAATATTTGTATCCAAAACATCTTAAAAAAAACAATCTTGCCTTAAATATTCATAAAAATATCATATTTTAAAACAACTAAAAAAAATATGCAAGATAAAAAAATCATATTTATACCATTTGATGTGAAAGTTCAAAAATTAAATTAACTTAAATTTAATCCTGCATATTTAATTAAGAAGGTTTTGGTAAAAAGGCAAACACAAAAAAAAAATATATATACATAAAACTTTGTTATTGAATATATTCTTTTAAGAATAGAAATGCAATATTTTTAACCAAATGAAACATTTTACTATTGACTGAGAGAGAGGAAAAAATTAATTATATTACAAGAGAAGCATGAAGGTTGAAATGTAGATTAATCAAAGCAAAAGTTTCTTTATTTTTTTATTTCAAGAAAAAAAAGGTTTACTGTGAGTGAGAGAAAGTTACAATATACTAACATTCTATTCATCCTTCATACTTATTAATTTAAAATAAAACTAAAAAAAAACTTTCAATATCACGCAGATAAATTTTTTTTTAAAGAGATACCATCCAAAATCACTTTTTTTTTTTACTTTTAGCTTGCACAGAAAAAGAACTACTGATGATGTTATTTAAAATCACTCACATGTAGATGTTGTTACTAGGCACATATGTAGGTTTTTTTTTTTTCAAACACTACACTTTTTTGTTTTAAATTTAAAACTGCACTTTAGGATTATTGAAACAGAGCAGCGTTAAAAAAAGAATCACGAACTCAGTAGCACTGATGTTCCGGAAAGTACAATTGAAGCACTATAAACACTTGATTTTTTGTTTCACTTATTTCGCGCACATAATTTTTGAAATCACTCTTTGATTTACTTTGCATGTAAATAAAAACACAAACGGTAAGATGAAGACTGGAAGCGTGGAACACAGTTGGACACTAAAACACTTGAAGGAACTAAAACACTCGAAAGAACTAAAACACTTGAAGGAACTAAAACACTTGAAGGAAATAAAACACTTGAAGGAACTAAAACACTTGAAGGAACTAAAACACTTGAAAGCACTAACACACGGAACTTCATCAGAGGGGGGGGGGGAATGCACTGAAGAACGAAACTACACTCATAACACAAATCACGTCTTGAGTCCGAAGGGATGAGGGGGTGAAGAGGGACTCCAGGCAACGACAATAAGAGAGCAGGTGACAGAAGAGATGGGGGGGGGGGTGGAGAGGGACTCCAGGCAGCGACAATAAGAGAACAGGTGACAGAAGAGATGGGGGGTGGCGCGCTACAGGTAGAGGTTGTCAACACAGATGAGATGACTCTAGCATGTCCGCTCTAGAACGGAGGGGGGGGGGGCTTCCACAGACGACGGTGCGGTGGTGTGCAGGGCTGCATTTCCAGGGGTAGTTCAGAGAAGCTGTATTTCAAAGTTCCACATCGTTGCAGTTGAAAAAAGAATATGCATCGTTGAAGGAAAAGAATCTGCATCGTTGAATAAATTATAGTACCTCGGTACCTTCCCTTATTGGAAGAAAAATTAAGTCTCTAAGTTGAGCGAAACCGGCGGATGCACCAAGAACTATAACAGAGATATTTTGCTATTGAAGATCTAATTACAGAGATATGTTGCTATTGTTTACCATACCGTCAGTAGTTTTGCATAGCTGAAAAAGGTCTGGTTATAGATAAAACTACGCAGTTAATCCGGTGAAGTGAAGAAGCAGAAGTAGACGACATAAACGTTTATTTCGTATAAAAAGCATAATAAGACACAGGAGCAAGATAGTCAAAAAAGCAAGGGGAGGTACCCTACAAAAACGAAGATAACTTTTCTACAACTTCTCTGGTCAGGTCAAACGGCCGAAGTGATCAGTTTGAAAAAATACATGTACGGGTGTTGGCGCGGAAAACATGATAGAATCGCCAGTACTTGGCGAGAGAACTTTTAGAGAATAATGATGGAAGCATGTGGGAAAAAGCGATAACTGCTGGATTCTGCCTATGATTAAGCATTCTTTTGAGAGCGGTGGGGGTTGCAGGAATTCTTGCATCGAGACGAACAAGGAAAAGAAAAGAAAATAATTTTGGGATTGGCGTTTGATTTTTGCAAAAAGGCAGCTGCAATTAACGGTTACTTATGACTCGAATCTAATAACAGGGTGTGAAAAACATGAACTTGCATATTACCGTTTACATGTGGGCGAGAGATATTTTAATTAATTCTTTTGAGAGCGGATGAGAAGTGCTAATACTTGCATAAAGAATGACGGTTATACGTTACATTACTTTAATAAGTAGAGCACAGCTGCTTATATATTTTGTCTAAGTTTTAAGACAGATGCACTTTTGATTTCATGAGAAGAAAACGGTTGGATTAGAAATATATGAACATTTGTAACTTATTTTTAGCATAACCGCAAAGTCAAGGACTGAAAAGTTTCTGATGTATGCGAGTGACTTGCATTTTAGAATAAAGAAAATAGATTCGTTATCTAAATTAAATCAGAAATAGATTTTAGTTAAAATATTGAATTTTGGTGGGGGGGGGATTACAGACCTTTAAAATCTATTAACTATATTTATTTATTCTTATAATTATTTATTTATTTTGTGTGTGTGTGGGGGGGTAATGAATGAATATTTATGAATTTATTATTTATCTCTATTTTGTGGGGGGGAAGCATGAAATCAATACAAACTTGTTAGAATTTGGAAGAGGAAAGGAAAAGTTTATGTTAACTTGTTAAATTTGTGTGTGGGGGGGGGTGTAGTTGAACTGAAAGCAAGATATATGACAAACGTCTTTGTCATATGTACTACTTGTATTGTTAGAAATTTTGAGATTTTCGCGCCAAAGACATCGCCAAATTAGAGAAATGTGCGATATCTGACGAACTATTTGACTTAGGAGTATTTAATTGGTACCATTCGACTCGGCATATTAAAATACATTAAAGTAGGTTATCATTTGTCCCATAACTATTATACCCAATTTTTAAGGAATTTTTAAAAAGTTTGTTCACTTTTTTACCTCTTTTAGGGGTGGAGTTTTTGAAAATCGTTTCTTAGAGCGCCTCTACATACCAAGAAGTATTTTGTCACCAATTTTCCTGGTACTAGGTTCAGGAGTTTTGACTGTGCGTTGATTATGAGTCAGTCAGACATACTCTTTTATAAGTATAGATTCATCATTATCAAACTGTAAATGATGTGAACATCATAGCTGTAGTTGGTAACTACTGAAATCGGTGAGAACAATGATAAGAAAAAAATATTAATATAAGACAACTCTTTCTGATCGTGCACCAGTAGGGTATTTATACAAAATATTGCGAAACGAAGCTTGCATGCACATATGCTTTATTCCTTATTCCCTCAGGATAAGAGATGCTCCTATCAGTCGCCTCGTACTGTTGGCAGTCGGCAGATCATTTTCTTCAATTTTGTACCATTTCTGGGATATATAATGACCACATCGAAGAAAAGAATCGTAATAAAAAGCTTTTGAGTATTTTCAATATTCCAAAATATTTTTAAATAAATAAGCTTACCAAGTATGACATGTGATTCAGTACTGTGTGAAGAAAAGTTGTAATTTATCTCTAGGCAGTAAGGGCAAAAACGTTAGTTTTCTATAAAATCACATGGTTAATGAGATTTTACAAAATAAAAGGTTTGCTTGAGAAAGCATCTATTTCAACAGTTTCCGATTACATAAATCCTACAACGAAAATCGTATATCTGATATTAAAATAATGTGTCTGTCAAGCAAAATGAGTTGAAACAAACATCTACTTTACTTTTTGACGTAGCATTCTGCAATTGACCGATTGCTATTGAGTGTACAAAATCCCGGATTTCAGTTGATATAAATTAGTTTAAATTGCGATTATGTATAAATGAACATGATGCCCGTTATTGAGCTGATAGGTGTTTACTTACAACGAAAAATTTGAACAATAGACTATAAAGAAAAAAATAAAATGAAACTGTGAAAATATTCTGCAAGGAAAATGCGTAACCTCAATTTAACTACGCACGATGTTGCAAGGCATGCATACTTAAATTCAATAGAATTCAATTTGAAATTGAAGACGAATGTCCTTCTGATGAAGATTAAGATCAACAAGTATTTTAAGACTAGTCATCATGTTCTCTCTAATATATATATAGATGAGAATGAAATTAAAACCTGCTACATATTTTAGCGGTTATTACGATGTTTATGATCGAGCAACTACCACGATTGAAACAAGTGTTTTATAGATATTTGTCTAAATGTCTATTTTTATTCATGCAGATTCATGCCATATAAAAGAAAAAATTTGGAGGACAAAGGATCACTCAGTGACAGCCTACATCTTCATCAAAAATACATTCATCTTCAATTTCAAATTCGTTAACTGTTCACTGTGAGAACGCGGCTTCGATCTGCGCTATAAAATTGATAATACGAGTTTACTTTCAGAACTTTTAAATCAGTTTTTTTTTCCTTTTGAGTCAATTATTTCAAATTTTCCTACTTTTCCTTATAAGTAAATAGACCTCCGGTCAATAATGGGTATATCCCTCAATTTCTTTTTACAATATCAAGTAATACCATTCCACACACAAGGGTCGGCAACCTATGGCCCGCGGGTCACCGAGTGACCCATTTCATAATTTCAAGTGACCCACTTGAGTTCCGAAAAAAAGTATAAAAAAATAAAATTCTATTGAAAAATATTTCGAGTTTATTTTGGAACTTTAAAAGGTTTAATTTTAATTAAGAAATTCCAAACTATTAAATAGAATAACAGAAAATTGCACTTGTTTGTTGTAAAAATCATGTTTTGAGACAGGAAAATAAAGAATAACGATGAGAGAAAAAGAAATTATTCGGAAATTGAGTTGGTATAAATTTGGCTTCCCCTGCAGCAATGAACGACTGCATAACGAATGCAGCAATTGGACGACGAAGGCGCGGCGGAAGGCAGCGTCAAATCGCTGACTTCGACACATTCAACGTGACCTCGCTTTTTCTCCAATAAGTCGGCTTGAACTACTGTTACAATTTGGCGGTTAGGTGCACTAGCTCTCTCAGTTGTGAACTTGTTCAGTTTGTTAAAACAAATTATTACCATGGACAAACAAAAAGTAAAAAAGAGATTGTTTCAAGATGTGTGGAAAGAAAAGTATAGATGTGTCGACAATTAGGACAACTTTATATGTACTTTATGCACAGATGTAATTACTGCCAGAACTTACAATATTGAGACACTTTCATTCAAAACATAAAAATGTGAGTGAAATGCCAAATGAATAAAAATCTGAATACATTGCTAAACGGTATTAGATTTTGGAAAACAAAATAAATTCACAAAGAAATTTGTTTCTAGTCACAATCACGCTACATCTGCCAGCTTTGTTGCAGCTCTTAGTATTTATACCAACGGAAAACCCTTTACAGACGGTAAATTTTTGAAAAACGCATTCTTAAATTGTTCCGAACACTTATTTAATGACTTCGCAAATAAAAAACAAATCATTGAGAGAATTGTAAAAAAAATGCCATTGTCAGTTTGAACAGTTCAGCCGCGCATTGAAGATATGGGCGAAAATATTGATGAACAGGTCAAAAATGATTTGTTATCTAGTGACGTAATTAGCATTGCACTCGATGAAAGTACCGATATAAATAGTATGGATAGGCTTGCAATTGTTATGAGATATGCATCAATAAATAGTTCAAAATTCGATGAAGAACTTTGCGTTCTTGCTTCTATGAATGACAAGACCAAAGGCACTGACATTTTTCGTCAAGTAACATGAGTCTATTAATTTCAAAAATGGGCAACTATTGGATTTAAAAAGTAAATTGTTTTCCCTAACAACTGATGGTACTCAAGCTATGAGGGGGAAAAATTATTGGATTTGTGAAACTAATGGTAAATGAACTTGGCCGCTCACTTTTGTTGTTTCATTGTATCACACACGAAGAAAACTTATTTGCAAAGGCATCTATACCACAACTTAAAGATGTAATGGGAAAGGCTGTTAAGATCGTAAATATGATAGTAGCACTATCAGTATTTGTACACAGGCGCTTCAAAGCGTTTCTAAAGGAAATTGAATCGAAATATGGAGATTTACTGTTACATTCGGAAATGCGATGGTTAAATCGAGGCAAAGTTTTTTATAGATTTGTAGAGTGTTTTGATGTAATACAAAAATTTCTTTACGAAATCGGTAAAATGATCTCGGACTCAATGATAATGAATGTTTTGTAAGACTTTTGTTCTTAACAGACATAATGAACCATTATAATGATTTCAACCTACGACTTCAAGGTATACCCACAAAATAACCACACAATTTTGAAAATGTACGAAGAATGGTTTTTCTTCGAAATTAATATTTCTTGAAACGGACATAAAAAAGAAAGAATTTCGTTTCTTTCCCTTGTTAAAAAGGCAACACGAAAAATAAAATATTGATGAGAGCAATTTTAATATGTTCGAAAGTTGGATTTTGTGCATTAAAAGTGAATTTGAAAGTCGATTTAAAAATTTTAAGAAGCACGGCGAAATGTTTACTTTTATAATAAAGCCCAATGAAATAGAAGAAAATGTTTTAGATTTGCAGTATTTTCAATTTCTTAAAGTTGACAATTTTAGTTTAGAAATGATTGACTTTAAAAGTTCAGAGTTATGGACGGATAAATTCAAGACATTGTGGATGGATTTGGAAAAATCAGAAGATCGTGATCTTTCCACGATATCTTTCCACGATGTTGGGCATCGCTTCCTACGAAGATTTCATCTCTGAAAAAAATTGCTATTGTCATTTTGTCCACATTTGGTTCAACCTATAAATGTGAGCAAATATTTTCACACTGGAAATTTATTTTAAGTAAGAACAGGAACAGCTTAACTACTGAAAATTCAGATGCTTGTATTCGTCTTAAGACGACTAACTATAAACCAGACTTGAATGAGTTGACATCAAAAGTTCAGCATCAGGAGAGCTATGGAAGAGAAAGTAAAGTTCATTCAGTTATGTTTCCTTTTATAATAATTATTATTTTATTTTTTGTGTTTAAAGTTTAAAAAGGCGTTTGATAATTATTTCCTCAATAAAATTTATCTTCTTTATCGTATCATAATTCACCAAAAAACGACTGTTTTAAAATGAAAATACCACTGACCCGAAACGTCTTCCTAATACACATATTTTGGTTGATTGCGTCTCGCAGCCGAAAAAGGTTGCCGACCCCTGGCCACACAAATGAAAGGGTTTTGTACAACCAGCCACAATGGGGCATTTTGAAGATGCTATGTTGAAAAACAAATTAGATTATTGATACGATTCTTCAATTGTTTGCTTAGTTTTGATGTTTGCTTTGTTTTATTATTTGTTGTACGATATTTGTAGTTCTTTATAGTTATAATTCAATGCAATTTTAAGTTGAACGATTTTGTAATTTGAAATCGTCGGGATCGACGTTTTCTTTTTAAAAAAACCATGTATTTTGCTGGTCATTAATACTGTGATTTCTTTTTTAAACTGACGCTATTGCTTGAAACTATATATTTTCTTGAAGCAGCACCAAATCACGTCTTCATGCGTGATAAGCTTTTTCTATTTAAAATATTTTACAATATCAAATTCGGTATATTAAACTGCCTGTTTTGTGATTCGTTTCTTCTATGTGGTCATTATATATCCCAAAACGGGACAAAACAGCACCAAATGATGTGCCGATTGCCGGCATATGAAGCGACGAATAGGGGAAATAAGAAAATAAGGCACACACACACACAAAACACGCTTGCGCGAAATTCGTTCCTTAATACTTTGCATAAATTCGCTGCTGATGCGAGATCGGAACGATTTGTCTTATTCTGATTTCTTTACCTATTGATCTAAATGATTTCAGTTCACGGGTACTAGCGTTTGAATCTTATAAAGTTTAGTTAACATAAAAATTAATGTACAATAATAGATAAATTGCCCATTTTTATAAACTTTAAGGAAGCTATTAATAAATTTCTTAGTTTTTGTATATTTCCTTTTGTCTTTCCAATTCGCAAACTTGCCGCTGTATAGTGATGAAAGGAATTTATATAATAATTAAATATTAATTATATTCCGATAATGAAATTGTGAGAAAAAAATTTGAAAAAAAATAGACACATTTAAGAAATGATTTGACATTACACATCACAATCTAGTCAAGTATATGTACCTGTAAAAGTTTGTTAATTGGATTTCTATGAATATTTTTTGATCCCATAAAACTTTAACTGAACTATCTTGACCACGTTCAACATTAAATAGCACTTAAAATAGTTCTGTGGTGTAAAAAATATCTTCTTCAGAATGTTTATCATACATTGTTCTATAAAACTAGCAGTTTTTATGTTTTTATATGCAATAGTTTTTGCAGGATAAGTCGAGACAGTGAAAAGAACACAATAAGTTCACTACCAGCAGCAGTGGTAACATTAATAACTTTTTTTCAAATAGAGAGATAATATAATTTAAATCTACTATTTTAAGTGGAAAATATTATTTTGCATCCATTCAATGCATGCATGATGAGTATGAGCAATACACACACTGTTAAAAAAATTGGAGTAAAATTACTGTAGCAGAGATTCCAGTCATACGCCGTAAAAAAAAAAAATGTCCATGCCCATCATTTTGTGCAGCCCGTAATTTTACGGGGGTAATACAGCTTTATAACGCACAGGATATAATGCACTTTAAAACACAATAACACTTTAATTACTGTTCCGTAACACGTAGCACGTTAGATAATCATCACAGAATGGCTGTTTTAGCGGGTTAAATATTTCGAAACACGAGTAAAATGAAGGGTTACACCCTAGCGGAGGACAATGTATGGGGTCGTACCGTATTTTTGCTAACATATGGGCTAGAACTGTAAGAATATGTGGATTGCTCTTAATTTTCTAAGTATTTAAGGGATAAGGCCGCTTATTTAGTGGATCAGACCGTTTTTCATCAAATAAGGCTGTTGCCTGTGAAAATTGAAGGGCAATTGCTCGTAAATTTACAGTTTTTTCTGAGAGTGTACTTTATAAACAATGGAGTTGTAACATACGACTACAAATCTAAATGTTCTATAAAAGTTTTAAAAAGGCTATCGATCCATATAAAAGTTCCAATCTAAGTATTAATCTAACATCAATCATATTTATTTAGTATCTTTATTATTTTTATTTTTGCATCATTAAGCGTTGTTCTATCAGCTAAAGTACTTTCGTATAACATTACATTTTTAAATAAATCAAAAATTTGCAAAGATGATAAGAAGCGTATGTTTGCCAAAAGGTGTATTTTTATCTTCAGATCGAATAACGTCTTGAAATACACAAAAATATTGTAGTTTATGTTCTCATAAAAATGACTTGGAGAGGAAAACAACATATCTGTTCTATTTTTATACAGAATGTCTTTTGAAAACATATAGAACAAAAGATATCTTAAACAAAAAAGCATTTTCTTCTTGAAAAAGGAGCATAAAATTTAAGAAAATTGTTTCATTAATAACATATACTTTCCTAGAGCCTCTCTAATTAGTAGTATTTTTCTTTATCTGTATTGTTATTATCTTTTAGGTCGCGGAGTATAAAAGAATGTAACTATGGAAAATAGCTCTTTATGATCTATTAGGAATGATATATTTAGCATGCATCAATTTAATTATGCAAAGTAAAAAAAATGTTATTTTTAAATAATCGTTTTAATTTCGATAAAGTAACCTTTTTATGTAAGGAGGCAGTGGGCGTTTTAAATGAACAAAAGTAGAACAAAGCATGTTTGTTTTTCTGTTTAAAAAATACAATTAAATATATTTTTAAATTTTTATAAATGGTAAATTGTTTTTTGGTAATTGAAATGCATCAAGTATTTCAAAATATTTTAAAATCTAATTAAAATTTAAAAATAATTGATTTTCAGTAAATAGATTTTTTAAATATATTTATTGAATTCATGGCATGGAACACTTATTGGCAGAAGTTATTTATGAAATAATATAAATCATGAAAAAATATTTTTAATGCCCACCCTCCTTTTAAAATATAAATAAACAAAGTTGATCTTTGTCTTGTAAAGTTAAGCCGATATATTCTTTTATCGCTTTTTAAAATTAGTATTTATTTACTGCTCTTTCTGCAAATGATTACACGATCTGAAATTTTGAAAAATAAAATATGTCATGTCAAACAATTTTTACGTTGTTTAAGTACTAATTGTGTGTCAAGTTATGCAATGTTAACAATGACAAAAAAGAAAGGTACAGTACGCGAATAATCTTTGTATATCTTAAACAGAAAAAAAAAATATTCTTCTGAAAAAAAAATGAAAATAAGTAAAAAAGAATATAACTCTGAAAACAGTTCTTTATGATTCATTATGATTGCTTATTAAGTATTTATCAAATTATTTTTGCAAAGAAAAATTTATATATTTTTTCTAAATAATTATTTTTATTTCTATAAAATCTTTTCTTTTTTTTAAATTGTTTCTTACAAACTTAGTTCGAATAGCAACATACTGAAAATATATAAGTATATCCACACATTTAGAATTGTTTATATGAAATTAATTTAATTATTTGCATTATTAACTGTAAATATGTTTTTATGCTTCCTATGTGTAAAATATATTATATTATTATTTCTAATATTATATTCACAACTCCCATGATTTTCTCATCGGAGAGTAAGAGGAGTTTTGAAAAAGAGACACATACGAATCTTGGAGTCAGTGCATGTCTTTAAAATCAAAGGAAATGACTATGATGTTGAAATATTTATTGGCTGGGTTAATTATGGAAGCTGCTATCTTTTTTGTAGAAAATAGATTGTAGTAACTTTCAGAGGCTGAAACAAAAGTTTAGCATAGCTGTGATCGATGCGTAAAAGGAATGCTTGTTTCATTTTAAATATCCAAAGTACTTATATTTGCAGTTGACGCTAGATTAACAGGCTCGTACATACGAACAGAAGAGGAGGCAAGCAGTTTTTTAGATGCTAATTACACCAGATGCAGGGGACAAGTCTAAATGCTAAAAATTTTTCAAACACATTTACAATTTTTATTTTTGGCGTGCGGTTTCTTTACTTCATCGCCAACGCTTTGTAAATTTGGCGAGATACATGCAAAGGAACAATATATTTTGTTGAATATAATGAGTTATATGAAAAACTGGTTGTTTTAGCATAAGTGCGTAGGGAGAGGGGATTGTACGATTTTGTGGTTAGAGAATGCAGTCAAAAGGCATGAGAACGGAAGAATAATTTTGCCTGGACAATTGAACTGGAATGCATTTTAATGAAAGTACGTTAGAACATAGACATAATACATGTTAACTTTACATATAATGTGAAGTTCGTTAGCGAAAAAGCAGCTTGGGATTAAATATGCAAATATAGAGTTATTTCTTTTTCTTTTATTTTGGAGGCTGAAAAATGATAACTGACACGTTGAAATAAATACGTGGGTAAAATGAAGCGCAATCGCACTGAATAAAACCGATATTAAAATCTAATATAATAAAAAAAATGGTGTAAGAAGAAAGTTAATTTTAAACAGATGTAAATATTTAAGAAAATTTAAATAAATTATATAAATTTTGAAATTAAAGGGAGAATAACTAATTTAAAATGAAAAGAGAATATGTAATGCGAAACGTCATTACAATGACTACAATATATAACCTGATTTGTGAAACCTTCAAGTATCACATATGTGAACAATACAGCGGTCCGGGATCATTAGAGCTTCATAGTATTTCACATTTGTCAGGTTGTTAGGCGAATTAGGGAATTACAGAATCACTGCTTTTTTAGCATATGGTACTAATTTATGTGTGGGCGAGCTTGTTCGGAACGATTTAGAAAAGATAGTCACAATATTTTTGAAGATAGGTAGCCGTTTCAAAGAAAAGAAAAAGTATATTCAGATTTGGTTAATCCTTAGGCTTAGAAGCTTGTTATTTGCTACAATATAAAATAATTCAGCTTATGAGTCCTAAGGGACTAACTTAAGTTTTTCGCCAAAATAGTATTGCGCGGTTATATATATATATATATATATATATATATATATATATATATGTGTGTGTGTGTGTGTGTGTAAGTAAATGATATATAAATAGTCACTTTACTGAACCAATATGACAAATAATCGATGAACAACAAAATACGCACTTTAATTTCAACTAATAACACTTTTGGTCGAAACCCTACAACAAATTTACATTACGATAATCCAACAAGGCCTAACGGCTATATCCATTTTTACATAGCTTGCTTCATAGTAAAAATTAGAACACTGGCTCTTAGCCAAATCGCGCGATTCAAACTATTTACAACTCGCGCATCAAAGTCATGGATAATAATAGAGTGTCAGTTCAGTGTCAGTTCATTTGATGATAATTTACGTGAAGTGTTTCAACTGAAATCCTACAAATCGGTCATCCTGACGTGAAGGCGTCTCGACATCAGCATCTTGATTTGTTTTGTTTTTTTCATGCCTAACAGTTTTTTTTTAGATTTTTCTTTCTTTCTGAGTATTGCTCTCTGTCTTTAGGATCAGCATATCTAATATCTCTGTGATTCCTTTCCGGATATTGCTCTATATATTTAGAAACTACATAACTATTGCTTCTAGAATGATAAGAATTTGAATAAGCATCTCGTCCACTATAAGCTCCTTTAAATCCATGATGAGAATTATTCTTATGTGATGGTTGTGAATATCTTTGTTCATTATAACTAGCCTTGCACGATCGTCGGCCACCATAATTGTAATTATTTCGACCATGATAGTAGCCTCTGTTCATGTATCTAGGGGAAAATTTTGGATTATATCTTGCTTTTAAATTAGGTGAAGCATTTTCTGTTAAGTCTTGAGGTATTAAAGAATTTTCAGTTACAAAGTTTCCAGGAATCTCAGATTTATTTTGGTAAAAATTCTCGGAACTGTGTTTCCCATATCCATATTTATTGTAATTTCCATGGTTAAATGACTGTTTAAAATATCTCTGGCCATCTCTATTATCGCTTCTGTTATCAAATGGTCTATTAAAAATTCTGTTCTTTCCTTTATGATCAAAAATCCTATTGCGATCTTTCACATAGTCTTTTCTACCATGTGCAGGACTATTACTTTCATAATTTTCTTCTGGAGATGGATAGTCAACATTCCATTCATCGGATAATTCTGTATCATTTGTCCTATTCGGCTTATATGGTTTTATTATTTTTTTTATTTTCTCTGTGTTTGCTAAATTTGTAACATGAGTCAAATTCATCCCGTCATTTACGCAGTCGATTTTAACCATATCTTCCCAACCTCGATTATCGTTGTTTATACTTGCTTCATTAATTTTTGTCGGTACTTCGTTAATTTTAATGTATCCTACTCGAACTTTGTTGCCGCTTGTTATTCTAACACCATCTTCCGTTACTTTTAACGTCATGCCTTCTACTGCTTTTCTACCTTTTATTAAATCGCAGTCCGTCTCTTGTACCATGTAAAATTTATCTTGGATTTCTGTTTCATCCGCGTAGACTTTATGCCAGAAAAAACCTGTTGGCTTAATTTCTTCTCCACCTATGCCTGATATGTATATATTGCCTCTGGTTAGTTTTGACGCGTTTATTGCAGTATGATATCTTGAACTGGCGATTGAAATATCGCTTCCTGTATCAATTATTACGTTTGTTTTTATTCCGCTAATATCTAAGATTCTTCCTTTTTTACCATTTAACCTGCCCATATTAACTATTTCTCTTTGCGGGTTATTGGTCTCATCTTGGTATTTTGTTTCTCGCCAATTTTGATTATGTTGCGGGTAAAAATTTGAATATTCTTGTTCTGTATTTTTCGCCATGGCACATTTCGCACTCACGTGACCAGGGTTGAATTTCAGGTTCGTTTTCCCTTGTTATTATATTGACCACATCTAACGGCATTAGATTAATTAAATAATTTACCCATTCTTTTTTATCAATGCCCGTTTGCGCCATTTGCCTTTCGTACATAGCTAAGTATAAACTGATATCATTCGAGCTATCATATTTAATTAATAATCTAAGCAATTCAAATTGTTTACCTGGATTTGTCTTTGGGTCTTCATTAATATGTTCTCTTGAATTTTCTTGTATCAGCATTTTCTTGATTTCAAAATCTCTTTCGCTTTTGCGGTCTTTTTGCTCCGATTCTATTTTCCATTTTCTCTCTTCCATTTCCATTTTCAATTTCTTTTCTTCTGCTTGTAATTTCTTCTCTTTCAGTTCTGCTTGTAATTTCTTCTGTTTCTCTTCTCTTTCTTCTTCTGTCTTTTCATTTCTAGCTGCTATCACTACTTCTAATCGATCTCTTATAAATTCTTCTTCGTAACTCTCCCAACTCTTGATCAGCTTTATTAGGACGGGTATTGTCGGGTTTTCTGGTGCTTTAATTCCGCATTCTTCGCAGAGGTTTATTAGATCAATTCTCTTAGCTTTATTGAGAGTTCCCATGCTTATCTTTCAAAAATTGTACTTGAAGTGATACGATTACGGTTTCACCTTGCTAATTCATAACCCAACTTTTGATACTGGCGTTTTACAACACTTTACGTTTGGTTTCCATTTCACTACTAGTGGCTTTTACTTTTAATAATCCCGGCCGAGCCCCCAACAATGTAAGTAAATGATATATAAATAGTCACTTTACTGAACCAATATGACAAATAATCGATGAACAACAAAATACGCACTTTAATTTCAACTAATAACACTTTTGGTCGAAACCATACAACAAATTTACATTACGATAATCCAACAAGGCCTAACGGCTATATACATTTTTACATATCTTGCTTCATAATAAAAATTAGAACACTGGCTCTTAGCCAAATCTCACGATTCAAACTATTTACAACTCGCGCATCAAAGTCATGGATAATAATAGAGTGTCAGTTCAGTGTCAGTTCATTAGATGATCATTTACGTGAAGTGTTTCAATTGAAATCCTACAAATATATATATATATATATATATATATATATATATATATATATTTGCGTGTGATCCCAGTGATGGACGTCTCCTCTTTCAGTCTACCAGAGGGCCGATGTCTTCAAAAATACGTGTAATGTTTTTTTGTTTTTTTTATATAGTATATGATTATAGGGCAAAGAAAAAATTATTTTTCAGATATTATTTCGGCATATACGCATTTTATAGATGCGGGCACTGTCCACGTGTTGCTGCCTACCCCATTTCACTATTTTATCGATTAAGGAAACAGATAAAATCTTGTAGAATTACAATTTAACTAATTACAGAATTGAGAAATTGCAGCTATTTGAAATACCCAAAAACTGATTATTTGCGAGAAGTTAAGGATGTTAAAGTATATTTTTTATTTCTGTTCGTTAATATTGTATTATTTAAATTCGCAAATATTTACATAATACATTCTGTTATTTTAGTTTAATTACTTAAATGGAGTCAAGCACACACACACACATTCTTTTAATAATAATTATTAATATCTTACATCATAATTAACTTCACTTGATGATATTGTTTAATGATTTTTTTCATATATTAAAATGGAATAAATATTAACGTAAATTGACAATTTTTGCCTATTTGGGCGTCAATTATACGTTTCTTCAGAAGATAAAGTTGCTGATGTTGCAAATTGGTTGAATTAAGTACTTTATTACTATTAATAACTGAAGATTGATTAGGTACTATAATATATGGGTTAATTTCATCTGAAACAAGAATAAAACTTGCCAAGCTGACATTGTTCTTTTGAAGCTAACCCTAACTGTGCAGCAATGTATATATAAATTAAATAAATTTTCTGTTATTAAATAAAATGAAGAATTAGTCTTTAAAATGTCTAAAAAACATACTTCCAAAGGAAAATTCGTGCAATGTAAGGTTAAGACAAAATATTTTTGTAAAATTTGTTGAATGAGTAATTAATTACAGCTTCTCCATCTCTTTATTTTTCTCCATATGATTTTTCTTTACAAGATCTGATACTTTGAAATTTTGAAATAAAAATGTTTCATTATGTCACATGCTTTTTCGTTATTTATGTAGTGTCTGACTGTATGTCCAGCTACACTATTCAACAATGATAAAAATAGAAAGGTACAGTATACAAAAAAAAAATTCGGTTATTTTCCTAGTAAAAAACAAAACCAATAAAACTAAATATATTCTACACACAAAAGCATTTTCTTATTTAAAAAAGATCATAAAATAGAAGAAAATCTTTTCATGAAGTGAAATATACTTTTTCATAGGCTATCTAATTAGTTTTTTTTTTTTGTCTTTTTTTAAAAATCTACTGTTATTATATTTTCTATTGTAGAGTAAAAATAATAAAATTCTAAACAAATACTTCATTGTCATCCATTTAGATTACCTATTTAGAATTTATCAATGTAACCTCGTAACCTTAAAAAATATTTTCATGATTGCAATTACATTTTATGATTTTCTTTTTCTCTTCTGTAAAATCAATGCCTTGTTTGAATCGAAATAAATCTAGCCTTTTAAATATAATTAAAAATATTCGTTTGCGAGTCTTTTTATTAAGTTATTAAATATGTATACATATATTTTTTTTTTCTCTAAATGACTTTTCTAACGAGATCTGTCTTGTTAGATTTATAAAAATGTTTCTTGCCATTTTAATGGCATTTTTTACGTATATTTAATATCTGAAAAATATTAAGCTATACAACATTCAACAATAATTAAACAACACAAGTACTGTACGAGAAACAAAAAGATTGAATGCGTCCTGTAATTTGAGTTCTAGTCGATCCAAGGAAAAAAACGTAATGTTTTAATTTGTAAAATTTGCCTTACTACATAGAGTTAACATTGGGATTATAGGGTGGGGGTGACCGTATTTAAACCTTCTGACTGTCCAGCGAAAGGGCAGAATTGTAATGTTGTTTTATCTGTATTTTATTTTAAATGCTAAAAAAGATATTTCAAAATTAAATATAAAAAAATTAACTATATATATGAATGTAATACTTGAGAGAATTAGTCATTATTCAATTTATTAAAACTGAATTGTATTCCGTAGAAATTATATTAATTTAAATAATGTACCAGTGAAACCTGGAGCTTAGTGAACGTATTAACACGGGCGTGTCTGTGAGAGGGTTAAAAATTGATTATAACTATAAAAGATCATTTGAAATACTAAACTTTAACCCATTTAAATTTATAGTGGAACAAATGCAGAAACAAATTTCATACACTTTGAACGAGTGGTTAGTTAAACATAAATTATTAAGGAATAAACCAGTAAATGTTAAAAAATAAAAATTAATAATTTTTTTAATTATTTAGGCATAAAATGAACAATAATTAATATATGTCATTACTTTTTTGTTTTTATGGCACTTCGCAAGGGTCAAATCATAAATCTCTACCATATTCTGGCTTACACTGTGCCTTATTTATAATTAGCTATCAATATAATTATTAAAAATGTCTAAATAGAAATACGTATTTTTTTTCATTTTCATTAGAATCAATAAAATTGATTCTCTCCCACAAACACATACGTATTCAACCCAAAACAAAATTTCGTCTATTTCTGACCATTGTTTCCCAGATTATGAGCAAATACGCAAACATTAAAAGTAGTACGGTAATCCCTTAACATTCGCGAGGGTTACGTTCGAGGAAAACCTCGCGAATGTCAAATCCACGAATGTTGAGTCTATCTCTCTGCACTGAAAAAGGAGTTAGGTTCTCTAAAATTTTAATCAGAGTGGCACAGCATTTCAAAGAATAAAATAAAATATTTATTAACAATAAGTTATGCATAAAATGTATAGAAGGTAAATGCACACACATATTAATAAATATGAAAATTATTTAATAAAGATAATTCAAATTAACTGACTGGAGAAATAATTACAGCTAAAAAGCATAGGTTTTTTTTATGAAGTAATTTCGACTCTCTCTATTCGCAAAGAGATGATGATGAATTAGTGGGCCAGTATGCGATCCTATATTAAAATACGATATTTAAAAATACAGCTCAATGCTTCAGAAATACTTTTATTTTCTATGTAGGTGCAACTTCAGCTCCATCTCTACGAGAACCTGCACAAGCACATTTTAAATTAAAAGATTGGAGATACCGTTTACCTTGCCCCTTCTAATATCTCCATAGCAATGAGTATTCTGCTGTTGTTATTATTTTCCTTTCCTACAACACTTGCTCCTTTTTTCAGTAGACAACTGAAAATTGATTTGTAAATACATACTGAGAAAACACAGGGGAAACAATCCTTCACCACTTTAAATTCTGAAAAAGCAAAATGTAATAAAAAAAATCGCGAATAATCAAGTCAGATTCTCGCGAATGTTAAGATTTCCGCATTTTCATGTTCGCGAATAATCAAAACTCGCGAATGTTAAGGGATTACTGTATATTAAACAAGCAACATGAAAAGTCGTATATTTAAATTGAATAGACATATATTATGCTTACTAGATGCGAGCAAATGAATCATGTATTTATGGATTTCAGGATGATTAGCTTTACTTTTGTTAAGAAAGAATTTTGAAATCCTTATTATCAAGGTTTTATCCGTAATTTCATTTAGTTCGTAAAATGCGTTTCTAAACATTGAAGCGAACCACCTCACACATTTTTACGCATATTGACGTAATTAAAAAAAAAAAAAAAAACACAGTGAAAACAGATATTTAGAATACATACTGCAAGAAAAGTCGAAGAACATTAAAGAGAAATGTAGGCGTTTTTTATTGACAGTTTGTAGTTTAAATTTTAAAAAAGCGCATTTATGCTATATCCCAGAGCCACAGAACATTGGATATCCTTTGGAATCATTAAGTATTTAAAGTATCAATTTAAACTGAAAAAAGGAGGGCATCAAAAATAAAGAAAAACTTGACGAACGAATAATTAGTGGTAGATACTTATTACGATTTTATCAAAATCGATGGATGGTATGTTTGGCAATCTCCTTGTAAGTTTTATTTGGTTAAAGTTTCACGTTAGTGTGAGTAAACGTTATATATGCACTACGTTTTTTTAGTGGTATTTTAATACTTTTTTGTAAATAAGCCACATTATTTGTCAAATATATGTTAATATTTTCCTAGTTTTTTTTTTTTATATTTTTCTAGTCAAAATTACTTGTTAAAAATAAACAAGTTTATGTTATTCCTTTTTTTAAGTACATGTTTTTAAAACAATGCGTGAAAACAAAACTGTCGATTTTCTTTGAATAATTTGTTAAAACGTTTCGTTCTATCGTTGTATAGAAATGTGTTATTTTCATTTGCAATCATTTTGAATAACTTTGAATAATAATGAAGGTCCTGTTGTCAAGTTGTTAAATGACAATACCTTACTTTCAAACAAAGATTGTGTAGTAATTGTTTTTTAAATATATTGCATATATTTTGCGTATCATTTGATTTTAAATTTATTGTGAATTATTCTATTATTATTATGCAAAATCAAAATCAATTTATATTCAAAAAAGAAAACGTATACGCTTTATAAATTTTGAATAAATCAAGAGCTTCCATAAAACTCAAAACTTTCTAGATGTTTGTGGGAAAATTTACATTTAGCCAAAACAAAATTAAATGCGACTTCGAAGAAATTCGTTGAAATTCACAACTGCATGGTAAGATAAAATAATAGAATTGTAAAGACTTCAGAGAATATTTTTGACAGCTTATAACTTTTATGCTTGAATATTCCTTTCAATTATTATTCTTTAAAATAATAATACCTTTACGAAGAAAAAGAAATTTTGATTTCCAAGAAAATATTAATAATTTACAAATACGATGTTTTATACAAGAAAATAAATTTTATTACAAAACGAAACATTGACAGCCTATTAAAATTATCTGTTCACTGTATGCATTATAAATTTTATACTTTAAACCTTTTAAAATAAATATGTAATTTAGAGCTTGAATGCAGTGACGGAATTTGATTCCAGGAAAAGTATAAAGAAATTGTGTTCGAAAGTAACGAATATTCTTCGAAAATATTAAAAAATATATTTATTAAATAAAAAATAATACAATGGGGTTTCAAATTTAAGCTGAGTCTTTTCTCATGAAAAACTGTAATGACAGTAAAAAAGATAAATCAAATTTAAACGCAGCAATCTCATAACACATTTTATCCCAAATGAAGAAAACTTTTAACTACTTTTTTCCTTTTTTAGCCTCCTATAGCGACCAGGTTGGTCTTTCTTAAATATATACAATGCATGTTACTTTTATCTTAATTAAATTTTCTTGATTAATCCTACACCAAATCGGGAGATTCTGATGAAGATCGCAGGAAAACTTTGTCATCATGACAGCATATCGTATATTTTTCATTATTATATACGGAAATTTATGCTTTGTGTCCCCTTTCTTTTCAGTTGCAGTATGTTGATTTATTCAGAGACTTTAAAAACTATTAAGTAATCATATAAAATTGTTGGAGTATCGTAATTGAGGTTTACTCCAACAGAGTGAAACATGTCCGGGCCACAACCCGAACCTGGGTACCTTGGCTTGCCGTGCCAATGCTCTTCCTATTGAGCTACCTGAATGATATCTTGTCTGGCATAATTCACTCTTATTTGTTGGACATGTCTGCAAACTGCAGCGCTAATTTCATTCATCCGATCTATAACTATATAATTTACATGATGAAAGTGCGATATAACAAGGAAACTCCGTTGTACCATGTAATTAGGTCATAATGAAGAGAGGAAAGGTTTTTTTTTCAACTAGGTAAATCATAATTAATGGTTGGAGTATCATAGTTGAGGTTTACTTAACAAACAGATAGCGCACACCCTAGGGACCAGTTTATGGCTAATGGCCAGGACGAACCCCAAAGCCTAGGGAGGGAAAATATTACTATCTGGCGCTAGCTACAATAATTACAAATTAAAATACAATTTTACAAAGTATAAACGTTACCCAATTTTGCCACAAGGCTGGGCAAATGTTAAAATTATTACAATAATTGATATTTTACAAAAACTTTAGTTATACTTATTTATATAGCATTTTCAAATAAACATTATAATGTCAATTATTTACAATTGTACATTTTAAATGCATTAATACGTATGCAATAACATTTAGCGGTATAATATATTTAAAAAATTGATTACAATATATAATTACAATATAAAATTCAAACAATTTTATTTACACACAATAACATTTTGAAATACACTATATACAGCGACTTCTCACCCACACGCAATACATGAAATCATTCCTAGTCACCAGTTTCTTTTTAAAGTAATTTTCTCCTTATTTAATTGCAGAAATTAAAAATCAAATTTTACTGTCTAAAAATAATGGTACGAAAAAGTAATTACCGAACATCGCGCATAAGTGAGAGGTCACTGTATTTACAATTTGGTACTGGTACAATACATGAAACAAACATTCCTTTTTTACATGCTTAAATATGAGTTATAAAATATCCTTTTTTTTTTTTTTTTTTTTTTTTTTGGAAGAGAGATAACTGACTATGAGAGGAATTTGTATTGAATAAATGAATATTTTTGATTTAAAATTTTCGTGAAGTTGAAATAGTTGTTTTGTGTCAGAATTTGTTACTGTCTAGAATATTGTCAAAAGTTGTTTTAGTTTCCTTATATGTGAATTTATACTTCATAATTTTACATTTGCCAAATAAATAATGTAGTGGGTCACCTCTCTGACCACACTGACACAAGTCATCATCTCTTTTGCCTATACAATGCAAGAATGTAGGAAAACTTTCACATCCATTGAGGAAGTAGAGTGAGACTTTATCTTTACATAAGGGAGCATTAAACCTTTGGAACAATACTATGGGTAAACCAGCCGCACCTTGAGGAGTTCCAGTTGTGCTGCCACTTGTCCAGATATTGTAATTTAATAAGCTTATTAAGTAAAGAGCATGGAAGTTTAACTTCCTTGCTTACTGGCAAGTTGCAGTACTGTGCGTCCACGTACGCCAGCTTGTCCGCCAGTTCGTTGCCCACAATGCCCACGTGGCCTTTTACCCACGTGATATAGAAAATTTTATTTTTATTTTCTTTTAGTAATTTATGAAGGTCAAATATTTGTTTATATTTTGGGAATAAATTGTTTAATGCTAATACTGTTGATTTACTGTCTGAAAAAATTTGAGTTATTTTTTTATTTGTTGAGATGCCCATTTTATTGAGTTAATGACTGCTGTAAGTTCAGCTTGAAAGACTGTGTTGTTATTTTGAATTTTGAAAGATTGTTCTTTAATTTTAATTTGATCTTTAAAGGTCACATAAGCATATGCTTTTTTGTCATCTATTTTAGAACCATCAGTATAGATCTGTGTTATGTTAGGTTTGTTTATGGTTACATCCGTCAAAATTAAATTGTTAATATATATTTCAGGATTTGTTGGAAATTTATAGACTTGTTCTTCAATTTTTTACATTCAAATATTTGATTATTAATTATTAAGATGTCTTTATTATTTTTAATTTTGTATTTAAGATTTTTTGCTTCTAATGTAAATAATAGCGGCGGAATGCCCAGGAGCACCTGAAGTGTGTGTGTCGAGACATTCTTATCCATGTCCAACAAATAAGACTGTATTATACCAGCCAAGATATAGTTCGGATAGCTCCGTAGGAAGAGCATTGGCACGGCAAGCCAAGGTACCGAGGTTCGAGTTCTGGCCCGGACATTTTTCGCTCTGTTGGTGTAAGGAGTAAACCTCATTTATGCTACTCCAGCCATTGAATGTGATTTACCTAGTTGAATAAGAAACTTTCCTCTCTTCATTATGAGTTAATTTCATGGTATACATGTGTTTCCATGTTAAATCACACTTTCATAATGTAAATGCTATAGTTATAGCTCGGATGAATGAAATTATTGCTGCAGTTCGCAGCCATGTCTAACAAATAAGAGCGAATTATGCCATCCAGGTTGGGTAGTGCAGTAGGAAGAGCATTGGCATGGCAAGCGAAAGTATCCAGGTTCGAGTCCTGTCCCGGATATTTTTCGCTCTATTTGAGTAAACCTCAACTGTGATACTCCAACCATTGAATATGATTTATCTAGTTGAAAATAAAAACTTTCCTCTCTTCATTATATTAAGTAATATTTTGAAATTCAAATAGGTGATTTTTATCGAATATGATTTGACACAATGGAAAATGGTTTTTGTGAAAACACCTTAATAGTATCAACATTCACATTAAATCATATTTTCACAATAATCTGTATTTGGATTTAGGAATCTTTTTATTTTACCTTTTAAATAATGATTTTTTTATTTTTTCACGTGCTCAAAATTGCATTTCCTATATTTAAGTAAATTTCTTTTCAATTTGGATTTATTTCCGTAAACGGATGTAAAAGAACTTTGGTGCTATGAAATATCTCAATGAAAGTAACCAAACTTATATCAATTTAATTTTAACGTAAAAATGTTATAGTGCATTATATCCCAAATAAAGAAAAATTTAAACCATTTTTTCCTTTAAATTCTATTCTCCCTTCCTCAATATTCAGTTTTTCTTTTCCTATAAGAATGAAGATATCCTAGAAAAACATTGCTGTATCACGAAACTAATGTATTTCTGCCAGAATTTCTGTGACAAAATAACTTATGCATGTACAGTGGGAATAAAACCTTATGTTGTCATCTTTGTGATAACACAAGGTTCCATTGAATGGATATTTTTAACACAGCAACACAGTAGGAAAAAAAACGCTTACACAAAATAGGAAGAAGAAAGAATAACCATTTTTCAAGCATAGATTATGAAACACATCCCAACACATTCAGACTAAAGTAATAAAACTTCACCTTTGAATAAGGTAAAAGATAATATCTTAAGTAAATAATTTAGAAAATCCAAAACACATTCGAAAATAGAATTTCAGCACTTACCATCTATGGTCGGAAAAATATACGAATTGTTACAAATATTATATATATTAATATATAAATATATATTAAATATACATTAATAAACTAATATATATATATGTAATATACATAAATTAATATATAAATATATATTAAATATACATAATAAACTAATAAATATATGTAATATAAATAAATTAAACTCTAAATCATTATAAATTAATATATAAATATATTCAATAGTATGCTAAAAGTTAGTTCAGTTAGAGAACGCACAACACAGTTGAAAATTCCCGTTTATTAATTTTCATCAATAAATGGAAATATATTCGAATTTGTTTTGTTCAGCCCTGCATATGATCTATGAAATTTATCCACACCATTATTATGCAAAATATTAGTTAAATTTAAAAATGTATACCACAATTGAAAAGGCACTTCCAGCAATTATTGCTCATAGACAATACTGCAACCGGTTGTTTTGTCTATCCCTCTAAATAAGCGATATATACTATGCACAGCATATTGTACAGTAAGTATAGATGTATATCAATTTAAATATTTAAAATAACTAAACATATTACGCTTGAATCAAAATTTTAAACGTAAAATAACATTTAAAATCAGACATTTAATAAAACTAAAAGCAACACATTAGTATACAATCATTTATATTATTATAGTTGACGATTCAAGCTTTATGCAAACTCCTGAACAGTAAAAATGTCAATCGAAAACCAAAGAGCTGTTTACACATTTTCACTTTCAAAATTATGTATTAACAAAAAAAATTACTATGTCCCATTAGGACCACATATTCTATGGCACAGCTATGCGTTCTCCCATCTCAGTAAGAATCACTGAAATCGTGATGAAATTTCTTGAACGTTAAATAATTTTACTTTTAGTCTTCAAGATTTGTTTCTGGAAAAGATATGTAGAGTCGTTTTTCTAATTGCCAAAAAAGAATATTTAACTGAAGTTTTGGAAAAAGAAAAGCCTGCATGTAAAACACCTGCGTTCACAATTGAAAATGAAACTGACTATAAACCCCCGCCCTTAGATGTATTGATTGAAAGAAATGGAAAAGTTACTAGTCGAGGAAACGTTTTCTTGACAGTACTTAAAATTTAATTCTGAAAATCAAATAAAATCGCTGGTGTTAGAACATTAGCTCAATGAACAGGAAAATATTGTGGCAATGTCCTTCAATGTCCTTACAAATTTGAAATATAAAGGTCACCTTACACGATGGCTAAAAATGATTTTTTCTGAGGAATTTGTATTATACTCCATAAATCACAGGAGACTTACAAGTTCTGTCTGCCTTCCATTTTATCAAAATTCGTAAAACAATATCTAATTTATTCAAATCAATTAATATCGGTACCGCCTTTAAACCTCAGAATGCTATGAAGAAAATGTTATGCAAATTCAAGCCTAAAATCCAAATATTACAGAACACCAGTATAGTTTACACTATTCCTTGTAAAGATTGTGACTCTTTTTATATTGGTGAAACTGGACAATGATAGAACATCCGTTTAGAAGCGCATAAACACTCGTACAAATCTGGCAATTTACAATGTCAAACTTGTTAAATATTGGATAAATACTGACCCCTTCTCAGATTTCGATTATATTAAAATAATTAAATCTAACGCCTATAATTTTAAAAGTAGAATTTTTCTAGAAGATTCGTTTACAAAATTACATAAATCGCCATAAATGAAGCATATTCAGTTCCACTAGAATATTTGATGCTACTGTGGAATATACTCCCAGGTGAATAAATATTTTAAATGTATAATTTTAAACATGAACATGTGTAAACAACTGCTGTGGTTTTAGATTGATATTTGTACTGATGACGAGCTTGTATAAAGCTAGAAACTTATACTATAATAATATAAATGATTTTATTATGTTATATTATCGTGTTTGTTTTTTAGTGTTACTGTGTAAATGTCTGATTTTTAATGTATTTTTAATTTGAATTTCAATATTGCAAACGATCTTTTCACATAGACCATAATGTAACGGAATTTTTTTGAGTACCAATGTAAACAAACAATAAATGCAACCCACTTCATTTTCAATGCTGAACATGCCACAGTAAACCTCAATAACAAATATGTGTGTGACCCATCAAGAATAAGGAATTACTAAATATGTATAATTTTATTAAATGAAATTTATTTGTTTATCACAAATTTTTATAAGAAATATATTTTTTTAATTATTCAATGCCTAAATTTATATTTTAGCTTATGAAAAAATACTCAATTTTTCTATAAGTAGCGGCTGAGACTATTAAATAGATAAGAAAAAGCATTTGATATTTTATTTTTAATTTGTCGTGTAATCGAACTCTTATGCTATATGTCGAATGTCATTAACCCTTTCCGGCACAGTGGTCCCATTCTGGGCACACCTAATTTTAATTCCAAACTTTATTTCGGCACCAAGAATATTTTAATAAAATGTTGTTTCTATAATGAAAGCTTAAAATAAGGAGTACCTATTTTCTAAAAAAGTCGTTTGTAAATTCCGGTGTAAGTCAGCAATTTCTCATTTTACGAACAGAATTTGTCTGTGCCGGAAAGGGTTAATATTGTCACTTCTGAAATAAATACTTTCTTGATAATTTTGAACTTGAAGTATTTGGTTTTAACTTTTGCATAAATTATTTCACAGAAAACTTTTAACGTGAAGTATTTCTTTAAAAGTACTTGTGGATGAAGTAACTGTATCCAAATTTTCAACCTTATGTTGTTTACATGCTTAGTCTTCCCACACAGCTTTTGTAATAAAACTTCATGTAAAACATTAAAAAAAATCACTATGGAACTTTATATGTTATTACAAAAACAATTTTAACTCGGAAACTACTTTTAGCTAATTGAGTGAAGTAATTTGATAAAAAAAAAAAATAATGCTAGATTTACTAAATTTAGATATAAATAGATTTTAGGTTTCAATTTCTATAAATTAAGTAACTGATTTCAATTCTGTATTTGAAAAAAGGGAAAATACCAGTCTTAATAAAGAATGTTTTTGAATAACTACGATATTTTTTTCCTCTTACTATTTTAAGTTTAATAATAACCTTCATTGTTTTAACCCTGTCCGGCGCGGAGTATGTCTGTTTATAAAATGATGAAATAATGCACTCACACCAGAAATTTCAAACGAATTTATTAGAAAATAAAAACTTTCTTATTTTCCGGTACTTGACAAAAGGAAAATTTTAATTAAATATTTTTGGTGCCGATTTTCTGTTTTGGAATTAAAATTAGGTATCCTTTTTTGTGGACACCGCCCGTTAAAGGGTTAATAAGAGATTTTATTTCTGCTCTCTGACGCATAATGAATAAGAAATAGGTGCGCGATTCTTTACTCGTATTTCGATTTAAAATTCGTCTATATTGATGCATTATGATCTTTTCTTATGAAGAATTATTATTCACTTTGTATTTTAGCTTTAGTCCTGAAACAAGAAAACAATCTCACTTTTTCTATCACTGGCAACAGAAACTATTTAATAGACAAGAGGAAGCACATGCTATTTTCAGTTTCATCTGCCTTTGAATCCATCTCTGCTGCTGTTATACGTTAAATAACAAGAAAGAGAAATGATGTGTCAAGCATAGATTATGCGACACCTTCCACCACTCCCAGAATACTTTAACAAAATTTCGCTGTTTAATAAGGTAAATAAGATAGTGTTCTACCGAAACACGTTTTTTAAGACCAAAACCAAATTTCGGCATCTTCTTAGTTTCGGCCGAAAACGAAACTGTCTAATAAATTTAAAGTGATTAATACATACATACATACATACATACAGACATACATACATATATATATATATATATAATTAAGTATATGATATAGAAACACATTTTTAACAAACACACATGCATATACATGTGTGCATGTGTGCATGTGTGCGTGTATAAGTTTCAAATAAAAATATTAATACAACAATTAATATTAATAAAGCAGAACAAAAATATTAATACAACTTTTATATTTTAATACTTGATAACTAATAATCATAGGCATTATCAACAATTAACACTGAGAAAATGAAGAAAAATTGAATAATGATTATTTATTTTTTACCTATACACAGATTTTAATTTTAATAATATTTTGCATTTAAATTAATTAAAATAAACTATTTTTTCTCTCTAAGGCCTCTCAAGAAAACTTTACGTGCAAAAATAATGTAACCTGCTAAATATAAAACCTCTAACTGGAAAATTGCCTCTATAGCTCAAAAGAGAAACATACTGTTATACGTATATATACATGCTATCTGAATAATATTTTGCACAGAACCGACAATACATAATTATTAATTAAACATTAATTTGATTTAAAATGAAATTAAATAAAAAATATTACTTTAATTTATTTAATTAAAAATAATTAACTAGGTTTATGTAAACGTAAATGGTGGTTAGTAATTAGGGTGTGGAGTGACCTGCTTCTACGAGTGACAATTACAATATCTGTTATGCGCCTTGTAACTCCTGTAATTAGACAGTGTTTGTGCTGGTAAATGATGTATGTAATATAGCTAACCGCGTATTACCTTGTATGTTTAACAGGAATGGAGGTGAAATTACTTTTTAATATGAGGGAATTGTACGCCCATACCAGTATGACCAACTTTAATATGTTGAATATTTTCTAAAATGTAATGGGATATGTGTTCTTTCTTTTTTAAATGTAAATGGTTGTTCTACCCCATTGTAAAGATTAAAATTGATGTCACTTACATTATAAAAGTTCCTTTTAAAATTATACGACGTGTTCCTTTAAAATTTTGCTTTTTAATTTTTAATTAAGATTGATGTCCTTTACTTAATAAATATTCATTTTAAAATTATACGGAATATTCTTTTTAATTTTTGCTTTGGAATTTTGCATATATTTTTCCATGTACGTTTGCTTGTTTTTAACAAGATTGTATTTTATATGTACAAATTTAATTCTGTGCGAAGGTAACATAATAAATTTGCTTTTTTTTCATTGTGGTCTGCGGCTTTATATAGAATGGTTAATTTGGCCCTCTGTGGTAAACGAGTTTGACATGCCTGATCTAGAATTTTAAAATTCCTTTAAAATATTGGTAATTTCCTAATTTGCTCGTTTTATTTTGATAGAATTCTAAGCTGTCCTTATTTTTTTTCTAGGTTTTTATATATATAATTAAAAATACATAAAAATAAAACTATGTAATACTTTGACGAATGATGGACATAACAAAGAGTGTTAAATGTATTTCCTGTTGTAGAAATTGAAAAATTACATTACATATTATGATACTTTAAATTTTATTGTAATTGTCTGAGTGCAACGAAGACTCATACACAGCGCAGTATTACTTTGCCCCATATATAGCTACGATGGATATTAAAACCTTTCGTCAAGCATAACTCAAAAATTATTTAACGGATTTCGTTCAAATTTTTACAGCAGGTACCTATAAAGGTGACAACGTCGTCTATTTATTATCAAGAATAAGTGTCAAACCGTTTGGAAATTATATTAAAAAAATAGATAAAAAAGCACAATTAAAGTACATACGTCACGAAAATTTTGTGAGTACGTCATTTTCACCGGCGGGAGATTTTCGTAGACAATCGGAAATGAAAAGTTCATGGAGTACATGGAGCAAAAAAATATGCACGCACTAATATTCAGCACAATAAAATATATTTCAATTTAGCAGAAATCGAAAATTAATCTGGATTCTTTTCTGTTTGAAAGAAAAACCCCGCAATAACTTGGTAGACTTGGTATTAGAGATTTGGCGCAAATCTCAGCAATAGCAGCTTTTTTTATTTCGCGTGTGTAAAAAAAAAAAAAAAAAAAAAAAAAAAATTCTTTGGTGTTTAAATAAAAAGTTTCGATTTATGGCATTATTTCTTTTTTTTTCTCTTTTTAGCATTTTAAATGGGATTA